>VCII01001002.1:1404788-2809576 GCA_006030095.1 Triplophysa siluroides | reverse complement strand
ATCTGAACAAAGAAATGTTTCATCGTACCGTCTAGAAGCTCATAGATCAACACAAAGTTGTTCTTGATGTTCTCCTCGCTGATCTTGCCGAAGTAGGCTGTCATGACGTCGCACATCTTGTAAAGGAACTCAAACACCATGGCTGCGTTGACATTCTGCTTGGTGACGGCAGCCAGCCAGATGTTAGAGCGTTTGACATGGAAGAAGCTGGTGCGGGCGATGTTGTTGACGGGCGAGCGGACCTGCTGCCGCGCGTGGATCACGTTCACGCGAAACGCGTCCACCGCGTTCCTCCTGCGGAAAGATGGACGGAATAAAGAGATCAATCAGTCTTTATCTGGACCGCTATTGCTATTTGATGTTAGCATCACTGCGACTGCTATTACACTTTGCATTCGTCATACATCAAAAGCAAATTTCTCATTTCAATGATGATTTGAAATATGTCTGGCAAGGGTTTTTAAGATTTCCTTCAATTAGATAATATGGATAACTGTGTCCCGAAATATTTTCCCAAGTACGTGCCCGAACTGTCAGCCAAGTGAACCGACTAACCTTAAAATGGACTTCAAAATGGCTATCAAAACCTACACAGGATGTAAACTGTGTATTCATTTCCATTTAATATTATGTAAACCTGACATCAAAAATAAATACTGTATTGGAGGTGCAGACAAAGATAACCAATATCAATCAGATTGTATTGTCTCAAAACGTGCAGAACTTCTTTCACCAAATGCGTCGCACTGCATTCTGGGATCTGCGACAGATACATGCAACGAATAAATTGATCTGGTCAAAATGAGATATTGAGGCAGCATAATGTTGCTGTCAAGGCAGCTCTCCGGGTTTGATTTAAACAGACAACAGTCTTTTTTTCTGCTGTCTATCTCTCCTCCCACGAGCTCGGTCTCTCCTCCAGGCACACACAAACTACAACTTAATCGAATGATTTCTCCTGCTCATACAGCCAGACACGCGTGCACAAACACACACTGCGACAACGGCAGCTGAACTGCCAGTGATGTTCAGACCCACTGTATCCATAGCAACCCTTCTTTGAACAGTCTCTGTGCTTTCAAGGGATGCCTGGATTTTCTAGAACTGACATTTCACTTCCAAGCAATCAGAGTCACGTACACATAAAACGCTTGATCTTCATGTTGTCTAATGCAACTTAAATTTTCTCTTTTGATTCACTATATCCCACTGATGTGATATGTGATTTACTTCAAGTAAAAAATCTGTCTACTTCGTTTTTTAAGGGCCACACATTGGCAAAAAAGCTTTAACTTATGAATCAAATCAACCCTTATACTTAAGTGATGATTCACAAACTAAATTTAAAAATAAATCATAAGAAAGTGCTCAGAGGTTTGACCTGCTCGCCACACATCACAGCGACTTACCCGATGTCATCACGGTACACACGGGAGATCAACACCTCGCCCTTGTGATTGTAGATGAAAAGTCCTCCGATCATGGTTCTGCTTATACTCAGTGTTCACAAGTCATGCTGGAAAACTGCAGAAGGAGAACGGGAACGAGCTGTTAGACACAAAAACAAAGACATCAGCTTCTCACAGATAGAAAATATAAAAATCATGAAATAATTTTTTGTGAAAATCTCACAAGACCTGCGAAGAACATGTACATAATATTTGTATAACTAAAAATAATTTGTTATTTTTCTATAAAAGTTGATTGGTAAAATGGACATCAGAGATTTATAAAAAAAAAAAAGAATAGTAATTGTTTCTGGTCTGAAGAGAATGTTTTTTTATGGCTGTATTGCAATTTAACTCATATGGCTGTGTGATTCACGCAAAGACTGCTGGGAAATTGCCATTAGAGGACATAATCAGAAATGCTTGATGTGTAGTAAGCAAGGTTATTTTAGTTTACTAAAATTAAAACTTTGAAAACGTTCCTGTTCATTGAAATCAAATAAAATATTGACCTAAAAATGATTGGAAAAACGAAGAAAGTTTAAAGCAGTATAATTATAATAATAAACAAAAACTTAAATATGATAAAAATGAATTAATCTTATTTAGCAACATTAAAAATAAACCAATAAATTATCAAAGGACAAAAAGCATATACCAAATTGCTAAAACTTTAACTAAAATTAAAGTCACCATGCAATCAAACAGGAAAATTCTTAGTGTTTTACACAGTGTTGTAGTGATTATTATTAATGATTTATTTTAATAATGATGTTGAAAATGAATGTTTTCAAATAAAAGCAGTTTACCACTTTTTACCTTTTGTTTCAGTCTTAGGGAATTTTATATTAATATTTAGATGCTGTATATCGGCCAATATATCGGTTATCGGCTTCCAATGTCAAAGAATTATCGGTTAACGGCCAAAATGTACATATCGGTGCATCCCTACTTGTAATCTTCAATCAAAAGCGTTAAGCTCCTCCCCCTCTCAGCAACAACTATTCACCACATGAAGTCAGCAACAAAAAGGAGGCAGGACTATACTGACTGTCCAATGGCCAGGCATTTTTTGCCCTCTCCTCAAGGCCCAACTTACAGCAAACCAATCAAAAAGAGACGGGCAAAATAATGCCCCGTCCTACATTTCTTTCTAATTTCAGAAGCCGTTGCACTCGGATACACGTCAAGATACGGAAAAGAAGTCAATCGCAACTTCCGTTTCGTGATCACTTTAACACAAAAAAATAAAAGCTCATTTTAAATATTAATAAAACTAATATCAAAACTATAATTACTCTGGTATTAAGGAATCGAATTTATGGAAAAGCAAAGAAACAAATTTCATTTATAAATTTCTTTAAAAACACAAAAGATGATATTTTGAAGAATGCAAGCAAACAGTTCTGGGACACTTTTGACTACAAATGTCATTTTTTAACTGTTGGGTTACAAGAATTCTTTCAAACATCAGAGAGATCTGGAACAACACGAGGGTGAGTAAATGATGACAGAATTTTCATTTTTAGGTGAACTGTCTCTTTAACCAATTAAACTAGATAAGATCTAAACGAAATGAACTTAAAAGCTCAATAAAAATGACACAAATCACAAAGAAAAGCTGCAGCTATGCATTTTGGATAAATGAAACAGAAATGTCTGTTGTGCTAAAACAGGTTTGCATCTCATCTTCATGTATTCAGCTTCATGTCACTTTAAACCCGCATGATTTCCATAAATGCAAGGTAAATGTTAGGCAGACACTTCACTGTATTATACACATTAACACAGCATAAAAGTGGTATCGATGCTCGTGTCCAAAAATATAATAATTATATATATATATATATATATATATATATATATATATATATATATATATATATATATACACACACACATACAGCCTATATATAATATAATGAAAATAAAGGCTGGCAAGTATTTTTAAGTGGAAGTGATATAGAGACCATGAAATGTATTCATTTTGGGTGTGTGTTGTGCATGTTTATAAAATAATATTTTCACAGCTGTTTTTAATACGTCATAGGTCAAACTAGAACATATGGATCACATGACAATGAAAACAGGATGGATGTAGTATGCTCGGAACGCGTGCATACTACACATACTCACACTATGTAGAACATACGGTCTTTACAGTCCATAAGTATGTACCAGTCTGCCAAAGTATGCGATTTTGGACACAGATTTTTGATAATACTGAACTTTGAATTTCTTTATGTTCATAATGTTATTGGCACACACATTTTTGAATGCAGTCTTTCTGCCAGAATAAATCATATTTTAGCACACATAAATTGTTTAAAGGTGTGAACAAAACCACGTGATCTCTCTGGAGGACCTCTGTCCTTGAACAGCACATAAATGACTGAATCACATCCACAGCTGAATTGAATCTGACTTATGAGTGAAATAAACATCAACCTGCATCCGTTTTCTCAACATCACACGTGACAACTCAAACATATTGTGAACTAATATAAAGTATTTATGAATATTCATATGAATGTTTATAAAATCATGAATATGTTTGGGTGTGATGTCATTTCTCTGCAGCATCCATCCTTTAATAAATAATCTGGCCACTTCACAAATCAACAGCAATGTTGGACATTTTATTAAAAAAAATGTAACGAAAACCGCTTGACTTACTCATATTTATATGAGTTAAGGGTGGAACAGAAGAAGAGTGTTCAGTGTAAAGGTATGTCAGCGCTAGCGAGACGCCGCCGTCTCTTTCCCTTCAAACGGTCAACGTCACGACTTCACGCGTCCTAAATGACGTTTCATTGACCCCTCCAAAATCCTCTATTTTATTCCGTTTAAATGGGTCTCTTGCTGAATCAACACTCTTGCTGTAAAACACTCCGCATCCGGCAGATTAGCTGCTTAAGCTAACTCTCTAGCCCGGCTCGCTTCTGTCACGACTGACCCGGCCGGTGGACTTTACTCACCTCTGCGTGTCCGTCTCTGTCTGTCCCGCTGGAGCGAACCGGGCCGACTCACGGGTGTCAAATGGGTCGTGTTCTGACCGGAGAACAGCTTTTCTGGGTCTATCTGGCGTCTGCACCGTGTTTCAAACGGCGGTCACCGTTCACTCGTGAATCCAAGATGTCGCCCGCTCGCTCCCTCCTCTGCAGCCGTCAGCTGACATACACACACACATACATGCGCACGCACACACCCTAAACACTGCTTACATCATGTACTGTGGTAATACCATAGTAAAGGTATTTGATACAGTGGAGATAAGGGCTGGTTAGGCTAACGTGCAGTGATTTTCCAGGTTTATTTTTCTATTTACTTTTCTTTGAATAAATTATTTATATACTTATATTCTTTATATTACTAAATGATGCATATAACAATTTGTATAGTATTTTTGCTTTGATATGTTGACTTTTAAGTATATTCCTCAGTACATTTTTAATTTCATTAATTGATCAAATTGTATACTTGTGTAAGAGGTTTATGTCACATACACCAAAATGTTTGTCATACAAACATCCCTATAGAAAAAACAACCGAAACCAAATTCTAATAAATGTAATGTTTATATTTGAATGTTTATATTAATTTCAATGGAAAGGATAATGGTCTTACTGGTAATGTGTCGGGTCTTGGTGCAATGTTATGAAAACGAATAGAGAAGCATTAAATCCTACTAGAATAAGGAACTGGAAAACAGCGGTAATTCATACTGGTATTTGTGATGGAAACCATTAGAATTTGGGTTGTTTTTCTGCACACACACTCCATGTTTTATGGGGACTTTCCATAGGTGTAACGATTTTTATACTGTGTCCCCTATCTGTACCCATAAACCTAAGCATGACACAAAACCCGCATTTTTTACATCATTTAGTTTGATTTATAAGCTGTCCCAACAAGGTCCAAAATTACTGTTATTTCTATCTTTGTGAGGACCCCACACTGAAAGGTTTGCCAGGACACACATCGACCACCCACTGAGCATCTTCATATAGAAACCTTAACCACTGTTTGTGTATGCTAAATGTTTTCATCAATGGCACACTGAGGCGTAATTGTTCTGTAAATAACTGACAATAGTGTAATAACAGCTGACTCTGTGTCTTCGGTGTAAATCTACAATACTGTACCTATGTGTGGACCAAAAGCCCTTGTTATGGGTTCTTCATCACTACAGAAGAATAAAAGTGCAATTTTTTGCAAACGCAGAAAGACAGATGGACACGTTTTTTAGACAATAAACTATATTTATAAATAAAACAATTTGTTTAGTCATAAAACAGTATACAGCGGGTATGAAAGTGAAGCATTTAACACTGTTAAATCTGTTTCCAGTAATTAAAAATGTAATAAATGTATCTGAAATAAGGAAGAAACAAACTGACGATAGTTAATGATGACAAAACATGAATATAATAAGTACTGTGTTGTTCAGAGAGGAGTGAGAGAGTGAAGAGAGCTCTGTAGTGCATCGTATTCATTCATGTTCTGGATCATATTTTAAATGTTAAAATGTTACAGATCCATTTCAAACCTCGATACCCTTACTGAACTTCAGCAGCAGTAATACAGGTTAATAGAGGATAACAGTACAGGACTGGACATCTCGCAATATAAGATATTCTTTAAAGACGACAGGGAATTTTGTGTAATTTGTTTTTAGAAATAATCTTTTATGAGATTTATTACGGCAATAACTTTCTCCCTCTCTTTTTTTCACCTGTTGTCACCTAAGTTGAAATTGATGTTAAACAATAGCAACAAATCAAGTAAAATATTGCTATTGGCTAATAATAAATAAAAAGTGCAATAATTGAATGCTAAATTTGGGAGTTTGTTTGCCTGGTTGGCTTGCATTCTTAAAAAAAAGGTTTAACAATGACATTTACATTACTTAAGAAAGAAATACAAATTTCATGTTGTCTTTAATCTGAATATATATAATCTTTAATAAATTCATTTAATTCAAAGAGCAAAGCAGACTTGAAAAGCCCTGTCTGTAAACTCTCTCTTCAACTCTCTCTCTCTACATTTGTTAGCAGAAATAATAAAACAACAGACATAAATATAAAATCATGGTCGAAAGTCTATCTTTTGATACTTTGTTTTGATTCAGGTACATCCTTTAAGAAGCAAAAGATGAATGGGAACAGATAAAGCAACCACACCTCCATCCCATGTCTCATGTTTTCTCTTCCTCTGTTATTTTTCTGATTTTAGTTCGTCTTTGAAAAAACAGGGTTTAGCTTGAGGTTAATAAATTGGTCAAAATATGAAAATGCAGGTAAAGTACGTAAAAAGTACATAAAAAAAGCTTCGCTCTTACTCCGTCACTGCATCTCATACACACTGCATCTTTAATCAAAGGCCTCCAGTCTCAGAGAGCATCATGGGATACATGAGCGTTCCATCTGTTCCAGTCTTCTTCACTGAAGAAACTACCAGCCACAGGACACAGCAGGGACACCCAACACGCTTCTTTCCTCCTTTATTTCACAGTGTCCCGAGTCTGCGAGTCGGCCCTCCGTGTCACCTGAATCCACTCACATGACATCAACGAAGAACTCACTGGGGTTTCCCATTGCCATGCGGAAAGACTGACGTGACGCTGTGAGTTCAGGGGGGACCGAAGACAGGTCCCGCCCGGGAGGCGAGCCAGGTGCTGCTGTTGCGGGTGTCTGTGGCAGAAGACCGGGGGGCCCGCATACCATACTCTGGGCATGAGAGTGTGTGCTCTGAACGCTCCGGATGGTGTGTGTGCTACGCACGCTGTGTTCGCTAGCAGGCCCCGCTGAGCGCTCGCTGGGAGCTTTATCTCTTTTCTCGGACTCGCTGCCGCTGCCACCAGATCTGCCTCCGGACTCCTGCGCTCCAGCCGCTGCGTTTGTCTCGTTTTTGCTTGCGCCGCGATTCGAGCCGCTGCTGCGACTGCCTGTGAGTTAAACAGAAAATAGAAAAAGTTCAACTGCATCTCAGGCTTTGTGCATGTTTGTGTATAACTATAGACTACAAGACATATTTTGACTATACACATTCTGATGTTCAGATTCAATTCCAGATCACCCGTGGCTGAAGCATAGTCTCACCTTCGCTGTGCGGGCTGCCGGCACTTCCTCCGCCTGCAGTGAGGTTGTAACTGGGATCATGCACAGGATGAGGATTGTACGGATGAGGGACGGGGTACTGATAAGGGAAAGGCAGAGGCCAGGGAGCTACCCCAGGATGGGGCAACGGGCAGGTCAGAGTGTCCTGGTCAGACGCCCCACTAGAACCGTCATGATCATGCAAGGTGAGACTGGCCATATCTGAGGCAGAGGAACATACAGAAGGGAAACGGATCAATAAAAGATACCTGGAAAACATATGTGGAAAGTGGGGAGATGTTATTGGAAATACTAGGAGTTTGAAACTTACTGCCACAGAGATCACCAAAGATGTAATAGCACTGCTCAGAGAAGGTGATTTTATTAACTGTGTGGCGGATGTATCCAGCTTTCAGCAGGTTGCTGGCATATTTGCGTGCTTCTCGCCGGTCAGTGAAGCCTTCGACGTGATGATAGAGCCAGTCGACCACATCTGAACCTGAGGACGAGAAAAACAGCATCAGTCAAAGAGCATGACGATTTCCTATTCTCTCCAACCACAAAGCACATCGCGATTACAAATTAAAGGGAGAAGTAAGATCTCAGTTTTGTAAAAGCAGTATCACTTCCCCTCACATTCACAGTGGTGTCAGTGCAGATATAGTTCAACACATATCCTTTAGTTCCATTACAGTTTGACATTTATTCGCTATTGTTATTGTTTATTATGTAAAATGTATAGGGTTGTAACAGTACAAATGTTTAAAAGAGCAATGTGGAGATTTGAGCGGCATCTATTGGTGAGGTTGCGAATTGCAACCAATATCTCACTCCACCCCTTCCTCATCCCTTTCAAAGCCCTACAGGGGCTGACGCAGGACCAGGATTTCGTCACATTTTCGCTTTTTTGCTGAAGATAACGTATTTACACGCTCTATAGAGCAGTTTGTCTGTTTAGGGCTGCTGTACACTGTAACCCGGACAGTGCAATCTACTCATTAAAAATGAGTTAACTGTACTCAAAACTGAAACAGTTCCGTTAACTTAAAACTTTAAAGTGTCCCAGATAGCAAGCAAACATATAAATATTTTGTACAAAAGGTTAACATTTAACCAGACCACCAATATTGTGATCAGTGTTTGCTTTAGTTGGGCTCTTGACTCTTGAGTTTTAATGTTAAGTTTTCTTCAGCTGTCCATTGTTGCGGCAAAAAGAATGATAGTTATTTATTCACTATGCAGTTTTTTAAAGTAGTTTTGAGTGTGTTTTGTTGTTAATATGCGAATGCAGAGTTATGATACAGTTTAAAGAGATTAAAGCAGTGTTATGGACAATTAACAGAATAAAAGATTTTCACAAAACTGTTACTGTTCTGAATCAGTTAGACATGAAGAATCGGTTTATGAATCTCAACAATGGTGACAATCAACAAAATAAAATGCTGGGTAACATTATAGTACAAAACTCATCCATGATTCCCAGCATGCATTGCAGTGGATCTGCTTATCTGAGTTTGTTAGACATTGTCACCATTGTTGAGGTTTGTATGATGAGTGTTGATGTCTAAGTGAGTCAATAGATCATCCTTTATTTTGACACAATCCTTGTGTATTTATGAACTGAGTAAGAAAGGATCAAACTCATTCTTATTTACAACATCTTCTGTACTTTATAAAAAATGTACACCTGTTATGAAATCTACTCCGAACTGACTTTTTTAAAGATCTCTTTTTCATCAATGCGCAAGTGTTATTTCTGAAACACACACAAGCACTGACAGAGAAATTAATTTAACAGAAGCCAAGAGTCAAGAGCCCAACTAAAGCAAACACTTATCACCATAATGCGAGTTTAATCACAACCAAAACATTTTTAAAGTAAAGTGAACACTATTATAATAAGCTAACTTAAGTAATGATTTTGAGTCAGCAGTACTTAATTATACTTGATCAGTAAGTTCAGACAATAGTTATTATTGACTTCTACTATGCTTTTTTTACCTATGAAAGCATTAGGAATGGTGATCTTCAACCACATCCTGTCTCGCACCTCCAGTCCTGACTCTGGTGAGGCCAGCGCTTTGGCAACGGTTGCCATGTCACTATGAATGGACAGATGGAATTCCTCAAAGCCTGCAAAAGTCACGAAATGTGAGGATATGTCCAGCACTTCACACATGGAGAAATGATAAAGAAGAGCTTTATGAGAACATTAAGGGGTTCCAGCCATTATCAACCGATCTGAAATGTTTTTATATTTACTATACTGTTTCTTCAATGCTTGTGGTTATTAGTTGTGGATACTCGGTTGTTAAGGGCTTGGCTCAAAAACACAGTAGGTAAGCAGTGATGAAGGCTGATGAAGTCCTCCTCAGGCAACAGGAAGACAGCAGGCACAGCAGAGGTGGATTATGGGAAACACTTACGTTCGGTCTCTGGAATGGAGCTTGTGATGGAGGAGCTGGTGGAGGTGATTGTGCTCATGGAAGGGCTCATACCGTACACTGGGTACGCCCCGGTCATAGCGGCGGTGTGAGTCACCCAGGCAGCAGGGTCTATGGGACGGATCGGCTCACCTGAATAAAAATACAGAGAATCAAGAGAGTGAACGGATGCTTGGTTACCAAACAGGAAATAAATAGATGGGATGTACCCCATGTGCACTTACTTCGTGGGAGGGTGAAACAACTACGGGGGTTTGGATCCCAGCATTTTGCAACAGTCAGCGTGATGGGGCTGTATACAAAACACGCAAGTCAGTGCTGAAATAAAACCGCTTTAGTCGATTCTTAATTTACAAAGTCTTTAACCAGACATCACCACGCCTCATCCTCTTACCCGGTTTTATGGACTATTTCTCGCAGCACCCTCACTGCATCGTCATTACTCATGTTCTCGAAATTGATATCGTTCACCTACAACACAAGAAGCAACTCTTAGACATGACTGCAAAAACGTTTACATGTGACAAACAACAGCGGTTCTCAAACTATGGTGTGCATAGCGCCCCCTGGTGGATATGTGAAAAACTATAAAACGCTATTGAAAATATATATTTTTAATTAGATTAGATTTAGTTTTTAAAATATAATTTAAATGTTTTAAAAATGTTTTGTGGATCCAGAATGAAATAAATAAAATGTATAATTTGTTTGAAGTGTTATGAATGTATATATTTTTTATTTAAAAAATATTTATCATTGGACTAACATAACTCAATAAAGAGCAAAAAATGATTATACATAATAATTGTAAAAATAAATTGTATAAATTGTTTTTATAAATAAATAATAATAATATTAAATAATAACTATAATAATGCTATAATAAATAATTATATGATTTTTTATGAGCATGTGGTACTTGGAATGTCTATTTTTATCGGGGTTTAAGAGCCACTGTGTTACAATATAAACAAACCGAGAGCAACTGACCTGCAGAAGCATGTCCCCAGGCTCGATGCGCCCATCAGCAGCCACCGCACCACCCTTCATGATAGAGCCGATGTAGATGCCTCCATCACCCTTTTCATTACTCTGCCCCACTATACTGATGCCCAGGAAATTATACTTCTCTATAAAAAGAATAAATGAGACGATAAATCTTAAGTGAAATACCTTGTTTCACTCAAAAACAAGTAATACTACATTTGTTCCACATGCATATACTCACCCATGTTTAATGTGACAGTTATGATGTTCAGAGACATGGTGGAATCAGTTATACTGCTGAACGACGAGGACTGAAGCGGTGGAGAGAAAAGGAGAGAGAGATGAGGACACATTTAAATAAACAAAAACCCAACACTGAAAACAGAGACAGTGGATGTCCATCAGGCAGATATCTCACCCTCTCCATCTTGGGCGCTTTGGGTTTCCGTCTGCGGCGACGGTGGCGTCTCATGAGCCGTGATGATGTGCTCTGCTCCGTAGAGCTGCTAAACCTGTTGTGACATCACAGATGACATTGCATCCTGAAAACACTATATTCACTTTAGGATGTGTCTTTTGTTTACATATAGTGCGCATTACTTCTGAGATCTGATTGGATCTGAAGGTCATGTGAAGCATGTGGGCCAATCCTCACTGCAGTAGAAAACCACGCTTTGTGTTGGCTTTCCAGAGCATGTGATTTGGTGTGCTTTATGTTATCTTCATGGTGAGATGGTTTGGGTCAATATGTGAGAATACGAGTGCGTTATTAAATAACTCATATTCTATTCATTTGTGACATATTTCTTATAGATATTTGAGGTTTATAATTTAATAATAATTTATAATTTTTCCCTTGGAAATGTACTCTGTCAATCATTCAAATGCACATTCAAACCATTAATGGATAATCATAAAAATGATTTGTGACGCTATCTTGTTAACAAACTAACCATTTCTGCAAATGCATGTTTGCAAAGGAGACCATTACGTCGATATAGCACATTACATTTAGTTGCTAACAATCAAAGAAAAATCCTGTTTTTCATGACACGGTCCATTTGTCACAGCAGGACTTAAATTCTCTATTCAAAGCGATAAAAACCACCAATTCGATTAAATACGAAAATGGAAAACCATACAACCACTGATATTAAACTGCCCCATGATCATAAATTGGGAAGAATAAAAATCACCTTCAGTCTCTGACTCACCTGCTTGCGGAATCGTCCTCATCTGAGTCGAAGAAGCTGGTGGTGTCCAGCTCACTGCTCATCAGAGTTGAAGAGCTCTCGTAGCCAGCGGCGTCCGGTTTGCGCTCCGGCCTAGAGTGTCCGTTCAACCTGCCTCCTGCAACAGACAAACACAAATAACCTGATGTTTCTTCATTCACAGCTTTATATAAATATTCACCTCTGCCTCCGCCGTTGTATATTGATACAGAACAGACAGACAAACTCACCGTGGTCATGTGTGTCTTTCCTACGAGGCTTCTCTCTCTCCCTTTCTTTGTCTCTGTCTCTCCGCAGCGATGGACCCACCTCACGTTCTGTGTCATTGCCCAGGTCATCTTGACTCCCAGCAGCATTCGCGCTGGTCAGAAGAAGGCAAATGGGAAAATGAAGGAAAGTGTTCTTAGGACAAATCTTTTACAGGCTTTTCAAACAAACCCTGTGTTTTGTGCTTTATGAGCTGATCTCATAAAACATTTTGTGCAATAGAGGTGATTCTTGCCCCATGTTCACCAGCAGATGGCGCTCATAAGTCACTGCTGTATGTTTCCTCACTGCTGTAGGCCATGTTTCCAGTGATTTAATAATTAACCTGCAGAGCAGACACAAACACGCTCGCAGAGGGGAGCCACGCTGCCTGACAGACATGACAGGAAACACACACACAGACAGGAAACACCAGCAGCACAAACAATCACGCACACGCATGTGGTCACACGCAGATAAAGACACCCGCTGACCAATAATCCTACAAATATACCTGTGGGAAAAGATACCAACCTGGTACAAACAGGCCGATAAAAGCCTATCCAATGTTTACATGCATGAATGAATACCATACACACTATAAAGCCAACAGGACTGTACAATTTGGTCAAATGATCATACTGTATATTGTGAATTTTGACCAGCACTGGGATATGAACGGCTATTTAATATCTATATTGTATCACATTTGGCCGATGTTTAGATATTGAGGGTAAAGACAAAAAAGAACACATGGGGATGAAGCAACCAGTATGATGGTGTTGTGGAGGGTGGTTCTTTTTTAACAAAAATACTTTCCTTAAATATACTGCTGTGGAAAAAATAAGGAGACTATTTAAGAAAAAAATCTGAATTTACTATTTATTTATGTGTGTTTAGGTCAAACGATCATGTTTGTTTCATTATGTGGACAACTAAAAATATTTCTCGCACAAAATATTGTTTCAGTTTGCATTTATTTGCATAAAATGAAAATTTGCGATACCAGTTTGTTTACATGTTGACCCTGTTGTTTTTTATGATAATGAATAATTCAAAATATTATCCATATACTTAATCTGAAGCTGATATGTTTTTATTTATTATAGTCTTGGATAGGTTATTAATCAACAACAACAATAATTGTAATGCATAATGTAAGATTTAAACAAAAACTCACACTTAGGTTCAAAATGGATACAAATGTCCATGTTCAAAAACCCTCATAAATTGATTATATATTCAATTGTTTTCTACTTTTACTAATTTACATGAATTTACTAATTTAACCAGATCCTTTCCAGATCATAACTACCTAGAGTTTTAATCTTGTTTGATTACATAATGCCACATCTATTATGCCTTTATGGTGAAAATTGTACTGAGGGGCTTCTGAACTTCTATATCAAAATCAAGCTCAGCTTTATCTCAGTTAAACAAACTATACAAAATTTATAATAATGCAAACAAGGGATAAAAAACATGTTTAAATGAAAATATTTTCAAATCTCAGTAAGCTACAGTGATATAAGGAGTTGGATTTGTGATTTGCTGTAAACTATGATGTCTTTCTTTCAAACTGTATACATACACACACAAATATTTTTCAGTACACAAATACAAACCACACTTTGATATCTATTTTTCCAAATTTGGAACCCTTTGCCAACATAAGCAAAGGATTTGTATATGGAATGTATGATTTCTGCTTGCATGGCAAACAGTTAAAAATCTGTAGTTTTAAGGGGTTTCAATAAGGACATTATTGTCCGAATGGACCTGAGTGTAACAATTTTATATACCTAGTTTAAAAAACATTTATGAAAGCAAAATAGAGCAAAATATTCATATTCCAATAAAAATACACAGCTTTTGCAAAATGTATGATGTTTGCACAAACACAGCCAAAACAACAAAGAAAACAAAATTGAAACGGACAAAAATGTCCAGAACAGCGCACAAGGGGTTTAGAGCAACACAAGAGTAAAATTGTACATGTATTTAGGAAAAGTCCCAACATTCTTTTATGTGATAACCTTGATTTTTATCACAGTTTCATGTATCTTGTCATGCTGTCAGTCTTTCCCATTGCTGTTGGATGACTTTTTTGTCACAAATACAACAAACACTGGGCTGGAATGGCCACGAAAATTCGGAATGGTCTCTTGATTTTTTCTGCAGCTGTATGTTGTTGACTTTTATTTAAACATAATCTTGATTTCAAATCAGAACAAATACTGATTTCCTGAACCCAGTTTGAACTTGTTGCATGCAAATATGTTTGGAGTCATGAGAATGTGAACACAAAGCTCTTTTTTAAACGCATATTTAAATGCAAGCTAATGCTACACAAGTGTGTTCACATCAAGCGTGATAATGCTGTGAAGTGCTCTAAGACTGATAAAACGAATCAAGTGTGAAAACAGAATATCATGAGCCCCATACACGCCTGGAGTATGTGCAGTTACAGACAAAGAGCAAAGTGCTGCCTATTCTCTCTGAAGCATTCAGAGCATGTACACTTATTTCATTAAAACCCACCCTTCTGCACTTTAATCATGGCTCAAGGTCCTATTGCACCTTTAGTTTAATGAATTTTTCTGCATTCATTTTTTTCCGGCTAATTCACTCGCTGGAGTCTTTCTCTCTTTCAAGCACTTCCACATTCCCTTCAAAGTGAGCACTTAAAGAAATCAATGCCTTTGTAGGTAAAATATTGATGTAAATCGATTAGTGAGTCTTTCTATGATGGCCTGTAGGGTTGATTAGATTTACAAGTAATGAGGTCTGCAGTTTATTGAAAAATACACACAGAGATCTGTGACACATGCATAGTTGTTCTTAACACAACCCCTGTGATCAGACTGATGCCATTAAAGGTATTGACGTCCCAGAGGTCTCTGAGCTAAGACACAGATTAGTTATTTGCTAGCGGAAACTGGTGCCTTTGAGACTGAAAGGCAATAATGCTAGTCAACAGCAAGCGCTTCCTCTCTCTAATCATCTCAGCTGGCTCTATTTTGTACCTTACAACAGTGGCTACATTATAACCCTTTCATTTCTTAATATAGTTAAATGGATAGGTCACCTAAAAATGAAATTACTTTCGTCATTTATTCACCCCAATGTCATTTCAATCCTGTATGACTTGCTTTCTGATGCAGAACACAAAAGAAGATATTTTAAAGAATGTTGGTAACCAAACAACAAGCCCCCAATTGACTTCCATTGTATGGACATTTCTCAAAATATGTTTATTGTATTATTGCTCTTGTCCTGTATGACATATCGCTTATTGCTCCCTAAACTCTTTGTAAGTCGCTTTGGATAAAAGCGTCTGCTAAATGACTAAATGTAAATGTAAATGTTCCTTTGTGCTCCACATAAGAAAGAGTCATGTTTTGAACCACATGAGGGTGAATAAATGATGACATAAATTAGTTATTTTGGTCTATTAAGGTACAACACACACACACACACGCAGGGAAAAGCAGCTATGGGGTTACTGACTGGAAGGAAGGCGGTCTGGAGTCTCCGATGCCTTCTGTCCTCTCCAGAGGGGGCAGCAGCTCAGCTTGAGCGTCTGCGCATACGGAACCACAGTCAGAACCATGAGAGCCGTCTGCGGAAACCAGCTGCAGAGACAAATAAACATAAATTGACTTTCCATAAAATTCCTTACAATGGAGTAAAAGAAGAAATGTGTTTTTTGAAATGCAAAAACATGAAGATCTTGTTCATGTTAAAATATAAAAAATGTCAATCACAGTGCAATGCCACAGTCTTCCACTGGATAAATATGTTTTTTAGTTTATTTACAAATGATTTAAAAGGAATTTTTCTGTGCTGACTGACAGTATTCCAGGGCCAAACTTAAACCGGAACATGAACCAGAAACATTCCCTTAACAAAATGAAACAAAGTGGGACTCTCCCAAGTTTTCTCCAAACTCGGGCCTGAGGGCACAAGCGCTCATGTAATAGCTTAGAAGTCAAAATAAATAAATCCAAATGCATTGAACATGTCATTAAAGTCTTCGAAAGAGAGCATTCATTTGTCTGCTGAAGAAACAAAGGACCTATTAGAAGACCCCATCTGCTCTGACACAATCTGTGACATTGGCCACAATGTGCTGCATTACAGACCCAGAACCACCCAAAATCTGTCTGATTCAATCTTCTTGTTATGGCCGGGATATTTCAGGAGGGATTTTTTACACATCCTGTGACTTCACTTAGATAATCCAATCAAAACCAAAATGGAAAGGGCACACCAAAAACACGGAAAGTGTGCTTTTAAAGAACTACAGACCATGGGTAAAATCAAAATTGTATTGCACAACATTCTGTATTTAAGCAGCTGTATTGATACACTAATAGACACAAAACGTGGTGCAGTACCACCCTGACCACTAGATGGCCCTCCAGCACATTTGCATTGGAGTTTCATTGCCAGCAACTTCTACAAAACGTTGAGCCAAATCCCTCCCTGCCTGAAAGCTTCACAGACTCGGCTGTGCATGGGAAAGTTGCTGGTGTGAATCTGAAACGGGGGCAGTAAGAGGACGCGCATATTTCTCTAGCCCCAGGTTCCTGTATCTCCTGGCCGCTGCGCTGGAAAAGAGCATCTGAGGATGGCAGGGAGCAAAGCAGCGATAAAGAGCTCACCTTGTGCTTCTCCATGGACCGGGAGATTTCAGAGACGGGGATCTGGCAATATAGCCACTCTGTATGTGTGTGTGCTTATATCCACGTTAAGTGTCTCTTGGCTTAAAAGAGCAGTGTGTGTGTGTTTGGCAAAGAGTGAATCAGAGTAAGTTGATGAGTATTCCTGCATTGACACACAGCACCTTCAAACATCCGAATATCCAGGATTCAATAGGAAATGTAAATGTGAAATGTGACAGTATGTTACTTACATACAGTATGCTTACATGTGCTCTCAGTTGTAAATAATACAAGTAAGCACTGAAACTGTGCACCCAAGTATGAGTTTGCCTCTGCTTATGAAAGTGTGTGTTTGTACAGGTGTAAGTTTGTTTATTTCATTCGAGTCCCCGTATTGTACGTGATGTATTTCAGAGTCTTAAAGGGGTCATATGACAGGGCTGAAACAAATATTACTGTTTGTTTAGATTGAATGCAATGTGTTTACACGATTTCGGGTTCAAAAGCGCTATATTTCCACATACCGTGCATGTTTGTATCTCCTTTTGCTCCTGTCTCTCTGAAACTCGTGGATTTTTACAAAGCTCATCGCTCTGAAAAGTGAGGTGTGCTATGATTGGTCAGTTAACCAGTGCGTAGTGATTGGTCGAATACTGCAAGCGTGTGACAGAAATGTAACGCCTCTTACCATATTTGGAACATCAGGTTCCAAAGCAATTGTACTGACAGGTAGATTTGTGGGGGTGTGGTTACAAGAGGCGTTTCAGGCAGGTCTGGGTGAGGATTCGCTTTGAGATAGAATGCATCTTTTGTTCCCACACATATTCATTTTTGCAATTGTACGTGTCTAATACATGCATGGGCAACTCATAACACACCAAAGACACAGAAAAACACGTGTTCGTGCCATATGACCCCTTTAAACAGAATATTAAATGAGAATAAAATGTGCGGAAAGACTTGGATTGGATAATTAATAATAATAATTCTAATAATTCGTTAATAATTCGTTATAGTGATAGTGAAGAGTTGCGTCCCACACCAAAACAGATCAGACTGGCACTGGTTGTGATTTGATCTGTAGCTGGGAGGGGCTTAAAACATTTTTTTTGTTTTGGATTAACATGCACTGAAGAATCATTCACAATATCTTGGAGCTCTGAAAAAGTTCACATTCAAAGTAAAAGCGATAGTTCACCAAAAATGTTTTTGTCATTCTTTTCTCACCCTCTTGTCATTTTAAACCTGTATTACTTTCTTCTGCACAACACAAAAGAAGATATTTTGAAGAATGTTGGTAACCGAACAACATTGGCCAACAAAAAAGTCATACTCACGTTTTTAATGACATAAGGGTGAGTGAATGAAAACAAGATCTTTATGTGGGGGTAAACTGCCCTTTTAAGGCCAATTCACACAAAGAAAGACATTTATAATGATAACTACAGTATATTAGAGTCCACACCAACAGACAATAAAACATTTTATTTATGTTTACGCTATGTGCTGCAGTTTTACATTTAAAATACAAAAAACCTTTCAATTGAAATTAATTTGAATTGTTGTTTCAAAACGATTTATCGCTGAAGTAATTGTTCTTGGTGTGAAAGAGCATTAAGAGTGTATGTAAATGTATGCATATGGCAGTTAATAACTAGTAGTAAAGGAATCGTTAAAAATAAAAATTCTGTCATCATTTACATGTACTCACCCTCATGTCATTTTAAATCTGTGTGATTTTCTTACTCCGCAAAACACAAAACCGTTGGTCCCCATTGACTTGCATTGGGTTTTTTAGTCCATACAATAGAAGTCATTGGAGACCAACGGTTTTCTGTTACCAACATTCTACAAAATATCTGCTTTTGTGTTTTGCAGAAGAAAAAAAGTCATACAGGTTTGCAATGACAAGGGCGTGTTAATAATGACAGAATATTTATTTTTAAGGTGAACTATTCCTTTAATGCACAGTCAGGTTAGTTATCAAATTGACCATTCCCATCCAAGAAGCTCATTGGCCAATAGCTGTGCTTTATTGAGATTAGACCTTCTCACCAAGCTATTTGTATTACTGTGCAGCACCCATATTTAGTTGTAAATACATCGCCTCAGGAATATATTTAGGAGCATGCATTTCTTTCCCATAAATGACAAAAAAATTCGTAATGTCAATTTTGATATGACTTTCCCTTGACAATCATCTCGAGCTCATCTTCTCAGCATCTATTCACTGTCACACAGCACAGCAATGTGTAATGTATTACCCAAAACTGACAATAACACTCCCACACAGCAGACAAACACCTTCCCACAAATGCCAAAAAACAGAATTCAGAATCCAATTTACATCCATCTGAGACTGTAGCTAAAATGTGGTATTAAATCTCCATTGAGATTTAACACCACACAATTAAATATTACATCCATGTCTCTGGGTCTCTGGGAGCAGATGTTTGCTAACCGCTAAACACTTGCGGTCAATTGAACGCATTCAAACACAGACCCACGCTCGACTGACTGATCTCTGAGATCCCAACGCCTGCTTCCAGATATACACATTTCCCTCACACCTGAGCCGCTTTCAACAAGCCATTACCACCAACATCAAGACGCAGGGCACAGTTACGCTCGGAGGTTAATGAAACAAAAGCAAGAGAAATGAGACGAGGGAAGTTCTCAGTCTGTCTACAAGTGTGTGTGTGTGTGTGTGTGTATCTGCTCACTCACCCATGACACAACACGTCCGTTGAAGCAAGGTAGTTTGGCATTGTCATCAGATATCTCTTCCTTCACCACCCTGTAAAGACACAAAAAATGACAGGTCTGTCACTGAGAGGTATAACATCTATTTTTATAAATACAAAAAATAGACTTCTCAGAATTAACCCCCTAACATACCACTCAATGACACTTTGGTTAAACCAATGACGTTTTTCAGATCGAAAAATCACTTCTATTTACAAAAGCCTCCTCTCACACACAGGTTAATTTAGACTCCCATTAAACAAAATTCATTGCACACGCCCCCTGTCCCTCCCCCTTCCCAGCTGCTCCTTAAAAAGGTGCTGACCCTGAGCGACTCCTGTCGCCATGGAAACCTTTGTCAGAAAGGACGAGAGTGAAAGACAGCTGGCTGGCAAAGCATGTCAGGTTTGCAGAGACCATGTGATGTATTAATAATAAACATCTATTGAGCAATCGTGATATCATTCATGCAATATAAATCAAAAGCACTCGGATATCTTTAATCACATCTCACACACACACCAGACCAGTGCTGCTGACAGATCTGTGAAGCTATGCTGCGGAAAAACAATAATGTGCATCGCAAAATGTGCTCTCGAGTTCCTGTCTTGATGTATTCTGCAAAAACAGATGATAGATGGATAATACAGATCACATTCTTATAGTCACCCCTGCCAAATTTTACTTGACCTAATCTCAACTTTAAATGGCATGCCCACCATACGATACATATTGAGTATTGAATATGGCACAAAACAGCAAACATAACCGAATATAATACAACAGCATCATTGGCTGGCATGCGCGATTTTCAGAAACAAGCGTTTTTTAATCAGTCCACTGGGAGGCAAAGTCGTACTAAAAAGCTGCTAGACGTGCCAAAAAATGCAGCATTCGGTGAATAAATATCAGTGGCATTTATTGTGTATCTGTATAGATAAGAGTGAGACCCACATTAATAGTAAAGAGCAGTGGGCAAAAGTGATATCTGGAGGGCATACGGTCTTTGTACACAATTTTTTTTTTAAAGGTTTGTTGAGATTAAGTGCATTGAGGAACAGAGACTCTAAAAAGTCTACATGAGTTCAGCATTATCTTCAACTGACCCATCATTTATCTACCAAACTTTATTATCTCATCACCTCCCCCGTCCAGACACGCAATAAGAAAATTAAATTCACATGAAACGAATTCAAACAGACGTTATGAAATCAATCTTCTGCTTAACTTATTTACATCCGCATTGTGTGCTTTATTTGTTTCATACATCCTCTCTTTCCCGCTCTCTTCCTGTCAGATAAAGCCGATCTAATGAAGTCTTGCAGCAGATATTATATGTGCTGAATTCACATCTGTTCAAGCGATGAGTCAGAGCCTCTCAGGCCCAAGATTCATCTTATTCTGTCTCTGTCATGTGTGTCTCGCTAAGTTTGTGTCTGTGTGTTGGTGCGTGTCTGTGCGTATATAAAAACTGTTTTTGTGTCCATATAAATACAATATACAATAAAAAGATGCTGTTGTGTGCAGTAAGTGTCAGGGAGCACTAGAACTCATAACAAAGTATGCATTTGAAAGATGCTTTTATCAAAAAAAGGGAAAAAATGCATTCAGGCCAGACATTTTATTCTTTGGACCATGACTATAGGACTGTATTTTTGTATATAATAACGTTGTTGTAAAATAGCTGAAATATGCTAGGGACAACAGATCTGTTGAATTACGCACTTCTTCTAGAAAGTTGTAATTCTCTTGTGACAACAAGACTAACTTGTCATCTGGCAGATTAGTTCTTTTGACAGCTTTAGACACAGATCTATAATATCATCAACTATGTTAAAATTGTTGTAAGGCTCAAAAACTAAATTTACCACTTGTAAAGCTTTCTGTATGTGAGGGGGTTGAATTACAACAACAAAACTTGAAGAACCTCAGGTTAAGAACGGATTATGTCGGAGGGTAAACAAAACCTTGAGTATTATGATTGACAGCTCTCTGTAAATTCCAATCCCAGCACTTTGTTGCTTTAAGTGAACGGATTTCACATTGTTCCACAGTACGGTCAGTAATCCCACTTGGGCTATGTTATAAAAACTCAGCGGGGATTGTGACATAATAGGTTTAGAGAGCAGCTCTCCACCTCCTTTTTCTCATTCTGTTCTTCTCCTCCACTTTTCATTCCTTAGGCAGCGTGAGGTCCCACTTCCCCTGAAGCAGTCGCCTCTAAAATCCTCCATTCAGCCTGAATATCAGCAGAAAACCAGCTCACATCCCAGTTATACTTTCACATGAAAGAATAGAACATTTCAGTGATTTTTTACTCATCCTCACATGTCTTAAGCTACATTCTGAAGCAGCACCGTGAGATATGCTCAATATAATACTATAGTCATTTATCACATAAAAAATTGTGATCATGAGTGTGTTTTGGGCTGAAATCACACCAAAACCTGTCATACAGACATTTTATAATCATGGAATGATTAATAATATAGCTTGGGCGATGTCTACCATATTGGAAACATCGCGATGGACAATGACATCACGATGGATGATGACATTGGGGGGCAAGCCGGGGGTTTAAATCAGTTTGCTAGACGGCCAGTTTCAAGACAGCGTGAGCATTTTCACAAGTACTACTCGCGCATGTACAGTCAGCAAATTTGAAATTTCTTCCAGTTGTTATTTAATGTGGAAAGATGAGTAGATCTTAAGCCCACCAGTGTAGGCTGTGTGTGTGATTAGTCAACATCGTGGGCCATGCGTCAGTAATGTTTCCCGCTGCCATCGCGGACGCGCACAGTTCAGGTCATCATTGACAAGATAACACAACGTGAGCGCATTATTGCGGTTCAATGTTTGCATTCACTTTTCACGTCCGTCTCATGCAGCATCCAAAGCATACTCGACCGCGGATAAGCGTGAATGGAAGTGCTCGACACATGCGCAGAACGTCAAACTGTGGACTCGGCTGTCAACATTTGTCTTGGGAGTGTGTTGTACGCGTACACGGACAGGATGTCCGGACGACCACGGACCCTCCTAATGACGAATATTGCGTCATGCGGGGGAATCACGCACATGCCCAACATCGTGTGGGCTGTCAGCCATCGTCGATGGACAATGTCATCGTCTATCGGCCCAACCCTAGATTAATATTAAATTCATCAAATGTTGCTTTTAAAATGAGGTGCTTCATTTTATTCTATTGTTTTTTACAATAAAATGTTTTATAATGAATGCTGTTGTAATTTTTTTCATACACACACTTGGGACAGAAGGTTTGCTGAATTGTTTATTAATAAAACCAAATTGCTCACTTTTTACCACGGTTGTTTTTCTTGACTGAACAATGGCATTCAACGATTACACAACCTGATCGGCAATCCAGCGTTTACCATAAAATGCATTTATTTGGGCGGTCAGCCCAGGTATATAAATGGCCGCCCAAGTATATTTGGCGTCACATTTTGTAATTTTCTATCCATACGGAATAATGACTGTATCTGTGATCGATAAACTAGTGGATAAACTGCGCTTCCACGGCTTCTCTCTTTCCTGACTTGTTTGGTGTGAGTGGCGCGTGGCCGCGAGCGCATCCTCCTCTTCCTTCGCATGCACTCTCTTCCGATGAGCTCCATGTGTGTGGTGTGTGAGCCCTCGGCCTCGCGTCTGCGAGTGTAGTTGTGTATTTAACTGTCACTAGCATTAAAAATCAATCATTTTGTCCGATGATGTTGCGTTTATATACCAGGATTTTAGCAGCAGTTAAAGTGACTGCTGGTGGCATTCAGTTGTAAAATACAGTATAATGTGACAAGATCAGAGAGTAGAAGAAAAAACGATATCAAGTGCTAACACGACGTGATGACGTCACAAATATGCTAATTAGTTTGTGACATCACCAGCGCCACAAGTCTGTCAAAATCCTGTGGGAAACACTGCAATCTTACATCTGTGACTTCAGCATACCATCTCTTAATGCTCTTTTGTCTTCCTCTGGTCCACATATCTTCACACCATCTCTTTCACATCCCCAAAGCACAAAAATATACAAATATTTGCACACGTACCCTTCACCGAGCTAGCGCGGCAAAATTAGGCCAATGTTTGCAGACGACTCCAGTGTGTAGACAGGAACCATTGATTTGTAAGCAGAGCAGATCTCGAATGAAGAGATCTTCATTCTTCATAGTCTCAGCTGATTAGATTCAGTCCAGAAAACAAGCCTTCACTCCCGCAGCGAGAAAATAAATGAGAAACGGACAGCGGTTGGGAGGGACGAGGAAGGATGTAAGCAACCCCAAAGTACTCTGAGTCTGCGATCATTTTAACTATCCTCAGCTTAAAAGACACAGTCAGGCCAAAAGCCTGAGGCCGACAGACAATGAGCCAGTGATGCAAAGACATCCACCGAGACCCAACACACACACAATACTAATAACCAGACAATTGCACACGCATACGATATGCTAATACTTTTCAACACACTTGATAAACTATGCTCTTCAAGCGCACCAGGGAGAGGACAAGACAGGAAAATAAAGCAGAGAAAGTAGGTCAATCTCCGTTAAAGAAACATCACTACCATCAGAGAGAGGAAGTCAGCGTGTGCTCACGTTCGCCCGAGTGACCACTCTAATAGCACAGGCATTTTTTTTCTAGACGTATATTGAAAATCTTATACATTAATATTAACTTGCAAACCGTTTTCTTGATGGCACACACACACACTTTCCCTCTCACACACCCACACATAATCTGTCCACCACAAATCTCCAACACAAACATTTCAAAGCACACGGAGATTGCTGAAAGTGAGTGTTGTACATGTGATTTCAACTCACCGACCTATTTCTATCTATATAACCAATGTCCGGTGTTTCTGTGTCAGGATTCGCCATGTGTCTGAAATGAGTGTGTGTGTACTATAATGATAATCACGATGCTAATGACCTTACTGGCCCTGCAGCTGTTATGACAGAGACCCAAGGGAGAAGCTGACAGAAAACACGAATGCACACACACACGGCACAAACTACCACAAGTCCACAACCACATTCATTTTATATCCCTGAGTATATCTGATGTGTATTTATTTATATAGAGTTCATCATTAGTTGATGGCTGGCGGTCCTTTCAATAAATTGATATTTACCTGACAATGATGACCCAGGGTATATACAGGAATCATGGAGCCAAAGGTATTTTATAAAGACCTCTTCATGCATTTTAAAACCTAATTGCCAATTTGAACTTAAATCTACTGTATACTGATTGTAAGATAGCACAACTAAACAGTCTTCGGTTGTGTTTACTCCGTATTAATGCAACATAATTCAGAAGGGTGGGAAAGAAGCACAAGATCATTAATTGAGTGACTATTAGAGAGAGAAACAAGCTTTGTGGCTAGCACTTAGATAGTGGGACCAGACAGTGTTGATCCCCATCGAGGCACGATTCTCGCCTAGAAGCAATGATTAAATTCAGTCAAACTTTAGCATATTTCTTTTTGGACAAATATGAAAAGATGATACAGAATTTCATACCTTGGAAAATGGCTTTTAAGACTTTTTAAGGGACTTAATTTTCCCTAAATTGATTTCACACGGACACCCTGTGACCGACGGCCCAAAGGCAGTATGAGAGAGTTTTGGGCAAGTGGATGAAAATATCACCTGCCCATCCAAATCCTGTGTCTGATGATTGTGTACATGCGTTTTTATGCCTGTGAAAACCTTTACATTATCCAGCTGGATAAAAACAATGAGGTCTAGAGTTACATAACATAAGCTGTAAAATCTACATATATTATTGAAAATAAAGAAAGACTTTACATTTTTGGTAAAGAACTCAAATTCAATGTTAAATTTTATTTAACTAGTATTTGTTAACATTAGTTAATGCATTAGCTAACATGAACTAACAATGAACATAATAATCTACAGCATTTAAGAATCTTAGTTCACAGTAACTTCAGGATTTACTAATACATTAAGTTCCGTTTGTATTGTATTGGAATTATCAAACATTAGCAAAAATAAATAAATGCTGAAAAGTTGTATTGATCATTTTTAGTTGTTAGCTAATGTACAACCTTTTGTAAAGTGTTATCAAGATTTATGACCATAGATTGAAACTAACAATAGAGTCTGATCTTGTCCGTGAAACTAAAGATCTGCAGTGACGTCAGCTTCATGTTGTCATACTATATGATGTGAGCTCTAGTGTAACAATGCATTCCCGACATTGGATGAACTCATCATGTGTAGAAAGATCCTGGGAAGGAGGGCATTGTTGTGTGAATTACCATGGTTGGTTGAAAAGTAACTTGAAAGGGTCTACTTTGGGTAACTATGACAATATGGATCTCACTGAAGCATGAAGCTAAGGGTGTGGTGTGTGTGTGTTTGAGAGACAGAAAGAGTTACGACTTTAAGGAATAAATCTGTCTCACTGATAAAAAGATAAAGGGATAGAGCCTCATCATGAAACCAGAGAAAATCTAATAAAGTCGGGCTTTTAAATGCATAAAGCTATAATAGCAATAGCAGTTATGTAGGTTATAAGATAATCTTTAGAGTAAAACATGAAACCATGCATACCTAGCAATTCATTTGGTATAATCTGATATTGCAATGTGCTTCTATCAGAAAGGATAATATCTATATCACTGGCCTGTTATTCCAGGTCATTGAGAATAAGTCTCAGCCTGATGCTGAAGAGTCTGAAAGTGATTATGCCACAGGGCATTGGAACAATGGCTGGCTGTTTACCTTGACCAGCTGGTTTGGACAGTACATTGACACAAACAAACAACGTGGACTGAAGAAAATATGTTAGGAGGGTCCTCTTTTACAGGTGTCGGGTGGGTTGTGTAGGTGGGCTTCTAAAGAAGAACCTTCTGGCACGCCAACAAAAGCAAACCACAAGCAGATCGCATGGACTTGAATTTAGCAACATGACACTGTGCTTTGTGGGTTAACAGTGACTGTGAAAATCTGTTTGGAGAATCAGTGAGCATGATTCCCGAGCGGTGCGCTCTTTCCAAGTCAGCATTCCAGACCTCAGCCGCTTGTTTTGGGCGGTGCACTAAAGCACTAAAGTGCACTTCACCTCTCATAAACATCGGAAAGACAACAATATAACATTATATCCTCTGCAGAACTTAAGCGGTGACCAGATCGAAATGACTTGTGAATGCCTTCATCAAAATATGCGGCGTTGAGCTTTTTATGACTTTGTCAAAACAAGATGTAAAGAAAAATGTCATAAAGCCAGATAAACAAAGATTAGTGCTCAACTAGGACTGCGCGATATTTACGGGATATAGGATATGTGATTAATTATACACTATACAGTATGCAACATGACAATATTTCAAGCTTGTGAAATTAATTTAAATTATTTACAAATATATTCAAACGCAGACAATTATCCAACAATAATTATACAGCTCACTTTTTGTTTCCCACCTTTACAAAAAAAAAACTTCTGAAAGAGAACAGCCATGTTTTATTGTCGCAGTACATACAAATTGTTACTGCAAATAACTGTGAGTGTTGGGTTACTCTGAAAAAGTAATTAATTACTAGTTACTAATATTCATATACATATCCTATATCAACCTTGATGGAAGGATAGACACGAAACGACTCTTAATTCATTCAAATAAATAATATAAAACTACATTAACAGCTCTTATTAACTGACTGAAGTGTTACAAATGTGAGAAATACACATTTATATGTGCATTTTAATGTTAGACTTTGAATGTCAATTCCACTATTGTATACATTACACAGTATTTAGTTCAAGTACATCAGAAGTAACTGCAATTAAATTACAGAAGAAATAAGAGTAATCCATTTTTTACTTTATAATGGAAAAGTAATTAAATTACAGTAACTAATTACTAAGTAACTAGTTTCACCCAACACTGGATGTGCATATCGCAATATGCACATTCGCAATATTTTAGCTACAGCGCTCAGTGGTAAGAGCATTGTGTTAACAACGCAAGGTTGTGGGTTCGATCCCAGGGGATTGCAAATACATATGTATAAATGTATAGGATAATGCAGTGTAAGTCGCTTTGGATAAAAGCGTCTGCCAAATGCCTAAAATGCAAAAATGTACATTTTTAAAATGTCGATATATTGTCCGGCCCCAGTAGAAACTCGTAGAAGATTCGTTGGTACCTATTGAACTTGACTGATGCTTCTTTAATTACATTTTACAGTGATCAGGTTACAGTGTAACTAGCCTACATGACTAAGTACAGAGGGACCACATGCACAACGCACTTGTCATAATGTTATTGCATTGTAATTACACACTGCAACTGATATTATATTCAAGTGAACTACTTGAAACGTGGACACTGCTAAGTGATGTTCAGTATTTTGTAAATCAGTTCATGGCTTCACACCTGATCTGTCACTTGAGCTCTCGTGTATCCTTCAAACTGAATATTTTAGACTTTAAACGACAAGCCTTCCTCTATACTGCCCATAAATCTGTCTATAAACACCGCGGATTACACAATATGTGCTACACACCATGTGCCTTACCTGTGTATTCCTACAGCGTTTAAAACACCCCAAAGCGATGTTTGCGAATAAAGACAGTTAGGCTGATTTTCCGAGCTTGTGTAAGAAAATAAAAATACGTGTTTAGATACAGACAGAAGCCATAACCGCGGTTATAAAAGCGGACAGTCTGAGGTAACGACACTCGCTGACAGGAACAACGGACGATACAAAGGGCTTTTTTCATTTTTACGTGAATATTGCGCCTTACCCGAAATCATCGTCCATGGATTTGAAGAAATATTTATAGTTGGGTTTATTGAGGACATTTTTGAAGTCGGCGAGAGTGACGTTGTCGGCGGGCACGGCCAGTTTGATGAGATAGGGAGTCTCCTGGTCGTCGAGGTGATAGATGATCTTGGTCTCCGCCATGGCGGGCCGCTGCTGACGGACAGGGCGCGCGCATCAGCCCTACAGCGGCGCGCGCTTCCAGCTTCCACCGCGGAGCTCTCGAGCGCTTCTACTCACAACCTCTGTCTTCATTCAACGAAAAGCCCAGTCACCGAATATCCTTACCGTCGTGAGAAATACAAATTCGTCTAATACTATAAATATAAGAGAGTTATAGACGTTTTCTTTACACTATATTAAGGAATCGTTGCAGGTCGGTCCGCACTTGGCTCCCTATGAATACTGTTGCTTTTCCTCCTCTGTGTCCTTTGGAAACCACTGTCGGCCGATGGCCCCTCCTATCGATCCAACGCTGCACTCCCTCTACAGGACGACTTACAAACGCAACTGGTCTTCGGCGTTGATTTATTTGATAGCAGCGAAGCATCACTTCAGCATTCTTTGTATGTCGCTTTGGATAAAAGCGTCTGCTAAATGTCTAAATGTAAATGTAAAATAAAAAATTAAAAAAACACTAACCCTTTCTCTCAACAGGTAGTGGTCTGGCTTTTGTTGAAACCAGTAACTTTGTATTGGCACTTAAGTTAATGTATTATGGTTCCTGTATGACATATCGCTTATTGCTCCTAAACTCTTTGTAAGTCGCTTTGGATAAAAGCGTCTGCTGAATGACTAAATGTAAATGTAAAGCATCAGACAAGCGGTTTCGAAGTCGTGTTGTTGCGTATGAAAACTCGTTGATTGAATGCGTTTTGCATGCAAACAGACGGGATTTTATTGAAGTACTGTCGGTTTTTTGTGTGCTTATGGACGTTTGTAATGTCAAAGACTCGCACCTTAATAAGTTGGTGTTTCAGATCTATCTGAAGTGAAAGTGTGGGGAGAGTGATCGCGATTAGAAGGCTTATACCGCCACCTACAGAGCACAAATAGTTCCTGCACCACCATTGTTGTGTGGTGTTTGGCTCGACCAATCCCACCAGTTCAAACGCACTTTTGGAGGATGTGGCAAATTTAAAAAGGGTTTTTTCTTAACTTTTTTACTTGGTCTATTTGATGTCTGTATTGTCAGCATTGGACATGCTGGATTTATAACAAAGTAAACTTTCACTTATTAGTCTAATTGATGTCAGTAGGATTTGTTTTAGGATGAATTTCAATAACATGTTTGTGTTATATTCATTTGGAAAACTGAAAGAAAAATAGGATCTGCGTACTTATTGCTGAGAGTTAAGGATTTATAGGTACAGTTTAGTTTAAACCAGGATTATGCTTAGTTGAATTAAGATATTTATGTCGCTTTTATAAAAATGCCTTAGATGAATACATTACTGGTGTGCATCTTGACACAAAACAATGGCACTGATATATTTGAAGATATTTTTGGTAAAGTCATATTCAGTTAAGACAGGTCACACATTCATTTTAGTCTGGGACTAGTTTTACGCCTTGTTTTTGAAACCGGGCCACAGGGTATTAAAAAAACCCTTGAAACCTTAACTCTGGCCTATTATGCAAATACATTTTAATCTTTTACTTCGATTGCAATCTCGCGATTCCAAACATATCTCACACAAAATTGTATTCATTTTCATAAAAAGCGCCGTCAGGCAACTTGAAGGTATAACGTACGCAAATGGACAAGCACAGGACGCTGACAACATATTGAAAGTAAAAAATGAATATAAAACATATAACACACATATTTATATGAGTATTTTCAGTGCTCAATGTCATTTTCTATTCTCAAATGGAAATTAATGACTTAGAAAACAAGAATTTGTTCTCATTAGAATTGAAGCAGCTTCTCCAAAAAAGCATTTGGAAGGAAAAAACATCCTGTTTGAATTTTACGGACTACATTTGAGATGAAAATGGAGTTGGCTCACTCCGATAGATTTAGTAAAAAATGATCAATTTACCCAAACACATACCTAAAAAATTGTAAATAAAAAATTGTAAAATGGTCTCTTATTTGTATCAGTGGCTGCAGATACTGTAACCATAGTTAAACCACAGTGAAATGATGTGCTAGGGCATGTGTGACATTTACATAGTAAAGTAGGCATTGTGAATCAGGGTGAAAACAAAACTTTTTTTATTATTGCTCAAACTGCACGTAGACATTTATCCCTCAAACTCCATAGGTTAACATCACTATTTCACTTGGTGATGAGTGTCAGTCACATGATTTAGGAATTAAGGTGAATGGTAAAATGTGAAATTAGACATAAGAACCTCAGAAACACACAAACTGCACACCTGATGTCATTTATTACCTGTAAAATTTGACCACTGTGTTTTTTATTATTAAGGCCACTGATGACAGTCATGGACCTGTCCACCTGTAAATCCACCCAGAACATCCACCCCCTTCAGCTTCCTTTCCAGACTTCACTCCTTGTTTTCTCAACCATTGTTAATTGAAGTGAACTCGAAACTATAAACAAAAATAAAAAGGAGTAACAGAAACACATTTTCTTGAAAAATGATCATCTCACCACAGTCTCTCTATTCCTGAAAATAGCAGGACATTTCCCAGGGCTATGATCACAAATGTCACCCATATGGCTCATATAACATAAATACAGGCTGTGTTAAAAACACGCACAGTGTCGAAAGCTTTGAAAGGCACTAACACGGCTCCACCTCTTCTGTCTTGATATACCTGAGACTCAATGCTGAGGGGTTAGCACCGGGAAAGAGAGACTTGAGCAAGACCTGACTCCAGTTACCAAGAATCAAACAATAAGGGAAAACAGCCATTAAAAAAACAAACAAAATAGGTCTGTTGAATCAGGCAATTTGCACGCTTTATGTGCAATCGATTCAGAAGATTTAGTTCTCAAACACTGTCCAGAAGGAGGATTCACAATGTATTGGTCCACCAAAGAACACGTCTGATTTATTGAACGCACAGCAAGCAAAATAAAAGTCTGTAATGTTGTTAGGTCCTCTACATGATTCCTCAATGAAACTTGAGCAAATGCAATGGATGCAAACTCAACATATTATGTGCATAATCCAGAGAAACAAATGCAAAACACTCAAACAAAAAAACACACACACACACACACGCACAAAGATGATGGCCAATAGATTGCAGCCAGTATTCCTTGATACTGACATGCCTCTATCCATATGTGCACACACACAAACACTTGGGTAACGGTGTAATAACCCTCACAGACGAGATACGTGACATCTGTCCTCCGCTTCGTTACACACACCTGAGCAGCTTAATGTTGAGCTTATGAAAATCTGTGTTTTAAATAGACATCCCAGTGTTGGAGATCATGGGCGAGTGCCGGACACCCGTGATTCACTGCTATGGTCCAGTCTCAGCCAAGTCCTGTGCAGTTCCTGCTCTTCTGATTCTCTACTGAAGTGTCACTCACATTTTGAACTCAAGCCGACACATTGACGTCTCGCAGGGCGATGGTCCCGTTGGCGGGTGGGTCTGTGGGTGATGATGGGACAGAGGGTGGAGATGAGAAGAGGGATTGGGCTGTGCTGGTGTTGAGCGCACTGCTTTGGAACATCATCTGCTGAAGAGTCCTGCGTAGATTAGGGTGCAGACGGCCCTGAGTTTGATAAAACACCTCCACAGCAAAACACTTCATTACTCCGCAACACAAATCCTCATAGAGGGGCACCGTGTACATTCGCGAGGTCTGGAGAGCAGAGCGAGAACAGACATGTTTTTAGAAACATTTGAGAAATGCATTTGTTCTATAAATACAATGCCAAACTTTTTAATTAAAGAAAAAATAATGCCTATAGACAGAATTTGCAGCTCCAAATTACAAGTACATATCATATAAAGCGCAACTTTTTTCGACCAAGGGTATTATAGTTCACTAAAACTATTAAAACATTTCTGGTAATTGTAATTTTAATAAAATATCTGCCTAAACCCAGCAATAAAATAAAGTTTTGTTTGAGTTACTAAAATAGATAATTGAAAATAAATAAAACTAATAAAAATTCAATAAAATTACTAACTTAAAGCAACATAAAAAAATAAAATGATAATTGCAGATATCAAATTATTAACAAATGATTGAATTATTAACAAGATTAAACTAAAATTCTAAATATAAAACAATAAAGCTGAAAACAAAACTATTATACTATAGTATATAGAGTTTATCTGCAAAACATTTAACACATTTTGAGAAATCGTGTTTTATTATGTTATTGCTTTTTTTTTTTAAGTTATTGTTACTTATACTATATTAACTAGCGATTTTGAAGGTCCTACTTAGGTTAATGTAGTGTCAACAAGTTATGTACATTGAAGGTGTAAAAACAATATTATTTCGTAATAATAGGAGTTTATCTTACATTACTTCTTGACTGACTCTCAAATGATTCGTTTCACAACTCATCTGTCTAATCTTCTCCTTTCCGCTAGCCTAGTTTGATGTGACTGGTCAGATGGTCTAGTCTGCTGTGATTGGTCTACCGTGAATGAGGCTCATGAGCTACAGTGTTTGGGGGAGAAGAGTGAAGTTCGCGGGCAGTCCTAGCAAATCGTAGGCGGGGACTATACGTAGTGACGTAAATCTGCGGCGGTTCGCGAATCGGACTAGGGACGATTCGTTTGCGTGATTCCGAGTCGACTCCCTTTTTTCCAAGCCAATAACTTTGTTATTCATTCCCCTTCGGATTTACAACTTGGCAGACTGCTTACTCTCAAACACGCCAACAATACACCCTGCATGAAATGTAGTTTTCATGATCTCATGTTATGTACTCTTTAATCCAGACAACCCAACTGCAACTTTGAAACTTGAATTTATCTTATTACTGCTCTGAAAGGAGAAATGACATCATACGAAGTTAATAGTTAAAGACTAGCTAGTAGTCTTTATTAGGAACAGTTTAAAAAAGGAATGGAAAATTCAAAAGAGTGAGACTTAACTCGCTAAAAATGTGATACTTGTACATGGACGCCCCATCTATTCAAAAGTAGTTTGTGTTTGTGCCCTCTAAAAAGCAGTTTGGCTATAAATACGACCGGCGTGCCCCACAGAAAGCTCTTACAGTCAATATGAATGTACTATCAGTTACACTCTAAAAGGTACTTCATTCGCAATAACCTATTCAACTCACGTGTTTATGCAAGAAGCTGCGAACCCGTGGCAGATCAGGATAAAAGCTGTTACGCACTACAATCTGCAGCCATCGAATCTGGACTTCAGCGTTCATGCCGTCCAACATCGCAGAGTAGCAGCTTGACAAAAGACTCATGCCCTCTGAAATGCAAGTCATATTTTACATTAGAAATAACATTATAAAAATTGTAATATATTACAAGAAGTACTCTTAATACCTTGAGGCAGAGGTGACCGGTCTAAAAGTCGATCCAGGAAGAGAACGGTCTGAAATGTGCTCCAGGAGGAAAGGTCATACGTTGCGATCTCCTGGGGTCAGGGGGGTCTGAGCCCCAGAGGTCACACAGGTGCTGGACCGGGCCTGTCAGAGCTCGACCAGCGGAGAGATCTGGTTCACATAACGGAGCACCACAGCCGTTCAGCCACCGCTCGAATTCTAGTCCTGTCCGAGGCGGGAGGCAAAAGGAAAATGTATGTTTATTGAGTCTCTCACACCGCTAATGTTGCTTTCACCCCTCACTGTGTGTTATGACTGGCTCACCAGGGAAATTTCTAACTGTGGACAAATGCTGTGAGATGAGTGAGTATATGTGTCTGATACTGTGACTCACCTTCTCGCTGGGCGACACAGCTCTCCTTCAGCTCCGGAAAGAAGCCAAGAAAGAAGTCCAGCAGATCCTGAGCTACAACACTGCTGAACCTGAACTTCTCTACGTAGGCCTATACAGTGCAGGGTGGAAGAATTCAGAAAATTTATATTTTCTCTCACATACAGTGGTTAACAAATGCATTGGACCACCACCACCCAATGTAAGGTTTGTGTCACACCTTCCCTAAACTACTGTTACAGTATTGGTGAATACCAAAATCATTCTTTATGTTTGTGTGACGGTTGATCTAGCAGTATGTTTAAGCTCCTTAGAAACAGCAATATTTCTGACTCTAAACTATAATTAAAGTCTTAATCCGTCAGGTGACTTTTGGTTTAAATGAGCATTTTTCAGCAGGCTCCTACATTTAATTTCAGCAAAACCAGACATTTCAGACTGGGCAGAGTGTGGTATTTGCCGGGTTTTGAAACAAAATTATTTGAGTAAATACATTTTTCAAAAATCATGTTTTTTTAATATGTTATGTTTTTATTGTGTTTTATTGTGTTAGTTAGCAGTATTTTTTGTTATTATGGCTTAAATCAATGCAGTTTGATTGATATTAATTGAAATGCACAATAAAAAAAAGATAACATTTTTTTTGTAAACGTAGTTTATCTCATTTTGGAACCAAACTCTTCATATACTATGGAGAGCATTCACTCAACATTGTGATGTCATTTTTGACGGAGTTGGCTTTTAGAGGGTTTTGCATCTGAACTCTTGAATTATTGTTGTTAGCCATAAATTGTCAAATTTACTTTTTTACAAGGAAAGCAGGAAAAAAAATGTAAATACATTTTCTAAATTGTACCGATATATGGCCTAATAATCGGTATCAGTCGATGAAAGCAAATTTTCACACGGTGGGCTATATTATTAAATATGAATTTAATCCTCAGAATCGGTATCGGCAGAAACCACTATGAATATCGGTTATCGTATCGGTGGAGAAATTTGTATCGGTGCTTTTCTAGTTTAAATGGTTGAATTTACAGTTGATAAGGCCGTTTTCGTATTCGGATATAAAAATGTAAATAAAGACTATTTAGTTGCTTCAGTTTGTTATTTGCCTAATAAATTAAAAAACATTTTTCACGTTTAAAAAAATATATCGGCCAATAATAATCTGCATCGGTTGATAAAAGCAAGTTTTCACACTGTTAGATTTCAGGCCGATTATCAGGGCCGATATGTCCTGTTAATAAAAAATGACAGGAAAATGCAATGAATTTGTACAATATTAAAAGTCATCATATGAATTAATAACATTCAGAAAGTTAAGAAATATTATTTTAATCTGCAGAATCCGTGTCGGCAGTTACCCCGATGAATATCGGAATCGGTGGAGAAATTTAGTATCGGTGCATCTGTAGATTTAATGGTTGAATGTTAGAGTTGATTTCAGTGTTTTATATTTGGGTATAAAAATGTAAATAAAGACTATTTGGTTGTTACAGTTTGTTATTTGCCCAAAAAATTACAAAACAATTTTTTGTTTTTTAGGTTTTTGACCCATTCTTTAAATATTTGTGTTTTTTCTCTTTATTATGGCAGGGGGTCTAACAAATTTGTAAAGCACTGTACATATAATGGGACATAAATGTCTGCATTATTCTCACCTTAAGGAAAGTGTCAAATCTCTTGATGTCACCGCAGAGCTGTGAAAGGTAGGAAACAAAGCAGAAGCCTTTCTCATATGTGAACAGATTCATTAGACTGCTGGGGTTTACACCTGTGGATATAAAGAGAGAAAATAACACATCAACCCTGTGAGGTTTGACACTTTATAAGTGCATTAGAAATACTCATTTTCCAGACAAGCTGAACTTTTCCTTGTTTCCGTTTTCAAAGATTTTACCACAAAGCTATTTCAGGTGTATGGAAAAAGCACCATGTGCCAAACTAAAAAAAACTCTACCAGACCCCAAAAACAGGTTGTTAACATTGTTAAAATGTTGTACCGGGCTCAAACTTGGCCTGCAGTTTACTGACAGGATTGTTGTCTCCCAGAAGACGCATCTGTCTGTGAAGAGCATCTAGACGGAACACCGTCTCAAGACACGTGAAAGCTTCTCCTGTATCAAAAAAGTGAGGAGCAGACTTTTGTTGAACATTGATATGAACCACCAAAACCCTAAACTATTTATGGAATGTGGGATATGCGTGAGGTCACGTACCATAAGCTTCTGTTGTAATGCGTCTCTGAGCGTAAGTTGCCAGTCCCTCACTGAGCCACATCTCTTCCCATGTGGCATTGGTGACGGAATTGCCAAACCAGCCGTGAGCGATCTCATGAATGACATCAATGAGCAAAAACTCCTGACTTTCCAGTATGGAGGAAATGATGAAGGTGAGACAGGGGTTTTCCATGGCAACGATGGGGAAGGAAGGAGGAAGGAACACTATGTCATACCTGTACAAGAGAGACAGGTGAACTGAATAGTGCCGTAAGGACAAGCCAGATACTATTTATATTCTCATAAAATAAAAGTGTTTAGCAGATTCAGTTTATAATTGAAATGCACATGATAAATGAAACTGACCTTCCCCATACATAAGGCCCGAAGAGCCCCTCGGCCACATTAAGCCAGCGCTCCACGCTGCCTCCCAATTTACTGACCGCACACGTCAAGATGCAGGGTTCTGCCCACACACGACTCCTGAGAGAAGAAAACAAAGACATTGACATATGTAAGCAATGCAACTGTTTAACGAGAGTCTAATTTCCGTGAAAGTTTGTCCACAAAGAGTTTGGCGTCGCAGGATTTGTATCATTTGTACTACTAGTTTCCCATATTCTGTGTACGCGTTTGCACACATTCCAGTACAAGTAACGTGTTTTTGTTATCCTCTCATAAACACTTGAGAAGCAGCCTGGTTCCAGTATCACTTCAAGTCGCAGCTACTTCTCTTATTTTTGCATGTTTGTCAGTATACAAATGTTATTCTTCTCTTGTTACCTCCCCCCAGACAAATCGTCATATGATAACTATATTACCACTACAAAAACCGTTCTTGCATTGATCTATGGGTGGGAATCATAAATCATGACGATACGATACAGTTCGCGATACATTACTCACAATACCGATAATATCCTGCTGTGACGATTCTACGATAAACGTTATATTGTTTGGAAATGCTATAACGATACATCACGATATCTGCCTAACTATGAAATTAAAATGCCCATGAAAAGGATAAGTGCAACATTTGTCTATTTATTCAAGTCCACAAAACTTTGTTCAGTAGGTGAATTAATAACATATTACCAACATGAGTAATATTTCAAGTAAATTTTATGCTAAAATTAAAACATTATCTTTGTAAACTGACACATTTAACACATTTGTTTTATACCGGCACATTTCTAATTGAACAGCCACTTATTTAAACCTGGGAACATCTTAGTGTTAACCAGCTTAAATAAAATAAAGCTAAAAAAAACATTTCAGTGCAGCAACTTGCATTAAATCTAAGCACATTAACGTTAATTCACAAATAGTCATGGAGCATAATTTATTTTACACGCAAATTCCTAAACTCTTTCTCAGACTAGTTTGTTCACGTTCCCTCATTTGCGAGTTAAGCGCCACCCAGTGGATCAATGATGTAATAAGACGCACTGAATATATTTCCAAGCGTTGTTTTATTAATGAATTAAAATATTGATATTTGGCGCAGCGTTCGATTCTCACATCGCACGGAGAAGGACGCGATATATATCGCCATATTGATATATTGTCACCCTACTCAACAGTGTCTTCAGACCCCAGTGGAATGTTTTTTAGCATTTCAGAATCAGAAAGAGCTTTATTGCCAAGTGTGCTCAAAAAAGGCTTCCATACACTCACATACAACATCAAGACATCTGGCAATAAGATTATAGTCAAATACGGTGGGGTTCTAGGGTGAGAGGGCTTAGCCCAGAGACATCCATCTATGAGTTCGAATATACATTTCTTGTCTAAAACTAGGGCTGTCAATAGATTACATTTTTTAATCGCAATTAATCGCACCCTTTCGTGCGATTAATCGCACACGTATAGTGAAATTAAACATACACTATTTTGTTTAACATATTTATTTTAGTGCTAATGCGCTTCCTATTTTCACTACTCTTTGCATTTATTTACAACTTCATTTAACTCTTTGAAGACTGTGCTTGCAAAAATACTAAACAAAATGTGCTTTCTGGCATAATCTTGTGTGCTTTTGTTCATTCAAGCACGAAAGAGAAGTTAATATTGGTGGCTGTCTGACGGATTCTGACGCAGCCTTTAGCCCGTTTGTACACCAGACATAGAAAGTTTAAGTTGGGCAGATTTGTTGAAATGATCAGAATCAAAATCTGGTGCTAATGCAGCTATACACTCAAAACAATGAAAAGGCTCCTGGGATAAATATCTCAGGTTCAGACTAGTTATGCCGAGTCTAGTGCTGATCCAGCTGGTCAACCTGCATGGTTAAAGCAAAACCAATGCATCCACTAATGAACTAATATGACGTAGCGCTATGTTGTCGAATATTGTCGCTATATTGAATCTCTATTAAACTTACCTGGGCCCGATGTCTGCATGCTGTAGGTCTCCCGCCACCAGGGCAACTAAGTATGCCGGGACAGGATATTCCATGGAGAACTGGAATACCCTGTCCTGTTTGGAGTACGCACTTCTGGAGGCACTCATCAACACGGTGACACCTTCTGGTACCTGTGATGACACAAGCATACATTTACTTTAACACACAAGCGAAACATAATATTGAGTGTGTTGTATGTGAGGAGCATGTCGACTGACCCTGACAGTGGCAGAGTAGGTGCTTTTGACAGCCGGCGTGTCAAAACAAGGGAAAAAAGACCGATTGCAAACAGAATGACCCTGCGTGAAGACCAACGGACGAGTCTGTCCGCACGTCAGCTCTGCATCCAACCACCAGATCTGAGTGAGAAACCAGAGAAACATGAGGTGAGACAGAAGCTCTGAACATGCAAATGCTCCAAGACCATTGGTTTGTGTCGCTGGTTTTATGGTACACAGCTCGGTCGTATTTTCAATTATTGAATTATTTTCCTGCAGTGCACAAAGTGAAGTTGTTGTGAAGCCACCTAAAGGTAAAAGGTTGATGAAGTCGCAGCATTGCGGAGACAATGGACCAATACCCACATATACTGTAGGTAAGCAGCAGAGTTTTTGAGGCAATGTTAGGTCATTACAGATCCACTGTGTAGTGAAGTATGGACTTACTTAAAGGGATAGTTCACCAAAAATATAAAAACACACCGTCATGTAATTTCAAACCTGTTTGACTTTCTTTCTTCAGCAAGACAACAAATGAAGATATTTTGAAGAATGTTGATAAACAAACAACATTGAACCCCATTGACTTCCATTGCTCATGTAAAGCTGCTTTGGAACAATGCACATTGTGAAAAGAGCTATATAAATGAATTGAATTGTAGGAACTCAAAACCACTGACAGTCATATAGGTTTGAAATGTCATGAAGGTGATTTAATGACCTCTTTAAATGTATAGTTTACAGAAAGTTGCAGTATATATTTTCTCATAATTTACTAACCCTGATGGCAGATGGTTTTTAATTTATGGGTTTGTTTTGGGGAAATTGAGCTAAAAACGCTCACGCACACCCATTGTTTCAATTAAGAAGACCTTTTTTACGTCGTTTGGGATGTTTTTTTATATTGATAAATTAGCTTTTTGGAGTTTCAACAAGATGGACCCATACATGCATGAACATACAGCCGTGAAAAATTTGAGAGACCGTTTAAAAAAAAATCTGTTTTACTGATTTAAAAATGTACTGTTTATAGGTGTGTGTTTAGGTATTAGGTCATTATTTTGTTTTTATTTCATTCTGTTAACTACTAACAATATTTCTCTACCAAATGTCAAATAAAAATATTGTTTCTATTTGCATGTATTTGCTGAAAATGAAAACTGGAGAAACAGGTTAAGGTCAAACAGTACTCAATTATGGTGACAATCCACAAAAGAAAATGGCAATACATCTCATTCATGACTCCCAGCATGCATTGTGGTTGATCTGTTTATCTGAATTACTTTGTTGATAGTTTTTTTTTTTTTTAAACACCAAGGGCTCCTTTTTTTGGTTTGACGCGCCGCGTAAAAAAATGGCCGACCAATGAGATTGGCACTTTTGTTCACGTGCCCTGGAGCTGCTGAAGCTAAAGTAAAACACGACTTGGTGGCGCTCAAGCACAAACAGACTTGCCGAGCACACATTGACGAAGAGGAAGCAAGATTAATTCTTCTTCTGTGTGACAAGCGAGTGTCAGAAGCATTAAGTTGCGCAGCGCCACCTTGTGTACCGGGGTTTTTCTGTTTTTCATTAAGCACCACCCTATGTCAGGGAGTGAATTTGCACGTTCACTCGGCTCATCGCCAGTGAAAATCGCTTGGAGGTTAACGTCGAAAAACGTCTTGAAAAAGACTGGTGATAAGCACGTGTGATACAAGTCTTAAAGGGGTCATATGGTGCAAATACGTGTTTTTATGTGTCTTTGGTGTGTTATAAGTTACCCATGCAAATGCTCACCCAGACCTGCCTGAAATGCCTCGCGTAACCACACCCCGGCGAATGTACGTCACTTCGTAACATGATTTGACTTAAGACCGCCCAAATCTAAACACAAGTAAAGTGGGCGTACTTGTAAATCCATTGTATCGTCACCGCGGCAGACGCTATGTGTTTCGTTGCAAAAAGAAAGCCTCTTTGTTTGCCCTGCCAAAAGATGAAACAACAAAAAATGAATGGTTACATTTCATCTACAACATTGTTCCAGAAAAGTACAATCTGAATGTTCAAGTTTGTGCAGCGCATTTCACCGACGATTGCTTCACGAACCTGGGAGAGAGATTAAGAACAGCTATGCACGAAAGCTTCGGTTATAAAGTGGGTCAATTCCAACCATTAAAACTTCGCGATGACAGTCTGGCAGATTCACAGCCCGTAAGTATATTTTCATTGTAAAATACTTTGTTACGGACTAACACGAGTTGAGTTTGTTGGGTGTTTGTGATCTGCAAATGCAGACGTGAAAAAAGACAACATAAGTCCTAATAATCAGTAATAATGTTCCAACTAGAGGCAACAAATGTCGTGTTTATAATGTCTTTTTATTTAGTATTTATTTTGGGTTAATTGTCTTTGTTGAGTCGCTACGAGACGTGACGTAATACTGGTTGATCAAGAAGGCTCAAAGCACTCGCGTTATTTATAATGTTACCATTCCCTGCTGTAATGCGAGCTTGTTTCTATCTCACACAAACTCTGTATGATGTATATGGTTGTTTGTTAATAGTCTTTATAACGTTGTATATAAAAGGTAAAACAGTTAGCTATAGATTTTAACTATTTAACACAGGTTTTAATAAAACCTTATAAATCCTTTACATCCAGCTCAAGTCGCGCTGGCAAAGTTGATGTATCGGCTTGATCATCTTCATTTTCAGGATCAGATTCGGCTCGAATTGAAAGAAGTACCGTTGACATTGTATCAACTGTCAGTACAATTGCTTTGGAACCTGATGTTCCGAATATGGTAAGAGGTGTTACATTTCCGTCAAACGTTGCAGTATTCGACCAATCACTACGCACTGGTTAACTGCCCAATCATAGCACACCTCGCTTTTCAGAGCGATGAGCTTTGTAAAAAATCTGCACGTTTCAAAGAGGCGGGGCAAAGAGGAGATACAAACATGCATGGTATGTGAAAAATACTGCGTTTTTGAACCTTACATCGTGTATACACATTGCATTACATCTAAAACAAAGGATAATACGCGTTTTAGCCATGTCATATGACCCCTTTAAGACTTTCTCACAGTAAACCAGAACATTTGAGGGGTGTGAGCCCATGTGTCACCCCCACCACGTACCCAGAGGTTGATCTCAATCATCTAACTTTTTGTAAGCCATCAATAACCAAATGACCGCAATTTCCGAGTATGAGGTACAGCATGTGTACAACCCATCTAAACATGTCATATGTTAAAAACCCCTAAATAAGTCTTTGATGTAAATAGACATTTTGAACATTTGTCGGGTTTCAGAGGGAATGTAATCATTAAGGCTGTACTATATCTTGACTTGAGAACGCTTATTCGCTTATTGTGTAATGCTAAAGAAGTTACAGAGAACACTCAACTTGTGAATAAAACAGCATTGTTTTAACAAGGAAACAGGGTAATAATAGGGTAAGTTAACAGCTCTTGCTAATTTAAATTAACAATTAATTCACATTTGATTAAAAGCTCATTGAAGCATGAGTATTAGTATTGTTAAAAATGAATACATTTCATACTTAATAAAAACTTTTCACATTTCCAAGGTTCCTAGAAGCTACAGACCACTCTGCAAGATGTAAACACTGTTTACAAGCGGTTTCAGGTATTTTTTTCCACATACATATAAAATTAGTTGCAGATGTGTGTAGTGTTAAAAAAGGGAAACAGCGTTGTTTACATCTTCCGAAGTGGCCTATATGTGACCCAGTCTAAAAAAAGGAAAATCACCCAAAAATGATTTTAGCTGGGTTTTCACAGGCAGGTTTAGATTGAATCATGGTGGGGTAAATATGTAAGTATGTAGTTGGAAGCAGTAGTTGTAAATTACACAAAATATGTGTGTTCCAAATTGCGCCAATACAAACAATTTAACAGTCTACAACGCAGTGTTTAAAATGTAGAATAAAATATAAAGGTTTTAACAAATTTACAACACTTATAACCATAGAAACAAACAAGACATTCTTCTAATAAAGTATTGATAAAACAGTAAATTACATGAAAACAGACACGTTTAATAATAGTGAAACACATTAGGTTGTAACATGCTGGTCTGTTGGCACAGCCATGCCTTCAGGTGTAGATTGATGATCACAGACGTCCAATCACTGTGACTTCCGGAAAAGGGGAAAGTATGACATTTTAGGTTACAGTTACAACAGCAAGTCCCGCCAAGCGGCTGCCAAAAAGAAAAGCGTTCGCGCGAGCAAAAGCAGCAGGTGAGAGAGGATGTAGCGCGAGACTTTTGGAAATGGTTATCCGCGTCCTATGGGCAGGGGCGTAGCACAGAATCTCTGGCCCTGTGCAAAGTGTGGGGCCCCTCCATGCAATTTAGCAAATATATACAAGTAGATGGTCATATTTATTTATAATACAGCACTGAATCTCATTACTGTATGAATTGTGATAAACTTAAATATTAATAGATAGCCTCAGTCTTCCCTTAAACATGAATTGACAGTTAAACTATATTTTATTTTAATTGCGTTTCATTAATATACAGACACTGTGCAGTGTAATCCAAAACATTACACATTTACCTATTGAATAGTAAAAAATAATGTATTTTGTAATAATTGTAAAAATAATAATAATCATAATTTCAAGGTAACTTCAAGGCCCCTCACATGCCAAGGCCTTATGTACTCAGTCACCCTTGCCCCGCCACTTGTGACACCCCTGCCTATGGGAGATGTCTTCGCGCGCGAGGGCTTGTATTGCGCGCTCAGAAGATGTAATGCGCACGCGAGGGTTAAAAACGAGTTTGTGGTGCTCCCGTTTCCGTTTCACAGATTTTATTAGGGCTGGGTATCCATTCCGATGTTCCTATTCGATTCGGATTCACAAGCTCTCGTTTCGTTTCGATTCGATTCAAGTCAATGATTATTGATTTAATACATATTATAGATATTTCTAAAAAAAAACGATCAGTAAATATCACATTACAATGGCGAATTAAAAAATGAAATGAAGAGCCACAAACCTGTATATTAAACTTTAAACACACTTGGGTATATTGAAACAGAACAGGCTATTTTACATTTAAGATACAGTAACAAACAAAATTTCACAAAATCGGCTGTTAAGATGTCCTGCAATCATATGAACCGCTGCCTTCTAAGGTTATGTGAAGTTCAACGACACACCCGCATCGGCCATGTTAATAAAGTAATGAATGAATGATATGCTCCCTGTTGTAACATCCACCCATTGTAAAAAGAAAAGTGACGTGGATATTAGTAGCAATAACATTCAGGTTAATGAATGTTCAGTGCTTGCGGAAATATAAAAGAAATATTGAATCGACTGCATTTTAAAAAACGATTAATCGATTATTCATCTTTTTTGCCCAGCCCTAGTTTTCATGCGTCTTGTCATGCTGTCAGTCTTCACATTGCTGTTGGATGACTTTGTGTCACTCCTGAGGTTTGATTTTGTAGAAATTCAACAGACACTGGACTGAAATGGCCACAATATATAGAAATGCTGAATTTTTTTTCCTGTGGCTGCATATAAAAACACACACTATATGTATGCTTTATTGTCTGAAATTAGTTACTTAGGCAAAAATCTAATTGTTCTTATATAAACTTTTTTATTACAAACCAAAAATGTATTCAATAAAAAAGTATTTGAAATGAACGAATTTGACTGAATAATGACAAAAGAGCAGCCAATAAGAGCTCTGAATAGATGGGAACTACATGAACATGGTTTAAAAAGCATCTCAGCAACACATTTTTTTTTAAACAAAGGCTGTTTGTGTTTGATTAAGGGTTAGTAGATTATGAGGCGTCAGCTGTTCTGTTAAAAAAAACAGAGCGAGTGAAGCACATGTTACAAAATACATAACAACAATAAACAACCCTTGTTGTTTATTAGCACATAAGCATGTTTGGGCAGATTACCATTTGTTTTACCAAATGGGTCATTCCGTCTCAACTCAACCAGGTCCCTGGCTCGAATATATACTGTATATTTATTTTTTTACAGAAGCAAGACCAACATCAGTAGTGATGAAAGCTAAAATAGTAAATGCCACTGATGAAAAGTTATCAATTAATTGGTAAAGGGAGGTAACAATGACAATTTTCAGAGGGGGCATAAAATGACATGAGAAATATGCCAGCATCATAAAGTTATTTTTACACAGAGAACGGTATGTCTGTTAGTAAAATCTGTTCATTTGAGCAATCCTTGATGAATTTTCTGCCAATGGTGACAACTCAAATATGTAGAAAGGGCATTTTTTGTGTTATTTTTACTAAATTTGCACGGCTGTTACTCCAGAACCGTTAGAGATACCTTAATGATTCTTTTACTTGATCAACTTGTCTTTTGGGATCTACATATAGCCCTATAAGGTTCAGTCCTAGAGATATAAGGATCTGAATGTGGCTTCATGAGAAAACTGTTAAAATGCATTGCACAGATTTCCAGTCTTCAAAGACTAAATGTGGGTCATTTCTCAAAAATATGGTACTTCATTTCTTTTAAAGAGGAATGTGTGAAGAACAAATAATGTTGAACCTAGACCTATTTTTCCTTCTGTCAACTGCATTGAACATAACCATTTAAAAAGTTGAGGCACATTAATTTGGTCCGAATAGTTTATTTGTAAGATTCTATATTTGAGTCAGACACGAGAGCAAAGAAAACCGGTGACTACACTAGCAGACAGTAAACAGAGATTCACCAACGAATAAACTGTGATTATAATAAATCTTAATATTAAACTGCTACAGTAAACTAAACGTATGGACCTGACAGTAGTACATTTACAATTTATCTGATAAAATGTCACTGTTATGCAGAATAACAGCAAATATGCACAATATGTTCAATTTAATACTGACCACAGTCAAAATCACTCGTCTCAAATAAAGCTAAGCAACATAAACAACTGTGCATATCGACAACCTTGAATTGAGGCACGGCGGGCTAATAAATCATAAATAACCCATATCAGATGTACATTTTTACCACCTCTGACATGTGTGCAAACATCATGACTTTTCGAGCACATTTAGGCTTTCAAACTCGTGATTCATTTTGAAGATTATAACAAATGGAGCAATTCCTCACATCATTGGTGCTCGGCCATACTTAAAAACATCCCTTAAGCCAAATTTCCCTATAAGGCAAAGAAATATAGAATCTTACAATTAAATTATTCAGAGCAGGTTAATGTGGCTCAACCAGATAATATTTTACATGAACTCAGAGCCAAAAAGACACTGAAATGGTTATGTTGCAGTTGTTTTGATACAAGGGGAAAAGATCAATTTCCAGTTTTAACATTGTTTGTTCTTCAGACATTCCTCTTTAAGAGAATTGAAGTCCCAGATTTTTTTTAAATGGCCCACATTTGGTTTTTGATAACGGAAAATGTGTCCATTTTTACAGTTCTCTCATAAAGCCGGATCCCCTTATCTCTACGACTGAACCATAACGGGCTTTAAAAAATTTAGTTAAAAAAACAAGTTTGTCCAGTACAGGAATCTAAAAGGGCATTAAGGTACCTCTAACATTTCATGAGTTACAGCCGTGCAAATGATGCACAAAGAACACAAAAAATGCCCTTTCTTCATTTTGAGTTGTCGCCATTGGCATAAAATGCATCAGATTGCTCAGATTAACAGATTTTACTAACAGATATACCGATCCATGTGTAAAAATAATGATAAATTTCTCATGTCATTTTCTCCCCATCTAATATGGCTCCAAATGTCATGTAAAATTGACATTTTTACCTCCCTTTACAAATTAATGGATTACTTAATAACTATTCATCTGTGGCATTTCACAATTTTTTAACATTACTTCAGATGTTGGTCTTCCTTCTGTAAAAATTGAGCCGTGGAAATGTTTTTATTTTACTACAAACATCGTGGATGTTTATGGTTAATTGTGGTGAGACCATAGTGAATTTATAGTTACAATGGTTTAACTACAAATAAAACCAAATAATATGGCTAGTAAATAGGGCTGTCACGATTATGCAATTTGGATGTCTGTTGAATTTATTGTCTACTAAATAATTGCGATTGTGGCGATTTATTGTCTATAGACGGCTTTAATTAACGATTATTAACCATTAATTTAATCAACGAAGAAAATACATCCTTTAGAAATGTCAAAATGTCGTAAATAACTAATAATACTTACTACAGAGTGACCTTAACAGACACTAAAACTAAATATGACGATGGTGTCGTCTTGCTGTGTAGATGCAGCAAGTCTGCAATCACAGCAACCGAACAAATCAACACAAAAAATACAAATCTGATACGACTCAAATGATGGAGAAACGTCATTTGAACGTAACAGTGAGTGCAGATCAAAAGGTTGCAGCAGATCACCCTTGTTTTCTAAGGATCCGCAATAACCGTGGTTATCCGAAACGATTGCGATTATGTCCAATAATTGCCATGAGACCCAATAATAATGGTGAAAGCCCTACACCAGGGTTAGTTAGTTATGATATGTCAAATGGTCCATTACAAACAGCGAGAGTTTGCAATGGACATGTATAAGCTACCAAATAAATAATAACAATAAACCACGTTTAGTAAGCATGTTTTTGGCCAATCGATGCCCATTTGTTTTACCAAATACTTTTACCACAAATATCATGGTTGGTTAATTGTGTGGAGACCACAGTGGAAATGTAGTTATCGTTTTACCACAAATAATACGGCTAGTAAACCATGGTTACCATAACCCTGCCAGAAGTCATAATCGTGACCAGGATAACTCAAGTTATCTACATATATCGACATATAACTACACTGAGGCCAGTCAGCACAGCTCAGACTTTATACAGTCTCTTGTCAAATGAAGCGATATCACGAGCACATTACAATCCCACTTCCCACAGGACCCCTTCAACCTTGCACATATATCCCCCCATGACAGCAGAAAGTAACGAAGGGGATTAACATCATTAAAGCTCTTCTAATGGGCTATATGTATCCACTGCCATCTCTGGGTTCAGTTAAGTTGTCATTAGCGCAGGCTATGCAAATGCTTGCTGGTCAGCTGTCAGCATGTTGACCTTACCGCAGGGCCGTCTGTTGTAGTGAAGCGGATGGTGACACGGAAAGCCCGGTGGGGCCGGATCACGGCGGCCGGGAGGCTGATGTTCAGGGAGGATCCGTAATCTGTAAACGGTTCCACTCGGTGCGTGAGCGAGACAAACACGTCAGGAGTACCGGACGCGCCGGGCACCTTGCAGTCCACGGAATGAATTAACAGCGAAGGATGCGTGTCCAGAATGAGGGACTGAACGCCGGGCTGGACGGGCGTGAGCTCCAGAACCTGCCATCCCGTTATCCGTTTGACGGCGAAGTTTAGGTGGAGGTCCAGGTGGAAATGTCGGAGTTTAAAGCTGTGGAAGTTGGACGCCGACGCGACGTCCACCGGGCGACAGTGCGCCAGACCGCGGCCGCTCTCGCACGACTTGCCGGGCACCGTCAGCACTTTCCGGCAACAGCACAGCGTCGGCCGCTGCAGCTCGGCCATCGTAAAGTTCGGCGAATAGACACACGCGATACCGTCAAAGTTTAAAGGCGCGCGGCGGTCTGCGCGATCGGGCTCGGCGGACGATAAATGCACGAGCGGTCGAGTTCGCTACATTGTTGCTTAGTTCAAGGGGCGGGCGAGGCTGCACAGTCGGAGAAACAGGAAACCGAACGCGAGAAATGGCGATAAAACAACCGCGAGGCGGTTAAAACAGACATAAAATGCAAGGAAAACAAAAGTCTACGTAAAATCCATCGGAGACGTGGACACGACCGACTTCAGTCCGCCGACCTCCATCTACGGCGGCATATATAAATGTAACAATGTCCGGTGACGATACGGCTCGCGGTCCGCTCGGGAAGCCGGCGGGGAGATGACTCAAAACTGCCGGGAGAAGAAGAAACGCATAGCGAAGTCCTGGTGAGCAAAAACCACGGGAGTTAAATGACTCCCTTAGAAAACAGGAAGTAAAACAGAGGAGGAAATCACTACGAGACGGCAAAGTTTTCGAGCTGCAGGGGGGCGCTGTTGAGCTCGTCCCGCACCCCTCACTCTCAACCTCAAAACACTGTCCCATGCTGTCCTCGAATCATGTATTTAACACTACGGTGAAGTTTATAGACAGGGCATGCTATTGATAATAGCCTGTTTAGCATACCATTTATATTGCATGGCTACATAGTACATTGGGGTTGGACCTGACCTTGCTATCCAAAGTTTGTGACCAATGGGTTCTTGAACAAAAGTATTAGATTACAAAACATTAGATCATCCAAAAATGTCATACATGCACATCCCTCGGTATGTGTTTGGGATGACTCTAAAATAAACAAATGACCCTTACAATAAGTAGCCTTTCGGAAGTCAATACTGTGCTTTATTTTTGTGGTCAAGAAGTTTAGGGTAAGACCACAACTAGACCAGTAGTCCTATTTAATCTGAAAAAAGTCATTAAAATAATGAGAAGTCATTCCACATGTGAATTTTATGTGTAGACATTCTTAGATTTTCATGAGGAAACAAATAGGATTTATTTTCATTGTCCAAATTGAATTTTAAACAAGAGTTTTGACTCTAAAAGGGCAAATGTCAAAAATCACTTCATACGAACTTGTTTATTGAACTTTGTAGAGAATCAATGTCATGTTTTCAGTCAAGCTGAGATCCGTCAATAAACAGCTCTATTGCTGTTGCTTAAATATATCAAAAGATATCATAGAAAAATCTCATACAAGAACGCTTTTTACACTAGCCGTCAAAGGTTTCAAACACTTGAATGAAATGTTTCTTATTGTCTTAAAAAGGTTTTCATCTGAAGGTTTATGCCTTAATGTCGGAAATTAGTTTCATAGACAAAAATATAATTTAAATATCAACCTTCATCATTGTAAACTACAATATTATTGAATAAAAACAATGAAAAAAGAGAAGCCATACTCCTCTAATATTGTTTAAAAAGCATCTGCAAATTTTAGGCAAAAGGTGACGGCACTGAAGATGCTAATTTAGAACAGGTTTAGATTTTTAGTCGAAACATAATTCCCTTTGTGTTATTTTACAATTTTATGAGCTTACTAGTTTTCTAAAATGTGGAAAAATATAAAAAAGTTAGTGTTCAAAAAACATTTGACCGGTAGTGTGTATGTTGAATTTCTCGCTTATTTATTTTTATTGTGTTGACATTTTTTTACACAATCACCATTCATTTCTGTCCCAGTAACAAAAGAAGTCAAATAAAAAAACAATGAATTGCATTTTAAGGAAGAAGTTTAAATCCAATCACTTTAATAATGTCAACAAATAAATCAGACACTGGACCGGTACAAAAAAGTGACATCTTTGCAGTTGTGATATTTACCAGTCTTGAAATAATATCCTCTTATTCTGAGGCCAAGAAAATACAAAGAAATGCTGTCGAGATGGAACAAGACCGGTCCTGAGACCAAAACTGGTCTCGATTACCAACCGATGCTACACATGTTAAATGAATTGATTTAAAAGATGACCGAATTGAGTTTTTTGGGAACTATACTTTAAGTGTCTTGCTCGAAAGCACAAAAGTACTACTCTAAAACAACAATTGTGATTATCTTTTTAACCCCGGCCCATGCCTCTCTTGGAGTGTTTATTAGAAAAATATCTTCTAGTATAAAGTATAACCAGAACAATATCAACTGTAATCGTCAATAAACTATTGAAGCAACTGACTGACACTGAGGAATGAAGAGGTATCCTGTACAAACATATGATACTGTGTTCAGGTCCATTTACAGGTGCTCTGATGTCATCTGTAATGGGAGTGTTGGTTTCCCCTGTCATTCTGGACACTGTCCTGCCTTCTTTTATGTTTGTGAAGGGAATGAACACGGCTTTGTTGATTTTGTTTACCTTAGTTTCTTTTGTGAAGAGATGTAGATTCATTTACGAATTCATATTTTTATTAATTTATTAGTTTATCCAAAAATGAAAATTCTTTCATAATTTATTTATTAGTCAAACCAAGGACTTTGAAAGACCCTGAAAAACACAAAAGAATATATTTTGAAGCATGTCAGTAACCAAACAACACTGGTCCCCATTGACTTCCATTGTAAGAATGGTCATTTCTCAAAATATCTTCTTTTGTGTTCCGCTGAAGAAAGAGTCATAAACAGGTTTTGAACAACATGGTGGTGAATAAAAGATGACAGACTTTTTATTTTGGGTTGAACCGTTTCTTTAAATCAGTTTTAATTGTCGTTTATGGATGCGTATCGTATGTTTTATTTTAGAATAATGAGCATGTGACTCACATTGATTCACCTTTGTAATATTTGGTGCCACCTAAAGTGAACATTCGTAATAACCTAGAGAGAATTATACCAGGATGATCTGAAAAAAGTAAAAGAGCATCTAGAAAAAGGCGATTAAATCCAGAACTCGCCACAGTCACTCAAATGATCGCACACACTCTTGGGCATCCGTCAGATATCCCATTACAATAAACTTCATCCCTTCTCAATATTACAGAAACACAAGACACGACGAGTGTAAACCTAAAATAAATTTATTAAAACTGCGGAGAGTGCGCTCTCCTCTCCTTCCACCCTTTTCACAAGGCATTTAAGAAACCATGCTAAGGCTATGGAAAATAACGGAAATAACCAACTGGATCTGACGAGGGAGGCGTTGGAAACCAGCTTTCCCTCCGTGCAGACCATCACAACCTGATGCAGGAGGTTCATTTATACGTCATCTCTTTGTACCAGTGCTGTGACAATGTAACACAAACACACAAAAACAAAAGGACCGGTTAAGCAACTCAAGCCATTATGCTCGACTAGCATCTCTCCTGGGGAAAAGTAAAGAGATCTTCAACCCACAGAAGAGCAGATCCTCAGTGGATGCAAAGTGCAATCAAAATAAGAATGCATTCATACCAAACCGAGCAAAACTGACCACGTAAGAGGAAACTATAAAAGGTACAGGCAAAATGATAACAGTGGAAATAAGCTATAAATATACAAGGCCTCTTAGCTATATACGACTGAATCCTCGGTGTGCCGAACAAGGATACAGTAAAAAATCCAGCACTGCTTCTCTCGTGTTCGTTCAACATCACCTGTGCCAGAGTTTAGGGTTCTCACGAGACGACAGTTACACGTGACGGTCAAGTTGTCAAAAATATGAAACAGTAATGAAAGATGATACATCTGTGTGTGTGTGTATGTATATATATTTTACACGTTACTGTACATACCCTGCAGAATCGGTACAAAAGGAGACTCTGCGCCCAACTTGTAAATATATATATACTCATATAAACAGAGATTATACTCCGCGAAACGCACAGTTCGTGTGGATGGAACTACATTTCGTCCTCTGTCACGTAAATAGCATTCCAGCGTTTCTTGACCAAACCTTTTAAGCTTACACAAGAAGTACATCTTAGCAGGCGTGCCCCTAATGACAGCCCATGAGTTTCATGGAAATACAATAATCTCCCTCCACAGGTCCCTGCGGGGCTGAAGGAGAGAGCGACATCGAAGCAGCGATGACTGGAATATCAATGAAGAATGTTCCCGCCGGTCCTCGGGAGCGGAACCTTGGCTCGGACGCCCTTTAGCCTCTTACGGAGATTTTGTTCTCCACCGCTGCCAGCATTGCAGAGAAGCGAGAGTTTTCGTTGGCCAGAAGCTTGGACGGCTCGTCGAATTCCACCACCTGGGTACAAAATAGGCCAGACGTCAGTGAAACAGAAGAAGCACAGAAAACGAGCTTCCTTCATCAAAAGGAATTATAGTCATTGCAGTTTATAGACCACTTTGCAAGATGTAAACACTGGTCCAGCAGCACTTCCGGTTACATTTTTTAATTGATTTTTTTTAATCTATATTATTACATCTTAAGGACATTTGTTTACAATTTTGATTCGGTTATTAATGTTCTGTTGTTTGTATTCTGTTCAAACGTTACTATTTAACATTATCCTTTTGCACAAGTGTACATTCAATCTGTTAATATTTATATTCTAATATACTACCCTGTACAATGTATCTTATATGTTATTAGCCCCCATTTTCTGTCCAATAATCTTTTATTTTATACATGCATATTTTAGAATCTTTTAGACTGTAAATCTTATTATATTGTATTGTCATTGGAGTTGGAAGCTTCTAGTACAGATATTTAACACAAAGAAAAATCCATGTGTGTGCAAGCAATAAAGCTCTTCTGATTCGGTTTCTAAATTGATTTTTATTTATTTAATATTTATTTAACAGTTCTAGTGCCTTAAACTTATTTCTAAGTCTATTAAGTCTATAACATTTCTATTTTAGTTCAGTAAGTTTTTCAAATCATTTTTAGGTCAATTTTTTATTTGAATTGAATTAACAGAAATGTTCGTATCAGTTAACTATACTAACCATGAGACCTATGGAAAATAGTGCCAATATTTCAATAATTCAAAATAAAATATTTTCAATACAGTTATCTGTGGATAAGCCCAAACCAAAGCAGTAATCTTTTGAAAGCAGCACCATCGAGTCGCTCTTGTGATACTTCGATGTCTCATGCCAATAGATCTGCGCATAACGGTTATAAAACTTTCTGTCATCTATGAACTTGATTTGTGAGCCTCATTGGATTGATTTCCATCGCCGGTGGAGCTGAAGACTACAACTCCCATCATTCCACGCTCCTTCACAGCATCATCAAACTACACCTTGTTATTGTTTCAAAAAAGGACATATTGTCATTTTGGAGATTACGAAGACGTTTATTGTTCACTGACTTGCGCGGATGAAACGTTCACCACAAACCAAAGGAAACCATTTTGATTTCGTGTGGGTTTTAAAATGAAGACAATGTACCTGGCCCTGATTAAGCACCATGATACGATCACAGTTGAGTACTGTGTGCAGTCTGTGTGCGATAGTCAAAGTGGTGCAGTCCTGGAATGCATTACGAATCGTCTCCTGGATTAAGCAATCTGTTTCCGTGTCCATAGCCGCCGTGGCCTCGTCCAGGATCAGGATCTAAAAATTGTGAGAAAACAAAGTAATTGACCTGGTATATTGGGACAAAGTCTGTTCTGAGTTCTCTACTAATACGCACATCCCTTTCTCTCATCAAGATCAAAGCACTTACAGAACAAGAGATGCTGGTAAAACTCACCTTGCACTGTCTCAGAAGAACTCTGGCCACACAGAGCAGCTGTCTCTCACCCACAGAGAAGTTCTCTCCGTTCTCCACCACCTCCGACTCCAGCTTCAATGGCAGCTGAGACACCTGAAGAATAGAGGAGACGCGACAAGAAAAACGACGGAGGGAAAAGAAAAATAAGTCATCGGAGATCCAAGAAGTTGTCGCACCTGCCCTTAGGTGTGACAGACAAATTGAAAAGGTGTTGTGTAAAGAATTTGCAACGTAAAACCACTTTGCCTGTAAGTGTTATACACGATACATCACTTGAACGTCAATCTCTTTGACTTACGCATTCTTTCATGTGTGTCCTCTTTAGGGCGTCCCAGATTTGCTCCTCGGAATACAGGTTGAATGGATCCAGGTTGGATCTGTTGAAAAAGAACACGACATTCATTCATCCTCATGTCGTACCAAACCGGTATGACTTTCAATCTTCTGCAGAACACGAAAGAAGATATTTTGAACAATGTCGATAACCCGATACACCATTGTACATTTCTCAAAATAGCTTCTTTTGTGTTTCACAGAAGAGTCATATACAGACATATTTACGCTGTATATATTCTTCCAGATCATTCACCATTGAAATACTACGAGGCCCTCACAGGAGTCATGAGACATCGCCTTTAGGAATACAGTCAGAGAAGTACTCCGGCGCCTACCTGACAGTACCACTGAAAAGCACTGGCTCCTGTGGAATGATTGACAGCTTGCTGCGCACATCTGCAAGGCCGATGTCACAGATGTTGATGCCGTCAATCTTAATGGTGCCACCGCAAGGTTCTACCAACCGGTACAGTACAACTCCAAGAGAAGACTTCCCTGAGGACAGATTGAACCCACACCGTATTTACCTTTAACAGTCCAATACTTTACAGAGCTATGCTAGCTGTTAGCGAGACTGACCTGAGCCCGTCCGTCCCACAATGCCGACCTTTTCTTTCGGTCGAATGGTGCAAGAAACTTTCTTCAGTACCAGCGGGAGGTTGTCTCTGTACCTCATCTCTGTTCCATCAAACACGATCTCGCCCTCCTGGGGCCAGTCGAATGGGGGAGCCTTGTTTTTCACCCGGGCTGGAGCCTCCAGAGACAGAGACTAGGAGACAGAGAGTTATTCTGAATAAACCTGTACTCAAGTCACTGCGTAACTGAATGAAATGGACGACTTGGAGCTGTCAGTCGAATATTGTAGGACCAGTACCTTGATGTAATGATTGATTCTCTCTACCGAGGTGAACCGAGCCTCAGTCTCAGAGGCCAGGCGAACGGTAAACTGGAATAATCCCGTGAGCTGTGAGAGACAAAAGAGATATTTAGCAGTCAGCTTCCTTTATACATGTTTTGTTATCTAATGTTAAAGGAACAGTTCCCATTGTTTTCATTTTTGACTATCCCTGACACTGTTACCTTGTCAATCATTTATGAGCAAAACATATTTGTGTTCGGCTGTTTTCACACTTGTTGGTTCAGCTTTGAAGCACTTTTCCCACACGTCTCTTTTCACAGTGTGCTATTTGTGTCACTGTCAGTACTAGTAGCACCTGTTTACCACACCGGCTACATAATGAATCAGGTGTCAAAAATAGAGAGCATTGTTTGCTTCTCGCCTTTAGTCATGTTTCTGTCCCTTTGGCTTTGCTACCGTTTATTTTGGACGGTGTTTGTTCTAGTCATAGTTTGTCTTAAGGCTAAAATACACTACAAGACTTTTGCTCAGATTTTCAGTCTGGACTTGTTGCAGAAAGTCTGTGCCAGTCTGCAGATTTGATCAGTTAGTGTGTGTTTCTATCTGAAACTTTAAAATGTTTTACATATATTTACCAATAATTGTATTCTTTTTTCTTTGAATTAATTTTAATGTTTTATATTGTTCTATTTATAAATACAAAATTAATATGCACAGTACAAACTTTTATTCTGGATGCGATTAATTGTGATTAGTCGTTTGACAGCCCTACTTTTAAAGGTAAAGGTAAATGTTAAGGAAACAAAACATTTAAATGTAGATACAATTATACTATAACCAACAGGTAAAATATTTTATGTGTTGTACATAAACTATAAATAATTGAGGCCTCCTGGTTGAGAAACACTGGTATAGAGCCATCTGTACATTAAAATAGGGGTTTTCAAAATGTACAATGCAAGGGACCCCCAAATATGGTGAATCTTTTGTGAGGACCCCCTTCCTAAATGTAATCTATTTCCATATTTTTTTTGTATAAAAGCATTTAATATTTATATTCTAATATACTACCCTGTACAATGTCTCTTATATGTTATTAGCCCCCATTTTCTGTACAATAATCTTTTATTTTATACATGCGTATTTTAGAATCTTTTAGACTGTAAATCTTATTATATTGTATTGTCATTGGAGTTGGAAGCTGTGTAAGATAATAATAGGTGTGATATTATAAAGACAACATATGATTGGCTACAATAAAAGTCATGTTGGATGGATGAATCCGAACAGAAATATTTTCAGTACAAATGCATTAGAATATTTTCCATTAACAGTAATAATGTTCTGTATACGTTTTGTTTCTCTGAGATTTTCTGGGCCCTCTAGAATCTTCGAGAGCCCCCCCAGGGGTCCCGGACCGCAGTTTGAAAACTCACCTGCACGGCGTAGGAAATGGCCAGGCCTGCATAGGCGGGAGGAATATTTCCGTGCATGAGGACGATCATCAAAGCCGTGATGCTGATGAGAGCCACGCTGATGACATCCAGACGCACAGCCAGCCATCGCATGGCACAGCTAAACAGATAGAAGGGAGCCTGATTCTGATCCAGCAGTTCCTGATACCTGTGGGAAAAAAGCACAAAACATATAAACCCAGCTCAATGGACGCCTCGAGTAGAAAACCAGTAGTATCGTAATGTAATACCTGAGCAGGAATTCCTCCTCTTTCCCATAAGCGTGCACTGTAGTGAGGCCCTGAATGCTGGAGGCGATGTGAGACAGGAAAGGCGACTGTGTGACGTTGTCTAATCGTTTGAGTTCCCTAATGAAGACCCGGGACACAACATGCAGCGCAGTAAAGAGAAGCACCAGCGGCCCCACTGCCACCAGGAACCATGGGAAAACGCTGCTGATCACGCCCAGACAAAACAGGACCAGGATCACGTTCTGAATGAACATCTCAGCATGAAACGGCAGACGTGTATCCACTGAAAAGAGAGGAAAAGACAATGTTTTTAAATGCTGTGCAAGTCGATTTTACAACATACAATATCCAGATGAGCGTTTACCTTCATCCATGTCTTTATTGAATCTGTTGAGTATGCGAGCCGTGGGTGTCGTGTCGAAAAACTTCATGGGGCTGCGAAGGATCTTTTGGAAAAGTTCGTCGTGAAGCTTCGAGGAGGCACGCAGAGTTCCCTAATAACAAAACAACGAGACGCAGACGTCACCATTGAGCTGCGGTGTGACTATAATTCCGTTTATGAGGTTAAAGAAATCTCACCTTGACAAACACGATGCCTCGCAGTAGTTTGAGAAGAAGCATGACAACCATAGACATGGTGTAGACGACAGCGTAATGATGCATCTGAGGATTATCCCTCATACTCTCACTCAACACTGAACTGTTTCCAACCTGTACTGTTGTGTTCTGTTGAATAAGACGGTTATATTTAATACAATACAATTTAGCGTTTGTCAGACACTTTTAAGGCAGTTTTATGTCTTCCCCACCATTGTCCATCATTTTATGACACAACATTTCCCCAGGTTTTCCAGCTTTTCATGTTTTCACTGTCACACATTGTCGCTGGATCTCAATATTGATAATTTTTACGTATTACGCGAGTCAAATAAATTGGTGCACTGCGTGATGCATGTGGCCGCTGTGCACATCGAACCAAATCGAAGAAAAACATCTGAGGACATTTCTTTGAATCGAATGTAACGAAGGGATTTCAAAGCTCACAGAAGGGAATGCTTTGTGCCGTTCCCCTCATTCAAACCGCCCACATTCTCTTACCCCGCTGCCCTGTTTGATCCAGTAGCTGAGCCACCAGTTGCTGAAGGCGGTGCTGCCCACATTGAGAACAAAAAGTGCCAGGATGAAGAAGAAGACAGGCAGGCCTCCTAGAGCCTGGATGTATACTTTGTACACCGCCCAGGGCACTGAGCCCTTCCCTTGCTCCTCCACCTGCATCAGCTGACCTGAAGAAAAGAAGCAAACGTGTATATATCAGCAGGTTATACATGAGACATGAGTATGAGTGTAACATATTCTTACCATTATCCTCATTGGGTGTTTTTTCCTTTTTGACGGATCCCGCCTTGTTTTTCTCTAAAGGTTTCTTCAGGGAGCTCCCGGCGTTCTTATGCGGCACCTGAGGCGACCCAAAGCATTTAAAGACTTTCACAACAAACATCTTTGACATTTTGTCTGACTACACCAGTTGATCAGGTGCCCAGACACTGACCTCGATTATGGGCGAATCTCCCAGTTGTAGGCTGTTGAACATGGCGGCGTAGTCTCCGTTCAGATTCATCAGGTCCTCATGACTGCCCTGCTCTGTGATGCTGCCGTCACGCATTAAGATCACATCATCACAGTCCACCAGGTACTACAGTGTCGAGAACAGTTAGAGTTTAATACATATGTTACCAACACATATGAAGAGATATTACTGCATGTTCATCTAGTCAAGAAAGACAACCGATTGTTGTGTATCTGCGAAACGGTGGATTGTGTGGTTTTATGCAGGTCTAAAGGGATCATGTGACACGGCTAAAGTGAATATTATAGTTTGTTTTAGATGTAATGCAATGTGTATACACGATGTAAGGTTCAAAAACGCTGTGTTTTCCACATACCGTGCACGTTTGTATCTCCTCTTTGCTCCGCCTCTCTGAAACGTGTGGATTTATTACAAAGCTCATCGCTCTGAAAAGCGAGGTGTGCTATGATTGGCCAGTTAACCAGTGCGTTACTGATCGGTTGAATACTGCAATACTTGAATACTAATACTAATACAAATTCTGTATAAATGTCTTTGTTCGGTTAAACACAAATAAAGATATTTGGAAGAATGTTAGCAACTGACATCATTGACTACCATAGTAAAAAAAAAAACTAAATGGAACTGTTTGCTTTCCTAAATTCTCCAAAATATCTCATTTTGTGTTCAACAGAAAAAAAATGTTCTACTATTATAGCCAAAATTGTCAGCTGCTAATTCTTTCAAACATCTCCTGTTGTGTTATATTTTTCCTACTATAGTAGTCAATGGTGGCGGAGACCTGTTTGGTTACAAGCATTCTTTCAAATATCTTTCTTTGTGTTCAACCGAACAAAGACATTAATACAGGTTTGGAGTGAGTAGTTCATGACAGAATCTTTATTCTTAGGTGAACCTTCCCTTTAAAATGACTGTGTTTGGTTGAAGAAAGAAGTCTGTGTTTGCTTACAATATCACAATTGACTTTTATTTATATTAGTAGTAATTTATATGAATATTTTATTGTATATGTATTGTATTAAATGAAAACTACTCAACAGTTATTGATTCTTTGTGGTGGTCTACCAAGTTAAGCATAAGTTCGGCCTCATAACGTTTGTTTACGTTGTTGCCACTAAAACCGTCTATAAGCGTAAAATACCTGAAGCTGGTGAGTGACGAATACGACGGTCTTGTCGCGCATGTGCTTCTTAATGGCGTTGTTGAAGATGTGGTTTCCGACATGGGCGTCCAGGGCACTAAGAGGGTCGTCCAGGATGTAAATGTCCCTGTTGCTGTATAAGGCTCTGGCCAGACTGATCCTCTGACGCTGACCGCCGCTCAGATTGGCACCACGTTCTCCAATCTAACACGGGGAATCATACTACGTGAGTCCCTTGGCTTTGAATCACACCATGTATTCAAAACCAACAGCTGTCTGGGTTGCTCGATGAAACTTTGATTGTTTTTCATGTGATATGAAACACAACATCTGCGGTCTACAGACAATATTGTATGGCCAAAGTTTATTATGAGGTGTGGCTTATCAAGTGTTACCTCAGTCAGGTCGGCATTAGGGAGAATAGCCAGGTCTGGTCTCAAACAGCAAGCGCTTAAAATAGACTGATACCTAAGACAAAGATAAACAATAATATTATCACTCTTTGAGGACATCAGGAATGTTTAAAGAAAGCTCATCATTTTTGGATTTTAAAGTATTTAAAGTGATAGTTTACTCAAAAATGAAAATTCTGTCATCATTTACTCATCCTCTTGTCATTTCAAACCTTTATGACTTTCTTTCTTCCGCAGAACACAAAAGAAGATATTTTGAAAAATGTTGTAAACCGGCCCCCATTCACTTGCATTAGTTTGGTGTCCACACAATAGAAGTGAATGCGGGCCAGTGCTGTTGGGTTACCATCTTTCTTAAAAATATCTTCTTCTGTGTTCTACGGGAGAAAGAAAGTCATAAAGATTTTCAGTTTTGGGTGAACTATAACTTAAAATAAACGATGGACGTGTCTTCTGAAGAAGCACTGAGGCTATTCAATATCAAACGCTCAAAACGCTGAAGGTTATCTTATCTCAAATGTGCGAGAGGCCATTTTTAACTCTCTCTGTCCTTCAGTCCCCTTCACGCTGACTCATTCACGTTATTCATAACACTGCCATTCACTCAACCGAAATGAACAGACACGTTTTAGGGTCACATTTCCCCCTTATGTGGTCCTTACCTCTCTTCTTCCATTTCCTTGCCGAACTGGATGTTGTCACGAAAGGTGGCGTTAAGAATCCAGGCCTGTTGTGCCACGTACGCAAAATCTCCATCAACTGCGATGGTCCCCTCTAAAAGGGTCATCTGGGATATGTGTGGAAAAAAGGATTTCTAAATATATCTAATGGATCTAGTATAGATCAGATAAGACCACATCACCAGAAATGACATCATTCAGAGAACAATAAACACTCACCTGGCCAAGAATGGCAGAGATGAGAGATGTTTTGCCACTTCCCACACTGCCACAGACTCCAACCAGCTTCCCCTGTGGATTAAAACACCAAAAAGATTGTACGCGACCTTCTCCTTATCCTATTATTTCTTTTTCTGTTTTGTATAAAGCTGCTTTGCAATGTGCATTCTACAAAGAACTGTGAAAACCAATAAAGTGAATCAAGAACCTTTTGTATAGTGAGATCGATGCAGTGAAGAGTTCTCTGCAGTCGTTGGCTGACGGTTGGCACTTGTAGGGTGTGATCATCAGGGCTGGCGGTCACGTCTCCAGACACATCATTCAACAAATGGCCGTTCTGTTCCTCCTCCAACTTCTTATGATGTCTTGTGTCGTCCTTTTGGCTGCGTTTCTTGCGACACCCTTTCATTCCCAACCCTACGTAGGGTGTACCACGGGGCGTAGGCTGGGCACTGTGACTCCCCGTCTCCCATGCCAGACTGGCACCGGTCATCTCTATGGCAATGGAAGGATTCCGTGGCAGCTCGCGTATCATCTTCACCTCGGCCATCAGGAGCAAACTCTGAAGAACCATGAAAAAGAGAGAAAATAGATCAATTCTGAAGTAAGTGCCTATTTTAAAAAGCTGACATATACACACCACCGGATTATGACAGATGATAGAAAGAAGAATGAAAGAGAGAGCTCACCTTAAACCTGTCTATGGCAACAGATGCCTCAGACAGAGATTTGACTGAGAATGGTGTGACCTTCAGAGCGAACGTCATGGCATTGAAAACAGTCACGACTGTGAATGCCTGAAAAAGCATAAAAATGCCCGAGTACGTTTTACTGTGGTAATGACGACACTACAATATATTACAATACGAAGCAGTGTACCTGTGCAGCATTGAGGTCATAACCTAGCAACATGTGGGTGGAGAACGTCGCCACGCTGGCGATCACCACAACGATGGGTGCCACGCCAACCGTTATGCTCTGGAAATATCCCGTACGCTCCAGAATCTGCCGCTCCTCACTTCTTATTCCTGTTTGATTGAAAAGAGTGATCGATAAAAATACATGCACATTTTCCAGAACAAATATCTAAACATTCTTAAATCAAAATTGAAAAGAAGAGTTAAATTTGATAACTTTGTAATCTGTTTTTAAACATTTTCAAAAAACATGTTTTTATTGTGAATTCCTGTAAATAACAATCAAACTGCAGTTGGGTTATTTTGATTAAGTAATAATAACACAAAATATACAGCTAACTAACACAATAAAAAACATGATTTTTGATTTTTTTTATGTTATCTTTATTTGCAAATAAACTCCTCAAAATGACTTACGATACCAATCTTAAAAAAGGATCAAAATTAAGATCAATTGTGCTTAAAACAAGAAAAATTTATAATATAATGCGGAATGCAACATAAACTTGAATAAAGTTTAATCTTTAAACTTGAATAAAGTTGTATTTCTTTATTAAGAATTCAAGTTTATTTTTCTTTCAGACATTTTTTCCAGTTTTAGGCGTAAACTTAATTTGGTCACTTTTCTTCTAAAAACGAGACTTAATATCCTAGGTCATCTTGTTCAATACAAGACAAGGAACAATTAACAACATAAGACACAACTAGATCAAGCTCAAGATGACTTATATTTTAAAATGAGCATTAAAATAAAAAAACAATTAAAATAAAAAATAAAGAACGATATTTCTTATTATTTGGCCATTTTTGTAATGAATAAATGTTTTTCCAGGGGAGGTCAAGCTCTAATATAACTTTGTCATTGGGAGAGGGCCTTTGAATACTATTAAATATAAAAAAGGTTGAGACCCCTGCATTAGAGCTTACATTTTTTCCATAAGCTTATGTAAAATCCACTAAGAACTTACGTCGTACTGCTTGCGAGAAGGCCTTAACCCAGGCATACATCTTAATAAACTTGATGTAGTTCAAAATCTCATTCATCTTTTGAACCCGCTGGTCGGTCACAGCCACTCCCTTCCTCCTGAAGTACGCCGTCAGTCTGGAGCTGAACATCTGCCGCCACATTAACAACAGTTAATAGAGCTTTCCACAAGCGAATCAAAACTAATCGTAGCACTTGAAACAGAAAACTCACCATGGTGGGATAGAAGAGGATGAACACAGCCGAGCCCAAGAGAGAAGTTGGTCCCAACACGTATAAGTTATATCCCATTCCCAGCACAGCCACCAGGGGGCCACCGGCCAGCAGACTGCCCACAGCGGCAGCCTCAAACATGCGCTGCCCGTCGCTCGAACACATATTGATCAGCTAAAGAGAGCCGAGAGGACAACATGAGCAAATCCCTCTGCATGCACAAGTGTGAAATATACATATACTACCATAATCAGGTCCAATATGCGGACATCACCTTCTTTAGATATTTTCCTTCACTCTTCCATCTCTTCACCACTCAATACTCTGCTCCTAACTGTCCTACATTACAGTTAACGTGAACACAGTTTGGGTAAGCCCCGCCCACCCCTCAACCTCGTACCTCTCCCATGCTCTTGTCCCGCAGGCTGCGCAGACGCAGTATCTTGTGGAAGGCCATGGTCAGGATGGCTCCGCGCATGCGCGTGCCGGTGCGGTAGTTGAGCCCCCAGGTGAGGGCGAGGGACCAGGAGCGAATCAGCTCGGTGGTCAAGAGGCCCAGAACCAGCAGCATGCCGTAGGGGAGGTTGGGTTCGCTCATCTGAGTATACTCCAGTAACCGCTTCACCACAAAAGCCTGGGGAGAGGGAGGACGAGCAAGGGGGCAACAGGACACAGCAGACGTGACTGAGGATACACACATATCGGCGCACCAGCACCATCACGGCAATACATCAACAATTTAAGAGCTACTGTGACCTTCCTGACGTTATTACATCCTTCATCAGATTCTATGTGTCTTAATTTCTAGTCATTGGACACAGTGAGCGAGCGGCAACGTCTACTGAATGTCAGCCTGTGTTCTAATAGCTTTACCTTAAGCGGCCCTTTTCTCTAGCCTTTGGAAAAGAACAAGAGAGACATCTAACAGTTCGGATAGGTCTGGGACATATGAGACATTTTACGTTTGCTAGCAGTGTGAATCGTAATGCCCCTTGGTCGGGGATTCAAAGACATTTTACCTACAGTCAGACCAGGTTGGGGTACAGCATGGAGACGTACTTTTGTTTAACACCTGAAAATTAATATCAATTAAATCAATCATTAGTAGCAGAGTGTGCTGAAGCAACAAAAAAAACAAGACACATTTTAAAAAACTCATACAAGCAGGTAAACACACACACGCACACAGTCGCACCCACACGCACACCGTTCTCATGTCTCATGCACATACGCAGTCAAGGATATGCACACATAAACTGGCAACACGGGAAACCCCATGTGGTTGAACACAGCTACTATTTTTATTAAAGACACCTTGAAACGTTCACCTTGAAAAAAACATTCAGCAATTATAAAATACACAAAACAAGCAAGACAAAACATGAATCAGGCGAGTCAATATTCCTGAGCATGAAAAACAAAAAGCACATTGTTTCATGGGAAAAGAAATCACATCTTGTTCTTTTTCAGAGTCCGTGTGTCAGTTGTCAGCACTTAAAAGCTGTCCCGTTTACATTTAATTGAGATTACTGGGGCAGCGGTGTACATGTTACCAGACTCATTTATGCAACATTGCATTAGGCGCGCTACGTTGCCGGAAAAGGTGTCCATGAAATGGGTCAAAAATCCAGCACCACATTGAGAGCAAGAATCGTGGGTCTGAAAATTGCACTTTCAGTCCAAAATACAAAGCCCCAAAAACCCCACAAGTCCGTTTTCCTTTGAGCACAGGAGCTGGTTTGGAACGGGAAGGATATCTGCAGTAGTCTGATCGATTGTCCATCGGCACAAAATGTTGCCCACATTCATCGCCATACATACATTGACAAAATGGGCGGTTTGACAATCCTTTACCCACCAGTAACCCGACCCTTGAGACATTTTCGTATCATTTCAGAACACAAAGCAAGACTACAGAGATCAAATTAGAGAGGGAAAACAGAAAGAAAGAGAGGGAGAGATAAAGAGAGGGGCAGCAAACAGCATAAACTCTTGATCCAGCCCTGCATAAGAAACATGCCCTTACCTCCAGGGATTCCTCAGCGGCTCTGCCTGCCATTTGCTCTCCCCGCGGGTTAAACGGACACCCTGTGGATTCTAAAGAATAGCCTCTGTCACATGTCACACACATGGGGACCCAGCGACCTCTAACCCCCAACACCCCCACCCGCCTTACCGAAAAACCCCTGACCTCAGTCATCAGAGCAAGGACAGGTATCTCTTCAAGGAGACGTTCTACAGGGAATCGCTACATACAGGAGAAGTCAGCTCACAGTGTTTTGATAAGCCCGATTTTCTCCAAAGGTTGAAGGAGACAGAGCCTTGCTGTGTTGCCCATGGTGGGACAGTGACAGAAGCTCTCCTTGAAGAAAGTGTTAGCCTATCCTCCTGATCTACCATGACATCCCTCTAAACCCCTAAATCTAGCTTGTACCCAAAATCGTAAAACAAGATTCCAGATTTCTAGAGAACTGTGGGGAGATAGTATAGTCTATACTTTTGAATTCAATCTCGATCATAAAAGCAGTTCCCAACATCTATCACCTGGTACCTAGAAGGCAACAGAAAAGCAGAAACTGCACAGTCATGGTGCACCAGTTTTTCCCTTAAATGTTTTGTTTACGTCAGTTTTGCGTCAGAGGTCCTGGAAAACGATGACTAAGATTCTTAAAATTACAGAGCATTTAAGATCAATAAAATTTGGACTGAACTGAAAGACTTCTGATAAAAAAAGTCTGAGCAGTAACATCAAACCATAACATCTTTAGTTAATGAGACACGTATGACGCAAAGATCTCTCTATTTTATGGACAGCATGTTTAATAATTTGGCACAAAGCATGTTGTAATACTCATTTGGCATTGGCACTGGTTATAATTAAGGCACTTTATAAATAGCAATACGTGTTATATGAATTGATGTTTTAAGGAGCCCCATTTGAACACCACAGAGATTCAGAACAGTATCAATGTTTAACACCTTTTAGAGCCCGTCTGAACACTCACCTGAGGGGCTGAGATTTGATAGTTGGGCCTATGAAGCTAATAATACACAGACAGACAGATAGATATATATATATAGAGAGAGAGAGAGAGAGAGAGAGAGAGAGAGAGAGAGAGAGAAAAGACGAGTGTTGAATGGCGGGACAGAGCTGAGATGGTGTTACTTACTGGTCCACTGAAGCCTGCGAGTTGAGTGACCATAAGGCAGAGGATGGACAGCAGCAGACGTGTGCGGCAGAACAGCCACACCACATGATGAAGAGACGCCTCGTCTCCTCGTGACCGGACTTCTTCATCCCAAAGTCCCACCAGCCTGCGCACACAATGATTTATGAACATCTCCAATGCGATTAATTGTTCATTTTGTTGTTATTGCTTACAGTGCTTCAAACTTAAAAATATATCAAATATAGTTTCATAGCAGATATTCTTTATTTTGTCATCTCCAAATACAAAATAATTACACTTATTTCAAATACACTTTAAATATTTCATTATTTGATTATTTAATTTGATTATTTTACTGACCTGCGACGATTGGTCTCACAGCTCTCAAACTGCGACACAGGCCATACATCTTCCAAAAACAGCTGACCCTTCTTATGGGCGAGCACAGCCAGCGAGGTCAACCAATTAAATGTCATAAAAGAGAATAGGCCAGCGTTGTCCACTGGATGCTGATGTCTGTGATGACAGTGTGAAAACAGGACAAAGAGACACAAGAGATTAATAAATTTAAAGTCATTTGGGCTTTATTCTCTTAGGGCCACTCTGAGAAAATGTTAAGTTTATTACTGGCCCTCACTTTGGTTTGACCCTGTTACATTTTCCACTTTAAATACAATAGTATGCTATTTTTAACATCCTTTTTGGAGAAGTAACATCATCGTTTTTGAGGTTTATTTAAAGTGATATTCAGAATATAAATACAAAGTACAAAGATCATTTATTCTTAAAGATCAGGTAACACACGCAGTTTCTAGCTATACAGTAGTATTGCATATCTCGTATCTTCGAAGAGTATTTAGTTTGATAAAATTTATGAAAGAGAGATACAGCTGTACGGTTATTTCCAAAAAGCTACTGGAGGCAGACAGTGGGACGGCACTACAGCACGAGCACACAACAAATCATTGCATTAATCCCTTCGTGTTTGTACATTAAGCATGTACAAACTAAGTTGTGTGTCTGTGTTTTGTTGGCGTATGTGCATAATGTAAACATCATAAACTAATAGTGAATCAATAGTAATGAATGGATAATGTATTGCGATGATGTATTGTGTGCTCGTGATCTAGTTCCTCCCCCCGCACACCCCCAGGAGGTTGTATTTTTCCGCAAATAATCGTACAGCTGTATCTATCTTTTATAAATGTGATTAAACTAAATCCTCTTCGAAGATACTAAGTATGCGATACTACTCTATAGATACTCAAGCTTAATATGAAAAGAAATGTTGGCAAAAACTGCTTGTGTTATGGGAACTATAAGTCACATTCAAATTGAGTGGTACTGACAGAATGTACTAAATTATCTAATTAAGTTATCATTGGCACCTTTCACAATTTAGTATTAAGTGTTATAGTTCGTTATGGCCATTATGGATATCTGCATGGTGCTTTTGGAAAGTTTTGAGAAAATTGATTTTAAATTGATGTGGTACAAAATTATCATGATAATTACAGATTTGCAGACACAAATGGCATACACAGAATTACATAGACTTACATAAAAATGTCATATTCACAAATTTAGCACACAATCGTCTTTGTTGAATCTTTATCATTTTAAAGGGGCAGTTTAACCAAAAATACAACTTCTGTCATCATTTATTCATCTGTTCATGATGTTCAAAACCTGTGTATGACTATTTCTTCTGTGGAACACAAAAGAAGATATTTTGAGAAATGTCTCAGGGGTTATGTATCAATACAATGGAAGGCAATGGAGGCCAATGTTGTTTGGCAATATTCTTCAAAATATCTTCTTTTGTGTTTCACAGAAGAAAGAAAGTCCTAGGTTTACACGAGAGTGAGTGACTTTTCATTTTTGTGTAAACTATTCCTTTAAGCAAATTATTATATGGACCGTCTGCTTAAAGGGATAGTTCACCCAAAAATGAAAATTCTGTCATCATTTATTCACCCTCAGGATGTTCCGATGAACACAGAATTATATTTGGAAGAATGAAGCAATTTTCAGTTCTGGGACATAATCCACGACCACGACCATAGTGGGAATAAAATGTTGTATTTTTTTGGTTCTGCTCAACACAAAATTAAAAGATATGAAGAACTAACATTCTTCCAAATATCTTTCTCTGTGTTCATCAAAACAAAGTCATTTATACAGATTTGAAATTATGCGAGGGTGAGTAAATGATGACAGAATTTTCATTTTTGGGTGAACTATCCCTTAAATGCAACCATCGTCCCCTATAGTATAAATATTTTGAATACCAGCCCAGATGTTTTACCACTGCACCACACCCTATAACAGGAAACAGGCCTTGGTTTGCTTCATAAAATGCTTGAGAAGAACAGGGAGTACATAACAGCTATTATTTATGCAATGTGTTTACATAACTGGAACTTCTATTGGCACGACTTCTCAAGGTTTACTGTGCCTTGGACATTTGAGAGTTTGACCTTCAATCGCATCTTACAGCTCTGCTTGCTGATATGAAGGACACGTCGATCAGTGACTACAATACGTACTTGCTAGTGGAGCGGATAGGCTTGAGTACGCAGACGCTGTGGTGGTATTTACTTCTCCCGACCTCGTCCTCCAACTCTTTGGGGTGAGTGGCACCGCCTCCGTCCAACGAGAGGCCGCCCTCAGCTCTCGCTGCCGTTTCGAAAGCATCCTGTAAGAGATCGGGAGGTTAGCTGGCAGTTTTTCGAGCTTGGCACTGCGCAAACTTTATGCCTTTCAGCACTTTTCAATGGAAAAACGTGACATTGCAAAAGATGTTGACAGGAAATGAAAGAAGACATGTTTGTCAGCAGACATTTGGCAAGGGCAAATATAATCAGCGAAAGCAACAGAGGAAGGAAACCCGACACACTTGTGAGACGACCCATAATGAATGCTTACAGGGAAACTCATACAAGGGGAAGAAATCGACCATGTGCTGCACACGGGCTTAAACGCACAAAGCCGTGATTCTCGATTGAAATCATGTGTCTGTAATGTCTGACTTAACAAAATCACAAGTAAATACGTTACGGGACTGATGCCTTAAACCCCAGTCAAATGTTCTCAAGTTCACGTGCAGAAACACGCTTCTGCATGCGCCAACCACTGCCACTGCACTGCTCTGGCGAACTACATTTTTATAACAGGCCAGACAACAATAAAGTTTGTGTTGCCCGCAGACAGCTGTGACAACAGTCGATTATAGAGGCCGTTGCTCCTGGCGATGAGTGCCATGGAGTATTCTGCTGATAACAAGTGCACCGAGCCGTCAATGTGTGTGTGTGTAAGTAAAGAGAGAAGGATGCACAGACTCATGTTTTAAAACCCATGAAGACAGAAAAAGACAGCAGGATTAGCCCAGTAAAAAGAACAGCATGTGCTTAAACGCTTTATGAAGACAGATTAAACTAGGGTGAGCTTTTTCAAACACCACTAGCAATGTAAGCAGTACTGATATACCGCCGTGGTCAATATGTGGAATTTTAAATGAAAGATATATCTGTACGCTCTGCCGATAAATCTTTAGAGGTTTCCATATAGACGGTTTCAACAGCAACAACATCAACAATCGTTAAGTGGCCCAAACTTAACTTCTAGTAGACCGCCTTAAAGAATCAATAACCATTAATTCAAATAATTAATTTGCAATAAAATATTAATGGAAAATAATATGAACGTAAATTAAATATTAAATAAATTGTTAAATTATTACCCACTAGGCTGACCGATTAGCAAACACACACCTGAAGTTAACTTAGTGCCATGCGCGTGCATCTTATGAAACTGTCTATAACGCAGTAGTGCCCTTGTTCTTAGATACACATTCAAAATAAGATTCAAAGAAGATACAAGATAAGATACAGAGGCAAAAATTGTGTTGTAAATAATAATAATACGTCTGTATTCCTATATACTTTTCTTCAGACTGTCCATGAATGATGTATGATGTGTTTTTTTCATGAGTTTGTTTAGATGCTAAGCTACATGCCTCTAGGTAAGCATGTAATGCACAATACTGTTAAGGAATATTTCGCCCAAAAATTTAATTCTGTCATCATTTGCTACACGCAGGTGGTTCCTAACCTGTATAAATGTATTTGTTCTGCCAAACACAAAAGGAAGATATTTGGTAGAATGTTAGTAACCAAACAGATCTCATCCCCCATTGACTCCCATAGTATTTATTTTGGCAGTAAATGTGGGATGAGATCTGTTTGGTTAATGACATTCTTTCAAATATCTTCCTTTGTGTTCAACAGAACAAAGGATGTTTTACAGGTTTGGAACAACCTGAGGGTGAGTAAATGATGACGAAATTTTCATTTTTGTGTGAACTGTCCCTTTAACAGTTATTTATTTATTAGTATTAAAGCTAAAGTTTGTAGTTTGTAAAAAAAAATGCTGCTAGAGGGCGCACGATCAAAACAACAACAATGCCGTAGCTTGATGATGCTGTTAAGGAGCGTGGAATGATGGGATCTGTTGTCTTCAACTCCACCGCTGATGGCGGTCAATCAGACGGGAATGAGAAATCATGTTAGCGGATGAGGTTAAGTTTGATAAATGTTCCAAATAATTGTGGTCCATAAGTGACTGCTCGAAACAAGCTAGTAGATTGCTAGACGCTACTTCCACATTTGTCCACGACACTGTTGTCGCCGATATGACCCCATTGACAGGCGTCTGCACAGCCCCGTGTCACTGTTTATAATGGCGATTTTCTCACGATTTACAAGTAGTTGGAAACATTTGAGATATTTTAAGTACTCAGCTGAACAAAATATATAACACTGGCCTAGTGGTTTGTGGATATTTTACTGCAAAATTGTTGCAAACTGCACCTTTAACATTTAGTTTAATCAGTTTTCTTTGTTATATCAGCCACATTGCTTTCTCAATTTCTGTAACAGCATTTATTGGTATCGGCTAAATAAAAAACAAGTTGTGTCAAGCACTAGTGAGGTCAGCTTTAACCAACAGGAATTTCCACTCATATGTGTAAAAAAGGAACATTAAAATGTGCAATATATCATATTTTATGAACACTATTTAACAAAAACACTAAATATCAATAAGACCAATTCATTAAATAATTTCCATCAATTAAAGATATGAAATCACAACTGAACCATTTTACTTTATAAATACACATTTTCAGCGCCAGATTTACTAAATAGGGCAAAATAGCACGAGAGGGGAATTTTTTAAAAGCAGATGAAGTGGAAATTTCTGCGGATGATTTACTAACAACGCGCACATTAACAAACGCAATGTCTCATACTCATAATGACCAGCGCAATCTACCAAGAGCAGCGCAAATTAGCGCAGGGTTTAAAGGGGACATGCAACGGTGTTTCACGCATTCTGACTTATTAACAAAGTTAAACGTGCAGTCTTCTCATGCTTGACATGGTCAACTAGTCAAAAAACGTAGTATTTCTGTGCTCGATACACTCCCCTAGCGTTCGTATAGGTTTCGGAAAGTTTTATTCAAACATGAAAATCCGTGTTGTAGCAACTTTCCTTATTCCCTTTTCGGGCAATTCTCCCAGAAAAGCACGCCAGGCCAAAGAAATACGTCAACCGACAAGCGTGACCTGCTTACCATCAAGATTGGCTGCGCTGCGTCAAAATTGGCTGCGCTGTGGGGCTGCAGCTTGTTACTCTTGCAATAGTGAGAGGTGTGTGTTTGTTTGTTAAGTGCATTTCAGTTATAGATGTTATATAAACGGTGGATAAAACGCTGGATTTGGAAATCTTTTGAAACCGATAGAAGGTGCGGTCCCAGCGCTAAAATATGCCGGACATGAACCGCACGCAGTAAGTGAAACTGAGTCATGTGTCTGTGTTCTGTTGGCAATGAGTGCGCACTTTCTTTTGTTCCTTTTTTTGGCTGACATCACTCGGGCTGGTTGCATCGATATAAATTAGAAAAAAAATACCCAATGAATAGACAATTAGGTATTAGTCAGCATTTTACAAATTCACAGATCAACCCCTCACTCTGTGAATCATGGCCTATATTAAAACAATAACCCACAGCCTCCTGTCAGAAATAATGGAAGTCACAAGACTTCCTTAAAACAGGATGCAGAGCAGATTCTTTTTCATACTGACTTTTTCTTTTGCATAACAAAAAATAAAACAATTTGCATTAAATTATTAAACATTTACGTGTCAGCCTGCCCTTGTCACAGTTATGAGGCGATGTAAGTTTGACACTATTAACAAATGCAAGCTGATTTATTATCTTAAATAAAATACTGGATCTAGCTATTTAGTGTCAAATGTATTAAGTGCAGAAAATATGTTCACAGATTTGACAGAGATGTGCAGAGAACATTGAAATATAAATTAGGTTGACAATAAAACTCACTAAGGTAATTTTCTTGTCAGACACCCTATGAATCATAGCAGCTTTAGCAATTCTGTCACGAGCTCACATGGGAAAATGCTGGCAAAAAAAACGAAACGTTATCTGGGACTGATCAGAATGCAGAAGACAGGAACTGAGAACAGAACGATCTAGAAAGCAGAGAGAGACAAACAAATTCGGTAGCTCAGCTATAGAGTCCCAGTGGAAATCAGAAAGTAAACACATTAAGTCAATTATACTTGTTAAAATGCAAAAAGAATACATTGTAAATTTAAATTATACAAGTAATATGTTCGCCCTAGTTATGCTTAAACATAATGCATTCTTTATATAAGAATGTGTCACGATTTAACCTTAGTGAAAACGAGCAACTAAACCATTTCTACACGTTTGGCAACATCACATAAATGAGAGAAGCCTGTCGTGAAAGTGTTTCGCATTGCTTTTCAGCACGTGCCGGATGCACCCCTCCCCTCCTCATGTCCTCGCTCACGTTGCACAAACACAAAGCTCATCTGAGCTCTGAGGGGGGCATCGGCCTATCAGCGGCAAAGGCTGCCGTACGCATCACCGGAAACCAAGACTGCAATTGGCTGTTGATGCCAAACAGGGCGGGCATTTATTATGTAAACAGACCCTACTTGCAGAATGAACAGCCAATCACAACCACGGCCTGCATACACAGCATCCCTAGTGCTATACCGGACGGCTGAGACATACAGAGAGAGAACGAGAGAGGGTGATGGAAACAGACAAAGAACATTTTCAGGCAGCACAGGACCCTCTCTTAACACGCTGACAAAATGCTGACGACAGGAGCGTACGGGATACAAAAAACAAACACAAAAGAGCTCGGATGCCTTTCTAAACATGAAACAACAGCCAAAGCATTCGTTCTTTAATGTTCCATCACATGACGTGATCTTCATACCTCAAAAACACCCAGAGCTGATAAGCAGGAATGTATTTTAATACCATTGACAAGGAAGGAAGTAAAATATTTGATTTATTGTTTTTTTTATATATTTAGGTTAACATTGCATATAACCCAGAGGATCAGCGTAAGACATGCACATGACTGAAAACAAAACATCACAGGTTCTAAAAAACAAAATCATTTGACAGTATTCATTATTCTTATAGCAGAAAATGTGCATTGAGGAAATGTGCAATATGTTATGTTTGGGGGTCAGGTAAGTGCATTCACAATAAAATATAAACATACGTGGCGAGTGAGATATTGTGGACAGAAATGGTGTGAAATTCCAAATAATGATCTGGAATATTTAGCTATTTGGACAAGGTTCATTATCTTTAACATTTGATTTACAATCACAAATGCTGAGAAATGACAAAGCACATATGGGTGTCTGACCTGGACTTTAGACAGCTGGTAATGGTCTTCTTCAGTGCTGGGTAGGGTCTCTCTGGATGGTACGGCCCTGTATGCAGAGCCCGATGCCAGACAGTCCTTTCCCGAATCATGTCCTTTCATCTTCTTTTGCCAACATCTGTCAAAGTCTCTAAATCTAAACAAATGAGAGAAAATAAGCAAATGTAATTTTGTTATGTGGGTTCACACCAAACGCGTAGAATCGCACGCGTTCCTCGATCTTTATTATTTGACATAAGAGTTTACATCTTTCGCGACGTCTGGCCCAGAGTTCGTGTCTTCACATTGACTTTAATTTACTAGTGCAAATTGCTTAATTCGCGTTTGGTGTGAACACAGCATTAGATTTTATGATCTTACAAAACTTTAGGAAAACTTTGTAGGAGAGCAACAAGCAAAAACTGCTTGTTAAAACTTTTAAATTAGGTTCATATGAATCTACCAAACCGATTCACAAAGCTTTAAATAATTCATTTCATAAATAAATCAGTAATTATTGGATACCCTATTGGATTATCATGTACTATAATTATACCAAGTTTATGATGCCAAGAACCACTAAATATGAGGTATTCAAGAAACCCCCTCCTAAAATATAAAGCCAGCTGTACTTTACACAAGGTAAAGACACATTTTTATAACGTTACATAGAATGATATTATAAAGACAAGTGATCACTTTTCTCCGTTGGAGATCCTCCGAAGAATCCTGAGGATTCCTGGACTTAGTTTAAAACTTGCTGTTCTGGGCATTGTTATACTAAGTGTTTGGACACAGGCCCAAATGAAAAGAGACCACCTCCAAACCTCTGTCATGTTCTAGACTGCGAATATGCTTCTAGAAGCGTCTTCTTTTGTTTAATATTTTATTTTGTGGTATTGTGCTTTTCGAGTAGTCACCTTTTCGAGTTAACTATTACATATCCCTATATTATAGCTCCGAAATAAATGTGCTGTTTTGTGGGGAATATAACCCAGACATGATCTTGAGACGTCATGAGAGGGTTAGTCTATGACGGAGGGTTAGTCTATGACGGAGCGTTGTCTAGGCAGGTAGCTTTGAAACACAGATAGTCTGAAAAGTTAGCGTTAATAACATGTAACGAGTGTTTTTCTCAGCTGAATGAGCTTTATAGATCGTGTCGCATAACGAATGAATACACACAACAACAAATGCATTGATTTACTGTATATCCCGGAAATAATCAATACGGGTTTATTGTTGGGGTGCGCGAAGAAAACGCAAACGCTACCTGAGATGGCATTAAATAAAGTTAGTAAATGCTACAATATGAATCTTTATGATGTTTTTGGTGATCGCACTCGAGGCCTCCACCAGCGCTTTTGGGAACAAACAGTTTCAGCTCGTATAGAAGAAAACAACAGACAGCAGGGGCTTCACATACGAACATTTACAAGCTTTTCAGACCAGACAGATTTTCTACATTCTGTACGCCCGTCCGTATTTTACTATAATATAGTGTCAAGAAGCTGTACTTTTAGACCACATAATAATCCCCTTTGAACGTATTACATTTCTTAGCAAAAATCTATTATTTTTTTAACCACGTAAACTTACGCTTCCTTAATTTAAATGACACAACGTTCGTCATGTCACGTAAAACCGAATGACATATTTGGCATAGATGAAATGCGTTAAACACAGCGCATCATTCCCACAGCACAGACAATAGATGACACCTAACATCAGTAACGTTAACATGTAACATGTCCATTATAACAACTCTATACTAACATACGACCGTCTTATTAATAATCAGTTTAATATGCTTATAAGAAAAAAACTCTTAGCACCTGACAGGACATTTCAAATGATGTTTAACCAACACCATTCAATTATATTTAAAACACCGTGTCAGATTTACACGAATGTCAAATGTAAAGCACAGCAAACGATAAATCCTAACGTAAATATGCAATAAAAGATCAAAGTGTTCATTCCTGCAGGTACCTGTTCGTTCCTCTTTATAGTCTGCGGATCTTCAACAGTGGATGGAGCAAAACAACTTCGTTATAAACCAGCTATTTGAAGGAATCAGACGAACACTTTTCTGGGAAGTGTAGTGTGGTGAACTTATATAGTGCCGTGACGTAGGAATAAATGCGTCAGCATAATACGCGGTCACGCTCGCAGGGCGATGGGAAGCGTGTTCATCACAGTGGAAAATTACCATTCTAGACATTACAAATGATTACTGCGCATGATGGAGAAAAACGTTTTGGGTGAACTACATGAACATGTGTTCCCAACTCTTCTCAACGGACCACATCGCCCCTATACATTTTAGCATTTATCATTTGCAACAGTGTGTGGCCTTTATATTGTAACCTATATAACACTTCTATGCTACAGATGCTACACATCTTCCCAAATTTACGTCAATTTAGTTATGTGTGAAGTGGTGATACATTCTTAAAGAGTGTCTGTTTTCTTACATTAAAATAATAATTGCCACTGTGAGCCGTAAAAAATAAACAGATATTAGTTTACAAGTCACCTCTGTTTTTTTGCAAGTTAACCGAAGCCCTTTTGACAAAAGAATGAATAAATGTACTGTAAATGAAGTCCGATTCAGGCAAATGATCTAAGTAACAGCAAGTCAAGAGTTGTTTAAGAAAGGGAAGTGTTGTTAATGATGAAAGTGTTTAGTTCCCCAAAATACAAACTTTTGGTACAAATAGGCCTACTGGAGCATGAGCACTGTAAATCCAGTTGGAGACAACCAAGTCTTTTTCTCTCATGTTTAAAATGCTTGATTGTATATCAAAAATTTAACAACAACGAATTTGATAAACTTACACTAGAATAGATAATAAAGGTATAACAGACATGAACAAGAGTAAAACATGAAACACAAAACAAGAATTTTGGATCAATTTTTATTGACTGTACACAAAAGCATGTTACACACGAGATGGGTACAGCATCTGCAAAACAAAGAAATGCAACAAGTTATTCATTTAACCTTGGATATCACAGCTTTTAATGACAACTAGACATGGCATGTTTTTGTAACAAAACATATTCAAACAATCACAAAGAACATGCAATTGAAAAGAATCAGTCTCATACAGAGGTTTGCAAGTTTGAATGTGATTCCTTGGTGAGGTGTATTAGTGGATGGGCTGCTAGTGTCGCCGTAATGCGAAGTCACTGAGCCATAAATGCGTCAGCGCTCGTTCAGTGGGCGGGGCTTATTGCGGTAGAGAAGACGACGCGCATCCTCTGCAGTCACGCTCGAGTATTACAGGGCGATGGGAAGCGTGTTCATCACAGTGGAAAATTACCATTCTAGACATTACATTGTAATGATAATACTGCGCATGATGGAGAAAAACTAGTTTTGGGTGAACTACATGAACATGTGACGCGTCCCAGGAAGGATGAACTCTTCTCAACGGACCACATCGCCCCTATACAGTTTTAGCATTTATCATTTGCAACAGTGTGTGGCCTTTATATTGTAACCTATATAACACTTCTATGCTACAGATGCTACACATCTTCCCAAATTTACGTCAATTTAGTTATGTGTGAAGTGGTGATACATTCTTAAAGAGTGTCTGTTTTCTTACATTAAAATAATAATTGCCACTGTGAGCCGTAAAAAATAAACAGATATTAGTTTACAAGTCACCTCTGTTTTTTTGCAAGTTAACCTAATGGTTTACTCAAATTATAAACATTATAAAGCCCTTTTGACAAAAGAATGAATAAATGTACTGTAAATGAAGTCCGATTCAGGCAAAGTGATCTAGTCAGTAACAGCAAGTCAAGAGTTGTTTAAGAAAGGGAAGTGTTGTTAATGATGAAAGTGTTTAGTTCCCCAAATTTTTGGTACAAATAGGCCTACAGGAGCTTGAGCACTGTTAATCCAGTTGGAGACAACCAAGTCTTTTTCTCTCATGTTTAAAATGCTTGATTGTATATCAAAAATTTAACACAACGAATTTGATAAACTTACACTAGAATAGATAATAAAGGTATAACAGACATGAACACAAGAGTAAAACACGAAACACAAAACAAGAATTTTGGATCAATTTTTATTGACTGTACACAAAAGCATGTTACACACGAGATGGGTACAGCATCTGCAAAACAAAGAAATGCAACAAGTTATTCATTTAACCTTGGATATCACAGCTTTTAATGACAACTAGACATGGCATGTTTTTGTAACAAAACATATTCAAAAGACAATCACAAGTTCTTTACAAGAGTAACATGTATAGACAATTGAAACTTGAAGAATCACAGTGTGTGTCTGAGCAAAGATACAGTCAAGGTTTCTCTGGTTCACTATTCTTGGAATTTGCAAGTCACTTTGAATGAAGACAAGCGTCAATAAAAGGATTCCTAAAGAACACACACATGCAGGTCTTAACCACCATAACCCAAGCCTTTCTTGAGGAACCAATAAATCAGTACAGTTTAAACTAAAGTCTCTCTTTTATAACTCCCAAGCAAATCAATCATAAACATGAAATACAATTTCTTAAAAAAAAAAAATTACAGCTATAACAAACTCACAATACAGCTGCTAGAAACCCTACTAACAATACAAATGACTTGCCGATAAAATGTCTAAAATAAACAGTAAACGATAGCCAACCACATCTGAGCTGTCTAACCTGAAAACACCTTGCACTGATTGTTTTGCCTCAACACACACAAGTAATGTGCTTTTAAGGTTTTAGAAACTACTTAAGGCCCGGGCATACTTGACTTTCCGCGTCCGTCTCGCTCACAAAAGCGTCCGCAAAGCTTCCTGCGCATACGCATCATGGACGTCCGAGTTCAACACATGTGCAATACAAATGAGTATGTGTGCTCTAACAGACCATCAGAGGGCAGCGCTGAGTCGCGTCATTCAAAGACCCACTGCAAATTAATGATTGAGGAAGTGTTTTTGCCATTGCAAACAATCTGAGCAAACAGCAAGACAACAACCAAACAATATGCAGAAGGATATGCTTCTCAGCTTACAGTTCTTTGTTTCTTATCATTCTTCTTCCACAACGGCACACTGCACACTTTGTGTTTGAATGTTTTAACCCTAGTGGACCAGTGCACGTTTTTCGCGCATGCGCTGTTGTACGCGGCACGTCCGCGCAGTCTCAAAACAAGGGGCTGCACACGGACGGGGTGTGCAGACGACCCTTCTGATGACGAAAATTGCATCATGCGGACGACAGACCATAGTTCAGCCTTTAAACGTCCTAAATTATCTGAGGTCTAGTCCTGGCTTAGAGGGATAGGGATTCAACCAAAAATTAAAATGCTGTCATTTATTACCAACTCTCTATTTGTTAAAAACACTTGTATACATTTATTTGTTCTGATGAACACAGAGAAATATATTTGGAAGAATGCTTTTAACCAAACTGTTCTTGGACCCCATTGACAACCATAGTAGGAAAAATTACATTGGTAGTCAAAAGTGCCCTAGAACTGTTTGCTGTCCTATGCAAAAAACTGTATAAAGTAATTTTTCCTGCTATGGTAGTAAATGGGGTCCAAGAACTGTTTGGTTACAAGCATTCTTCCAAATATCTTTCTCTGTGTTCATCAGAACAAATAAATGTATACAGATTTTCAACAACTCTGGAATTCAGTAAATGACAGAATTTGTTTTGGGGGGGTGAATTATCTCTTTAATCCAATCCCTGTCTGGGAAACCTCCCCTCTGAAACTATAAACACATCAGAAAAATTCAAATAATCCTGGAATACCAGTAAACAAAGCCACAGGTTACCGCCTATTTTATTAATGATCTTCTATGTTAGAAACATTTAGGACCTCAAGATTTATACTTCTGTATAAGACCTACAACAATAATCTGCTGTGCATGTCTACCAAAGTTTATCTATATCTTGCGTCTACGCAAATTACAAAAGCTGTGATTGCTCCTTGCGAAAAGGTGAGGAAAGGCCAAAGCCATCAAATTTGAACACTCACCACACGAATCCTGTGCCCGATGGCCTTTGCAGGAAGATTGGTCTTGAACTTGGCACGAACCATTCCACTGTTTCCATGAGCCCGTGTGACTTTACCCCAGATGACGCGTGTCTTGTTAGGTTTACCACCAGGAGTTGCAGTGATCCTTTAGACAAACAGATTTCAGATTACAAATATCATACATGGATGACAAGTATATGACATAAAACCAAACATTCAATATGCATTCTGCATGAAAGCGTCAAGATATTTGATTCACGGTTATGATATCTGCCGCTGTTCTAAAGTAAACATGAAACACAGACTTATTTTACATCTGTAGGGATGCATTCTGGGTAAACTGGACCAAAATACAAGAACTCAATGGCAACGGACAAAAACTATATTATAGACTGAGCAAGTAATCACTTTGAAATAAAGTCTGGTTCATTTTAACTTCATGCCGACGAACAAAAGTAACACGATCAAAGAAATTCCGGAAAGATTATAAACAAAACAACAAACGCATGGAGACACATCCATCCCTGCAACCCTCTCAGCAGCAAAGCCACCATAACACCACTCACTTTTTTGCTTTGTAGACGTAGGCGCAACGTTTGCCCAGGTAGAAGTCAATCTCATTCCGGGTATAGACTCCCTCCAACTTGAGAAGAGCAGTATGTTCACGCTGGTTCCTCAGACCACGCTTGTAGCCAGCAAAGATGGCCTTACTCCACAGCCTAGAGTTAACAGGGTCAATTTATAGATCAGTCAAACAAAATATTAATTTTACATCAAATAAATGAGTTTCAACACTGTCTTTGAGTCAGACGACAACTAATCTAGGCACACGTGCATCTGCCTTTCTGTTATGACACTCATTTACACATCAATACGAACAATATACTGACAGCTTTCACGTCTTACCTTCCAGGCATGATGATGCTTTGACCAGGTCAAGTAAACCTAAAAACACAAAAGCAACATAGACATTTAGTTTGAAGCCATTTCTCTGTTAAACTTTACGTTAAGGTTATGCATTATATACCCAGTTGATAAATCCACACCTCACCAGCTTTACAGTGCTGCGTGTTTATATACTTTAACACTATACTGCAATAAAATGTTCGTACACTTATTCCCCGTAATAAACGCTACAAGATAGAAATGGCAGGCACTACAAACTTCTAACGACTTGGACAAGAACTTTTACAGTAACAAGCATTTATAAGTCCAACTTGCAGGTTAGCTTATAGAGCAGCTCGCTCACACAATCCGTTTAAAATCCCAAACATCACACGCCATATAACTAGACGGCGCATCGGAACATTAACTTAAATAACACTTCTACACTTATTTGGAGAAATCTCAATTAAACTTGCATCATAAACATGTACATTTTCACATTTTGTTAGACGAATTTGAAACGCTTACCTGATTCCGTCTCAAAAATGGAGGAAAAGACCGCCCGCAAGGAATGCTGGGAAAATGTTAGCAACGGCGTCCGAAGAGCTGCCTGTATGAAATAAACGCCTTAACGTTTTAAAATGTGATTTTTCGCATTTTTAAAATATTAAATACCTTAACTTTAAGAAAACATTATAAATAGTGTTGACAGAAATGAATAAACAAGTGTAGACGTAAACAGACAAACGAGTTTATGTTTCTTATTTATGTAATATAGTAACTGTAAACTAATCTTTAAGGTTTTGGAGAAAAAACTTTGCATAAATTCATGTGATAAATTATTTATTTTATAAATGTAAGAAATGACTTTACGTGTGTATTTATGAGTTCTCTAAAGTTTAAAGTTCATCCTCAGTTAATTTGTTAAAAGCTATTTTATTCTATACGTTTATTTATTTTCATTAACTACACATAATAAGTACACTTTGAATGTTTGCATATCGTTTTTAAGTTTTATGTGTTGAAGTTAATTTACAATCGTTTATTTAAAAGCGTTTCCGGTGGGCGTGGCGTTGGTCTGTGTGTGTTCACGGCACACCGCTGCCATTTTAACGAACGGAGAGAGATGCGAGGGCGCACAAAGAGTCTGCATAAATAAACAATGCTTTATTAAACAGTTTGGGGCCCGTGTGTTTGTTATTTTACAGTAGTCGACAGTTTTTCATTTGGACCACTTTCATATTTCAACATGTCCACCGAAACTGCTCCAGACCAGGTAACGTAAAGATCTAAACGGAGTGTTTGAGTGATCGTTTTTCTTTGCGGCCTAGTTAACTGAGATCACGCCTAAGTGTATGTCTGGATGTTTGTTTTTATGCCTTATTCATTGGATGCATCTTATACAGTCATCATTTTAAGTATTTAATATTTTAAGGGATGTGTTGAGGTAGTTTAACCAGATAGGAAGGCATTATAATGATATTTCTTCGGTGATGGCGGTTTACTGCAGAACAGCCCGATGCAATCGGTTAAGATTTCTCAAATGTTCACAGTGATCCACATATTTATTCATTTATTGAGAAATTCGTTAATGCATTAAACAGTAAATGTATCTTTAATATATCAATATAAACAGCAGAGCATCAGTCCCAGGCTCCGTTTCAAAACCTAGTTTGTGCCCTACATAGACAGAAGCGAATCTGTTGTTTTACAGGTTAGTTAGCACCTTGGGTTCACCTGATCTAGTTAAGTATGGGCTACTTTGCTAAAATCTCAAGTGCACTAGTAGATTTACGTTCTGTGCTCCCTGCTGCACATTTGAGATGCACCCTACCTAGACAAAAACATACTGCAAAACAAGTCTGCAAATGTATATCTCTGTAATTCACATTTAGAAGTAAGCCAGTTGTGTGTCTGCAGTGCAGGGTTTGTGTATTAAACAGTACATTATATTAGGAATAACATTCGTCACTTTTCCTCCACAGGCGGCGGAGTACATCCCAGAGAAGGTCAAGAAAGCAGAGAAGAAATTGGAAGAAAATCCGTATGACCTCGACGCTTGGAGCATACTGATTCGAGAAGCACAGGTTTAGTGACGCAGGGTTGCATTCTCTTCTACCTGGGGTAACATGTTTGGTGGGGTGGGGTCGGGGGGCAACGGGAGGGTCTCTAACAGCGCATCCGATTCTGTTAAATGTAAACCGGGACATGCAGTCCTGTATGATTATGTATGTAAATGCATTTTACTTCTTTTAGAATCAACCCATAGACAAAGCAAGGAGAAGACATACGAGCGACTTGTCGCCCAGTTTCCCAGTTCGGGCCGATTCTGGAAGCTATACATTGAAGCTGAGGTTAAACTTTATTTTGATCAAGTTTTCATATCTGTGCATGACAATGCTTATCGCCATTTTGATCAACAATGTGATATTCACACAACAACACGCACAACAGAGACCCACTTCTAGCTTGTATCACGTAGGGGTTCTGAAGTTATTCTTTTTCTTATACCTTTCAGTTTCTGAGGTGATTTTGTTGCATGTTTTATCTGCAACAGCATTAAAACAATTTTAATAGTATTGGAGTGCTTTAGCCTTTATTACGTGTGTCAATTTCTTTGCCTCCTGTGTCATTTCTTTGAGGTTGTTGTGGTTTGTAATTATTCAAGGTTTTGTCCATTTTAGTCTTTGTCCTTCATTTCACATTCAGAGTTGTAGTCTGTCAGATATAGTAGTTTACATAAAGTACATAATATTTAGTTTTACTATCGAATTTCCAGACGAAAATATCATTTATATGACAAGTACGCAACACAGAACACGACAACTGGCCACATTCGGTTCTGTCTGATCAAATAGGCCTTGTATGGCTTGTTGTAATGGTAAGTATCTTACACGTGGCATTGGAAGCGTTAATACACGTTAATCGAACTTTCACAGTTACATGTGCTGTGCTAAATTTAGATTTCAACAAAACATTTCTTTTTTACCCTAATAGAAGAGGCTAAGCTTTCTGCATTAAAAGCATGTAAATAAATCAAAATGTTGATTGGAAATATCTTGTAAAGACATTAAATCTCCTGTAGTTTGTAAACTGTGCGCTGTAGTTGTAACAACAAAAGAACGCAAATTTTAAGTTTTCCCCTTATTTAAATTTTTTTAAAAAGGTATTTTTATGCTTCCTTTTTTGTGGTATTTTTTTCATTAGTAATGTGCTTGTAATCGATCGTATTTTAATCAATAATATAAAGTGATAGTTCTCATCTAAATCAGTGACTTTCACAAATAATCTCAATCCATTTCTCTCTTAAACACGTTTTGGGCATCAGCATGAATTATGCGTCTAATCGACTGGAGATTTTGGGCTTTGTAAAATATGATTAATTAAATCTTAATTAAAAACCATTGAAAGTTTTTTTTTTTGTTCCATAAATATGATTTATAGTAATAATACACCAAAATTATAATATTTTTTTTGTGTTATTGGCTTTTTTTATCAAACAAACAGGGATGCGTTACTTCTAAATATAGTGTTCACATACTGATGTTGGATCGGATGAGTTGCCACATGTTCGGGCATTCTTGCCATACATATTTTTGTCAGAACTGCATGGTTTTGACTTGACTGAATTATTTTACCTGCAGTAATAAAATCAAGTGTAACAAGTCTGGCTTTTGGTTGTAATGTGCGTTGTAGTTTTGTGTCAGTTTCAGAGTTTTCAGTGTGAGTGTGCGCATGCATGTGTCAGGAGCCATGCTCTATAGCTGTGCTTCACATTAGTTTTGCCCGATCTTAGTGGAAATTGTCCAGTATCATCATTCCCCCACAGTGGTTGCATGCTGGTGATGGTGGTGTGGCTTATCTGTCCGTCGAGACAAAACTGCCAAAGTCAACCAATAAAAAAACTTGCATTTTGTGTGCAGTCAATTAGCATTTAGTGTGTTTAACATTTTACTAACAAAAATCATTTTCTTTTATCGACTCTAAACTGTCCCAACTGCACCAAAAGCTTTAACATAATGCCTTCAAAATGATGGCCTGTTTGGCATACATATGGGACCATCAGAGTCACTTGTTTTTCCACCTGATTCTGTCTAACCATCTGTTTTTTCTTGTACCACAGAATTACGTACATGTCCACACACGCTTTCATTATTCCTGTAGAGTATCACGTGCTGGCTTTACAGCACAAGTCTTAAGCCCAGGTTTCACAGACAAGGCTTAAGACTAGTGCCAGACTTAAATGAATTTTGAGCTGTCTCAACTGAAAATAACTTGCCCTGACATATTTTAAAATATGTCAGTGCCATTGTTTTGTCTCTAGATGCACATCAGTTATGTTTTTTTCTATGGCATTTTAATAAAAGCGACTTAAATAGTCCTGGCTTAGGCTAAGCATTGTTTATGAAACCGGGTCAAAATGTTATATAACCCCACCTTTGTAGCAGTATCCGGGTGCTTAAATCTTGCATCGTCTCAAAAGAAACCCATCAAACAGCGTGAATGTATATATTTTAAAATCTATAGTTCCGGCGCTAAATTCTGTATATACAGTTGTGACCACACATTTTATATAAATACACCAATTTGTAGGATCGTCAGCTATATTACTAAGGTGGCAAATGTGTGTATTCAAATAATAATTAATATAATTATATTATATTTCTATTTTAATCCTTATTGAACATTAAAATTTTAACAAAAGCAGTAAGTGACTTAAGTAACACACTTCACTTTTTTATGTGTTCAAATCACTGTTACTCACAGAGAGAGAGAGACATTACAAACATCGCTGCTCAGCTTATCAGAACAATGGAACATTGTCTGTGTAAATTTCATTTATGTGAATGTTTGTGCATGTGTTCTTATTAGCAGGAAATGATGCTTGAAATGTGTTCCTCGTGTTAACAATAGTTAACTCAGTTTGTGTAATAGTGTAGGACAGTTTGGCCCTGAGTTAGTTTTTTCACCATTTAAAATTCAAGATGTTCTAATAATATGCACATTATTCAAAGTGGCCCCAGACTGTTATTGTTTTATGTGCTTACACACTTCTTGACAACAACTTATGTAAAGACATGGATAACGCTACAATAAGGTTGTATTTGATAACATTTGTAAATGCATTGGCAAACAGTGAGCAATATTGTTTTTCAGCATGTAATAATCCTTGTTATTACACGGCTTGTTGGAATGCTTGATTCTGATTGGCCAGTCGCGACATTTGCAGGTTCGTTATTCCCAGATAACAACCTCTCAAAACTAATAACACACGGTAACCCGGATGCAGCAATTTTTTTTTACAAATAAAATATAATTATGTCTTTTAATAACATATATGACAGTATAGTTACAAATGATTCAACCAAATTGCCTGTTCGTGACATTTGAATGTCGTTTCTTACCTCGAAACCCAGGGTAAATGGCTTTTCCTCACGGAAGGTCTGCATTCGGAAAAAATGAGCAAATAAAATATTTCAAATTCACATTTCATGTCCAGTTTTTTCTCATCTGCCAAGTACCCGTGTAATAAGTAGGATAATGTACAAACAGCTGGCTGTTATTGCGAAATAAGCCACTTCAGTGTGATGCAAGACCCTTCTCGTCGGGTCATGATCACACTGTCGGGGATTATTTCTGCGATAACAACCGGCTGCCTGTACATTATCCTTTACTTCATGCCATTTAATGTCAAAACAATTATTCATTTTATGCATTAACAAATGTTAACAATTATGTTTGATTTTAAAGTGTTTAAATAAATGCTCAAATTAACAGGAACTAAGATTAATAAATGTTGTAGACGTATTGTTCGCTTTAAAGGGATAGTTCACCCAAAAATGAAAATTCGGTGATCATTTACTCTTCATGAGATTGTTCCAAACGTGTATAAAATGATGTTTCGCTATACACAGAGGAAGACATTTGGAATAATGTCCAAACTGATTTCACCCCCCATTGACTCCAATAGTATTTTCCCCACTATGGGAGTCAATGGGGTGTGAGGTTCCTCCCAATCTCCTTCCTTTGTGTTTAGCAGAACAAAGAAATGTACACAAGTTTGGAACAACCTGAGGGTGAGTAAATGATGACAGAATTTTCCTTTTGCGTGAACTATCCCCCAAACTAATAACGAATTGTTAACAAATACAACCTTATTGTAAAGTCTTACCTTTTGTGTTGCACAAAATGAACAAGTTAATTCTTTTTTTATTATGAGTTATTGTCTCGCACTGTTTTTGTGTAGCGTCAGTCTTGTTTTGAGCATTAGAGTTCCAGCACTTAACATCTTGTGAACACATTTAATCTGTGTTGAGAGACAGACATAAAGACAACACATAGGTTTATCGTTTTCTTCGGTTTTCTTGTTATATGTGGCTGTATCGACCTGCAATCGCAAGTCTTTCAGTTATCTGTTATCCTTTAGGAAGTATTTTGGCTTTGTGCCAACACTGGGATGTGAAATATTCTAGTTTCACATTTTCACCATGATCCAAAACCTTTTGAGGGACAAATTCTATTTACTTTTTTGGGGGGGGTTGGTATTTAGGTACATCTCTTTGTAAATATTGGCCAGTATAAGAATAGCTTTTTGATGTAACACAAACTACAGGTTTGTAACACAACTACTATTATCTCTTGACAAGACTATTCATACATTTCGGAGGAGACTCTGGCCATGATGACCACTTTTGTTAATGAGACAGTCAGGCAAGCAATGCATACAGGCAAATATTGGTAAAATGGACACATTCATCAAACCGGCTGATATATCAGCCTTTAGGAATCATTATTCATTATAACTGAGGTATTTTTATACAGGTTTGTGTGAATGTCGCATTGTTGACCTCAAAAGGGATTATTTGTGTGCAGAGATATCAATTTAGCCATCCATATGGCACATATGTTCACTTTAATATGTTGGTTTTCAAATGTGTCCACAGATCAAGGCTAAAAACTATGACAAGGTTGAAAAGGTAAGAACCTGTTTTTACCAGCACATGTAAACGCAGCCTTATGGGAGAAGTGAAAATATGTTTATTTACTGAGCATATCTTGAATTCATCTGTTAAGCGTTTAGAGAGCTATGGGTACTGTAACAGTTGTTAGGGGCAAAATTATGAAAATAAATAAAGGATTTAAAAACCTGTAACATGTATTAAAATATTGAAATATGATCATAAACATTATGAATCAGAGTTATTATAGTTTTGATTTTATTAATATTTTAAATTAGCTTTTATTTTTTATAGTTTATTTTTGAGGCAACAATATTTCCTTGAGTTAGGTTTTTCCAATAATTTTTTGCTCAATATTTGATTTGATTTCAATGAACAGGAACATTTTCAAAGTTTTAATTTTAGTAAACTAAAATAACCTTGTTAGGAATATATAGTAGTTTTAATGCACATAAAAATCTGTTGCATATCACTGAGCATAAGAGCATTGTGATTCTTTTGGCAATACACAATTGAGTATAAATTCTGAATAACAATTATCACTTCTGATGATGATTCGGTTACATAAAAATTAGTCTTTTGTTACATTAGAAATGTTCTGTCTGCTCCAAAACAGACATCAGATATCAAAATGTCAGCTTTGATCATAGGCTTATGTGGTTTTGGCCCTGTGTTGAGGTATGATCAGAAAAATGATCCATTTTAGCAATGACACTTCATTATAAAACATCTAATGCCATTGACCTGGCTGCGTAAATGTATTCTTTAAGATGCTGTGCTGTAAGATGACCTTATGAGATATAATATATAAGATGATATATGTTCTTCATTCAGTTCCATGGTCTCTCAATACAGTTTTACGGGGGCCTTCTCACATTGTCTGTTTTTAATCTATGTGTAAAAAAGTCACATGTATTTGTAGCTTTAAGAATCATTTTGTGGGAATCATTTAGTGATCTTATATCTCATATATGAATATGCATAAATCATGTCAATGTCTCGTTCAGTTATTTCAGAGGTGCTTAATGAAGGTTCTGCACATTGACCTGTGGAAGTGCTACCTCTCGTATGTCCGTGAAACCAAGGGGAAACTGCCCAGTTATAAGTATGTCACATCCTTCATCGAATGCTCGTATATGACAACGTATTATTAGCTGTAAGTCAATTGTATAACAGACACACAGAATGTGACATAAGTGCGCTGCTGTTTGTCAGGGAAAAGATGGCGCAGGCGTATGATTTTGCTTTGGATAAGATCGGTATGGAGATCATGTCCTATCAGGTGAGAACTCGGCTCATTGATCTTGAATTTTTGCTTTGGTTTCTCTGTCAAATACTCACAGCTGGCTTGCTCTTTTAGATTTGGGTGGATTACATCAATTTCCTCAAGGGAGTGTGAGTATACAGTGTAGATTCTCAGAATGTCATTCAAACAGTTTATGAGAGGATACGGAGCGTTTGTATGTTCTGTAGTGAGGCCGTGGGGTCATACGCAGAGAATCAGCGCATCACGGCCGTCAGACGTGTGTACCAGAGGGGCTGTGTCAATCCCATGATCAATATTGAGCAGCTCTGGAGGGATTACAGTAAATATGAAGAGGTGAGTCTGTGACGGATGGTCTTTATTCACCCTCGTGTTGTTTAAAACTTGTATACGAGTCTTTCTTCTGTGGAACACCAAAGAAGATATTTAGGGAAATGTGTCAGTGGTTTTGTTTCCATACAGTGGAAGTCGATGGGGGCTTTCATACAGGTTTAGAACAACGGATGAATACTTGTTTTTTATTTGAACTAGGGCTGTCAAACGATTAATCGCATCCAGAATAAAAGTTTGTGTTTACATAATACGTGTACGTCTATTGTGCATATATTTTTGTATTTTATATTTATAAATACAAAAACATACACATAAATGTATATATATTTATTACATTTTTTAGGTATATTATTTATATTAACCAATCATTTAAATTATATAAACGTTTATACATTTTTATATGTTTCTTAAATACATGCATATATGTGTATGTGTTAATAAACACAAAAGTAATATGCCCAGTACACAGACATATATTATGTAAACACAGACTTGTTATTCTGAATCCGATTAATCGGCCCTAATTTGAACACATTTGTTTTATATTGATCTCTTTGGAAACGGTATTTATTTTTCGTAATTTTTGCTTGAAAATGTTTGCTTTAAATGAAGTTTCTTTTGTTTTGAAGGGCATAAATGTGCACTTGGCCAAAAAGATGATTGAAGATCGGAGCAGAGACTACATGAACGCCAGGAGAGTCGCCAAGGTCAGTTTAACACCTGCAGAGCCAAATCGCCAGTGTTAAAAAAGGTCAAATGAACTCTCACAGTGTTTATATGATCCACACAGAGTGTTCGTTTGACCTTTTTTAACACTGGCGATTTTACTGTGTGCTTTTACTTTTATTTGCTCAGCAGCTTCTCAAGGCTTTGTTTGGAAACACTTAAAATAAAAAATATTTTTCTTTGTTAATCGAACTCCTGCTGTGATTTTTGCAAAGGGTGGCAGTTTATTGACATTTAATAGGCCATCACTGTCACAATGTTTTTATATAAGAAAAATTATACACCTGTCAATCTCAAGGCCACTCAGTCGTTTTAGTTTATTTTAGCTGCTAATGTCTTATTTGAAATAAGTTGATCTTGAGGCTCCCGTAGATGTTTGGTTGAGACACTGATATACTCTGTTCTCGGCATGTTTTATATTTATGAACATTTATGATATTTGTTGTATCTTATTTCTTTTTGTTACGTTCCTCCTGGTTCTTTGTGTCTCATAATGACGATGTCGTTCCTGCAGGAGTACGAGACAGTGATGAAGGGTCTGGACCGGAACGCCCCCTCAGTGCCTCCACAGAACTCCCCACAGGAGGCCCAGCAGGTGGAGATGTGGAAGAAATACATCCAATGGGAAAAGAGCAACCCGCTGCGCACTGAAGACCAGACCCTCATCACTAAAAGAGGTCTCTCAACCACTATACTACCCAGCCGTTTCTTTTAAAGCGATGGCTCACCCAAAAATCTAACTCTGTCTTTACTCGCCTTCATGTCATTTTAAACCTGTATGGCTTTCTTTTTTCCGCAGAACACAAAAGAAGATATTTTAACGAATTTTGTAAACCGGCCCCCATTCACTTGCATTGGTTTTGTGTCCGTACAATGGAAGTGAATGAGTGCCGGCGCTGTTCAGTAACCGACATTCTTCGAAACGTTTTCTTTTGTGTTCTGCGGAAGAAAGAAAGTCAAACAGGTTTGAAATGACACGCTGGTGAGACAGAATTTTCATTTTTGGGTGAACTTTCTCTTGAAGTTTCTTATAGATCAATGAGAACCACGATCAACCAATTGCTGTTTTATTCTCTCTTAGAGTTTCTCATTGCAGAATACAATGTAAAATCTGCTATGGTAGGATTTAGACATTGGTTGAACTTAGCTTGGCAACACCAAGATGGGTTCAATCCCAGAGAACACACATACTGATCATGTCTGGTGACGTTTTCACTGATGTAATTTGGTTGTTTCTGCAGTTATGTTTGCCTTTGAGCAGTGCCTTTTGGTACTTGGACATCATCCTGACATCTGGTACGAGGCTGCCCAGTACCTGGAACAATCCAGTAAACTTCTGGCAGAAAAAGGGGTTAGTTTGTACATCCCTTTTTGTACCCGACTTTGTCTGACCACTGTCCACACATGCAAGTGTCACAGCATGTTTTGTCTTTCTTTGACGTTTTATTCTGGTACGTTCTGTTTCAGGACATGAATAACGCCAAGCTGTTCAGTGACGAGGCAGCAAACATTTACGAGCGTGCTATAGGAACTCTGCTTAAGAAGAACATGCTGCTTTATTTCTCTTTTGCAGACTATGAAGAGGTGAGACCTGTCGTACTGACCTCATACAGTCACGGTCATGTTTTAAAGGGGCAACACTGCAAAAAAAATCTGTCCAGTTTGTTCGTCTAGTTATGTAAATAACCTTGAGATGAGATACATTTAACATAGTTTTCTTAAAGGTCCAGTGTGTAATATTTGGAGTATCTATTGACAGAAATGCAATATAATATACATAACTATGTCTTCAAAGGTGTTTAAAGACCTTACATAATGAGGTGTTATGTTTTTTTATCTTAGAATGAGCTGTTTCTATATACATACATCATCGTTCCCTTTACATGGAAATTCCACACGTTGTTTCTACAGTAGCCCTAAAAGGACAAACTGCTCTACAGAGTGCGTTTTGTAAATACTTAAGAAATACTTCTTAAAGGGACGGTTCATGCAGAAATGAAAATTCTGTCATTATTACTCACCCTCGAGTTGTTGCAAAACTGTTTAAAAGTCTTTGTTCTGTTGAACATAAAATAAGAGATTTTGAGGAACGTTGGAAACTTAACAGTTTTGGGGCACCATAGACTACCATAGTAGTTTTTCCCTACTATGGAAGTCTATGGTGCCCCAGATCTTAAAATCACGGGAAATCTGCTACTATTTTTTGTGTTATTCCACACTTGATCCTTAATAATATTGTTTTTTTTTCAGAGTCGTATGAAGCACGAAAAGGTTCATAGTATATACAACCGCCTCCTGGAGATAGAAGATATCGACCCTACCCTGGTGAGCCATAACATAGACACAAGTACTATATCTATATAATCCATAACCGCTTGTTTTGGTTCCCGGAGTGACACCGGCTGTTTATCTATTTTTCAGGTCTACATTCAGTACATGAAGTTTGCTAGAAGAGCTGAAGGCATCAAGTCTGGCCGAACCATCTTTAAGAAAGCCAGAGAAGACCCTCGGACGCGGCATCATGTGTACGTCACTGCTGCTTTAATGGAATACTACTGCAGCAAGGTAACATTTTCATATTTTTAATTACATTTAATAATTTCTTGTCTAAATGAATTATATTGTTAATAATTTTTGAATAAACGAACCAAATAAGCAACGACAATATCTGACTGAACGTTCTCTTGTCAACAGGACAAATCTGTGGCCTTTAAGATATTTGAGCTTGGACTGAAGAAATACGGCGACATTCCTGAATACATTTTAGCCTACATCGATTACCTCTCTCACTTAAACGGTACGAACGCTCTTCATCCGCACATTACGGTCAAAGATGATATTGACCACATCAGCGCTGATGTCACATTTAACACCATCTATGTTTCGAACAGGTTATGTTGGGTGAAAAGCGGTTTAAAACAAGGACGGGTGGCATATCGTTGACGTCTCCTAGGGATAGTTCACCCAAAAATTAAAATTCTGTCATCGTTTACTCATCCTTAGGTTGTTTCAAACCTATACAAATGACTTTGTTCTGTTAAACACATAGAAAGATATTTGTAAGAATGTTAGCAGTTTTCAGTTCTGTGGCATCATCCACTACCATAGTAGGAAGTATTGTATATTTTGTTTGTCTGTTGAACACAAAATGTAAAATTTAGAAGAATTTAGGAACGCAGCCAGTTCTGGGGCACCTTTGACTACCATTTAATTGTTCCTACTATGGCAGTCAATGATGTCACAGAATTGAAAATTGCTAACATTATTAAAAATATGGAAAAGCAATGAAATGACATGAGGGTGAGCAAACGATGACAGAATTGACATTTTTGGGTGAACTATCCCTTTAAGCTCTTTGACTATCAGATGGGCTGTTTATTTACACACAGATATGATGATATCTGACAGGAGTACTTATCAGACCCAAGCTTATCCTTTATAAAGGTGATAGCTAGGAGACGGTGTTTACCATGCAGTAAACGTCAGCCGTGTTTATCTTGTCGCTAGGCTATTAGCAAAAATGAAGACGGGCGAAAAGCTTCGACAGGAATTATGATTGAAAAAATGACAGATTTGTTTTTAAGCTGTTTGTCCTTCCCTCCGCAACAGAGGACAACAACACCAGAGTCCTGTTTGAGAGAGTGCTCACGTCTGGAAGTCTTTCCCCTGAGAAGTCTGGGTTAGTCTGCTTTTATCCCAAACATTTCGCACAAATCATTTTTAATAAGAAAACAATAAGATTCTGAAACTGTTCAAGACAGAATTTTAAGTTTTGGGTGAACTGTTCCTTTAAAGAGAAACTGACTATACTTTTCTGGGCATTGCTGTTTCTTTTCAAGACTTTGTTTGAGCATCATATCCTGATTTCTTTTGTGTTTTTCTTGTGATAACAGGGAAATTTGGGCACGCTTCTTGGCCTTTGAGAGCAACATCGGGGACTTGGCCAGTATTCTGAAGGTGGAGCGAAGACGTTTCATGGCCTTTAAGGATGAATATGAGGGCAAGGAGACGGCTTTGCTGGTGGACCGGTACAAGTTCATGGATCTGTATCCCTGTTCTCCCAGCGAGCTCAAAGCCCTCGGATACAAGGTGAGCTAGGAATCATGACATGATATTAGACATAAGATTATACGGTATGGTTGATACGATACGCTATGATATTATATAATATGAGATATGATAACTGAACACTGTACTTTTTAAATGATTAAATACAATGTTGATAAGCACTTTTTAATATTTTTATTGGTTAGATATTCGCAAAACCCATTGACTAATAAGGGTGACTAATAATAATGATGTCCAAAAAATAAATATGGAGATAAAAGGTTTCAGGACAGCAGTGAAATTACGTGTGTATAATATTCATACATCACAAGTTATACCATTATACTATTAAACCTCTGTTTTTGGAGTTTTAATAGTCAGTATTCATTTATGAATGTATAAGCCTAAAGTAGCAATGTATTTATTTGCAGGACGTGTCTCGTGCCAAATACGCATCGTTGATCCAAGAAGCTGTGGTCACTCCATCTGCCCCAACACAAAAAGATGAGGCCGACCGCAAACCCGAGTACCCCAAACCCGACATCAGCCAGATGATCCCTTTCCAGCCACGACATCTCGCCCGTGAGCATCTTTTTTTAGTTCAGCTCATGCTAATAATATCAAGTCAGCAAACCGCGTAAATGTTCAAATGCGTTAATGTTTTGTGATGTGTTTCCGGCAGCTCCCGGACTTCACCCCGTCCCTGGAGGAGTGTTTCCGGTCCCACCCACTGCTGTCATTCTCATGAAGCTCCTCCCTCCTCCGGGCTGCTTTTCAGTCAGTACAGCGACATTTTTACTCTTTAACAAATTTCAAATGAGATTTTTTTTTTAGGTTTCACGTCTTTGTGTTTTTAGGGTCCCTTTGTGCAAGTTGATGAGCTGATGGAGTCTCTCAGAAGATGTGTACTGCCAGAGAGTATGTATCCCAGAATTCTCTGAAATCAAACACCAGAGACTTTAAAACCAAATAAACGTTTTATGAATACATTAACATTGCGATGCTAAAATCTTACGATGTTAAATTTCGTTTCTCTCTCTTTAACTCTGTCTGTATCTCATCCAGCGGTAGAAGCTGCTGTAGAGTTGATCACTGGCAAACAGTTTGAGACGAGCAGTGAAGGAAACGGACCTTTGGAGAATCACGCCGTGGCAAACAAAGCCTTGAAAAGGCCAAATGCAGATTCCGATGAGGAGGAAGACAAGGGGTCCGTCGCGCCTCCCATCCACGACATCTATCGAGCACGACAGCAGAAGAGGATCCGATGAGCCGGCACCCACACACTCTACAGTCCGGACATCACCCATGCCTACAATGAACAATTAAACCTGCGCGCCCCATGTGTCACACCTGACTGAAGGAGTTCCGACTTCCACCGCTGGTTTTACTGTGAACCCTGCACACGTCGACCGATGGGGCCAGCGGACGACACACAGGAATGTATCCGTCTCGGTGTTGACTTGTGTGTTCACAGCAGGGAGTCCTCGTGATGAACTGATCGCTGGACCTTCCCGTCATGCATCTCTGGTCATGTTCATTTGTAGTTTTTTTTAAAGCAGTTTTATTTTTTAAAACTGGGTGGTTTATACTGTATAAAGTTTTTATTCTGATTTGCCTCATTGTTTTTGAACTTGCCATGTGTAGTTCTGGTGATGGAAGAGTTGATCGTTTTGTAGTGAACCGAGGATCACAAACAACTCGCTTCCAATAAAAGAACATGATTAAAAACGTCCTGCGTTGCTTGTTATGAAGTTTGGGGAAACATCACTGTGCTGTAGTTTGAGTAGCGTGCTGTGTCCTCACCACTAGGATGCACTATAGCGCAAAAGATGTGAAACTACTGTACACTAGAGCAGTGGCTCTCAAACTTTATTCGTCGTAAGCCCCCCTTTGTGTAGAGTGCATTGCTTTGTGGACCCCCTCAATAAAAACGTGTCATCTTAACTTAATTAAAACAAAAACAGGTATACTATGCTGGAACATCAATGCTTTTGGTCGGTGGGGTTATTTTTCTGATGTTTGATTGCGTAAGATCTATGAGGAATTTCTATACTTCATAAAATGCCATAAAATCTGCAGCCCTCCTGGATCCATCTTTGGGCCCGTTTGAGAATCACTTCACTAGGAGCAACCTCAAATTTGGACATAATTCATGACTATATTAGTTATTATACAGATAACATTTTCTTTATTTATGGTCAACGTGAAATCTAAATGTAAAGTTGTTTTGATTTTAAATTGTGCATGCAAGTTGGCTTTTATTTTTTGACCCCTAACCTTCAACTACCTGCAGGGATCTCTTTCATGATTAAAATCATGTCTGGTATTACATTAAATGCTCCATTTAAAATAACAGGTAATATTCTTAAGAGGCATGTCAAAGCAGATCTACGGCGCAACCAAGCGTCATATAATGCTACAACAAAAGCAGTATAGTCATGACGCCTGTGCTGTACATTTGTTTGAAACAAGAACGATGTGTTCACACCCACATCTTCTCACTCACTGTGCATAAAACTAAAGCCTTCAAAGGGCATAAAGGTGATGGCTTTGGAATGTAACCCATCCTTAATTTCAACATCTATTTGTTGATGCTAATTTACTGATTTCCTTTTGTTATAGAATCATTTGTTTGTCTTATGTCTGAACCATTAGCAGTGCTTGATAGTTGAGATATCTAAAGCCATCGGTTATTTCAGTGCACATGTTGAAAACATCAGGAATTTAAAATCCAGCTCTTGTTTTCCAGCTATTGTTGATGCCACGCATAATTTGGACAGCGATACAGCTGCATTGTTCCCTCGAGTCATCTCTGTAATGCTCATTCCAAACGCCAGTCCTGTTACGTAACAACACTGAATGCATTCATCTGTGAAAGCATACGTAGGACGTTTGACCCTCTTCTTGCCGGGAAAACAGAATGCATGAAGTATGAAATGACTGACAGTACCATGGTATAGTGATGATGTCAGATCGTAATACTTTGACACCCGGCACTGTAACAAATGATATAGGATTCACCCATCAGTTCATTCAAACACATCAAGCTTTGACCTTTATAGCACATGAACACACATTTGTCAAATAAAACTCAACATGTTTTGCTTTTCTTTCTACAAAATATACATATTTACATACAAAATAATCTTTACATTCAATATCATCCAGTAGTTCCTTGGTATGATGGAAGGTGGTTTCATATACAAGCACTGGATATTCTGTTGCCAAAATATTGCACAAATATTTCAGGATGGCCTTTGTAAAACTGTCCCAGTAGTCTGCGCTTCTCTTTCACAGAAAGTTTAGAGTTCTCGTGAATCGTTTTAAGCAAACTCCAAAGCTCTTCTCTGGTGGTTTTGTGAACTGTTTCTATGTAATCTTTTCCGGTAAGACGCTGACAGTAGGTTGTACCTAAGAAAGGGAAGAGTTTGGAATGAATTCTTTTAGTTAATAAATAGTTTTAGGATGACAAATCTGTGTTTTGTTCACAGATACAGTTGACAATCACCCACTTCAAACATTCTGAATATATTTTTAACCACTAATCGTTTTTATGCTGCAATAATTCTGTATTTTTTTAAATTAAACAAAATAAGCATAAAATTGGTCGAATACAATTTCACAGGAAATGTGTGTTGTGGCGTCCGATGACATAAAAGTAAAGATAAGAAGGCAATTCACTGCAGGTGAATTACAGGAAGTAATTCACCTGCAGAACACGAGAAGATATTTTGAAGAACGTTGGTAACAGAAAACCAATGGTCCCCGTTGACTGGCATTGGTTTTGTGTCCATTCAATAGAAGTCAATGGGGATTTTTTTGGTTACCGACATTCTTCAAAATATCTTCTTTTGTGTTTTGCTGAAGAAGAAGTCATACAGGTTTAAATAGGCAAGATGGTGAGTAAATTATGACATACATTTCATTTTTGGGTTCTATTGAAAACTTAGTCACTCCAAAGCTAATGGTTGCGTCCTTACCTGTGATGAGATCTGGATCTGTTCCATTAATGATACTGGTCAGTCTGTCACTTACAAGTTTGTGCAATGTGGCAGGAATCTATAGAAAAAAAGAGTCACGTTACTCCCAATAAAAAAAAAGTATCACACTGCTCCATATGAGCCTCATTTTGAGGGTCCTTGCTGTCTGGGACAGAAACTCTAGCTTATACATCATAAATGATCTGAATAATTGACGGGGCAAACTGTTGGCACGTTTTCAAAACGCACGAAGACCATTAAGAGTGTCATATGTGTGACTTTATTACAGGGATCTTTGGAATACCTGATTCTGATTGGTCGTGTAATGACCACTAAACTACATCATTGACGGTTGTCCCAGACGACCAATTTCCTAGACAGTTGTCTCAACTTAAATCCAAATGTCATGGCCATTATTGTTAACTTCATGTCAGCGTCATAATCATCTTGTCAGGATTTATTTAGCAATAATGACAAGAGTGAAATCGACTCTGTGTGTCGTGGTTTCTCTTACCTTAAAGAGGTCGAGGTGGTTGTCCATCATGAAAAGAACCAGAAGATCAACTTTCCCTTTGGCTAGTTTAATCCCGTACACAATAGCGTTTGAGAACGCCCTCTTCACTGCCATTCTGTTCTCTATCTACGAAACAAACAAGCAGCTTGTTAATTGTCAGCACTCGTGTAGGAATGCTATTCATATGTAGGTGTAAAACCAGAAAAACAATGTTTAGGTCGCCTATGAATTTTCTTTCGCTACAGGCCTGGCCTGTTTAAGTGTGTAAAAAGCCAAGAAACTAGAAAGAGCTTCAATCACACTTTTGTGAAGTATGAACATCCACTGGCTAAATTTACCAGCTGTTTTGGAAGATCTATGAAAAAGTTTAGTGTGTCTCATATCATTTTTTCCACAATTTGGAATTACAAATCTCTCTGTAACAAGTGAAAAGGAACCAAACATTTTTTTTTATTCACCCTGCTACCCCATAATTTTTATAACAGATTTTCCAGATATAATAAAAAAACTGCAATTTTACAGAATTTGACTGTGTTATAGATTTTTATGGATTTTTTTTTAATATTGTCAAAACAAGTAAAATTACAGAAAACCACCACAAATTCAAAAGAAAAACTGGGAAAACATGTAATCTTAAAGGACTTTTTTATGGGTAATTTATGGTGTCCCAGCTGCCGGAAAATGTCAGTTTTTTATAGGATTTTATACAGTTTATTTTTGAAAATACGGTGAAAAAACCCTGTAAAATTTGAGAAAAAAGACCACAGATTTAAAAGAAAAACTGGAAATCTGTAATCTTACAGGGAAAAAAATATTTTATGGTTAATTTATGGCGCACCAGCTGCCGGAAAATGACATTTATTTTTTAACAGTGTTTTTTGGAAATACAGTCAAAGAATGTAAAATTACAGGAAAACACTGCAAATTTAAAAGAAAAAGTGGGAAAACATGTAATTTTCCAGGAAATAATACTGTTATTTTATTGTTTATTTACGGCACCACAGTTTCCAGAAAATGTCATTTATTACAGGATTTTTTTTATTGTACAACATCTCTAAGCACACTTAATGCGGAGCCACATCATTCAATGACACCACTAAAGCAAAGTGCTTTCATTCAATTATTGACCATCATACACTGACAGTCCAGAGTCTCCATTACTGGCTTTGCACATTATTGAGCGACATCAACATAAAAATCAACCAGGAGTTAAATTCATAACAACTATCTTTGACCTGAAATTCCCCTATTCAGCTCAGATAATGTCGAATAGTCTTCTCCTAATGATTTTTACCTCTTTGTGTAGTTTGAGTTCTTGCGGGCTGGCGGCGAGAGCCATGAAGCGCAGTAACCTGCGGAGTTCCTCTCTGCTGCGTGAGTCCTGAAGCTTCAGACACAGCTGAAGAGACTCCAGCGCTTGATCACGCTTCCCGTTTACTGCACACATGAAAAAAGTATTATTTTATGTGAGGATGGACGACAACAGAAGTTAAAGGTGTTTTGAAGTTACTGAAGGCTATGATTCTTAAAAGATTTAGTGTTAAGTGTTTGAATTGAGGGGTCCAGGACCACCTATACGCATTAAGGCTTAAATATGAACTTAGAAGGGTTCCTCTGTTAAAACTAGAATACTAAAACTATTTCTTGTATTGTGATGACACAAAGCAACACTGCCCATATCAATTTCATAAATTTCAATCCAAATCAGATTTTTGTCTGAAAAAACAAAAGTTTTCTATCAGAACGACAAACATAAAGATAAACAAAAACAGAGAATTTAAAGGTCCAGTGTGACATTTTTTGTAGTATCTATTGACAGAAATGCAATATAATATGTATAAAGACCTTACATAATGAAGCGTTATATTTGTATTATCTTACAATGAGCTATTTCTATCAACATACACCGCTGGTCCCCTTACATTGAATTGGCCTTGTTGTTTCTACAGTAGCCGTAAACGGACAAACTGCTCTACAGAGAGCGTTTGATAAATATGTCCTTCAGCAAAGAGGCGAAAACATGACGTCATCTTAGTTCTGTGTCAGCCACCGTAGCCCTTTGAAAGGGAGGGTGGAGGGGTGGAGTGAGATGTTGGTTGCCATTCGCAACCTCACCACTAGATGATGCAACATTTCATACACTGGACCTTTAACTTGTTTAAAAAAAAATTTACTGTATATTTTTGTTTGTTTTTTAAAAACTTTACACTCATTTTAATGGCACAAAACTAGTCCTATAGAGCACGCATCCCTACTGATAAATGCATGTGTATCTTAAAGCGTCTGCCAAATGTGCAAATATTAAACAAAAAACAAAACTTAAAACAAAAATAGACTTATTTTCAGTCAACCTATACTTGTTTTCATTTTTTACTTACCAAGCAGCTCAGACACACCGGAGTGAATGTCAAACACGTGGTTACTGAGCAGCGGTGGGTATTCAGACTGGCCGTAGTGCTGCACGAGCACCCCGTACAGAAGCTGCTTGTACTGCGACGTCTCCTCCGCACATTTGGCCAGACCTCTGCTCACATCCACCACCAGCTGATCTGGAAGAAACTCCAGACAATCAACAGCTGCAGACAGCCAGTCATCTGCCCTGTTGCAAACAGAAAGAATACAACCATTCAGATTGAAGATTTTCCTCGCAGATGTTGTACACGAAAGAAAATAAGACCGCGGACTAAAAATAAACAACACTGAAGAATGAGGAATAAATGCAAGACATGAGGAGATAAGATCACAAAGAAATGTTTCATTCAACAGAAAATGTGACTTAGAGGAAGAAAGGCGGTTTCGTGACTGGGTGGGGGGAGACCACACACCCTGCGGCGTAAAGCCTTCAAAAGGAGAAGTATTACATAATGGCTAGATGACCCCTATCTGGACATTATACATTAACCTGCAGAGCACTCTAAATGTTATTACACACGTTTCAAGATTGTATATGTGTTATATTACCCAATAACTTTCTAATTCCTCAAATGTATTGTTATTTATGATATATTATATTGAGTTGTATAGCTGTAACATACTGAGCCTCACTGAAGGCCTTTAGGATCTCTCGGTCCATGTAGCTGCTGGTGTAGAGGAGGTCAGGGTCACTGTCCATGCTGTGGAGGGGTGGGCGAGGACTCTCTCTGCCCTCTAACAGACTCTCCAGAAGAGGAAGTTCAATCAGCTGGAGAAGCCTCAGCACTGTCTGCTGCCTCCATACCTCATCGATCACTGACAGACACAACACAGACATCAAAGAGTTAAACGTCACTCCTATATTTTACCGAATAAGCATTTACCAGTTTTTTTTTAAAGAGTACATAACATGAGATCATGAAAATGAAATTTCCTGAAGTGTATAATGTCGACGTGTTTGAAAGTAAGCAGTCTGGCAAGTTGTAAATCCGAGAGTCAGTCGAGAAGTAAGGTAAGATAAACTGCCTATTATTATGAAATAACAGTGTTTTTACACCTTCAATGTACATAAACTTGTTGTTGGACACTACATTAACCAAAGTAGGACCTTAAAATCCCTAGTTATGTACTCTTTAAGACTAAAAACGTGTGCTATTCATTAGAATTCTGTTTTAGATATTTATTCATAGAAATTCTATGTGCATAGACAATCAATACCGCACCTCTACTGAACAACCCTTACAAAACATAATAGATATTATAAAAGTTCATTTTATTAGGTTTACATTCAATTCAAATGTAGTATGCAAGTATATACTTTATGGTGTAACGCACATTTTTAGTGTACTACTTCAGTATTTTAGCTTATAGATAAAATACTGCTTATATTTAGCTTATACTACTTTAAGTACACAATGAGTTTAGTTTTAGTTTACAACTACACTACACTACAACTGAACTTGTAGTAAGTATATATGCTTATAGTTTAGTATTTATATATGATTGTTCTATATATTTTATTGTTACTACATAAACATGCTAATGTATGTGAACTACTTAATAGGCTCCTCAAAAGTGTACAAGCCAAGTATAGAATCCTTCATTCATAGAATACTTCATTCATTTGTAATTTGGAGTATATTACACAGAACAATTAAAGTACACTGTTAGTATATGTCCTTATTTTAAGCTTAAAATATATATATATAAAAAATAAGCCACAGTAATAGTAATGCAAGAAAGTTTAATAACTTACACTCCTGCGATAAACCCAGATTCATCATCTGTGGTGTGATAGTGTTCATGTTCAGATTTCCTAACACATCCTCCAGAGATTTATCTGTTTTGACAGGTGAGTGGTTTGAATACACTGCATCATCTTTCCTGAAAAAAACAAAAGTAATGAGATATTATTCCGTGCATGTCTTTGAATATTACTTGTTTTTTATACAGTATGTCTTATATTGTTTCCCGTCTATGAAAACATGCTAAACAAGTTAAATGCATTCACGAATGAACTACCAAATAAAGACTGTATTACATAATCCACAGTGATGTTGACATATCATGGGGTTTTGAAAATGATGGGCTTTTAATAACAACTTCAGTCATTCTTTGGGTATTTCAACTATAAAATATCAAATGCAAACAATTCAGAGAAATCCCCATAACATTCTTTTTAGTCCTTACACTTTCCACTAAATAATATAGCAACTAATAACAAGTAAATGATTAACTAGTTCTGCAAGGTTGTGCAAAGGTGATCTGCCTTCTGTATTATGTTTCCATGTACCTTTGTAGCGTGTGACATATCGTTTTAAATACTGCTTTAAGAACAGCCATCACATGACATTTGCTTTAGGTCAATTTGTAGCCTATACTGAGTAACTAGTAAAGCTATTCAATACATGAATAGAACAAAACAATCAATCACGTCGGGGAAAGAGTTCCAGACGTATATCAGACACAAACTTTATAACAGCAAGTGCATCTGGTTATTCAGGCTATAGACACCCGCATAGATTCCACATTTTACGGCTTCAGACACATGTCTGCCTGTCACCCTTCTTGGAACAGTCAACATTTCAGTTTGGTTTAACTGTAGTTTTATAAATATTTAGATTTTTTTTGTTTTCATGTTAATTTGAGTTAAATTTTTATCAATTTTGTTATGTGCTTTTGTCATTTTATTATTTGGGTAGTTGACAGACTAATATGCAAATTTGTTGATGAAAAAAAAATCTCTCATATGCTATTTTACATGATAAATATGAATAATATAAAACAACGCCATATATTAACAGTCACCATAGGACAATTTATTTGTCAACTACCCTTTTTTATTTAGGTTTATATAAGTTGAATGTATATTTTGTGTCCTGTTTAGTTTCGTTTTTATTAAAAAATGTGTAACTTATCTAATGTTATAACTGATGCTATATTTCTAATATATATACGTTTTTCATTTGATTTCAATTAAAAGAAATGTTTTCATAGTTTTAGTGAACTATTCAAGAAACAGCTGCATCTATGTGCATATGTCTATGGTACAGGAAACATATATAAACTTTCCACCTCAGGCAACATCAAGCTACACTACTCATCTGACATCTATGTGACAACATCTCTGAAGAACTGAAGTGAGATGATGATACCTTTGGTAGGGTGTGCCAAAGCTGTTCTTCTGAAGCGAGTCAAATCTGCTCACTATGGTCTCTGAGCTTGATGTGCCCGGGGTTGACCTGTTCAAAAACCTGTACAGACTACAGCTGTTGTCCTCAAACTTGGCTTGCCTCTTTTCCTTCCCAAAAACCTTGGTGTCCACTGCCTCAAACACCCTGGCCTCCATAAGGGCCTGGCAGAGTCGGATGGCTTTGAATCGAGGCACATCGGCATCTCCACAGACCTTGCTCTGAATGATATGAGCCAAAACCACATCCACAGCTTCAGAGCCCAAAAAACAATCGTGATAGATCTTCAGATTGTGTCGTCTCCTCTTTACCTCCACCTGCGTCTGAAGGTTGTTGATGATGTTAGTCCAGATGTACGTGGCTCGGAACGGCTTCCCAGCCATCCCGCTGTCTGTCAAGAGACGGATTGAACAGATTCATAAATTAAACACATAGGACACGAGGAGACACATTTAGTAATACATTTGCAGAAAGTTATACGCTTATCTAAAAATGTTTATCAGATGACACGTCATATTTAACCTAGACCTGTCAAACGATTAATTGCGATTAATCGCATCTAGAACAAAAGTTTGTGTTTACATAATATATGTCTGTGTACTGTGGATATTAATTCTGTATTTATAAACACATATACATGTATTTAAGAAAAATATGAAAATTAATAAACATTTATATATAATTAAAATTATTGGTAAATATAAATTAATTAATTTAAATACTTTCTAAATATGTATACATGTATGTGCATGTGTTAATACATACAAAATTAATATGCACAGTACACAGACATATATTATGAAAAAAAACTTTTATTTTGAATGCGATTAATCGCGATTATTCGTTGGACAGCCTTAGTTTAAAGCGTTATCTATCTTCAACATTTGCAGGTTGTGATGGTGGACCATATTATTTTTAGCAAATGACTTAAATTTTGCTCCCTGAAACACAGATGAGTCCTGGAATATAGGTCACAAATCATATGGACCACTTTTATGGTGCTTTTCGCAGCCCCTGGTTACCATTTGTCCAACATTAAGGAAAATAATGTCACAGCGAGAAGACGTAGCGGCAACTATAAACCATTTATTATGACATAGAAATATGCACAAATGCTCATAATTTGCTTAAGAGGTATTACAGATGTCCTGGTTATCAAGACAAGCCAAACCCTGTGGCTTAACACCAGACGAGGCAGAGAAATGTTTCGTCCCTTCCTGCAAAGACATGTTTTACCGTTCTATGAATTAATGTTCCTTTAAGTTGTCTTGAAAGAATAAACCAAAGATCAGCTTCAACAATTACATACTTCTGGCACCGTCCGTATTGTTACATTGGAGTAAGTCTACAAAAGGAAATTCGGACCAGGAGGTTTGTGCTTGCCCATATTTCACTTCGGTTCTTTATCATTATAATCAATGTGTCAGCTGCGAAGCTTGAATTTTCCCATGTTGTGCTCTCACGGGCGTAACGCTGGACTACAGAAGGCTATTAGAGATCCAGGCTTCCAACATAAAGAGCATCCGCAGCCAAAGTCAACCCCGCACCAGCATTATAAATGACAGTGCAGAGGTTGATCATTTCTTAAGAGCGCCGATTCCTGGGGAATTTTTATGTCCAGACAAAGATGAAGGTCCAAATTACCCGTCAGGGATCAAGGTCTTTCCTAAAAGCCTACATGTGACTAATACAAGTACAGGGAGACCCACTCCTCACATACACGCCCAGTTATCAATGGAAGCAATCTGCATTCGATGGACAACAGTTGGCAGCGGTATAAGAGCTCTCGGCCGAAATAAAAGCCTGAGAGGATAAGGGTGTGTTTGGGAAATCTGGGATGTGGTGGAGTTGAAGAGTTGAGTGAAAATCTCTGTACTGACACTCAGCGCCAAATACATGCTTATGAAAATGCAAAACTTAGCCTATTCACTTACAGACAAAACATTCACACTCTGTTCTGCAAGATTTGACTAAACTCAATAGATAACACATCATGAAAAATAATCCAAATCTGATAAACCTGTTGATAAAGTGACTTCCCTGTTATATTCACGTGTTCAATTTGCATATCGCCGATTGAACAATTGCATTGAAGTATTCGCTGAGTTTCTCTTGCTCACAATTTGATTTGATTTACTGCCCGGTGAAAAAAAGGAACCTGTACGACTTTCTTCTGCAGGACGCAAAGAAGATATTTTGAAGAATGTTGGTAACCAAAAAACATTGACCCCCCATTGACTTCCGTTGTATGGACACAAAAGAAAGACATCTATCAAAATATCTTGAATGGTGAATAAATTATAGCCACATTTTTATTTCTGGGAGAACTATCCCTTAGAAATAACAATATTTTGACTATAAGATCATCCGAATATCCATAAGGGAAAACTTCATGTGCCGTGTCACCATGGAGTGTCTCTGGACAGAGAGCATCTTGTGGGATTTCATGTTTGCCCAACATTAAGGTAAATAATCCCAGAGGGAGAACACTTGAAATCATGATGGTAACGGGACTGTTTATCATGACACAGAAATACATTGAAGATCAACTGATTCATTTGCTTTAAATTTGCAGCTGTTCTGGTTATCAAGCACAGACAAGCCAAGCGCTTCACCCCGGCTACTGTAATGCAAAACAGAGTCTGTTCACATTTTAATAAAACATCTGCCCGCATATGATGAAAAGTCCAAAAAGTTGTAAGAGCTCTTTACTTTGTTTATCAGAAATACAACTATTACCATAAAAGTCCATCAAAAAACCCTTTTCCACAGATAGTAGCCTACAATAGTATGCACTTACTTCCATCCCTACATTTTCTAGTGATCACCGAAATGTTTAAAAACGGAACATCTGTAACATTCAAAATGCAGATAACATGAACCAACTCAACCGTAAAATCCCACACGAAATAAAGTAGCATGTTAAACACAAACACATCTTACCGGGGGGTCTGTGCATGCGGTGTCTGTTGTTCAAGTCAAAAGTATGTAGCGCTAATAAACATCTCCTGTAATCGCGCGCTGTGCCGTAGATCTTCCCACTCGCGAGCGCACTGCATCTGCACGAGCGCGCAGCAGCTCACACCCTCATGACGTCACTCGACGGGTCATTAGCATTATAAAGATCGCGTTTACAATGGAGCACTTGGCGAAACTTGCGTCTCAAGCGCCATTCATGTAAATAATCGAGTCATACGATTACAAACTTGTTTTGGTTTTCACCTGATCTGATTTGTGCTTTATTTACATACAGGCCTATTTAGAGAGGAAAACCCCTTATAGTCCTACTGGGCGACCTTATAGCTTACTATAGTAGTCTATTTTGTAGTCTATTTTGTAGTTTTGCCTTTGGGTTGTTAGTTGAGGTTGTTGTCTTTTCACGCTTATCAAACCATTAAAACAACATTTGTTCTGAACTGGTTAAATAGGAAGAACGCCGCTGACCACCAGAGCTCTCCTGGTGTGGGGTTTAAAGGAATATCCACTCGAAGCACCACTACCTATGGGTTTCAGGGAATGTAGTGTGCCACGGATTTGTCTTACTTGGAAATATTGACAGACTGAGTCTAACAAGGCTTGAGAAAGCCAATTCAATGCAAAATATGATTCAAGGCGTCACCCTCTGCTTATTGTAAATAAACTAGGTAAACATTTAAGACATTCCTGGTGTCTGCTTCATGTCATACTGTCTTCCTCTTCAATGGCATTAACCACCACGGATGTTAAAATAAAGTATTAAAAATATTTCGTTTTGAACAGAAATAGGTTGTAAGGATCAGTTTGGGGGAGGGATGTGATCTGTTTAAAGCTCTCTGGCTTCTCAACATGATGCATTTGTCACAGACTCCAGGACAAGAGATTGTAGGGGGGTCTCAATGCCAGACTTCACACTCTTGAGGGGGTCTCATTCATTCCTCTTTCTCAAGTCATTAGCCCTTTAACTGTCCCTCCAGCCTACGCTTTTGCATTCCGATACACAAAACCACCAACCTTCATAGTGTGGTACGGATATATCTATGAGTTTATTGCGCGTGTTTATTCTCAAACACAACATCCATGTGAATAATAAAATCGATTTAGTATTTTAATCGATATAGTATATTTGAATAATAAATACAAATGTATTATATTTGTATTTATTATTCAAATAAACTTTAGTTTTGGTCAAATATTGTATTCAATTTATTTTTGATCACTTTCTTTTTTTTTATTTAACAACAACCTCCCAACTGTATCCTTCACGTGACGTTTGATCATTACCTGAAGGCGTGATGTTACGTTTTATAAAGAAGAGTTCAATAAGATTTATCTTCACTTACCTGGTCAGGGCCACAGGTGATGGCAGTTTAATAAAACCCCCCTCATGTGAAAAGCAAATGATCAGAGTTCTTCGTAAAAGTTACGCTTCCAACCACACAAAAACAAGCACGCGTGTGTCCCCAGAACCGGTTCCGCTGCTTCTGCGTCACACGTCTGATCGTCATCAACACATTCCCGCAGCTCAGTCATGCTGGAGAACCTGTCGGCAAGGTCAGTGTCTCTGAGACTGTTGTTCCGGTTTTCTTATCAAGAGCCCAGAGCCACGCACACTAACCTGCATCTACTCTGTGTGTTGTTCTAGCAGCCTTCATGGGAAACTGTGAGGTGTGATAAAGCATTGCAGTGCAGTGCATGTGTATGGGACAGTTAATGATGACTGGGTCATGATTCGCTCTGTGATGTTTATCAGCCTGGTCATGCTTAACACAAAACAATATAGGTATGAACTATTTTAAGAATGTGTGAGTAAAGATTATTAAGACATATTTTCTGTCATATCTAATCGCATAACAACACATAGTTTATGCAATTACGAAAAGTGCTAATTTGATTTTATTTGCATTGTAGTGACGTTTTCTTTAAATTACATTAAGCTTATATTGTTCTGAAAATACACATTGCATCTGGGCTAATTTTTTACAGAAATTGCATTTTATTTTATTTGAATATTTTATTTGAAATTAATATTCTGCTTTGACCCAATTAAAATATTTTATTTTCTTTTAAAATATTTTGTTTACATTACAGTTAACTTGCATTGCTCTAAAAATACACAATGCATCTTAATGGTCTCAAAATTATTATTATTATTTTGGCAATTTTATTTTATTGTAACACAAAAATGAATATTTATTCAAAAAACATTTTCTCTCAACAGGTGGTGGTCTGGCTTTTGTTGAAACCAGTAACTTTGTATTGGCACTTAATGTATTATGGCTCCTGTATGACATATCGCTTATTGCTCCTAAACTCTTTGTAAGTCGCTTTGGATAAAAGCGTCTGCTAAATGACTCAATGTAAATTTATTTCATTTAAGTGATAAGACTTTGTTTACATTACAGTAAACCTACGTTGTTGTGAAAATACACAATGCATCCTAATGGTTGAACTTTTTTCTTTTCCTTGCTTCTCTTACTATTTAGGAGGCAATAATACAATGTTTTTGAGTATCTTAAGTTAAATCCAAGCTTGATAAGATCTCATCATGTTGTAAATTAAGTTAGCTCTTGAAGTTCCTGTCTGGTGTCCCAAGTGTCTCCTGAAGGGTTGGAGTGTTTTTTTTGTCTCAATTGCCCATCAATTGTCCCATTAAAAATTCCAGTCTCAGTGAAACCAGAACATTAAGTTGAGCATCATGAAAGAATCCTCTCAACTCTTCTCCCACACACCCTAACACATTATGTTCCTCTTAATATTCATGTCTGTCAGCTGTGGGTCAGACGCTTGCGCCTGGACAAACATCCAGTTCTCCTAGCAATACGCACACTGGAATTTTCTAACGCCCATCGCTAGATTGAATTGTACAGAGGGCTCCTTCAGCAGGAACAGTGTGGGGACATTGAAGTCTTTGTTTTCAGACCATAGAGATGTTTGATTTTTTTCCAGCAATCATATTTTATTCAACAGTCCGCTGACCCTGAAGTCACACAGTCACAGCCGCATGATTAAATAGTTTCCATGAGACATTTGCACGACAGCGAGGACAATATCAGACATATTGGATTGAAGATGTAAATAGGGAATGTATGCAACGTTACATAAACGCATTTGACATTTTTATCCAAACTGGCAACATTAGTGAACAGTTTGTGTTTTGTCTGTCTATAAGAAGAGCAGAGCACTAGAGACGTCACACAATATGACTTTATGTTTAATGTCCAATTATTACAGTATGAAAACAATACAGCTGGATGGATTTGGTCATTTAATGTCGAGCTGTGAGTATTTGCTTTTCAAAAGTTTAGTTTTATTTGCCTCATGTTATCTAGCACACGCCTGTTTGGCTGACGTCATAAACCCTGTGATGATGTTAGTCTGACTGATAAGAAGGAAAACTGAAATGTTCAGAGAAAACACTAAGCTTGTGGTTTTGAAAGAAGTAGGCATGATTTCACAGGACCAATGATGGCTACGTGTCGAGTTAAAATGGCTTTGACAAACCAGCTTTGAGAGATCTTTTCTTATCTTCAGTTCCACAGAAACCAACAGCTGTACCTTAACAAAATGTTTGTTTGTTTTCATTAAATATTTTAGTTCAATAATAATTAAATGTTCACAGTTTGTGTTGGTCATTAAATTGTATCTCCAACCCATTCACTAATAATTTTTTTCAGATTGTCTTCCTGAAATACATATACAGAAATACAGCTGCAAATAAAATTATGAGACCATTCTAAATTTTCCTTTAATCGGCATTTCTGAACAAAATCAAACCTTAGGAGTGACAAAGTCATCCAACAGCAATGTGAAAGACTGACAGCATGACAAGACACATGAAAACTGTGAGAAAACTCTAGGATATATAAAAAAAATATTATTTTACAGGTATTGCTTAAAAGTAAATATAAACTTTGAGGTCTGAAAAAATACAGATCATCTTTTCTGTCATTTTGACCTGTATTTTCTGCAAATAGTCATTAAATTTTTGAAAATTGTCAAATAGTAAATGAAAAACTGAAAAGAAAAAAAAAAAAAATGTAAGGTGCACTTGTTTTCTGTCAAAACAAACTAATGATGGCAAACAAATTTGGAGAGCAAATACTCATTCAACTCAAAATCTCATTTCATATGAAATGTTTATTTTTACATTGTAGTGTTCAACACAGCTACACCTGAAAAGCAAAAGACTAGTCCAATGCTGTCGGCACAGTCATTTGTTTCAAATCGTGACATACATCACCTAACAAAGAAACTTTCTACATGGTGTAAAGTATACAATGCATACGACAATAAAACGTAAAGGCCATCTACAAATGTTGGACAAATGGCCACAATATTTCCTTCGTTGAAAAATACATCTGTCTGTGACATAAAATAAATGCTTTGAGAAAAGAAAGACAAACATATAGAGAATTTCCCTCAGGAAAAATTGTAAATGCTTTTTATTACAAGAAAATATCACAAAAGCGGTATCTGAATTGCACCAACTCCAAATCTATAACCTTTGTTATAAAAGGAGCGTAAAAAGCACATGGGGTAAGTTTTCTATATTATGTCATCTGTAAGAGAATCCTCTGACAAACCAGTTTTCTATACAAAATGTACATTTATAAATTTGGCATTCAGTTGTAAAAAATGGATGTCTTACATATATCTCTATGTAAATCATTAAATGTTTTTAAACCGTAGGGTTAAAATCCTCAGCAAGACATTCTGTATCGCATAACAGACCAGCATCAACTCCTTATGAATATAAAAATAAAGGGCACAGACGAGGGTTCGATGAAGACAATACTCAACTACAGCGAGTTTAGCCAGCTATTTAAAACAACAAAGCAGGATTACATGTAAAACCACAGTTCGAGTCCACTGTCTCACGGTCAGCCATATTGGTCAATTTCTGTCCGTTTGCTTAAACAATCACTCGTCTCTTCTTCTTGATCTCTGTCCTCAGCAGTGCTTTGAAGGGTGTTTTCACATCTGTAGATCGCTGCAATATTGCAATTTCATCTTGGTTCGGTTCGCATTCATAAGGCAGTATTTCCAAACGGACCAAACTTTGTTAATACAAGTAATGCGCGAGTAAACTTTCCTTTAATTGGTCAGAGTGCATCTGTTTATTTTCCGGGATTCCGCTCAAAGTTTTCCTATATCAGGACGAACAGTCAGCAGGTGCGCGGGATTATTGTGGCTTTTCTGATAACTGCTGTTATATTACTTTATTATTTTGAGCAGAAACCAAAACGTAGGTGGGACAATATTCTTACCATGTACCTACTGCGGTGAAGAGCAAATAGAAGACATTTTAAAAGGGAAAGGCGCTTTGGCTTTGAATGGCGTTGACGTGCTCACCAGAATTCGTCACCAAAGAGCTATCAGGTATGTTCCTGGTTAATAAAGTAATAAGACCCAAAAAAAAAGGCAGTTGTTTAATGTAGTTTGTTAATAACAAATAATATTTCAAGCAATAGTTTTTCAGAAACGATTCAGCATACTATTTAACAAACACACGGACGCAGCACAGTAATACTGATATAATAATTTCATAGGTATAGTATTTGCTTTTCCTAAATTGCAGCATGTCGATTATTTAAATGTGTTAAGTAAACATAATTTTTATTTAAGTAACCCATTTTGTGGGGATTAATTTATTTATGGGTATCATGGTGGATAATCAGAATAGATAAATCCTCATATGTGCATTCGTGCATGCTGCTATTATATAAAGAAATTTGCAGATTTGATAATGTTTTTGTTGCTCAATATATCTTTTATACATCTACATCATAAAGCCTGGGTCGGATTCACACTTATTCACACAGAGAACCGCTCCAGTGTTTGCAATCGGGCCCGTGTTCACAAAAGCCTAAACGAACCGAACCAAGGGAGAAAACGCACCAGGTTCCGGATCACGCTCAGGTGTGAGAACACCCTAAAAGAAGGGTTTATGAATACTCTGTACATGGTTGTCTATCAGCGTAATCGAATCTTCTGTTAAAGGCAGGCCTGCTGCACCTGTGTCAGAAGCTCCCCGAAGCGATCGAACAGACCCTCTACCCACGCCCTGTTCTCCATGCACGTCTGCACCGTGTCCTCCTGCCCAAGGTCCTTACCTCGAGATTTCAACAACTCGATCTGTCAGAAGAAAGACAATCACATTGAAGAAGAAACACTATACATATAATGTTTTGCATCGGTATGTCAACACAAATCGCATTTGTATATCTTCTCAAGTATTTGATTTGTGTACTTCATCCACTACAGTATTTTACCCACACTTTTATAATGGAGGAAAAAATTACAGGAGCAACAGTCCTGATACTATTATGAACACTGGTAGCCGAAATAGGAGCTTATCAGTAAGGACCTATAGATTGGTTATTTACACACGCACCCACACGAACAATGATGCTCACCTCCTCCATACACATCAGGTATGTATGGTACTTATAGTGTTGTAGAGAATGATAAAGAGAAAACCACTTCGTCTTCTGCTGATCCACTGTATATTCCTGAAGAAGCGGGAAAGAGAGAGAGAGATAAAGAGTGAGAAACCTCAACAGTGGGGTTAACATCAGTGTAGCATACCTCCTAGTGGTGAAAAATCTGTCGCAGACAGATTTACAAGGCTACGATATTTTCAAACCGGCTTGATATTATCGCCAAGTGATCTCGTTGTGTGTGACACTGTGGAACCAAATCAGCCAATCACAGCGCAGAAGGTTTACATCAAATTAATGCGTGGAGGAATTAAAAATGGCTGGCATATATTCATTAACAGTACAGAGCGTCTTTAAAGGGGTCATAAGACGCGGCAAAAACTAATATTATGGTTTGTTTTAGATGTAATGCAATGTGTATACAACATTTAAGGTTCAAAACGCTGTATTTTCCACATAATGTGCATGTTTGTATCTCCTCTTTGCTCCGCCTCTCTGAAACGTGTGGATTTTTTACAAAGCTCATCGCTCTGAAAAGCGAGGTGTGCTATGATTGGCCAGTTAACCAGTGTGAAGTGATTGGTCGAATACGGCAAGCGTGTGTCGGAAATGTAACACCTCTTACCCTATTTGGAACATCAGGATTCAAAGCAATTGTGCTGACAGGTACGCCCACCTTACTTGCGTATACATTTGGGCGGTCTTAGTCAAGTCATAACACGAACTGACGCAGATTTGTGGGGGTGTGGTTACACGAGGTGTTTCAGGCAGGTCTGGGTGAGCATTCGCTTTTAGATAGAATGCATCTTTTGTTCCCACACATTTAACTTTTGCAATTTTACGTGTCTAATACATGCATGGGCAACTCATAACACACCAAAGACACAGAAAAACACGCATATGACCCCTTTAAATGGCTGGCATAACAGACATAAAACTATCTGAAACTATCCTAAAGCAAGAAGTTTGTATGATAGAATATGGAAAACCCTTTAATAACACTTCGATGTTTCCCGCTCCGTTCCAGTGGATGGCGGAAGGTTTACACTGTATTTTCCACACACCGAGCATGTCCACCATCCTCTTTCCGGCAATCAACCATCAAACTAAAAGCAAGCGCGATGTGGGAGGTGTTTTTCGCTGTTGGTGGCATCTGCTCCTCAACTAAAATCTTGTCTGCGTTGTGTTGTGTAGTGTAAGCGCCATAGCAAATGAAGTAGTTTCACAGTCCCGTAGCGTCAGCCTGGCTTAAATCTTCAGAACTCACCAGGGGAACTTTGCTGGGGGACTTGGAGGGCTTCATGGTTTTCCTGTTGTATGCTATTCCACTTAGTCTCACTTTAAAAACGGGGGTCTCACAGTCCGTGTTCAGCTCGGTTGCCACAGACAGCTCAGGAAAGCTGTCTAATGCATTCTGAAAGACAAAACGGACCGAATGATAAAAACAGTTGTTACTTGACCTAGCTAAAGACATTTCTAACAATCGCAATTATTGCACATCTTTAGACGAAACAAGCGGGATCTGTAGTATTTGAAGCACACCTACATCCACCATCCTCTTTTCGTTCAAGTCGTATAAGCTTTTATCGTCGTATATTGTTTTAATGTTGATGAGTTTGATCCAAGACCAAGTAATTGCTCCGGTGCAGATAGCACCACTTATTGCACAGCGCTTTGGAATACTTGATTCTGATTGGCTGGTCACAACATTCTAAGACAGGTTTCCCCCTCCCCAACAAGTGCTCAAAACTAATAACAATGGCTACAGCTGTTTTACGAGTCATCTTGACTGGTGCAGTTTAATATTATACATAAAAGGAATAGTTCACCTTGTGCTGAAGAGTTAATTGTTGTAATGTGTAATACGTTGAAAAGGTCACGCTTCATGTAGGCAGTACTGAGTCAGTGTTTACAAATGTGGAAGGAGGACCGTTCAAAGATGTTGAATGTTCAATGACACATTCAATTGTCTTTGTGTCAGTTTTTGTTTAAAATGGTCATTTTGTGTGCGTATCCTGGATTCCGCCTACGTCAAGCGTGACCTTTTCAACGTAATACCTGAAGTCGTGATTGTGCTTCGCAGAGCATTTGCGTTTATAAAACATATAATTTTTTTTTTTTAAATGACCGTTTCGCTAGATAAGACCCTTATTCATCGTCTGCTATCGTTTAAAGCCCTTTGAAGCTGCACTGAAAATGTAATTTTGACCTTGAATCGTTTGGAGTCCATTGAAGTCCACTATATGGAGAATAATCCTGGAATGTTTTCATCAAAAACCTTCATTTCTTTTCGAGTAAAGGGGTGAGTAAATGATCATGAAAATGTATGCCGAAAGTGAACATTTCCTTTAACGGTCACATGACGTGACAGACAAGCGGTGCGTTCCAAACGGGATATATCGCCCTACGAAGGGCCCTTCGGATCAGGGGACACCGTACAAAACGTCACTCCAAATAAACAGAAAATGATGTTGTTTTTATTGCTCCTTTGCCAAGTGAATTTTAAACGGACACATTAGGAGATACAATTGCGTTTTTCCCTTTAGAGTTTACACAAAGAGATTTACTCTTCGAAGGGAGTAGGGCATAGGGACGATCACTTCGGAATGGAACGCTGGGCTATTTGTCCAGTACGATTCAGTTGACACAGCAGGGCTTCCCGCAAATGTGGTTGTGAGTCCCGAAAATGTTAAGGTGTGAGTTTGGTTATAGAATACGGTTGTCACACCTGTAAATAACCGAACTGCGTGTGAACACAACCGTATTAAGAACTCAAATACAGGACTGACAACCGTACTCTGGTGCTGTACTAACTAACTATGTCTAGCCACTATTATTTTCTTTCTTCTGCCGAAGGTGTGTGAACGGGACATATCGAGACTCACGCCCGTAAGTAAATACGGTTGTCAATCCTAAAAAGTGACTGTATGAACGTACCCATACTTTTAACTTGCTAGCTAATGTAATTGTATTGTTATTTCTCTTGTTTGTTATCAGAAGTAATCTAAAGGGACTCTTTTCTTTGCGAATGTGGATTGGAAGTTAAGTTTGGGTCACAAAAGCGCAGTAACGTTTGTTAATGTTGTTGCTTTGAAATCATCTCTAATGCAACTGACAATTAACAAATGATAAAGCGTTTTACATGACCTTACACGCTATCAGATTATTAAGCATAATCGGAGTAAGATGCACTCAGTCAGAGCCCATTTAAACCTATTTCAGATCCCAAATATGCCGCTCTGTTTTTCCTACAATGGCAGCAAGTCTTATCAGAGAAACCGATCAAGTCAGCTGACTAATGAAGTTAGTCAACATGGCCCTTTGTGTGTAACTGGTGTGTTTGTATTGTAACCTGCTTTCTTTCCTGAGATGTATGACAGAAACAGGTGGATCTCTGTGACAGCCCTAGGCGCTGTAAACAGAACTGTGTTTTAACAACCCATCAGAAATGCTTTCATGTTACATGCTGTGTTGGCTGATATAATGTTGGAGTGCGGGATTTTGAGGAAAAAGTCAATTGCATGGCAACTATTCTTCTCTGTATTGGTGTATTTACTTCCCATCTATTTAAACTGAATAGAACTCAAACATAACCTTTCAAACAGGTATTTACACGAGTGCTTTCATTCACTGTTATCAGCAGGATTATTAAAGCATTATTAAAATGTATGTAAACGTTGCTACTGTTAGCATAACATGTGAAATGCTGTATGCGAAATGGAAACTATTAATCATCACAACTCACTTTGAAGATCTGACCCATGCGCAGTTTGGGCAGCAGTCTTCGTCTATTATCCGTGATCATCCCATCCACCCTCTTCATGTGAGGTAACAGCAGCTCATCTGAATAAACCAGATCAATCATATAAACCATGTGATGCCGATTATTACGTAAACGCATCTGGTATACATGACGGTTTGATCCTTCTCACCGTTCTCTCTCTCCAGTGAGTTCATGACATCTGCGTTCAGGGCTACACTGATCAGCAGCTCTACAAAGCTCTTGAAGGTCTCCTTCATCGTTCTGGTGTTTAGGAAACGAGAGGCGAAAGGAACCGGAGGCGTAAACTCTGAAAGAAATGGGGATGGGATTAAACAGAGGGTACGAGTGCGATAAAATCAAAAACGACAGATGAACGGATGCGAGACTGATGTTATGTAAAAGCTGGCACGCACATGATCCATAAAAACGAACATTTTTACATTAAGTGTCTCACCGTCATCTTCACTCAGAGCCTCCGGTGAGGAGCTGCAGGGAGATGTGGGAAACTCCTCTTTCCATTTCTTTCTCTTTTTGGGTGGAGGTTCGGCCTTGGCTTTCAGCGGTTTGGGTCTGGGTTTAGACAGAGATTTCTGTTGTGCGGCTTTCTGTGTGGGAGAGTCGGACACTATCGCACTTGTGAATCGCTGGGCCAGAAGAGCTTTAGCCTGGGAACCTCTAGAGACATAAAACAACATCACAGTTTAAAATCATTTTAGATTTGAATACCTGCACAAAAATTGACATTATTCTCATCACTTTAACCAATAAAAGGGATAATTTAAGGATCGAGTTTGAAAGATTTGATATTCGAGACGTTTAAAAGGAAACTAAATACAGAGAAGTTCAGGAAACGTCATTAATCTATGATACTTGAGACAGCGCTGGATCATTTCAAATCCGTTCAAGGTAAGAACGAACGACAGGTGAATGCTCTTGTTAAGTTTTATTCGACGTTACATTTACAAGTGTTGTGTGAACATGAGGAAAAGTGTCCTTAATAAGCAATAAAATCATCGCAAGAACGTAATAACACAAGACCTTTCAATTTGCTTTAATGCGTAAGGTGTGCCCCTAAATGTTTTGTTTGCGCTCCTAAAAATTTCAGTCGGGGGCTACAGTGCTCCTAGTAAAAAAAGTTAGTCTGGAGCCCTGACATAGTAAATTTACAAAGCAATATAAAGCGTTTTTTTCTTGTAAGGTAGTCAATGGGGTCCAAGAACTGTTTTGTTACTGACATTCTTCCAAATATCTGCCTTTTCTCTCAGAACAAAGTAATGTATACGGCTTTGGAACCACTTGAGGGTGAGTAAACAAAGACAGAATTTCCATTTTTGTGTGAGCTTCTCCTTTAATACATGTGATGCTGTTACTGTTCTAATATCTAACTGATGTAACTGACTGATCCTTGTGTATCACGTATTGGGGGTGTCCACATAAAACACATTCTGTACCTCATTGAATGCATGGGCTTGCATCGTGGTTTCCTGCTGCAGACTCGAACATATTCTCGCTTGTTGACGGTGTCAAGAAATTTGACGTGTACGCTTCTGTACATGGATTTAGCATCACCAAAGTACCCCAAATACTGTAGAGTAGAAACAACACTACATTCATTTCACAGCATACTGATATGTGTACTGAAAGCATTTACATGTTGTAAGACCCATTATTGGTTTATATTGGCACTTACGCTGTTGGTGGCAAAAAACACCCGTTTTCCATCCCTAAGCTCTGGTACGAATTTCTGCAGCAGGGCTTTCTGAACTTTCCATATGGCTGGTGGTTCAACCCCTGCTGTTAATGTGATCTGAACACGGAAACACCAAACAGGACACAACGCACATCAAAGGCTATGACGACAGAGGATTTAATGAAACATGGTGTCAAAAGTCTGTACAATATCGGTGTTAGTTGACAGGGTGGGTGAAAAGATGACTCGTCTTCCAATTTACTCAGACCTAGTATGGTCATGACCTCACTTCAACAACTCAACGATTTGACATTGTGCTTATATGCAAGCACCATTAAAGGGATAGTTCAGCTGAAAAATAAATATTCTGCCATCATTTATTCCCTCTCATGTTGTTCAAAACCTGTATATTGCCTCTTTCTTCAGTGGAACACAAAGGAAGATATTTTGAGAAATGTTTGGTGTCTACACAATGGAAGTCAATGGAGTACAATGTTGTCCATCATTCAAAACATCATCTTTTGTGTTCTGCTGAAGAAAGTCATACAGAATTTTCATTTCAGGACAAACTGTCCCTTTAAATACAAACCTGTGCATGAAAAACATCAACTTACCCTCAGTCTTTCAATGTCTTCATTCTTCACCACAAACTCATCCCGCTCCCGGTACATGCCCTCTCCTCCACTATCTGACAGCTCATCGTCCATCAGACCCTCTATAGCAACTGTGGTCAGTTGAACGGCGAGCTTGTCTGGTGGTACGTCTTTCAAGAGTTCCTCAGTAGAAATCTGTACAGCGTTCTGCTGTTCCTGTGGTTTGACATCTGTGGGCTGCATGCTGGAGGACTGAATGTGCTGTGTGTAATCACCTGAATGTTGGACCAGGAGAGTATAAACTTCAGTTATAACAATACCAATTAGTCATCAACATCAATGAAATTTGACAATTGTTGACAACAATTTTGAAAATAAAGCAATACAATTTAAATCGTATAACAACGTATTTACAACACGCATACCTGACTTCTGCTTTTTGTCTGAGGGCTCATCTAAAGACGAGAGTGCTGAAGTGATGCTCATCTGCAGATCTTGGTTTTTACCCACTGAATCATCTTCATCCGAAGAAAACGATGGCAGTGTTTCCAGGTTCCTCTGCAGATCTTCGTCAAGTCGCTTCGTAGCAATGACACTCTGAGGATCTGGAGACATCAATGGGGTTGAAGGTGGTGGAGGTTTAAAAGCAGCAAGTATCGGATTAGGAGTCCTCTTTGAGACCGAAGACTTTCTAGTTCGGCTGGGTGTTCGTACTGGTGGAGATGAAAGGTGCTGCCTGGGTCCAGATTTGAGGAAGTCCAGGAAAGAGCCCAAGAATCCGGTTTTGACCTCCGGCTGTTTTTCTTCAACCTCCCTTAACTTCTGATTCATCTTCTCCTGCTGTTGGTAGCTATCAGGGCAAACATCCGTGGTTGAACTTGCTTCATTTGGATGCGAATTTTGTCGCTTAGTTTGCGCGGTTCTCTTCTGAGATTTGGGTTGACCATTTTCATCCTCAACAGACTGTTTGGATGAACCTTTAGACCTGGATCGTTTTTTGGGAAAACCGTCAATGGGATGTTCAGTAAGACCGCTGTCTATTTTAATGCCTTGCGTTACCTTTGGTTGATGCTTAGTATTCGACACATTTTCGGAATTCCCATGCTCTGATGGGCTATATTCCTGACCAGCCAAATGAAAATCAGAGGTTGTGTTGCTAATAGCAAGACCGTTAGCATTCAAAGCAGAGCCATTGTCTAAAAAATGTCCTTTGGGGAATGCATCATTTTGAGAAACTACTACCTTGCCAGATATATCTTGTGCAGAGCTGTTGCTAACATCCTGTTGGTTATGAGAATTTGAGATTGTAAACACCTGCTGTCCGCCTGCATCTTTAGAGAACAATATCTGAGAACCGTTTATAGTTACGGTTTGCGAGTTGCCAATTATCATATGTTGAGAAGGGAAGCTATGAAGTCTGTTTTCAACTGACTGAAAATGGCACTTCGAGTCTGTTGGGGTGTGCACCGATGACGTGTCTGTATCAGAAGATGTGGATTTGACAAAGTCCTGCGGTGTGACGCCACATGCGGCCGCGGTGGCCGCCAAGATGTCATCAACATTTGAGAGAATGCTCCTTTCATCAGCCAAGAGCATGGACTCTGGAAAGCAAACAGAATTTAAGGTAAAATTCTGCTTTGTGTCAGGATTGGACTGGTTAAAGTCTTTCTGTGTTGAGTTTTGTTTTGTAGACTCCGAAGTGGGGACTTGGTGAGAAACAAATTGCTGGTTGTGACGTCCATTAATAGTCACATTAATAGTGTCGCTGTTCATCTGGACATACTGAACTGGTACAGACTGCATGTACATGGCTTGCTTGGGTTGATTCTGTCCCATTGTGCAAACAGAGGTGGGAACTTGGGGAACTCTGATGAACTGGGTCTGGTCCTCAGACATCTGTCTGGGATCTACCTGCTGAACTCTGATCAGCTGAGCCTGATGGTTCTGCTGCTGAGAACCAGGTGCTTTAAGAAGGAGCGTGTGCTGTTTCAGCTGGTCGGCACTCAGGTGTGCATGGGTGGAGTGCATCAATAAAGTGTTACTCTTGGAGTCGGAGGGAGCGTTAGCATTGGTAACTATCTGAGCATGTTGGCTTGTAGAAACCATTCTTTCATCCTTTGTGGTTTCCAAATGTGTGAAACCTACAACCTGCTCTTCTGATCGAGAATTGCTACGAATCACGCTTTGCGTGTTGTGTCTATCTTCCATCTTTGAAAGTACGTAAACAACATTTTTGGTGCTGTTTTGTGCTTCAACTTCATTGCCTGAAAGGCTTTGAGGGGAAGTCCCTTTCTGTAACGCCTGCACATCCTCGATAGAAAGTTCTCCCGAGTTCTCTTTAGAAGACAAAAACATGTGTTCATCCTCTTCGCTTTTCCCATATGCTGATTTTATTTCCAAGGATGATTGTTCATTTGATAAGGCTTGGGTTTGAGAGGCAGAAGAGGACGTTGATGACTGGACAGATAATAAGTACTTTTGTTGTAACAGGGCACTTTCGGTCTTGTTACTCTGCTGCGTCAGGACAAAGTCCTGGGTCGAGTTAGCGGATGATAAACTTCGCCCACGACCAGGTGAGAAGTTGGTACTGGGGGTTAGGGACTGACCCGATGTGTAGTTCTGTGAAGGGATGCTGACAGTTGGCCCTTGGGTATAGAAACTAATGGTTGGCAGGACCTGAGAGTGGCTGGAAGAATAGCTTTGAGATGGACTTACCATGCAAAGACCTTGCGTCTGGGTCTCGTACCCCTCCCTGTGTCCTGCAGTCGGCAATTCCTGCGGTTGACTGGAAGAATAAACAATAGACTGGTTGGCAGACGTTTCAACTTCAGAGTGACTAGCGAATGCTGAGAGAGTCTTGTAAATGGAAGGCAGCTTTTGAGAGAAGACCTGTGTTTGGCTGAGGTTACTTGTCAGGCTTGGAGACGTGATGTAAGAATGTGCGGTGCTAATGGACACCATGCCAGATGTGTAGGGTTGCGACTGGCTAGCGATTACTGAGCTTTGTTTTTGGGCTGGGGATTGAAAGTTGTGTGGCTGCGAACCTGGGGAGCTTGTCTGGACGTCAGTGTCTTCGTTGTCGCTGGGATGTTGTGCTATTTTGTAAGAATCTTCTTTAACCTTTAGTCCGGATGAGCTGGTGAACCCCGGAGAGGAGACAGAAGAAGCGTAGGCCTGGGTTAGCTGCAGTGTTACTTGGGAAGTGGTCTTCTGCTGTGTACCACCGTTAACACTTTCACCAACGGGACTGCAGGGTACCGGTGTACTTGAAGAAGGGTCCTGCTGATATGAAATGTCACTGTTTTCATCCAGGTAACCCTGCAGGGAGTGCTGAGCACTGCCAGCCATTTGTTCCTGGACTGGTTGGGTGCTGGAAGGCCGCTGGAGGTGCTTGATAACACTACATTCACGCTGAAGTGCTCGTTCAATGGAGCCTGAGAAAATTGGCACACCGTAAGGCTGAGGGGCTTGTTGGGAGCTGCCCAAGGCTGTGGGCAGCAGGCTAAACTGAGGCTGAAGGAGGTGTGGTGCAGACTCTTGTGCCGAACGATATGTGGAGGATTGGGGTGGCAAGGCAGCACCTAGAGACGTACCACCAAGGCGGTTAAAAGCAAGTGCGGTTGGCACAGTGCTCTGGGAGGATTTGAGCTGGAGGAGAGGGTCGGTAGGGGATAGCAGGCCGTTTGAAGAACTGAAAGTACTTTGGGGAACAGCAAGTGCTGATGTAGTGGTGAAACTTCTGGTAGGAAAGGCACTGGGGTGCTGATAGGACGGGAGCGCGGATGGAGTATGAAAAGTTCCAGGTGGATGAAGGGCTCCAGTGAGGAAGAGTTCGGTTGAGCAGTTGGCACCTAGAGCAGAAAAACAAAATAAAAAATCTGATGCAGTTAGCATTCATGTCAATTCCATATCACTTATTTGGTATCATTAAACCAGTTCAATTTTCTTTTCCACTGATAAAACCTAAAGACCTATAGAAATAGTTCAAATAAAAATAATTGACTCTCCATCACGCCATTCTAGGTGAATATGAATTCCTATAACTTTGAACCTCATTGGTTCTGAGACATGCAGGAACCGATTGGATTTGATGTTGATATGTGTATCTGGTGAACCGTTATTGAGGATGAAGTTCTTTATACATCAAATTCCTCACAGTCAAAATTCTAACTTTACCTATCTTGGCTAAAGAAGATCAAAAGATTGTTTACTCACAAACATGCCGTTTTTATTCCAAAAGTCATTAATTAACCCCTGGATTGCTTTTATGATGGTAGTCACGATATATGTCTATTGATAAAAACTGCAACATTAAAAAACATGGTTATAAATATTCATACATTTTGTAAACTATTCTGCCAGTCAGAAATGAGACCCCAAACCCGTCCCTACAACACCTGAGAGAAATACACTGACCAAATTAAGAATAAATTGAATGATTGAGCATTATTTGTTTAGTTAAAATGTTTTAGTAATTGCTTAAATATCGTAATTGTGAATATTCTTTGCCACGATAACCGCATAGAGAAGAAAAACATCATATCATAACAATCCTAATGGACATCTTCACTGGCATTAGAAACCTATGAAAAGTATTGTATAAAAGGTATTATTTAATTAAAATCCTGTTAAGCTAAAGAAAAGAAGTCAGATACACCTTGAATGGCATGACTATTTTTGGGTGAACTATTCCTTTAAAGCATGTATTGGTTTGAACATGAAACATAGTTACTAACTAACTTCTCATTTGCGTTAAATCTACTTCTAATAAAATAGGATGTTAAATGAAGATGACTTGATTTTATTCATTATAATTTTATTTTGAAAACGTTATATAAAAATATATTTTCTAACATATTACTAAAAAACGGATGTATTTATATTTACCAGTTTGCCACGAAGGGCTTCTAAAAGGAGGGAGAAGAGTAGAGCCAGCAGGTCCAGCCTGAAGGCCTCGAGATTCAATAGTAGAGAGGAAGTTCATGACTGATGACTCAGTAGTGTTGCTGCTGGCTGTGCTTTGATGACTGGAGTCAAACACTCCTGATGGTGAGATACCACAGACAGACAAGAGGATGTGTCAGTGATGCTGGTAAAGACCCCAGTGATGTACCTTTGGTTTAGGAAAGCACATATGATGCTTTAAAATGCTGTTTCAGTAGTGTGTTCACCTGTGGGATGGTGGGTGGCAGTGTACGTAGAGGGCTGGTGGCTAGAGACAAAGGTCTGCCGTTGGAGAAGTTCAGAGTCCAGCTGAGTGGAACCATAACTGGAGCTGTAAAATACAACAATTATCACTCATAAAGCATCAAACACACCAAGACAACTGTCAATGATCCCACACAAAGATCTTTACATAAGACCGGCATATCTTTATTATCATACCAGCATACAATACAGGTCTACACCGAAACTGAGATGATAACACTGTTCTTTAGAACACTTTACACAGTGGAAAAACCTGACTTCCTAAAATTATGATGTTGACGTACCATCTTACCTGTCATATTCTGAATGGACGTGACAGAAATATGTTTCTGAACAGGAAACTTACTATGATAGATAACGGTGGAGTACGACCCACTTGGGTTTCACTGCGGAATAAGGTGGGTCGCGCTTTTGCGGTTGACCCAAAATCGGTGTGGTGTGGTCCAATGAATGACTAGCAATGACAATAGTTTAGGTATCATACCATTGGGTATTCTGGTCAATGCAATTAAACTTAAATTATACATAGAGAGAGAAATTGAGACTGCTGTCACTTCAAATTAGGGATGCACCGATATGTAAATTTCGATAACCGATAATTATTTAACATTGGAAGCAGATAACCGATATATTGACCAATATACAGTATCTAAAAATTATAAAAAATTCCCTAAGACTGAGACAAAAGGTAAAAAGTGGTAAACTGCTTTTATTTTAAAGCATTCACTGCAAACAACGTTTTTCCATTGAACCAAGCCTACTTTACACTAGTTAACGATTCTTAAACTTTTCTGGTATATTTTTATTTAATAAACAAATTATGCTGTAGATGTTCTTCCAGATCAACCCAAAAAAGTGTTCTGCATAGCCACAAGTCTAATAGGTCTTAAGACAGAAAGCATTCAGACAGCAGTCTGATTCAAACAATATGCTTCTGTTCCTATTATTTACAAATTCCTTAATACTGTATCTTCATACTGTACAAAGTGAATGATCATGACAGAATGACAGTACTGTACTGTATTTGAACTGTGAGCAGCGTGTAACTGAAGAAGTTTAACCAAAGGAAATATATGATTTATCGGCTATAAAATATTGGCCTAAATTGTATTATCGGCCGATACCGATATGACTGATAATTTATTGTGCATCCCTACTTCAAATGTGGCACACTTATCCAGGTCATATTTATTTTATATTTTTATATTTATAAAAGGCACATCAACACTAAATGAAAATTATTTCACTAAATTAAATTAAATAGTGTTAGCAAAAACTTAAGCCTTTTGTATGAAATTGTTTGGGTAATAAAATTGACTTCAATGACAATTAAGGACATTTCTTATCTCATTTCTTACTGTTTCTTAAATTGTCATTACAATTTATCATCCATCACGGAACCGAAATGCAAATTATCACATGCTAAACTCTATACAATATGTATTTTTCATCTCTTTGGCTGGAACCATGTTTATGCACCGTGTCTATTCCAATAAACCGAGAAAATAAAAAAATATATGTGTATATATGTTCCACACAGATTCAAGCAAAGTTGATATACAGTATGTTCAGTGGTGTAGTCCATATAGTTTGGTTTGTTGCACAATGTCAAACATGTACCAGTTTCCCTTCCTAAACCATGTCACATCTCAGTGCTATCCATACTTCACAGTCAACATCAAACCACACACTACAAGGACAATAGAAACACATGGTCACATCTGGTCAGAAAAAAAAACTATTTTAATAGTTTAGTCTGGTATTATTTGAGCAAAGCCACATCTAATGCTATAAAGTGAATCAACAAACAAATAAAGTGTCACAGATGTAAAGAATCATTTGAATGCAGTTTTAAATGGCTTCAATGTTCACGTGTACAGGTATCACAAACACTACTGGATATCAATGTTTGTAAACCAAAATCACATTTGGAGGAAGTGATTTAACTTTTGCTAAAAATGCTGTTGTTTGCAAACAGGACAAGAAATATGTTTCCTTTGTTATTATGCAATAACTCTCATTTTATATCACATCAAATTAAGCTCATATAGTAGACACATGTTGAATTTTCAAACTTATATTAATATTTTATGTTTGGCAAAATTTTCCAAAAAATCTATATCAATGCTATAAGGCCAAACAGTTCATTTAAAGCCACTGATTTCTGCGCCTTTTGTATACAAGGTTAACAAAACTACACAGACACTTATTTACATGCAGGGCCAAACCTCATGGTGCTTTATAAGATAATACGCAATATTAAACATGCACGAAAACAATACGAATTATAATGAATAATATATGAATAAACATAATCCATATAGACCCCTTTGCGAGATGTAAACAATGACCCAGAAGCACTTTTGATTTCAGTTTTATTTACTTATTATCTTTTTATCTTACATATATATAACTAAATATGTGTTAACATTTTGATTAGGCTATAAATAGGCTGTGTGGTTGGGGGTCAAACATAATGTTGTTAAATGCTTACCTGCCCAAAGACTAGTTTTAAAACCTAGTGTGCTCACTAACTTACCTAGACAGCATTTTATGGGCTTCAAAGGCAAGATCCTAATCAGCTGAGCAAAATGTGTTTGTGTGCACTGATGTACTTTCTCAGAATGCACCAAAAAATCTTGTCTAGGTAACAGGATCGATACGTTTTGAGACACATCTATAGCCAGTTTTGCACTTACAATTCATTTCTGATATGGACCCTCATGAGGACTGGAGACCTGACATTACTGTCTGATAAAAGAAGAAAACTTAATACGAATACATGTAATGCGTGACAGATAACGCAATCTAAACAAGTCTGGAGACACGTGGCTCTTCTCCAACACGGATCGATCAATTGTTTACAAGCTTCCCCATGTGTGCAATAACTTCTCTGACAACCTCACAAGTTTATATACAAGAAAAGAATCCGACAAATACATGATGTTGCACTTTCGTGTTGAAAAACACACCATATTGACTATAAACGAAAATGATTTAGCGTTGCGTGCAACGTCGTTTACAACTATTAAGTGACGTATGCTAGTCAACACAGGTAACGTTAACAACATTGCATTATTGCACCACATACCGAACTCAATAAACGCGTGCACGCAATTAAAACCGTGTTTCAATCCGCTTCCACGCGCTGTTGTGTGTGTTTTTGTTAGGCTAGGCCTCTATCACCGGAGTTTTCTTCGGGAGGTGACCCGCCCTCTCGTACCTGGGTTTGTAGGCCCAGCCTGCGGTCTGCGCCGCCGCGGTGACCGGCTCTGTGAAGCCGGAGCTCGGGAAATTCCTCTCCATCATCCGCCTGGGCTCGGGAATGATGCGCGTCCCCGCATAAAGCTACACATTCAACCGAGCGCGAGAAAATCACATATTCATCCAGATGTGGTGCGAAGAGAGCGCGGGTCCTGGGGGATCGATCGGTCGGCGGCGGCGGTGGTCGTTTGTGATGTGGATTAAGCGCGGGCTGAAATCACTGCTCGTGGCCCCCCACAAAAACTCTCACACAGCTGTAGTGTAATGGTGCATCCGCGTCAAGTCCCCATATTGGTGTTTCTCTCAAACATTCACTTCCGACATACTTTGGATGAGTTTGTTTATCTTCTTCCCTTCGTTTCTGCTTAACACGCGCACGGATATTTATATATGTGTGGACTTTTATGTAGTGACCAATCTGATGACTTTAAACCATATGACCAATATCAATAAGCTTACTAAATTATTACAACTGGTGGGGATATGTTCCCCCTTTTCAAACCGTTTTTTTCTTATTTAAGACATTTTCAATCCTCACAAACAAGCAAAATCAGTAGATTTCATATAAAGCTTGATTTGACTTAAACATTTTAACCACAACGTCAAAAGTACCTAAAAAGTTACTTTTTTAAACCAATGTATGAACAAATTGTGCACACATTTGCTCATACACCGTTGACAGAGTACTGAGAATGATATACAATGTCTGCACAAGTTGTTTTGATACGTTTAACTATGTTTGCGGACACATTATCAAAAATGTATCCTTGACAAATACAGCCAAATGCACTGAATAGTCAACCCTCACAAACCTGCCTGATTTCTGCATGTAATGTAATAAACAAACAGGCGTATATACTTTATAAACATTCACAAACCTTAATATAACACTGATACAGGAATAGTCAGCAAACACCAAAGTTTATTACAGGGTCTATTAAAAGCTCATAATGATATCATGTTAATGTCAAAGAACAGCCACTATTTTGTAAAAGACATCAAACAACTTCCAGAAATCTCGAAATCACGCAACTGTTAAATAAAAAGAAAGTTCAGAGACAAAAGCATCTGTTTATTTACCTATATACACAAGGTCTAGTACTCTAGTTAAAGAGTGACGTGATCTTTATGACGTGAGAATAAGGAGGTAAGATGCTGATCACATTTTTAAAGAAAGCCTCACTTTTCCTTCTTCATTTGTAAATATGCATGCATGTATTTGTGCAGAACAAATTAGAAGTCAAACTCTACTATAAAAGACATTTACAAAAAACTGACATTTTCTCCTTCATGAAAAGCCCAGCATGTTAAATAAAAAGAAACCACGATTAGTCTTTCAATTTGTTACAACAATTAATATCAAAACCAGTTTTTCATTTGTTACAAACAAAATTAGGAAGAATTTACAAAATAGAAGCTAGAAACACAATTGAAGGCATTTGATTGTGAAAGTTATCTTGGAACTGGCCAGACGGTGATTTCATTGCTTCAAACTACTCGCCAGAGTTAGTGCTAAAAGCTACGATGCATCTGTTTTCCTGGGAATTAGAAAGGAATGCCTTTGAGGTTAACACATTTCCAGTTAATGAAGCAAGAAAAATACTGCTTAGTCCATACTGATTTAGTTCGAGAAATGATGATGTCATCGTCGAAGGCTGCCTGGCTTGGAGCTGTGGACAGATATTACCAGAATAAGATAGCTCAACGTTTCACAGAAATTCAACTGTAAACATATTAGGCTAACCCACTAGACGATGATGTGTCCAAGTATAAACAGATAATTATGACATAAGAAATCTGCGATCACTATGAGAATGCAACCTGTTCCAGAAGTTAACCTAAATTGTATTTAATAAGAAGAACCATTAAATGGCCAATTAAATGACACAATAAAGGTGATTACAAAAACACTGTTACATAAGGATTTATAATGATTACCCAGGATATGGTGGAGGTGGAGCATCGTGTGGTCCAGTGATGGCAATGGCCTGCTCATAAGAAGGTAAACCTGTGCTGTCGTCTGAGAGTGGATGTGGAATAGGGTGTAGAGAGACCTCCTCCAGTCTCCGGATTACCACTGAGGCATTGCTTCTGGTGGATCGTCGCCTGATGGACCTACAGTTAAATGGCAAATCATTGAGACATTTTTTTCAATGCACATTGCACATATGCACAATGCAAATTGTAAAAAGCAAGCGTACATAAATGTTTAGTTTGTGAATTTATTTTCACATCCTTACCCTCTAAAACCATGATCTTTATTTCTCCCATGGCAGAAGTACCAGATGAGAAGGCCCACTGTCACAATAAAGACTCCAGCTGAGATGATGCCCACCAGCAATGCTGTTACGTCAATTTTTGATTGGGATTCGCCTTTATCTGTGAAATATTGAACAATTGAATCAGATTTTAACATTTCAGCTATTAGGAGGATTTATAAACAATAAGATTATTAAACACATTGTAAACACATGTAGCGCTAATAATCAAATTTAAAAGATCTTAAAACCATGAAAAGTGTTTTTCATTTATCAAGAGTTTTCTTTTATCCAAACAAACACAACCAAAATTACAAACATGACACTTCCACAAACTGGTAATATTCAAATGTTATGCTAAAAAAACCCTGGGCGAACAGGTTTCTTCTTGCAGATAGTAGGAACATTTGACGGATGAAAGATGAAACGTGTGTAACATAAGTACAAGTACTTGCTATTTCTAGTTCAGATTATTTGTGTTGATGTCATTACACAAATCTTTTCTTGCTTCTTTCCTAGATATATTTTCTGTCAGGCAAAAGTAAATATGAAGAATAGCATCTGAAGAAGACTGATAGAACTTACCCGCTGTATATTTCTTCCAAAAGGTATTCTGTCCAATAAAAAAGGAAATTAAATGTAAGCACATTAATATATGTCTTGAATGAAATCCACACTTTTGTTTATTAATGTAGGCTTATTAACAACAGATAATACATGTACAGGCCAGGGAACACTTATATTGCATTCTTTTGCATTGCATTTTCAATATATTTTCACTATACTGCAAGGATAATCCTTTGATTTCTCAATTTATATATCACACCATGCACTAAAGTTGGCACGAACTCCACCTGTATGGAAAAACTTGATGATCAAATTTCATCCAAACTAACCCGGCACGATTTGTTCCACACAGCATTTTGTGTGAGATGCTCATTTGTGTAGGCCGCAAAGTCTACTCGATATTTGACCATGAAATAATGCAGAATCCATGATATTTCTTCCTAAAATAAATAGGATTGAAAAAACATAATCCCTTCCAGATTCAATTGATTCAGAATGACAATATTTTATGTGGACACAAACTTTAAAACCTTGAATTGGATTCCAGTACATGCTGATTTTAGGTAACATCAAATGTTTGTGTATTAGACGACAGCTTTCTAGTAATTATTCACATCTGCCCAAAACCAACCCATGGGCAAGCACGTATAACAATGTCTTTCGGTCGGGAGTGGCCTGGTTAATTATCAATAGCATGTTTTGTTAGTCAATGATGGGATGATAATAGGATTACTCAACTGTATCAGGGATATTCTCAAAGACTTCCCGAGCCTCCTCGTAATTGCATATCTCCTCTAAACACTCCCTCTCCAGATTACCTGGAGTGAAGATCTCGAAATCAAAGCGGTTGAACAACAAGTGCCGTCCCAAAAACGTGTTGGCCTCCTGGTCCAGGACAAACACTAAAAACACATCAGATGTTACTGAAAACAACGTCACCCAATAATACATATTATCATATCACTGTTATAATGATATTAGTGTAATTGACTTAATCGAAGAAAACATACTCAACTAATTATAAAAAAGAAACAGAAATTACATCATGATATCATGGCATCATAATAAACCTCATCAACAAAGACTGATCACATCAGATCTTGGCATAAACCAAGACTATGATGTGACTATGACTATATGCTAAAAATTAAAAATAACAAAATCATTGTTTTGTCTATTAAATAAACTGTTCTCCCAATTATACTAAACTATAACACGTGTCATTATAACAAAATATTAATAAACATGTGGCTATCACTTTAAATGACACAATGACCCGTTAACAGAAGCGTGTACTTTGATCTTGTGTTGAGTTTAACATCATTGCCCACCTTTACTGTCCTGATCAGACTCCGCTTTCAGGGGGTTTGTCACACACGCACAGTGTCCACGTGAAGTGAAATGACACAGCAGCAGAACAAACAAGAGCATTTCTGTTCAACTGTAGGGAGAAAGACACATGAGACCCTTCAACAAAACGAAGCGTCGACACTGGGGCTCAATAACGTTAGAGATACAACAAGCCCGTACGCTTTCTACTAACGCACACGTCGGAATTGTTCTGATTTAACGGGCAAATGTAACAAAAATGTCTGAACGTTTGTGTTTCATTTTTTTAGTTCAACTACGTTTCATTTACATTCACGAAGCAGGTAAAATACATATGTGTCGTAATGGAAGGAAAGCGAAGGGAAGGGAAGCGAAGGGAAGGGAAGGAAAGCGAAGGGAAGGGAAGTATCAAGCGTCTTACCTTTAAACGTTTATTTCTCGAGACTTGAGCTTTCAGATTTTCCTAATTCCCAGAGAGCACCGGAAGACACTCATGGTCCTGATCGAAATGCCATTTGTTGTATTCCGGGAAATGTAAGTTTCTGTTTACAACACACACAAAACTGTCGTGGCCTCGCCTCCTGTTGAGCAGCAAAACACCTGCTCAGAGCCTCAGACCTTACGAATCGATCGACTGGCTGCGCGGGATCGGACAGTAGAAAGCAAAGAGACTGCGGTCAAAACATACTATGGCGAAGGAGGAGGATATGAATAATACGACGTTCTGTGAAACACGTCGCGTACGCCTGCGTGTTTGTTATGTCGTCAGACTTGGCTCATGAATATTGATTGATTCTACGTCACTCCTCGCCCTGCAACAAAGTCGAGTTGCGTATTAATATTCAAAGTTAAACTTCGCCATAGTAGGATTCCTAACATGCACCCGGAAAGGCTCGAGCGGTTGCATTTGAACACGGTTCCAAATAAGCACGTCCCGTTTTAGATGTTAAACGCTTTGTAAAATGCTTATTGTATCAACGTTTTGATTGCTTAATTAGATTTATGTTCTATTTTTAAAAGTTTGACACATTTTGTTTTACAGATTTAGGGCAGAATAATGCATCAATTAATGTAATATTTAATATTTGTATTGTTTAAAAAAGCAAACTCAGTAGGTATCAGACCAACATGTATCAATCTGAATACAGATGAATGGTTTAAATATGGTCATATTTAAATTACCTTGTACAATTATTCACTGTGATGATGTTTTAAATAGCCTAATACTGTTTTTATTTGCACAATAATTATTATTTACCATTCATTTATTTCGTTAACAGCGCGTAATTTGAGTTAGTGTATGTTCAAGAATCACTTTCATCAAATTTATATTTTTATTAAATTATAATGCATTCAGTAACTTTTGATGGTAAGATTCTGGGAAATGTATGTGTGTCCATCAGGGTCGTGCAGAGACCTTTAAAGGGGCAGGTGCTCAAAGTAAAAAAGGGGCACATGGAACAAGGCTATAAATAGGGCTGTGCTCAAAACATCAATACTGTATATCCTGATGAATTCCTTGCTGATACATGTATCAATATGGATGCTTCTGTATTGATACAACAGCAAATGTCATGATGCAGTTTTGAAAAAGAAACAGAAAAGACCATTCTAATGTTTAAAAGTATAAATATATTTTATTTGCAGCTATTAATAAGTCTTGGATTAGAAACTGAAGTGAATTAAATTGTCCAAACTTTAAAGGGATAGTTCACCCAAAAATGTAAATTCTGTCATCACTTACTCGCCCTCAGATTATTACAAACCTGTTTTTGTTCTGTTGAACACATTTGGAAGAATGTCAGTAACCATACAGATCTCATCCCCCATTTACTGCCATAGTAGGGAAAATAAATATATTGGAGTCAATGGGGGATAAGATCTGTTTGGTTACTGACATTCGTCCTTTGTGATTAGCAGAACAAAGAAATGTAAACAGGTTTGAAACAATCTGAGGGTGCGTAAATGATGATGTCATTTTTATTTGTGGGTGAACTGTCCCTTTAAGGTTTCCTCTCTGATGTACAGAACAACAGCTGTTTTGTCATATTAAAAATGTAATTCTGTTCTAACCCTCTTCTGAATCTATTCATTTTTTTAAATGATAATGATGATAAGAAAAACAACACTGATGAGTATAATTCGGAGGAAGAGAAAATCAGAATAACCGGTAATTTTGCTTAACCGGTATTTTGATAACTGTTTTGAAGGCACTCTACCGTAAATACTGTAGTAATAATACTTCCAAAGTATTAACAGTTTTAGACAAATAACATCAAGACCAGACCCCTCGACTCCCGTGAAACTTTTCTCCCCCAAACAGCAAAGATCGGTTCCAGAAGTGAGCATGCACCTGTGTTTATATATTGCTGTGTGTAGATGTAGCATTAGCTGCTCAGCTAACGTCAGTTCAGGGCAGACTACACACACAAACGCCTTGCATGCTCTCTTCTCGGCGGTCTTGTAAAATACTAATACTAGTTATAATAATAACAATAATAAGTAGACAAGCACACCGTCTAACAAGCACACCGCTCCGCTGAAAGAGACAGCCGCGAATGGTTCGTATCCTGGAAAAGGCGCTAAACCACTGAAGCCGTCTGAACGTGAGGGGGCTTTCCAGATGAGGTGGTCAGGTGAAAGGTCATCACGGGGGTAATTTAATGTAGGGTTAAATTATTATTAATGAATTTTTCTAATAGTTAGATTGGGCAGGCGTTCACAAAATGGCCTTTAATTACAAAAATATATATATTTTTGCCTCAACAAAAGGGCACTTTCGCCATTAAGGTGCAAAAAGACAGGTGCTCAAGCACCCTCCGCCCCCCCCCGTCTGCACGTGCCTGGTGTCCATCCATGCAGGTTATGACTGGGCAGAGCGGGAGCAGCATTTTTTCATAATTTGTTCCCCCTCATGTCATTTCAAAATCTGAATGACTTTCTTTCTTCTACAGAACACAAACTAAGATTTGAAGAACGCTGGTAACCAAACAACATTGACCCCCATTGACTTCCAATGTATGGACACAAATCACTCTCAAAATATCTTCTTTTGTGCTATTTATATTGTATGCAGCCCTGCTCAGCTCCAGTGGGCAACCAGACTTGGGCTATAGGGTGATATGGCTGCTTCAGATCTGTTTTTGGAGCCATTGTGAGATCCACAGCCATATTCACTGTGATATCGATTGTGTGATACACTGTGAGATCCAGTGCGGGGTCAATTGAGATTTGGAGGCAAGTTTTATTTTCATTTGTATTTTTAATGTCTCACGTGTTTCTTCCTATGAAAATGAATCATTTCAGACACAGATAAATGGATCTCCATGTGGAGAAAGCAACCGTAACTTGTCAAAGCAGTTGTAAAAGGTTTCTGCAAGAATTGAAGAAGTCTGACACACTTTTAAGTGTCTCAAAATAAAAGTTAGAAATGTTTTAGAATTTCTGTCATCAATACATATTTCATTTTCTCTTTTGTAATGGTAAAAAGAGCAAGAGAGAGAGAAATCCACACAGACTCCCTGCAATGATGCTAACTGGCATTGAACACAACCCTGCAAACAAAGGCAAGTCCAAAAGACGTCTTTTCGTGCCATACCTGAGGAGCCAGAATGTACGTTTTTACAACGTCTGTTTATGACGTCTTCTGAACGTGTGCTATTGTTGTCCAGGGGATCTCTATAATTGTATTGGACTGATATCACTTTTGCACTTTTTTGCAGATCGATCAGGGAAACGTTTAGCAAGATATTCATATTAAATCATTGTCCCTGCCCCTTTTAGCAGACTCAACAACATATGAGTCAGCAGCACCCCAGTCTCCCCATAACTGTGCCCCTCCCTGTCCCAGTGAAGACGGTGGCAACATTCCCTGCATAGACGTCCCCTGAGACCGTCACTGAGTGCGATTAGGCAGGACTAAACCATTTCATGCAGATACAGGGGGGTGGTCGGTTACTTTTTGGTCAATGGGGATATTTAAGTTTACTGCCAAAAACAAGTAAAAACATAGAGATCATTAATTGTATTATTATATAAATACTGAATGATGATGGTTAAATAATTCTGTATTAGTTTTTAACAATTTTTTGGGGCCACTGTCAGTTATGGGCCCTTGGAATTGTCTTAACGTTTCTCCCCTATACGGCTCCTGTGTGCCAGACTTCTAAAGGTTGTCAACACTTGTGAGTGAAAACACTTCTCTCAAAACGAGAAAATTAAAGGTATAAAGAAACTGTCAAATCAAGTGTTTGTGCATCATAATTTATTGTTAAATACGTTTTTTCTTTGTTTTATTCTTATTGACCTACCACAACCTATAAACAGACGTTGAAAGCCACACAGCTTACCATGAATGATTTAATTCATCATTTTCTTAGACAAGTTAATTGACTTGGTCACCATCCAATTCATTCACAATATGCACACATTTGTGCCAAATCTTATCCTTAATACAACGCCAAAAACGGCTCCATTACTGTCTCGTTACACTGCTAACGTAATTGCAAACTAAATCACATGTGTAATCGGTCTTAGCCATTTATTTATACGTCGTGCTTTGCACTCTGAACCCCAACTGTCTTCTTTGATTTGATTGGTCACGCTCGGCCCTGTAACTCCCGCTTACATTTGATTGGTCACCTTGTCTCACCTTATTTTGACGTGGCTGTCAGACCGCTGAGATGTAAAAAAGTTTGCGGCATCAAAATACAGATTCTACAGATCTAGCAAAGGATGTTGCTAGAAGGGGTACAGCTGTGGCCGGAAGTGGTGCAAAATCTCGCCATATAATTACAATAAATGACATTAGCTAACGCCTACACCTAAACCTAACCTTACAATAATAAAAAATATTAATCAAGAGTTTGCTTTTTCAAATGTGTACATCAAGTGCTGTTGATTTCATTGGTTAGGTGGTGAAAAGAATAACAACACACCCTTATAAAACAAAATATCTTTATTTGGAGGCGTATGCTTTTTGTTATTAAAGCGCTACGGCCTGTGAAAACATCAATAGGATTGAAACTCATGAAATATTGCAGAATACAAGTCAATTCAGCGTTTTCTTCACTTTCTCAGTAACATTGAAGATTCACACAAAAATAAAGTCCACCTTTTCCCCTGGTTGCACAGAGCATCTACGTATACAATCACAGATATGCTTGTCAAATCAACATGGATCCCATTTTAATGCACATTCCTGGTATTATTGTGCACTGTTCATGTTATTTCAAATGAGAATTTGTTTAAAATATTATTACCTACTTTTTTAGATTTCACAAAGATTTTCACATCTGTCATGTCTTTTAACCCTTTATGCCTCAATCCTGGGATGTGACCCCACTTTTTCTAATCCAAAAAGCTGATGGAAAGTCTCACCCTACATTAAGAAGATCTTGTTTTACTTCAAAATATGTCTCCTTTTGATTTTAACAAGACATTAACAATGGAAAACAGAAATTGTAGTAAGCATCGTTGTCATTGTATAGCACCATCATCAATAAACCATATAACAGTGTCTGATCGGCTCACTTCAACACCTCTGTTTGGCAGCAGCACGTTGAGATCATTAATAATAAACAAATAGCAAATGTGGAATTATGATCTCCAGCAAATCCATCCCTGGAAATCACTTATTAATACTTTTGTTCACAGAGTTTGGTTAATGTAAACAGGTTTTTTTCCTATACGAGAATGATGGAAAGCCTGTCACTCCTACACCAGTAACCTGCGGTGAGAATAAAGGATATCATGTGTCAGTTACGATGTAACCCCGTCATGTCACCTTAAACATGCAGCCAGCCACATGCTGTTTGGCCAGTGGATCTTCAGCCGTGTCTTTTCTACGCTGTGGTGGTGACGTACAGATCAGCGTGATCCTTCTCACCTAAACAACATGTGGTCTTCTCCTGGCAGTTTCACTGTCTGCAATCGGTTCCCTTATCCCTTTAAGATGGTTGTGCTACTCAAAATATCTTAGAAATACACTTATTATTTGTATTCTGTGCTTACTATTTGTTTTTGAGGTAAAGTGCTAAGCGCTCAGTTTATGATATTGTCGAAAATGCAATTTTGCCATAACTTGCTAATGCGATTTATGATATGAAATGTTGTAGAGTGACAATGATGTGTTAGTAATTGTGATGACCTGTAGAGGGCAAGCTAATGCTGTGTGTATTGGGTTATAAGTAGCAGAGAAGAACTGAGTGATGCGTGCAATGTGACTCCACCTGTGATGTGCTTATGTGTACTGCGGTTGTTGCATTCCCTTGAGTAAAGGCAACTTGAACTGATCTCATGCCTCCTCAAGTTAATACATTTTGGCGAGGAGGACAAACAAAGGGGAATACTTGGAGGACGGGAGTTTTTGTGGAAGATGTAAACTGGATGTCTATGAGTTGGAGCTTTGGAAAAGAAGATGGCCAATCTGGTAGGAACAGTTACACCATTTAAGAGACAGTCCAAATCTTGGGAGAAATATTGTGAAATATTGCAACATTTTTTCCGAAAGTAGCTTCACTTACCATCACATTGGCTGTTAATGAGTCAGATGCACAGTTTGGAGTGGATACAGGATGTGGTGTGACCATAATGAATGGGTCCAGCCTTGCAGAATTGTGGGAAAAAGATAAAATTCCTGAATTAAAGACCTGTTATTTGAACTTAAAGACCTATACTGGCCAAGCTCTAACCGTGTTGGGTTCTGCACAATTAGAAGTCAGATACAAAGATACCCACAAAGGACTGTTTACTCACCGTGTTCTACCTTTTGGAGTCTCTTCTAGCCCCGCCATTTTCTAACGGACTATTGAGGGGGTACTTCAGGGTCTTCCGCATGTGGCAGTTTTCCTTGACGATATCTTGGTAACCGGTCGTAATGATGAAGAGCATCTACAAACTCTTGCTAGAGTAATGGATAGATTGCAGGAGGCAGGACTGCGGTTAATACGGAGTGAATGTAGCTTCACGGAAATAGAGGTCATATTTTTAGGCCATAAAGTGGATAAGACAGGCCTCCATCCCGCACCAGAAAAAGTGACGGCTATTCAAAATCCTCCATCATCAAAGAACGTGACAGCATTGAAGGCTTATTTAGGACTTCTAAATTATTACAATAAGTTCTTGCCCAACCTGTCTACTGTTTTAGCCCCTGTGCACAAATTGCTGCGCAAAGATATAACATGGAATTGGGCAAGGGAACAAGAGGAGGTTTTTGCACAGTCTAAAAAAAATATTAAATCCTTTCAAGTTCTGGTTCATTATGACCTACAGAAAGAGGTGATTTTATCGTGTGATGCTTCTCCTTATGGCTTGGGTGCAGTTCTCTCGCATAAGATGCCTGATGGAAGTGAAAAACCTATAGGATTTATGTCACGGACATTGAATCAAGCTGAGCGGAATTATTTGCAGTTGGACAAAGAAGGGTTGGCTGTAATGTTTGGCTCACAGCGCTTTCATAAGTATTTATATGGTCGGAAATGTACAATCGTTACGGACCATAAACCTTGTTGTCTTTATTTAACAAATTATAAGCTGTTCCCCAAATGACCTCTCCTAGAATTCAGCGATGGGTGGTGACCTATTAAATAATCATTTCAGACACAGATAAATGGATCTCCATGTGGAGAAAGCAATCGTAACTTGTCAAAGCAGTTGTAAAAGGTTTCTGCAAGAATTGTAAAAAACTGTAATATCTTTCTAGATCCCTAGTGAGGTCTGCTGACAGATCCACTGTTAGATCCACTGCAAGTCCAGTGCCGGATCAGTTGAGAGGTAGATTTCAGGAATTTTGTTTCGTTATTTACTTTATTTTGTTGTATTTAGATTTGTGATGTCTCACACATTATTTATTCTCTTTCTAGATTCATAGCGAGATGAAGCTGTTGAGGAAATGGTTTAGCTCTGGCAAGGCACAGCAGAGCTTAAACCGCAAAGGACAACAGTATTCCAGTCAGGAGAACTATCCAAATCTTGCGGATTACAGTAAAATGAAGAGAAAGATTGGAAGATCAGTGACGTGCCGATCGGCCAAAAAGAGATAAAACGAGAACAGAAGGAGGTTAACATGACTGCAGAAGTCAGAACTCTACCATCCACTAAGGTACAGGGTTGTTGACTTTTAAAATGAAAAATAACTTATTTACTTTATTGTCTGTACTAAAGCACATGTAACAAGAGCAAATGAAAAATGCTACACAAAAACTATAGTAATGTTTAAAAATGGCATATTGTAATAATAAACATACTCTAATACAGTGTGTGTTCAGTTATAATGTTCATGGAAGGATGCTCAGAAAAAACAAATCAAAAGACATTAATCAAGTAACATCAATGTATTTTTCCCTTGCAGTTACCAGCATCATCGGCTTCAGTGGTTAGACCATGGAAGGATGAGGTGACATCTGAACCGTACAGATTTAACAAAGGCTTTACTTATGAAGTAATATTGACAAATGTGCCATTCGTCAAGAGAGAACAAAAAAAACGAGAAAAGAAGGAGACGCAGGAGGTTAAAAAGACTGCAAAAGTCAGTACTCCACCATCAACTGAGGGACATGGTGTTCGGATGGTAGATCCATGCATTCAGAAAGTTGTGCAGGAACCTGAGGAGCCATCGGAAACGATGAACATCTTCACAATGACATAACTAAAGGCCTATGAAAGGAGACAGCAAATGCTAAAAAAGGCAAGAAAAGAGCAAGAGAGACAAAGGAGAATCAAGCTTGGAGAACAGGTCGACAATCTGTCGCCGAATAAACAACTCTTCAAGAAGTGCAGCAAGTTGCTCAATAAGACTGTTCTCCATCAGAGTTCTGCAGCGGTCCATCATCCACCTGATATTAAACAAATGTGATTAAGATTTTCATCACTTTAAACTCCAGACGCTCTTCACATCTGATCTGATCAGACAAGCTCGGCTTCACTCCACACGTTCATCAGTAAGTCTTGGGCACCTCTGACCCTGATGACCATTCACCAGGAATGAGGAACACTGAGAGGTCAAACTGTTTGAAACATGAGCTGACCCAGTCTCTACCATCTCTATCTGCTCTTGTCAAAGTCACTCAGATATTTTCACTGCCTGAATTTTCTGCTTCCAACACATGAACTTCAAGTACTGACTGATCACTTGATGCCTATCCAAACAACTGAATTGAATGGACTGCTTACAGTATTATTTAAAAAAAGTTATGTTTTACAAGTACACACTGATAAACATGAATAAATGTTGTGTGATCAGTGATCATTTTACTAAACTGAAAATAGTTCTGAAATAGTCTCTTATTTTCCACGGCTGTAGGAGATGATTAACTACGAACCAGTAGATGATCTTACTCCATTGTCTCCCGTTTACAGTGAGGATTCTCCAGTACAGTAGAGATCAGCTTCACTCCTGAATCTCCTAGATGAACCCCAGACAGATCCAGTTCTCTCGGGTGTGAGGGGTTTGATATCAGAGCTGAAGTCCGAGAAACACAACCTTCATCTTTGATTTTACAATCGCACAACCTGCAGAGAAATGAAGAAAAGTCTTGTGGATTTTGGTGATTTACACTTAAATACAGTAACATGATGTTCTTCATCTACTGACTTAACACAGAAAACACTGAACACTTAACTCTGTTTGACATCTGCAGTACATGAAGACTTTTCTTCATGAAGAATGTTTAAAGAGTGAAGTGACTGTTCACACTTACTGAACTGATCTGGATTCACGAATCACAGGCAGCAGCTTCCTAAGAACCTTCTGTACTTCAGCTTTGTTTCCTGTTTTAACATATTCATAGAGTTATTTCAGCTCGTGTTCTGATGTCAACAACACAAAAGCTACAGCTGGCCACTGAGATGAAGAGAGTTTAGTTTGACTTAATGTTCCAGATTTCAGATGATGTTGGATTTCTTCCTCTAGTGAACGATCACCCAGTTCATTCACACAGTGAAACACATTGCTGGTTTTCTCTGGAGTGCGAGTGCTCCTGTCCTGATCTTCTTCGACTGTTTTCTTATTGCTCTGAGAGCTTCCTACTCTCTGTCTCATCAAACCTAGCAGAAGATTCTGATTAGACTCCAGCGACAAACCCAGAAGAAAACGAAGAAAAAGATCCAGATGTCCATTTTTACTCTGTAGAGACTCGTCTACAGCTCTCTGATGCAGGTCAGATATTGAAAGCTTATCTCCTTGAGATAGTTTTAGTTTTATAAAACACGTTTGTCATGTTGTTTGTGATGGAGATGTGAGCATAAAGAGCTGCGAGATGTTCCTGAACGCTCAGACGAACAAAGCAGTAAACTTTCTCCTTATACAAGCCAAACTCCGCTCTGAAGATCTGAGTGCACAGACCTGACTACACTGATGCTTCTGCTACATCAATGCCGCACTCTCTCAGGTCCTCATCATAGAAGATCACATTGCCTTCCACAAGCTGCTCAAAAGCCAGTTTGGCCAGTTTGAAGATCATGTCTTTATCATTCTTCACTTTCTTCTCATAGTCCTTCTGATGTTTGTCTGAATGATCAGGAGGTGTGTTCATTTGAGTGAGAGTCTTGGGGATCTCTCCTTCACTCTCTGCTTCACTCAACATTCTCTCGAGAACAGTGGGGGAAATCCAGCAGAACACTAGGATGTGACACATGATGTAGAGGCTCCTGGATGACTTCAGGTGTGAGATGATTCGGTTGGCCAGACTCTCATCACTGATTCTCTTGCTGGATCTATTCCTCCTTCTGTTTGTCAGTGAAGCCTCGTAACTCTGTGACTCGATCAACACATTCAGAGGGGATGAGATCAGCTGCTGCTGGTCTGGAGGTGATCCAGATGAGAGCAAAGGGAAGCAGATTCCCCGCCATGAGGTTTGTCAGCAACACGTCCACTGAGGATGATTCACTTACATCACACAACCTCACACTGCTGTGAAAATCCAGGGGCACATGACACTCATCAAACCATCAAAGATGAACAACACTTTACATTCACCGCTGGAGATTTGCATTTCTTTTGTCTCTGGGAAGAGAAGATGTAAAACACTGAGTGTTTTCTTCTTCATCAAATTGATCTCTCTGAAAGGAAGTGGAAATATGAGGTGGATGTCCTGATTCTCTTTCCCTTCAGCCCAGTCCAGAAAGAACTTCTGCACAGAGACTGTTTTTCCAATGCCAGCGACTCCCTTTGTCAGCACACGTCTGATGGGTTTGTCTTGTGCAGGTAAAGCTTTAAAGATGTCATTGCATTTGATTGGTGTGTCGATCTCATGCAGCAGTGTTGGGTTTCTCCCATCTGATGTTCCTTCACACAAACACTCAAACTACTTCCTCAGATTTGATCTGAATGTGTTGAGGACTTCAGAAAGCAGACGGTACCTGTAAACAAATTATTACCGAAAATGAAGTAGACTTTTACAGCCATAATGAGATAATAATTCTCTGTATATCATTTATAGTCCGATCACTCACAGACGCTCTGTGCTGATCAAACGCATAGTGAGAGCAGCTGAGAAGATCATTGGTGTCTTCCCCCCCGATCCAACATTTGTATTGGTGTCGATACTGAAAAAAAACATGATATAATGTAGGCTATCTTATTTACCCTGATTATAACTTGTTCTTAAATTACGACATAATTAAAAAAAGCATTTTCATTCAACATCATTTAAATAAACAAATAATGAAACATTCGTTTTTAAGCTGTTAAATATTTTAAGTTGCATGCTTTCAGTGTAATAGACACAAATGTTGAATAACATTTGATTACAAAACATAAATTGAACTCTTACAGTCCTTAAAAACAGAATTAAAGAAAAAAACGCCATTTAAAATGGATTTTAAAAGGTCATATAACAATTTGGACCACTATAGTCGGTCATAACAACAAATTTTACTATGTATAACGCCCAGGTACCAGGCACAGACCAAAGCAAACAAATGCTCATCACATCACTTCTTGCAGCCGCTAAAACGATCCAGTCAGGGTTGGCGCATCAGCAAAGGGAGATAGATACATAACTAATCATAACGTAAGGAAAGCGGAACACCTATACCTGTTTTAGTGACATTAAATATTGGATTTGACAGTTTGATTAATACATTCTTTAGTCTTTAAAATGTTGGCTATTACATATGCCCTACAAAGTTTTTGGATGCCTTCTGGGCCATTCTTAGTTTTAGACTATAGTCGATTACAAGGTTTCAAAACTTTTGTTTAAATACTGTCAAATTAGTCGCTCATCCCTAATTTATTTGGACACATTTACCAAGCTAGCGAAGCTGTTGTTTTATTTAGCTGCTTTTGTTTAGGATGTTTAATTCCTATTTGCAATTTAATTTAGAATGTCAAGTTTAAGCTAGAGAACCATGTTTTTTTATTGCAATTGTTGCACTGATGCTGGTTTAATAAATAATTCACTAAACTTGTGAATAATTTGTTTGTTATTTTGTTTTACAGGGAAATTATTGAGTTGAGCCTGATGCCTTGCACACAGTGCATACAGTTGAATACAGTTTGTTAAAGGGATAGTTCACCCAAAAACTCAAATTTTCTGTTTATTTACTCACCCCCAGGCCATCCGAGACATAGGTGACCTTTTTTCTTGAGTAGAACCATAAAGAAGATTGTTTGGTAAATCCGCAGCCCTCTGCACTTCATATAATGGGAGTATATAGGGTCCACCTGTCTAAGAGTTCCTAAAGCACATCATTTCTAAAAAGCGGCTCCTGGCGACATGTTGACGTCTTGTGAAGCGTTATTTTCATTAAACTGAACGTAATTTTTTATAATATTAGCCATACAGCCTTGCCCTCCTCCCCTTTCCTGCCCCATGCACCACTGAACTCTGACCTCATCTGAAGGTCCTCCCACCCCCCACAACATACGCTGACCCGCACTAGTCACTTTATGCATCCTTGGACTGTTCACTACCTCATTCAGCATCTGTCTGCCCCTCTTCAACGACCTCTTCTGACAGGTTAAACTAGCGGCTCTCAATTCCGGTCCTCGCGTTCCGATTGACGTGCTCCCTGAACAGTGTTCATTGCTCTCTACTCCCTGCACACAGGAAATCGGCTGAAGTTTATTTAACACGAATTTGCACAACACGACTGCCTGCAGCGTTCTCACACAGACAAAACCTACTAAGGAAGTTTGAAGGGTTATTTCATCGTAATCTTGAGATTTGCGTAGTCACGCTTCGTGCCCTTTGGAAAGAACATATACACCCATTTCGAACTGGAATTATTGCAGAATATCTAGTGATGTTCACTTCGCAGGGATCTTACAGGCGTATTGAACAAACCTCCGAAGCGGTAGGAGAAGCATACAAGATATGCAGAGCGGGGGGTGCGAGGACCTGAATTGAGAACCGCTGGGTTAAACAAAGCATGCTCTTTGTCACTTTAAACAGACTAATAAGATTTTTGCACTACCTCACATCTGCATTCTTGTATTTGACATACAGTATATGTATAATCTGTATTTTTTTATATATTTTTATTCTGTGTTGTGTTATTTGTATGCACCATGGGTCTGAGAGTAACGCAATTTCAATCCTCTATATGTATGTATCTACTGTACATGTGGCAGAATTGACAATAAAGCAAAATATGACTTGGCTTTGACCTGATGAGTCTGATCCAGACAACATTAATGACCTTAAACAGAACATGAGGAGAATCTGACACAATAAGACTGATGTTACAGTTTTTAAGCACATATATTTGACAGTCTTTTACAGAACTGTTGTACCTCTGATCAGGTGATGCGTCTTTAAATGTCGGTGGTTTCTCCATAGACACATCCCTCTTCATAGACACACAGCTGATCTCAGGTGAGTCTGATCTCTTCTGATGTAACAGAAATTCAATTATTGTAAATTATTCGTTATAAAAACATGCAGAAGAATTCTATTTATATAAATACAAACAAAAACAAAAAAAACTCATTTGTAAAGTATATGCGTTCAGAACTATGCGAACTAGTTGTAAACGCAAACTAAATGTTTTTAAACACAGAATATAATAAGAATACCTGAATCCTGGAGAATAATCTCTATCTCTGAGTGTTTGTGAATCATTCAGTCACATCAGTCTGATCTTCACTCATGAATCTGATCACCTCCACTGACTCTGAACGGATCTGATAAATCACATACGGACACATTATTGTTATTCCGGGTTAATAGGAAATTGATTGTAAATCAGCACAAAAAGGGGGAAAAAATCTGGAAAATTTTAAAAACTCAATTCAACCAAAGTGCTTTTCAGCAAAACTAAGATAAAAACTGAAAATACACAATCATTTGACATTAAGCAACATTTACGTAAAGTAGCTAACATTTTTGAGAAGTGATGGATCTGAATGTATTGACCCTTATGAAAAATAACCATGGTTTAAAGCAAACAAAAATAACATGGTTACAGTAGTAAACCATGTTTAAGCCAATAGTAATCAATGCACCAAAAACAAAGTTACTACACCTTTACCACAAAAAACATGGTTCATTTTCGTAAGGGGAGGGGCTATAGGCCATGCTAACTCTACATAACAGACAAGAAAACCTAAATCTGCACCCAAAACAAACTTTGAGAGCCAATCCAACACTAAAAAACATGAACCTGTTTTTTTTGTCTTATAGTAAGAATTCCAAGCAGCATTTTGCACTGAAGACGATTCAACAATGTCGTCTGTAGCCTCAAACAGCCCTGCAAAGTGAAAAGATCAAACCCTTTTTTTTTCAATTCATTAAAACATGATCAACTCGACACTTACCTCGATTAAAATATTACCAGATACTCTAAATTTTAGTAAACATCAAGTTACACATTAACAACTTTAAACATTATAAGGGACCCTTCAAAACTCAAAATGTCCGTTTTAAAGAAGTGCGTTGGGTGTAAAATACCGACACGGCGCGTCCCAACTTCCAACTTATTGCCCTCTGAAGGGCACTTCTGGAATGGGACCCCAGACAAAACGTCGCTTCAAAAGAAAGAGAAAATTACGCCGTTTTTATAGCTTGTTTCGCCAAGGAACGGACACAACAAGAGACATACTAGCGTTGTATACTAGCGCAAGAGCTTACTACACTTCGAAGGGAGCAGGGCCTTGTAATCTGTGTAAAACTTACTACACTTCGAAGGGAGCAGGGCATCACATGTGTAATCGGTGTAAAACTTACTACACTTCGAAGGGAGCAGGGCATCACATGTGTAAAACGGGGTTTTGTAGTTTGCATCAAATTACATTAGCTAACGCCTACACCTACCCCAACCCTAACCTCACAATAATAAAAAATATTAATAAACTGTTTTCAGCGTGACAAAAATGAGACGGTATTGAATTGCGCATGCCCAGTGTGTGGTTGCTTTCAAACACGGTTTTCCTAAATAAGCTTTATAAAATGCTTATTGTAACAATGTTTTGTTTGCAATATTGACACAAGTGTGACACATTTCTTTTTACAGATTTAGGGCAATATGCCTATGCAGGTTTGGCACACCATAGGCCTAAGGGAAAATAAATAATGACAGAACTTTTATTTTTGGGTGAACTATCCCTTTAAATTCAGAGTGCATCTTAAAGTCAACAGCGTCGTTTAGAATTGTTTGACAACGTCATCGCTTTATGACGCAATGCATTTGAGAGTTTAGTGAGCTCAGTGTTGTTGCGAGTTGTTGTTGTTGCGAGTTGTTGTTGTTGAGGTAAGACGCAGAAATTTGTGCTCGTGTTTAATGTTGTTAAATTTGGATTTTTAATACCTCAAATGCTTATTTAATGCATATAAATCCTAAACTTTGCAGTGTCGTATTAAAACGTTCTTTTGAGGTAAAGTGCGAAGCGCTCAGTTTACAATATTGACGAAAATGCTTATGCGATTTATGATATGAAGTAAGACTTTAAGTTTGTTAACTCGATTTGTAGTATATAAAAAGACACATCGACGCTAAATATAACCAACGTACATATTTCACATTCATTTTAATCTGTATGTGTAAATTATGCATGAATGTTTGAAATTAGTTAAGAAAACATGGATTACTTTGACTGAATAACGAAAAAAAGAGCAGCAAATAAGAGCACAGTCAGTGTAAGTGTTGTTTTGACTGGTAGTGTAAATGATAAACTGAATGGAAATAATCGGACTCTTAATGCACATTAGTAATTGCTTCATTGTCTCTACTTTACAGGTGAAATCTATTGGTATCCATTGCGTGAGCCATAGAGAGAGCACGATCCTTGATATATTCTGATCAATTGCTAGATCTGTTTTTGGAGCCATTGTCAGATCCACAGCCATATTCACTAGTGATATCGATTGTGTGATACACTGTGAGATCCAGTGCAGGATCAATTAAGATTTGGAGGTACGTTTTATTTTCATTTGTATTTTTAATGTCTCACATGTTTATTTTCATTTCTCATATTCATTTTGGCATCAGTTCAGAACCTTTTTTCTAAACACAGGATCAAATAACCCAGTTATCATGACCACACTATTCATATTGTTTTTAAAAGACATCCTTGAAAATCAAAGAAACAAATGTATAATACATTTTGTTATCCTATTGCTTTCAAAATAGTTAAAGATACATTCAAAACAAAAATGTCATGCTTGACGGACACGGCTAAATGCTTCTCCATCTCCATGTGGAGAAAGCAATTTTAAAAGCAATCGTAACTTGTCAAAGCAGTTGTAAAAGGTTTCTGCAAGAACTGTAATATCTTTCTAGATCCCAAGCGAGGTCTGCAGACAGATCCATCCACTGCAAGTCCAGTGCCGGATCAGTTGAGAGGTAGATTTCAGGAATTTTGTTTCGTTATTTACTTTACTTTGTTGTATTTAAATCTGTGATGTCTCACACATTTATATATTCTCTTTCTTGATTCATAGCGAGATGAAGCTGTTGAGAAAACCGTTTAGCTCCGGCAAGGCACAGCAGAGCTTAAACCTTAAAGTACAACAGTATTCCAGTCAGGAGAACTATCCAACACTGGCGGATTCCAGTAAAATGAAGAAAAAGAACCGAAGAGAAAGAGATGAGGTATGTCCGTTCACTACAGGTTCTTGTCTTTTCCAAAAGAAGAAAGTTTATTCATGACCAGGAAAGAGTTCTCACACCTAGAAGCAAAGACTCTTCCTGAGAAGAGAAGTACACAAGAATGCCATACGATAACTGCAATGTAATGGCAGGAATTCAAATACAAATATATTGTATTGTACTCTGATATGTAGTTCAGTTATAATGTTCACTGAAGAAAAAAGAAATCAAAAAGAAATCAATCAAGTAACATCGATGTATTTTTTCCATTGAAGGATGAGGTGACATGTGAACCGTCACCTCATTACTCATTTCACAAAAGCTTTCTTCATGAAGAAATACTGCCAAATGTGCCATTCGACACCAATCCTCCTGATGAGACCAAAATACCGCCACTGTCGCCATCTAACACAGTGCAGGAACGGAATGAGGAATACAGGAGGTACTGCCTAAAAAAGCAGGAAAAAAATCTCAAGAAGGTGAAAATAATTGAACATCCTCCACCTTCTACTAAACACCAAGCCTGGATGGAGACAGACACCACGCGAGATTCAAAGGTGAAGGGAGAATGCAGTATTATTAAGAAGCTGAGAAGAAAGAAACAGAAGAAAGATGCTGAACCCCAACAAGATGAAATGGAGGTTGGAGTGGAGATGATGAAACCACCCAAAAGGGAAGAACAAAGAAAGGAAAAGAAGGTCACGATTATTGATGATCATCTGCCACGTCCTTCTACGGTGAAACATGCCTGGGAAGAGACGCGTGACGTGCCAGTCGTCCAAAGAGAAGAGGAACAACGAGAACTGAAGGAGGTTTACATGACTACAAAAGTCAGAACTCTACCATCCACTAAGGTACAGTGTTGTTGGCTTTTAAAATGAAAAATAACTTATTTACTTTATTGTCTGTACTAAGGCACATGTAACAAGAGCAAATGAAAAATGCTACACAAAAACTATAGTAATGTTTCAAAATGGCATATTGTAATAATAAACATATTGTAATGTACTCTAATACAGTGTGTGTTCAGTTATAATGTTCATTGAAGGATGCTCAGAAAAAACAAATCAAAAGACATTAATCAAGTAACATCAATGTATTTTTCCCTTGCAGTTACCAGCATCATCGGCTTCAGTGGTTAGAACATGGAAGGATGACGTGACATCTGAATCTGAGCCATACAGATTTAACAAAGGCTTTACTTATGAAGCAATACTGCCAAATGTTCCCTTTGTCAAGAGACAACAAGAAAAACGAGAAAAGAAGGAGACGCAGGAGGTTAAAAAGACTGCAAAAGTCAGTACTCCACCATCTACTGAGGGAAAGAGTGTGCGGACGGAGAAAGTTGTGCGGAAACCTGAGGAGCCATCGGAAACTATGAAGATCTTCACAATGACAGAACTAAAGGCCTATGAAAGGACACAGAAAACGCTAAATAATGAAGGAAAAGAGCAAGAGAGACAAAGAATGGAGCTTGGAGAAAAGGTCGACAATCTGTCTCTGAAAAAACGACTCCTCAAGAAGTGCAGCAAGTTGCTCAATAAGACTGTTCTCCATCAGAGTTCTGCAGCGGCCCCCATACATCCGCACCTGTCCCACACCCAGTGTCATTTATTTTATATGTAATTTTATTTTATTATTTCATTTAATTATTTTTAATTATTTTATTTTTGTCTGTCTCTGACTGCATCTGTCATCTCTCTTTCTGTCTCTGTCCCGCACATCTCCCGCCTTCCTCGTAAAATTATACTTTTTTTAATTTATACTTACTATAAAATAATGTTAAGTCAAATTAAAAGTCAAAGCCATTTTTAACTGGACATGCTGGTTTTGGGCTCATCATCAGCTGCTGTCATGTCCTCCTTTCACATATAAACTGCCAGCGATTGACATTGATAACCCTAACCCATTGATAATTGATAATGCACTCGTATTCGCATAAAGAAGCCATGTTGACAAGTTTAATAAGTAAGAGCAAAACCCACAAGATATAGTACCCTCAATGCCCTGTAAATGGCAATATTAATTCTTAAATATCAAAAATAAACTGCTGCAAAAGAATGATAGGTGCCAGGCAAAATGTAATGTGTAATTGCATTAGTCATTACAAATGTAGTGGAGTAAAGAGTACACATACTTGTTCAAAAATGTAGTCAAGTAGAGAGTAAAAGTTGCTAATATCTTTAATACTCAGTACAAGGACAAAGTAGCCAAAAGGATACTTAAGTACAGTAACTAAGTACATTTACTCCAATACTTTACACCACTGCATGAGGGTGAATAAATTATGTCAGAATTTATATTTTTGTGTGTATTATCCCTTTAAGAGGCAACAGATTAAAAGCTCATAGCCAAATATGAGCGGCATGTCCATCAGTTTTACAATCGGATTGAAATCACTTCTCATTTAGTTTAATTCATTTGTCTACCAATAAACCTGATTGATATTTAATCATTGAATCAATTGTTATCTATAGATTTTCAGCTGGTCTGATTATTGTTTCTTGTTGTTCTCATAACAATAAGTATATACTCATATCTTATTTCATTAGCTTATTTTGCCAAAGCATTAGTTTATTATAGTATAATATACAGTATATTAGTATATAATGAGCATTAGTGTTGGGCATTGTGTAGCTGGACTATGTGAATGGTATGTTCTTTTCGTATATATGATGTGTGTAACATAAGGTACTCTCAGCAATTGGACCAGATCAGATTCAGAACACTACATCCGCTCTTGATCCATCATTTTATTGTATTAACTTGTTCCAGCCGAATGAAAAGAAAAAACTAAAGAATAATAGAAAAACAGCCCCAGTTAACAAAGGAATTTACAAAGGGAATCTCTGAACTAACCCTCTTGAAATAACTCAGTTTTGAAAAACTGATCACTTGCGTATTTATTTATTATCTGTCACTGGTAGACGACCTTTTTACCTGAACCTGAATTTAGATTTCTAGTTTAATTTGAATCTTTTTCTTTTAATTTACCTTGTTTATTTATTTTCCTTTTTCCTAATTCATATTCCGTACAAAGTTAATACCCAATGTCCTTTGAATATTTCCAATAAAACATCAAGATAATAAAAATACAAAGAAAATAACAACAACATTAATGGTAACTTGTTAACATAACTCAGTGTCCATATTCCAGTCTCAGTGTTTTCCCTCATGAATGCAGATATGCAAACTTCATGATGAAGAGAGTGAATTTTAGTTCTTGTCAAATGTATAAATTTCCAGGAAATACTTGCACACAGACTTCGATGCTTTATGAGCAATGTGTCCAAATTCAATAAAGAACAGGATGGTTAGCCAGTTATCAATAGGAGATTTCCTCTGAGCTGGCAGAAACTATTTGTGTCCAGAATCCTCATTGAAACTAATTTCTCCTATAGAACAGGGAACAACCCAGACAAAGAGGAGGAAATGGGGAAAACAACCTTGCAAAAACTGAATTCAATATTGCAAATGCAGTGGCGTTTCTAGACTACTGTAACTGTGGGGGCCAGGCAGGGGCCACTTATGCTTTTAGGGGGCACACTAACATTTGTTGTCATGATTATTTTTCATTCATTTTTCATTTGAAAACAAGTTCAGCTCAAAATTGCTCTGTTTTGGCGAAATATCATTCCAGATTTAGTGGGGCCAGGGGGGTGGCCAAGTGTGCTGACACGGGGGAACTGGCCCCCTCTGGCCACCGGCCCCCGCCCCCCCCTAGAACCGCCCCTGTGCAAATGACCTTTTCATCTCAAACCTTGCACATCAGCTCGTATCATGGTTACGAAAACTGCATTTCGGTTTTATCCTCCGTCATTCACTCTGTGTTCAATACAAATGCGACGAGGAACTATTTCGCCTAATTCACTGATTCTTACATATGATGAAAATTCGCTTTTTGCTTTGGTGTTGAACATTTTCAACATCTAATCACAATTGTAGAACCTAGATGACATCAAAGTACCGCGAGAGTACTTCTGTGTATGATTTTACAAATCGCTCTCGCGGTACTTTGATGTCATCAGCCTGCCGGTTCTTGTAGCGCTGCTTTATAGCGCCGTTGACGCAACAAGACGTTTTTCTCAAATCAACATTTTGTTATTTAATGGGAGCAATGACATACAAAATATTTACATATAGCTACATATTTACATTTATCATAGCACTTAACAATGTGTCAAAACATATGTTTTGTATTTTATAAACAGTATATAAGCGTCTAAGTAACTGTTCGGGAAAAATAAAAATAAAGATCAAGTCACTAAATTCAGCTTCAGGGACTTCAATTTGAAATTCATATACGATAAATGATATTTCATTTGTTATTTTAGCCACAGGTGAAATTGATATTAGTGATGTGAACCACTAGATGGCATTAAAATGTAAATCAGAGTCAGCCAAAATGTCATCCACATCGTCCCAGAGTTCACGATGTGTTACAGGCTTTATTAAAACATTTATAAAACAATTATTTTGTCCAAATAATTATCAATATTATGAAAGGACAACATAAAAAAAACCTGTGGTGAGACTACAGTTAAGCAGCCTTTCAAATGGAAATCTACATTAGTTTATTCCTAATCTTATCTGAATGTACAACAGGTTTTATTGTGTTTATGAATCAAGATAAATATCTTAAAAAGTAATGGTCAAACAGCACAGACACTTAATATCAAGATTGCCTCATACTCTCTCTGGGAAAATCGACTCATTTTCTGCCTAAACCAAATCATCTCCAGCCTGGAAAAGTCCCTACTTCTACCAGCAGTGACGTATTGTGCTTCTGCCGGAGACTGGTGCTAATCGAACGGTAATAAACTGCATCATTTCAGGCGGTCTGTCAGCCGAGATCTGGACACTGTTGAGCAGCTGAATCCAGTGAAGGAATTCTGCCGATACAGTTAAACAGAGTCTGTCCGTAGCCAGTCAAATTCCTGACTTTATCTGGTGTGTAAGACCAGATGACATTGAACCCCAGAGGATTTTAAACATGCTGGATGAATGATGACGGATCGCTCGATAATTCCTCTACAGTGGGAAATGTGTCTTTCTTAGTGTTGGGTGAATGCCGAGCTCATGAGATTTGTAATGGATTTGTCCTGTTAAGTTTTCTCTGAGAGTAACATATCAGCTTTTATTAACCTTTTGTCAATGCTATCTCAAAAGAGCCAGACAAAAATCGGTGTAAAAGTGCAGAAGCAAAAGTATTTGCATCATAATGCAACAAATATAATTGCGTTAGATACTAAAAACAAAACTGTCATTTTAAAGAAAGCATATAATTATTAAGCAAAACATTTTTAAAAAGCCAATATCATAAAGCATATTCATTTTGTTCAAGTGTTAAATGAATTAAATGAATAAACGGACACAAGAAAAATGTAAAAATCAGGATTAAATGATTTGCAAATCTCAGAGTTCACATTTGATATATGTTCTAAGGAAATGTATCATTTTAAGAAGCAAATACATTTGTAAACTTTATTTTTGTCAAATACAAAAGTTATTGACAAACTTACCTGTGGTCAAGCTTGCTTCATGAATCTAAACTCACAAGTCAATGAAAAGTTGGATGTGAGATCATTTGATTGGAGTTGCCACTTTCATACATTAAGTTTAGCCAAAGTCACGGTACAATCAGATAGGAAACATTCTCTAGGATCATGTTAAAACAGGGTCAGACACAATGCGAAGACGAGACGTAACTGGAAGATCTCACATAACACATCATTTAAGTATGAACTGTTCACCTGAGTTGAGTGCCACTGGAGAAACTGTGTTTCACAGATCATTGGAGCCATGTTTTTCCCACACAATTTGTCACATTGTTTCAGTGTTTTGTGTCAAAAGCAACTGCTTAAACCAAGTGCTGTTTGACATGCAGTTAGGGTTCAACTATGACACGTTTTAAGTGTTTGAGATCATACCATTTGTTTTATTGATAGAAATAATAGAACTTTAAAGAGATTAAAATTCTGTCATCATTTACTCACCCTCAGGTTGTTCTAAACGTGTGTACATTTCTTTGTTCTGCTAAACACAAAGGAAGATATTTGGAATAATGTCAGTAACCAAACATCCCCCATTTACTGCCGTGGTAGGGAAAATAAATAAATCCTCAAACTGTTCAAGACGAAGCTACTGAAGGATTCTCCAGCATTATTAATTCGCACCTGACCACAGTCTCTATGTATTTATATAATAAACACCAACTCTTAAAACACATCCTGAAAGGAAAACAAGAGTGAAGTGTGATCATTAAAAAAAGACTGTACGATCAAACATGGTCTTCATAAGTCTTTAATTGAGTGTGTATAAAAACTGCATCAGCTGTGTCAGGCAGTGGGAGAGAGCGTCTGAAGGCTGGTCTTTACAGATGCCAGATTCTGTTTCCAGGAGGAAAGTGTGTCAACCAGCTGCTGCCACTGCTGTTTGCCAAAGGTGCGGTGTGTGCTGTGACTACAGGAAGTGAGACAGAAGCAAAAATATTCCTAAATCCAAATCTTACACTATAAAACAAATCATTTTATGTGCACATCATATTTGACTGAAGCATCTGAAGGCCTGTGAAGGCTCTGGAGCATTTGAAGTGAAAGAAGGTCTTACCTCACCACAACCTTCCTCTGTGTCTGGTCAATCTTACAATAGACCATTTTGGTCCGAACAGCTAGAAAAGAACAGAAATACCCATTAAGATAAAAAATTGGAATTTTAGGAGAATAAATATTAAGGACGTAAATAAGCATTTCCATCTACAAAATAAAGGCATGAGCTGTACCATCAATGACGAAAGCCTCCACATCATCAGCGCCGATCTGAAGCTCCTGCTGCATGGTGTCGAAACAGATCTCCTTCATCTCCACCGCCATGCCCATGAACGTCAACAGCCTCATTTTCGCCATATTTTGCTCATGAGACAAACCTGAAAGAACAAATCAAGCAGCATGCTATTCAGTTTGGTCCTCAGAGCGCCCCTATAGCATCTGATAAACAGCCATGTGTCTACACCAGATTTCTGTCAAAACATTATATAATATAATACTCATGAGCTAAATGAATAACTGACAGTTAAATGGAAAAAAGGGTGTAGACAGTCTCATAAAAATCCCTTTAATTTCCTTCCCAATGGGGTATATGCATTGCATATGGGTCGATAACATACTTCCGCTTAAATCTCAGCCAGGCCGTTACATCCGGCACCTTAGGGAACAATGGCCTTTCGCTTCAGGATACACATTGGATTAAAATCAACTACGTGAGTCTAATTATTCAAACACTTCGCCAAATGTCGACAACCAAAAAGGAGAAGCATTCAGGCTATCCATTTTAAGGTACATCAACGTGAACTTGCACTAGAGGCACGATCACAGAGGCACTAAACTATGCTCACCCGAAATTTTAGCGGAAGTAAGTCGCCATCCCGTGTGCATATACCCTATTGTATGTTTGGCATTAATATAAAACCCTTCACATTAGGTTTATCGTGTAATTGCAACACAATTTGATGGAAAAATGTGTTAAACCGAGAAATTCCAGATTAAACACTAAATTACCCACAATCCCAAGAGATCCAGGAATTGCATGACTCAGTGACCACTTACCTCCCCAAAGCACTGTGTAAAATCAGTTTCTCTTTACAACTTTATATTTCCTTTAATGTAAATACCTTCTAATACATGTTTAATATATCACTCCTTACTAATGTATGTTCAATAGTATTCTATTTTATAATTCACAGTTCTCTATGGGGCAAGCAGTAGTAGTACAAATGTGTTCATATACTTTTGCTTCCGATAATCTGCGTAATGTGTACATCTGGTTGCTTAACATCATTTAAACGGTTTTCTTTTATAGGGGAAAGGCGTAAGCACAACCTGATCTGCAGAGGTAGTTTTTTTCTCATTACTCTGATTTTGCGCTGCATGTAAACGCCTCTACCAGTTTTCTTTCAGTTTTGTTTATTGTGCGCATGTCTCATAACGCAATAATAAAAGTCCCAAAAGGAAGCAATAGTAAATTAACGCAAAAAAGTCTGCTCTCGAATCAAGCAGTTGATGTAGAAACGTCAAAATGAAGAACTATTGTTGCATATGCAGATACTGGGCACATGAGAAGAGATGACCGTTTTCCCGCTTTATTTTCACTTACTAAACAAACTATCAACGGTGACGTTACTGCATGCGAGAAACCCGGCAAGTCTCAAACATCCATGTAAATGCGGTTTTATGCCTAGCCACTTTATTACTATGCATGTAAACATGTGGAAACAGGTTTCTTTATAAGCTGATCTTTGAAAGATAAACGCACTCCTTTTTTCTTTAAAGATTTTTTTAAATCCCTCATAAACAAATAAAACTTCTGGAACCAGTGTCTGAAACGTGGATGTCACTGCTGTGCTCCATTGAGATGTTATATAGGTGTAGACACCCACTGTAAATCACCTTCAGTGTTTCATCAAAAATTCTGTTTATATTAATTAAAAAATAATTAAAACCAGGAGACGGTTAATGACCCATTTCATTTTGGAGGGTGGTTCAGTGAGTGAACGGCTTATTGTCATATCAACACTTTACTCGGAGTAGTCAGAATCGGCCATCATTGGTCAATGGCAGGGAGGATCCTGCTCTAATTACCATTTGCTTTGTAAAAGAAACAAAAGTGCTGAGTCTGGAATTCCAGCTGACCAGTGACACTACAGCAACATAGAAAACAGACATGTGAGCGTGCTCATGCTAAACAGTCCTGCGCATTTAAAAACAACAAACACTGAGCACCAAATAATAATTTGGGAATGTTATTTTAAGAATGAAGCAACAGCGCTTGATAAACACACTTGAGGTCAAACAAACACAGCAGATCAAACTATGTAGACAGCTTTCCTGTAGCTCAGGGGTTAGAGCATGACGCTAGCAATGCCAAAGTCATGGGTTCGATCCCAGGGATTACACAGAATTAGAAACAAAAATGTATAGTATCATGCAATGCAAGTCGCTTTGGATAAAAGCATCTGCCAAATGCATAAATGTAAATGTAGACAGGAAGTCATCTCACAATGTCTTAACAATGCCCCACTGTCTCTTCAATGCCCTACTATCATTTCTGTGAAGCTTGTTGTGATCCTAAAATTGGAAAACATGTGAGGGATAATCCATGGCTAGCCGAAGAGGAGGTCAAGAACCACCCGACGCAAGGCCTCTGCGAAGTGCATTAAAATCCTTTAATGCACGGCTATCCGTGGATTATCCGCTTATACCATGGTCCTTAGCTTGAAGTTGTTTTTAACTTTGCAGTTTACAATTACATGTTTACAGTGTAATTTTTGATAAGACAGGAGAAAATGAAACTGACTGGAACTGCCCGTGCATTGGGCCTCATTCATGAAACAGGACCCCAACAATTTTTGTGTAAATCGTAAAGTCATTTTGTCGTAAATTTTCCTATTCATGAAAATGTTCGTATTTTCAAAATGTTAGTTGGTACGAAAGAAATGTACACCTGTCCATACCACGTGTAAATAGTGCTTAAAACCGCACGTAACGTTCTGTGTTCTTTTAGACAAACTGACGACACTACATTTTGATGCACTATGTATCATAATGATATTTCATGAGTTCTTTTCTAATTTTTTACTTTTTAACTCTGGGAAAACTCTGCTCGTCAATGTCCTTTTTTACACAGCCGTCCAATCACAGTGGAGAAGAGGTGGGAAAAACCCTACATTGACCAACCATCATACACAAAAGTCGAGAAGTTAATATTAATGGTTACTGCATTTTCATATGAAGTTATATTCATCGAAATAAGATACTAGTAACAAGTAGGCTAACTGTTGATATTCTAAATCACAGCAACCAATTATTTTAGCTGGCTAAAACGCTCCGGTGGACACAGTTTAATTGATAAATGTTTTGGTATTTGTGAATACGGAGGAAAGTTTTCGGGAAGGTTTGTTTCACGTGCAAATTACTCGTAATTTACTCATATATTTACGAATGTTTCATGCATGAGGCCCATTAAACATTTAATGCACGGCTTCCAGCCAATAAGAATCAAGTATTCAAACAGACCATGGTATAAACTATATTATGTGAGTTTTGTCCTAAATTATTTAACTCACCGAGAGACTCGATGAAATCTTTGTTGCTCTGGTAGAACTTTACATATGACACAAGCTTGGCACTGACAAAGATGGTCAGGAGCTGAAAAAAAAAAGAATTACTGAGTGGCACTCAAAATAAAAAAATACACAAAGATGGTACATAAAGATAAGGCTTCACTTACATCATGGATGAGTTCTCCTCCAGGAAACGCACAGGTTTCAATGCCAGCAGATGGTCGAACAGATAGGTGTTTGTATCTTTCAGGGCACGAACGATACACCTGAGAAGAGCAGGCACACGCATCCTTAAAAAAGCAGTCGGACAGAATGAGAATGCAAGTGAGAAAGAAACTCATACCTGTGTGCATCCACTCTGGCTTGTGATGCGTTGTCCTCTGTGTAACTGCCCAGCAACTCCACCATCACTTTAGCAGCAGCTTCACTGGAAGACACAGATCATAAAGATGTCAAATGTTACAACACAAATCTAATCTCAGGATCGTATTAAATATACGTGCGTGCAGTGCACCTCTTCTTGCAGTCGACCAGCGCCTCATACACCAGCCTGAGCAGAGTGTGTTTTTTCTCTGTGTTTAAATCCCAGTCTATGATCCACTTTCGCACCTGAACAAGACATAAAGGACCAGGGGTTACAATACATTAAGGAATACCAATTTTTGTTCCCACAGACTACTATAGAAGGTAATTGTATCGATATGATTTTGATAGCAGCAATGTGATTGTTGTACCTGGTCAAGTTCTGTAGGCATGAAAGCAATGGCATTGCAAGTGGCCGCCACTTTGATCAGACTGCAGTACACGGTGTATCTTACTGGCGTGTTCTCATCCATACCGTGGAATAGATTGCTCAAACTGGGAAAAAAGCAAATGAACAAACAAAGTTACAAGGCTGGAATAAAATGAATTCCAGTATAATCATTTCAACGAACAAGCACTCTGCTCAGATAAAGACTAACACTTACAGCTGCATCCTGAGTGAAGGGCGTTCACCCTCCCGAAACTTCACCAGCTTCTCACATAAACTCTCAATGAGAGCCTCCTGCTTCTCTGTCTCCAGAATCAGCAGCAGGGACACAATGCTGTTCATCACACTCTCAACATCTGCAATACACAGGACAGAGACAGTTATATATTAAGATTAGTTATTGATTTAAAGCTCTAATTTAAGTCATGTGTGGCATACCTTTGTCATCGTCCTTCAGACAGACATCACATGCTTCTATGATCTGAGCCAGATCGACGTGCAGGCCTGCTTCTGAATTTTCCTCTGAGATCTCAGCTCCTTTAGACTTAAGATAGGCACGAAGCTCAGATGCCTGCAAAATAAATACAAGTCCCTCCTATGATAGCGATTTAGCCATGGCATGCGTTACAATATGTAACAACATAAGTTTAATGCGGCGGATAGTTCACAACATCCTGCTGACATGCAACATACTGAAATAAACTGTCTGGTATGAGTCCATGTATCGAAGCTTTCATTAAATACGTGAAATCATAGGTCAGCTTGTATACCGGTATCAGATCATTGTTGGAATTGAGAGCAGCTAATGGCTAATTCGTGTTAGCATCTGGAAGCATGATTAAACATATGGACGTGTTTCTTCGCTGAACGCTGTGTGCAGTGGAGCATATACGGTTTCCGGAAGCTTTTAATAATACCTGGTCCTCCTCCGTATGTCAATAAATGCCGGGACGCTCATTTTTATTGTTTTTAGAGCCCAGATAAAAAAAAATCCACGCTCGGAGTTTGCCTTCAGAGGCCGGAAGAGAACCCTGCAGTGACGCTTACCGGTAACAGAGACGCGCTTCCGGGTCACAGATTTAAAGGGACCGCGTTCCTGAATCTCGTAATGAGCATCGCATGCTCATCGATCGATCAAACGCTGTGTTTGCGGACAAAATAATATGTTCCATAATTTAGTTTGTTTAATTTTCTAGTTTGTAGAAATATCTGCTTGCTATGGCAACACTTTGCTCCCTTTTTTTTAGATCTTCTAGTAGACATTAAAAGTCTTTATAAACAGAGAATCTGCCATTTTCCTCAATTTATGTAGGCATTTAAAAGTTTTAAAAGAAAATTAAACAGAAAATAAACAAAGTGACTGTATTGCATACTGCTAGCATTTCTCCACCGATAGGAGTCAAGTGTATGGTATGTGGAATCTGCAGTCAACGGCCCGGGTCATTCTGGGTTTAAAGTTTATGAGTCACATAAGTCATTCGGTTGTAAAGAGGGTCTGTCTTAATGTCTATGTAACTCTCTCAATGTCCGGTTATAAATCGTGCAATTATAAGATTAAAGCCAACCTGACCTTGGACACGTACAGTAAAACAGTAATGGTGATAGTCAGATGCTAGTATTACATTCCTGGAGTCAGTGTGAGACCACCTTGACTGTTCCTCGTATCTCTTATCCGGCGATTTATGTGTCCCACAGGTCAAGGCAATTCAGTTGCCCACTCCGAATCTTTTTCCGGGGGGTTCAGGATATCTAATGAGTTGTGTACAGCAAGTTTCTTTAACTGTTTTTCTCCAAAGCACTCAAAAGGATATAATAGATGAATCATTTGAAAAGAAAGCTATTCGGATAAACAAGTAGATTTTAAGTGTGCACCTTTTAAAATGACAATCTGAAGACTTGAGATTCCGCTGCTATTTATCATCATGACATCATTTAAGAGATTGATGAGTAGTTTCCTATTAAAAATAAAATTGAGAAAATAAATATTTTAAAGAGTTCCTGGCCATCTGATGGAATTAATGTATTGGCTCTTGCAGATGATGCTGTAATGAAATTAGATGCGTTTGAATAAAATGTATAATATAGACACAAACGGGTCATCAGATAATCTTCTCAATTTAAAGTTTAGTGCATTAGGGGCTTTTCGGTTTTCATCACTAATGTTCTTTAAATCAGGTAATAGTTTCAACATGATGATGTTTGGTTGATGCGGTTGTCCACTCATATTGAGTCACAGGGAGCGGTCCAAAAAACTGACCAAGAGTGAGAAAAAGAATGTGGAAAAATTCAGAGATTGAGGAAACTGGACCTGTAATAATGTTTTGTTAATAATGTTTGTTTCTTCAAACATCTATCACAGCCTCTTTGAAACACTGTGCCACATGAATTTCAATTGAAATCAATTCCAATTAATTTGTAGCTCTTCTCACAATACACATCAACACAAAGAGGCTTTACAGAAAATACACGTTTTCCATTTTAAACCCAGAATAGTGGCAATGATTCTGTGTTGTGATCTTTTATTCAATACATTTGTATATTTGACCGTTTTGAATTGATTTGAAGCTGACATCATCTGAAGTCCTTGCAGGGGTTGGCATCATCTCTTCACAGGTTGGGTCATCCGAAGTCATGCTGGCTGGATCCATATCTGTACCTCAGGATATTCATTTGCATTTAATCTTATATAAGTGTAACACAGGTTATAAAATGTATTGAATGCGTGGCTAAACAGACGTTCTGGAGTTTAAAAAACAAATGCCAAAAATCGCTTTGAAAATTTGTTCGAAGGCTGTTTTAAAATGCGAAATTGGAAATGATTTTAATTCTTGAAAACTAGTTTCCAAGAATTAAAATCCTTGCTATCTGTTGTTTGTAAAAAAATCTATACAATTAAAAACGTAAATGCAGTGATCTTAAAAATTGTCAGTTCAAAATGCAATAAAGCATACCCATTATGGTCAAAGAACTGATGGTACATTTAAACAGATTTTTATAAAAGGTTATAGAGTATTTCCCTTATTTTTCATATAATTGATGTTGTTTAAGTTATTTTCAGTTTATTCTCGTAATCCATTAAAATCAAGTTATTTATGTTTGCTTTGGTCAACATGGACCTTTTTTTAACACATCACACTTATAAGTATACACGTCAAAAATGCGAGTTCAACGAGTTCAATGGTTGTCCTGAATTCTTTCAATACCTTGTGTTATAATATCATCAAGTACAAGGTTACAAGTTAAAGTGACAATTTACCCAAAAATGGAAATTCTGTCATCCTTTCCTCACCCCTGTGTCATTTCATACCTGTAGCCTATAAATCACTTTGTTCGGATGAACACAGAGAAATTTGTTTTGAAGAATGTTTAATAATTATTTTCAAAATATCTTATTTTGTGTTTAACAGGGAAAAATTGCATTTTAGTACATTTTCTTATACCATGAGGATGATGACCCAGAACTGAAAATTGCTAACATTCTTCCAAATATCTTTCTTTGTGTTAAACAGAACAAAGAAATCCACACAGATTTGAAACAACCCGGGTGTGAGTAAATGATGATTTTTGGGTGAACTATCCCTTTAAGTAAACTTAATTGCTGTCCTTCTGAAACATTGGATGTTAACAAGCACTTTTTATTGGTTCGATATTTGCAAAACCCAGCAACAAACATAAAGGGTTACTTAAAATAGTGATTTATGACAAAAAATACAAATCACCAAATACAGAGACACAAGGTTTCAGAAGGACAGCAACGACATACAAGTCGAGACCTATTACTTAATTAAGTTTAGGGAACGAATGCACCTCACAGTCAACTTATTAGGGATTTCAGTGAGATGGACAGAAGCAGAGTTAAGTCACTCTGGTTCCCACAGTTTGGTTACCGCCTTCCTCACCTCCCTGTATCACGACTGTTCTCCTCTATCAGCGAGGTCAGTGACCTCATCAGAAAGCGCCACGCCTCAATGAGTCAAATACACATTTTGGTGACTTGATTCCAGGTGTAGAGGGACATAAAGGGCCTGCACAGGAATGTGGTACAGCCAAGCAGTACAAATGCCCACTTCCAGAAAGAAAAGAAGAATGACAGATTATATTATTTTCAGATAATACCAGATTTTTTTTGTGAAGGGTGTGTATGAGTAGAATGAAACACTTCTGACCAACTCTCATTAGAACAGCCAATTCCTTACATGATGACTAAAGTGACAATCCTGCTGTTACTTAAGGGAACAGAGTGAGCATGTGTTGCTGGAAATGCAAACGAGTCAGAGTATTTCGATCTTATATAACACAAATAAAAAACATGCAATAAAACATTAATATTTGAATCATTAAATTTGAAACTGAAGTGATGGACATGCAATTTTGTTTAGTAGAAAGATGGGCAGAGTATAGATGTTCCAGCTTAAATGATCTGGAAAAGTACAATGATTAACCAAATGTACACTCAAAAAAATGAACTGTCGCTGTTGTTAGTTTTACTAAACCCACCCTTGTTCACAGTACATAAAGAATGCAAGTAACCAATATTATGTAATGTTACATAATGTACATTTTATTTTTTACTAAAAATGTAGTACTGTCGGCTTTACTTAACAAGTGTTTGAATGGTCAACTTCACATTGTTGAGTAAAAGCAAAACCCCATAATATTGGACCTATTGTTGAGTTTAATTAATATAAACAAGTTAATTCAACACGACTGGTTAAGGGGTTTTTCAGTTCCCAGCATGTTTTGTGTAAGTTTTTTTTAAGTTTAGTGTTATTTTAAGTGTTTTTCAGTAAAGATAAAGACTTGTTTGTGCTTGATGTTAATTTATCTTTGAGGTTTAAAAGAGGTTTTTTATTTAGTTTAAGGGTTGCCATTGTTTGGAAGAGTGTGCTTTTGTGAGAGGTTGCAGCGCACTCATGATGGCTATTGCATCATTGAATGAGCATTAAAGCCACAATATGGAATATTTTTTTTATGAAATATCCCAAAGTCACTTGCACAGTGTGATATATTTCATGTAGTTGTGTACTTGCATCATCCCAAAGGTTCACAAGAATGTGCAAATCCAGAGAAATTCGTATTTCCGCTCTCGCATGTGTTTTAATAGACAGTCAAGCAATTTTTTTATTGTACACGAAATACTCACGCACAGATTATTTGAATAGTTATGAATGCAGTTACCCTATGAAATACAGTATATGTCGCACAAAAACATGTAGCCAGTAACATTACTTGTAAATACTGTGGGTTCGTTCAAATTTACTTTTTAAACGGCGACTGTATGAATGTTTTAAACACGTTCGACTGTGTAGCATTGCGCTTCCAAATCAATTGACAAAGTCCAATATCAGTCGCGGGCTAACGTAGCATTACATTCCATGTTTATTGCAAGCTAATTCATTACGATGACATAAAATAAAATTAATTCACTACCTCGTCCGTGATCTCAATACGCCTCTGGATGGTGAATACGACATGTCCCATAATTCCACTCTCCTACATAACGTCATTAGCTTCGCCTTTTGTTGTTGTTTCGAAAGTGCGCATCCAAATATTCCATATTGTGGCTTTAACTGTGCTAATGCTAGTACTGAGATGCCTCTCATCTGATTTGCTCATTGTGTTTTGACTAACATGCAGTAAATCTGTATATAATTTATGTATGACAACAAAAAGTACCATTGAGAAGGATAAATATTGAGTTTAATTAACTTAAAATTCCTGGTGATCGGAATGGTTTGGATTTACTCAAAAAAGTTTTGTCAACTTTACTTAAATTAATTTTGTTCAAACAACTATATTGTTAATTGTAGAAACTACTCAATATATTTGCGTGGAAACACTTGACAATACTTTTTTATGTAAATCCAACAAATCTTTTTTTGATTGTATATGTTAATATGTGAGTTTTTTCCACAACTTAAGCAAATTATAATAATAAACATTCATGAAAATGGAATGTATGACTGTATGGAATGTGCAGGGATGAAATACATGGATTGAATCATGATGTTTTGGTGATGCTATGTCAGAGTTCTCATGGAGTGTCTCACACTCCTACTGTAACACATCTGATCTGTAACCTTTTGACCTCTTCATGCACTCATGCACTCTCAAGTAGCCTGCTTTTGCAGATAGATCGAAACAACGTATAAATTCTGTGGTTGGATGATTTTGTTCATTTTATTTTATTTACAGAGGAACTTGTGAGGGAAAGAAAATATATTTAGAAGATAATTGGTCAAATCTGCTGCCAAAATGATTAATTTTATGTATGAGATATAATCTTTTAGTCCGATACCCTGGCTTGCTCCGTGTTCAAAACAACATGGATTTCCTCTGATCTGCTGTTTGAGTTGAGTTTACCTACTCTTGTCCCTTTCACACATACAGTCTTTACTGGTACATTTCAAGAAAATTGCAGTTAACAGATCATATGTGAACAGGACCTTTACGGTAAATCGGTACTTCCAATTTTCCAGTAATAGAAGTAGTAACGTTACTGGCAAATTCCAGTAAGTGGCGATGTGTGAACAGCACATTTGTGTATTTACCATAAATTTACCATAATGGCTTTACCAGTAATGTACCAGTATTGCTGTACGAAAATGCCTATTATGACCTATATCCAATTAAAAGTCATTTCTGACAAATGATGCTGTTGCTTTATTTATTATAATATTGTCAATATTATCATTAGTAGTACTAACAGTAACAAGGACTTTATATTTTCTTGAAACAATTTCAAATGTGTTTGCCTGTGCAACTCCTACGATGCATGGGAATTTTTTTTATCAAGCTCTGTGATATATATGTCTCAGGCCTCTCCTTCAATATTTGATGTTGATTTCAAACCTGTATGATTTTCTTTCTTCTGCAGAACACAAAAGAAGATATTTTGAAGAATGTCTGTAACCAAACAACATTGACCCTCGTTGACTTCCATTGTTAGGACTCAAAACCCCTATGCCATTTCTCAAAATACCTTATTTTGTATTCCACAGAACTCTTTCTCCTGTGGTATACAAAAGAAAATATTTTGAGAAATGGCTCAGTGTATACAGGTTTTGAACTACATGTACAGAAATAAATAATGACACAATTTTAATGTTTGGATGATGACTTTAATAAATCCCATGATTTCAGATATTATTCATGATAATCTTTGCTTAGCTTTGACTTTTGTTGACCTTTTGACGTATACTTCATATTCACTAGTTATGAAATCCATATTCTATGGAGCTGAAGCACTTCCTTAAATTAATCTATTTTTGATGTACTCTTTACCTCAGTGTTGTGGAAAAGGGTATTTCTATGGTAACAATACATTGCAATCCTTCTATTGGTAAGTGTAACATGTGACTTTGATTTTAGAGATGTTGTAATATCCTTTGTTACCTTCTACAGAAAAAGCAGAAACATGTTGTCTTATAACAAACCTTTCTGAAAGCTTTGGCCTTCTTGTCTTTGCTGCTTTATTGTGTCCCAGCTCATTTTGAAGTGTGCACGTTCCTGGCAGTGTATGTGTGTAGCCTTGAGTTATGAGCACTTTAATGTTTCTGCATGTCTTTGCTGGGTTTCATGCGCAGATATGAGTTGTGTGAAAAGTGCATTTCTTTATCACATTCAGTATTTATGGCTTGTACAGCTGTTAATTCTCTGACCCCTCATATTTTATACTAACCCTCTATGATATCCAATGGATGTCAGTGTCACATTTTATTAAAGTCATAAATCTAGAGTCTTTTTTCTTTATTTAAACCTTTTGGTGTAATTGTGTCCAAATGATTGTCGTTTTAATTCTTGGGGGATGTTGTCATGTTGTTGTGAGTTTTGATTAAATTTCAGAAAATCTCTACACTTTGCCATTTCATCTTCTATGTCGAAAGAGAACTGTGTTTGTTTCCAATGACCTCTGAATGACTTAATAGCCTTTCAATCGCCTTTGTCCTTACATACCTATTGTTCCCAACAGCTCCACCCTAATATACATTTAAGCAAGAATAAACCATGCAACATGAAGAATATCATTGTCTACTGGTGAAAAATGTATCAAATCAAAGGTGCTTCTTAAAGCTGCAATCTGTAACGTTTGTGTCGATTTAAAATGGAATATAGGTTGTACTTACCTTTACATTTACATTGGTATGTACTTGCTCGATAAGATTTTTGCCTATCGAATTATATTGCATTTTTATAATAATCATTAGTTTTACAGCGTGCACATTTTAATGCAATGTGACATACATGGTCAGCAGGGATATATCTGAACTACAGCAAGGAATTCCCCCATTCCTTGGCTTTTTTAAAACAAATGATGCATGGATGGAGGAATCAGACCCTCTGGACTCTCTCACACACCTTTGAGGTCTCACAAGTTTGAGGTCACAGCCATTGCCGTCTTTACATTACAAACGCTCCAGATGTTCATGGGTGAAGAGGTAAAGACCAGGCTATGACACAGCCATCTCAGAAGACTCCTGGACCTTCGTCCTGAGATCATCATCTTTGTTTGACACCCTCCACTGAGCCTGAACTTAAGCACAGGACAAATTGAGACATATCATGAGTAATTGGTTTCAGGAGAGTGTGGAGGCCAGGACCCAAAAGACCAGCTGCATGTCAATTTTTTTTTTAAATGAATTAACAACTGACATCAAGTCAAAAATAACACTGTGAAATGGTCGCCCCCAGAGTAAAATCAAATACAAATTACCTGGCAGATATACCGTTTACTGCGTATCTTTTTTATTTAGCTTTTCCTTTCATATAACATGTGTTCTGAAAGCCATATTTTAATCATTTAAAACGTATAATGTATGTTTTAATATATGTTTTAGTTTTTTACCTGTTCAATGACAGTTTATGGGGGAAACTGTACACATATTTTACGTGTAGGGGTGTCAGTGTACCAGTCTTGACAATAACTAAGATATTAAAATCATATTATTATCGGATTAATTTTTAACATACAATCATATTATACACAATTAATCAGTTTCTCAGAATTAGAACAAAATAATCACTTATTATATTTTAAAGCATTTTGTTTGTCATAATTTGTGTGTAATTTTCCAAACAAACAGATTATGCTTGCGTTGCTCAAGTATCGTCTAATCCCAACGCACATCCATCATCTTAATTGAATCTCCCCGTTGACAACACTAAATTAATGGAGTAGAATCTTAAATTTTCACAACTTAAAGGGATAGTTCACCCAAAAATGAAAGTTCTGACATCATTTACTCACCCTCTTGTCATTACAAACCTGTCTGACTTTCTTCTGAACAACACTCAAAAAAATATATTTTGAAGAATGTTGACACCCAAACAATATTGGACCCCATTGACTTCCATTGGATGAACACAAAACCATTGAGACATTTCTCAAAATTTCTTCTTTTGTTTTCTAGAGGAAACAAATACAGGTTTGAAACGTAAATGATAAAAAAGGATAAAAACAAGATCAAAATATGACAGATATTTCTTTATTAACTACACAAATGTAAGCATTTTAAGCAATATTTCATGCGAGTTAACAAAACAAAGAAAAAATAATCCAGTCAAATCAATTACATTTTCTAAGAAACCTTTTTTACACCACTGGGTGGATCAAAAGCTAAACATGGGTCACAGGTCTCTTCTGACAGGGAGAAGGATAAATGGCAAATAACCAGTTAATCATGACAAAAAATAAATAAATTATGAATTTGTAAGAATTGTGTGGTGCTTCCATAGCATCAACTGTATGAGAAAACAAACATAAATGAATAATGAATGCTGATGTTGGTAAATAACACACAAGCATACATGTTGTACACACACACACACACACGCGCGCACAGACACGTATTTACAACAAGCCATTAGTCAGAAGTGGATGGAAAATGCAGTTCAAGTAAAAGATGAGTAAGGTTAAAAATTTTCACAACCCTTCTGGCTCCTCCTCCAGGCATGATGGGATGGTTTTTAGAGTCGACAGACCCAGACAAATCTACAAGAGTGAAGTTACTCCTACCCCAAACTCTCCTGATCGCTCTCCATGTTTATTTTCTCTAAACACCTCACGGGTGCTTCCTATCACTCCATCCATCTCCACCGATCTCAGGAGCAGACAGAGTCCCAGAATCTGCTCGACTGGACCCCTCTTAGGACGTCTTCAGGCCCCTTACCGTCCTCTTTTGTGGAGATCTAGGAGTTCTTACATTATTTGTACATATTCTTTACATTTGAGACCTCTGCGCATTTCTGGAAGAGTAGATATTTGTTTGAATGTGCTGGACCTAAGAAATCTTTTCTTTTTCGTGTGGCCTGATGGGAACGGACGTCCGAGACCTGAATGCCCTTCTACCAGCGGTCCCGTCGATGCCCGGGGTGAACAGTAACTGTTCTTTGCCTGTCAGCGGAGCTCCGCAGTGGGGGCCGATGCTGGACTTTCACACAGGCACCCCGTACGGATCTCTTCCCTCCCATTCGTTCGTCAAACAGGAGCCAGGCTGGGGGCCTGCGGACCCTCACGAGGACCCTCACTGTGGTCAGGGGGCCTTCACCGTACACTTCTCAGGGCAGCTCACAGGAGCCGGAGGCTGCAGACATGGGGCTTTTACAGATTCTCCTTCCAGTCAGAACAAGATGTTCTCCAGCGGGCCTTATCTGACAGGCTGTATGGACAGTCCTCCTCTACCACGGACCCAGGGTGAGACAGCCGCCCGTCTCTCGTGCCTCATATTCAGCATGTTTTAGCTTCCTGTCTGTGGGATTCTGTTATTAGTTTACTCTAAAGCAAAGAGAACGAGAAGCATGTACTTGTGTGTAGGGGGCGTATTTGTTTGTAACTTTTTAGGAAGTTTAGGACTTGAGAATATTTGGTAACACTTTATTTTACGGTGCTCTTATATATTTACTATAGTATTTACTATATTTTTGCATAATTACATGTAACTACCCCTAAAACACCCTAATCCAATCCCTATAAAGTACATGTAGTTCGTTATTTGTCAGTACTTAAATATATTACTACACCGTAACATAAGACATGTAAAATCAAGTGTAACCAAATATTTTTACTCAAAAGTTTATTTTACATTGAATTTCAACATTTAATTAATAAATACATTTTATATACATTTGATAGTAAGAACGAAGTGATTAAATGTAAAGAAAAAATATTTTCTTTGCTTTACTAAATTTTCCATAACATTTTAGGGTTCTAAACAGATATTACAGAGTAAATGCACAGTAGCAGGTAACTAACTATTATAAATATCTGATTTCTTTAAGAGTAGTAATTCATATCTGATGACAAAAATCTAATGTGTTTAAAATGATAACTTTTTGAAGAAAACTTACATTTCTAGTCCAAACTTCTTTTGCAAATCATAAAAGTAGATTTTTAAGTAGATCTAAACCTTAGTTATGCAGTTTACTAAACAATATTTTGGATCGTTTAACAGTTGCCAGATGCTGTCCAACGTGTGTTAAAGGGCATTCAAGTTATACAATTTACATTTCCTAGTAATTTATCCCATGACCTCTGCTCTAGACATAGAGCTACTGGAACACTAACAATTTTATAAAGACGTTATAAAGAGTTTTTAAAGTGAAAATAAATAATAACGTTATGAACGGTTGAAGAAAGCATATTTTCATAGAACATATTTATGCTCTTAAAAGCTCTTTCTGTCTTTGTCTTTACTGATGACTTACAGGACCATAAGAACCTCTTAAAAAGCTTCTCTACCTCTAAGCTGAGGGATCAAAACCCAAATGTTTGCTGTCAGTGTGTTTAAATCACAGGACCGCTGACACTGTACTCTCACTCACCACATCTATGCTTACTTAAATTTGACTTTGTAAAATATCACAATGACATATCGTCTTGACATGCAGATTCCAACTCTAGACACGCTACAATTTGTATATGCTTTTAAGTACTTTTTTTACCTATTGTTTGAAAAAAAACCTTAAAGTACAAAGTCATGATTTTGGTTAAGAAAACTCACATTAGTAAGTCTGAATGGAAGATGACCCTTAAAAATCTCTCTCCTTTCCAAATTTCTGCTGTTAAAGCAATAGTTCACCTTGAAAAAATAACTCACCCTGTTGTCGTTTTAATCCTGTGTGATTTTCTTTCCTCTCCAAAACACAAAAGAAGATATTTCGAAAAATGTTGGTAACTGTTTTTTTGTCTCCAAACTGTTGGTCTCCATCGACTTCTACTGTATGGACACGGTTTTCTGTTGCCATCATTTTTCAAATGATCTTACAGGTTTGAAATGACATGAGGGTGTGTAAATAATGACAGAATTGTCGTTTTGAAGGTGCACTATTCCTTTATGTTTGACCTGGTGTGGCCAGTTGCAAATGAAATGAATTTTTTTTGCTGTCTCTGTCTCTCAGGTTATGGTCCGGTGACACTGGATGGAGCTCCCAGTTATGGTCACACACCTGCACACCACACGCCATCATTCCCCAACCATTGCTTTAAATATGAGGACACCATGTCTCCACAAAGCACCATGGGTAAGCATCATTTCTTTGCTCCCATGTCAGTTTTTTCTAAACCATTGGTGTGGATTTGCGGTGAGACTGATCTGTTTTCTGATTAAATGGGGAAGTGTTTGAAACCCTAAATGTATACAAGCATTATGACAACAAAAATGTGCATCTTTTTTCCTCATATGCTTCAAAACTCTCAAAATCTCTATTTGTATGTGTAACTGTTATAACATGTGTTGATCACAAATGATAATACCTCATCTTCGGCTAACAAAAGGAAACAGAATTATGGATTGTGAGGGGACTGATTCTCCATCTATGGCCTGTAAGAGTCAGGCAGGCGGTGGTGAATGTTTTATGGTCTCAGGGAGCTCTGAGCTGTTCGGATAACTTCAGTAAAAATGAGACCACACTCTCCAATCTGCTTCCGTTAGAGATCTCTGTTAGTTCTCCTGTAAAAACGCTTCACATGTAAACATGAAAACTGAAGCGTGAGGACTCAATACATAGATTTTTTTAATGTAGTTGCATGTTGTAATATGGGTTTGTGTTTTGTCTTTGTGAACACGCAGGTGAGCAGCAGTACTCCTTCCCCCCACCGGTTTATGGGTGCCACACTCCTCCTGACAGTCAGACGCTGCTCTTGAGAAATGCATTCAACAGGTATCTTTATTGGTTCTAATAAAGTAATAACAGAGATCATTAATCATTTTAGTGGTTTATTATTAGAAAAACAACCACAAACGTTATGTCCAAAATCAAGATAGTACAAAAATAGTACTGCTGAGTAAATAGAAAGCACTGGATTCAGTATGAATTAGCTCTTTCAGCAGCGTCTGTGTCATGCTGTGGATTACCACAGAAAACTGTCTGACTTGTTCCTCAGTTTGTAATAGCAAGCAAAAATGATCAATGGAAGTCTATGGGGCAAGACATTCTGGAGGGTTAAAAGCATCTTTCTTTTATCAAACTTACATTAAACTTAACTTAAATGTTACATTCGTTCTGTATACAGAGGTGTTTTTGTTACTGTAATTGATCTCTTATGACTATAGAGATGAACTACTTATATGCAGTCAACACAGTCCACGTGTCTGGATTTTTCTCTTTGTAGTTCTTTTTCTGGCATCCTTGTGTGTATGTTATGTTAAAACGGTTTGCTAAAACAAAAACTATTAAAACTGTTTTTTTTTTTTTAATCCAATAAAACATCAGCCTAAATATTACTTAAAAGACTAGAAACAAAATCAAAACAAGTTTAACTTACAACAATAAGTTTAAGTTGAAAACTAACCTCAAACTAAAATAAACATACATTAAGATTATATAGTGCCCAAAAAAAACACCTAACAAAATAAAAACAAATAAAAACAAAAATAAACTGTATAATGTGTCTTGTGGCTAGACTTAAAAATCTTTAGTCTTTGAGTATTTAGAAATGTTTATTTTAATGTAATACCCTGCCCCATTGAGCCCTACTTGTATGTACAGTACATTACTGTAAATGTAAAGATTGTCTTGATTCATTATTTTCTGTAAATTTAACAGTAATTTACAGATGTTTTATAGTAAATACTGCTGAAATAGTTTTTACACCGAATATCCACCTTTCAAAATAGGAAGGCATACACTTGTGGGTGTTAGCTGTGGTATAACCCCCAGCATTCAGAGTCCTGGTCTGTATGACTGAAATAAATCCTCTGTAAGTCTTCAGTGATCGCTGCTTTCTGCACAGAGGTTAAGAACTACACAGCAGCTCTCAGCAGGCCAAAAACACTCACAGTGATCTACTGCCCATTTCCTCCGCATTCCTCTATACTTCTCTGCCTGAGAGAGAGAGGGAGGGAGAGAGAGGGAGGGAGAGAGAGAATAAAAAAAACCTTTCTTACAAATATAAACACATTGTCCATTTTTGTTTGTTAAATCAAATCGAATCCATACAAAACAGATAAGGATGAACAACAACTAACCCAAGATGGGGGTAAAGACTAAATCGTCTTCAATAACCATAGACAGAGCACCCCTATAGCACCAAATCAAATCAAAAGAAAGAAGATCGTTCATAGTTTGAAGTATCGAAAATCAATAAGGATTAGAGAGAGAGAGAGAGAGAGAGAGGCATGTTTCAAAGAGAGCTTTGATAAAAATATAAAAAAAAGAAGTGTGTAACTATTTATTTCATGAATTATTATTTTTTATTTTTATTTTTTTATTATTACATTAATTAAAATTTTGCTTTGAAACGCTCATCATTAGAATTGTACCGCAGCGTGCAATCCTTCAAATCCTATTGTTTATATGAAAAATATCACACAGAACTAAAAATTGATAAGAACCGAGTCCCCACTTTCCCCCTCCTCACTATAAACACAGATCTGATGCCTGGGGCTTGAAATGCCTTTGGAAACCATCACAAGAAGACCTGGTACTGCTGCACTGTGTTCTGGTGACCCCATGAACCTTCACTTCTTGGCGATAAAACACGATTACAGGGAAAGCCAAAAGGGAAATTCCAGTATAGTTTTCATCACCAAAGTCTGGCCCCCTCGCATTTCGTAACACTGGTATGAGCTGTAAAGGAAAATTATTTATGGAACAGCAATGTGCCAACCAGCCATAAACCACTAATGAAATATCACTGGACTGTTCCATATGTATACCTTACTAATACAATACATCATATTAAATCATATTAATAAATTGATAATACTACTGCTATAAATAATATCAGTAATAAATTAATACTTATACTGCAATTACTACTACTACTACTACTACTACTACTACTACTACTAACAATAATAATAATAATAAATAATTAAATAATATTAGCAATACATGAATAATTATACTATACTACTACTACTACTACTACTACTACTACTACCACTAATAATAATAATAATATTATTAGTAATAGTAATAAATTAATAATCATACAACCACCATCACTACTACTACAACTGCTTCAACTAATAATAATCATAATAAAAATGAATTATTATACTACTATAAATGATAAGAATCCTAATCCTAACCCTAATCTTAATAATAATAATTAAATATTTAGAAATAATATTCTAATAATATTAGTATAACATTCTTACACCCTTTTTTCAACTTGTCCATTTGTAAAAATAAATTTTCATTCAAAGTCTGATGTATTTTGTGACACTAAGGGCTAAGTGACACCTTCTAAACCGTAACTTCAGCTCATATGAAAGACAAACAGCAGATGAGTCAAGATCACTTCCACAAACTGCTCAGCAATCCACATCATCATGCCAGGCAGCAATCTCTCCAGCCACAAACATGTGTGATATATATGACTTCACACAGTATGTGGTGTGTGTGTGTGCAGCTTCCACAGTGTTTAGTTGACCAGGTTCCTTTAACCAGCAGAAGTGAATAATCGCTGTGTAACATCAGCACACCACACTGCTGACAGTGTCAACTAAACTTCAAGACTCCGACAAAACATAAAGAAAACAAGATTAATAAGGGGATAGTTCACCCAAAAATAACATCTCTGTCATCATTTATTGACCTTCACGTTGTCCAAAACCTTTATGTGACCATTTCCTCCGTTGAGCACGGAAGAAGATATTTTTGAGAAATGCCCCAGCACGTTAGTCAATGGGGCTCCAATGAAGTTCGGTTACCTGCATACTTCAAAATATCTTCTTTTGTGTTCTGCAGAAGAAAGAAAGTCATACAGGTTTGGATGACATGCGGATGAGTGAGCGATGAAAGAGTTTTCATATTCGGGTGAACTATCACTTTAAAGAATGACATCATCACTTTGTTTTACATTTTTGTATCTTTTGTCAGTCGGTAGAAAGTGTAGTAGTGACCATGGGTCACATGACCTGTAATTGTATCTTCTTTCCTCTTGCAGTGATAGTCTGTATCAAATGGCGTCTCAGTTGGAATGTGTGACCTGGAACCCCGTCAGCCCTCTGACGCCCCCAGTTAAGAGGTACAGACTCTTTCCACAGTCACCGGTTGTGTTTTTGAGATCTGTCGCTCTATTGGCTGTTTAACCAGTCAGTGAGATGGCTCTTCCTGTCAAAGTGGGCGGTTCTTTGCAAGTCTACAGCAAAAAACACCAGACTTATGGCTTTGTGAGACGATGCTATATGCCCTACTCTAAGTGGTGTTGGTTTTAAAAGCAGGACAGCTCTATCCACTGACACCGCTCTGCATTTTGAAACAATTGTGCAGACTGAACTAACAGGATGAATAATGCTGTAGTGACAGCAGAGAGAGATAAGAGCAGATTCTGCTCAGTCAACCAGTCCAATCCAGATAAAGGGTCTGTGTTGAACAGAAAGTGAGGGATAATGTGTGTTAGTGTGTGAGAGAGTGTGTGTGAAAGGGAGGAATAGAAAGAGAGAGAGACTGCTACTTTAATAAGTAACAATGACTATAGGGGTGTAACAGTTCATGATTCAATGCAATACACAATACTGGGTTCACAATTACGACTATATCATGATATTATGAACAAAATGTGAAATCCCAACAAAAGTAATTTTGTAATTTACTGTTTTCTACATAAAATCATTAAACACATAAAAACATTCTGTGAAAAATGATCAGGTTTCCATCTTTAATATTTGATATTATCTTAAATATTTTGTATCTATTGAAAAAAGGGCATGTCAAAGATCGCAATGGTTGAAATCAATTTAAAATCCCGTCAGACTTTTAGACTTTAAGGCTGGATTTCACAGAAAGGCTCACAAATGTAAACTATTGTAATGGTCCTGCTGTGTTTCCCTTGTTGTGTGCCTTGTCGTTCCTGTTGTTTCTGTCTAGCTTTCTGTAAGGACAGTCCACTGAAGGCACGTTTAAAAGAACCCAAATGCAGTGTTCATGTAACCGCTGTTGGTAAGCTTATGTCTTGTTAAGTTCATGTGTTGATGTCAGGTCAGGTATTTTGCTCACTTTGTATTTTTGTTCCTTTTTTTGAGTTAATAAACACTGCGTTTGGGTTCTTTTAAACTTGCCTTCAGTGGACTGTCCTTACAGAAACCTAGACAGAAACAACAGGAACGACAAGGCGCACTACACAGACAGGACCGTTACAATAATAAAATAAAATGTTAACAATTTTTTATAACATTTGTTATTTTGAATTGAACTGTCTGTATGTAAATGATAAACTTGAATAGAACTGTCAGTGAAAATTAAAAATAAGAAAGAAACAAAGAAAACTGTTGAAAAGAACACGTGATGTCACTTTCCTCCGTGAACACCGCGCCAAAACACGCTCCCTTGAGTGGCAGCAATTCCGCGCAACATATCACTATCCAATGACACCTGGTCCCTTGTAAGTCGTAAGGATAACCGTCGAGTCCAACTGCTTTTAACTTCAGCAAATAACATTGCTGCACGTTTTACCACTCAGGGGGGCGTGTCCTGGGAGGCAAGGGGGCGTGTCCAAGCGTGTAAAAAAAGAAAAGTGACGTCAATGCATACCCTTTATTGTAAGACCCCCGTACAATATCCACACTATAACTTTTTTGTTAACCTTGCATCTTGATGTATTTTCCTTCCTCTACATTTGTTTTAGCTTACCCTATTTGTTTCCTGGACTGTTTATTTGTACTATGACTTATACTGACTATTCTCTTGCCAAAACAAAATGCTGTTTGCTTGAGTTCACTTAAGTGAGAGGCAAAATTGTTCAAATGAAGTGATACAGTCTGGCTAAATGCCGGAAATGAAAGTGGCACAGAGTTGTATAAATTCAGGGTTGTGTTTGAGGAATTGTGTGCGTAGGAAGAGAACCTGTGCCACTGGATCGGCTGATCTGGACACAGGACAGAATATTGATGCCAGCTGTCCAGATCAAATATTTGGTTTCCAGTCTCTTAACTCCAATTGCCATGACAACCAGGAGTTTATCTACTGAATGAACAAATGAATGGGATGTGGGAGGACTTGTCTAGTGTTGTCTCTTTGTGACCGCTCTCTCTCTCTCTCTCTCTCTCTCTCCCTCACAGTTCAGGTTATGAGACTGAAGCGTCTGCAGCAGCTCCTTTGGTGTACAGCTGTAGCGCTCAGTACCACATACACACCAATGGTGTGTTCAGAGGAATGCAGGTGAGTTGATACAAACAACAAACACCTTTCACAAGACAAGCATTACAAGCCCAGCGTTTAAATATTCAGAGACCCCCACCTGAGCATCAGAGGGGTCCGAGACCCCCCCGGATCGTCTTTCTCATGGTCCATTAACAGTAAAGGTTGAGCTCGAGCTCTCAGCTGACACATTATAAACTCTTAATGAACATATCTCAGTTAGAAACTGCAGAGAATATCCAGATATCTCTCTGTGTACATTTTAAATATCATATGCTGTTTCAAGGCTTTTAAAAGCTAAACTGATGTTCATCAGGCCATGATAAGAGTGTTTCGAGCCAGGATTGGGTAACTGGGAAATAACACAGAAGTTACGTTAAAACAGACAGAGACACAAGAGGGCGAGCAATGTTGATTATTTTTTATCTGTTCTCCAGGATGTGCGGAGAGTACCAGGCATCACTCCCTCTATCGTGAAGTCATCGGGGGCCAATGAGAAACGTCCTTTCATATGTTCATACCCCGGGTGTAGTAAAAGATACTTCAAGCTGTCCCACCTGCAGATGCACGGCAGGAAACACACAGGTGAGCTGTCGTCTGACATCGCAGAAAACGTGTGTAAAATGTGACTGATGCAAATGCATTGATTTTAAGAAGAAACAAAACTATAAACTGATCCAGAGTTTCTCAACCCAGTTTCAAAATGTATAAATGAACGAATTGCATTATATATATTTTTTTTCTCTGCTGTTTAAGAACAGGCCTGTTAACTCACATGATGAGTTTAGATCTTTGCTTTTTTCTCCTTCTGCATAAAAAAAGGAGCAGATATGTTAGGCAATATGCTGGAATTCGTGCATAACAAAGCTGTATTTCATCCGTGGATTTATTTATTTAGACCTGAAATCATATTGGTTGGCAGACATTGGTGGCAGGGATTTAAATGAAATGTAAAAAACTTCCCCGTGACTCAGAGGAACATTAATTCATCAGATCGGGTCTCTGGACATTTGGATTCCGGCTCGCAGGAATGTCTGACTTTTCATTGGAGTTACAGTGTCAGTCTGATAACTGTGATTTGTGTGAAAAACACGCGCACACAAACTTACAGTGAACTCGGGGTCAATTGCTGGCCAGGTCTGATTTGGTATCCATGGCAACATCACAAGAGAAGACACAACCCAATGTGTTATTATTGTGTGTATTCTGGTGTTCTGTTGGGAAACAATTACAACAAAGCACTGTCCAAAAAATGTCCTGTTGCATGCACCCACAAAAAATGACCCTTGTATCGTCATACGTTTTTATCAAAACATTACAGTACAATTGTTAGCCAGTATTAGTGTTACTAAAACTATAATAAAAGAATATAGCAACTTCTTCAAACTGGAGGCTATTGTCTAGAAACATTTTGTTATTGAGTATGATTATCTTAATATATTGACATTCTTAATATACAGAAATACTACGAAACGTCTGGAGCGAGTAAATACAACCACAGTTTTCACAGATAAATGCATCAGCTTTCATTTAAAATACGTGTGTGGCGCCCCCTTGTGGAAGCTTCATTTCAATGACAGACAAGTCGTCGTTCCGCTCAGATCGTGGGTCTCTTAACATTTGGACCAGTCAAAGGCCCCCCAATGTATTCAACGATATTCAAAGGCCCCTCCCACTCACAAAAACGAAATTTCTACCCAATAAACATTTTATAGCTTGACATTAACTTGAAAACGTTTAATTATAAAAAAAATACAAATACACCCTAATAAAAGTGCTTAAAAGGTTCTTCACAGCAATGCCATTGAAGAACAATTTTTAGTTCCACAAAAGAAAAACATGCAGTCAAAGTTTTTTTACAGAATCTTCTCTGTTTTACCTTTTTATAATCTGAAGAACTTTTTTCCCCATAAAGAACCTTTCGTGAAAGAAAACGATTCTTCAGATGTTAAAGGTCCTTTGTAGAACCATTTAGACAAAAAAGTTTTTGTCGATGACTTTGTGAAGCATCTTTATTTTTAATAAAGTGTATAACAAGAATTTTTTTAAACGTAGGCTCTTTCAATGCTCAATTTGTCTAATCTAAAAATATGAGGCCCCCTTTGAAGTTAGCTGGGACCCCCTTTTGGGCCACAGGCTCTCTGACCATCACTGGCTCAGATGATCGGCTCAGTTATGGGATGAGTATGATAAAGTCTTCTGTATGTTTAGGTGAGAAGCCGTATCAGTGTGATTACACAGGCTGTGGCCGCAAGTTCTCCAGATCTGATCAGCTCAAGAGACATCAGCGCAGACACACAGGTAAGGTCATGCACAACGTTTGATCAGTTACAGTCCACGTCTGTTATAGCTGCACTCAGTTACATTATGCCAATACTATTTTCCTTGCTTATAACATTCCTCTGTTTTCCAAAAAAAGGCCAAATTAGACCTAAATAGTTTCAACAAATGAAATTTCCAAAATCAAAACTAATAAACTCTCCCTATTCTTCATAAACATTTACTCTTAATCTTAAACTTTTAATCAAAGTCAGTGAGTGCAGCTGTGACACGTCAGAGGAGATCTGGCCCTTCCGGCTGAGACTGGTTTCTCCAGAGTTTTTTTTTTCTCCATTTATTTATCATTGGAGTTTGGGTTCCTCGCCACAGGGCAGTGTTGGCTTGCTCACCGAGAGACTGCATTTATTAGATATTATTTACTACAATGATCTTGCTTGTTCAATAAACACCATGCACTGTGCTGTGTTTGACCTTTTCTGTGTTTTTCTGTTTCTCTCATTTTCTCCTGTAAAGCTGCTTTGGAACAATGCACATTGTGAAAAGCGCTATATAAATATGCTTTACAGGAACACAGAACAATAAATAAAAAACAAACAAACAAAATTGAACTATTTTATTATGGGCATATACAAGTTTGTTTCTAATGAAATGCTCAGAATTAAAGATTTGCTTAATAGGACTAGGTGTTATAATCCCACTGTTTCAGCAGAGTTGAATTGTCATGCATGACAGGGGGAAGCAGTCAAGAATATGAATAGAGTAAAGGAGGTCAGAGGTTTCACTGAGTTTGTCGGGGGGATAAATGATTATAGAAATGCATTAGCATTGCCATGCTTTTAAATACCATCAATAATATGTCAACATAGGCAAGAATTTTCTTTTACATTGAATTTTCATAATCAATGTCCTAACAGTCACCCTAATCATTTCCTTCTGTCGTGCATTTTAAATCAGGCTTTTTCATTATCCACATTATTAAAGAGTTTTCATCATAAAACATCCATAAAGTTTCTGAAGCCCACTGTGTCATGTGAGTGTGTGTGTCATCTGTTCTCTGTGGTGATGGTGTTGTAGGAGTCAAACCCTTTCAGTGCGAGACATGCGAAAGAAAGTTTTCCCGCTCTGATCATCTCAAAACACACACACGGACTCATACAGGTAAAACAAGTGCGTAAACCTTTTTTTTGTCTCAAACTCTTCAAACATTTTTTGATGCATATGAATGAATTCCATTTGAATGTGAGGACTTTAACATGTCGCCACGTTTGCTCTGTTCATCATCAGGCGAGAAACCTTTTGTCTGTCGCTGGCACTGCTGTGAGAAGAAATTCGCCCGCTCAGATGAACTGGCCAGACATCACAGTATGCATCAGAGAAACATGACCAAACTCCAGCCTTTAATATGAGACACCAACACTATAAATACACACTCTCGATAGATGGACATGACCAGATGAGGATACCATGAAGTCACAGCCACAGGTGAATCTGCTACAATGTTGCAGTCAAAATATGCATGTATGTAAGCGTTTTCCATATGCTATAGATGGGAACAGTGCTGGTAACTACAAGCAATATTTACATCTTGTTTTTGTAAATAAGGACTCAATTTTCATGTGCATTATTACAAATGGTACAAATTTGATGTACATGAATGAAAAGGTGATTGCACTGGATATAAGTCGGTACTTATTGTGCTGAGTTTACATCATTTGGAACATCCATTTAAAAAGTGAAATTTGACTAAATTGTTCATACAGTAAACTCTGTTTCATCTTTGTATATATTATTTGTTAAAGGTGCTGTGTATTTTTTTTGAGAACTATTGACAGAAATGCAAATAATATACATAACTATGTCTTCAGAGGTGTATAAAGATCTGACATAATAAAGTGTTATGTTTTTATTACGATAGAATGAGTTATTTCTATCTACATACACTGCGGGTCCCCTTACATGGCATTCATCATGTTGTTTCTACAGTAGCCCTAAACGGACAAACTGCTCTACAGAACGAGTTTCGTAAATATGTTTTCTCCTTAGCCAAAGAAGTGAAAACGTGAAGACATCTTAGTCCTGTGTCAGCCACCATAGTGCCTCGTAAGGGAGGGTGGAGTGAGTGGATGCAACTCACAACCTCACCGCTAGATGCCACTAAAGCTTCACTTTTATATAAAACACACTGCACAAAAAAGTTTACAGTGTACTATACAGAAGATTGAGATTTGTGAACAAGTTTCTTAGATTTTGGGTCGCTTGCAAGCATGTAACATTCTGAATTGCAACAATGCTGTTAACAAAATGATGACAAATGTGAAAAATAAGATCGTACTGGGAAGCACACCCATGAACAAGACACATCATTTTGGCAAAGTTTGGTTCAGAGCATTTATTAAAAACAGTGTACAAAAACAAAACTGTATACAAACGTACATCAATGTGAATACAAGCAAGACCCTCAGAGCCACAAACTGGTGGATTTTTACAGCTCAAGTCAAACGTGTCCACTGTTTACGTACTGTAAGCTCTGTGAGGGGTCATATGAATGCAAACATATTTACAAATCTAGTCCTCATCCTGTTTACTCGCCGAGTTCAGCAAACACTGTATACCATCAAGTTTATCATGGAAATCTTTAATGATTGTCGTAAAAAGAAAAACATTTTGAGCACATTCTGACAGTCTCATGCATGGATCAGGAAGACACGTCCAGGCTTCAAATGGCCTTGGAGTTTCTACAGTATATACAAAAAATACACAATGCTACGGAGAAACCAAACTCTTTGCATTATTTCTTATTGCCACGATTAAATGGTTTTCAATGTGTGTCAGTTCTAAAGGTATGACTTGTTCTTGCAGCAAAATTAAAGAGATTGATAAAGAAAAAGCTCTCTTTAGGAGTCAAGGATCTCTTTAAAGGGATAGTTCGCCCAAAAATGAAAATTCTGTCATAATTAACTCACCCTCAGGTTGTTACAAAGCTGTATACATTTTGATGTTCTGTTGAACACAACAAAAGATATTTGGAAGAATGTCAGTAAACAAGCAGATCTCGCCCCCCACTATGGCAGGAAATGGGGGATGAGATATGTTTGGTTACTGACATTCTTCCAAATATCTTCCTTTGTTTGGAACAACCTGAAGGTGAGTAAATGATGCCGAATTTTCATTTTTGGGTGAACTATCCCTTTAAGATCTCAAGGAATCAAAATGAAATATCTCGCTCGGACACACAGATATACAAACACGCACATTCAAGCATTGCAAATCAAATGCATTTACATAACATTAACACTACAAACGACTCAACTAAAGTGCATTATTGCCCCGGAATACTTGGCCGTAACAGAAGGATCTCCACGTCCTGAGGCAGCAGACGCTGTCGAGAGGTCAGGGGGATGGTCTTCATCTTCAATCACGTATCATTATAAATCACGTCCAATGAATAGGAATGTCAAATCGGTTGAGGTCTCTCATCGTCGTGGTTGATAACACAAACCCTGATTTGCCAGTTAAGCTCCTTCCTTACCAGGAAGCAGAATATCATTGGTAGAATCCTCAAGGGAGCTGATTGGTCGAGAGCTGTGGAGGTTGAACGGCACTGAAGGTGGGCATCTCTCAGTGGTCCGTTTTTGAGGCGTCTGTCACGCTATCAACTTCATTCGTCCTATAAACGAAAACAAGGCAGAGATGAAGCGTGGGATTTATATAAGCGGTGATGATTTATTTTTTGAGGTTTACGTATAAAAATATAACGCTGGGGCGGCACTCTGTTCCTGTGGAAACCACACAACAGATATTAATAAAATACGCTGGTCAGATTTCACTTGCTATCTTCTCTCTACAATTCTGTAATTGTAAAATTTTGAAGTAAAGAAATCTCTATGGTTAAGACAATTGAGCCGAGTTATTACTCATTTCACAGGAGAATCTTTGTGTATCATTTTAAGGTTGAACTTTTTTACCATCACGATAATTTCACATGTGTAATGAAAACAACAAACACATAATCATGTCACCATCACCACAGGGCAGCCCAGCCAAACAAAAGCTGTGGGTTAGGGGTCTGCGTTCCTAGAGGTCTCGTGAATTTGTTGTCGCTCTGATTATATTTTTCATTTGCAGGCGAGTGTGGGCGGCATTTCTAAAAAGTCTCTGTGGGACCTGTCTGTAATTTGTGTCTTTTTAATAAGAGCTTCATTGTTTTAGCATTCGTAAGTCGGACACACTGCATTTAATTAGTTTATATATATATATATATATAGGTTTGTGATTTTTTTTTATTGTGCATTCCAATTAATATCAATCGAACTGCAGTTTTTTTTATTTAAGCCACAATAAAAACATGATTTTTATCTCATTTTGGAAACAAACTCTTCATATATATATATTACTCATACAAACTGTGATACAAACATATATAAAATGACAGATAATTGCATCTTTTGTAATAAAGTCATATACCTCTAGGATGGGACGAGAGTGAGTAAGTTATGTAAGAATCCTTGGGTAAACTATTCCTTTAAGAGGTAATGATAAGGTAGGTTTGGCTTTTACTGTTTTAATCTATTAACGGATGATAATTAGTGGCAAATATGTCAACTACAATAATGAGGCTTTTGCACCATTACATAAATAATCCATGTTAAAAGGCAGAACCTGTGGAAAAGGCAACTAAATTGAGGGATGGACGTGGAAAAAATTTCCACCGGCGTGGAATGCAAAGGAATCGCACAGACCTCTGCAGTGGGTAATTGCACAAACACACACACTTATCACCTCTTTTTCTCTCTCGCACACATGTACTTAACAATGACACACAGTAAATACACAATTACAAATAAATAAGACAAAAACATTAAGCAAAATCAACAGACTGGGCAACATTTATCTTAACGGACATACACACTCACACAAAGCTTCTTGGGGTTAAAGGCGCTGTGTTAGATAGGTGGGCATTGACCAGATGCCGCCTGGGGCACTATGCCATGCTGAGCGTTTTCATTAAAACCATACCTGTCAACCATGCACAGAATGTGAACTAGTTTTACAATCAAAAACTTCTTCTATGTCTTTTTCTTTGCGGTGCAAAAATGCTTGTTTGTTTGTTTTTGTTTTACCAGTAATAGGGGGGTTGTTGTTTTAGTATTTCGAGTCAAAGGAGTCTTTGTATTCAGACATAAGCACAAGAATGTGTGTGTGTGTGTGTGTACCTCCACGCTGTCATGAGTAGGTGAGGAAGATGTTGAAGAGTTCTCTGCTTGTCGTCGTGATGAAGATGAGGGGCCGATCTCAACAGTCCGAACGCGCTGAGCAAACTTCAGAGAGCAGACAGATTCGCTGACGTTGCTCTCTAGAGGAGACACCTGTCACAGAGAAGCAAAACACATAACCAATGGCTGACAGCAAATCAGAATGGGAAACTGCACATGAAAAACATGACATCTGTCTTGTGATTCACATGTAACATGATTTCACTGACTAGATAAAAAACATAGACGGAGGTCATTGCTTATTATTGTAAATCAAAAATAAAATCGGAAAGAAAAATTTTGATCCCAAGTTGCCTTCTACAATACACATCAACGGCTGAAGTTGTCTCACATTTGCTGGTGATTTTTTTGTGGCGATTAATGTGTGCACAAATCCGCTTAAAATACCTGACCTGCTTAACAAGCTACAATCCAATTAAAATCCATCAGAAAATGGTTTAAAATAAGCCTTCTCTATACTCCCAGAACAAATCTAGCCTTACCGACCCGCTACACGTTTTAAAAACACCCCATAAGCAGCCGAACGTGGGACTCACCTGCACCATCATGAGGGTTTTACTATCTCCACTCAGCGAGTCCTGCAGGAGGTATGTGAGGCGGGAGTTTCGGAAGGGCACGTGTGAGTGTTTGGAGCGCAGGGCGTTGATGACATCACCCAGCGCGGACAGTGACTTGTTGATGCACTGAGCCTCACGCAGACGGCTGCCCTCAGCACCGGATTTGGCGATTCGCTCGGAACCGGCCAGATCGACCAGATTCAGCTTACCTGTAAAACAGAGAGAGAGAGTGTGTTAAAACAGAGAGTGTTATAAGACGGTGTTAAAGGTCATGTTATGAAATTTAGCGGCATCTAGTGGTGAGGTTCCAAACTGCAATCAACGGATCACTCCACCCCTCGCTTTCATAGCGCTACGGTGGCTGACACAGAACTAAGATGTCGCCATTTTCTCTTCTTTGGAGATAACGTATTTATAAAACGTGTTGTGTAGAGCAGTTTGTCCATTTAGGGCTATGTAGAAAGAAACAGCTCATTCTAAAGTAATAAAAACATAACGCTTCTTTATGTAAAGCCTTTTTACACCTCTGAACACAAAGTTATGTATATTAATAATAGTTGCATTTCCACAGGACTAAAAAAAGAAATTTGTAAGGGAATTTTCATAAATTGTAAAACATATTTCTGCTCAAGAACATGTGGTTGAGGTTTAGGCTGTAAAACAATAGAGGTGCCACATAAATGCGTGTGTACCTGAGGTGCGATGGCCCGTTGTTGAGTTGAAACCCGCTACGGTGATGATGAGGAGGGCGTGAGAGCGAGAGCTGTGCTCATTTAGATTGGTACATGCCGTTGCCCTGTTCATGTGACCCAGTTCAAATACCTGCAGGGTTCAATGGTCAAAGAAAACAAAGACTGAATAAATAAAGCTCAAGGTTAATGCCTGTGTGTTTAATACTCGTTAAATACATCGTGTAAACAGACTTAAATAAATACGCAAATATGGACGTCCTTTGATTACATCTTGCTGTTCATCTGGGTGGGATGGTGTGAACTCTCACCTTGTTAATGTCCCCTGCGCTCTCCACGGTGAACTCGGTGAGTCCTGGCACATACAGCTGACCACTCCCATCCGGACACATCTTTATATCAAGCTTCTCATTGGGATTATCACCCAGAAGATTTCTGTAGGAATCAAATAGAAGTTCATCAAATACTCAAAAACATTCATGATAGTGTTGTAGGTGGTTGTAAGTGAATACAAAGAGTTAGGGATGTAACGGCTCACCGTGAGCCAGTTGAAAATCGATTATAATGTGACGATTCAAGTCGGTTGAGATGTTAAAGTCCCAGTGAAATTAAAAATTATAATTCTTATTTTTTCATGAAATATTGCAGCGTTTATAGTAAATAGCTTATCAACGTGGGTCATTTTCTTTTTAAAGTTCATCTACCTTTCAAATAATCAATTTGTAAACTTCAAATGAATCGCGATACATGTTTTGAACAGCGTGGGGCGCTGTGTTTACTGCAAACTTGGAAAACGTGCATACGCTGACAATCTAAGTTAGGAAAAGCACAGACAAAGTCTTTGTATTATTTATTTTGAATCCTATGGGCTTCATGTTGCAAACACTATACTGTACCACTAAAGCTACAGGAACACCGTATGAAAAGCACTGGAACTCTCCTCAAGTCACATTACGTGAGACCCTAACATTAACAGCGAGCAATGTTGCAGCGATGCTTCTTTTAGCAAAAACCCCTAACCATGCATCATAAGAACTAGGCTTGTGTAAAAACTCCAAACGTCGGATGCTTTAAGTAAGCGGATCCTTCTGCTTTCGGTACAAACCATAATCTGTCCAGATGGGCAGAGGTTATGCAACACCGCAGGAGCACAAGAGGTGAGATAAAAAAAGTGTGACGTGTGGTCTATTCGGTTTATGGCTTGCAGATGGGTGATTTTGAATCTAATCTGTTTTTACACAACTGCTGATCTAGTGCACACCAGACAAGACGCCAAGTAAATTATAAAACACGAGTGGTGAATATCTGCACGATACCGGTTCTCTTACCGAAGCGTCTCGTTGTAGATTTCCACCATGCTGACGGTGATCTTGTAATCCCAGTCTGGCTTCTTCTCCGACACTTCAGAGAAGAGCAGCCGGAGAGCGCGCTGGTTAATGCCAGGGTCATTACGAACGCCCTACAGGACAGAGAAAAACATTAGAACATCATTTTAGGAACAAGGAAGCAGATACGCGAATGTGGTGAGGCAGTACCTCCATAGTGTAGGTCTTTCCAGAACCTGTCTGCCCATAGGCAAAGATGCATACGTTAAAGCCATCGATACAGGAGGTGACCAGAGACTGCACTTCCTGGAACACCTGGCCAATCAGAAGACGTGAGGTCAAATTTCACCGAGGACAAACGCATAAACGTATAAACATGAGATAACCGGTGCACTTACCTCTTCTTGAGTAGCCGGAGGAGGAAAGACTTTGTCAAGTTGAAAGGTCATGAGCTTGCCCTTATTGGACAGGTAAAGAGCAGCGTCATCATCTAGGTCAAAGGTCACAAGGTTTTTGGTCTCAGCAGCATCCGCTTCTCAGGGCAGATGGGACGTACTCGGCACAACACGCGAATGTTTCCTGAAAAACGATGCGTTTTTATTGACCCTGTTCGTTGCACAGACAAACGTCCCAGAATGCTTTGCGTTCTCACCTTTGAGGCGCACCAGCTCATTATGGCATTTCTTTCTCAGGTTCATCTCGCGCTTGTATTTCCTCAGCAGTTCTTGGTTTGCGCTGCTCACCTCTCCGATCACCTGACAGATCTACATCACACCAAACCAATACAACGCTTTTAGCATCCAAGCGATCGAGCTAAGGTGCGTTCTGCGCATGTCTGTACTCATCTCACCTCTTGCTTGGCCTCGGCGATGGCTTTCTCCAGCATGTAAGGGAAGTCCTGCACCTGCCTCTTCAGACAGTTGTAATCGCAAGTGAGCGTCCTCAGAGCCGGCTGCAGGGTCAGGAGGTTCATCCGCACGCCTGCGCACGCAGACCGAGGGTTAGCACGAACATGAATAAGTCACATGGATGAGAAGAGAACGAGAGATTCTCACCTGCGAGGTTCTCGTGGACGGCCTTCATCTCACTCTCGGCTCTGATGAACGCTTCCTCGATCACTCTGTTCTTCTCCTCCTCCAGACACTGCATCTCGGCCTCCAGCTGACCCTGAGCTCTCTCCATCTCACCCTCATGCACGAGAATCTAACACACACACATACACAGACGTCTCTACTAACGATTCTTTGAGCTTCGTTGAGGTTATTTAGATCAGAGTCATGTGTCAGACTCTTCTAATGCAGTTACATGTGATGTTTGGTGCGAGGGGGGGTCATTGGTCACACACGAGAAGGGCAGCTGGACTCACGCACATTCAATACGAATGAAATACACAAGGTGGTCAACTATTTCACAGCGGATTATTTGGATCACGCACTTCGGGGTCACGTTATGAAATAGCTACTCTGCGAAGATTCGGGACAAGACAGGTCAAAAATGTGAGCATCAGCCAACAAGCAACTCTGAAAGAAATCTACACTATAAATGTCTTTTTCCCATCCCTAAAGTTAATGTTTTTATGTTTGAGTTGATATCAGACAACAGACATTTTTGACCTCTGACCCGCTGCAGAGCAAACCGGCCGACCTTGGAGAGCCTGCCGGTGACCTCCACGTTACCCCCACCCACCGCCTTGGAGAGCAGACCGTAGAGACGGCTGCGATCCGTCCTCAGCTGTAATAAAAGCGAAGAAAGAGCCGTTAATCTGCTCTTCCACAACCTCACCTCAATGACAGGGACCTCACATTTTAATCGTACTACCAAAATCTAATCGCTTGGGTACCGACGAGACATCGGAACTGATATTCAGAGACATACTCCAAAGCGTCTCAGAATGTGTATCATAGAGGAATCAGGTGTGGTGATACCTGCTGACGTAGCTGACTGCTGGTTCTGTGGGACTCGTGGAGCTGTTGTTCCAGTTCTCGGAGGAGTTGTCTCTGCACACCCAGCTGCTCCTGAAGCGTCTGGTTACGAGCCTGAGCCTCCATTAAAGCCTGCTTACACTGAGACGACTCCACTTCAACCGTCCTAGTCACATACTGAAAAGAATAATACAAGACACGTCTCAATAAAAACATTCTCTATTTGTATAAAAAAATAGAAATAGAAGTGCAGTCCATTGAGACATCAGTAGGTGTGACCTGCAGTTCCCACCTTGACCTGCGGGGGCAGCGCAGCCTGGCGTGACAGAGCCTCCTCGGCAACATGAAGTCGTGAGGTTAGCTGCTCCTCGTTCTGGCTCGTGTGCATCGATGTCTCCTCTAGTTGCCGCTGGAGCTGCTGTCTGTGCCGTGCGGCCTCCTCTAACTGCTGCTGGAGCTTTACCACCACACCCGTCTTCACCTGCACCTCCTGCTCCAGCGCAGCCAGACGCCGCTCCTGCTCGCGGCACTCCTCCTCTTTACGACACAGCTCGCCTCGCAAGACCTCCACATTCTGAAACGGAGAGACAGAATAAGCAGTTGACCGAGCACATCAATTCTCAATGAACTGCAACACATCGCCGTTTTAAGCATCAAATCATTTTACCATTACATTCAGGAGAATGGATGTATGAAAATGTATTTCATGTTTTCAAATGTGAGGCAGGACTTTAAACAAATTATTTTTTATTTGGCTTTCCTGGAAAGTACTTGACACCAAAAAACGTATGGCTTTTTATTTTCATGGTTTGATTTTTAACGTAACTAATAGTTTTATATTTTGTTACACTTATTGATTAAATACGCTATTTCTAATAATTGAAAAATATATATTTCTGGAAATCATCTTGCGACCCCACAACCGTGGCCTTGCGACCCCTACTTTGGCAACCCCTGTTTTTATATGTGAGTGAGTAACACTGTTTTAATGGTACAGCCTACTCACTAGGCCCAGCTAATGTTGTGTTCAGACCAAGCGCGAGTGATTTACATGTTAAGTCAATGCAAAGACGTGATAGACCTACTTGTGGCGCGAATTGCGCGAATGAGGCAGCGCGAATGGCGCGAATCGAGCGAATTGACCGTTCGCGTGATTCGCGCGAGTTGAAAAATCTGGATTTTGCCAAAAATTTGCACCGCGTTAACCAATCAGGAGCTTGCTCTAGTAGTGAGGTGATTAGACGACGTAGCGAGCGGAGGCAGAAATCCGAAACTGGAGGACAAAATGGAGGACAAATTGATCGTTGCTGTTTGTGGACACCCGGAGCTGTATGATTCTTTTTCTTACTTTTATAGGAACAGGAATAAAAAGGATCTTGCTTGGAAGAAAGTGAGTGAGGAGGTCGGAGAATATGGTAAGTTGTAAAAACGCTCTTTACTCAATTTGAGCTATATATACATATACATATAGCGCAGCCACCCTCTCAAACAAAGTCCATGTCCGCCATTTCGAAATGAGACTGGAGCCGCCTGCCAGAAGCCCCTCCCATGACGCGAATTTGACGCACGAATGAAGCGAATTTGACGCGCGAATGAAGCGAATCTGACACGCGAATGAAGCGAGTAAACTCAAAATGTTCAAGCGTCCAACTACACGCGAATAGCGCGATTCATTCGCGCCATTCGCGTTTGGTCTGAACACAACATGAGAGGGACCCTCCCAGACAACTTGTCTTGGTTGCACCTGGTTAGAACACTGTGTCATCTTACCTGATGTGAATGTGTGTATGAAAGAGAGAGTGTTTAGGTCATCTGTGATCGTATACCTGGCTGTGTGGGCAGTGGGAGGTAGAGCAGGTGGTCTGAGGCTGTTGGCCGTGACTAGCCCTCAGCTCCTGTTTGAGACGCTGGTTCTCAGTCTCCAGCACCTCCAGCTGTTTCTCCAGATCTGTCGCCCCCTACACACAAACATCTGAGACTATGACGGTTACGTTCCTCTACTATCAACAAATCATCTACCATATCACTGAAATGCAAACTTCTTCTCAAACACCGAAAACAAAAGTGTTGTGAGTGTTGTTGATCTTACCAGCTCAGAGCGCAGTCTCTCCACCTCCTGCGTCTGGTCCACTAGTTTCTCCTCCAGCTCCTTGACCTACAAAAACCAGCAAACCGTATTAAATCCACTCCCGAAGTCAGCGTGTCTCACGCATCAACCCTCATGAGGTACGGATCTGCTTTCATCGCATTCGACAGAAACAATGAATATCGGTGAACAAAAGGTCACAAGCGGCAGGGAATGTACATGATCCGTCTGAAACACTGAGCTCTGCTGTGTGTGTTTGTGTGTAACACACCTGTGTGCGTAGCCCAGTGATGAGAGCGAGTTGTTCCCCTTCGTCTTTTTGAAGCCGTTCTTGTGATTGAACTTTATTTATTTGTAAAGCGTTGGAAAAATCCACAGGCCTCTGATTTAAAGCATTAGAGACCCTGGTACCTGCAGTAAACACACACGTTTTAAACACATCTGCAACGAAAAAACATCACAGGTGATATCAGCAGAAACATCCTTGACAAACATATGAATGCTTCACCAGCACATTGTAAGTGTATAGTGCTGTTGTGTTCCTCTGAAACAAAGCTAGGGGGTCAATAGTCATTTTCAACCACCTGTCATTAAACCAATGTGATTTTTTAAGATACCGTAGCTAGCTGTAAACATGTCGATAATAGTTCAACTGGTAAACCATGGTGCTTATAGACACCAAATTAATAAACTTGTGAAAATGCCGGTGTTGTGACTTGTCACTCAGCATCTTTAACATTATTTGGATTTTATTTTTTATTTCCTTTGTAATATATAGGGCTGTCAAATGATAAATCATGAAAGTTTGTGTTTTACATAATATAAGTCTGTGCAATGTGCACATTTTTTTATTTTTAAACATGTATGTATTTAAGAAAAAATATGAATAGTTTATATATCATTTAAATTATTTGTAAATATAAATAAATACATGTAAATATTTCCTAAATATGTATACATGTATGTTTTTGCGTTTATAAATCCCAAATTAATATGCACAGTACACAGACATACATTATGTAAACACAAACTTTTATTCTGGATGCGATTAATCACATGAATCGTTTGAAAGCCCTACTTTGAACAAAATATGCTTAAGATGTAAGTTCATTATTATTCCTGATGAAAAACGCAACAATATTCGCTCATATTAAACACTTTTTAATCAACGAAATGAAGTGGATATTTGATATGGTTACATTTCCATGGGTGTAACAAATAATTTAAATATTTTACCTCAATTAATGTTAAAATGTCAGAACGCAATTTGCAACGCAACATGTTAAATTGAGAAACTAGAAGTGTGTAGTGACTAGAAGTGATTGCATTCATTTACTTGCATAGAGTATGTTTGCCATTTAAAATATACAACTAAAAGGTTTGTAATCACACATGACAGTTTGTGTCTCTCACCTGTGGGCGATACAGCTTGGTTGAGCTGACTGCTCAGCTGTCTGGGCTGCTCGTGAGGTTCTTGGTGAACAAGTGGATGTTCTTGGTCGATCTGGTGGTCGTGCGTCTGCAGGCTCTGCAGCAGGAGTCTTTTAGCAGCGTCTTCACTGCGGAGGCGCGCCTGAAACTCACAAACCCGTTCCTGCAGCGTCTGCACAAACACAAAAGATCAGTGTAAATGAAACCCGCTGTCAGCTGTGGTACGTCACGCTATACATGAGAAACTAAAGCAGCGTAACAGGAAAAACGTTTCACATGAAATCTAGACATCGAAAAGTTTTATCTGACAACGGAACTTAGGGAAACTCAAATTTCCATCTTCATTTACTCATCCTGATATTGTCATTTGATTTCTGACAGCTCTTACTGTCAACATTCATTTTCATTATCTCTGGATGGAGAAGAGAGGGCAGGACATTTCTGGATGCTTCTTTAGGCTTCCACAGATAACAATGGTTTGGAACAACATGAGGGTGAGTAAATGCTGCCCAAATTGTCATTTGAGAGCTGTAATGTGACACAAAACCATTATGAGAACATTCCTAGATGCAAAACTGTATTTACTCAATAGACATTATTTTCAGCAACTCAAACGACTACACAAGCACGAGCAGAAACATTCAAGCAAACAGGGCGGAACTATAAACATAACAGACGGATACTGCAGCTTTGTAAAGACCAACGTCAGAATAAGGCACAGCGGCTCACAGCCAAGCACAAAGAGAGAATCAGAGGGAATTACGTAGGCAGACATCCAGGAACAGGACAAAGTAACCTTCTGTACAGATGAACCGACATCAACCAGGTGCAGAGAAAAGGAAGTCAAGGAAAACCAGAGAAAAATGGAGGGCAGAGGAGAAAAGAAGAAAAGCATGAGAAACAGCATGAAAGCAGGTGACAACGATGGATGACAAATGACAACCCACAGAACTTAAACATCACATCAAACAAAGAAAAACAGCACAGTTTCTTTCACACTTGAGTCAAACTCTCTAAACGCAGATCAAAATGTGCACATACCAATGCATCGAGGGGGAAATCCTGCATTACAATGATTCGCTGGGTTGGAAATAGGCTCTATACAGAAGAACATTCTACCTTACAGGTGACACAGTTGGTTGCATGAATGCAGAAAGGTCTAGTGATGGTCTAAACTATTGTTTGAGTTGAGGATCAATGCTACTAACCATTGAAAAGCAGGAGGCCTCTCTGAACCTCCTAGCCAATCAGATCTCACCAATGCTTATGGGCAGGCCCACCATGTGACACACATTATTCATATCCGGATAATTGCTATGCCTTTTATTTGTCTACAGTATTATTGCAATGTTGGATTGCAAAATCTAACTTTTTGTGTTTTAATGATGTTAAAAAAATGAAAATCTTAAGCTTTTTTTAAGTAAATCAATTAAATAATACATAAATAAATAATAAATAAATTAAATATTATATTATATTAAATACGGCATTATAGTATTCTAAATCCTGACTTGTTGATGGAAAATAAGTTACTATGATTTCAGAGAAATGTAAACAATATCCAGAATTATATATAGCGATAAACACCCCATATACACACAGCTCTTATTTTGGATTGTCTCATATCTTTCACAGATGTTTACCCAGGCTTTGAGATCAAAGGGAAGAGAGATGTTCTCCTAATATATCACTACATAATGTTATGTAACTTCAATTGTTACATTCAGTACAAAGGATAACATGACACCAAAACAAGGCTTACTATTGATTCTGTCTCAGAAAAATCTGTCTTGCGAAACTGGTACAATCAACAGTGACAAAACAATCCTTCGAGTATTCTGTAAATTTTTGTCTGGTGACGAATGAGCAAAACAAGGATGGGGCAAAGGCAAACCCAGGGACCTAAAAATCATAGAAATTTGGAAACAGGCGTTTTAATCAAGCTAGTAGGCAAGTTTCCAGTAACCACCCAAAGTACTCCAACAATTCCATAGCAATGCCCTAGCAAGCAGAAAGCAACATTCTAAAAACTTTGGCAAATGCTATAGCAACACTGTTGCTGCCACGATGTTGTTATGGTTGGAAAAAAAAATTCAGAAAAAAGGGCTCCATCTGGAGAGCTTTAAAGTATTGTACAAAGCTCTCAACCTTCCATTTGGACCATAAGCACAGAAGAACAATTCTTAAGTGTATTGTAGACTAATAAACAGTATCAGTGAAACACTTTGAGCAAACAGCAGTCAATTTAATTAAGAAACCCTGCGAAACGTGATGGTCCCGCATATACGGCCCTGGGGGATCCCCACAATAAACACAGTCCACAGGGTAATTTGCCCTGAGCAACCAGTTCAGCTGAGAAGCCCTCCAGCTGATAACATTGTTTAAATACAGAACAGACAGGCAGTGCTGCATCTTATTAACCCGCTTAAACCAATTATCCAGAAAACAGATGGAACTACACAACAGTCACTGGACATTCAAGTCTTCTGAACCAAAACACTACCATAGGAAGAAGAGGGCAAAGTTTAATTTGCTATTCGCCGATTAATAGCCTAGAAGTGTCCACATTTACATTATTTTTTACAAGATAACGCTTGGTAATAAAATAATGAAAATTGCCATTTTTGGGTTAACGATCATTGTGTACAATAATCGGTGAGGTAAGACTCAATTAATAATAATTCATTACATTTATAAAGCGCTTTTCTTTGTACTCATAGCGCTTTACATCAAAGGGGGGAAATCTCCTCAACCATTGTGCAGCATCCTGCTGAATGATGCGACGGCAGCCATATCGCACCAGAACGCCTACCACACACCTGCTTATTGGTGGAGAGGAGACAGAGTTACGAAGCCAATTAGTACATATGGGGATGATTAGGAGGCCATGATGTATAGAGGCAAATGGGCAAATTTTGGGGATTTTTAATGACCACAGAGAGTCAGGACCTCGGTTTAACATCTCATCCGAAGGACGGTGCTTCTTGACAGTATAGTACCCCCATCACTATACTGGCGCATTAGGACCCACTCAGACCACAGGGTGAGCACCCCTGCTGGCCTCACTAACACCTCTTCCGGCAGCAACCTAGTTTTTCCCAGGAGGTCTCCCATCCAGGTACTGACCAGGCTCAACCCTGCTTAGCTCCAGCGGGCAACCAGTCTTGGGCTACTGGGTGATAAGGCTGCCGGTTGTACAGAACAATGCACTATGAAGTAAATATTTAAAAGGAGGCCGTACCTGTATCAGGAGCTGTTGCTGCTCAGAGGTGGCCGCTTCAGAGAGGTCAGAGGTCAAACAATGGCGCTGAAGGACAGAATTAGGCAGTGAGAGGAAGGAGCTCTCCTCCTCACCATCACTCATCAGGATATCCAAAGAACTTGCTGAAACTACACGCACACAAAAACAACTAATTACCCTCAAGGAAATGAACAAAAATCCACATTCTAGCTTCTACTTAACACAATTAAAATGTTAATCCAAACATACACCGAAACAAATGCACCATTCATTCACACTGCTGCATGCCGCAGTACAGCAACTCTCAACCTGACATCTATTACTCTCAAACTCTCTCTCTCCCCTCGCTCACTCAATCCTCTGACAAACACGTCTCAGGGTCTTCTAAGCACCATGGAAACCAGTAAAGCGCGATAAGATACAAGATAACCGTTTCCTGCGGGTGATATATTAACCAAAGCGTTTTGTCCTGGATGTCAGACACCCGTGCTCCTTCACGCTCACACGGACAAGACGCCGGTGCGCTTAACCATGACACAGCAGGTAAAGACGCTCTCTCTCAAAACACAATGCCAATCTTCCACTGCATTTACCGCAAATAACACACAACCTGCAATCTGCAGCGCTTTCCACAACATCCCACTGTTTCTCTCTCTTTGTTGGCTTCTCGTACTTACCTCTTTTTTGTGTTTTTTGGTCATTGTTTCCTCACACAATTGGTGTGCCTGTTTTATTGTCCCATGCAGAACGGAGAGCTTTAGCTCACACATACGATTTCTCTCTCTTTAACACACACAGACATACGCAACAGTCCCAGTCTTCAAGCCCCCGGTCTGTCTCCAAGGAGATTTACCCTTGTGTACCTGGACAGAACGCTGTTGTATTCCATTCAGTCTGGAAATGTCGCTCAGTCAGTAAGACAGAAAGCCTCTCTCACCTTCTGTGAGTGAGCGAGAGCTCTCTTACGCACACATCTTCTGTCTCTCTCTTCACCTCTCTTCAACACTCACGCAAATATTTAAACAATCCTTTAAAAAATGCTGCCAGACCGGTTTCCAGCTGAGCCATGTGATGACGCTTACCGTCCAATGGGAGGTCTGTGTTCCAGAGTTCCTGAAGGCAGGGGGTGTGGCTGATGTCCCAGGTCTTTCGTGTGCCGTACATGACCGCAGGGCCGAGCAGACCCGCACCGCACCGCTGGACCGGCTGTGGAACAGAAACACATGGTTTTATAAGACTGGGTGACAAATAGCTGACTGAAGACACCTCTTACTTTTTGCTTTCTTTTTTATTTGTGAATCTCTACAAAGTGTATCTTATGAATTACGATAAGTTGCGTACCATTTTCTATAATGTGAAACAATAAAGAAACGTTGCATGTTTGACTTTTAATATTAAATCAGGCTATTAACTGTTATGTTCAAGTGATTTTTCGAGTTCATTTTGAATCACTTTTCTTATTTTTCCTAAAAAATAAAACTAGTAGGGTAAAATAGTGGTAGACATTGTTTACAGTGTATTTGTCATACTGATAAAAGGAAGGTTAAAGTAAGAGAAGTGCATTGTGGGATATAGTACTCCATGCTGTGTGTAGTAGATTAAACATTAGCAGTGTGTCCAAATAGTGACAGGAAGTTGAACAACACCCGAGTCAACCCTTGGTACATACCATCATTAAACAAGAACCCACAAAAAATTTAAATCAATAACTGAACGTTGTCAGGAAGTGAACATTTTCCACTGTTGGTGGAATAAAAACAGTCTATCAAGGAACAAGCCAAAAACATGTGTGTGATAGCTCACTGTCACATCTGTCTTGCCCCTAAAGATGTGCCCAGAGGTCTCACGGGACACTGATCTGGCCTGCCCTGAGCCGCCCCTATATTTTAATCATACAGAAAAGCGCACATACTGCACACAACCCATATACACTGCAGGCAAAGTAAAATAAGTGTGTGTTATTGTATACAACCCATGTTCCCTATATTGTCAAATAAATGAACAACAATGAACAAGCTCATGTAGTTTTAACTAAAAAGATTACAGCCCAGCGGCCACAGTTCACATCAACAGAACAGGATTAAAGTCCATACAAGCACCTGCATATTGAACAGGACCCTATACAGACCACAGACCCCCAGAGACCATTGGAGACCATATACAGACTATGGAGACACCTATACAGACTATACAGACTGAATTGTGGATATGCATAAGAGACTATACAGACTGAATTGTGGATATGCATAAGAGACTATACAGACTGAATTGTGGATATGACTATAACCTATACCATAAGAGACTATATTGTGGATATGCATAAGAGACTATACTGAAGATATGGAGACTATACAGACATAAGAGACTATACAGACTGAATTGTGGATATATGAGACGCATATACAGACTGAAATGTGGATATGCATATGACGAGACATATTATTGAAATGTGGATATGCATAAGAGACTATACAGACTGAATTGTGGATATGCATAAGAGACTATATAGACTTTCTAAACAGACCCCATCTGCTCACAAACACAAGGAAAACAACATTATTCACCATCACTAGTCTAGTGATAATTTGTTTAACCAGTTCACATATGCACACTTGGGCACCCTCTTGTGGTGTGAATATGTTATTATATTGCATAAATATACATGCATATTTCATTCAGACAAGTGTATTTAGGTCACTTTTATAAAAAGAGGTCTCTGGATTGTTTCACCGCCAGGTTTTATGTGAAGTTATGTTAAGCCTGTTTTAGGACTATTAGGGTCTTTGCATTGTAGTCTATCTCTAATTCTCATTGATGATTCTCTGTACAGCAATTCTGTTCGACTTTAATGCTTAAAGAAGTTCACTTCAAAATTTGCCCCCATTGTTTTCCATAGTAGGACTGAAAATGACAATGGAAAGTCAATGGGGACAAATATTGAAGTAAACTAATGCAAATAATGTCAATGCAAACGAAATGTCTACTCTTTGTGAAGCTTTGTGAATTTCTGACAATATCAACAACACACTACACCTGACTACTACTACCAGACCACTGAAAAAAAAAGATTAAAGTCCTATTAGAGGTCTCTCACTGACATGCACATAGTCCTGAGGTGCCAGGAATCCGGCCTTCCTGCGGTCTCGGTCATGCTCCAACCAGCCCCTGTTAATGAGCGATCCCATCCAACCCAACATCTCTCCAGATCAACTACTCCTGACTTCTCGGAGTCTTCATGCTGATGACTTCCTGATCTTATTAATAAAACGAAAGTGATAAACAGCAAGAAAATGTAAAACTTGCAGGTTAGTCAAGATGTCGTGCATCTTCACCTCCCTCTGCTGAGACACAACAGCTTACGCCAAGCATATTTTACCCATAATCCTTTAAGCTGTCAGTAGATGACCTCATTCCGCCGTCATGGCAGAAGGGATTCAATTCAATCCCTGCACTCGACACCTGTACAGTACTTTCACCTGGTCATACGATTTGTGTTGTTCCAGCAATTTAGAGAACAAATAGTGACCATGTTTAAAAATGCCACCTACAGTACTTAAATGTCATAAGTGTGTAGGTAAGTTTCAAAAATACATTTGGGGTCTCTGAACATAATCTACATGGGCATCCTTTTTTCTGAAATGTTAGAGCTAGAAACACAATGTACATGCACCCGTGGAAGCAGATAACTGAATTAATACAGCATCTACTAACTGCTTTTATTTGAAAAACATCAATAAGGTAACCGTTAAAATGTTTTCAAAGGTTATAGATGTTCTTCCAGAGTAACTGTTCTCAATAGCCACACTTCCTAGCAATATGGCATACTGTAGATCTTAATAGCAGTAAGTGAATGATCATGACAGAATGACAGCACTGTTCATAACTGTGAGCATGCAGCTAAAGTGGTTATGATCGGCTATAATATCGGCAGGACTTTATTATCGGCAGATACCAATATGAATGATAATTTATCGCGCATCCCTAGTGTTGAAACCGTTTCAAATCATGCACAACACGAGAGACGGGGACAACTGCAGGTTGGAGACATGGGTGTGCCGAAAGGTTTCTCATCGGTGAAAGGAGTTTCCTACTGGCATTTGGCTTGGCCAATCAGTGTTAGCCATACAGATACGTCATTTCCTTGAAACGAAAGACGATGGCGGTAAGTCATGTGCTCAGCTCTATGTGTGCCATAGATAGACGAATGTATTAAAATATTTGTTAAAATACGTAAACTTTTTTGTGTTGCATTATATATTTGCATCCTTAGTTATTACTTTGTTGTTTTTGTTAGACGCATATTACAGTTAAACAGAAAAGCGATTTCATCAAAGCCTTAGCAGTTGTTAATTTGAATGTGTGTAACGTTAGGTATCGTTGACTGGAAGTCTGTAAGGCCAGAAGTAAGAAAAGAGTACAGAGTTGAGTTCAAGCTCACAAAGTGTGATGGATGTGGACACGTCTATAAAGAGACAACTGGATACTCTACTACATTTTATTCGAACAAGAAATTTGTTGGCTTCTGTTCAATGGACTGCTACTACTACAGTGTTGTGATTGGGTGGATTTTTTCAAGACAAATTACCAGAAATTTTACAAATGTTTGCTTAATTGCTTAATGTCTTGATGTCAAATAACAAGTTAATAAAATAATTCATACTAATACATACATGTTAATTCTTTGTTTAATAATCAAAATGATAGCGTTTGCACAGATCAAAACATTAATGTCACTAGTTTAAATGAACCTGCAGTGAAATTACAGAAAAAACATACAATTGTAAAGCATAGATGTATTAGACCAATGTTTTTGAAGTATTTTTTTTTAAATCTACAAAGCTCATTACAAACATTTATGCCATAGCACAATACAATTATTAAACGGATGTATTAGTGTTCAAATAGCATTTCTAAAACACAAAACAAAAGAGAAATATAAAAGAGTAACAACTATATATATATTTAAATACTTCATAAAAGAGTGAGGGTCCTCATCCAATAACAAAAACATACCCAACATAGAGATAAAATGAAGGTCATTTATATTTGTTGTAATCCTAAATTACCAGTGTTCTTAAATCGTTGAACCAACCATTGCATTGTGGTCTAACTTTGAGGAAATCACATTTATGTATAGTATAGGTACATTTCAGAGGTGTGATTTGAACAGTGGTAAGAGTCATTTGTTTATGATCCTCATCAGCGATGTCCTGAATTAAGTACATCGCTTTTACAGTAAGACCAAAACAAAGCGCGATGATGCTGTCATTCTTGACAAAATAAAGTTCATATTTGAACGTTTAATGCAGCCATTTTTAAAGTAACTGAATGAAATGAGTTAACGGATGTTGAGAAGGATCACACGAGTCATTCTAGATTTTTCACTTCCGGTTAATCTGTAGGCCAATCGTTTTTAACCAGATGTTCCGCCTGTATAGTCAACGGTCAGCCTCGGCAACCAACTGTCAAGACCTTTCGGAACGCCCTAACCTTTCGACACACCCATTTCTCCGACCTGCAGAGACCCCTACTAGACACAAGATGCATTTGCCCCTTGAGCTTCACTGTATTTGTTATTAATTGGCCACAATGGGGAGCAGTAAGAACCAATTAATGCACGTGTACGTCATCAGTCACATGAACAAACAAAAATACCCAGCATCTAACGGTCACTGTGAACGCCACAACATTATGACACCCAAGGTCCCCCATCTCTCTCTCTCGCTCCCTTAGGTCAAGTTACGCTGCTCATCAGTAAAACAACACTCGGATCCTTCTGATGTTTCAGCAGAGCATCGTCTGGTCTCCAGGGAGGACCTCATACAACACTCCTCCACTGGGAATAACTGATCATCAGCTCATATCCCCTGATGAAATACCACACCAGAGATCATCATGTCATCGCTCATTTGTGCACAAGTGCTTTTTAATATAGGTGTTATAGATCGACATCTAAAGATGCACTTCACTGAAACTGTTGGTTTAACTAATGTTTTTTAATCTCTGTCACACTTTCATACAGACATAATTTTCACCTTTTCCAGCAGCGCCCTTACACAGTGTGTGTGAATCTCATTAGCCTCCTTCTGCCTCGCTCTGTCCCAAGCGTCTCATCTCCTATTTTAGTTCTGCTACCCACATCCTCCAACCGACACTAGATCACCAGACACAAGTATGTACAAAACACTGACGATGTTACAAAAAACAGCGGTCAAATGACTCTACGTGGAACTGAGAATCTGTTTCATCTGTACTCTTTACGCATTGAAAGACGGTTTCAGATTCACACGACATAAAATAGGCATAAACATAACTTATTTAAAATATTTCAAAAGTACACCGTGACATATGCTACATATGTTTGGGGTCTTAGTGACCTCGGGTATATACTGTAACTTGAATGAAATAAACTTTCACATGCATATTTGAGACAATAAATAATTGAATTTTTTTATTGTTTGTTTTACATTTTGTCTGAAAAACTATTATTTTACCAAATTTTTGTACATACAGCATTGAAAGAAAGTCAATCATTCTCTAGAGAACTGAATGGATGTCAATCAATACGTATAGTACAGTACAATAATGCAATAGCAAGACATGGGTAAAAAACTAAAGTGAACACAAGTCACTGTGTACAAACGCATCAGAAAAATGCCATGAACATGTAATGTTGTTCAGTATACGTGCAAATGTATATGTGTGCACAGGTCTTTGCATGCAATCTGCTAACATGCCCGTGTTATAAACCACATCACATTGTAAAATCACAAGTTTATTCTGGATATAAAAAACAAAAGCTCTTATTAGATTATCCTGTTTATTCACCATAGTGTACAGCATCAATTATTCACACCAGCCGATGCATGAGTGCACACAGTCTGTCACCAGTATCAAACTGAATCCTGTGGTCACACGTCTGTCTGATATCCCTATATCATTCATATGTAGTCTCATGTGTCTCACCATCTGTCTGTCTGCATTTCTGTCTATGTCCAAATCACCGTAAAACCAAGCAGCACGCAGGAATAAAAACACACGGATGGCCTCTTTACCATAAAACATGAATCTCTATACAGTTATTACAGCCTACCCATCCCCCCCAACATAAAGGAGAAAAATCATTCCTCCCTCCCTCTCTGCTCCTCTAAATCCCTCCATCTCACACCAGCACCACACATCACAGCTAGTGTGAAAACATCTGGCTGGACTGGGAACCGCAGAATAAAAACACAGCACCCGGCAACCAATTCACAGCATCAGCAGATATGAAAACTTGATGCATTAATTACTTTAGGAGATTCAACACAGTTCTGGTTCATCACGCAAGAAACAAAATGACACGTGGTTGAAGAAAAATGTTCCTTATAAAAAAACTCCCCCTATTTCCCTGAACTTACCGCTATCCCTGCGGCCTCCTGCCGTCTCTCATCCCTCCATCATTTTGCAGCGTTTACGTTCAGAGCAGACATGCATATACACTCTCACGTATATGAACACATACAGCCGATCTGTGCACCGCCACTAGCTGCTCTCCCTTTGTCTCTCTCACACAGCTCCTCACTCTCACTCTCTCTCTCTCTCTCTCTCTCACACACACACACACACACTAGTACTGACAGGAACGCTCTTTTTCCTGTCGCTGTTCCCTGGTAACGGTGGAATCTGAGCCAGCATCTCGGCCCCCCGCGAATCTGCCCTATTTCCCTGATCTCTCTCTTTCTCTCTGTGTGAAATAAATGTTTCAGCATGTAAATGCCATGTGGTGTTGCTCTCTTCGACTATACGAACACGCTTCACCATACTTTCACCATATTCTGAAACGTTTATATTTTTTCACATTGCAGATGCTTTTATCCCAAGTGGCTTATTCCACGTTTTTTTTATATACTATATGTTGCGTCTATATGTGAGACAGAGCACTGAGGAATGGTTAAAAAAAGGATGAGAAGACGAGATTTTAAAGGGGTCATATGGCATATGGTCTTTGGTGTGTTATAAGTTGCCCATGCATGTAACATGTATGTTCGACCAATCCCTACGCTAACAATCATAGCACACCAGAGCGATGAGCTTTGTAAAAAATCCACTCGTTTCAGAGAGGCAGCAAGAGGAGATACAAACATACACGTTATGTGGAAAATACAGTGTTTTTGAACCTTAAATTGTGTATACACATCTAGAACAAACCTGCCCCCTCTCACTCTTCTCTTTCCCATTGAATCATTCATGAGGGCCACTGCGTGTAAGAATTAGAATGTCCACAGAACCACAACAGAAACTAGTGCAGTGGAATGAATAAGGAGTTCTATGTAAATGGCTCTTAACAGTGTCCTCTGGGATTTGAACCCATAACCTCTGTCCTGCATGCTTGGAATCCATGTGTAAAAGCCATTCTTTTGAAAATCCTGTGTTATTCACATTAATGAACAAAAGACTGTAAATAGAAGAGTTTCTTTGCAGGCCTGCCAAAGCTGGTGTAATTGGTCACTCATTTGTGTGGTGTATTAATTGACGGGTCTCACAGCAACTACACTAACATCATTCTTCTGTAGTGACGCTCTACCGAGAACAGACACAAACTGTTTGAGCTCCTCTACGAGGTAACTGGGTTACAATGGCAAACATGAGCAAGTGCACAGAAAACGAGACACAGTTCGGAAATATGACAAGCTATTTTCATACAGTGGGCTGAGCTAAGCCCAGATTGTTTTACAAGCTATATGCAAAGTTGCAGGTCAGCATTACTGAACTTTTTCTTTAAGGTTGCAAAAACAAAGGATACAAACCACTGCTATGTGCATCTCAAATGTTTACTTAAGAAGCTTGACTTCAGAACGATTGAACTGTCAGCGCTAAATCGGGATGTTTTCAGTATTGACAGGCCCCTGACCCCATTCAAGATAATCTAGCACTGCAAGTCAAACTTAAGCGAACCTTATGAATGAATGCAAATGATAGTAAGATGAAGTAAAATACATGGACAACCTTAGAGGTGCACTATTCAAAAAAGAAACATAAAATATGTTTAACTCAACTAGGCAGACACAGAAGTGTTTGCTTTCATGTACTCGGGAGTCTAGAGGTATCATCCTTTTTGCCAATGGCTGATGTTTAATGTCACAACTGATGCTGTCTCATAAACATCAGCGAATGTGAGACAACGCAACGGAAGATGCTATTATCTTACATGACACGAGGGGACTTTACCTCAGATCTGCCATATCAACCAATAAACTGTTTTTATGATAACTGATGCTGCTCCTGAAAAAAAAAAAAGAGTCTTACAAAACAAATTCCAACAAAGAAGATCATTTCTGACGATTCAACAAGTGACTGCAAAGCAGATTGAGAACAGGCAACAATGGCAGATTGCATGAATTAATGAAGTTAAGATGAAAGGACACGGAGCTCTCCGATTAACCCACTGCTTACGTAACCTCTCATTCACCGCATGCTAACAGGATTTTATCCGCTAAACTGTCCATCAGCAGGGAACATTACTGGAGGTACAGGACAGTGAAAGTACACTTGGGGAGGGGGGATGTGGGTATGAAAAGAGGATGCAAACCAATTCCAGGTAACACAGAAATCCCAACATGTACTTGTTTAAAAACATGCTGAAAACTACCATTTCAATTTGTGAATAAAGCAAGGAAAAGAATCCATCACAGAAGAACACAAACTCATGAACCCTTTTGATAAGGGACAAATCAACCTCAGACGCATTCATTGAAATAAACCGCCTTTGAATCGTTCTTCATCGATTGTCTGGGACACTCTATATGCCCACAGAGCACGAAGTTCAGCTTAAACCTCAAACTGGCAAAGAACCATCTGATGTTTCACCAAATCAATAATACAACACTCATAAATAATGAGAAGAAAATCAATAAATTATTTGGATCAAATGGAGGGATTCCAGCCGCAACCACACAGCGTAAACTGTAAGACATTTCTTCAAACCTTAAAAACATTTACCATCTTAAACCCATTAGATATACCCCCCCACCACTGCCCCCCTTTCCAGTTTCAACCTCACCTGTGCTTTTCTCTTCCTGACATGCACGTTCTCCTGTTGTGCACATCTACTTCGACTTGATTTCCTGGTCATTCCATCCAGACAGCTTTCAAAACCATGTCGCCTTTGGACTTTTGAAGTCTCTAGGGCTCTAGAAATTCCCGACCAGGAGTGCTTGCTCCTCTTCCTACGTCCAGGTTTGACTGCAACCGCGCTGGGCTGTTTGAAGTCCTCCACAGCCTCGGGTTCTAGGGGCTCCAGGAACTTGGGTCTCTTGAACAGGCTGTTGAGAGAAAGCAACACCAAGGTGCACAGCACATACATGGCGGCGCTTACCAATTTGGTCACAACAAGTGGGTCCGCAAGTGAGTCCGGTCTCAAACGGAGATGGAGTTTCCTTTCTGAGCCATTCTGGCTGCTCTTGTTTCAGGGTGAAGTCGTGCGCAGAACACTATCTTACAGACGCAATATCAGTTGCACCTTCGAGTTCTCTTGTGCTGTCAAATTTCCAAAAACAAGCAATGGACGATAGTGGCAAAACTCTATGAGTGTTTTGTCAGACACCTCTGTGCGAGTTCCTCTAATGCTCATTTAGACTGATAATCTGTTTGTGATCTGATCAGCAAATGAGACGGCGCTTGTCTCTCGCTCGAGGGAGGGAGGACTCACGATCACCTGCTTTTACACCCAACAAAAGCCATTACAATCTACCAGGACACACCGTATACAGACACACCTTGATAAGCAACTCACTGTATGTACACCACTGTAAACACACTCACACAATTGTGGAATAACAGAGGACTATTGTTTGTTACTCCGGTAACAACGGGTCCTCCCTTTTACATTTGATGTCCATCTCAATGCCACTTCTTCTTCGATAACCAGACAACCAAACATTATAATCCATAAGAAATTCCAGAGAAATCTGAACAGTGGAGTCATAAACGTTTATCCAAACACAAATCGTCTCCTCTTCTAGTGTCACAAATGGTTTTATGTTGTTTGCAGTCATTAAATGATGGTGAAACTTGCAGGTCAGTCCACTCCCTCTTCCATAATTCCTGTCGATAGTCCGGTCTATCTCCCAGCTCGTGCTGTGTAACGCTGGCCAAACTCCAAACGTTCACAGAAAGGTGCTCTTCGGTCTCTGCCCGCCCGTCCAGCTCTCATGTCGCCCATCTGTCACAGCAGTACAGATTTAACCGCACCCATCGCTTGGTTCTGGTGATGTAACAACTGGGTTTGCATTTATGCAAAAACATGAAAATCCATTCAAAAACTCCGAGCTTTTTCGTGATTGGTCGTTGCCATAGTGAGCTGACCTCGTTGCATTGCGTCTTACAGACCTGTTCATCATACTTTACGGGAAATGACACTGCCAGTCATGAGGTCTGAATTACGATGTTGTAAAAACAACACTGGACCTCAAAAATAAAATATCTAAAATATTTTCTCAGATAAAATATCTGAGACCGTTGTGCTCCACCAGTGTGTGTGGACAACATCTTCTGGTTCATTACCCATTTTAGGGGTCTGTTACACAGTGAATGGGTCACATACTTCAGTTCACAGATAAACAACAAGCCTTTATGGCCACTGTTCTGTATGATAATACTGTAACCAAATTATTACGTAGAAAATGAAAAACAGACTAAATTGTAGTATGTAGATCATTGACAGGATATTTTGTTCCACCAGAGGATTTGACATTGAGTGCGTTTACATGCACAAAATAAACGAACATCTATAAAAAATTAGCTTATAAAAGAAACCTGTTTTCACCCGTTTACATGAATATCAATAAACCAGCTATATGCAGAAAACTGTGTTTACATGGAAATTTGAGACTTGGCAGGTTCTCGCGTACAGTGACATCACCATCGAGCCGGTCTAGTAATTAAAAATGCCGCAGGAAATCGGTCAGAAGCTGTATTTTTGTATCTCTTTTCATGTCCACAGTATCTACAAATGCAATAATAATTTTTCATTTTACATCAACTGCATGATTCGAGAGTGGACTTTTATAGGTTTATTTTACATTCTGTTTGGGACTTTTACTATTGCGCTGTCAGACATGCGCACAAACAAACTGAGAGAAAACCGGTAAAGGCGTTTACAGTAATCTGAGTAATGGGCTTTACGCGTTTACATGACCTTGCTTGTTATCAGCCTATTAAGCATAATCAGAGTACGACTGTGCATGTAAACGCACGCAGTGTTTTTCAAAATTGTTTTCAAAATATTTTGAGTATTTAAAAACACATATTTATAAAAATCCTTTACCTTGAAATATGAAATATGATTGGGATGCATGGGGGAAAATTAACCATCTGTCATTTTAATCATTCATTTAAACCTTCAAATAGGTTTGCAAAGATGCACACAAATATTGAACTCCCAAGAATTCATAGACGCTAATCTCAAACTTCTTATGTTGTCATTTCTATGAGCCTTAGTTAAAGGGCTTCTAGAAATCTGGCTTAATCACTTTGGAGTTATAAAAGATGGTGCTGCACATCACAGATAGTGAAATAAGGATTAAATAGAGCACCACTTGCACTTACTGTGGATAAAAAGAGCTGACATGGTGAAAAGATGAACAACTTAAAGGAACATTCCACTTTTTTTGGAAATATGCTAATTTTCCAACTCACCAAGAGTTAATAAATTGAGTTTTACCGTTTTGGAATGTATGCTGCCGATCTACGCGTTCAAAAATGACCAAAGAGTTTTGATATTTTTCCTATTTAAAACTTGACTCTTCTGTAGTTATATCGTGTTTTAAGACAGGCGGAAGATGAAAAGTTGCAATTTTCTAGGCCGATTTGATTAGGAACTATACTCCTATTCTGGCGAAATAATCAAGGAAGTTTGCTGCCGTAACATGGCCGCAGAAGGCGCAGTGTCATCACGCAGCGCATGTGGAAATAGGCTAACTTCAGTCAACATATACAAGTTACCTAGCTTGGGACTAATAACTGCGGCCATGTGACGACAGCAAACTTCCTTGATTATTTCGCCTGAATGGGAGTATAGTTCCTAATCAAATCGGCCTAGAAAATCACAACTTTTCATTTGCGCCCGTCTTAGTTAGATACACACTATAACTACAGAAAAGTCAAGTTTTAAATAGGTTTGATTATATTCATAATCATTTTTGAACACGATGCTACTGGTCTAATTGGATTCAATGATCTATGCTAAGCTATGCTAAAAGTACTATCGCCAGAAACGGAGATTGGCAGAATAGAGGGTACGCATTGACGTCACTTTTCCACGTGAACATGCCGGGACACGCTCCCTTGAGTGGTAAAACTAGCTGCAATCAATAGGAGGAACAAAAAAACGGGACTAAAACACGCAATTATTTGCTGAAACTACAAGCAGTTGGACTCGACGGTGATCCTTACGACTACCTTATGAATTACAAAGGAATCAGGTGTTCGTAGACATGTTGCGCGGAATTGCGTTTAATGATATTGTAACCATTCATATGGCCCAGTGTTTTAGCACTCAAGCTGGCGGGTTCCGGCGTGCTCATGTGGGAAAGTGACGACACGTGCATACCCTCTATACATTCCCAAACGGTAAAACCCAACTTATTAAGTCTTGGGGAGTTGGAAAATGACCATATTCCCCAAAAAAGTGGAATGTTCCTTAAACATCTAGATCACTACCAAAAAGTACATCCACTGAAAAAATGAAGAAACCAAAAATAAACCTGAATCTACTATTTATAGGCATGTGTTTAAGTAAAATTATCATTTTTGTTTAATTCTGTGAACAACTAACAATTTTTCTCCCAAATCTGAATTAAAAATATTGTTTCTTTTTACATTTATTTGCCCAAAATGAAAACTGGAGAAACAGGTCAAAATCACAGAAAAGATGCTCTGTGTTTTTTTAGACCTTAACTGCTGCAAAGAAAACAACTTTTAAGCAATACAACAGTAATATTTCTACATGTATTTAAGAAAAGTACAAAAAATATTGGATTATCATTTCTGCTTTCATCTGTCTTGTCATGCTGTCAGTGTTTCACATGGTGGATGACTTTATGTCACTCCTGAGGTTTGATTTTATAAAAATTCAACAGACACTAAACTGGAATGACTGCAATACATATATAATTGCTTAAAAAATGTATAATAATATGCTATATGTATAACATTATGAATTTGTCTAAAATCCTGCAGTTAAACTTTTCACCCATCCAAAAGCGAAATAAACAAAAGCATTGTCCTGATTTCTTGTTATATAAAGATGAAAATGGATAATGTGTAGGCCATAAACACATTAAATAATATGATATACAAATATAACAATACAAATAAAGAAGGTCAACATCAGGGTAAGGCAGTGTTGGCAAATAACTGCAATGACTTGGCAATATTATCTGCATGGCCAAGGTACAGTAAACAAGGTAATAGAAACAGATTACTGTATAACTACAGGCAATCTCTGCTGGAATGACTAAAATGAATAAAGCCGGCAACCAAACACAGTTAGACATTTAAAGTTACAGTAGAGCTGTACAACAATTAGTCGTGATTAATCACATCCATAAAAAAAGTGTTTGTTTGGGTCAAAGACGTTAAATTGTCCCCATGAAATAATGGAAGTTAGGTGAGAAATAGTTAGTAATGAAAGATATGTGTTTTTTATGTTGTTGTTATGCGTCTTTTCTATATTTTATTTCACTTAAATTTATTATTCAATTATTTTTTGTCTGTTTTCCTTTTTTTTGTTGGTTGTTTGATGATTTAAATGATGTGAATAGTGTTTGTTATAATTTGTTAAGTTAGGTGTGGTTAAAAAAAGCAATAAACATTAAATAAATAAAAATATCCCCATGAATAGAAATTGACAAAAAAGTGATATTATGTCCATAGAAAGCACATTAAATGTAAGTAAAATTTCTACTTTATGGTTTCAACTAAGTTTTTGGAGTATAAAATGTCAAAATTAGGCTGAAATAATGTTATATTGTCATTCAGTGTAACACAATATTTATGTAAACAACATGCTTATTCTGACTTGTACATATTGAAATATATAAAAAAATAAGGGAGCATGTTACATTTTATTGCGCTTTAAATTATTTAAAAAATCTTATTTAAGATTGGGAAAATCCCAAGATAGTGGCAAATGTTAACAAATGTAAAATAACAACCAATTAGCATTTGGGTGAAGGTAATTAGTCTTTTAATATGCCATTAATTATGTTTTGTTGTAAATATACTTGACAAGATTGTTACCCTGAATGACATTTTAGTTGGCGTCTTCTGTAAATCTGGGAAAATGCATAATATTAATTTTTTGCTCAGAAAAACAAAAACAAAAATGCAATTAAATTAAACATTAAACTTTTTCATTTTTTAAACAACAACAATTATTATTATTACACTTATTGTTTTTATGCTTAAACCCTTTTTCGTCTTTGACCCGTTTAAATGATATGTGCTGTATAACTGTATAATGTATTATAAATATATAATTTAAAAATATATAAATAAAAACATGCAAATATTTCCTAAATATATACATGTATGTGTACGTATTTATAAATAGCAAATCAATATGCACATTACACAGACAAGTAAAACACAAACTTTTATTCTGTATGCGATTAATAATCGAACAGCCCTATTTAAATGTATTTATTTATTGCATATTATATGCTGATCTTCAAACCAATGACACAATATTTCTCAGAACTAACAATGCTTTATTTAGACATTTTTCCCCATTTACTTTCAGCCAACTTGTCCTCAAGTTCACACAGTCTCATGCATCTAAACACATTTTAGACAATAAAATATGAGAACTGATGCGGTGTCTTAAAACCAAACCTATAAATTAAAGTTTGGTGACATTTGCTTTGATATTGTTTGTGTGAATAGACATTAATAGGTGAGGTACAGATACTCTCAGGTAGGCTGCTGGTTTCTAGTTAAGCGGCTAAGCGACCACTTCGTTTAAGCATCTTAGTGCAGAAATATGCAGCTCTTCATTTCAGCAAATGCACAGCGGGCTTAGGAAAAGCTGACATCTGCCACCACATTCAGAGCCTCACAATTAACAGAGAGAGACAGTGAACTGACACAGTAAGACGTAAACATGAGTCTCTACAGAGCAATGAATCTACTGTAGCTTGGTTGTCGCACAATGCCTCCAGTGTGCTCTATTTCAGGAAGAAATTATAGAGTAACAAAAGGGTGGGAAACCACAAAATTACAGGGATAATTTCCATTTACACGTGATACATTACCTCAACCATACGTTTTGTTCATTTTTAGGCAAAGAAAAAGCAAGGAGATGTATATTTATTTCAAGGAACTGGTTACTTTTGTTGAATACTGCTCTTGCCAATTTGTAGGGTTCTGCATAAACTATATAAAAAGCCATAACACAGGTTTGGCCCATCCTAAGATTACAAGCAATGACTTCATGAGTGACTCAGAGTCTCCACTGAGGTTTACACTGTACGTACATGCATAGGTTGAGACAGACGTGTTTCGGGGTCTGACATCTGTTTTACACATGTTCCCTTTACAGGAGCAGTCAACAACGTTGAAAGAAAAAGAAAATAAAGCTTTTTAACCAACCACACACTATTTCAGTCTACTAATACTCAGTGGGTGGCCAGTAATAAAAACAACACCCGTGATAAACCATTACGACTGTGACGTATGCATAGGACTAATGCATGATCGAGTTTGATTGCTCTTCTGTTCATTTGACAAACTCACACCCTTATCCACAACAACAGCAAATCACACTGTAAATAATTCGCAACAAAGAGATGAAACAGAGGCACACAGCGCCATCTGCTGTCTCGGACCGATTAGTGTCGGATTTAATTCAAAACTATTATGTAACATTGGAAAATGTGCTTGGGAAGAAGACAGTATGAAGTGAATGGGTGTGACAGGGTGTCTCAGACTGCTTGGAATTCTTTTCCTGAGGAGTTTAGTTTTGTATACAATTAAACTAATTACATATAATCAAGTGACATAACATCACAGAAATACACTTAAGGAGCATTAAATAATACAAAATAACTGCAATTAAATATAATGTAAATATATGTAATAAATGAACATTGCTTAAAGTTATTTCTTTTTTTATAATCTGAAATGCTAAAATAAATTGACTGCACTGTTCTGGTAAGATTTAACCCTAAAATATTGATGTTGAGGACACTCAGACTTGTCAACTGAAGGATACAGGGGCCCGTTCTTCGTACCTTGCTAACTCAGTTAGCAGGATTTGATTGCTGACGCTTTCACATGATCTTGGATTGTTCGGTTCTTCGACACTCATCATGGACTTGTTGCCTCAGCAGCAGGTCGGTTATCTTAAACCTGCTCTGGAGCAGGCTTATTTCATGTAAACCGGATTAGATCGCGGCCATGACGCAGTCAAGTCGGCTTCATTCATACAAAAGCAACTTGTTGAGCAAGTTACAGGATTAATATAAAGAGCATTGCGAATTTAACATGCGATTAATGCGATGTTTTGCTTTTAGAACAATATTTATTGTAATGTAATACGATTTATTTAGGAAAAAAATTGTTTCTCATTTACTGTGAATAGTCATTGGTGAGGACCGAAATAAATGAATGAATAAATGAATGAATAAAATATAATTTTTTCCTTGTTATGGAGATATTTGCCATATTAATTTGTTGGACCTTCATATTAAATAAAAGCACAGACTGTGCATATGATGCAGGGAATTTATGAAAAATGCAGTTTGTCCTGCCATTTGCAAATTTGTGGTGTTTCAGTTTAAGACCCCATCTTAATTAATATGATAATAATTAATGTAATATATAAGGGAACTAAAGATTCTGCAGTCATGATCATGTCAATGAGCTTTGGATTAAGCGTCTGCTAAATGCGAAAATGTAACATTTGCAGGTAATATTAATTTTAGTGTTAAGCAAAAAGCAATTGAATCAATAAGAAGCTGAAGCTGACTGATGGAATGTCTTAGATAGTGTGTGACACCTACAGTATCACCAGCAAGGAAGCAAAATGACCTGAATCTGCATGAGTCAACAATCTTCAGTCACATTTATGACTGTTTGAAGACACCATTCTCTGACCCAAACCTGTTACACTGCAGCTCAAGTCAGGACAGGATCATGAAATGACCTTTGGGCAACTGATGGGAATGAAGGATTTCAGTGTATAAAAGGGGTGAACCTGAAAGTGCCTGTAGTGTTGCATGTGCTACACTACACACATCATCAGAAAAGAGAGGAGACCTGTGTTGAAGAAGCAGCCTGATGATGATCTCTAAACCACTACACTTAGACTGAGCTTATTATTCTTAAATAAAAAAACTACATAAACAAACAATTTTAATCTCCATAGATAATAGGCAGGTATCAGTGTCATCTTTTACCAGCAATAAGAGCCAAGAATGTTAAGTCAGTAAACAATATTTTTTTCCCTAAATCAGCAATCATCTTAAAACTAAATCTCCAGTTTTAGGTTTGTGTTCTTAATTGTCAAGGTCAATCTATTTAAGTTTTTGCTTTGGAATTTGTGTGTATTCAACCTTTAAAGACTTTAAAAAGTGTATACATGGATGTGCCTTTTGTGGAGAGAAATCAATAATTCACAAAACATTAACAGCAATAAAATAGCACAACAAAATCATATTTTCCTCATCTCTGTATAATGTTTCTGTGCAGAATCAGCCGATGTAAAAGCCTTTCAGATGATGTGGACTCCTGCAACTGCTACTGAGTTTATCCAATTGAAGAAATGTTATTGAAATGGACTTCAAAAACTTCCCTCAGTATCCTATGCAGTGAACACTAATGGATCTAAAATACTTTATTTTGTGGGGGGGAAACACCATCTCATTGCAATTAACCACTAAGAACTAAAAGTTAACTTGTCAAAATATACAACTTCAGTTTACAACCAGTGGCGGTTCTAGACTACTGTAACTGTGGGGGCCAGGCAGGGGCCACTTATGCTTGTAGGTGTCACACTAACATTTGTTGTCATGATTATTTTTCAGTCATTTTTCATTTGAAAACAATTGCTCTGTTTTGGTGAAATATCATTCCAGGTTTAGGGGGGCCAGGGGGGTGGCCAAGTCTGCTGACACGGGGACACTGGCCCCCTCTGGCCTCCCCCTAGAACCACCCCTGTTTACAACTGCTTTAAAATGTTATAAATATCTCCAAAAGATGTCTGTGCATCGTTTGAAGTGTCCCTGACATTTTAATAAAGTTTTAAAATGTCATAATCTTCAAGCAGCCTTTCAAAAAACTATGGACGTAACTACGTCTTTTGACGTATCAACCAGCCAATAGCAGCGCTGCTGATCACTAGTTCTTCTATCGATATATGCTGCCTTTCCAAACAGTGCGTGAATTGAGCGCGCAATGATCCCAGACAATTTCATCCAGATATAGAACCGTATTATCCAGATCGTGATTTGCGGGATTATGTCATTTCATTTTATCTTAAATATAGAAAGCGATGTACGAAGAACTGTCCCCAGGTCAGCTTCATTTGCAAGAGAAAAACAAAGGCCATATAACACGATTCACGCACATATAACACGCGCGGAAACGTCAGTGTCACCGTGACTGACTCCTGAGGAATGTACTTGAGGGCATATGAGGGAATTAAAGAACACGAACCGGACGAGGCGGCCCGACATGTGCGTTCAGTTTCTGCGTCTCTGTATTACACCCTCTCAACAATAAAAACGACAAAACCAGAGTCAACGAAGCTGTCAACAACGCGCAATATAGTCGAAGTCGCGCGCTTGCAATACAGACTTCACGCAGGACGCGTAAAACGCAACGGTGCGAGGCCTGGAAAACGACAAGACGCGACGCAAATGATGTGACGCATGCAGACCAATAAGCCATGAAAATAAATTGTAAAACGCGTCTCGAACGCGTGGTATTATATTGCGTCGGAACAATACATGTTTTACAAACAGCTCAAACTTGATCAAAATGTGTCAGACCAGCGCAGCTCCTTGTAGTTTTCAATGATGCGCAACGACTCGAGCCATTATTTAACTACACAAGTTAAAGAAGCACTAGAACCTCTGTGACCTTGTGACGCCAGTCTAAACTACCCCTCTCGACTATGGTCCAAACCATCAGTGTCATGATGACTGATAGGGGACACGTCCATTAAACATCCGCTGGATGTGCAGTGGCGGGCACACCCGGGCTGTGATTTCAAACAGGTCTTTACAGTTCCCCAAATAACTGTTTAGAGTTCAGAGACACCAGCTGACGTCTTTCTAACGCAAGACTGGCACTTATACAAAATGTACCGCAGCTCTATCGCGTAAACGCGAGCAGATGTTTTGAGTTTGTGTACAAATTGTGCGTTTGCAGATAAAACTGAATAAAAACTATTTCGCCTGAAACAGATAACGTGTTCTCGTGTATTAAACGTATCTGTATTGTTTTAGTAACCAATAGTATACGCTATATAGCCTGAATATGTATGAATATAACATTTTCCTGCACCGGATACTTTATGAAAGGTTTTACGACAGTTTTCACTGACAGCAGAGGCACAAATACAGAAAACGCGGTCGTTAAGTACTTCAGGTTCTAAGAGATTGTAGCTCTGCGATCTGACGCGTGTAAAATGAACGTAAAACAGCAGCGTTATAAAAGCATGCGTGATAAATAAGCGAAAGAATGCGCTTACGTCTCAGCCCAGCACGCCAAACTGCTTCCTCCGGACGGCGTCCCCTCCTTGAAACTTTTCCTTTTGGTTTTATTCCACTGTTTCGTCAGCTTAGTTAAAAAAGCTACGTTATATCTCACAGTTTAAAGAGTTAGACGCTTGGAGGAGTCTCGTGAAGTGAAGAAAAACCCGCCTGAGAAACAAGCAGCGTGTGACGCGCGCGCACACACAGCTGACTGCAGTGACGCAAGCATTTCCCATCCCATTAATGACTACAGGCCACTTCCAGTCCTCACTCAAACTCACAGCCGTTGTCAGGATAGAGACACATATGTGAAATAACAGACATAAGTAAGATCTCTTTTATTTTGTAGCTACACATGCTGTTTTGTTTTACAGAAATTGTATAACACTACTAATAATTAAAATTAAATTAAAATTAAAATTAGGCTTTTATGCTCCTGCAAACCTGTTTTAAATGCTGTTGAAAAGATACACCCACAATAAAGAAATGTATGTACATACTATGATTAAGAGTGTTACACTGTTTTAAATTAAATGAAACAACAAATGGAGTATATAGGCATGTATTTCGTTAGTGTTATTCATACTTATTTCATTTTTTCAGAAAATAATCTATACCACTCAGAAGTGCATTTTAAAATACAAAAATACCCAGGTTGCTTAATCTCCAAAATTATTGACAATTTACACCCAATAACACAAACACATTTGAGTCACACAGTTTCTGGGATTAGATGTGCTCAGACAGAAAGCTTACATAAGAACATCACATCACATTTGACTAGACTATACTTGTAATCCTTTTGCCTCTGATTTTAGTTTGATTCACCAACCAATTTAAGATGCAAGATGCAACAGCATTTCAAAAATTTTGCTACAGATGTCACGCTCACTAAATTTCTAAGAATTGAACAAATTATTCTTTATGAAAATGTCAAGTCAGTGTTTTCTTTATTCACATATATGCATGTACTGCAAATCAAGTCTTGTCTCCTAGATTGCCGCCTTTTCACATTTCCTGCATCTGATCTTGTGGAGCAAGAGAGAAACAATGAAAACCTTCTTCCTGTGCTCTTCCTGTCAATGCAGTTTAGATATTTTTTATAGAAACCTATGCAAAAAATGTCTGCTCTGCAAGATTTCACCGACAGTACTCATCCACTGCACTTTAGTTTTTTATTAAATTTTTTCACATGTCTTGTGCCTGGACAAAATATTTATCGGCCCCAGAGAACTATACCATAAGAAAACCTTATGGGGCCCCAATGTCACAGGACCTGGGACAACATTCCTTGCTGTCCCTCCCTACATACTTCCACACATTCTTAACATACAACATACAATACATGTCTATTCCTGAGGGCAGTCTGAGACCTGAGTGATGAGGGCATTGTTCCACTGCCAGAAACTAAAAAAGTGTGTTGTAACTTTCCATTTATAGATTCTCTGGGGCCAGTTCACACACTACTTCAGTATGAACTGACCTGGAAACAGCGTAAAATCATTTGTAATGGATTACAGCTCTGTCAGTGTATCAAAGCACGTATCAGCAGGGCATCAAAGGAACCCTGTGAGGTGAGGGTGGATTAGATATGAGCATGTGTATATAGATCAGTGATATGCACAAAAACACTCACATATTTTCATCATACAAATGTGTGCGGCTGATCAGCCATCTTATGAAATATAACACAAAGCAAGAAAATACTTTTCATAATACAATAACAATAAAGTGTTTTTTGATGCAACTAACAAACAAATGTAGTTAAGATAAACTATTTGACTGGAGATATGGACACATGCACACTATATGTGTTCATACACTGCAGAATAAAAGTGCTTGCGTGTATGTGTGCAAGATTGTGTGTATATAAGGATCCCAATGAGGCAAAAACAGAACAGTGACGCAGCAATTTCGGCATTAGTGCAGACGGTGTTGTGGAAAATAGTCCAAGTTACTTTCCATTACACATGACATCCGCTGATACTGATGCTTCTTCGGTCCTAGAAATCTTTCAAATGCTAGCTCCAGTCTGTTTGTTTGAGCCTTCAGACAGAGCAACAGTGGCTAAACAAATGGCATGCATTTGGGGCGGGACTATCTGTTTATTGGCCCAGAAGTTCACTTCATCTTTAAATTGAATAGTTAAACAGCAGTGCCACACGTTTTGAGCCTTTGAAGAACCTCTTGGAAGCCTTTTAAAGGGTTCTCAAATATTTGTTGTACACCCAAAAATGAAAATAATTTACTCAACCTGTTTGTTCCAAACCTGTATAAATGTCTTTGTTCTGATGAAAACAAAGAAAGATATTTGGATGAATGTTACTGACTGACATTGCTGGGACTTCATTGACATCCATAGTAGGACATTTTTTTTGTTTTGTTGAACACAAAATTAGATATTTTGAAGAGTTTCGAAAAGCTCACTATGGTATGATGTCCCAGAATTGTCAGTTGTTAAATTTTTCCAAATATCTTGTGTTTAACAGAACAAAGACATTTATAGAGGTTTGGAACAACTGTAAAAATTATTTGTTGTTTTAACTTTAAAAATTAACTTACTCGGCTGCCTTAAATTTTTTAGTAAATTCAGCTTAAAAGTATGAGTTAACATAACAATTTTGCATCGAAATCTTTTGAATGAACTCTTTTGAGAATATTTTAAGTTGAAACGACAAATCAATTTTTACAGTAACGGTGAGTAAATTATGCCAATTTTAATTGTTGGGTGGAGTATCCACAGTAATTTGTATTTCGTGTGCTACAAAAACACACTGAGAGTCCTTCATTACTTCCTTCAGACATTCTTGTAACATATGGTTTCATTTTCCACTCCCTCAAAAACTTTTATTTACTTTTTATTAAGGATGCCTAAAGGTTATCTAAAGGTTGACCTTGTGGCGAAATGAGAAATCCAATTGATGCCACAAGCAGCAGACAAAATAAGAACATGAGGGTTGCATGAACCAGCCTTGTCCTCAGGCTTACAACCGTCTCCTCGCCCTCTCGCTCCTTCTCTCATTTCACATCAGTTTTGGGTGGCTCTTCCGCATCTACTTGGACTACCTCTGCTGGACTAACTTCCACAGATAGTATCTCCTCTCCCTCAACCCGTGGAGTCATGCGGATGATCACGGTGCTGTCTGTGGTCTCTGACACCATGTCATCTTCATCTGGCACACGAGGGCGGGGAATCGGTGAACGCCGGTGGATGGGAGAGGGAGGAGGAATTGGACCCGTGGAGGTGCCACAGGAAGTGGACGGCTGAGAGAAAGAGAAATGACAGTTTTTGAGATGCTGGTTGAATGTTGTGGAAAAAAGGCTTTATGCAAACCTTACGAAAGCTGGATTTGATGCAGTTTTTGAATTCATAATGATAAAATGTGCTACATTACTAATGTTGATGCAAGGGTGCGCCTAAAGGTGCTGTGTGTGATATTTAGGAGGATCTATTGACAGAAATGTAATATAATACTGCATACATAACCATGTGTTCAGAGGTGTATGAAGACCTAAGTGACGCCTTATGTTTTTTTCTATCTACATACACCGTGGGTCCCCTTACAAGGAATTCACCATGTTGTTTCTACAGTAGCCCTAAACAGACAGACTTGGTTTCGTAAATACGTTATCTCCTTCGGAAAAGAAGCAAAAAAGTGACATAATATCTGTCACCCACCATAGTGCTTTGAAAGGGAGGGGGGAATGAGCCATTGGTTGCAATTCGCAACCTCAACACTAGATGCTGCTAAAATATCGACGCTGCTCATTTAAACTCTCTTCTATAATCTAAAAAACGAATCAACTGCTTTTTATAAGGTTACTGCAATTGTGTTGACAATCAACTGACATCTTATCTCAAATTATAAATAATTTTTAACAAATAATTTTAAGCATTATGAATTGTGGTAAGATGTTTGTTAACGTAAATTTTATCTGCATTATGTACATTTTCTTTGCAACAGTCCAGCATATCTGTCTGTGTTTGCGACTTTGCGTATCTACACAGTGTGTATTTCTAGCCTGTATACTGCATTTCAGAATCATAAAAGCGCAATGTACGGTAAATACCTCCAGCGTTGCTCCTTTATAAGTCTCCTTCAGCTTTGGTGAAAGTCTGTCCGGTGGCAACTTTCAATGCAGCTTTGAAGAGTTTGGGCGTCTCTGGACGTGGAGGGATGACCTCACCCGTATCCTTAACCTTCTCATCTGTGGGCTTCTTGTCCTTGGTCAACATCTTCCTACGGGAGGAGACGAGCACACACAAACGTAAATCATGAAACCGCAACATGCAAACATTGTAGTAGGGTGACCATACGTGCCATTTTTCCCGGATACGTCCTGGCCTCGATTTCGGTTGTGTTCTCCCAGAGGTCACATTTGTCAACCGCATACGTCATTGAGGTTTATCATTTCAGGTTTTATTTCAGAGAGCAAGCCTTATATTTCAAGGTATTTTATAATGTTTTTAATTGAAATGTGAGAACCATGATGACGTATGCAGTTGACAAATGCAACCTTCGGAGGACGCACCTGAAATCCTGGCCAGGATGTGTCCGGGGCAAAATGGCATGTATGGTCACCCTACATTACAGTGATGACAGGAAGTAGCATGCTAACATGTTCCCTGTTACCAGGAAGCACCATCAAATTATTAGATGACATCAAATGTCACGATCACATAATGCATTTAACACACAGATACTTTGCACTTTGGACCAATAGGTGAACACAAAGCAAAGATAGATTAAGGTCTGCGTAACTGTGTTTACCTTCACTATCCCAATAACCTCCAAACTACTGTAAACACAATATTACAGTAATTCTCAACATTCCCCAACCAATTAAACATAAAATGAAGGGAGAAGGGATACAGAGAGCGAGTGTGTATGAGAAACACAACAGACATGGCACAGAGAAAGAGATGTCGGGTAAACAAAGCTAATGGCTAGCACTGTAGAGATCTGTGAGTGTGATACAGAGCTGTCAATGGCTCAGTGAAACCGCTGCACTGGATTTAGCGTGTGTGTTCATGTATTAAAGGATGTCTGGGGCTCTTGGTGAAGGTTTGAGCTCCGATCCCCTCACTTGGCCTTCTTTCGCAGAAGCTTCTCGGACTCGGGGTAGTGCACTAAGATCTCGGCGAGGTCTTTCTTATCCAGGATGAAGAGGTTAGCAAAACCGTGGGCTTTCACGTTAGCTGTTCGTCTGTTTCCACCACCACCCGCAAGCAAACTGCAGGGGACAAGACACACTTTCAAAGCTAGTCACTTTTAAGTCAATGAACGGGTAACTGCGATAAAAGAGTTTCCTCCTATCCCGTTAATGGGTGGAGCTTACAGAAACACTTAGTTGACTTTAACTGTTCTTAATTTTTTACTCTGTTTTGTAAAATAAAAGTGTAAAAGCAGATTTGGGTCTCTGATATTGACTCACCTGATTTCCCCAAACACAGAACCAGCTTTCAAAGTCACAAACACAATCGTCCCGTCAGGCCCTCCCACCACCTGCACCTCTCCCGCTTTGATGATGTACATCTCCCGGCCGATCTCGCCCTGACCGTCACAGGGAGCGGTACAAACATCATTTCAAAATGCTTACAGATAAAAGAGGCTTTCATGCCGGCTGTTTGATGTGACCTTAACTCAATGTGCTTTGAGAATCTAAAAATCAAGGGTCAACTTCAAACATATCGCCAACAAATATATCTACTTGGGTTTTTTATTTATTATAACAAATGGAATTGCAGTGTAAATTTTAGTTATATCACTCACCTTCTTACAAACAGAGTCTCCTGGAAGATACACCACAGACTTTAGTCTGTTTAGCATGTCAAATATCATCTGTCTGTCACATCCCTGCAATGAAGACACATTTTGGTTAAAAACCGGTTCTGATGGTATTTGATCATTTTTGGTCTGATAGGTTGATCTTGGTCAAACGAATGACCTGATTTAGAGCAGATAGAGTAAATCAAGGAGGGTCTGCTGACCTGAAAGAGTGCGACTTTACTGACGATGGCATAGTTGACATCTGCAGCGATGTCTAGACGCATCTTATCGGGCAGCTGTACGAGCAGCTCTTGCTCATCTGAAGACACACATACCAACCTTACAACGCACTCTTAAGACATATGAGGATGCAGGTGGATTTTGCTTACCCAGCATGCCCTGCGACTTCCAGGTGTAGTCGTACCAGGTCTTGACTCGGTTTTGCACCTCCCGTGGGATCTTGTAGGAGCTCATGTATTTCACAGTGCTGTCCACGCAGTGTCTGTAGTACGCCTCACCAGCTGTGGCAGCTCCAACAACATCTCTCATCTACACACATGCAGATGGACCGCAGACAGACACAATTTTATATGGAGTCAGTAGATACTATGGTCCTCTTTAAAGTGACAGTTGTTTTAACAGCTTTCCTGTGGCTCAGTGGTTAGAGGATGGCGCTAGCAATGCCAAGGTAATCGGTTCGGTACTAGGGGATTGCACATACTTAGAAACAAATGTAAAGTACAATGCAAGGTACTGTAAGTCGCTTTGGATAAAGGCCTCTGCCAAATGCATTAATGTATGTTTAGTCTTCAGACGATGATAATGATGAAACAATTTGTTTTCGTTTTAAATCATTTATCTTTAAATGTAAATATTATATTTCAATATCACAAGACCCAAAACAGTCTATTATCAGGGCCATGAAGAATGTTTTTGCCTTTTGTTATTATAATAAATAAATAAATAAAAATAAATAATAATAATGCCAAAACATTCAGATTATTGTAATGTGCTCAGAACAAATGACAAATACTAGCATTACTGTTAATAAAAATACTTTATGACAACTACAACAATTATTTCATTATTTTTGGATATTGTTGAACAACAGTAATTAAATTACTTTTTGCATTATAATAATACGAATTCTACAGAAAAAAATCAACAAATCTTCATGTATCTAAAATAAGCTTATTATCTCTCAGTTAAGAGACCATTCCAAAATTATATATTTTCTCTGTATTCACTATTTATGGCTATGTATTTTAGGTAAAATTATAATTTTGGTTTTATTCTAACTACTAACAATATTCCTCTGTTTTTTTATTTGCAGAAAACTGGTCAAACTAACATAAAAATAACATAAAAGATGCAATCGTTTTAGATTTCAAATGCAGTTCATATTCATTTTAACAACACAATACTCAAGTTTTACAATCTAATTTGTTGAATCTTTCACGTGTCTCGACATTCTCTTTCACATTTCAAATGGGTGACTTGATGTCACTACTAACTTTGCTTTTGTAGAAACTCAACAGACACTGGACTGGAATGTACTGCATGCTCTCACCTGACCAATCATAATGGAGAAAGCGAAGACTCCCACAAAGTAGTTGACAAGCTGAAAAACGATTTCAAAGACAGTTGTGGGATCAGGCAAACCTCCGATGGTGATCAGAGTCTTCACGGCAAAGTAGTAACAGCGTATATAACTACAGAACACACACACACATTGTTATTCTACACTGTTTGTTATTTAGGGCAAGCTACAGTATATCATTTTGGGTAAATATGTCAGCGTACGCGTTTCCTTTGCCATTATAAACCCATTTGGTTGAGCCAAGACCTTCATAATCAGACCCCCAGTAGAAAATACAGGCATTTATGTGCAGAGAGTAAAGCAGGTACGCGCTTGTCCGGATTACCCTGAAAAGAGATGTTTAAAAGATACAGGTTTAGAGAGATAAAGCAAAGCTTCAAATAATGATAAAAATTTTATTTAAAGTAATAATTCACCCAAAAATATTTATTTTATTTATGTATGTATGAGCTTTTAAAGGTTTCAACAAGCTGGGACCTATATGCTGTAAAAAGAATTAACACATTTACTTCAAAAGCTGCCTAAAATGGCTTTACGAGTCATTTCAAGTTAAACTATGTTAAACTCACTTAAAAAAAGTCCAGTTTCATTTTGTTTACATTATCAAATTAAGTTTAAACTAGGTTTTAAAGTCAGTTTAATATAATTGACTAAAGCCAACTTGAATGATATAAATGAAGGCATGTAAATTGAATATTTTACTGTGGACATCTTTGCTTGTGTTAAACTGAACACAACTGATACACTATAAGAGAAATAAAGGTAAACAGTGGTTTGTAAGAGGCAGTAACTGTGTGTTATAATGCCATCTGGTGGCTGTCTGTGGTATTACCTATAAATGTAAGCTTTGCTCATCACAGCTTCCAGTCGATCATTGAACTCAAAGAATGCATGGTACTGCAAAAGCGCATAAAGTTGACATTTAATCACATAATAAGTTTGTGTAGGTATCAAGTGTGTGTGTGTGTGTTGTGAGAGATCTCACCTTTAGAAGACGAGGAAACCGCAACACTGATTTGACACCTGTGAAGAAGTACAGGATATCCAGAGGAAAGAGACTGATCACATCCATCTGAGACAAGAAAACATAGTAAACAGCAATCAACACAATGTAGAAATAAACTTATATAGAAAAGCATCAATACAATAATGTTATGCAGAATAATGGCATGAAGTAAAGATGTGACCTTAAATCGTTCCGTTTGCATGTAGTGCTCTCTCATGTCCTTTGGGTCACACTGAAATGCACAAAACAGAAAAAACGACACACAATCATCAATTGACAATAATAAATGAATTCATTTGAATGAATAAACCAAGTGGATAAATTGTTTAAAATAAAGACAGTATTTGGACACTTTCTGGTTGTCAAAAATGTGTAAAACATTTCCATAGTTAACATGGTGAGCTACACCTGGTAGGACACCTGTGTGGACTTGAGAGGAAACTCAGAAAACTAAAGAGAGAGAGATAGATTGACAGATCAGTGGTCAAATCGAGTCCACTAATGTCCTACACATGCTCACCACGACATCCCCTCCTCTCACAAACTGCAGTCTGGGCTGAAATACCAAGATGTCCAGAATGTAAATGGTGTCACAGAGGTAGTCCATCATGAGCCACCAGTGGATGTTGTCGGGGGTCTGGTACGGGAAAACCCAGCGCACCGGGATGAGCCAAACATTCCAGTTCCACGCGATCGTCACAAAGAAGAGCCACACCACATAGATCAGATCTGCAGAATGAAAGATCAGACAAACACTGATACAGAGAGTTGTCACGTGTTTATGTATGTTATACAGGGTCAATGTGTGCAGGTGGCTAACATTAGAAATGATTTCTGAAGACCAAAACTTGTCTCATATAAAGAAAATGTATTTATTTGAAAATAATTTATTTTTTATTGTAAATAAAGTATGGTAAATACCAGTAAAAATGTACCAACATTCATTTTTAAAGAAAAACTTTAAGCCAAGGCATGCCATAAAAACCTGTCCAGCTCAATTTAATATAAATTAGGCTTATTCATCTCATAGTCAAAACCATAAGCCTACCAAAATTTCATGAAGGAACGAATTAGTGAATCGTGTGCTAGGGTGTAAGACCCTGAATATAAGACGATGCCATTTTCCCTGTATGTTTCCAAGAAAACCCTTATATTCGGATGAATATGGTACTTCGGGTGATCTCACCTGTGTAGGGGTCAATGCTGGATGGGAAGCGAAACTCCAGGGTGCTTCTGAGCCAGTCAGGAATCTGAGGCATTTTAAACTGGGGAACTTTAAATTTGTGACCCATAACCTCATAGAATTGCTCCTCTTCTTCCTCCTCTCCGGCACCTTCATCTTTAATTTCCTCAGGAGGTGGGGGTGGTGGAGGTGGGGCGTCACCGGGCTTTTTGGCTGGAGCTGAGGTTCAAATATAACGTGTTTGAGCTTATACCTTATGTATGTGATTTCTGCACCACTACTGAGACCGAACAAAATGTGAAAAACAATGATAATGATCATGATCGGGTGTAGACTGAATAGTGTACTCACATACTGATGGGCTCTCTTGATCAGACTCATCTGGGTCGGTCAGTTTCTCTTTCGCACGGTCTGTTCGCTCCTTAAATAGCTTGACCAGCTCCTGCAGACGCTCGTTCACAACTATACTTCTCTGACTGGCTGCAGACACCGGCCGCTCAAGGCCTCTACAGGACATGATGATAACAGAGGAAGTCATGTCAAAGTGATCGCTTAAATCATTGATGTTGAATTTCAAAAGGGAATAGACATCTTTTTTTTATAAAGGGTGTTAACTAATATAAAAAATGTTTGCTAAGGCTCTACAAAAAATTCAGGAATGTTTGGTTTTAGGGTTAAACTTACTTGTCTATTCCGAGTAGGCCTGTCTGGTTCAGATCCTTCTCCAGATGTCCTTTTGGTTCATCCACATCCTCCTGGGGAATCCTTTTGAATCACAGGAAGGAAAAGATATCTTGTTACAGTAAAAAACTGGGTGGCTGTGAACTAAATTCATTCATGGGATACTACAACTTAAACCCTGATGTACTGTAAAAGGCTGGTTTAGACTTTGTTCAAAATAACCAGTTTAAGACAGAACAAGGTAAGGTATGAGCAACTTACTCTGAATCCAAAGATTTGCTGTGAGCGTGGAGACAAAAACATAGGTTTCAGTGCAAAAATGCTTTTGAACAGCGCTTACAGATTTGATTATGAAACACAGACCTGCGAGGGGTCAGGTTGTGTACTGGAACGGTGAGGGTCATTGAGTCTGTATCTTGGGCCACAATGATTTTGGGAATCGTAATCTCTCCCTCCTCCACGTCCTCCACAGTCAGGTCTGGATTCACGTGGATGCATTCTGAGAGGACACACAATACACTGTAAAAAATCCAGAGAAACCCCCAGAAATGTTCATAAACAGTAGAATAACAGTATTTTTTTAATTACATGTTTTCCCTGTTTTTCTTGTAAACTTGCTGTATTTTCTGTCATTTCTACGGTTTTAAGAGTAAACTGTAATTTTCTGGCAGCTGGGGCACCATAAACTGAAAAATAGCAGTTTTTAAAATTACATGTTTTCCCAGTTTTTGATCGCATTTTAAAAATGACAAATTCTGTAAAATTACATTTATTTTCACAGTATACGTGAATATGTAGACTTTATCACTTTTACACACTCAAATTTTTTTTGAAAATGAAGATTGTCATTGTGTCCAAAACGACTTACTTACTTTATTTATTCACTATATAGTTCACTTTGTCCAAAATGTCCAACTCATTCATTTATTACTCATGACACAGTTTGCTAAGTGGAAAGATGAATAAAAATGGTCACACTTTAGATTAGGGTCCATTTCTTACAATTAACTTTGACTTTTGCCTCAATAAACTCCTAACTAGGTTTAGGCATTTGGTAGGATGTAGAGATGTAGAATAAGATCAGGCTTTAATATGTGCTTTATACATACTAATTTGTAACCAATAGGCATGTTAATGAGCAAGAAATTAATAATGAATTTGTGTACCTTAATATAAAGTGTAACCCTAAAATAGTGCCAGTAGTCTTTGTATGACATTGAATATGCCAGAGCTTCCCAAACTTTAGAACCAAAAGGCCATCCAAAAGCATACCAAAAAGCACAAAGGCTCCACATTTTTTGGCTTAGTAGTAAAATAATCCCCCAAATCCCCCCCAAATTAAACCATTCATTAAGTAAGAGTGGGAAGGGTTTATGTTAAGTATGTGCACTACCATACAAACGTGTAAACCAAATTCTATTTATGGTAAGACGCTGTTAACATATGACATAAAGCCTTATGCAATAAAAACCTGTAAACACATGCAATAAATGACGTAAATTATGTTATAATGTAAACAAATAAAAACCTTAACTTTAAAGTTTTTTAATGATAGTTAAAAAATTTAGATTCACCCTACGCCACTCTCTGGAATACTGCTTCAACCCGTTTGGGAAGCACTGAAATGATGTCCTACTGTAAATGACAGAAAACTATATTCAAAACCAGATCTGACTGTTTAGACTGACAGCACATCTTAACACAGCACAGCCTAACACAGTCTACCCTGTTCACCTGAGAGATTTGATGGCTTTGTGATACTGCAACGGACTCAAATACGAAATCATTTCTATGGCACTTTGGCATATATGGAATACTAAAAGGCTGAAAGTGGGTCTCGTGTGTTTTTAGCACTAAATCCACTAGGTACAGGTTCTACTGCGTGCTGCTGATGTGCTCTACGTGGGCTCTAGGTTTTTGCGGTGGAGGAGGGCGTTCTGGAAGCGCTGGTGGGCTTGTTTGGGTAGCTGCGAGAGCACCTGGCACAGCAGCTGAAGGTCAGGGGACAGAGATGGCAGCTTGGGCAGCATAATGATATTCTGTTTCAGATGCTGGCTGAAGTTGTTCAGGCACTGAGAAGCATGCGGGAAGCGAAGAACCCAGCTCTTTACACCAGAGCAGCTAGCAGGCACTGCAGGCATGTAAACAACCAGTTCAATTGCTAGATACAACAAAAATCACTCAAAGTAGCCCATTTGGTCTTCGTTTCAATTAAACATATCTAAATATCCTTGATAAAGAAATAAAAGAATATAGAGAGAATATACAGGAAATGTAGCAAATAATTGTACTATTTTATACTCTGTCATAAAAGGTTTAAAGGACCAGTGTGTAATTTTTGGGAGGATCTATTGACAGAAATGCAATAAAGTATACATAACAATGTCTTCAGAGGTGTATAAAGACCTTACATAATGAAGCGTCATACTTTGGAATGAGCTATATCTATCTACATACAACGCGGGTCCCCTTACATGGTATTCAATATGTTGTTTCTACAGTAGCCCTGAACGGACAAACTGATCTACAAAGCGTTTTTCGTAAATACGTTGACTAATTCGGGAAAGAAGCAAAAACGTTACGACATCTTAATCCTCTCTCAACCTCCGTAGTGCTTTAAAGGGTAGGGGTGGAGTGAGCCATTGGTTGCAATTCGCAACCTCACCACTAGATGCCGCTATAAATTACGAAATGGTCCTTTAAACATCATTAATGATTCATTTTCATAATCTTGTGAATTTGTTCTCCTGTAACATTGACAGGAAACGTAACATGAACTGACTTTGGTTTCTCTAGGTTTTTAGGAGAGATTGTGATAAAACTAACTTGTAAAGAAGTTATAATTTAATTTATGTATTTAAAAAGACAAAACTGACCTCCGCAGTCTTCTTCAACAGTTTCCTCTTCCTGCGATAGAAAATACATTTCTATAAGACTGCAAAAAATGATCAACTCCCTAACGCTCAAATTTTTCTCCATAAATGTTTTATCGAATGCTGATAATTGATCAAACATCAGAGTAATTTAGTGACTACATGACAGCTTTGCAGATGTTAGACTATACTTTATTAATATATTCAGGTGAAGCTTTATCTTTCGTTATATTTCTAAAAGTATTTTTATCCTGGTTGTATCCAGTTTGCTTTCTTTCATAGTGCACAAAATAGTTTTAATGTCATAAAAAGACAAATTAGTTCCTTAATAAAGGTTTTAGTTTTGAAATAAAAAATAAAAAAAGTGTTCTCAAAACAGTAAATTACAATAAACAGATTTTTTAAAGATGTCTTTCATTTGTCAGTGTAGCACTGCAGATATATTAAACATCCATGTTACCTGTTGAACATGAACACGAGGTGAGGATGTGGCTGTCTCAGGTTGGGTGGTGATGGGTTGAGTTGCTGTATCTGTTTTTGACGTTTGGGGTGGTGCTATGGGACTCTGGTTCATCTGAACCGAAGCCTCAGATTCATGTGGTGATGGCTCTGCCGGGCAGACGTCCACCATGCACCTGAACAAGGGGTTTGATCGGGAGTGTACAGTAGTCATGGCAACACAACCAGTCAATCACAAATGACACCAATGACACCTGCAGGTGATCATATAACTCATGGATCATGACCATCATCCATTATGAGTAGCCATCAGATTTATTCAGAACAGAAAAATAAATTGGTAAATGGGTGGGGGGTTTATATGTTATATCCAGCTATCACAAATATGAGTTATGATGTTATTTCAGGTTACTCAAAGAACAGTTTATAAAATTGCAAAATTACTAGAAATGTTGTTTTGTACACAGCTATGAATTACCAAAAGAATACACTCTCAGATCAGCATGAATTTAAACATTAACCCATGCTGGCCTGACATACCTCTTTATGTCGACACTGTTTGCAGGCGATGGCAAATCGGTGGCAAAAACATTAATACAACGTGCACACTTGAGTTTAATGTAATTTAAAGCGTGCGGCAGGTCTAAATCTGTCATCTACAACTACAAGTGCTCGACCTAAAAGCTTTTTTGGCCTCAAGCTCCAGCTGTGTTGGTTTTTGAATAGGGTGGTTTATTGTATTTTTAAGAAGCATGGCAGCATGAAGCCTAAAAAAGCTTCCGACAATATCTCCACCTTACCAAGTATTAGATGGAGTTTAAAATTAAGATCCTATTAGTCTTCCTTATAGGCTGTACCATGAGTTTTTACATACAAAGACATTACATTTTTAAATATTGAGTTTAAGGATTATTAGTTTTGAGGTGATTTGACGTAATTGAAGTGATGTATTTAAATATATATATATATATATATATATATATATATATATATGTATGTATGTATGTATGTATATTATATATATATATATATATATATATAAGGGCTGTTAAAAGATTAATCGTGATTAATTGCATGCAGAATAAAAGTTTGTGTTTACATAATATATGTCTATGTACTGTGCATATTATACATTTTTATAAATACAAACACATACACATGTATACATTTAGGAAATATTTACATGTATTTATTTATATTTACCAACAATTGAAATTATATATAAATGTTTAATAATTTTTAGAGTTTTCTTAAATATATGCATGAATGTGTATGAGTGAATTAATATAAAATTCTTATGCACAGCACACAGATATATATTATGTAAACACAAACTTTTATTCTGGATGCGATTAAACGTGATTAATCTTTTGACAGCCCTAATATAGATATATATAAAAATAGGTATATTAGTTATTTTCAGTGATTATCACGGGCATACACTATGCAATTAAACAACCCTGTGAATATCCCAATGATCTTAATGAGTTATTAAATGGTTGGTTAAGTTTCCTGAAAATGTTTCTATGAAATGTGAAAGAGTTTTGATTCACTTCTGTTAAACAGAAGTGGAAACTATTGAGACCAGAGCCTCATTGCTTGGCTTATCTCACCCTGTGCTAAAATTACATGGTAAACCATTGAAACCTATTCAGAAGTGTTCTCTTAAAGTGATCATGTTTTTTAGCAATAAATAAGTTATATTACTTCATAAAAAAGGTTTTATCTGATTTACTTATGATTCGCATTATTCTGATTTTTTTTTAATGCAAAAAACATTCCTAGTGGTCTCTCAATGATTGATATGATATGTGCCTATATAATTAAAAAAAAAAATAGTTTAAAATGATGTGTTGTCAACTACCCAACTACAGGCCCCCAGCGCTGTTGTTTAAGCTCAGGCTAGAAGCAATTTGCTGGTAAACTCTGAGTATCAAGTCTTACTCTGTCATCTTACTATCCTCATTCTCCTCCTCACTCTCTTCATGGAGTGGCTGTAACCTGTACGGCAAGCCGGAAAGGACAAACAGCACCTCAGCTGACATGCAGGATATAAGAGTAATGACGGCAATCATATGATCACTCATAACATTCAATCTGCTTTAAAGTGGCAGCGCTGAAGCGCTGGAAGCTATGGAAACATACAGGTGGAGAAATTCAATTTTATATGTAATATGAAAAGGGCAATGCAGTATGTAAAATGGATATGTATTTCTGTAATTAAATATCAATTTTTCATATCAAATGTGCAATGTTTTATTCTAAATTAACATTAAAATTCAATCATACAATTTACATTTGTCATTTCCATATGATGGGCCAAATTACTCAAAACTAAATGTTTCGATAGTTATATGTGACCCTGGACCACAAAGCCATCCATAAGAATAAAATCAGTATGGAATAAAATCAGTCTTACTGAGAAGGAGGTAGCTGGCTGTCTTGCTAAGGTAAAGGTAAGGTAAACCCTCATAAAGCCCCTGGCCCGGATGGTTTGAGCAGTAGGGTCATTTCAGGGTGGATTTACTAACTAAATTATTTCAGATCTTACTTGACACACACAATGTCCCATTCTCCTGGAAGAGAACCACAATCATCCCTGTGCCCAAAAGCACCAACCCCGTATCACTTAAAGGGCCGCTATGCCAGAAAATGCACTTTTAAATGTTTATCATCCAGAAATTGAGTCGCAAGCGTGTGTGCAGAAACTTCCTGTAATTATACAAATCCATCTAATCTTTTTTAAATCTCCTTTAAACCACAGCAGTGACACAAAACAGGCTGTTGGGCATCCCCTAACAATCTGATGTCACATTGTTTACCCCTGCCCATGACCGTTCACAGACTCGGCCTTATGAGCGCGTAGTTCCCACCTTCCTCCAGAGACACGCTGTCAGCCATTTTCAGGCAAGAACAGAAGTAGCCAGTAAAAAATGTTGAAGAAACAACAAATGTGTGCTGTTGTTGGATGTAACAACAGCACACCGCGAACCGCGAATCGATGCGACCCCTAGTTCGAGAGCTAGAGCACCTGGTAGCCAGAGAGTCGCGGCGGGGTGGAGGAGTCAACGCTGGTCAGTATAACATAGGTTTAGCAAAAAAAAATATTCTCAATAGTGGATCAGTACCATCTGTTCGCGATCAAGCTTCATCTCCGGAAGAAGTAAGTATTACACATCGTTTTTTTATCGCATTTCTTAAATAATGTGTTTAGCATGTTAGCGGCTGTTGTTTACATGTTCGCGGCTAATCCTGAGACTTTACATTGGTCCAAAGACAGGTGTAATGTCGTAACATTAGTGGTAAAACGCATCGCGCCCATCGGTTCAGAAGACTTGTGACCGACATAATTTCAGTAAAAATTACTCATTACAACGAAGGAAAGTTATAGCAGTGTCTTTCTGGGTGAGTTCAGTGTTTCAAGTGCGACAATACTTAGAGCGGATAGAAACAGAGTGTACATTTGTAAGACAATGAGGATACGCAGAAAATGCTACTCACAATGTAATAACACCTGGTTGCTGATCTTTACATACCTGTCTGTCATATACAAGTACTCTGAATGCATGTTTTTGTCTATATCCGTGTTAATGTCTGTCAATCATCAATGGCCAACATTTTATACATGAAATGGTCAGCATATGTTGTTTTAACTATGTTTTTGTCTTTTCCATTTAAATCGTATTTATGAACAAGGCATTAAGGTGATTTTTATTGCAGTTAGTGAATGGTTGTGGTTGGAAAGGGCATTACAGACGTAATTGCGCTTTCTGCTATATTGCTTGTCTTGATATCATCCAAAGCACATGTGTAAGCGCTCTACCTCCTATTTTGCATACGGGGATGTTCAACATCTTGTAATGAAAGATATGTGGTGTATTTTGAGCTGAAACTTGAAAAACACATTCTGGGGACTATTTTTACATTGCAGAAAACACCTGGGATTGCGGCCCTTTAATGATTTTACCAGCATTTTAAGTAAATGCATGGAAAGGGTTGTGTTAGGGCGTATGCCAAAGTTTCAGTTTGCAAATAAAGCACAGAGAGGCACTGAGGATGCTATTTTAACTCTGCTTCACATGAGCATATTCTGCTCCCTGGTGCTTTTGCCAGAATTTCATTCATTGTTTTTAGTTCAGCTTTTAATACTGTCAGGCTTGACATTTTATTAGATTGATTATTAAAACTTGATAACAATGGCCACCTTGTGTTATGGATTAAGGATTTTTTAAATGATCGTTCTCAGTCTCTGTTCAGGGTACCATGTCAGAAGAGGTTATTTTGAACACTGGAGTGCCTCAAGGCTGTGTGTTGCCTCTTTTTTCATGTATTTAAATGGAATGCAGATTCGTGAAAGTAATGTTACCCTACTCAAGTATGCAGATGACATGGCTATGGTTGGTATGGTTAGGAAAGGAGGATTTAGAGAGGGCTTATTTCGAGCATATAGACCGCCTTCTGGCATGGTGCGGGGAAAGCGCTCCGTCACTTAATGCTTTAAAATCCAAGGGACTCGTTGTCTGCAGTAGGGGGGATCCTACATGGTCACAATTTGGTGCCGACATTTTGAGTTTGAGAAGAGCTTCAAATATCTAGGGATTATCCTAGACAGTATACAATTTTTTGTGAACACTCAGATTAGATCTATAAGAAGGCAACGCAATAATTTTTTCTTTTTAGGAAACTGAACAGTTTCAATGTGAGTAAGGGAATCCTAAGGATGGTATGAACCAGTTTGTTGGAAAGTATTATTTCCTATAACATCACCTGCTGGTATGGGCATCTGGGGGCTAGGAGCAAAAATAAACTCACAAGGTGGCAGCTTGTGGAACTGTACACAAATCAGACAAGAAGGAAAGCCTCACAAATAGCTCAGGAATTCATCCGACCTCATGAATTTGAAAAACTTCCTTCAGGCAGACGATACAGGGTGCCCATTGCACAAGGTCTAAGCTAGGGGTCTCAATTTTAGCCTAAAATCTCAAATTTAAACACTTATTATGTTGTAGATGTCTGTAATCCATTGGGGAAAAAAGTTTTTATATGTCTCGTGTGTTTGCTGTATTGGACTGTGTAGCTAAGTGTATTTGTGTAAGTGTTGTATTTGTTGTGTTTTTGTATAAATAAACGATAAAAGGATAAATTTCCACATGTGTGGGGAATAAAGATTTAAAATTCAAGTAGCACGCGTGTATTTGTAGCAACAGCCGACACAACACTGTATGGGTAAAAAAATTAGCTTTTTCATGTATTCCTTCCGTAAATATATCAAAACTTCACTCGTTGTTGCCCACTCAATGAAACTCTGTTATTACATGTAGGCCTATGTTGGAAACATGGTGGTCGAGTTAAAGAAGCGTTTAAATTTACAGAAATACATGCTGCATTGCCAGTTTGCACATTACATTTAATTTGATTATTGCACCTCGTATGCTTTTATAGGAAGTGGGGTCCAAAATTATTTTTTTGTCAGTGGTCCATGAAATGAACATGGGCATCCATTAATATATCTTTCTTGTCATTAAAATGCATTTTTTTAAAGATATAAAAACTGGCTTCTACAAAGTACTTAGAGACACTGAGATAAAAGTAATTAGAAAATGTAGAAATCTCAAAAGATTTTCGTTAATAGATGGGTTGTATGATGTTAATAGTTACTGTTCACATCAGAATTCGATTTAAACCATACAGTATATGAAATTGCAGTTTGCAATGTAGTTACCAGGCGCTATTAAAGGTTTATTAACAAATTATTATTCAAGTGGAATTTGGTGCTTGGTGAGGGTTAATGTTGGACCCTGGCAGGAAGCACAGATCGAGAGCAGCAGGGAGGGGAGACACTTACTCTGGGTCTTCTTCAATTTCTTCCTCCTGGATATTTGGCAGTCTTGATGAAACAAACAGTGAACAGGTGAATTCTGAACACTGAAGCATGTTTATGTGGTGTGTGTGTGTGTGTGAGAGCACCCACTTTGGTCGCAGATGTTATCACACCCCCAGATCTCAGATCACACCAGAGGTACACATAATAGACAGGTGGAAGGGTTTATCACAGGGACACTGTGTGTTTGGGACTTACTGTTCCTCATTGTCCTGTTCTGCATCTTTGAGCTCTGTGATGATCTGTATGGTATGCTCTTCCTCCAACTGTCTGACGGCCAACTCTGCAGCCTGTCGGGCCAAATCCTCTGCCATACGAGCTGCCTCCATGCGTTCCTGCTGAAGCCTACACATAAAATGCAGAAAGAATGTCCGTTTTCTTGCAGTGTGGGCCCTTAAAAAGACTGGCAGTTTCTTTACCAAAATAATTCCACCACAGGCTTTTTGGAATGATTGACTCTGACCTCTCCTCTATGTTTGCTATGGCAGCCTCCTCCGCTTCTTTCTTGATGCTCTCAATAAGAGGTGTCCAGCGCTCTGTCTGGGTCTCTGCATTCTCCTGCTGTTGCATGGCCAGTATCTGTGGCAGGATGTTGGGCAGCACCTTCTCCTCAGCCTGGATGTCCCGCCCAGAGCCCTGTTCCTTCTGCTGGGTCTCCCAGTCTGAGTCCACCTCCTCCAGCACCATATCACATGGATCCTGCAGGATGCACACTGTCCCGGGACAAGAAAACAGCAGACAGGTCATCATCACCATAGGAATGGATTTAGATATGTCAAAAGAAAGGGTTTTACAGACTTGTCATTGAAGAATTGAGGGCATTGAGTCATTGGTGACTGTCTTTACAAAAATTAAGCATGGTTTAACTACAGTATAGTTAACATGGTTGCCAGATAATCAGCCCAATGGCCTATCAACCCTTGCCCAAAACTAACCCAGTGTCCTAAGCCCACTGTCAAGCATTACAAACTTTTTGTCTTAAAATCGTAACCAGAAACACTCTGTTTAAATGAATAACTATTTGTAATACAACCATTGCACCCACAAATGTATCATTGTTTTATATGTAGTATTCTGTAAATTGATAGCATATGACAAAAATAACTATTAAACTATGTTTAGACTTTAAATAAAAGGTTTTTGATGAAACAAGACATTTCTAACCCATATGTTTTAAACGTGCTCAACAAGCATTTTAATAATTCATAAATGTATTTTAGCTTATCAAAGCTGGAATCAGCTCACAGATGTGAACCGACAGAAATACGTTGTAATCTTTCTTAGAAACAGCATTATACAAATGTATTTCTCATCTGAAAACTCCACAAACAATCTGCTTTTCAAAATCATTTATTTATTAATGATGTTGTACAGCAAACAAAGTACGGTAGCTGCCTGTGCTATGTTAGCATTCATTTTTCACAGAAGAACAGCAGAGTCCATCAACATCATTACACACCATTAGAATGTTCCACTTTATTGTTGTAAAGTCTGGCATTGATATGCACACTACGCAGTGGCTTTGCTATCATGTTTAGCATGATAAAATCAGGTTATGGGCTCTCTGTTGTGAAGCAAACACATTAACTGTTGCGTTTTAAAGCAAGCAGTGTAGATATTGGCAAAAGCAAAAGCTCCAGTGGCCGCATGGGATATAAAAGTGTTCATCAGATGCATACTTCATTTTGACAAAAGCATAAGCCCATCCAGGCACCCAGGTTTTGACATAATGCTGATTTTGCATACTCATTTTCACATACTATCCCTTACAGAATATTTGTATACGTCAAGTTCATTCTATTAAGTACACTAACGTGAAGGTCAAGTATGTTTTTCAGGTATATTTTATGTAGCAAGTATACTAATGTGAACGTACTAATAGTATACTTGTAAGTGCACTTTAGATACTACTTGTGACTAGAAGTGGCCCAATTCTTAGTTTATAAAATTATACTTTTAAACACACTTTGAATGTACCAGTAGTAAGCTTACATTTTTTTATGTTTCTCAATTGAACAACAACTATACATAAACGTATTGGTATACTGATTGTTTCGTTTAATACTTTTTAGTATATAAAAAGCACACTTTGAAGTATAGTATATGGTATGTAGTAGGCTACTTAGTAAACACAACTACAATCCAAGTACAGTATACTTAGAATTCTATCTTTTGATTAAATATATATTTAAGGGTGTAACTGTGTATGTGTAACTAAGTATAGGCCAATGGCAGTATACAGAAAGTCAAGTATAGTTAGGTGTATTTCTGAGAAGGAAATAAGAAGCAGATAATAAGTATACTTTCTTATTTTCAGTTTTAAAGACGTATGCTCATAGCACACTTAAATACTGAATACAACTGAACTTCTTATTTGTAAGGGATAGTATGCAAGTAGGTGATTTTGGATGCAGAGCATTTATTTATTGTTTCAAGTACAAAGTGCTTCTTAGCAGTACATTGTAAACTCTGACTGGGTTACTGCCATGTTTCATTGATACAGCCTAATTATCAAAGTACTATAAAAACATTCAGCGCACTGGTAACACTTTATAATAAGGTGCTATTTGTAAACATTTAGTTATTACACGGCTCGTTGGAATGCTTGATTCTGATTGGCCAGTCGAGACATTTGCAGGTTCGTTATTCCCAGATAACAACCTCTCAAAACTAGTAACACATGGTAAACCGGATGCAGCAAATCATTTTGGCTCCGTCCGAAATCACATACTGTGACAGTAAGACAGTAAGCAACGAGAGCCGTGAGGCAACGAGGCGGGGCCGGTGGCGTGAGTGATAGTGGGAATCAGCTGTGCGCACACCGGTCCCGCATCTCTCACGGAGGAGATCGGGAACATAAGAGGACGAGCGATAGGACTGCTGACGAGGGAGGACCGGGCCCGGACATGTGTTAAGTTTGTATTTATGTTCTTGTGGCGGGCAGTCGACCGTGAGTTGGCTGTCGGCCTTTTACTTCAGTGTTATTGTTTGTTTATTTTGATTAAGAGGTATTGAATCTCTGCCGGTTCCCGACTCCTTCCTTCCCTACGACTTTGAACTTGCTACAGTACTGAAATTAAATAAGTACCTACCTATCGGCCGTGAAAACAGTATGTTCTATATAGTATGAGTGGGAGTAGTATGAATACATTTCGGACATACTGCGTCCGCCATGTTTTATGGTCATGTGACCCGTATGCTCTTTGACCTATGACGCATTAACAACAACCTGCACGTGAGTGTTGATAAAAACTAAATCTACTCACAAGTAATTAATTTATTGGGCAGTAACATTAAAAACGGACGTCCACCGTGGCATCATGGGATAGAGAAGTGTCCATCCGATCCACACTCACCAATCTCGGTGGAAGTAGTATACCATCCGGGTATTTCACGCACACTGTTTTTTGCATACTGAGGTTTCGGACATACTATTCATGACTCATACTCATTTTCGCCTACTATATAGTATGGAAGTAGGCGATTTTGGATGCAGCCCATGACTGTTTAAGAGACAAATTAATTATAAATATGTCTTTTAATAACATATATGACATTATATTTACAAATGATTAAACCAAATTGTCTGTTTGTGATATATGAACGTCATTTCTTACCTTAAAAATGAAAGTAAACGGCTTTTCCTCGCGGAAGGTCTGCATTCGGTAAAAATTTAGCTAATACAATATTTCAAATTCACATTTCATGTCCAGTTTTTTCTCATGTGGCAAGTAGCCGTGTAATGACGTGATGAATCGGGTCCGTCGGGTCCTGATCACACTGTCGGGGCTTATTTCTGCGATAACAACCGGCTGCCTGTACATTGTCCCTTACTTAATGCATTGGCTAACATGAACTAACAATGAACAATACTTCTACAGCATTTATTAATATTAATTCATGTTATTTTCAGCATTAACTAATACATTATTAAAATCAAACGTTGTCACTGTTAACATTAGTTAATGCACCATGAACTTATATGAATAACTGTGTAGGTTGCACATGACGTCAGGGCACTGCGCGAAGTGCAGATGGAGGGCAGCAGGTGATTTTCTCCACAGGATTTCACTATCACACACTCAAAAGACCTCCGTTGGGCACTTGGTGCCATCCATCGGCACTTCGGACGGCATCAAAACCACGTGATAGCAAACAACCTATTGACATGAACTAACATAGACAAGGATTAATAAATGCTGAAAATCTAAATTGTTCATTGTTGGCTAATATTTGCTAATGCATTTACTAATGTTAACCAAAGGCATCTTATTGTAAAGTGTTACTAGCGCACTTAACGTATAGCTAATAGAAACTAGCAGCAGGCCTATTTATATGAAAATGTGCATTGTGATCATAGCTGCCCAAAACATTGAAAGCCGTGTTTTAGCTCTACTGAACTCCAGAGCGTTTGGGTTTGTCTGAACATCTCTTGCTCTCTCTCTGTCTGTGTGGCGGTCATTACTCTCCCAGTCTTCTTCTCCTTTTGTTTAGGGGGCTTTAGAGACCCTCTCCCCTGAAACAGAAGGAGAAGAGGAGCTGAGTTAGAGTTTCACCTCCATCCTACAAATGAGCACAGAGAAACCAAACTGACCAATCTGTCCATGCACAGCAGTCTGTATCTCCTAAATGCAGATTGTAAGAATCGCAACTGTCGCGAGTGTCAACAGGGTGTAAAATATCATATATTACAGTAGATGTCTGTGTGTGCTGGAAGTAATAAGAAATAGTAACAAAACTTACCATTTTGAGCAACATCAGAGCTCTCCTGCAAATAAACACGATGACGATGGTAAATCAAACAAACATGGTATAATGTACCGTATGAGAAGTGTGAGTGCAACGTACCTCTTTTGGTTTCAGTACTGGTTGTGGCATCATGCGCCCGAAGCCCTGCACAATCCAGCCGACCATACTGTGAAACAAATGAAATATGATGCACAACATCAGATTTGTCATACACTTAAAAGACTAGGATAAAAAAGAGTTAATGAGCTAAACTTACCCCGCGCCTTTCGACTCCTCAACTACATTTGGTGGTTCAGAAGTTGTAGGTACAAGAGCAGGTGTGGGCGCAGATGCTGGAACAGGTGCAGGTGCGGGTACAGATGCTGGAACAGGTGCAGGTGTGGATGCAGGTGCGGGTGCTATACATTAAAACACACGCAAAACATTCACGAAAAGCTCAACCTAGTGATCTTAATTCCTTTCTTAATAAATAAGAACAGGTGAATCATACTCGGTGCTTGTTTGTAGGGTGTCACAGGAGCAGAAGCAGCCTTCAGGAATGGAGTTTCTGAACTTGAAGGAGGACCGAGATTAACTGGAGACTGAGGAACCACCTTCTCAAAACCTTGTTTGATCCATTCTATGACTCTAAAAAAAGAGAGGAACATATGGAAATAAAGACGATATTAAAGTGTGCTCCAACACAGAACTGAACATTACATTTATGTTATGGCAAATAAATGATGAACATTAAAGATTGTCTCCAACAAAATAAAGTCATAAAAGTAAAACATTACATACATAAAATCGATAGATGTCAAGAGGCTTAACTAGAGAATAACAAATTTAAGAGAAATACAGGTTTATGTAAAATATGAAGGGCTGGCGGTACTTTGGAGAGAAGGGTGTGTTAACTGCATCTGGCTCTTCATCAGAAACGATTTCCACCACAGGAATATGAGGAAGAAGCTCGGCATCTGATCAATACAGAATCGTCACATCATTAATAACCTGAACTACTGTATATTCAAGGTGACTTACTGTATCAAGTGGTTATGTAGAGGCTGCACTTACCTTGAAGGTCTTTCACCTCACACACCTGCGAAGAAAAGGAAAACACAAAGATGTTTTCATTTTAGATCATTTTTATTTCTTATAGTAGTATGTCATGTTTATTTGTAAAGGTGTTGTGATTGAGCATGTTTGGCGCGTGTGAAGCAGCAGGATGATCCGAGTTTGACTGGTCATGTTATGTTTACCAGCATCTCAGTTCCTGTTGTTAAATGCCATGAATTCTACCAAAATAACTTTTTTTGTATGTAAATAAAAACTTAGAAGACACTTCACAAACTATTTGTTGGGGCCCTTAAAGGAACAGTTCAGCCCCGAAATGAAAATTCTTTCAGCATTTATTCAACCCCGCGTCATTCCAAACCTGTATGCATTTCTTCTGCAGAACACCAAAGAAGATATTTTGAAGAATGTTGGTAACCAAACAACATCGACCCCCATTGACACCCCTTTCGATATGAACACAAAACCAACATTTCTCAAATATCTTCTTCTGGACTCCACAGATGAAAGAGTCAAATACAGGTTTTGAACGTCATGAAGGTGAATAAATGATGACATTAATCTAAGGTGAACTATCCCTTTTAAGGGGTGTCATTTCATGTACTGTGATGATCTGAAGTGGCAGTAAAGATGGCAGACATCACGCTGTGTGTAGTTTCACGGCTGTATGCGCTGGCTAAGCAACTATTGACATGACTGGCAATGCTAGTTTTTATTACAACAGTCACCTGGAGTTAATAGAACTGTATTGACTTGAAATGACAATAGATTCAGCTCGTACCTATATAAAGCAATCTATGCAAGCTTGTCTGCAGCAGCCAGCTTGTTTGCAGCTTTGATAAACTGTAACAGCGGAAAGTGGGACATACTGTATATGGAGTATGACCCTGTTAAAGAAAGCTCAAAAACACTATACTTACAGGAGGATCCACTTTAACTGCTGGAACAGTTGCAGTCTAAATGAAAATGTAATTAAACTCTCACAGAGCTATCAATGAGACAGGTGCCTGTGAACCCAGAATACTGTGCTAGGACACTAACTCCATTAGTCCTGGGGATAATTTCTGCTATTTGCAAGAAAAATTCTGAAAATACTAAGATATCGTATTCAAAATCAATCTGTGCAGAATTATTGGACATCTTCTATAAAGTGACATTGAGATTTCTATATTTTTAAATCAGATATGAAATACCTCTTTGGAATATTTTATTCATTTATTGTTGCACTCAAGAAAATTGTATATGATTTAGTTTTTTATATCATATAGTCTATTCTTATTTTTTACTTGTACATATTCTCTCTATATCTTTATCTTATGTTTATTGTATTGTATTTCTTAATTTTTTACACCCATAGGCTCTTATTTCAATCATCTGTTTACTGTATTCCATTGTGTTACAGTCTCTGTGTACTGTTTTTGCAATAAAGCTCTTTTTGATTCTGATATAATTTTATTTCTAGTCCAAAACTTTAATGTGCTTAAAACATAGGATCAAATATGATGACAACATTCACTTGTAGGCCTATGGGACGATAGCATACCTTTCTTCGTGGACGTATTTGAATAGTGTGACATTATTGTGATTTGTGACACAATTTCATCTTTACCTTAATCTTTAGCTAAACGATTACTGCAATGCAAACCACTAGATACAAATATAAGACCAACACTATATTACACAAATACACAAATATTAAAAACAACACTACACAAAGTTATGATTTGATGCTGTCTGTCTTTACCTCAGTGGTCACCCTCTGGGTCTGTGTGGCCCTTGTATTTCTCATCTGGCTGTGGAACCACTTTTCCCAATCCATGCACAATCCATCCGATCATTCCAGGCTTGCTGGAAGAATAAACATAGTTCAATCCGTCAACTTGTTGGTCGGTTACATCAAGTGAGGATATACATGCAAGTAGGCTGATTTGACCTAAACAAACACTAGGTGGCAGCATGGTGGAGTAAACCAACAACAAATGCCAAGCAGTAGTCTATGCTAGCAAGACAATGATACATTTAATTTTTCAATTTGAAAAAACATCCATGTCACTAGGTTTGACTTCGTCATTCGTTTGATCATTTCATGTTCCTTGAAAGTCAAACTGCTATGATATGCAAGCTTCATCACATCATGCAACAGTATGTTTGCGTTTGCTCTAGCTGGTAAAATCGAGAAGCTGCTTTTGCGCGTGCAGCATGCCAAGAGCAGTTCATGCGGGTCTGCAAGCAGAGCATGGAGCACTACGTCAGCCACAGCCCGCGTGAGCTCACTTACTCATCTGATGGGTGCTGGCATCCACGATACAGCAATGATACAAAATATGAATTTTAACAGCAATACAGGCACACCACACAGACATATAGATAAAAAACAAGTTTTCTGAATGTGTGAATATGAGTACAATAAAATGTATTAAAATTATACCTGTTGCTCACTGCATTTTCCTCTTGCTGTTGAGAAGTGACGCAAAAAGAAAAGGGTCAACAAAAATACACACGATTTTTGCAAATTGGTCCAATTTTTGATTCTTACTTTTGCTGTGAGAAGTCATGAGTTGACCTAAACAAACTCTACAATTCATGATGTAGGCCTACATGTACTGTATATCACTGGTAACCATTTACAGTAAGGTTGTAAAATATACACCACTAGGTAACAATATTTCAAATGCATTAAACATAAACATCTAACAATAAATGATCTTTTAAATGTAAAGTTCACCTAAAGATTATAAATATTGACTTCCTTTTCTATGGGAATTTTATACAAAAAAGCTATATGGGACTCAACATGTTCAAGCTCAAAAAGCACAAACATCCATCATTAATATGCTATCCATAATAATACACAAATGACTCCAGTGGGTTTAATAAATGTCTTCTAAAGCTAAAGCATTTAAGCTTGGTTTTTCACTATAGTAAAAATATACTATTGTTCATTTATATAGTTTATTATTATTTTTATATGAAATCCCAGTACAGTCCTGATGAAGGTACCTTAGCTTCATTGTTGACGGGTTTAGAAGTGTTTACTGGCTGAGGGAGAGCAGTGTTAAAACCGTGAGAAATCCAACTCAAAACCCCGCTTTCAGAACTAGAGAGAGAAACAGAGAGGTAATGAGGTCTGTCAGGACCTTTAACACACATATAGTACTAAACACACACACACAAGCATTACCTGTTTTCCTCTGAGACCTCCTCATTTGGCTTGGCTGGTTTGGCTTCTGTAGAATATGAAAAATGAATGAGCAACATTCTCTCTATTTTTCTGTTATACTTCTGATTGGTCGTTGATCAAAGCTGAAGTCAAATGTGATGGAATGGACTGTTACCTTGTTTTGCTTCCTCTTTTTTCCCTGTGTCCTGTGAAGCCGTATAGAGAAAGTGAAGATTATTTAATTCTGTCAATCATTTCTCTTTGTTCATAAATACAAATACACGTACACTCACTGTTGCAGTGGGATTTACCTCCTCTCCCAGTTTCCCAGGAGGTTCTGGGGGCTGGGGAACAACTTTTACCACCCAGCTAAACATGCTAAACAAACAAAAGAAAGAAAGAAGTCAGAAAATCACAAAGAAAATTGCTATTTTAAATTATGTTTGATATTACAGGTTTACATTCTCTGTGATTCAATCTGAATGTAATAATTGTATTAGTTTTAATCAATACCGTCTGATTCACACATTATTATACAGAAAACATGTTTCATGATGAAATTAAGTAAACATGTTTTATGTAAAATTTAGATTTCATGAGTGGAGCTTTTAAAGCAAACAGGACAGGGCAGGACAGCATTGTTAAGTAAACAAATTGTGATTCCATAAAATTATTTTTGTCAATTTCTGTCTTCCAGAATGCCAACCAATGGATGTGGTGAAGCAAATGACTTAGGTCTGCTCGATTATGACTCAAATTATAATCACAATTAATGTACCCAATGTTGACATGATTACTCGCTGACTTTGGAAATTAAGTCAATAAATAGATAAATTATGAACAAATAATTAAATTACTTGTTAATTAACACTGGATTCAACAAATAAAAAATACATATACAAATATATGCATACATTTAAACAAATAATTTAAAAATAATGAGACAATCCTTGCAAATAATCATTGCATTTGAAAATCGATTTATTAATTGCATTGCCCTAAGAATTGGGTGAAATATTGATTATTAGATATTATCGAGATAATGGTGCTGAAGATATAAAATGATTGAATATTGTGAATATTGCTATAAGAGTCACATTAACATCAATGTGTCAAAGATGGCACCAAGCCATTTCACTCCTCATTTACACCTCACGAGTAACGCAAAACATAACATGTTATTTTCCAAATGGCAAAATCAAGCAACAGAGGTCTGCCTGTCAATCATTTTGTACAACTTGTATTTTGTACTTTGTATTTGGTTTTAGAATCTTATTTACAAGATATTTTACATTATTCATGATTTTATGGTTTGACCCAATAGGAATGTACTTAATATTGTATGGGTTCCTGTCACTCTTAATCACTGATAAATGCCCTGACCCTAATCTTTCCAGGCTTGGACACCTGCGGAAATAGACTTTGCCAGCTGTACCTGTCTGTCTATCCTGTTCCACCTCACACCTGAGGGGAGAGACATGTGTCTGTGAGTGTGTTGTTGGTTTCTCCCTCACTATAAACTCTCCATTGCAGGTCAGTAAACAAAACACGTTCATTGAAACTACGTTCCAGTGTTGCTAAACCAATGCTGCACCAGCTGAGCCACAGACATCTCAAATCCAACCAACAAAAACACACCACGATTTCACATAAACACCTTACAGCTACACAAAATACACAACTTCAGTTTGACATACGTTACACAGAATAGTCTAAAACGTCCAGGAGCAGATGGGAGAGATGATAGTACTGATTAACTGCAAGTCAAAACAGCTGTCAGGAGGTTTAAACAGGTTGACACTTGTGAATATGTGAGGAAATGAGCTGTGACCGGCTTCAGCTCAGGCATTAAACCAAAGAGAAATCTCAAACGCAGTGTATTCCCTATAAACCTTTTTGTGGAGTCGCTCAATTGGAAATTCAATTCACTTTGATTTTATAAAAGAGGATGATAGTGATAATGAAAATAATGTAAAAATGTATTAAAAAAAAGCTTGAGTGTGTTTTTGTTATTTAAAAAGCACTAAACTACAACTGAATTTCTTAAAGAACGAATCAATAATATAAGAGCAAGCAAGAATAATACAACTCAAATATTTGTCAATCAAAAAGAAAGATGGTTATATCATAGTTTCGCTTTTTCTTGTTTGTTAAATCTTGCTATATATGATAATTTACCTTTAGCGTTCAGTAGCAGAAGGTCATTCCAGAGAACGGCTGCAGGGCTCAAGGACGGACAGGTGGGGAAATGGAGGGATTATCCGTGAGAAAGCTCAGCTAGCTGGATTAAGCTCTCTCTGGCAGGGATGGAGAGGAAGGACCCGGTCTTGGACTTCATTAGCCTCACAGAATCCATTGTGGAGTTCAGCCCACACTGGACAACAGATACGTGTCCAGAACGAGCAGGAACGGTTGCCAGAACGTCTGAAAATTTAAAATGTATGATTGATGTTGAAGGGGAGTTGGGAAGGCAGATTTCTAGGGTTTTGTGTTAAAGAAGCTTTCTTATTATTTCATTTAAAAAGAGAGTGTGCGCAGGACACAAAAGAAGATATTTTGAAGAATGTTGGTAACACTGGCCCCCATTGACTTCCATTATATGGACACAAAACCCCTAAGACATTTCTCAAAGTATCTTCTTTTGTGTTCCACATGTAAAAAACTCACTGGAAAGTTTTTGAATGACATGACAATGAATAAAGGATGAATTTTTGGGTGAACTGTCTCTTTAAGGATAACATGTATAAAAAGGTAAATCAAGAATAAACTTTCAGGTGAGTTTGCAGGCAACATCACTGCATTCCTTTTGAAATCTATTTTACGAATATAGATTTGAGTGTTATAATGCAATTTGTCTGGTCTTTGGGGGTTCGTAAAACAGACTGTAATATTATAATCTATTCCAGTGGGTCTGCAGCTGCCCTTCAGACACCGTGACTATCTCAGTCTGGTGCCGCTGCTTCCCAGTTTGCCATCTGCCACATATTCATCAGCAAGATAAGAGTCTCTCGCCTCGTGTTTTAAAATTCTCAGCGCCTCAGATGAGTCACTTTCCTTCTCGCACAGCTCTCTCGAGTCTGCTTCATTCCTCGTACCCATATGTCAGCCACCCTGCCACTTCTTCCAGACATCACATCAGGACTCACAGCAGAGACAAAGTCCGACATCTCATCCTCTATCCACATAACCAAAAACTACAGAGAGTTTTATTATTAAAATATGAGAAAGCTTGTTTGTTTGTAGATTTTCTGTTTTTTTCTCTCTTCACTGGTTTATTCTGAAGCTTTTACTTCACAGTGAAGGGTTTGTCAAACCTTTAAACTTACACTATATATTGTTCAGACTCCACTGTTAGTATCCACGCGGATGTCTGACAGGTTTTGACTGACAGGGTGAACTGCAGGTCTCTCTTTGGCCTGAGGGATTATGTACTTGCTCGGCTAACAGGGCAAGTCGTATTGAAATTCAGAGTCAGCTAAACAAGGATGGATCATCTCTATATACTGACAGCTTTGACGCGTTTCTCTTATACATCTTACTATGCATCAAAACTCCACCACCATACAACATTCATGTGAGAAAACCATCCAGTCTTTGCCTTATAAGCAGTTTTACGTTAAGTTTTAAATAAATTAAGAAAATAATGTCCTCACCACAACTACTGTATAAAGATAAAGAAACAATATTAAGGTACAATATGGTTTAAATCATACAATACTGTTTTATTAACAGATTTTTCACAGCATTTGTGAAATACTCAAAAACCGCCAATTTACAGAAAAAGACAGCAAATTTTCAAGAAAATCTATTTATTTTTATTTTTATGGTATATTTCTGGCGCCCCAGCTGCCGGAATTTTTTGATGTATGGTATTTATTTAATGTATATAAAATAAAAAAAACGTCAAATTACAAAGGAAGACAGCACATTTACAAGAAAAACAAGGAAACTATGCAAAAACTTGACACAAATTTTTTTAAAGTAAAATAAACTTAGTGAATCCTATAGTTATTTTTTACAGTGTACTTTACTCTGATTGGCCAATCGCTACATTCCAAGTTCAGATATTCCCAGAAAACAACCGCTCAAAACTAATAACACATGGTAACATTTTCGCTGTGTGACTTTTAGGTGTTTCTAGTTGTTTACTTTAATCCAAACAATCCGCTTCTAAATCTCCCTAATATTTTGTCCCTCGACATGGCTCGGGTCCCTCCTTCAATATCTGATCACGCAGAAAATGATTTGCACACCTCTTAGGAAACCGCACAGTTTGAGAAATCATTCATGTCTGTCAAGCAAACGGTGCTGGAAGAGTTGCATGGCAAAATTTTATTAAAACTTAATTAAGCATTCCTTCACAAACCACTATCCAAACTCAGGGATGAAACTACTCTAGAAGAAAACTTTGTGAAAATAAAATCTTAAATCGCATCAAAGTATATTTAAAAGTGTGAAGGTTTTGGTCACCTGTTATGGACTCAAAAGGTGACCGTGTGTTTGAATACAACGCAGCGTGTGACTGAAATATTTATTGAATCTGATCACTAAACCCGAGATCTGTTAAAAATCAGAATTTCGCTGTGCAGCTACCTTTGCAGTTGTGACATTTATTGCTGCGAGATTATAAATCTCATGTGCCATAATTCCCCTCAGTCTCTGTTTTCCCTGTCCCACTCCATCATGCAGTCTAAATCAGATCAACAGCCGCTGCTTGCCTTTCGTATATCTCATTACCTGTAGATCACACAGTAAATGGCCTCGTGCCACCTCCAATTTCTTTACTAATCTTCTCCCTGTACGCATTTTACACCCACTCTCCACGTCTCCCGGTGAATTTAGTGCGTTACGTTGCCATTAGGTTGTGGTGTGGTTGTAACACGAGAAGGTTAGGTAGAGTCATTCTCTTCCATAACCTTCACTTTGTATGCAAATAATATTTTTTTATTTTGTATGCTTTGTATTTAGTCTATAAAGCTAAAATGTCAGTGTCGGCTGTTTTCACACGCTCCCTACATATTATGCAAATAAGCGGCTGAAGTTATGAAATACTGACATTTCTGATGAAATGCAACTCTAATGCAGCTTTTCTTACTGCTAAATGCACAAAATTTTGATGGCAGATGTTCAACACAAACTAGAACTAATATGACAAGCATTGTCCCGTGATATCAATGTTACCATATTCCAATTAAGATGGCAATTGATTTGTTCAAAAACTGCTTGTGTGCATATGGGGTGACAAGTTTGATCTTCATAAGCTTTCAACATGATGCCAGATAAAGCAAGACAAATGTTCATTCGAAATGTTTATGACGTGATCTTACACTCTTAAAAATAAAGGAATGCTATAGGAGAACAATATAACAGAGATGAAATGTATTATTATAATGTGTTGGTTGTCCTTGTGTTTTTTATTGTTTTTAAAGCTTTTTTTAAGTTTAAAAAAGAATGTATGTACCTGTCTAATTTATAACATATATAATATTATATTTGCAATGATTAAACCAAATTGCATTGCATTGTTTGAACTTAGTACTTTGTGGAAGTTTCGAATTAGTTTAAGTCAATATCTGCTTTGCGTCTGGTCACTGATCACCTTGACGGGACTTATTTTGCAATAGCAGCCAGTTGGTTGTGCCTTATTCTTTACATTGTCTCAGCATTGTACTAGTCTCAGCTTCAGACGTCAAACCCACAGACTGTGGGCTGAACGTCTGATGCATAAGTAACACGTTTCTGGAAACACTTCAGCACGTTTGAAGTCGTCATCTGATTGGTTGAATTTTACAGGATTTCTGGGAGACGTGCATGTCACGTTCTTTAACCTGTCCGCCTGGAAACAACACGAAGCCATCTGATCGAAGGAGTAAGCTGTAGTGTTTGCAATAAGAATTCAAGTGAATAAGAAATCGAACTTGGGTCGGGCCGCAAGTGCACTGGCACTATACTGTATGTTGGTGAACCAACCACAGGGCTATTGGCGCCGACACTGCATGGACATTTTCATGCCTCTAAACATCGTTTACATGCCAGTCATTTGGCTAATTGGCAGGCCTTGGCCTAAGAAAGCAGCTAATGTTCCCAGACCTTCACTGTGATGGTCTGGCTACGCGAGACTAGCATTGTGCTAACAGCAAACTATTAAACTTAACTGTGTTGTGTCTCATGTATTTTGCATATGTAGTACTATTAGTATATTTGGACTTGCCTTTGTACAACATTCCAAACTGGTCACTTATGAGGTTTGTTTTCAATGATGAAATTACCTCGAAAAGTGGTTGTGTATGTAAGTTGTTGACAGCAAGGCTTACTGGATTTTTGCAATGAACCGCTGGTCTCTGATCCAATTAGATCGGGGCTAGACTGCACTTTACATTTCCATTTATTCATTTAGCAGACGCTTTTATCCAAAGCGACTTACAGATGAGGGAAACAATGGAAGCAATTGGAACAACATACGATAAGGACAACAAAATGCATAAGTGCAATAAAAGAGAACTGGTCTTATATAGCCTACCACAGTACACAGAGCTATTTTTTTTTTCGTAGAAGAGAGATAGAAGTCAGAACTGATCAGTCAGGTGTTGACGGAAGAGATGTGTTTTCAGACGATTCTTAAAGATGGCTACAGAATCTGCAGACCTTGTAGCAGCGGGCAGATCATTCCATAAATGTGGAACCGATCCCGACAAGGTACGTGAGAGAGATTTTTTACCTTTTTGGGATGACAACACAAGACGTCGTTCGTTTTCAAAGCATAGGGATCTGGCGGGTATATACAGTAAGTCTGCAGTAGCGAGTGAAGATAAGGGGGTGCCGAACCAGTGGTGGTCTTGTAGGCCAGGAGCAGAGACTTGAATTTGATTCGAGCAACTATAGGGAGCCAATGTAACTTAATGAAGGGAGGAGTGACGTGTGCTCTCTTCAGTTCATTGAAGACCACTCTTGCCGCTGCATTCTGGATCATCTGTAGTGGTTTGGTTGTGCAAGCTGGAAGTCCAGCCAGTAGCACATTGCAGTAGTCCAGTCTGGACAGAACAAGAGCCTGGACTAGGACTTGCGCAGCATGCTAGTTCTTCTTCAACATTCCTTCAACAGGTTTATTTACTGTAAGTCAATTTCTGGGACATGGAATCCTTCATTATAACAGCATATTATGGGCATTTCAATTAATTTTAAGAGTAAATCCTGCATGAAATTCAGCATTTCTGGAAAACAAAACAGTAAGGTGTGACAACGTGATTTTGTGGGTCAAACTGACAACACAGTTTAACTTCAATTACAGTTAGTGTATTCCTTCATTATATAGCTGATCCTTGCTTAAAGGTATGCCAGTGTGCTTTTATTTTGTTAACTTGCTCATCCAACAGACAAAGCAAATGACTGCTGGAGAAAACCTTTGTATTTGGTATTTTAAATCTAAACCCGTAACTCTCCATACATGCCACCTGGGGTCCTTAACCATGGACTTGAACTAATAAAACCATCTTTAAGAATTCAAAACAAAATAAATTATTCTGTTATCATCACAATGCACTTTGCAGCTTTTGTGTGGACAGCTCTGATAAAGCATCTGCGGGCACCAGCCTGTAATCTTTCTCCACAGCAAATCAGATGAATTATTGAAAGCGGTTCATTCGGGCGAGTAGCAGCGGGCACGGCTTACTGCATAAGTGAGCTTGACAGACTCTGTGTATATCTGCACACAGGGGGCAGCATTGTCCTTAGATGCTTAGATGTACAGGAACTGTTTCCCTGTCAATACTGTGCCAATCTACCTCAACCAAATGCAGTCAGAATGCTGCCATGAGTGAGATAAAGCATCAAACAATACGAAAACTGCCCATCTGTCGGCACTTGGTTACACTTACCCAATCCTGCAAAGTAAAGTGAGAGTGAGGAAAGAAACAGATAGCTTCCTTCATGACATTCAAACATGTATATGACTCATTCTTCTGTGGAAACACAAAAAAATATATTTTGAGAAATGGTTTTGTGTTCATACATTGGAAGTCAATGGAGGCCAATGTTGTTTGGTTACCAACTTTTGTGTTCTGCAGAAGACATGAGAAAGAAAGTCATACAGGTTTGAAATGACAAGAGGGTAAATAAATGTTGAAAGCATTTTTGGGTGAACTATCCCTTTATAGGAACAGTCCCAGATGGTTATTTTACCACATATTGTAAAAAGAGCCAGCTTTACACATACAATCATACATATTTACATGGAAAATTCATCCTATAAGCAAAACTTCTTAGCTTCTTATTTTTGCTTTTAAAACAGTTTGAATGTCTGCCTCATTGACAGTTGATGTTTCTCAGCAAGGGCTTTGTGACAATAACTCCCTTCTAGCTCAAGGGGATTTATTAAATTTTGCCTTTGCAGTTTGGTGATATTGTTCTTCTATTTTAACATTTGTCAGATGCATAATTGAACAGCCAGAGCTGCAGAATGATCAGATTAAAGAAGTTTATCGATCAAGCTATCACTCACGAATGACTCACTAATTCTCTTTGATTTCTTTCACCTTTGCTCGCTTTCTTTCTTCTTTCTGTCCATCTCCCTGCAGTTTCAATTAACGTGTCACCTGTTTCAGGGGTTGTTGACGTTTAAGAGATAACACTGTGATGGGAAGCTTTATACTTGTTTAGATTAAAAGAGGTTTATTCTGAACAGCAAGGCAAGCTTGTTCTCTCAGACTCGATATGTGTAGAAAAAATGGATTGTATGATGCTATTCACCAAAGTTACAGGGCAGAAGCTTCTTTTCAAATGTGTTTTTATCTGTAACAATTTAAAGCACACATCAGCTCTTTGTGGGGCAAGTTTCGCTACAGAAGTTTGAAAATCGCAGCATTTTTTAGTGCTTTCTTACACTTAAAGTGATAGTTCACACAAAAATGTTAATTCTGTCATAATTTATTCAACCTCTTGTCATTACAAACCTGTATGACTTCTTCAGCAGAACAGAAAATAAGATATTTTGAAGAATGTTGGTAACCGAACAGTGCCCGCACCCATTCACTTCTATTGTATGGACACAAAACCAATGCAAGCGAATGGGTGCCAGTTGACCACATTCTTCAAAATATCCTATTCAATTTTCAATGCTTTTTTTTCAATCAAGTTTCATTGGACCTGCGCGCCCGGACTGCCTTTAACTTCCAGTCTGTGTTTGTTTATCGGTCAGGGATAGGTTTCCCAAAAGTATCGTTAGGTAACTATGGTCGCAAGTTCCATCGTTCCTGCATAGTTTAACGATTCAAGTGTTTCCTGAAACCATCGTTCCAACAAACATTTGCAAACAGCATCGCAAAAATTGTGAGGTTGGAACTGGTTAGCTGTAGTTAGAAGATATCGTTAGAATTACATACATCAACAGAGAAGAAAAATAGGATAACAAAAGTAGTCTGTAAATGCAATTATTTACAGAATGAATTTGGGTAACACTTCAGTATAGGGGGCAATTCTCAATATTAACTAGTTGTTATTAGCATGCCTATTATTGGCATATTGTCTGTTTATGTCATGATCCTGCCTCTCCTTGTCTTGTGTCTTGAGTCTTGTGGCAGGATCATGTCAGACCCATGTGTTTTATGTGGAGAAAGGGCATGGCATTGTTTTGGTTTTGTCATGCCATGCTCTCTCTCCGGTGTCGCGTCCTTAAGCTCCGCCACCTCGTTTCTCGGTTAGCGCCCCATTAGTGTTTAATCCCGCTCACCTGTCCAGCCAGTCCCCATAAGTGTTTAATCCTTGTCACCTGCTTGTCACCTGCCCATCACCGTCCCTAATCAATCGTCCCTGGTTAGCGTTTCCCTATATACAGTGCCCCTTGTCCCGTGTCGGTTCATTGTCTTATCCTGCCTTACCCTCCTTCGTGTTGGATTACCCTTGTTCCTGTTGGTGTGACCAGTCAAGTTTGTGGACTTATTTTTTATATTTTTGAACATTGTTTGTTTTTGTCCACCTTGTGGGAGTTTTGGTTTGGTTTCTTGTTTTGTTATTCATGTTTTCCCCATCGTGGATCTTTATTTTATCTCCTCAACCCCTACCTCCTGGGCCAGGACAGCAACCAGCTCTCTGTCCGACGTGTCAGTCTGTAACAGAAAAGGGAGAGAAAAGTCAGGAGAGTGTAAGAGCGGCCCGCCACACAGGGCAGCCATCACTTGGGAAAACGCCTGCTGACACTGCTCCGTCCACTGGACGGTATCTAGTGCATCCTTTTTAGTAAGATCAGTCAGCGGGCTGGTGAGGTCCGAATAGTTAGGTACGAACGCCTGTAATATCCCGCCAGCCCCAGGAACTGTCGTACCTTCTATTTGGTCTTAGGCCTCGGATATGTCACAAAGGCTGCAGTCTTGTTAATTTGGGGCCCAAGTGGAAGCCCAGATACCTAACCTCCACTCGCCCAACTGCACACTTCTTCGGGTTGGCCGTGAGACCCGCCGCCCTCAGCTCCCCTAGGACTGCCTTCAAGTGCTGGATATGCCATATAGGGTCGGAGGATACGATCCATAAGACGCTGAAAGGTGGCCAGTGCTCCAAACAACCCGAACGGAAGTGTGACAAATTGGTGCAATTTGACGGCGTTTTGAAGGCGGTTTCTTCTTTGGATACCAGTGATAGGGGATCTGCCAGTATCCCTATGTTAAATCCAGTGTCGAATAAAAACGAGCCGTGCCTAGCCGATCAAGCAACTCATCGACCCGAGGCATTTGACTTACCTTGCGGTAATCCACACAGAACCTGACCGAGCCGTCCGTCTTGGGCACCAAGACTATCGGGCTTGCCCAGTAACTGTTGGATTCTTCTATTACCCCCATTTCAAGCATTGCCTCTAATTCCGTCTGAACCACTCTTTTTTGTGTTCAGGTAAACGATAAGGCCGGCTGCGAACCACTACATGAATCCGTCAACCACAGGCTCGCGGACCGTTTGCGCCCCGTCTTGCTCGTCTGACCATTCCCCAAGAAGCGGTCCTACCCCTATATTGCGCTTTTTGCAATTTTATTTGTTACAAAGCAGGTGTACATGAAAACACGAGAGAACACGAGCATGAGAAACAGAGTGTTTTTCTCAGGCCCTGTGGAGAGACAGAGGCTAACTAATACTGTTGTCTCTCAAATTAACTAGATGCTAAACACTATCAACTATAATTATCGTGACATTCGGCAAATAAATACAAAGAGCACAACAAATCAAAGTCTATTTTAGGGAACGCGCCTTCCTCCACACATGATCACAACCTCGCTCCTCATAACACAAAGTCAATATGTACCATTTCTTCCAAACAACTGACAAACAAGTGTGGACCGGAAGAGAGAGAGCGATGCGGTTATATGGCCATTATGGCGGTAGGTTAGAATCTCTCTTGTGGCAATAATGAACTCCATCAATCCCCATACATTACTCAGAGTACTCGGCTGGCACCCTCCTGAGTTTCCTCTGTGGAAACGGGTGCCCATAAATCACACAGGGTATCCTAACAGAAGCCAATTAATGAATTTACAGACGAGATGTGCATAACCTTAACAAAAAATAATGTCTGACCGTCGTAATACCATGGTAGCTAAATATACAGTGAATTATGGTATTTTTTATATAATTTTTTTTACCTCTATTCAACCAGGTAAGCTAGTTGAGAGTTCTCTTTTACAACTGCGACCTGGCCAAGATAAAGCAAAGCAATGCGACACAAACAACAACACAAGAGTTACACATGGAATAAACAAGCATACAATCAATAACACAATAGAAATCTTTATACAGTGTGCAAATGGCATGAGGAGGTAAGGCAATAAATAGGCCATAGTAGCAGAGTAATAAAAAAACAATATATGTATCTCATATAGGTAGATTGGGTTGGGCTAATTTCCGAAGGACTGTGTACAACTGCAGCGATCATATAGCTCGAATAGCTGATGTTTTAAGTTAGTGAAGGAAATGTAAGTCTCCAGCTTTAGCAAATTTTGCAAGTCATTGGCAGCAGAGAACTGGAAGGAAAGGCGGCCAAAGGAGGTGCTGGCTTTTGGGATGACCAGGGGCCAGTTTCAATAAGGAGGTTCAACCAACTCTAGGTTAAACCTTGAACTCAGAGTTGGTTTACTTAGAAATGAGAAACTTTGAGTTTTTGGTTTCATAACAGCTGTTCCCTTTCTGTCGGTCTCTCGACGTTGTGTCGAGAACGACAGATGGGGTTCGCCCTTGAGAACCAATCAACTCTGACTACTATAGAAAAGGCCAATAAAATTTGGCAAATTAAATTTGCATGCCGGGCTCCGCCAGCATTCATTTACCTTTTGTTCTTCAGAGCCTTCGCTCATGACTACGAACAGAACGAATTCAATGAATTCTTCTTCTTCTACATTGCCGGATCTACGACGTAGAGCAGCGGATCGTCCCTACCTGCAGTGACCTTCCCCTGGGCGTCTCGGCGGTTCCGGAGGTGATAGAGATTTTTTCTAAAAGGTCCTTTTCAGGACTGAGCAATTTCCAGCGCGGCATGTCCCGCTGTTCTCTTGGGTGCGGCACCCTCATCGAGGAGGGGGATGGATACGATCGCTGCATTAGGTGTCTGGGCGTCCAGCACACTGAAGCAGCGTTCGTTGACACATCTGCCCGCACTGCGGGCAGATTGTCATTCAGAAGTTGCGGTCACAGGTGGCTGTCTTCCTACGGGAACCAGCCACCATACTACCCGGGCGTGACATCTGTGGCTACGGCCCCGATGACCACCCACGTTAGCAGCGTTAGTGATATGGGGAACTCTGCGAACGTAAACCCGCCAGCCAAGTGCTCACGGGCCGATCGCACCCCGATTCGCTCTTCTGAACGTTCCCCAACCGGCGGTGGCATACCGTCCGGATCCTCAGGCACACACTTGGAAACGATGTGTGACGTAGATGAGATGTCGCTCGCAGCATCGGAGGGAGATTGGCATCCGACTCTGACGAATCCGAGCTCCGCCCCCAGTGGTCGAGTTCAGGAGGAAGCAGAAGTGATGTCATCCGTGCTAACCCGGGGATATGTGGTTCCTGAGGTCGGAGCGCGGTGCAAACCCGGGGGTCCCGGGGGTGCATGAGGAGCTGTGTAAAACTTGGAGCGCTCCACTCACGGACTGTTCCAGTGAAACCAGCTCCGGCTCCCTTACTTCCCTCGATGGTGGGGCAGCCAAGGCTACGTCGAGATCCCCCGGGTGGAACGTCCGCCTGCGGTGCACCTGTGCCGCGGACGGCTACCACCTGGGGGGGAATCGGCCACGCCTACCGTCCAAAGCGCGTAAGACTTCGGCATCACTGGTGTCGAAAGCTTACGATGCCGCGGGCCAGGCTGCCTCTTCTCTCTATGCCATGGCCATCCTGCAGGTCCGCCAGGCCAAGGCGTTGAGAGAGCTCCACGAGGGTAAGGCCGACCCGGGTATAATGCAGGATCTCCGTGCCGCCGCTGACAGCGCTCTATGGGCGACCAAGGCGGCGACACGGACCCTGGGTCGGACGATGTCCACGGTAGTGGTCCAGGAGAGTCACCCCCGGCTTTACCTTGCGCAGAAGAGTGGAGAACAACATCGGGCCCGACCTTCACAGCCACGGCTCTGATCGGTCGGTACGGGACGGCTCCTGCCTCGTCACCAAAAACGGGCCCTTTTCAGGGCCTGGCGCCCACTTACTCGCAGAGTTTTTCCGTTCTCCCCGGGTGTACTTGCAGCCGATCGCACACTCCACTGGACTGTGCCCGGCGACCCGACCTTACGCCCTGGCGAGGCGTTGGGTCGTACACACACGACAGCTGCCACCACTCTCAAACCGACAGTGCGTGCAGCGGTACCGCCAGGCAGGTAAAAAAGGCGGAGCCAACCTTCCCTCCGGGGACCCCCCGCGACAGAGGGTAGCTTCCGAAACCACCCATGGGAATGATGAAGCAGACCGTCCCCTTGGTCACCCTCACAGTCCCTGGGAGCTCGAGAGCTGCCCACACTGTCTCGCTGACTAATGAGGGCGGTCCGTCTTGGTTACTCGATTCAGTTCGCCAGAGACTCTCCCAAGTTCCGGGGCATCATCTCTCCCTCTGTCAGAGGCAGGGACGCCTCCGTACTTCGGGTAGAGGTCACCACCCTTCTGGCAAAACAGGCATCGAGTTCGTCCCTCAAAACCAAGATGTTCAGTGGTCACGACCCGCACTTCATCGTTCCCAGGAAAGATGGTGGGTTGCGCCCCATAGTTCGGCGTACCCTGAAAAGCACCTTCACAAAGCTGCCGTTCAGGGTGCTCACGCAGAGGCGCATCCTGACATCTATCAGGTGTCAGGATTGGTTCGTGGCAATCGACCTAAAGGACGCTTACTTTCATGTCTCGATTCCCCTCGACACCGGCCGTTCCTACGGTTCGCATTCGAGGGGCGGGCATATCAGTACAGAGTCCTCCCTTTCGGTCTGTCCCTGTCTCCACGGGTCTTCACGAAGGTCGTGGAAGCCGCCCTTTCTCCCCTTCGGGAAAAAGGTGTGCGGGTACTAAACTATCTCGACGACTGGCTTATCTTGGCACACTCGCAAGATCTGTTGTGTACACAGAGGGACCTGATGCTCCGGCATCTAGATCGATTGGGATTTCAGGTCAACCGAGAAAAGAGCAAACTCTCCCCAGTGCAGAGCATCCTCTTTCTCGGTATGGAACTAAACTCTGTCACCATGACGGCGCAGCTGTCCGCAGCACGCACCCAGTCAGTGTTGAACTGCCTGGAACACTTCAGGCAGTCGGCGGTCCCCCTGAAACAATTTCAGAGGCTCCTGGCATGGCGTCCTCCGCGGGGGTAATACCCCTCGGATTGATGCACATGAGACCGCTCCAACACTGGCTACAGAGTCGAGTTCCGAGGACAGCGTGGCACACCGGCAGCAGGCGCATGGTGATGACGCCCTGCTGCCGACGCACCCTAACCCCTTGGTCTTCCATGACCTTCCTCCGCGGGGGTTCCCCGCGGGCAGGTTACGAGGCACGTCGTGGTGACGACGGACGCCTCGCTGCAGGGGTGGGGCGCAGTGTGCAACGGGCACGCAGTAGCGGGGCGCTGGACGGGCCCCTGTCTGCGCTGGCATATCAATTGCCTAGAGTTGTGGGCTGTGCTGCTTGCGCTGAGAAGGCTACGGCCTCTAGTGCGGGGCCAGCACGTGCTGGTCCACCTGGACAGCATGACAGCTGTAGCGTACACGCCAGGGTGGCGTACGCTTACGGCAGCTAACACGACTTGCCCGACGCCTCCTCCTGTGGAGTTAGCAGGTGATCCGCTCCCTGCAGGCCACACACATCCCAGGCGAACTGAACCAGACAGCCGACACGCTCTCTCGTCAGTATACGCCTTGCGGAGAGTGGCGACTCCACCCCCGGTCCAGCTCATTTGGGTGCTGTTCGGACAGGCACAGATAGACCTCTTTGCCTCCCACGACACCACCCATTGTCCGCTTTGGTACTCCCTGACCGAGGCCCCCCTCGGCACGGATGCCCTGGCGCACAGCTGAACGCGGGACGGGCGGAAACACACCTCCCCCCCAGGAGCCTCCTTGCACAGACACTGTGCAAGGTCAGGGAAGAGGAGCACCAAGTGTTATTGGTTACACCGCACTGGTCTAACCACACTTGGCTTCAGAGTTGATGCTCTGGACAGCGACTCCCCCTGAACCATTCCCCTGACAGAGGACCTGCTCTCTCAGGGGAAGGACACGTTCTGGCATCCCAGATCAGACCTCTGGATCACCATGTCTGGTCTCTAGACGGGACGAGAAGATCCTGAGTTGGCTACTCCCCCTCTATGGCGGAGACCATCACCCAGGCTAGGGCCCCATCTACTAGGCGGTTACACGCCTCTAGATGGCGCCTCTTTTCGTCCTGGTGTCTCTCTCAACGAGAAAGACCCACTGAGGTGCTCGATCAGGATTGTGTTGTCCTTCTTACGAGACTGGAGACTAACATCTCCCCTCCACACTGAAAGTGTATGTAGTCGCTATCGCCACTCATCACGACTCAGTTGATGGAAAGTTTCTAGGGCAACATGACCTGGTCACCAGGTTCCTAAGGGGCGCGAGAGGGCGGAATCCGCCTCATCTCCGCTCCATACCCTCTTGGGACCCTAACGTGGGTCCAAGAGCCCCCAGAGGCTCCGATCTTCCTCACCTGAGTAAGACGGCCCCCCTGTGGCGCTCGCTTCCTTCAAGAGGGTAGGGGACCTCCAAGCATTCTCTGTGTCCCCGGATTGCCTTGAATTCGGCCCTGGTAACTCTCACGTTATCCTGAGACCCAGGCCCGGATACGTGCCCAAAGTTCCCACTACTCCCCTTCGGGACCAAGTGGTGAACTTGCAGGCGCTCCCCATCGGGGAGGAAGACCCAACCCCATCCGTGTTGTGTCCTGGACCGCACGCAGGGCTTCAGTAGCTCTGACCAGCTCCTTGTCTGTATTGGAGGACAGCAGAAGGGGAAGGCTGTCTCCAAGCAGAGGCTGGCGCACTGGGTCGTGGATGCCGTTACGACGGCATTCCGATCTCAGAATCTCCCATGCCCACTGAGGGCTTACTCCACACGGGGTATAGCCACCTCCTGGGCACTGGCCAGAAGTGCCTCTCTAGCAGACATCTGTAGAGCTGCGGGTTGGGCTACGCCCAAACACCTTCGCAAGGGTTAACAACCTTCGCGTAAACCCGGTGTCAGCCCACGTCCTGCGTGGCGACATGTAGGACTGGCATCCGGGGGGGCGTATGCCTGCGAAAGCATCTTCCCACCCTCCAAGAGGTTGGGTCAGTGTGCTATCTACCTTTCTTCTTACCCAAACACATGGCTAAGAAACTGGTACCTCACCAACCTTCCTTCTTACCCAGACACTGGTTAAGAACAGGCATTCCATCCATCACTAAGCAAGCACCCCCTGGGGTTGGCTGGGCAGAGCAGCCTTCCCCCTTAGGCCGGGACACCATATGACCTATCACAGATAGCTCTAACCGACCTAGTGCTATCGGACGCAGTAACACCCCCCCGTGGGCTGTTCCGTCTCATATACCCTCATGGCAACGGTTCCCACACATGGTAACCCATGAGCTTCCCCAGGTGGACCTCCACCTCGCGGTTAACTACCCAGTCCGCACGTTCCATGCGTTCTCCTCCAAGGACGAGACCATACCTATATCCACCATTTCCTCCCCACGGGTAGGAGGTGGCCTCTGCAGCGCTTCTCTGATTAAGAGTTGCGCTCACCCGGTGTAAACCCGAGCGGACGGCCTCTCGCCTGTAGAGAGCTAAGGCCCCGTCCGTAAAAGGTACCGGTCAGGGATGTACCCATCTTTTCCCAAGAAAGCTCTGGAACCCCCCGACCACCACACTGGAAGGTTACAGTTTCACGAAGCTTCGAGCTGACACGCCCAGGCTTGTTACCGTCGCTTCGCTGATGTTGTGACGCGATACAGCGTTGTGGCGTTTTCCATAGGTAACCCCATCTGTCGTTCTCGACACAACGTCGAGAGACCGGCAGAAAGGGAACGTCTTGGTTACGTATGTAACCTCAGTTCCCTGATGGAGGGAACGAGACGTTGTGTCCCTTATGCCACAAACACGTATCGTATTCTGCTGCAGTCGTGAGAGGCTCTCAGGCTCTTCAGAACAAGAGGTAAATGAATGCTGATTTCATTCGCCAAATTTCATTGGCCTTTTCTATAGTAGTCAGAGTTGATTGGTTCTCAAGGGCGAACCCCATCTGTCGTTCTCGACACAACGTCTCGTTCCCTCCATCAGGGAACTGAGGTTACATACGTAACCAAGACGATTTGAGTTAGTTCAATTGACTCTGGGTAGGCTTACCCTGGGTTAGCGCGTGCACCACGACCATAAAAAGCCATCATCAATGGAGCTCCGATATTACGATTCACCATGGCAACGGCACCAAAAAAAGCAACATGGCAGCAGAAAGAGCTTGAGAGTGAGGCACACTTTCCGCTCCGCATACAGTGGATTTACTGATGTGCTGAAAATGACTGAAGTTTAAAATGATAAATAGATAAATGTACCAATAAACAAATAAATTCATCATTAAATGAATGAAAAAACAGAAATTAGACAGAACAAATAAAAAAAATGTATGTTCTAACTCGCCATCAGTGCTCTAGTAACGCGAATGAGACGTCATGGTGTAATAGGACACCTGTAGGGCGTCAGACTCTCGTGCAAAGTTAGTCTGATCGCCGGTTCAAACCCTGCTCGGAGAAGATTTGAGTTGGAATGACTGCACGTCAAATTTACTTGTTAATTACCTTTATCATTTCATTTCATTTCATTTCTGTCTGTATTTATTAATTTCTTTAATCATGCACTTTATTTACACACATTATTAAGTCATTATCGTCCATAGAAGATTATGCTCTGATGTAATACACGTACGGTGGATGATGTTATTGATGTAAGGATGGATGAGATATATTTTGATATATCTAATTCACTGTAAAGAAAAACTTACGACAAAACAAAAACTTAAACAAAGAGAAATGACGAAATTCCACTCGGGTCCTAAATTGCTCTCCTGAAATCAAAGTACATCCCAATAAATTAAGCCTCTTCATGAATCATCTATAAAAGCACATATGACATATAAGTCACTGAGATGGCCTCCCGTAGCAAGAGCGACATCATTAATATATACAGAGAAAAGAGTTGGCCCGAGAATTGAACCCTGTGGTATCCCCATTGAGACTGAAAGTATGACAACTATCCAAGATAGGGTACTAACCTTCAAACACAGAGCAAAGAACTAAAGAAAACTGAAAACTAGGTCGGTTATAATATAGTTTAGTACATTAAACAGGGCTGAGGTGCACTCGAACCAGATTGCACAGCGGAGAAGGTACGGTGGGTTTCCAAATGGTCAGTGATCTGTTTATTAACTTGGCTTTCGAAGACTTTAGAAAGGCTTTCAATTATTACTTTAATGTACAGTACCATGGTATTGTTGACATGATTGGGGGTCTCATGGTATCTAAATATTTAAGAAAAACATTGTACTACTATCAAAATAATATCAATAATCTGTTATGTAATACAGTATGTCTACATACCGTATGTGCCCCTATATGTGGAAAAATAATGTAATTAATAAAAGATATACGACAATACTGTTTAATACATTTTATACATTATTTAGCTGCCAACACAATCCAATTTTCCACTGGGTCAATAAAGTGCTATTTATTTATTGTAGCCTTTTGTATTATCATTAAGCATAAAGACATATGAGCAAAACAACAAATGCATATTAAACGAAACGAAACATCAAGGTGCCTGTGGAACATCTCAACCAACAACACAAAAGCTTTACCCAAACACTACCAAAATGAAAACCCTCATTGTATCCTGTCCAGCGCTTCATTGTTAGGCTTCTGCTAATTCAATTTAATTTAATTACCCTGGTTAATGCAACACATTTACACACTCATGAGAAAAGCCTGCACTCATGACAGCTGGACCGTAAAGATAAAAAATAATTCCCAGATAAACACAGATATCACAACGTGCTGTTTAAGATTAACACAAAGCTGTGTTTCTGTGCTGTAATGCATGGTGAAAATATATCAACAGGGCCATGAAAGCCTTCTGTAATTAAAAGTAACTCTCCAGATTCCTCCATCCTTTTCTTTAAGAATTTATACAACAAATAGAAAACATGCATGACTTTACTGTGTGTTGAATTCCCAATAAAGTTTGCAATAACACAAGGTTATGTACATTATGACAGAATTAGACAGACAGACTATTTTAGGTAAAAAATCTAAATTGCTAAAATAATTTTCCCCAAAAAACTACTAAATAAAAAATATGCAAATAAGAACGTTAACACAGGGTTTAGTGATGTACAGTGTGAAATGTTGGGTTACAAATACCAAGGGTTATCTCTCAACCCCTGGTAAATTATAAGCTGTGTGAAATGTGTAACAGATAAAAATAAATTGGGGTTAACTTAAAAAAAGTAACCTGGCTGCTATAAAATTTGGAGTTCATTTAACCTAAAAATATAGTTAACGATGAAGTCCATGCAAACTTGTTGTGTTAAACGGACGTAAAACGCAGTTTCTGACAATCTCATATTAATCTTGAGTACCTATAGTGCCCTTCGTATCTTTGTTGAGTCGTTAGTTTGATCACATTTATAAAGATACAGATACAGCTGTACGATTATTTATAAAACAGGCGAGCCCAGAATGCGTTCATGGGGGCGGGAGTAGAGCATGTGCACACAACACATATTGTCGCATGATCCCTGCATAACTGTTGATTCACTATAAGTTTGTGTTGTGTAACTTATGCAAGTACACGCTGATTGCCAACAAAACACATATGTGACTCAGTTTGACTTACCGCGTGCGGTATCTTTTAGCGCTGGGACTGCTCCATCTCTTAGTTTCCAACGATCTCCAAATCCAGCGTTATATCCACCGTTTATATAACATCCTCACCCAAATGCAGTGAACAAACAAACACAGCTGAACTTCGTGAACGAAGGAGCATATTGATGAGTGTGCTCTTTCTCCCGCTCTCGCTGGATGACGCGTGGGGGTGCTTTTCCGGGAGGGTTGTCCAATATGGGACTAAGAAAAGTTGTTTTGTAAGGGAATTTCATGTTTGACCAAAAATTTCTGAAACCTATACGAACGCTGGGAAGTGTATCAAGCACAGACATACTACGTCATACGTCCAACTAGTTTTTCTGGACAAGTTGACAATGTCAAGCATGAGAAGCCAGCACGTTTAACAGTGTAAAGAAGTCAGAATGCATGAAACACTGTGGCACCCCACCTTTAACTAATATTTTTAAGTTTAATTAATTAAGAATTGTAAGCCAGGTTATTTATTTTCTTAAGTTAAACCAACATTTATTTTTTACAGTCTGGGGTTTAGAATAAGCTGGGGTTAACCATTTAAAGTGTGAAAAGCCAACCTGATCCCATTGGAATTCGTAACTATTTTACGAGGTGGCTTATTTGTATGAATTTGTACATTATGAGTCGTAAAAAATCTTACGATTACTGGAAAAAATCTGGACTGAAACCCCACCCTTAATTCCGCCCCTAACCCTCATGTCACTGGTGCGAAAGCAAATTGTACAAAAATGTACGAATGAGATCGAACAAATTCTTACGAATTATCCAAACTTAGCCACATCATAAAATTGTTACGTTTTGCGACTTGTTTTTTAAATCGTAAAAAGCCCTTACATGCTGTAAAAAAGATCCCAAAACTTTTCCCCCTGTGAGGTCCCAGGAGGTTAATAGAGTGAAACAGATGCTAGAAGACATTAACCTCATGCGATAACAACTCAAGTAAATGTGATGAACATCGGTGGATTTTTGGAGCTTGCTGAACCCTGTAATAGTCATTGCCCATCGTTTAGTTGAGGTGACTCTGATGTATAGAGTTTAATGGATGAGAGGGCAGCCAATGAAGGTCCAGCTTCAATGACTCCACCAAGAGATCTGCGCAATTAGATACAACACACTAATCAATCTCGCCCTGTGCTCGGCAGTGTGTGTGACATATGCAGAATAAAGTTAGCTTACAGGTTTGAGAAAGTTACATTTGTCTTTTAAAAATATCAGGCAAGCATTTCGCAATATAGTGCAACGACAAACCTAATGAACCATGCACATTGAGAGGTGGGCATTGGTAATCCCCTCACAAAGAGCGGAGAACAAATTTAAAAGATGATGGAGACATGGAGAAGAGATTTCGCATTTGTCAATGGTCGTCTTTGATACATAAGAACGAAAGAATCTCCTCACAGAAAGCAGATGTGCAGAAACACATTAGCACATGAATTACGAAGTATGAATTTTTATATTTTTTTCAATATCATTAATTTTACACTGATAAACGTAATACCTCATTTGTCATATATCCCAGAGACCTTCAGTTCCAATATCTTTTTTTTAATGTTGAATGAAACTGCATATATTGGTGTATCCATACTTTTGGCCATAGTATTTAAAGTAACAGACGATGAGCTGTGTCGTCTTGAAATGAAGTTTCTCTTACAATTCTGCACATGTCATGTGTTTTATGAAGTAAGGCAATTACGTCCCACACACACAATACGTCCAAACCTCTCAGTGTTCACTTTCTTCCACTTCGAGCCAAGTTCACTTTCTTCCTCCCACACACAAACCACAAACATTGCAATTTAAAAGCTATAGCGAGATCCACACGATGTGCGCCTTTCATTGTGCCGTGAATAGAAAGTAAAAAAGTTGATATAAGTTCTTGCATCTGAGTCTAACATAGTTCTGACAGCTTCTCGAAAGATATAACAAGATACTTTTAAATCATGACCTTTAGTGACAGAAGACTATGTATGTGTGTAAGCTTTCCTGTAACTCAGTGGTTAGAGCATGGCGCTAACAACGCCAAGGTCACGGGTTCGATCCCAGGGATTACACAGAATTAGAAACAAAATGTATAGCATAATGCTTTGGATAAAAGCGCCTGCCAAACGTGTAGATCTAAATGTATACTGTGTTTAAAACGTTTCAGTTCCACTGACTGCTGTGAATACGGATATCCACTGAACCTTATTAAATGTCATAGTTGATTCCTCCTCAGTTCTTAGCAGTGTTTTGACATTTGTCTTTTGGTCCCGGACCCCTGGCTGTATCTCTTTCTCTCAATTGGCACAAGCATCCTGCTTTGGCATTTGACACATCTTATCAAACTTCAGCCAGCCTGAATCAACACGGTTTCCATGATTCCGCCTAAACGTGATACATTAGATACTTTTGACAGCTTTGAAATTAAAAGATCCTGCTTAAAATCTGCTCACCGAGCTGTTGGCAGGTGTAACAAATGGCTTCCTTTGTTTTGTATTATTGAGTGCAAAACAGGCAGAAAAAAAGATTAAAAGACGCTTGCGGGCTTGACTCACAGGGAGCGTTTTGATTAGTTCTCAGGTCTAGAAATCCAAAACACACTTCATTTTGAGCATTGAGGTTTTTTTTCACCCTCATGCCGTTCTCAGCCATTTTTATACGCTGTTTCTGTTTTTTTTCTGTGGATCTCAGAGCTTTATTACACAACAAAAGCAATTCAAATATTTTTAAAACTTGTCTTTGATTATGAAATTAAAATAATTAAACGTTTTTTATTACAACTGTGACGTTGAGAACAGGTGCGATTTTAAAACACACTGGATTGTCCGAAAGCATATAAAAAAACTGACATATAAACAACATTGAAAACTTTGGGGATCTTGATACAGACTGCTTGCCGGACTATTTTTTTCATGCAACCATCCATCAATAATATGTCAAGCTAAAAAAAAGGGAAACAATGTGTGGATTCAATAATGTAACAGTTATGGGCTAAATATTGTTATGTTGGCACTATTTTCTATTCTTGTAGGAGCTTAAAGGGAATGTTCACTTCTGGAACATCACTGACTACCATAGTAGGAAAAATAAATGGTAGTCAAAAGTGCCCAAGAACTGTTTGTTGTGCTGAATTTTTCAAATGATCTCATTTTGTGTTCAACAGAACAGAACATGTACAATATGTTGTTCCTACTATGGTAGTGGATAATGTCCCAGAACTGAAAATTGCTGATATTTTCCCAAATGTCTTTCTTTGCGTTTATTAGAAGAAAGAAATGTATACAGGTTTGAAACCTCCTGAGGGTGATTAAATGATGACGGAAGTTTTATTTTTAGGTGAACTATCTCTTGAAAAGCCCACGTGAAGATTCTTGAAATGTTTTTTTTCTCACAAAATAAATAATAGCGTTTGGAACTTCAGTTTAAATAAGTTTTAAAGTTTAATAAACCTTCTTAACAAACCAAAATACCAGAACCCACAAAACGAAACAAACATCAATCTCAGATAAATCTGTTTAATATAAATGTAATACGTTTGTTACTTCCTAAAAATAGGCCTATATGTAATCTGCCAATGACATGGAAATTTTCCAACAGTTTTTTTCCTGGGATCTGATAAGAGATCCTTCACTTATTTATTTTGAAAGCCATGCTAACCATAAGAGCAGCGTGATTTATATTGTGTTGGCATTACTTTGCATAAACAATAAAAACTAGATTTGCTTTTCCAGAAAGATAATACTTACGAGTAGCAAAAGAATTGTGTTAAAGCTTCAGTAAGCTTAGGTGTTAAGCTTCAGTTCTGTGTAAATACCACAAGCTACCTTGCCATTGCTTTTTCAGTTGACACAAACATTTTAAAGAATAATAAATGCACCACTATTCCATGATGTGACTGCGTGTTGATCCTGGCTTATGGAAAAGATTTGAGATTCAGAATCACACAGATTTTATACAGAACGATGGATGCCCTTAAAATGATATATTATATGTTATTATAACTAGTGGAATGTGCAAGAATAACAACTTGGGCAGGAAACAGCAGTGGATGGCCGTGGAAGTCCTCTAGAGATGGAGTGTTCTTCATCATGCGTTTATCTGATGCTGAGACGGGAGAGGAATGGGAAATCGGTGCTGGAGAGAGATGCTCTTATAAGAGCTCATGATTCTGGCCCTGCTCGACATATGTCTGCGGTCAATACCAACAATCTCTCCCTGGTTACCCTTTAGAAAAGAAATTGCTTTTACTATCAGCCTGCTCAATCCTTATACGAGATGTTTAAAAGGTGTATTGTTTATAGAGTTGCTTATAATATTTAGTCTGCATGCAAACTCTAGTTGTTCCCAATAAATCACTGGTTATGTTCCATATTTAGTTTGATTTAAATGTGAATACAATTGTAATTGTCACTATTTAGAAAAACTTTTTATGAAATCCTTCTTCCAAGTAAAGATTAGCAAAAACATGTTAATGCCAATGTTTCATTTGCATAATAATAAACCACTTTAGACAACATAAATACATTTATTTACAAATAAATTATTTCTTTGAAGCATGAAGGTCAAATGCATTTTAACAACACACTCTCGCAATGATAAACAAGAACAGCTATTGTTACATCTACAGATGACAGTTGTTTTCCAATAAATCAACCACATAGATATAACAACAAAAAAATGATATGCATTATGCTAATAGGGTTTGTTTGCATCTTATGGTTCTCATGTCAAGGGCTTCCTTAAGGTCCAGAGACTGCTGTCGACTCCCACTCATCCGCATCAGAAGGGATTCTTAAGACTTACAGTACACCACCCCAAACCAGTGCGAGATAAACAATGATTCACTTCTGACAACAAGCCTATGGCCCTTGGGGTCGTGTGTGTACACAATGACATTTTCACTGTATCATCTATTAGGCTGCTTCACAGATTTTTGCATTCAATGCTGTGAATATTTTGCTTTCTGTGATAATTGCATGTGCTTATACAATTTATTTCTTACAAACGCCTACTTTGTAAAATAGTTACGAACATAAACATCAAATATACATTTGACACTGTTTGTGTGTGATCTGACAAATGTATATTCACAAAAACCCAATAGAAATCCTCATTCTTTTCCATTTTTTCGAACTATACATGGTCTAACTGGGATTTCTTGTACATTCCTCTTAAAAAAACAACAACACATAAACCGCATATTCATATAGAGCACCTGTATCTTTATATCACAATCTTTGCTTTATGTGCTCTACCTCCCTGTTGAAAAAATTGCATATTCTGATTATGTTTTGGTGGTTTGAGCTATTTTAAACTGGTCATGAGCTGGCTTAGGATGGTCATGTGCTGGTCCTAACCTGGTCCCAAGCAGCTAGCTTCTAACTCCAGCTCATAACCAGCTATGGACCAGCACATGACCATTTTAAACAGCTCAAATCAGCTACCATGCTTCAAAACATACCAAACCAGCAAATGCTGTTTTTTCAACAGGTCTGTGTAGTCACCCACACAGATATGCACTTCCTGCTTCAGAACCGTGGAAGGGGATGTCAGTACCGCCTGAAGAACATTCCTTCCACGCTGATTTGCCCCAAAGCCCTGCGGTACCACAAGCATTGCAAATCTTACTTTCATGAAAATGAAGTTGGCCTCCAAGCCTTTTGCTTTCAAATACGAACGTCAGCTGGGAAATCTGCTACATATAATCCTGTTTTGAATTTGAAACGCAATATGAATGATTGGTAAACAAGAAGATGAGTGCTCTGAGGGGAACTGTGTAGCAATGTTTGGGGCTGAAAAATAAACGGGCAGAAAGGACTTTTGGGTTCCTCGTATGTGATCATTTGTGTTGGAAAATTCCAACCTAGTGAGCTGCCAATATCTAAAGATCATTTTAAAGCCTCGTAGGTCCGTCTAGTGTCCAACCAAAACAGTAGACAGCGTTTGCTAAAGTTACGATTGCAAGTAACTTTCAGACGGGAAGGCAATCCTACAATACGTTTTTACTCATATTTTCATTTAAAATGAGCCACACACATAAAACACAACAAAAGAGCCAGATGTGATTTTAATCTCTGACCGCATTGGCAGGGTTGAGTGGATTATCAATGCTCCAGTGCATGGTGTGAATGTCTCATTCCATGCAGAGATTTTCTGCCTCCTGCTGACATTTTTTCATCGATAAAAATTAACATTTAATTCACAAACGCTCTCAGCTGAAGCCGTGACTGAGTCAATGGAGCACCAGCGATATAGCTCTCAAAACCGCTAGATCGATAGGAATTATTACTATTACCGTAACACCTGTTGATAGTATCACTGTAATGGGTTTTTTGTTTTATGCACACCATTAAAGGGGATGTCAGAGATGTTATGAGCTGTGTGTTTGATGGCGTCTGGGGCAGTGATGCCACTCTGATATGCGTTATGGTCAGGCATTTAAACTGCACTTAATCCTGGGTTAATGTCTCTTTGTGCATCAAGAAAAAGTAAGTTTGAATTCAAATGACAATGTTCATCTAGGATTTAATAAGCATGAGTCAAATGTCAAAACTTGGTTAACTTCAGGATTGATTTCTAACCTAAAGTATGGACAGTGTGAAACATCTGAAATGATACACTGTAAAATACCTGTAAAAACGATAATATTCCAACAACTGGGGTGTCAGTAAAATACTGTGTATTACAGTTTTAATTTAATGAAATTTTTCATTATTTTACCACAGTTTTTTAGAGTGTAACCGATTTAATGCAAGTTAAATGCAAAGAGAATGAAATATTTTTTTTGTTGAGGTGGTGAGAAATAAGATGTAGGTTCTTCCACAAGAAACAAACATCAACAGGATGTGTAATAAACGACAGAATAAAAATATTTCAGGCGTTTATATCCAATACAGGAAGATCGTTTTGACGCACACCGACAAAGGTGAAAAATGCGTGTGCCCACGCTCCTCCTGTGAACATCCTCCCATTCAGCTGACACTGTCACAAAAGCGCACAATTTCTTTTTTTTGTCTATTTTACATCTGTTGTAGAAAGCTTCTCTGCCAAGCTTCTAAAGTATCTGCCAGCCAAACAGAATGCCAAATCATTTTTAACTCTCATCGAAGTAAGAGCCCAATAAAATAAAAAACAGGTGCTGAATTATTTAAACTTTTAAATCAACTAGTAAGATTTTAGTTGGAAGTTTTGCACACAGTTTTTACAAGTAATTATACTTTAAATACTTTTGTAAAGTTTTTTACACAGTTTTTTAAAGTACTTTTTTTGGTTGTTTTTGCACAATTTTAAAAAAAATTAAAGTTAAAAAAACGTGCACAAATAACACAAAAAAATGTATCCTACAAGTTGTTTTTTGTATGACATTGTTATGTGTAGTATTAACCTGATATGCATAATCGTGTTTTTAACACCCCTACACAAATATATTCATTTTTAAAGCAGTACAAAGCAGCTTTAAAAATGCACAGATGCATTCTGGATAATTATTTATAACTTACGCTCTCTGTAAAGTGGTTTGAGTGTGGGAAATGTGATTTACAAACATAACGTATTTCTTTCCCGTCACATACAATGAAATACAGAAGGTGTGTTATTTATCTTCGGTGTAATTTATTTCTTTGCACAACATTAACACATTAATATAATTAGGCATCTCATCGAGAGAGAGAGTGAGAGAGAGCAGAGGGAGAGGCGTTGTGATATTGAAGAAGAGGAGATCAGCTCGCCTCCTTCCTAATGATGCTGTCACTGAAGCTGAACACAAGCTGTTGGCACGCCGTTAACGGCCCTGTGTTCCCTATTTTGAAGAGATGTGGGAAAGGTTGCGTTAAATTAAGCAGGTTTGTGAGGCGAAAATGAAGTGAAACTGCGTTAACCAACTAGCAGGAACACAGCTGGTGATAACACATGACCTTTAAAGAAATCCCTGCTGGAGATACTGACCAGAGAGAAATAAAGCACCTCTCCACGGAGACGACACGAAGACATCTTTTACATGTGAGAAAGGCAATTTGCCTAACACGCACCTCCAGATGTTCAGTGTTTTCCCCCGGCTAAACATCTGTGCTGGCTAGACATTGCTCCATATAGTCTGAAGACTCGTGTTCGTTCTGACAGAGGCTGAATGAGGCTCAGGTCATGTGACTGGTTAACCCAATAGTAAAAATTCTATCATCATTTTATCACCCTTAAGTCGTTTAAGATATTTTAAGAAATGTCTCAGTGGTTTTGTGTCCATACAATGAAGTCAATGAGTCCAATGGAGTTCGGTTAACAACGTTCTTCGAAATATCTTCTTTCGTGTCCTGCAGAAGATAGGAACATCATAGAGGTTTGAAATGAAGAATTTTCACTTGTGGGTGAGCTATTTGTTCTCAAACAGGGTGCCCCAAGATGGATCGGGTGGGGGGTACAGATTCAAATATAGAAATTTATCATAAGTTCTATGTAATCAAACATGAGAAAAATAAGACCAGCAACAAAAATAATTGATGTTCCATCCAATTGATGTATAGCTGAATGTGTTTTGGTTAAATTAAGTTTAAGATTTTATGTTTTTATTCGGGGTGGCCACAAAGCGATGCACCCTACACAAAGGGGACCTTACAATGAAAAACTTTGAGAACCACTGCTTTAACTAATGCAAATGAATAAGGCTTTATTGTTAAATGTTACTCTAGTTTAATCTACAAGATCAACAGTCCTGATGTTTAAGATACCAGATTTTGGCCCCGTAAAAATATGCCTGAGAAGAACTATAGAATCAACAGTAAATATTTCTTGGTTACTATCATCAGAGTTTATGGGTTTACGATGTCAGTTAACTTAGTTTTGTGCCTGCTGTCTTTCTCCCATGCCTTAAGAAATTTCCAAAAGACTACTTCTAGGGGCTTGGGATAAATAATTCACATAATAATTTTCCCTCTCAACCTCCTTATATATAATAAATCATTCAGCCGTAGCCGGCGTTAGGCCTCTCGTAAGAGAGTATTAAAATCATTCACAGAAGACTGAGGTATAATTGGTAGTGTGAAACCTCAGTGAAATGATCTGTAATGACCTTTCTGCTATAACTCAAGATTACAGCAATCAATAACCGCCATTTATGGCTGAAACACCCACTAAATCAAGTTCAGATGCAGGAAAATAGTACAGCGGCTTACTCACTGTCCGCTATCACGGGTGTCCCCCCGAGACACGTGTGCTTCAAAAACAGAGTGGACACAGCCAGGGACACATTACGTCTTTTAATGCTCTTGCATTATTCATGCGAAATGCCGATATTTCACGCTTGAATTATGAGATCATGTATGCGCACCGTATGCGTGTGGGGAAATTATATTCCTTATGTGACACGGGGGGCAGCAAAGCCGACGGGTTGCATTTAGGGGTAATGTCATTTAGATCCTCAGGCTGTGCAGTGACACATTAACCAATTTACGTGTAAGAACAAAGCACATTGCTCAGGTGGGTGTATATGGAAGTGAACATGAAGTGTTTGTGTGGATCTGGAGAGACAGCAGATGCTGAAGAACCTCAAACAAGCGACTCCTCCTGCAGACTGTGACATGGGCCATGGTCTGAATGACACACTTGATGTACGATCGCTGTCCTGTGGGCATCTCTTGCAGGTCTTTGTGAAGTACATGAGAAGGTGTGTCATTTGTCATCTTCTGATCCAGAAGGTTGCAAGCAAGCACCTCCTTTCCAGCTGCTATGCACCTTTTGGCAGGCATAGAGTAATGCATACTTTGCACAAGACTACACTACAGTGTGACAATCGCCAGAAGTTGGAGCATAATCTTGAATAGCTTGAGTTTTTGTTTAAAGTAAGATCGTTTCAGAAAATATTGTAATGTGGACACAGTTCAAGCACAGTTACAATACAATGTTTTGAAGGTTAAGCGGTTGGGAAAAATATGAGATCACACATTACTTTGAATTTTCTTTTTTATTTAATCATCATTTGGATGTATAGTGGTCATTCCAGTTCAGTGTCTGTTCACTGTAAAATCTAATAGTTGTCCTTACTTAGAAATTATTTGTTAACTTTACTCAGTTGTCAAAATGTATATATTTTACTAGTTTTTATTAAGTTACGATTACTTGCAGGGGAAATCAAACAACTTACTTTTCACCTTTAGTATATTTTACTTAAATCAAGCAAGTAGCGGCAAGCGAAGCCATTACTTTACTACACCAGCAAGAGGCAGTGGAGAGCAGATCTTGCCTGTACGCAGAAAAGATTCCCAACATGCTTTGCGCCAGACTGCATTAGGAGAGTACATTTAAAAAAAAATGATTATTTTATATGTTTTTAGTTAAGTTAAAGACTTGATAGTGTTTAATGTTCACTTCTCTTCGATATTTAGAAGAGTTTGACATATTTTTCAGTTTTGTGGTTACCACTGTTTAGAAGACATGTGCATGTGATTAGGGTCTGCGAACCTCGTCTGATTTTTACCATTGAGCATAGTCTGTGCATACAGTTCTGAGATCAGTCTCCTCTTGCTCATTTTGTGTTGCACAATTCAAGGTGTTTGATTTATGCATTTTTAGAATAACATTTATGTGAAATAAAAAAAAGAATTAGTGAACTTAAAACTCCAATGATGGATGCAATAAATCCAATGAAAATTCTTAAGTTGGTAATAATAGTTAATTCTGAGTACTCCACACTAAGTCAAGAGTACATTTGAACTATTTTTTTAAGTTACTTGAACTCAACAATACCATTTCACTTTACTTAGTTTTTTTAAGGCAATCGGTTTGCATGCTTTTTTTAAGTAAGATCAACTAATTAGATTTTACAGTGTTGAATTTCTACAAAATCAAACCTCAGGAGTGACAAAAAGTCATCCAACAGCAATGTGAAAGACTGACAGCATGACAAGACACATGAAAACTGATAAAAATCAAGGTTAACATAATAAAATAAGTTTTGAGCTTTTCTAATACCAAATTAGTGCTGTATATTGCTTAAAAGTGAAAATGAACTTTGCTGTATTTGAGGTCTATAAAATACTTTTAAATAAAATAATTTTGTTATTTTAACCTGTTTCCCCGGTTTTCATTTTCTGAAAATGAATGCAAATAGAAACATTTTTATTTAAAAATTGGGAGAAATATTTTTTTGTAATTTTAAGAATGAAAAAAAAGAGATAATTTTACCTAAATGAATACCCATAAAAAGTTAATTCTGAAAAGCTGAAAATAATTTTGAAGTGGTTATTTAATTTATTCAGTGGCTATAGATTTAGACATACTGTATGATCACTAGACATTCATTTTATGAATCAATTGATAAAAATTATATTAAAATGCTGCTTGGGCTAAACAACAACAAAATGCAGAATGCAGTATTATATTCCATACCCGACAGAGAGATTTCTCTCTGTCTTTCCAGAAATACGGCTGCATATGCAGCGGACGGATAATTCGGACGGATAATAAAAACAAGTTAAAAACACGATAAGCTCATGTTTGTCTGGTGGGAGAAAGTTATAGAAAAGTGACAGGCCGGAGGTTTCATTTATTTAACTTTCAATCAAAGAACAGAAACATCAGCAACAAATTCCTCATGACTCGGCAAACTTCAATTCAACCCAGTGTTCTCTTATTCATGCTTCTGATCCTTCTGCTCTGCATCAGGATTGAATATAAAAAACGAAGAAGAGAGGAAAAAAGAGAAAGAGAAGAAAAGGTTTTTTTTGTATTGATCCATGACAGTAAAACATTCTGAAACACATGGGGCCTTGACTGGCAGGGGCCTCAATTGAAGGTTTAGGTGAAATTGTAAAATATAAACCCACAATTATGTGAAATAAATTCTGAATGTGAAGTCGCAATGACGAGATTACATTAAAAGGCTTTTTACAACCAAAATACGTCCTCTGGTTTTGCCAACAAGATCCTGTCCCTGTACATGAAACTAAATATAAAGTGACTTGTGTGTGTATTCAGATTCGTGTGTGTGAGGGAGCATTAGGCTTCAATGAAAGCCACTAACACACGCTTGGCTTTTTCATATAAGTCTAATGACCAAAATTGAAATGCTAACTGAAGACTGTTGTTCCATTAGTCAGACAAATTTTTCACTTCCTGTTGACTCTCAGGAGTGCTGCATCTCATAGATGCAAAATAAACATTCATGCTGCGTGCAAATGTGCGTGAATGTATCTCAGTGATTTGATATCAATATTAAGAAGGCTCAGTGCACACAGTTGGGATTATTAAAGAAAAACACAACTTCATTTCACTTCACATCCCTGCAAAGCCTCTTGAGGTTTGTGAGGTGTGAGTGAATAAATGAGTGAGCAGCTGAATGAGCAAATGAGTGAGTGACCGGGTGAATGAGTGAGTTAGTACAACCAAACAAGACTGCTGATATTAGTTTTAGATGATAAATAAATGCATATTATTAAAAATTTATTTAAAATTCCATGAACATTGCTTTTATTAGGATAGTCCCCTCCGTTTGTACTCTTAACAATAATCCTCCTCTTCTGTGTTTCCTTTTTTTCATGTAAAGCTGCTTTGAAACAATGCAATGTATAAGTAAATAAACTTGACTTGATTTAATTGAATTGAATAAATCAGTTGAGTTAGTGAACCAGCGAGTAAGTAAGTGAGCTAGTAAGTGAGCATGTTACAATTGAGTTTAGCTAAATTAGTAAACGAAAGGGATTAAGTAACCGTTTGAATGACCGAATGAGTGAGTTAGTAAATGGCTAAGTGGATGAGTAAGTGAGTGAGTTAGTGAATGACCATATGAATAAGTGAGTCAATGAGCGGTTGTGTGAGTAAATGAGCAAGTAAATCAATTTAAAAGTGAGTGAAGGAACAAGTGAATGAATGAGTGGGCATGTGAGTGAGTGAATGAGTAATGCCCAAAAGGTTGTAAAAGATGGAAGATAAACACAGCACAGCAGAAGATGAGACCCAAAATAGGTTGTTTCCTCCAGCCCTTTATAGAGATCAGAGATGGATAGAAAATGATAATAATTAAGGGTGCAATCAAAGAAATGTATGTGCTAGAACCCACGACCTTGAAATGCAGCAGGTTTTGTGTCCAAAACTGAAATTTGAAATAAGAGTTAATTAATGCAAAACCTAGAGATGTGGTTTATGGAAGCACTCATCATCTTGAATAATCAAACACTAATTGTTTTAAGAGATTTTAAGAGTCGTTGAGCCTGTAATTACAGATTATACAAAAAACTGAACACAGCATTTAAAATGACAATGAAATGAAAAGTATCTCTTCACGGTTTAAACAGAGTGCAAACCAAATAATTACATGTTTTAAAAATATGAAAACATCATTTCAATACTCAAAATGGGATGGATATATAAATAGCATCACGTTAACAATCCCTTTAATTTATATTGTATTGTTTGCTTACCAAAAAATGTTGTCAGTATTGGAAGAATTTTCCTCTTTTATTTTTTTAATAAAACATGTTATTAGATTCTTAAAGGTAGGAGGCAGGCTAAAGTGCAGGTGTTTGTGAAATGGTAACGAAAGCGCCACCTTTCTTTCTTTGTCAGGGGCAGTCTGGAGTGCAGGATGACAGGAGAGACGTGTCTTCTCTCTTCATGGACCCGCTGCCAAATAACAAGTGAAGGTTCTTCATTCCAGCTCAACCTCAGAGAAACCTTACTGCAGGTTTCATCACACCTCTATTCAGACCATATTTACTGAAATGGTCTCTTGAGGGAATGTGTCATTAGAGAGATGGGAACACCATTACACATCTGTGCGGTAGACGTAAACAAGCTCTCGGGTGGTAAACAACTTACAGCTTTTATAAAAATGATAAACAAAATTAGATTGAATATCATTAGTTTACACTGGTTACACTTTATAACCTGTTAAACCACAAAAGGTCCGTTTTTGTGTGATTTATGTTACTGCCTAAAAGTATAAATGTTAATTAATAATAAATATGTTTCCGAAGAAATATTGATGTATTTAATCACACATATTGAAAACAAATATTTAAAAATAATAAAAAATAAAAAAGATAACATTGACAAGTGTAATATTTTAGATTAAATGTATAACATGATCTGTTTGATCTGTGAAATATGTGAGAAGTTTCAAATAAAATGAGAGAATTATGAGGAAAGGTTCTGTGAAGACATTTTACATTATAAGCACGTTTTCCAAATTATTCAAAGCAATGATGTGCATGACTGTTTTTTAATTCTGACAGGCTGTCAATTATAAATACATCTTGATACTATATTTTGTTTGTGATATCTGTATACGCCACTGACATCATTGGTTGATGCTACAAGATGTTTAACTCAAGAATAATGGCTCACTTTTGCAAGAGGTTGTAGTTCATTGGAATCAGCCCATCGGTGTTGCACGTTTAATGATCAATATTAGGATGTACAGCCTTACAAAGACCTTCATCAGTCAGGAATGCAAAGTCATTTGCTTCGCTTTGTAGGAAACCATTGAATGAAATCGATCTGAGAGTCCGAGCCACGTGATACCACAACATGATTGATGGCCTTTACCACTCAAATAACTGTCTTTCGGAAACGGATATTATAACATTTACCAAATGAATGAACAAATCAAGATGAAAGAAAGCCTCTCTAATGAGAACCCTTGTATTACTCTTTCGATGTACCATACCTTCATAAAAACTGAATTTAATTACTTTTTGATAGCACCCATCTGTTCGCTGAGGAAATGTGCTAATTGGCAACTGAATCAGTTGACCCTTAAGATGATTGCACGCACACACACACACACACACACACACACGCACACACGCACGCAGACACAGACATCTTGTGGGTATGTAGTAGTGATTCATAATTTCAGAAGTCTAAAGAATCTTTCCACTTAAACTTCTTAACTCAATAAAATCTGCAGACGTTAAATCACCGTACTGAATGATGAGAGCCCCACATCTCTTCAGCATTTTAATGGTATTGCTTGCAGCATCAATTATGTGGATTGTTCCAAAGCAGCTTTACAGGAGAAAAAACACAGAAAATGTAAAACACAGAACAGTGCATGGTGTTTATAAAACAAGCAAAAACATTGTAGTAAATAATATCTAATAAATGCAGTCTCTCGGTGAGCAAGCCAACACTGCCCTGTGGCGAGGAACCCAAACTCCAAGGATAAATAAATGGAGAAAAAAAAACCTTGGGAGAAACCAGTCTCAGCCGGGAGGGCCAGATCTCCTCTGACATGTCACAGCTGCACTCACTGACATTTATTAAAAGTTTAAGATTAAGAGTAAATGTTTATGAAGAATAGGTTGAGTTTATTAGTTTATTGATTTAGGAAGTTTCATGTTGAAACTGTTTGGTCTAATTTGTCTTATTTTTTTATCGATAACAGGCAACAGAGGAATGTTATAAGTAGCGAAAATAATAATGGCATGATGTAACTGAGTGCAGCTATAACTTCAAACTGCTGTCATGTGATGTAAATCAAGTCAAGTCACTTTATTGTCCACAAATGGAAATTTGTCTTTGGCTTCACCACATTCTACATCACATACAAAACACATAGAAAAAAACAACAGGTAACACAATACCCCCCCAAGTTTAGCATTTAATACTAATCATTGTAAATTTAGCATTAATGTGACAAGTAGTCCTCTTAGCTCTTGGTTGGGGATGGAGCTGGGCTGGAACTAATCTCTAGTTAGGGATGGGCATATGACGTTCATCTGGTCCTTAATGAATGGTCTGGATGGGCATCCCGAGGGGGGGGGGGTGTTGGGTAGGGCAAAAAGACAATAATCTGTGTAGCTGCATGTACATTATTGAATGTATTTATTAAGCATATAATGCATTAAGTGAATGCTTGGCTGAAAAGTGTCTTTAATAGATTTAAATTGGAGAGTGTGTCTGACCCTCGAATAGTATCGGGAAGGCTATTCCACAGTTTAGGTGCTACGTATGAGAAAGCTCGACCCCCTTTGGTGGATTTAGTTATCCTAGGTGTTCAAAAGTCCTGAGTTTTGAAATCTTAGAGAGCGTGATGGCTTGTAATAAGATAGAAGCTCTTTTATGTAGGTAGGGGCTAAACCGTTTAGGGCTTTATAAGTCATTAAAAGAATTTTAAAGTAAATACAATTCTTAATGGGTAACCAGTGAAGCGATAGCGATGATAAAACTGGGGTTATGTGATCGCATGTTCTGGACCATCAGAGGATTAAACAATAATGAGTACTTTATATTATTTGAGAGTAGGGAATGTTATTCACTATATAATCCTGTCAGAGGATCAGTTTTGATTACAGAATGGTAAGATTTCACGATCTGTTACAGAACAGATTTCACTTACATGAGCCATTGAGACATGAGATGCTCTGAAGATTTACAATAGTTTCATTTGCATCTCTTGAATTTTGTAACCAAACAGATCACATCCCCCATTTACTGTCATAGGGAATAGAAATACAAAGGGAGTCAATGGGGGATGAGATCTGTTTGGTTACTGACAGTCTTCCAAATATTTTTGTGTTCAGCAGAACAAAGTAATTCATACAGGTTTGGAGCAATCTGAGGGTAGATGACAGAATTTACATTTTTGGGCGAACTGTCCCTTTAAGAGACGAGACCAAGACCGGTCTCAACTACTTTTCCAGACAAAAATATAATTGTGCCAACATCTCAATATCTTAGAAAACAAAACATGTATTAAAATAGTTTTGAAGTTGATTACTTGGACCAACTAATGAAAGAAAAACCGTCCGGTAAGACAGATAGGAACTTCTTCAATACTTCTTAAGAAACTTGCAAGGGAAGAAATTTGAAGGGATCTATTGACAGAAAAGTTGTATAATATACATAAATATGTGTTTAGATGTGTATAAAGACCTTACATAGTGAAGCGTTTTTCTTACCTTAGAATGAGCTACATACACCGCAGGTCCCCTTACATGGAATTCACCATATTGTTTCTACAGTAGCCATAAACGGACAAACGGCTCTACAGAGCGCAACTGCAAACGGCAAAGAAGAAAAAATGTGACAACATCTTTGTCCTGTGTGAGCTGCCGTAGATCTATGAAAGGGAGGGGTGGAGTGAGCCGTTGGTTGCAATTCACAACCTCACTGCTAGATGCCGCTAAATTTCATACACTTAATATATAACATCGTTTTGATTCGCAGCAACAACTGTACTACATATTAGTTTTGATGCGTTTACTTTTATTCTAAAAGTTGACCAAATATACGAATAAGCATTTCCATACTTTTGACTGGTACTGTATTTGAGGTTTTACTACGCTTAAATGACTAACAAAACAAGAACGGAGTCATTTTGACTAGTAAGCCTCCACGGCGAACTTGCTGTATGCCCTCTATCTTTCTCTCTCTGTTCTGATTTCATACTGTGAAGTGACTGGATGACATTTGATAATGTGTGTCCATCAAGCTGATCCGCTGTGTGAAGCCACACTCACACATACACTCACTGACTCGACAACTCTTCAGACTAACAGGCTTTCCACAGACAGACACAGTGTGATAATGGAGTCACGACCTTCTCCTCACACACGAGCATGGCTCGGCTTCAACTCCAGCAGAGCAAACTCAAGATTCACAACTGACCAAAAATGTGTTGAACAAGTGCAAATTCATCCTCTTTTTGAGTGAGCCGAGTACCTCCACACTGTTTTTGGATTGAAACTGTACACAATTTTGATAATCACATTTAAACAAGCAAACCGTTGCTATTCAAATTGTACAATTCACGATTTCAATGCATTATTCATTGTGTCATTATGTATGTATTAGTCCTTGTCATTTGCATGATTAGTAAAAGGGGACCAAATTGGAGCCAATTTCTTTTTCACAAAGGCATGCCAAAACACTTGGGCATTTAATAAGAAAATGAAGGTGCAGACAATGGCTCAGAGTTAGATCTGGTTTATAGAACACAGTCACAGAGGGATTTTAATGTGAAATGAATTGATGAATATCTACTGCAATCATTAACCACATTACAGAAAAATATCATGGTTTTAAGATTTTAGCTTTAAAATAGCCTGCCAACGTCCCTGTGTGACAAATAGCCCACGGTCCTGCCTACAACAATAACAAAATGTGTGTAATACTGAAATAAATAACATGATAACATAAGTGAACACAAAACACATGCGTTTGGTAGATACACACGCCCTGTCAATTCTCACAGCTTAAGGATTTAACCTTTTGACTCCTGGAGTTAAGAATGATTGAACATTAACTACAAGGAAACAAAACATGTCAGGGCGGCATTATAGATTTGCTATGAAGGATTTCCATAAACAGCAGAGCAATTATGATTTGACCGGGGGCACGTCTATATTTCAGCCCACTCAATGAGTGCTATTGACTGCCGTGAAGAAGAGCTGTCCGTGCTGTTACTGCTGCTAAAGGTGATTGTGTACGTGGCAAATGTGATTGTGTATAAGAAAAATTAAGATGAATAGAAAAATAAATGGCTAACTCAAAATTCATACTGCATGAGCCGTGTGGCAAGCTGTTTACAAAAAAATGCAATCACTGTAATGGCTTTCACAGAGCTAATCATAGAATAGGATATAAAACACCAATGTTTGATAAAAAATATATTCATTATTTAATAATAGTTCAAATAATAAAGTTCATGCTAACTGTTTAATGCACCATGTTGTTTAATCTTGCCATATAGGGCTTACAGTTAAAATCATCATATTAGTTGATAGAATAATTTTTTCAACATTTTAGAAATGTAACCATTTGTTGAACATTGGCAATGTTTATCATACCTCTCTACTACTGAAAAACAGCTAAAAACAGCCTTTGGCCACATTTCCAGCTTGTCAAGCTGATTTCACTGGTTAGGCTGGGAGACCAGCTTGACCCACCAGCTAAAACCAGTCCATACTGGAAGCTTGACAAGCCTGGCCAAGCTGGTCTAAGCTGGTTTAAGATGGAAGAAGCTGGTTTAAGTTGGTCCTCCCAGCATGGCAAAGCTTGTCAAGCTGGCCTTCCAGACCACCAGATAAAACCAGCTCGACAAGTTGGAAATGTGGCCAAAACCCCTCTAAAACCAGCCTGCCCTCCTAGCTTGACCATTTAAAACCAAGAAGGGAGGACCAGTTTAAACCAGCTTCTTCCATCTTAAGCTTAGGCTGGTTTTAGCTGTTTTTTTAGTAGCGTGGTAAAATAATTGTACACACAGTGACAGGTGGCATACGGCTTATATACATGCCAATCTCTGTGAGCTTAGTTGTGAATAAACGTGAAAAAAATATGTAGTGCATACATAACCCTTGCTCACTCCCAACAACCGTCTCTTTCACTTCGCCAGATGTGCACGCAGAACAAAGCGCTCGACCTTAACAGGCAGATCGAAATGGCACTTTGTGGAGAAGTGGGACATTACTGAAACACAGCCGTCAACATGTCGCCACAATCACAAGTGCCTATAATGGCCCACAGATTGTCCACACTTGCACCCGTCAAAGAACCAGCAACTCATGCAAAATATGAAAATGTAATCACAGGTGGAAGGCGTGTCATTAACGGCAGTTGAAAGTCACTTGTGCTCCCACTTGCCTGCATGTGTGTCAAATCAGTGTTGTTCACACACACAAAGCTATAAGTCACAGAACATTAAACCAAACCCGGTCGCAATAGAAATGTCTATTTGCGGATTTAATTGTTTTCTTGAATGTGTGCATGTTGAGCTTTTGTTGCCTTCTTTAGCTGTGTTAGTGTGTGTGTGTTTCTATACCAGTTATATTTGGACTAAAATGCTCTAAAAACATGCTCAGAAATTATAAATCACAAAAGGTAAGATTTATTTTTACGAATGCAAAAAGCTTTTGTAGCGAGGAAGGCGGGGCGAGAGCCGTCAGACAAAGAGGCGGGGCCGGTGGCGTCAGTGATAATGGGTCAGCTGTGCTCGCACCGGCTCCGCATTTCTGACGGAGGAGATTGGAAGCACAAAAGGACGAGCTGGTAGAATATACGACGAGAGAGGACCGGGCCCGGACACATGTTAAGCTTATATTTATGTTTGTGTGGCCGGCAGTCGACCGTGAGGTGGCTGCCGGCATTTTACTTCCGTGTTATTGTTTGTTTATGTATTAAAACTTTATTTAAATGTTTGCAAGGTTCCCGCCTCCTTCCTTCCCTACTTTGAACTGTATTATTATTTTCGTATATTCTACCAGCTCGTCCTTTTATGCTTCCGATCTCCTCCGTCAGAAATGCGGAGCCGGTGCGCGCACAGCTGATACCCATTATCACTCACGCCACCGGCCCCGCCCCTTTGTCTGACGGCTCTCGCCCCGCCTTCCTCGCTACAGCTTTGTTCTAGGTTTGGTTTTAAGATTTAGATTATATGATCATATAATTTTGGCATACGAATGCGTTTTTTTCACATGTAGTCTTGAAACGGACACACACACACACGATTGTGATTCATCATAACCACATGACTAGAGTTATGGGGATGTTAAAGAAATGGCCCTTAATAGTTTTAAATCGTCTAAATTAGTTCAGGTTAGGCACCTTATTACAAAATCACTAGTGCTTTGTTGCCCATCTTAAGCCCTATTCATACACTATTCACTTCAACACAGTCTCCATTATTCGCAAACGGTGGTTAAAACTCGCCAATCACAGAGATGTCGATTTGCCCGGGAATTATATCATCACAGGAGCTCGGTGTCCGTCAAAATATGGTATAGGGGATTAAGACCACAGACAACCTCTGCAATTATTACAAATGACTAGAGGTCCCCAGGTAATACTAACCCCGTGTGAATAGGGCTTTACTTGTGGTCTTTCACAGGGCTTGATTCTAGTACCGACCATTTTCTTTCTCTGTACATGCTACTGTTCGGTCCCCTTCTTAGAAGACAATGGTGTCTTTCCATTTTTATGCTGAAATAGATACTTCTCTGCTACCTCACCAGCTCACACTCCGTTTGTGTATCTCACATAGATACCGTTTGTGTGTAACATACCACCTAATTATGGTCTCATTTCAGGATTGTGTTTCTTTTGAAAATACTGCCCAACTGAGAATATCTGTGTTGTGACACAAACATCTCTCCAACATACAGATCAGAGTATATTTGTAATCCCATAAGCCATTTATGTAATTTATGTGTGTTTTGTATTCACATGAATTTGTTTAAATTAAGATAAATTCATGTTTTAAACTCGGTTGTAAAACCATGGTCTAACTGTAAAAGGTAATAAAAGTTCCTTACAGCCAATTTTACAAACTGTACACCTTTTAAGAAATATCAAAGATTTTTCCTGCAGGTTATAGATTTGTAAATCTAGATAATATTGTTGAGGGTTTCACTTACATGTGATGAAGATTAAGTCTGCAGTCTTCAAGGTTTAAGATTTATTCTCAAAATATATATATATATATTTATTCTGTACATACAGTATATATACATTGCATTAAATGTTGTGCTCTGATACAGTATAATGTCTTATTTATATTTATTAGTTTATTCTCACAGTCTTTAACACTGTTGCAATATCAAACCATAAAAGTAAAGCATTCGTAAAAAACATCCCATTTTACAAATACAATATTGTCTTGTAATCTTACGGTATGACTTCACCTGAATTAATATGTGACAATGTTCCTGCTGTGAAACAGACGGATAATAAAGTGATTCTTAGAATAATTTATTGAGTGGTTTGTTTAATACACATCTAAACCGTTTAAAATCAAATTTGCATGAGACAGGAAATCACGTTTCTATCCAAACGGTGAAAGAAAACTTGAAGCTATATACAACTGCTTTGAGTCAATAGATGAATAGAAAGCGGTTTTAATTTGCCTGCACTCAGCTTCTCACCGCTCTCTCTTGTAAATTTCAGCTACTTGACTGAGTGAAACCCTTTCCACAATGCAAGCACCTGTAGCGTCTTTCTCCATTATGGCGTCTTTACCGCTGTCTCAAGCCAGAAGAACTTGCAACGCAAACATGATGCACTCTCACGTCTACATCTTTCTGGTTTCTCTCTCCTGTTGGAGAACCGATAGCAAACTATTTCATCTGCACAATTATGTGTTTTGAGGTCCGATGATTGACCGTAGTTATGTGAACTTATAGCAAAGATTGTTTCTGGAACCTCTTTCGGCTTATTTCTAGCATGCATTCTCACGTGCACTTCAAGTCTTTACTCTTCTCACTGTAAACAGGTAATAGGAATCTCTCTAATGTGAACGCTCAAGTGTGCATTACAGTTTGCTTTATCGTTGAAACTCTTTTAATGCTGGGGGCATGAGAAAGGCTTCTCTCCGCTGTGAATTCTCATGTGTGCAAGGAGTGTTTACGAATGAAACTCTTCACGCAATGTAAACATGTAACAGGCTTCTCTACAGTGTGATCTCTCATCTATACATTCAAAGCTTTATTATGGGTAAAACTCTTCATGAGAAAGGCATTTCTCCAGTGTGTAAAGTAATGTGATCTTTCAAACTGTAATGGACAAAAATCTTTAAAAATTACTCTCATTATAAAATAACTTTAAACCTTATCTCTGGTTTCCATGAGTTTATTTATTTTCCGTTTTTGTTCAGAAATGTTTCATTCAATTTGTATATAAAATGTTTTTTCGATGAAAACAGAATTCTAAACATCCCAATTAACATGTTTCTGTTTGTATTCTTCACTTCCGAACAAAAATATGTTAAAAAAACATTTAAAAAACATTAAAGTTACAAAAAGAAAGAACTCCATATTAAAAAGCAAGCTAGCAACAAAATATTATGGGTGTAATGACAAATCTAAACATACAGCAAGAACAAATAACATGTTTTCCAATTACAACATTTCAAACTTTACTAATATTAATACTAGGTCACACTTCAGTATAGGGGGCAATTCTCGCTATTAACAAACCATTAACTATGACTTTTTCCTCAATTAAATCTTAATAGTGAGAATTCCCTATACTAAGTGTTACCAAATACTAATTCAAGATATCAACAAGGCAATCAAAACCAGTAAAATGATTCATTTAAAAATGGTAATTCACTTACTTCCAAAATGATAATGTAGTAATTTAGGGCAATGCACAAAATATTGACCATGGAATTGTATGGTCATTATATGGAATTTCATAAACTTTGCTACACACTACAGGTATGTATTTATTATGCTGCAAATTACTTTTTGTTTTCTAACTGGATTCTCTTTGGGCAATGATTCAGTCTATGCGTCTTCAGACAATGTGATTGGTTGAAACGCTTCCCACATGAGTTGCATTGATATGGCTTCTCTCCAGTATGGGTTCTCTCGTGTGTTTTCAGGTATCCCAACTGAGCAAAACCTTTTCCACAATACGAGCAAACATGAGTTCTCACAACTATACGCTCTTTCTGGTTCTCGTCACTCTTTCCCTTGGGAGAACACAAGTAAGTCTTCTTTTCCGCGTGACTTTTCAGGTGCATTCTTAAGGCTGATGCAGAAGTAAAACTTCTGCTACACGGATCACATGTTAGTGACTTTATACCAGAGGAAGAGCAGCGATGACTTTTGCATTGTTTTGCATACGAGAAGGATTTTCCACACTGATTGCATGTAAAAGGTTTCTCTCCCGTATGAATCCTCACGTGCGAATTAAGTCTTTCTTTACGTATAAAGCTCTTGCCACACATATGGCACGTGAAGGGCTTCTTTCCAGTGTGATTCATCATGTGCACATTTAAAGTATATCTCTGTGCGAAACTCTCGTTACACTGATGGCATTTGAAAGGCTTCTCTCCGGTGTGAACTCTCGTGTGCATCTTCAGGGTTGCTTTACGTGTGAAACTCTTCTCGCACTGGGTGCATGAGAAAGGCTTCTCCCCGGTGTGAATGGTCATGTGATTTTCAACGTATCTTCTCTCGGTGAAACCTTTTCCACACTGAGGGCAGGTGAAAGGTTTCACTGCAGCGTGATTTTTCATGTGCTGCCTTAGGTATGTTTTACAATGGAAACGTTTCCCACAATCTTTGCATGTAAACGGCTTCTCTCCAGTGTGAAGTCTCATGTGCACTTGAAGTTTTGCTTTATGTATAAAACATTTTCCGCACTCAGTGCAGGTTAAAAAATTGTTGGCTCCTAACAATTTTATCAATAATTCATTGTCAGAGGAGCTGAAAGATGGTTTTTCATTGTTGATTTCTTGAGACTGCTGAAGCTGATGTTGCTCCTCTTCGTTCAGTTCTTCCTCTTTTACTTCTACGGTATCTAAAATTCAAAACATGTAATTGTCAGAAAAGCAACATAATTTCTATTTTTTTAAACAATCTTTCAGGTACCAACAAGCTTATAGACCTCTTTGGGAGATGAAAACTGAAGTGGAAGTGCTTCTGGACTAGGGTTGTACCGATTGACGATTGGAGCGTGCTCCAGAAAGTGCAGAAACAATTTACATATAGACAGTACTATTTACATACATACAGACTTATACAGATCACATTATGCAATATACACATACATATACTCAGTACACACAGTGTACTATTAGACATAATAAGAGCTTTTACAATATTAAAAACTGTTTAAATTGTATCCAGGGGTGAAAGAAGGGCTGGGATCAATGTAACCTTCATCAGGTTAAAATGACTCCCAATAGCCAATGGCGTCAAATTCAAAGCTCTGCTGCTTTCAAGACTACCACTGCTTGCTAATTCAGATTTATGCATCCACCCGATCCCTGCGCTCTGCAATCGAACAACGTCTTGTGTTGCTGTCCCACAAAGAGAAAAAAAATCACTCCCACAGCGTTTACATCAGACGCGACATAACAACCTGCTTGTTCTCAATGGGATGCTCGCGCCACCATCCAGTGTGGACAAAATATAATGTGTTCTAATATGTTTCTAATGTCTTGTGACGTTTCGTGTCACGCCGGTCGCGTCTTGTGTAGACAGTGTCACGCACTTTCTCCAGATGTGTTCCACGACTCTGGAACGATCTCCCTCTTGCCACAAGATCAGCGGATTCTGTAGTTGTCTTGAAGAATCGACTAAAAACACATCTCTTATATCAACATCTGACCCAGTAGTAGGGCTGCACGATATTGAAAAAAACGTACATTGCAAAATTTTTTTTTTCTGCGATATATATTGCGATGTGTAGAAATACAGAACTGTTCATCAGATGTCTTGAATTTCTCCAAAAATAAATAATTGATTCAAGAATAATTGGGGTGATTTTGTGGGCATGTTCATGGAAAGTAAACGATGTGAAACCCTGAAAATGACTTTTTATTTATTGCTATTTAATATAAAAATGTGCTTCTTACCCCTAAAATAAGGGAGCTCATTTGTGAATTAAGAAGTGCAGTCTGGCGTCTAGAAGCGATCTAGTTATGGGGGATGCTATATGCATGTATTGTTCGGCTGGACCACTAGTCCATTGTTGCTGCATAATATTTCACTTGTGATAGCTCAGTTTCCACTTGTGCCTTGCATTTGTCGTACAGCCCTGGGATGGCAACTTGAGAAAAATAAGTGCGTGATGGTATAACATAACGCTTGTCAAGTGACCGGATCATGTTTGCAAAACCCGGGTTGGTCACCGTGTTAATTGGTACCATGTCTTTCGCCAGGTGAAATGTTATCGCATCCGTGATCTCTTTATGCCGCTTGGAACCCTTCGCATATGGTGTAACACTGGCAAACGCATCCGAAATAGTTTTTTGCTTTGGACGGCAATCAGATCTGGCTTTGCACTCGTCCTACAGAGCTCTGTGGTGCCGACTTAAATGATCAAACAAATTAGTTGCGTTTCCGCGTGTTGTGGCAACTACTGCACGGCACTCCCGACAAAGTACCTGTTTTTGGTCAACATCATCCTTTCTGTAGCCAAAATATTTCCAAATAATTGACGATGCGCTTCTTTTTGCGACCAAGTCGTCCATTTCGGTGCGTTTCTCCCGTTCCTCGCTCATTTCGCCATGCGCACGCATGCAGAGGCTGCGTGTCAAAAACGTGAAGCAACAACATGTGCTTTGTAAAAAAAAAAGCACCCATAATCAGAATTCATTACTTTATATCAGGCAAATATAGAAAAAAAAACTTTCCCTGCATCGCACCTCGTGCGATGTGACTATTGCGCATGCGTACATCGCGATATCGATGCTAAAACGATATATCGTGCAGCCTTACCCAGTAGTACAGTCTTCTACTTCTTTTCTACTTACCCCCAAAAAATAAATAAAGGATATTCTTAGCTCTGTTTACTGTTGTAGGCTAACTGAGACCAGTTTTACTGCACCTATGCATTGTTGTCCTTTTGTTGCACATATTGCTTCTATTGTTTTCACCTACTTTTTAGTCGCTTTGGATAAAAGCGTCTGCTAAATGCATAAATGTAAATGTGTTTATATAGCTTCCAGCACTGTGTACCTCTATAGCACTTATGCACTGTTGCCCTTTTGTTGGACATGTTGCTTTCTTTGTTATGCCTCATTTGCGAGTTGCTTTGGATAAAAGCGTCTGCTAAATGACTGCATGTAAATGTAAGTAGCCTTAACCTACAGACAAGAGCAATACTGAAAAAACACTGATAAATAAGGAATGGACACCAACCTATTTGTTCTTCAGTATCTTCAGTTTTTATTCCGCATGGTTCCGGATAACCAAAGTCTTCAGTCTCCTCTTTAATCAACATGTTTTTAATAGTGTAACAGAGTCGGTTCAGTGGTTGGATGTGTAGTTACATTCACAGTTCTTTGTTGTATGTTCTTTATTCCTCCGGCTTGCGATCACAAAACGTTATGTTTAGACTTAAAAGATTACGCAAACAATACTGGCAAAGTAAGTGTTCGTTACGTGATATGAATCGAAGTTTATTAAATTCATATTTTCGTTGAAAAGTAAACGTGCAATCACACCAACCGTGACACCGTCGCCATTTTCTCGTGACGTCACGAACAGTCGCCGCGCGTCGTGTTTCGGGGCGTGGCTTAACACGAAGGACTGACGCCTGTGTGCATTCAAATCTCACCACTAAACATGTGCGTGTTTTACTCCATATAAAGCAAAAGTGCTGCAGTCCAACAATGCTGTACTGTTTTCAGACGCATATACTAGTTATCAGTTGATATTAATTCGTGTAAACTGGAACTGATATAAAAAAAACATTGATATTAGGTGTTTTCCAATGAATGTAGGCTATTTTTTTTATTCTGCATCAATTCAAACCTCACATTTACCAACAGGTTGACAAATAGCACTAGTCTAGACTAATTCATGAGGATGTGAGAACAGGCTCAACCCCAAGAATCGTTGCCACTTAGTTTTGCTGAATTTACTGTTTTCTGTTGTGGATTAAAACAAGTCTGCTGTCTTCAAGAATTGGGATTTATTCGACAAAGTAAACTAAATACATCACATTTTATGGTGTCAATGCTGTGATACAGTATAATGTCGCTGTTGCTTGAACACAGTATCTTGTATCCAGTAACACAGTATCTAGCTCGATATGTGTATTGTTTGTATCCCTCAACCAAAGGGCGGGTATTTTGTTTCATTATGTAATGTTGCTTCAGCAGTGCATATTTTACAAAACATTGTTTTGATAAATACATTTAGATGGAATTTTCAGCTCAATTGTGGCTTTGTTGCCTTTATTTGGATAAAAGTGTCTGATAAATCTAAAATGTCAATGCTCAAGCAAAAATAGGCTGCACTGAAGCTCCTGCCATGCAACACTAACCTGCTGTTATTAGAAATAAATGTGCTACTAATGTGGCTATGGATGTAATATGTACATTGCATACATGCCCGAAAAAGTTTGAAAAATGTATATAGTTGGATTGCAGTGGATTGTTCAGTACGCAGTCTTTCTTTATCATTTAAATATTTATTTCACCAGAAAAAATATCAATTATTTAGCAGAAGACCTACGATTGTGTTGACACAGAATGATCCATTGGCAATACAATTGGTTGTAATGAGGAATGTATGCTTAAAAACGTTAGTAAGCCCTTCTATTATAGAACATGCATTATCTCTATAAGTTTATATAGTCATAAAGTCTGTCCAACTGCATTCTACATTGTATAGTACGCACCCAAGACTTTCACTCACCACACGTGGTGATGTGACAATAAAAGTGATTTGATTTCCAAATGATATACATTTCAATATGATTTCAGAAGTTTCAAAGCATTTTCTAAAAGACACACTGCACATTGTAATTCCTTACCCAGCCCGAATGGTGATGTTTGGTCAGAAATGGGTAAACCCAACCATTGCACAGTTAATGTAAAATCCAATAGCTGGATTTGTGCATTCTTCCCACAAATCCAGCTATTGGATTTTACATTAACTATGCAATGGTTGGGTTAATCCCTTTTCAACCAAATCAAAGGTTGAAAACAACTCGGCAATGATGTAGGGACATAAATAATATCTCAAGCTGCGGGGCTTGTTGGAAAGACCAAGATGTTTTTGGTAACATATTTTGTTTTGTGATTTCAAATTTTACTAATTAAAATACTAATTTAAGGTATCAGCAATGCACAATATATTGACCATGGAATTGTATGGTCACTATATGGAATTTCATAACCTTTGCTACACACTACAGGTATGTAATTTATTCAGTGCAAATTACTTTTTGTTTTCTAACTGCAATTTCTTTGGGCAATGATTCAGTCTATGCGTCTTTAGACAATGTGATTGGTTGAAACGCTTCCCACATGAGTTGCATTGATATGGTTTCTCTCCAGTATGGGTTCTCTCGTGTGTTTTCAGGTATCCCAACTGAGCAAAACCTTTTCCACAATACGAGCAAACATGAGTTCTCACAACTATACGCTCTTTCTGGTTCTCGTCACTCTTTCCCTTGGGGAGAACACAAGTCAGTCTTCTTTTCCGTGTGACTTTTCAGGTGCATTCTTAAGGCTGATGCAGAAGTAAAACTTCTGCTACACGGATCACATGTTAGTGACTTTATACCAGAGGAAGAGCAGCGATGACTTTTGCATTGTTTTGCATACGAGAAGGATTTTCCACACTGATTGCATGTAAAAGGTTTCTCTCCCGTATGAATCCTCACGTGCGAATTAAGTCTTTCTTTACGTATAAAGCTCTTGCCACACATATGGCACGTGAATGGCTTCTTTCCAGTGTGAATCATCATGTGCATATTCAAGTTAGTTGTACGTGTAAATCTCCTCCCGCACTGTTCACAAGTCAAAGGCTTCTCTCCAGTGTGACTCCTCATGTGCACATTTAAATTATATCTCTGTGCGAAACTCTCGTTACACTGATGGCATTTGAAAGGCTTCTCTCCGGTGTGAACTCTCGTGTGCATCTTCAGGGTTGCTTTACGTGTGAAACTCTTCTCGCACTGGGTGCATGAGAAAGGCTTCTCCCCGGTGTGAATGGTCATGTGATTTTCAACGTATCTTCTCTCGGTGAAACCTTTTCCACACTGAGGGCAGGTGAAAGGTTTCACTGCAGCGTGATTTTTCATGTGCTTTCTTAGGTATGTTTTACAATGGAAAAGTTTACCACACTCTTTGCATGTAAACGGCTTCTCTCCAGTGTGAAGTCTCATGTGCACTTGAAGTTTTGCTTTATGTATAAAACATTTTCCACACTCAGTGCAGGTTAAAAAATTATTGGCTCCTAACAATTTTATCAATAGTTCATTGTCAGTCTGTGAGGAACTAAATGGTGGTTTTTCGTTGGTGATATCTTGAGGTTTCTGATGCTGGTGTTGCTCCTCTTCATTAAGTTCTGCCTCTTCCTCTTTTACTTCTATGGTATCTAAAATTCAAAACGTTAAATTGTCAGAAAAACAAAGTTTATTTATTACAATTTATTATTTTAGTTTTTTAAGATTATAGACGATTTCATCAGACGCATGTGCCTGACACAAAGTTAACAGGTTATCAGTCTGGCTAGTAACATAACAATTTATATTAATATTTTATTTTATAATTGTATTCAATTAAAATAAAACAACAGGGTTATTGATTTTAACAGTTATACAAATAACAGATATTGATGTTTCGCGGAGGTCTCCTGGAAGTTAAGTTTGGGCCACATAACGTTAACCTTGGTGTCACTGAAACCCCTCTATAGACCACTTCGGGTGTCTTTAACCAAGCTGGTCCATCTATGGTTTCAGTTTTTGTAACAATACACAAATGTTTGAACAAAATATATAATTGAACTATATGCAAGATTAAAAATTGAATATTAATAAAATGAAACCGGAAGTGCTTTTGAACCAGTGTTTACATTTTGCAAATAACTACAAGGGGGGTAACACATATATTACAATTGTTGACATGCATATTAGGAGTACATAAAGGAGATAACGGTCTCAGTTGTTTAAATAGCAGTATTAAAAGCCGTTTAAATTTTATATTAAACGTAAAGATGGATCCTGGGGTAAAACAGCCTTACTTCGAGATTTAAACCCTACAGACAAGAGCAATGAGGTAAAAAATGGACACCAACCTATTTGTTCATCAGTATCTTCAGTTTTTATTTCGTGTGGTTCCGGATAACCAAAGTCTTCAGTCTCCTCTTTAATCAACATGTTTCCAATAGTGTTTCAGAGTCGTTTCAGTTGTTGGATGTGTAGTTACATTCAAAGTTCTATGTTGTATGTTATTTATACCCCCGGATTGCGATCACAAAAGGTCGCGTTACGACTTTAAAAATTACGCAAACAATACTGGCAAAGCAAAAGTTTATAACGTTATAAATCGAGCTTTATTTGTGCATATTTTCGTTTCAAAGCAAACGTTTATCATCTCACCGTGACACCGCCGCCATTTTCTGGTGACGTCATGAACAGTCGCGTCGTGTTTGGGGGCGTGGCTTAAACACGAGGAACATGCCTGTAATAATCAGCATTATTAGCTCAACAATGCAGTACTGTTTTCACACGCACAGACTGGTTATTATAAATTATTATCATTTAATAAAAAATCATGTAAACTTGAACTAATAAAGTAATACAAAAATCGTATTAGGCCTAGGGTGGCTTAGGCCTCTTTTCCACTGAATGTTGGCTACTTATGATAGAACAAGCTCAACCCCAAGCATCACTTGTTTTGCTAAATTTACTTTATTATGTTGTAGAGTAAGAAGTCTGCCGTCTTACATTTTTTATAACAAAAGTCATTTGTTTCATTATGTTATGTTGCTTCAGCAGTGCATATTTTACAAAACATTGTTTTGATAAATATACATACATGGATTTTCTTTGCATTTTCTGCTAAATTGTTGCACTTGTTTTGGATAAGCGTCTGCCAAATATAAAAATGTGAATGTATAAACAAAAAAAAGGCCCAGCACTATTCTCAGTACTTGGCACTTTATCTCCTGAAAAGTGGTACAATTACCATATTATGAAGACTGGACATATAGATATGAAACAACTTCCCAGAGTCCCTTTGTGCCCTCTGCGGTCATACTTATAATCAATGTAGATTGGACAATGATAAAATGGACTATTAGAAAAGTCCACGTGGAGCCACATTGAGATCCCCATAAATCCAGGCTATAAGATCTGAAAAATGTAGATAGCCTACAAAAATACTTAATTATTAAGTAAATACCAAAATCATTCAAAATAAAGTGTAAAGTGACATTTTTTATTGAAACATCATACGGTTACATTTACATCTCTATATCATTTTAGAAGTTTCAAAACACTACCGCTCCCAGGCTGAATGGTGATGTTAAATTCATTTAAAAGATGTTTAGGGTGCCTATGTGATGCTGAATACACACTGATCTGTCGTGTGCTGAATGTTAACGTCAGAACTGTATAGAATTTTGGAGACTGTAACGTAAAGGGTTTTACACGGATGAATTGCTTCAAAACAAATAAGAAAAACATATAGGCAGACTGACGGACCGTCACACCTTGTGTCGCGAGCAATTGAAATACCCTTGATGTGTGAATGTGTGAGATATTTTTGCTGTTCTCACACTACAAAGAGAAAATCAACTCGCCTTGCCCCTGTCTGAGAAAGGCATATAAAAGCGTACTCATATAAATGCAAATACTTGTATTATCTAATAATGGTGGTTTTATGTACAGAGCTTAATACTCAAAACCTCAGGGTTCCAGTTCTGTTGCTGTGGTAAGTTGCTACTTAGCATTTTTATTGTATTTTTCTCCTTCTGAGTCATGCCTATGGCCTCTGGGGCTTCACACATGTGAAAGCATGTCACCCTTATGTCTATGTGCATAAAATATCAGTTTATTAGTCTGTTAAATGGCCACATGAAAAGAAGTCAATTTCACTGCATGTTCTCCTTGTTATATACATAGGCATGCACACACACACACACACACACACACACACACACAATGAATAAATGAATGACTATCTCAAGTGCATATTGAAGGCACAAGTTTTTGCGAGAACAGATGCCTAAGGTGCAAGTGTGTGTTTAATGCACTAAGACATGCGGTTAGAATTAATGAATCTTAACAAACCTTCACAAATCCCTGGCGGACAGTGATTTACCCTTCCACAGAGTGACCTTGATGTGAGTACTGTAACTTCTCTGTGGTTCATCTGTAGCTCTGTGGAAGGAATGCTTATTTATGTATTAGTATCAACCATCGCCCCAAAAGAAAAGCTACAGTGTTTTTCACCTATAACACAGGAAGATTTAATTAAACTTATTGCAACATCCAAACCGAAAACATGCTTATTAGACCCCATTCCAACTAAATTATTAAAAGAGTTTCTACCTGTTGCAATCGAGCCCATTTATAACATTATCAACTCGTCAATTAATCTAGGCCATGTCCCAGGACCCTTTAAGCTGGCTGTCATTAAGCCTCTTATCAAAAAAACACACTTAGACCCCAATGAACTTGGAAGTTATAGACCGATTGCAAATCTCACGTTCTTGTCTAAAATAATTGAAAAAGTAGTGTCCACTCAGTTGTGCTCTTACCTACAAAATAATAACATCCACGAAAAATTTCAGTCTGGCTTAAGACCGCATCATAGCACCGAAACTGTGCTCGTTAAAATTACAAACGACCTTCTTAAAGCATCTGATAAAGGTAACATCTCACTCCTAGTCCTGCTTGACCTTAGTGCTGCGTTCGATACAGTAGACCATAAAATACTTTTAGATCGTTTACAAAATTATACCGGTATTCAGGAACAGGCACTAGAATGGTTCAGATCTTACTTATCTGACAGATATCAATATGTCCATTTAAATGGGGAATCGTCAAATCTAACGCAAGTAAACTATGGATTACCTCAAGGATCGGTTTTAGGACCCTTGCTTTTCTCCATATACATGCTGCCCCTGGGCAACATTATTAGAAAACATGACATTAGCTTCCACTGTTATGCAGATGATACTCAGCTATATATCTCTTCAAAACCAGATGATTCCTTCCAGCTATCTTAATCGGCAAAGTGCATCGAAGATATAAAACACTGGATGACTAGTAATTTCCTTCTTTTAAACTCTAACAAAACAGAAATTATTACTTATCGCGTAAAAAAGCACGTAAACAGAATATCTCAGATTATAACCTGCAAATTGAAGGCTGCACTGTTACTCCGACAAATACAGTTAAAGACCTAGGCGTTATATTAGACAGCAACCTGTCATTTAAAAATCACATCTCAAATATCACAATAACAGCCTTCTTCCACCTTAGAACTGTTGCCAAAGTACAAAATATTTTATGTAATGCTGACGCAGAAAAGCTTATTTATGCATTTGTGACCTCAAGACTTGACTACTGTAATGCTCTTCTTAGTGGTTGTCCTTCATCTTCAATAAACAAACTACAGTTAGTTCAGAATGCAGCTGCCAGAGTTCTAACCAGGTCAAGATAATACGATCACATAACCCCAATTTTATCATCCCTTCACTGGTTACCCATTAGGTATCGTATTGATTTTAAAATTATTGTAATTACTTATAAAGCCTTAAAGGGTTTAGCCCCTACCTACTTATCAGAGCTTCTATCACATTACAACCCATCACGCTCTCTAAGATCTCAAAACTCAGGACTTTTGATAACACCTAGAATAACTAAATCTACCAAAGGGGGTTGAGCTTTCGCATACGTAGCACCTAAACTCTGGAATAGCCTTTCCGATACTATTCGAGGGTCAGACACACTCTCCCAATTTAAATCTAGATTAAAGACACAACTTTTCACCCAAGCTTTGATGCTCAGGAGGCCCAGGTGGATGTCATATGCCCATCCCCAACTGGAGATTACGCCAGCTAAAGCTGAAATTCCTGTGCCATCCTCCTACGAGAGCCTGTCGACTGACTGACCATCCCAGCTCCATCTCTGGCAATTCCATCACCACCGAACTGAAAGGCGACCATCTGACCATCCCAGTTCAGGAAATTCCATCCCCAACTAAGAGCAAAGACGGACTACTTGTCACATTAATGCTAAAGTTACAATACTTGGTATTTAATGCTAAACTTATATCACATGACAGCAGTTTAAAGTTATAGCTGCATTCGGTGGCCCTGATTGGAGGTTGCTGGGTGAGTGTTTGTGGGGAGTGGGGGGGATTGTTGGTTGTGGTTGGGGGCTTCTTGTTGGGGCTGTGTGGGTCTTGTTTTGTGGTCGTTGTCGGACAGCAGAGGAATAAAGTTACATTATGCCATTACATTTTTCCATGGTTGTTCCTCTGTTGTCTTGTGTCGATCGCGGAGTGGGACCGTTGGACCTGCACGGTTTCGGCGAGTGGGACTTCCTAGGTCGCGTGTGGTGGGCTCTCCCTCTTCTTCGTGGATGTTTGCTCGGTGGCTTTTGGTCGGGGTCACTGAGTGCAGCTATGACACGTCAGAGGAGATCTGGCCCTCCCGGCTGAGCCTGGTTGCTCCCGAGGTTTTTTTCTCCATTAATCAATCATTGGAGTTTGGGTACCTCGCCACAGCAGGGCAGTGTTGGCTTGCTTACAGGGAGACTGCATTTATTTAGGTATTTATTTATTAGATATTACTTATTAGAATGATCTTGCTTGTTCTATAAACACTTTGCACTGTGCTGTGTTTCTGTTTTTCTTATTTGCTCCTGTAAAGCTGCTTTGGAACAATGCACATTGTGAAAAGCGCTATATAAATAAACTTGAATTGAATGTTGTTTGCTAAGGTTTCTTCCAAACCCCTAATCCCAGGATTGTATAAATTGTCCCTCACTGCATATGCTACACTCTAAAAAAATGCTGTATTGTTTTTAACCCATGGTTGGGTCTGGTAGCTCAATGCAGAACTTGAGATCCAGGGGACGGGGGTGGATCCAGATCCAGTCTCCTCCCACTGCAGTTTGATTGGTCAACACTGGATCCAGTCTCCTCCCACTGCAGTTTGATTGGTTGACAGATTCCTGCAGAGGTTTTGCCAAAAACACGTCATAGTCGTGTTGTTGCGCTACCATTTCCGCATTAAGTCGTGACTAAATTTATTATTTTGACGGAAAACAAACTTGCTGTAGACAAACTTTATTTATTAACATATGTTTAATAATGTACTTATATTAGATTTAGGTATAGGGTAAGGGTTTGGGTTAACATATATTTAACTGTGATCATTACTTACAGGCATAAACTAAGTTATGAATATCTCGACCAATACATTATTAATCAAATGTAGACTTGTAAGAGCAAATGTTATCGACCACAGGTTGCAACATACTCTCCAAATTGCGGCTAAAGGGTGACGTATAGTTCGCGAGGGAAAGCGTATATAGTTACTGTACTATATAAAGTGGATCTAGATCCAACCTCGCCTCTTGAATCTCGTGTTATGCAGTGAGGACCATCTCTAAAATTGCACAGATCAACCCATGGCTGGAAATAATATGAGCTTTTTCGAGGTAAATTGAACCCATCGGTTGAGTTTGTCCCTTTCTGACCCAACTAAAAAAATCCTGTAAATAATGTCAATAGTCCGGCAGCTGGGGCTCCAAAAATACTACAAAATACCTATTTTGCAAATTAAAATGGTATATCCACGACATTTCTTACTATTTAAAAAATATATGAGAATTCTGTAAATTTGTTACAATTGGTCTAAGGTCAATCGCAACATAATAAGGATGCTCACTCAAACATAGAATCAAATGTAAGAACATTTATTTGTTACAAAATAAAAATAAATGGTTTCTATTTAGGAGTGCGCCAAAATAACAATCAAAACAACACTCCCTACCTCTCTTAAAAAGGAGACAATAAAATGTGAAAAAGACAAAAAAAAAAATTAACCAAAAGAGATAAAAAAATATACACATTTTAATCAAACATATCATCATTGAGGATTGAATCATACATTTAAGTAAACATATTGCATTTGGAGATGTAAAAGGGGAGCAAAGCAAACCTAAAGGAGCTCAAGAAGTGCTCAAGGGAGTCTTTATAGAAGGTTTCATCGGACACATGCGCATCCCTAAAGTTAACTTCTGGTCTGTGTTTGTTTATCGGTCTGGCTACACTCTAAAAAAATCCGTAAAAATAGGGCACAATATACTGTATTAATATAAAGGAATTTTCCGTATTCATTTTTTCAGTTGTTTTACTTGTATTTTACATTTTTCACTGCATTAAATTGCATTTAAGCATAAACGGAAATGTCCGTAAAATAAAGGAAAATGTACTGGTAATTTTCTGCCGTACTTTATCCGTTTTATCCGTGTAGTTATACTTGATTAAATTTATATTCATATTAATTTATATAATTATTTTATTCTATAATAATTGTATTAAATAAACAATTTGTTAAATGGGTCCTGTAGTTTTTAAAGAAACCGTATGTGACCTTGACATCTAGTGGTTGACAGTCTTAATTCAAATATTGAAGAGACCAGTGTAGCCTTCTCAGTTCTATTGCTTTTTATCATAAATAATGTAAAGGCACTCTATTGTTTGCGGATGTTACCTTATAGCCATATAAGAACCAGAATATCATATCATATAAAATCATGTCAAAAACAGCACCAAAATTTCATATTAGAACTTTATTTGGTATTTTATCTGCATTTGTAATAGTTTTTGAAAGCACAAATCTGACATTACTGCATCTGCGTGTTGGATTTATTTGCACGCTGTACAGATTAGCTGTTATTGGTCTTATTTAGTCCTTTCACTGAGAAATGAGAATGTGTTAATGAACATCTCACAGACACCCGGAGGGAGGGGGAGCGAGACAACATGAGACGAGAGAGATGAGAAAGCAGATCTGTGTGCTTCAAAAAGCTACGCAAAATAAAAAAATACTGCTGAACATTAACTCTCGTGCCATTTCCTTTTTCTATCTTCACACACGAACTCGTTCCTCGCTCTGTTTGTCACTGCATTATTCTCTCTGTCTTCAATTTTCATAATTCTTTCAGCTGTAAAATAGCTCTCCTGCCCTTTCATATTAAAGGTTACGCCCTCCTTGTCTTCATCCTGGCCTCGTTGATGATGGGGAAGCCACCCGAAGGACTGCGCTACCACTTTAGACATTTTGGCCTAGGAAAATCTAGTAAGATGCTTATGGAGACCACATTTAAAAGCATGTTATTAAAGGTAGGCAGCATGATCATGCTGCCCTCCAAGGGATAGTTCACCCCAAAATATTATTTTACAAAACTCAACCTCATGTCATTCTAAGCCTGTAGAAAACCCCAAAATAACAAATCTGTCATCATTAATTCACCCTCAAGTCATTAAACCTGTATATGACTCTTTCTTCTGCAGAACACAAAAGAAGATATTTTGAAGAATGTTGGTAATCAACCTAGTTGAAGTCAATGGGGGTATTAACAGTACTATCAACTGTTAATGGAACAAAACCACAGAAATATTTCTCAAAATATCTTCTTTTGTGTTCCACAGAAGAAAGAGTCATATACAGGTTTAATGACATGAGGGTGAATAATTGATGATTCTCTAACTTAGAAACATATCCTATAAGGTAACAATTTCACAATGGCGAAAAAGCAAAACGATCATGCAGAAAATGTTATTGAGATTAAGAAAGAATATATTAATATATATTTTTTTAATTAATTGAAGATGACAGTTGTTAGATGTCTCAGTGGTGCCATATTTTATAGTATATGTATAAAGAGTATATCAGTTCAATATCAGCTGTTCTGATTTAAATTCCCTGCACTTTCTCTGTAATCCAAAGGCATGTCTAATACTCTGAGAGGCTGTCAGAACACATCCAACCACACGAGTGCTCTGCGATGACAGGCAGAATCATGCCAACGGGAAAGACAGTCAGTATTCATCATCAGCAAACCTTCATTAGACCTGCTTTACAGCGGGAGCTCGGCCCATATGCAGATGTGATCATTTCCTTCCATCACCTGCCAGAGCGTGTCCACAGCGCAAGATTCTTCCACAATCCCCCACATTCAGAGCTCGGACTCTTCTATTTCAAGGCGGTTTGAGGCTGTTTTCTCAACCACAGATATGCCACATAGGAACAAATCAAACGCAGATGAAAGCACAAAAGATACCTGCGCTTCACAACAAAGCTCGAATCAAATGGATGACACGACAGCGGGTCCTTTGAAGTCGTGTAATATTGATTACAGGAGAAATGTCATTACAGGTGTTGGCCGGCAATGAGATCACCCGAAGCTCCGTCCCCGATTCGGACCCACGTCCCTGCTGACATTTATCCCTGTTTAGTATGCCACGATAAGCGCTCAGATAATCACACTTCATCCTCACAGTCACAACGTTCATTAGAAATGACCTTTGCGGATGACAATTAGCCGGGATGGCGCCGTTGTCAAAAACCAAAAAGCCAAATTATAAACGATTTAGAGGAATCAATATTTGAGTTCATTACCGGTACCAGACGCTCGGAGCGAGCCGTACCAAAACAATCAACCTGATTACAGTCTAATGTGGCAAGTGTGTGTCCTTATGCAAAAAATAACAAACATGGATAAAAACTATTTGATTCTCATTAATTGCTAATTGAAAATACCAACGCTGCAGAAAATATCACGAATCACATGATGCAATAGATAGCGCCACAAGAGTGCCACATTGATAGATTCAACTATGGATACGACATGAAGATCTATTGAAGTCCATACTCGGAAATCAACTCGGTTGTGAGTTAACAGTTTAAATGAACCTTGATGTAGATACAGAGATGTAGAGAAGAATATCAGGCAGGGAACCAAGTGATGTTGAATAAAAGAAAATAGAATTTATTGAATAATCTCAGTTATATAGCTTCAGCGCAAGTTCTGCCAGGAAGACTCAATCCTGCATCACTCACTACCAATCAACACCTAACCAATCACCTTCCAACATGGAACATAAAAGATCGCCACTTACCCCTTTCTACGTCCGCAGTCGAAGCAACAGTGATTCGCCCCCATCCTCCCCACCACCACCAGGAGGTCCCTGTCAATATAACCCCAGGGGGGTTGGCTACGCCCCCGCCTTCATCTCAAGGCGGGAAGTGGAGGACTTCTTGGCCCTCTGGATGCGAGCCACGGACAGGGCCTACTCCAAAGACACCCAATATCCATCTGTACTATAACCATATATTCTGTCTAATAAATGTTCAATACTCAACATTCGCCTACCGAGTCTTTCTGGTAGAAGTGCTTTAATGCTCAGTCCCACTTTAAAAAGTGGGAAAAAATTACAAAGACCTCCACTGGAGGTGAGACTCAATCCAGACCTGGCCCGGAAAGTGCTCAAACGTGATTTGCACAAACCCACAGCACACTTCCTTTTAGAAATGTAAAAATCTTGTTTGGTAAAAAGAACAAAAAGTATGTTAACAACTACTTCTAACTTAACACTTCTGGTACACTTCTAGTGTTCAAAAGGAGTTTAAAATAATGTCACTTCATCATCGGTGAGTGTTACTGTTTGACAAATCCAATTTCTTCAGTGAAAAAAAACACTTTTTTTTGCTAATGACCAGAATATCTGCGTTGAGCCAAAAGTAGTATTTCCTATTAACGTGAAAAGAAGATATTGGCATGTTTCTATCTCCAGGTTGTTAAAACCTCATTAGCAATGTCCTGTCAGGAATTTAATGAGCATGGGCCGGTCTGCTTTAGGGGAGTCTAATTACAATGCCTGATGTCTGAGAGCAACCAGATTTAGTGTCTCGCCAGTTAAACTCAATTGAGAGTCTCCAAAAAATACACAAAACAGGATTTCAGAAACTGAATATCACAAACTACGATGTTTACATTTTCTAAACACAATGAAAGCGTTGCCTGTGCAATACTTACTACCGTACCAATATGGATAGCTGCAAAGATGCTCTTATTTAACAAGGACAGGCATGTGGTTGCTGTATGTGCTCTGGGTCACTGGTTACAGGCCCATCTGTCATTCTGTATTCTGGTTGCTAACAAATGCCTCAGGTGATACATGTTAACCATTTGATAATATGCAATACTTTTTAAAGTCGACATGAAGTAACGATCATATTCTTTTCCGTGTCGTGACATGAAATGAGAGAAAATGTAGGATAGGACTTGTCCTCCCGCATCGAGCACCCTCCCACGAAGAAAGCTCCGTCCTTGTGCCGTTCCTCATGACAGGAAGTGATGAGAAGTGGGAGGAGGTTGACGTTTTTGATTAAAGATTATGAGGGCATACGAAATGAAAAAAATCTAATAATGAAGTGCACAGTTCACAATATTCCATAAAACAATATTATTTAAATAGTCATTAAATAGTATTTCTGCACATGGAGACCATTTTAGTATGCATAATACATTTGAAATATTATTGTATTGATTTAAAGTGAATACGAACTTGTTTTCTTTACAGTATTTGAGGTCTGGAAAAATACAGAGCATCTTTTCTGTTATTTTGATCTTTAAATATCTCCATAGATAGAAATATATTAGCATCCAAATAGTGTTGCACTTTTGTAAATAAAATAAATTGCAACTCCAATCTGAGAAATCCACTTTACTCTTGGTAGATTTATCATGCACATTTGTTGTTCATTAAGATACTTGTACCCTGCAGGTAAATGACTCTTTTTAATTAGGATGATGTATGCTCATGATAAGAATCAAGGGCTTCTTTGGTGAAGGTGACCTCGCTGCTTAGGGCAGCATTGCTCGTCTCACTTTAACATTATTTTACATCGTTCATTCTCTCACTACGCTCTAATTTGACAACATCACTTTTCATTTTTACTGCGTGAAATATCCACATCTTCCTCTTTTCATCCGCATCCCTTTATGTCTGTTAAACACATCCAACCCTTTCCTGAAAATATGGCTCTGATCTCTCCACACACTTAAGACTAAATCACACTTAATCCTAATGGCAGCTTTATATGGGCACCCAAGAGCAGAATGTTCCATTATTTCCTCCATTCTCAAAGATATATCCAGCAATAAGCAGCCGTTACTGGGAATTAGGGCACCTGCCTTCCGGCTGCCACACGCAATGTCCATTGAGGGAGTCTAATTACTGGGTTTATTAGTTCACTTTATGATTGCGCTTTTCACAGATAGTCCGAAAGTTTCTGGGGATTATGGTGGGGCAATGCAGAAGGTGCTTAAATAGTGATTTGCTGTCGGAAACTCAGAAACGGGGAATTAAATTATGTAAATGGTAATATGGGTCCCACTTAAACTTTAATTGAATTCCTCTCTTTCTTTGAGAAGTATCAACAATGCAGAAATCTTCCCGCTTTCGTAACAGAATGGGATACTTAAGTTGAAATGATTGGTAATTGGCCTCTGTTGCTTTGCTGACATATAGATCACTGGGTTCTGAATGGGCTTCGATGTATTTTTCCTTTTTTTCTTTTTTTTACAGAGATGGTTCACTAAACCAAGCTAACAATTCGATCTTGAGGCACTGCTTGGACTAGAAAAACATCACACTAATGCATTATACATGTAACATAATAGACAATACTTAAAAGAGAAGGTTGCAAAATCTTCACATATACATTTTAAAGGTATGTGGCAGTCAATCTGTTTTCTTCGTGTGTATAAAAACCATAAGTCCCATATAAGACACACTATAATAAATTGTGGTGTATAACTTTTAAACCCTGTTGTTTTCTCTCATGGTTGGGCAAAGACAACCCAGCATTTGAGTAATGTTTAACCCATCAATGTGTTCTGTTCAATATTCACGCATGGGTCAAAAACAACCCAGCACTTTTTGAATGTATATTAAAACGTTATCATGTTAAGCATAAGATGGCTTATTAAAGTTATGCATCCATGAGGATTTGAGTGTTTTTATTGGTAATATTCCCTAATTACCACTTTGCAAAGTAAAGGCCTCTGGTGAATTAAATGTGCTCAATGTTTGTATTTGCAAACATAACGACATAAATTGTTTGTGGTCTTTATTAGCAAAAGAACAGTATGGGGATGTTTAGAGGAAAATAATTACGTTTCCAATAATTTGCCCACACTTTTCTCAAAGCAAATCAAGTTTGGGAAAATGTTTAATAAATACATTATTTAGCCATTATTGCATGAACTATTTGACCACATGCAGAGCTATTTTAAATCAAGTGTTCCAGTGTGCTTTCTGATAATATAATAAACATAGACACAAGAACATCACTGTATGATTTTAAGGTTTTTATGATGGGGAATTAGTATAAATCTACAATGGTTTGGATAAGGAGTACTTTGTTGGAAAAGTGGGGTTAGTTGGTTAGATAACCTCTAAATAACAAGGAAAGTAAACTGTTTAATTTAAATGTATTTATAAAATATATAAATATATATAAGCATTGGGTATTGGGTGTAAAACGCACAATATGTCAACCGTTGTGTTTTTATGGTTAAGACGTTCATCAACAACCAATAGCCTACTGTGAATTATTTTTACTGCATAACATTTAACTCAAAGGTAAGATGTAGATTGACCAGACTTCTCTCTTAGATCCACCTATAGACAAATCCTCCCACTCCTCTTCACACCCAAATGTTTAATAAAGTTATATTTACTACTAACTCCAACATTTCCCTGTCACATATTGAGTCACAAAGTTCAGATTAATTACAAGGAAATACACACCTTTAAAGAGATGCAAAAAAAGTCCTGTGGGTGTAAACTTTGCTTTAGGGTTATGAGGTAATCTTAGTTTCTATATGTCTTGTTTTCAGTATCGTGAGGTGCAGAGTAACTAAGTGTGCAGCTGGTCACAAAGAGTGCATCTACAGCCAGACCCTTCTCTTATTTTCTATATTTCACACTTTGTGTTGTGGCCCTTTATAAATCACTCATGCATTGATATATTCAGCTATTTTCTCTCAAGTATTGAAGCTGCAATGCTGTTGTCTCTTACTGTGAAAATGGGTTTAAATTCTTTATACTCTTCAGAACGATTTCTTGTTCTTCAGCTGAGAAGTAAATTGCTCTCGCTGTCTTCATGTTACAACGTACCCTGGAACCAAACAAGATTGAATATGTTTGGTTGGTTTGTCAACCCAGAACTTATCCTGTAAGCCTGACTTTGCTGAACTCACCTCAACCCTTATAAGACAGACCACAGGCAATGCCTTAGGCCAATGAAAATATGACAATATCTCATCGTTTTTGAACTGTGATAGACTCATAGCCCGCAATGCAGAGCTGGTACTGTACTTCCAGTTCTGCAACTCGGCGCTTTAGTGTTCAAAGTGTTTGAAATCATTTTACCTTAGAAATTTTAATTAGACAGCTGTTGCATATTTATGCTTTAAGCTCGTGCTTTTCACTCTTAAACAATTGGTTCATTAGAAAAAAAATGTGTCATACATATTCATAGATTTAAGTGCATTGCATTTTAAGCTCTCTAGAACAACCACCTGCAGTCTTAACAATTGTGTGGCCAGATAATGTTACTGGGTTATAATGAAAATATGGTTTGCTGGATTTTTATTGTTATAAATTGCACAAACCATCTTGCAAACCATCAGACATGTTCTTCAAACCAAGAAACGTTTGGGGAGTAACAAAATATACTGTATTCTGCCTGTGGTCCAAAGTACTTGCTTCAGCTTGAGAAATATTTGGATATAGGTTCCTCATTTTACTCCTAGTAATTTGTATTTTTAAAGCAACTTTATCATCTTTTACATTTTAATTCTGAAATATTACAGCGTGGAAGCATCTCATCACATGCTACGTCCGCTTTTTGGCAAGCACCGAGCTTTGTACACATAAATGCTAAATCGCTTTCCAGCACCATGTTTGAATTGTTCATTTCAAACAGCTTGCCTATAATTGCATCAACATCAGCGAACACAGCCGACATCTGTCGGAGAGGAAGCTCAGAACAAACACTGCTTTATATTGAATTTGTAAACATGACAGTAAAGAAACAGAAAGGGAAATCGAGGTAGATGTGAATTTGCTAATAAGGTGGATTCATGGCATGTAGATGAGGGCTACACGAGTTATCTACCGTTGCATATGGAGGTTGGGGTTTGAAAAAAATTGGTGATTATTTACCAGCGCGGTTGATCGTGGTCTGGATTCTATTATTTATGCGAGCACCTCAAGCACACTGAAATATTGTTTATTCAAAAAGACATTTGCATTTGACTACCTTGCAGATACTTGACTCATTTTGGTGTCACACTTAAGTACCAGTAAACTGTGTACTATTGGCATGATAAGGTATTATTTATTGTCTATGCTCCCCATATGTGCCATTAAACATTTTTATAGTTTATTAAAGCTAAAATTATTAAAACTTTTCATTGAAGTAAAATAAAATATTGGCCTACATACCATTTGAGAAACTCAACTGAGTTTTTGAGACGTTGCCTCAGGAATAAACTAAAATAAGTTGAGGTAAAAATGAAGGCTAAAAAAGCTAAAGCTAAAATACAGATACATTCAGCTTCTAGCAACATAAAAATAAACATATAAATATTAAAACAACAAAATTGCTAAAGATGTTACTAAAATTTTAAAAATCTTAAAATATGATATACACTTTAAAAAATAACCTAAAGGTAAATAGCTTCATTTAATTTTTAAGTATGAGTCAATTAAACTTAAATTATTCTGAACTAACATAAAAAATCTAGTTGTATTTTAACACTCAAACTTTCAGTGATTAAGTTAAATTGACTCATAGAGCTTATTTGATTTAACTTAAAAATTGAAGGCAGCTGAAACTGGTGATTTTTTTTCAATATAAAATCTAAAAACAAAATAGCAAACCATAAAATACAACAACAATTCGGGATCATAATAAGTAAGAGAACAAAACGACAAGTCAGAAAACACAACGACAAATAAGTCAAACCAGAAAAGGTATTTTGTTGGAAGGCGATAGCTACTGCTGATTGGATGAAACTCCTGTCAATCAAGATATCCAGGATGCTAAATGTAACTATGAGGAAGGACATTATGTGAAACAGAGCATGTTCATCGATTAACGTTCCACATTTTGTTAATACAATCAAAACGGGCTCGTCTTGCATTAGGAGTATGTGTCCGGTGCGCTACTGTTTCACACTGGATACATGAGCAGAGCCTTCGCGTCGCATGAGCACTGAGCAGCGTTCATAGTATAGCGACTGTGACTGGCATGCCTGTGTACCATCCGTAATTGTTTTCCCCACACATGATACACACAATATATGTATATAACATGATATGTACTTTTATCTGTGTCTCTGCGGGTTATGAGAGAGTGACTGACAGCATGCCCCGATCATTTGTTTTCCCTTACAAATAAATCAGGGGCGTCATTTTTGTATGGCAGGGGCTGTCTGGTCAGGTCAATTCAAAGTAATATTTCATTGCAGTATTTGCCGTATTTATCACAGCCTTAGTCTATATTTACTTCTGTCATAAACATGTAAAGTGAGGGACAGAACATATACCGTAAGATGAACCTTTTGTGAGGGACATATACATTTTTTATGTCTAAAGAAACATTTAGATTGTATTGGATAAATAGTGAATGCGATATTGCAGTATAAAGACAACATATTGTTTCCAAACTTACAAATAGTTGGCTTCACTTGTTGGAGGCATATAACCCTGAAGATACATTTTCAATTCATATGTATTTGTACTTTAACAACTTTTACTTTCAGTGCGAAAAAAGGAAATATTCACAAAATTTACAAATATAAACATTTCTGAAAATGTTGCATGTAGGTAAAAGGCAGGTGGACACTTAACCTTCTGGAGGGCCCTGGAGGTCTCAGTTTGAAAACCCCTGTCATAAACCACAAGTTATCATACAGGCTATCGTACAGATATGCTGGTGAATGAATACAGCCAAATCTCAGCTGGGACACAGTGGCATGTATTGTCCAGATTTTTCGAGATACCAACAGGTACGCAGCAGCACGCCTCGTCTTCCAACAGCCCAAAAGGGCTCATGTGACTCCCCTTTTCATCTCTCTCCACTGGCTACCGGTTGAAGCCCGTATCAGATTCAAGTCACTAATGCTTGCCTACAGGACTATCACTGGATCTGCACCGGCTTACTTTCACACCCTCCTGCACTCCTACACCCCATCAAGATCCCTGCGTTCAGCAAACCAGCGGCGTCTTATATTGCCTTCCCATAAGGGCAGTAAATAGCTCTCCCGCTCATTCTCATTCACAACTCCTTCCTGGTGAAACATTCTTCCCAACTCTGTCCGGTCAACCACATCTCTCGAAACATTTAAAAAACGACTTAAAACCCGTCTCTTCTGTGAATACCTGACAGACAAAAAAAAAACCTTTCTCTCAACAGGTAGTGGTCTAGCTTTTGTTGAAACCAGTAACTTTGTATTGGAACTTAATGTATTATGGCTCCTGTATGACATATCGCTTATTGCTCCTAAACTCTTTGTAAGTCGCTTTGGATAAAAGCGTCTGCTTAATGTAAATGTAAACGTAAAGGTAAGATATTGTATGAGGGCAGACCTGACACATATAAAATAATGCAGTTTCTGTAATTCCATCTCACATTAGTGTTTTTATGGCATTGTGCTATGATTGACTAAATGTTCCTGTTATCAGAACACGTAGTGTGTTGGTAGACACAGTGTATTGTGTTAGTGTATCTTTGTATTTTTAAAATGAGTGTTGGAGTTTAGTTCACAATGTGTGATTTTGAGCATGCAATGAACAGTTTTGCTAATTCTGTGTTTTATGTGTGTTGCTGTGTTAAGAGTTTAGGAAAGTTGTTAGGAGAATTGAAAACATTTGAACGGGAAAAAAACTGTAATATAGTATAGAATATAATTTGACAGCTCAGTGTCTATGACAATATACAACATGAAAGTGTGCAGAAAGAGCAAAATACAACAATGAGCTTTAGGAAAAAATAAAAAATTACACTATTGTAAGTAATCTTGCATTACTAAAGTAGATAAAAAGCAAGAAAAGTAAAAAAAACAAAGAACAATATAAACTGGGTAACACAATAAAGAATACAATTGCATAAATATATAAATAAACATGGCATCCTATGCACATTTGGCGTAATTTCGTTACAGGATACTAATTTATAGGTCTTCTGACAAAAGATTTTGTGTAAGTAGTCTTCTCTGAGTTGAGCAAAAATACAGAACATATACAAAATGCTACAATTACACTGGATACAGGGTACATAATAGAGAAATGTATCTTGTATAAAGTGTGTACTGTAATTAAACTGTATGTTTACTGTAAGTAGTATAAAGCACCCGCAGATGACAGGATGAGCTATTTATGTGCTATTTATGCTACCATATTCTGGTTTGTGTTTCATCAGTTTTGCTACTGAATGTTTACTGATGGATAAATGTGTGCAATTTGAGTTTACATCTTGACACTCCAGTTCATTATATCATGTATTATCTGAATGAGAACCTGGTTAAACCTTTGCAAAATGAGGATGTTTTTGTGTGGGGTTTGTACAAGTTGGTGTACTTCTGAGAATGTGTTTATATTTGTGAGAAAATGGTGTATTGTTTTGTGAAGTGTGTGTTAGAACTCGAGAAAATCTGTAATACGACACATGTGATATTGTAAATTATTTAGCACCAAAAAAGCAATATTTCTTTTTTTTAAAACACGATTATATCATTATGAATTTTTGGGTCCGCATTAATTCTACTTCATGACAGCCCAGATACTCACACTTTTACTATAACCCAACAAAAATATGCAAAATTAAGTACAAACTGGTAGTTTTCCACTTCCTCTGAAATCTCTTTTTTACTAATGATGTCACAAATCCCTCCTACTTTTCTAGCCCATCCTCTCCATCCACCACCTGCATATAAAAGAAATCACTTTTCAGTCCCATCCTGCAAACCCAGTAACACTTAGAAAAGTGTCAGGCTGCGAAAGCAAAATGGGTTACGAACGTCGTTTCATTTGGACTTTTCAAAATGCCAGCAGCTGTTCCAAACTCAGTACGCAAACTCTCATTTAAATGGGTCACCTTGGCCCATCGTTCCCTCTGATTCTCATCTTTCCTCATCACAGCAGAAGGTTCCACAGACTGAATCACTGAACAAGGGGAGAGGGAGAGAGTGATGGAAAAGAGGGGAGAATGCAGATTATAAGATCACAATCATTTATCCAGGATCAGTAAAATAGCATCACATTACCGTCTTCCTGAGTCCCGCCTTATCTTTGGAGTACCGCAGCAGATGCGTGTAGATATCACTGCTCGTGCTTCAGAGCCAGGATGTGCTTTATTATGTCAGGAGAAAATGTTGCGTTCATCTTCTTTGAAATCGAGATATTCTCGATAGTGGTGTCAGAATGCAGGTGGTTGATTTTGAGACATTTCTGCACAGTGATGCTTTGTTAGAGAAGATGGGAATATGTGTGCTTATTCGAATTTATTAACAGCAGTGTGGAGCAGGAGCGAGTTTGTTGTTTTGATAAAAATTGTAAAAACATTTTAAAGGGTTAAAATTTGTATTACTGATCATCGTGTACTGTGACATAAACCAAAGCCTATTGGCTATTTAAAAAAAAAACTTTGTGTCAATATGTCCCACTCCAAGTTTTGGGAAATAAACACAGAGATCTGCGCTCATCAAACCATATTATGAGCTTTTCAACTGAGACACGTTCGTCTTAACTCTTAGTAAACGATGGGTTTAACTACCTCAGTGAAGCACTCTGAGTTAGTCCCAAAATCTCAGAAGATAAAATACATTAAAACAGAGTCTGCCAGCTCCCTACAGAACGATTTTTGCAAGTCTGAGCTTGGAACAATAAACACTGCGTGTGAGGTGATGTGACTAACTAAATGAAATGGAATGAAAATACCTGTGTGATGCGGCACTCACATGAGAGGGGGGGAAGTGTAAAAAGTAAGAGTTCTTCTCTCTGAATATAGTAGCTGTGCAAATGAGAAATAAAGACAGCAAGTTTCTTATCTTTTGAGTTTACTTGGAAGAAAAGGGTAAACAATTCTTCTGAGTGAGTATGAATGTAGTGTGTAGTTGTGTGGCTTTCATGTGACATTCAAGACATTTTTTTTTAACTTTTAGATACAGTATGCTAGAAAATACTCTTGCCAGTTAATTTACTTGAATGAACTTGGGTTTGAATGTTTTCCTCAGATAAAGTCTTTGTCTGTTTACTGCCTAAAATGAAATAAAAGGATTCCTTAATCATCATAAACAGGTTTATTAAATGACAAGATTTCAATAAGACTGCACAAATAGTATGATTAGTTGTTTATTTATTTATTACAGCCCTGGTAAAGTTTTTTTAAGAATTTTTACCAGATAGCTGTCACAGTATTTTGGTTATGAACCGTTTATTTTTTATTATACAATAAAATAATAATATAGATTAATATAATAGTCATATTATTACCCATTGGCCAGAATAAACAAACACTTTGGGCCAGGCGCGTGCGTCCGTTGAAACTTCCCACCAAAATATGCATGTTATTAAATATATTTTTCCTAAATGCTTTATTATTATTTAAAAAGGATTTGTTTTTTATTCTTTTTAATAATTTGATGTTTTTTAATAATATATATAAATTATACATATGTGGGATAAATGTGATAAAAGATTACATGTGGGACAATGATGAATAATTCCTTTTTGTTCGTTTTTAACTAAAATATTTAATAGATGGTGAAATAATCACCATTGTAACATTAGAAGTTCTAGTCAGTGATGTAGCTATGAAGTAGCTTTAGGTGTGTCTAATTGTTCACGGCATTGGTCCCAGTGTTAAAAGATGCCGGACATGAACTGAAGTCAAGCTAACTCATACGTCTGTGTTTTGTTGGTGTAAATGCATAATGTACAAAACACGAAGGGATTAATTTGATGATGTGTTGCTTGCTCGTGCTGTAGTTCCATCCGACTCTCCCCACTAGTCTCACCTCTAGAAGCTCGTGTTTTTCAGGAAATAATCGTGCAGCTGTATCTCTCTGTCATGATCCTGTCACCTGTCAGGAGTTTTCTAGTTTTGAGGACAGGGTTGTGACAGTACCATGTCTTCTGTGCTTATTGTGTTTTGTGTGGAAGCACATGGTCATTGTTTGTTATCTCCTGACCCCGCCTCCTCGTTTCCTCGTTTAATCTTCCCGCTAGCGTTTCATTCCCCTCACCTGCCCAGTGTAGCTATCCCTTGTTAGTTTCCCCTATTTATGGCCCTATTGTCTTCAGTCCTGTGCTGGTTTGTTTTAACTTCTGCCTCGTGTCCTAGTCTGCCTAAAATCAGGGGCGGCTGGCCCATAGTGGGCAATAATGCACCGCCCTCCTTCAGCCACATGAAAAAATAGTTTATATTGCCGTTCTAAGTCTAAATCATAGAGTGTATAAAGGTCTAAATATTATTGTCCAATCTGCAGCCTGAATATCACTCTCCAACCAGTAGCGCCGCCCCCTTGGGGGCGATTTCAGTCAGATTGAAGATCGCCCCAGGCGCTCTCATAGACTTACACGTTGAAATTCTTTTTTCAAATTGTGGACCCTACAATGCATTTCGATGGCTCAGGGGGGCTCGCCCCAATGTGATTTCGTCATACGCACTGATGCGTGCTCGGACGACACGCACAGCGCGTGGAAGCATAGTGAGACAGCAAGATCGACATGTCTAGCAACAGCAACTCCATTATTTCTTTGAGAGAATTACCGTTCAAAATTTCATTACAAGTGATGAGTGAGTGTGTTATTATATGGTGAGTTGTGTTATGTTGTACTCTTCAAATGTTGAATTGTAAATAGTTGTATTGATTGCATATCGCCAGCCAAATATATACTGAATATGTAAAGATTTGATTAATTACAGTTTTGATGATAGTATAATATGTTTTGATTTGATTATCGCTATGGCATCCATGATGGCTATATATTGTAGACTGTGCTTACAGTGATTTAACTAGTAGATGACAATGATGGCGACGGTGAAAATGTTTTATTGTGGAACCAAATTTATTGTATTTGAGACATTTAAATTGATATAGCTTTACAAAAATACTGTACAGTATGTATAATTCATGTCTGTGTTGCCATCTACTGGTTGAACAGGAAAACCAAATGAAACAATGCAATGTAACACTGTCAAGTTAGCTATCTGACGTTTATTTATTATTATTTGACCCATTGAACGGGTCATCTTAGCCATAATTGCAAAAATCGCCCCCCCCTGAGAAATTTATGAGGAGCCGCCACTGCCCAAAATACTCTTCGAAGATATGATGTATGCAATAGGCACTCAAGATTAATATGAGATATGCGATCTTTAAAAACAACATACTGTAACAAACCAACTTTTCTCTTCAGCAAACCCTCCACATACACATATACTGTACATACACATGTAGACATACCTATCAACACATACTCATATTTGCCGCCATTTAATATTCTAACGGCATTTGGCACAAATGACATCTGATACACTTTGACATCTGAGAAAGCCGAACAAAGACAAGTTCAATTTCTTAAACACACACGATCACACAGATACGATTCAGCGTGACGATCTTTGCGTATAATCTTCACACGCTGCATGTCTATTTCTTTCGTTTGTTCTTCTAAAACACACACACATTTTTAATTTCAGCCGTCATGCTATCACAGATTTAATGAAATTTCCATCTTGTTTAACTCAATTATTCGCCTCGTAGAAAAAGTGCCTGTCAGACATCAGGTGGATGATTGTGTCTATCAGATGTACCTGTGAGTTCCTTCAAGACTCATAATGAGTGTGGGGAGCCTTACGCTTAGTTCTGCAAATTCTTCATCCTCGCCCATGCACTTAGGCTCTTTGGGGTCTGTGTGTTTCTGCTTCAAAGGCAAGAAGATGAAGTGATTTGTAGTGATTATCTTCCACTTAATGCAGGTTAGAGTGTTATCCGCAGCGAACGATGAGAAAATAAGGAGAAGTGCTGACAACCTGGATAATTAGAGAGAATAGAGAAAGATTTCTTTCCTTTACCTTAAATTGTAGAGGCTGACACAAATCTCTGGTGTTATTTAAAGAAACACCTAAAACAGCACTGTCCAGTGTGTTTCAAATTTGTTTTTATGCATTCACTGCTTAAGAGCAACAACATTTATATTTGTTATGTGAATGCTATATTTCATGTAGGTGGGAGTTGGTAGTATACACCCAAAAGGATTCTTTTAGCTTAGAGTGCCTTTTACAATTGAATTTGAACTGATTACTGGCTATTTTGATAGGACGTGACAGGTTTGGGAAGCTAAACATCACTTCTGCATAATGTTATTGACACGCTCTGCATTTGATTTGGCATCATTTTGATATAAAAATGGTTTGTGTTCACCTAAAAAAGGGAAGTCTTATACATCTGGAATAACATGGAAATTAGGTTATTTGAAGAGAATTTTAATCTCTGGGTGAATTGCTTCTCAGTAAATAAATTGCAGGAAAATGGAATTCAGTACAAATAACAAAAAAATAACTGAGTTTATGCTTAAAACAGGATAAATATCTACCCATGGAGTAAGAATAAATGTATTAACACTTACATTTCAATTAAATACTTAAATACAGTTTGTTTTTCTTACCCCATTGGCAGACTTTCTTTGCTTGTTTTAAACATAAACTTACGTAATTCTTATATGATATGTTTAGCAGATGTTTGTTGCCACCTTATTTATGTGATGCCAAAAACCTGATTCGTTTGCACATTTCAAAATTGCATTCCAACATCGTTGTTGGAAAATTCAGACTTTTTGAGCAAAATGGAGCATTTTAGTCTTTAAAAAACAATTTAGTGAGAAACAGGATTCATCTGATGTGGTTGAACTCTGAGATATCTGTTCAATTATGACTGCAGAACAACTTAGTAAGACGTTTTCAAGATGTTTTGTGAGTTATCTTTATACATTTTAATGTGATCATTTATGCAATAGCGTTATTATGCAATGAGGTTGTGTCATTTATTATTACATTAATTATTATTATTACATTAATATACATACTACATGAGCATCAATCCTTGTCTCAGTTCATGAAGAAAGACTGGCATATTCAGATGTGCTTTACACTTTCAAAGTGTGGAAGCTTTAAAACAACATCAAAATATAAAATCGTTGTATCATTTTCCAATAAGCAGTATAATGGCTTTGATTTCAAGGGCCTTTGACTGGATCTAAATCTAAGACTCCAACTCCCTCACTAAAAGGTTTAAAAGGATTTTGTAAAAGTGTTACGCTGAAAAAAAATCATTCAGTGATGGCATCATGATCAATGGCCAAACTCTGTCATCTCACTATTACACACAGACACTTTTACAGTTTCGCTTTAACATGAGGAAATGACTGTCTGTGCCTGTCCTGCGAGAGAGTTTGAGGCTTTTCTTCGCTTAATCAATAAATCATTGCAAACCACCCAAAGAGATTCTCTATAACACACACTGACTCCCATACAGTTGCATCAACTTTTCCTCATTTGCCGTAATTGAAATGAAGTAAGCAATATTAAGCTACTTTAATCCAGAGACTTTGCTTGAAGCGCATGTTTCTGTTTTTTGTTAGCTATCGTGTTTGTGCATTGCTGAGGTCAATTGACATGACTGTATCTCAGAGAGAGTCAATAGAAAAAGCCAGCTCTGAACTTACTCATCTGTCTGAGTTTAATGGCTTTAAATATGAATATGCCGTACGTGGCAGTATTGATGATTATGGCTATACTCGCTCGAGTCCTGATAATAGAGAGTACAGATCATGGAGCTCTTTAATACCTGAAGAAAGCTATGCTGGATTGGAATGTAGCCAATAAAAAGTACCTATCTGAAAATAGGTAAAATAGCCCCTTAAAATAATGTTGTGTATATGTGTAGAGAGTTTTCATTTACACTGATTCATTCTTAGCTAAATTTTCCCTTGGGGCGGTCTAGTGAAGGTCAATGAAGGGTCAGCTTGAACTTTATTTCACCCTTTTCTCTCATACTTGTTCTCCTCTCACTATATTTCCCTGTTCAACCAATGTGTTTCTTACGCTGGCATTTTCTATTCACTTCATCAATAATTCAATAAATTGTTTTGGAACATAGATTGCTCTTTGTTAAACCAAAAGTTCATCAGGGCTTTTTAGACTTTTCTCACATTAAAAGTTAACTTTACAATAAATAATACAAGGCTAGTAATACTGTTTACTAGAGGTGGTCAAATATATTTCCCCCATGTGAAGTTTCCACTTAAGAATGTAGTGACACTAACGTATGTTTATGCGATTTTGTCTGAAAGAAAATTAACTTTTAGAAATGCACATTAGGTGTGTAATTGAATTTTCACCAGTTTGTATTTTATCAGCCATTTCTATTCTACTGTTAAAGTGATACTGTAGTTATACCCAAAGATGAAAGTTCTGTCATCATTTACTCACCCTCTTGTCATCTTAAACCTGTATTACTTTCTTTCTTCTGCAGAACACAAAAGAAGATATGTAAAAAAACGAAAGCTGGTAACCGAACAGCACTGGCCCCATCCCCTTCTATTTTATATGGGGACAGAACCAAAGCAAGTGAATGGGGGTCAGTTAAGAATATTCTCGAAAATATCTTCTCTTATGTTATGCAGCAGAAAGAGAGTCATAAAGGTTTGAAATGTCAAGAAATGACCAATTTCATTTCATCATTTCTTTCTTTCTTTCTTTCTTTCTTTCTTTCTTCTTTCTTCTTTCTTCTTTTATTTTATTATTTATTATTTATTTATTTATTTGTTTGTTTGTTTGTTTGTTTGTTTGTTTGTTTGTTTGTTTGTTTGTTTGTTTTTTTTTTTTTTTTATTTTTATTTTCTTTTCTTTTCGCTTTTTTATTTATTTTTTTTTTATTTTTTTTATTTTATTATTTTTTTATTTATTTTTATTTTTTTTTTTTTTTTTTTATTTTATTATTTTAATGGTAACAATACACTACAACTAGTGAAAAAGATTTGTGAGGCATTACGTGTTATTTTATTATTTTTTTTCTTTATTTTTATTACATTTTAGTTTGTACAGTCATCATTCACATTCGAAACTTAAAACAATAAAGCTGAGTCTTTTTTGGTTCTTTATATAGTGATGCAGTCTATTGTAAACACAAATTTGAGCCACTACTGCACAGGACTGAGCCACTAAACACAGGAAGACTAATGACTCAATTACTTTCGACCCGATTACGAGGGCGTGCATTAAAATGGAGCTGGTATTTATCGCTGTATATCATACCAACCTGCATCTTCATTGCAGCTGTTAAAGAACAATGCCTGTATGAAATGTGTGCTTGTCTTGCATTTTTCATTCAGTTAAACAGATGCACACTTGTAAAGATATTCAGATTAAACACATTCAAAATAACACTACAGACCATACATAAAATGAGCAAAACCATCAAAATAACATTCTTTAACTGACAAAAACCAAAAAGTTCATGACCTTAAAAACATTCTTTGAAAAGCACAAATGGCTAGTTTATCCTTAGTCAGCAGTATATGAAATTAATTTCCATTAATGCTTTTTGGCAGATGCCAATAGTCATTCAAACTGTACATTTTAAAAGTATGTGCATCACTTTGAAATCAAACCCAGGACCTCGGTGTTGCTCTCACCATCTTTAGCTGAGCTACAGGACACTTGCCAAGAGGTATACACACATTGACCAGCAATCCAAGTAGAATATTCTTGTTGCTCTGGAACATTCTTTTCTTGGACCCCATTGACTCCTATAGCAGAAAACACTTCTTTATATATATATATTACTTAAAAAAAATGTTTTGTTGAACACAAATGAAGATATTTTGAAGAATGAAGGAAATCAAACACTTCTGGTGCACTTTTGATTACCATTGTCATTTTTCCCATAGTAGACAATGGTGTCCAAGAACTGTTTAGTTACAAGTTTTCCTACAAATATCTTTCTCTGTGTTCACAAGAACAAAGAAATGTATACAGATTTGAAACAACTAGAGAGTTAATAATTCATGACAGAATTTTCATTTTTCCCTTTAGGCAATTTTTTTTATCACTCAGCTTATTTTTTTGTTAGTCAGTTCAGTATCATGGGTGTAAATCGGTCCCTAAAGTAAGTGATAATGTATAAAGACGTAATGAGTTTTAATAGTATGATCACAGTAATGATACCGCCACACGTTCCGAACTCTCAATTACAGACAGCTGTAGGATGGCTAAGATTATTTTTGTTATAGGTACGTTTCTATATTCTCAGAGATACAGTTCCTTCACACCCAACATTAAAATGTTCTCCTCAAGTATCTCAAGAAAATAAAAGATAAAGAAACTTCCTTACTCTGACAGAACAGAGATGTTCTCCAAATAACTAATTTGTTGACTGAACAAAACACAGGTATCAAGTATAAGAGCGAAAGCAAAATAACACAAAAAGTAGAGTTTGGAGATCATTTACTGCCGTCTCATGCTCATGTTCTTCTTTTTACACTGACAGTCAAAGTTTGAACACACTTGACTGAATTTGTGTTTCTTGTGATCTTCAAAAGAGTTTTGGAGATAAATTGTATGTGTTTTACTGGATAAGGAAAGAAACGCAGCCAAGAAGGATACACCTCATGAACTTGGCTAAGAAAATAAGTGAGCTAGACAAAAACATGCTGCTTTGAAGTACGTAAAATGTAGTTTTTAGTTAAACCGTTTTTTTGGCTTCCAATTGACACATTTCAAGGAAAATTAGTGATATAAAATGCAAGACTACAGCTAAACCTAACACACGCACACGCTGTAAAAATGAAGTTACACAGCTAAAACTTAAAATGTAACTTTAAAATATTAGTTCCCATAACAATTTTGCATCAAATTCAAGTAATAACTATTCGTTTTACGTTGAATTAACTAAACCATTTAAGGTAGTTGGGTAACTTCCTTTTTTAAGTTGAAATAACAAACAGTTTTCACTGTGCATGGTGCAAAAGCAGTAATAAACTTGTGCGAATATAGTGTACTTTTCGAAAAATAAAGAGTTGTTTAAATATATTTATTATACACAGAAATTTGTGGTAGAAAATAAAGCTTATTTATCAATCAAGGACTTGGGAAGTATTCAAAGATTGTTTTCTAAATGTCAAACAGTGTGATAATCAAACATCTTTTATGCCAGGTGTATAAAAGAAATGATCCTCTAAAAAGTCAGTAAGATGGTCGATAAAAACGTTTTCCATTCCTGGTGATGGACTCAGATTGTGAGAGAAGTGTTAAGAGCTACAAGCTTCACATTTGCCACACGGTCACAGATCAGTTAAGACCCTCGGGCTCTGCCCATCTCGTGCAGTGAACTCAGCGTGACCAGATGCCAGGGTGTTAATTTTACTCCAAAGGGACGTGGCATTTCTATGACATTTGATCAGCCTTTGCCCGTGTCACTTCTACATGTGTGCTCATCCAATCACAGCAGCTCTAGCCCTAACTGATCTGGATGACTGCTTCTGTCTGGTTCAAAGATGGAAAATGTCCTTGTTTTCTGGCAACCAGTAAGCAACACTAAAAACAGCTAAAGGAAGACTTAGAGACAGAGAGTGCGAGAAACATTTGCATAATGAAAAATTCATCCCACGACTTACGAAGGAAATGCATTACAAACTCGCTGTGTGGGTTGAGCATATAGGGGACGTTTGCACCCCGAGCTTGTCAAATCTATAGCCATACAAATAACCCTCTGGTTCAGACACCAGAGCCATATGGCCATGAAGCAGTCTTATGACGTGATGAACGAGTCGGAGAATTCACACATGCACTCACTCCACAGCCAACAGCAGCATGACAGCGTCCTGCCAAGACCTCCTCTCTGTGTGCCGCCGCCTTTTAGTAAAGATCATCATCACTGACAGCCAATCTGCTAAATGGATCCTGCTCCTGCCGATGCAACTCAATAAAATGCCCACTGACCTCTGACTGCTGCTGCGATGCCAACAGAGGCTGAGAGACTCTCATAAAGAGATGGAGAGAGATCTTCATCTCCATAGATGCTCTGTTGCACCTACTGTAGTGTGAAACATCCAGAAAACATTGGACAGATGTTTTACATCAGGCTTTTTCCACCAGCTGTTTTTTACAGAAGTGGTTTCTCCCAAATTAAAATTTATATAGCCATTACCAAAAAAATCATCCTTTGTGTTTCACAGAAAAATGTTGCATTTACAGTACATTTTAAAACTTAGCAGTTCACTTCTGTTGTCTTAACTAGGCACCAGTTGAATATAAAATGATTCAGGTTTACATTCAGGAAAGAGAATACGATGTTGTGAGAAAAATATGAACAAGAACATCGGAGGTGTGAAACGAAGTGTTTAAACATTTACTTTTAATAAACGGCTGGTCGAGGCACAATATTGTGTTTCTAATAAAACTGTAAATCCCACAGCAACATCGAAGACATTTCATTTTTACCGAAAGAAAACATGTAATTGCTCTGCAGTTTTGGCACTTCTCCTAACCTGTGCCTTTGGGCATCTTCCAATGGAAACAATTAAATGGGAGCTTGACACTTTTGGTGATTAATAAGATGTTTGTTGTGTTATTAAATAAGTTATACATCAATAGAAAAATTCAATGTGGAGATGCAAGTAAACTCAAACTCAGCATAATAAATAGCGAAATATTAATGCAGTGGTATGTGATTTGGGTTCCATTACAAATCTGTTTGTCATAGTCTGGTTATTTTTCATCTGCGGCTATTGCTGATGTGACTCTCTGAAAAACTTCTTTGGGAAACTCATTTTTCATTTTTCAAAAGCTCTCTCCCACACACTCGAGGGTCACAAATGATGAAAAAGAAAAGAAGAAAGTTCTCGAAAATCATTCAGGACAGAGAATTATGTTAGGAATGGAAAAGCAAAGTTTGGGTCAAGCATTGCTCTGTTGCGAACTGCACATTATGTCATCAGTTCATGCACACAGAACATTTTTACGCTAAAGCACAGTATGTACACTACTGCACTACTAAACTGAAATAAAAATCCTTCTCAATGATATTCATTGGTTGTACATATGTTGCGATAGCGGCCACTAGTGGTCAGATAGGGAATCTTGGAGAAATGCTTTCTGATTTTAAAGATAAATTAGGACTATTTATTTGTTATTAAAATTAAGTGTTCCATGCATGGTACATAAGAAATTGGAATAAAAATAAGTAAGACATAAAAGGGTATAAATATTAACATGAGTGATCAGGTAGCTGAGATAATGCGCTTAACATATTGCACATATGAGTAACATTGTGTGATCCGGCAATATTATGCATTAAAATACAACAATAAAAATGAAAAAGTAAAACTTGGATCTGTTTTAAAGCTTGATGAGATGCAATGGACATCAGCCTGTTTTGCAATAAATTCTTAAAGTAATAGTTCACCCCAAAATTAAAATCATTTCTTCGACCTCTTGTCATTTTAAACCTGTATGAATTACATTTAGATTTATGCATTTGGCAGACGCTTTTATCCAAAGCGACTTACATTGCACTGTCCTATACATTTATACATAGGTATGTGCAATCCCCTGGGATCGAACCCACAACCTTGCGTTGTCAACGCAATGCTCTTACCACTGAGCTACAGGAAAAATTCCCATGACTTTCTTCTGTAGAACAAAAAAGAAGATATTTTGAAGAATGTTTGTAACAATGGCAGTACCCATTCGCTTCTATTGTATAGACACAAAACCAATGCAAGTGAATGGGTACCACCATTGGTACCAACATTCTTTTATGTTTTGCAGAAAGAAAGTCATTTTCTTCTATCCTTTTAAGGTATTCAGAGAAAAGAAACAGTAAAACATTCTACTCAATCTATACCTTTACTGTATGCTGCTAGGAATGCCGTTATTTATGCAGTGTGTGCATTGACCGTGTACATTGGGAAGCCAAAATATTCACATGTAAAATAAGAAAAAACATTCACATATCAGTGGTTTTCGTTGAGGGTTCTAAACTCTGTATGTGGTCCATCAAAGACTCGCACAGACTCAAGCTGCTGTGTGCATGCTTGAAAACACCACAGCCATACTGACAACCCGCTGTTCCTGACCAGTAGCCCGAAAACTCTCTTTACAGTTCATTTGAGAAATGAATATCTGTGATTGATGTGGCCTGACAGTGGAGTTATCATTTTGGAAACATGTGCCACCCGAGATGACAGTCTGTTCGTGTGATAAAAGTGAACCTTAATGAATTGACACATACGAATCTGTCTGTGAATTCTTACAGTTCTCTTATTCACTGCTATAAGCTTTCAGTTCGTAATGGTTTCTCTATTTCTCTGGCTTGCTAAGGGTTGACTTTGAAGTGTGGTGCTAGAAATGCAATCTGGACAGTGTCATTAGTATGAATGTGCGATGTACGGAGTTTTTTAATAATTTAATGGCAGTTTGGTGGCTGGCGTTGGGCACAGGTCACGGCACAGTTTTTGAGTGAATGGCTTGAGCAACTCTGTTTGGCTGTAAGTGTCAAAACTCTCGCTCCGAGCTTTTGACTTGCCGTTTTGCAGGCAGCAGAGAGAAGAAAATGTTTTATTTCATGCTGCACTTTATTCACGTTATTGGGTCATTGACCTGGTTCATGTCCACAATGGACTGCATTATCAGTTAAATAACTCGCCGTTCACGTTTGAACAGTTGCACAATTTCACTTTGTACTGCTCTGAAAGTCAAATTTTCGTATGCAAATTGACAAAAGGATTCAGATTTCTTGATCACATTATTATAAGCGTAATCTCTGCAAATCAACCCCGTGTTTGTGTATTGGTACGCTTCCCTGAGGAAATTGTTTTGACTGGTAGTGATGGTAATGAACCGGTCGTGTGACAACAACATTTATATCTGAGTTCTGCATAGAGCTAGCGGCAGTGTGAACTGAAACTGAAAGAAGATACATTTACCAGCTTTCACAGATTTATAGTGCACAAAGTTAAATCCATGTTTTATTAGGACTGTCAAAATGTACATGTGTAGTAAAATAAACCAAAGTTTCCGCATGATGATTGACAGGCAGAGAGTGTTTTTGATTAAGTCTTTATTTCTGATTACAGAGCCTTGGGCTGTCACCCAGACAGGTGCGCTTCTCTCGCAACACCTGTTTTAGTGACATCTGTCAGGTTTTACGTGCTGTATGAAAAAACAATTACAGCAACTTGAATTATCTTCAAAGCTCAACGAGTATGAAATATCCCCAGCAACACGTCAGTGAAATAACATCTTTGTTACACATTGTTATGTTTATAACGTGTAAAGTTGCAGATTTAAAAAGAGTCTGCTAAAAGCGTCTGGATAAAAGCGTCTGCTTAATGTCTAAATGTAAATGTAAATTTAAAGATTTTTTCTTTGATTTAATGAGTTTTGCTTTAACTAAAAAAAACAATTAAAATGAGTTTAAAGTGAAAAAAAGATGTACTTGCATATATGTACACAGTCAAATATATGAAAACTAGGTTTTACATTAAATAATACATTGCATTGTGATGTTGGAGAGGAGAAACAATGTGCCGTTATTAATGTTAATAACTTCATAAAATCATGTTGTAGGTTTTTCACATATCTGACAGATATTGCAGAAGTATGTCGTAAAATGTTTTTAAATCTTTTGAGTCCAAAATTTTCACCACTTGACCCAATGCACAAAACTGATCTTAAAGGGACAGTTCACCATAAAATGCTAATTCTTTCACTATTCATTCAACCTTATCACATGTTAAACCTGTATAACTGTCTTTCATCTGCAGAACTCAAAATAAGATATTTTGAAGAATGCTGGTGACTGAAAATAAATTGGGACCCCATTGAATTTCATTGTATGGCAAAATTCTCAAGATATCTTCTTATGTGTTCCCCAGAAGAAAGAGCCATGAACAGGTTATGAAACACATGAGGGTGAATTAATGATGACAGAACTACCACTTCTTTTCAAGAACTATCTGTTCAAGAATTGGACTGATCTGGTTCTTGAGTTGACTGGTTCAAAAAAGACACAATGGTTACAAAGGTGCTTCAAAAGGTTCTTCAATGCCATAGAAGAACCTTTTGGTTCCATAAAGAACCTTCGGAAACATCGTTATCATCTTTCTGTTTCAAAAAGGTTCTTTGTGGCAAAAAAAAAGTTCTTCAGATTATAAAAAGTAAGAAAGACACGGTTCTTTAAAGAACCTTTGACTGAATGGTTCTTTGTGGAACCAAAAACGCTTCTTCTATGGCATCGCTGTGAAGAACCATTTCTATTTTTTCACAGACTGATAAAGGCCTGATTTGAGTCCTTTGCCACATGTGATCTTCAGATTTTTCTGTGTTTGCTGTGTTTAACCATCGCACCCTCGCTTCAAAGTCAAGAGAGGCCCGCAAGCTAATTAATAAGCATATTAGTAAGGCATTAGAGGAGGGAAATCAAACCAATTAAAAACGTCCTCGCCTGCATCGCGTGCGCTCACAGCGCTCTGTTTTTCAAGGCCTTCGAGCTATTGTCCTACAAGAGTCAAATGATTCCTCAGACTACTCTCAGAGTCTGGCAGCGAGCGAAAACACCAGCCCTGTTTCTTTTTGATAAAGCTCCTGAAGCTTTGGAGTGGGAGGCATGGGCTAAGATTTCATTATTAAACAGATCTAATGTGCGAGTTATTTACAGAGGTAGTTCTCCCTCAGGTGGGAGCTGTGTTTGAAGTCGTTGTACATGCGAGTGGGAGGTGAGACATTGAATACTGATGTCATTCTTCTTGTTTCCTGGAAGCGGCTTACAGTGCTTTGAAGCTTACACAATATCATTTGGGCTTGTTTGAGAGCCACAGGGAACAAAGCCCCGATCTGCATCCATCTCAACAGGCAGATATCCATGACAACTGTGGCTGATGCTTCGGGAGGAAATTACAGCAGCCCATTTGAAATATGCGTGTAATTATTGTAAAAATGATGTATATTTGCACTTATTGGAGGGATGACCAGTGCCTGTGTTAAAGTTTTAAATCATAGTCAGAAAAGTTGTACAACCAAATGCATATAGAGAGGGAGAGAAAGAATTTAGTAGAATTGAATTGAATTGAATAGAACAGAACACTGTACGAAAATTGTTGGTTCTACTTTTTTGGTCAACAAAGTTAACTGGTTGGCTTAAAATTTTGAGTTTATTCAACTTAAAATGTTAATTAGTTAGTTAACAATGTTTTTAAGTTGAATTAACTCAAATTTTAAGGCGACCAGGTAACTTAAGTTGAACCATTTTTTTTACAGTGGGTGAATTAATTGTTATAGCATTCATTAGACAACATATGTCCAGATATGACACCCTGGATCACAAAACCAGTCTTAAGAGGCACTGGAACATTTTTATTAAAAGCCAAAAATGCACTGTATGGGTCAGAATTATCGTTTTTTCATTTATGACCAAAATCATTAGGATAGTAAAGATCATGTTCCATGAAGATATTTGTAAATGTCGTACCCTAAATATATACAAACTCGTGCCTCTGATTAACAACTTCAAAGACAATTTTCTCAATATTTAGATTTTTTGCACCCTCAGATTCCAGAGTTTTGAACGTTGTATCAAATATTGTATCAACACAATTGTGTATTGTATAGCAACCCATACATCAATAGAAAGCTTAATCATTTTTAATTAATCTCAATTTCGAAAAATTGGCCCATAAGACTATGGTCACATGTATGAATGTATAATATAACAGTGGAATATTGCCTCTATACTTCCATCATATATTACATTATGTCATAACAAGCAAACAGATGCTTTGGTTACTTGTAATACAATAAACTCATCACTTACACCAGAGTGATGGATGGACTGCTACAAGCATCTGGAGGACAGGTTAACCTGACTGTCAGGATTTATTGAATCAAATGGCTGTAAATGTATTGTTAGTAAGCTTGATCTCCATCTGTAGTGTCAAAAAAGTTGCCTTTTGACGTAAAACAGGCAGCTTCAATTCATCCATCCCTCCATTCTCCAAACCTGCTTGTCCTCAGCAGGCTCGTGGGAGGGCTGGAGCCTATCCCAGCATCTCCGGCCGTGGGCAGAAAACACCCTGGACAGATGGCCAGGAACTCCAATAAAATTTGGGGTAAATTTCAACTTTCAAAAAACTGTCATGGAATATGTGAGGCATATCAGTTATCTTTAAAAATCATACAAAAATAACTATAAAACATTTTCCACGAATAAAATGGATTGTTTGTTTTTTTCTAGCAGTAAGTGTTTGTTCATGTAAAAAATAAAAAAGGCAGTATTTACTCACCTGAATCCTGTTATTTTTTACTGTGAAACACAAAAATAGCCATTTCATTCCTTAAAGGTCCAATGGTAAATTTAGCAGCATCTAGTGGTGAGGATGCGAATTGCAACCAAAGGCTCACTCCACCCCTTCCCTTTCAACGCATTACGGTGGTTGACACAGAACTAAGATGTTGCCCAACCTAAGAAAGGTGTTTCAATTGTAAAACTGGTGTATTCCACAGAGGCATTAGCAGGTATCGCTCCGAGCGATGTTGTGGCATGCTGTGCCCTCCACAAAAGAAATACAAATATCTATTCTGTACAATAATGCACAGGGTGACTGGCGAGTCACGCTTCACCTAATTGGTTGTTTTTCAAGCGCTCTTCAAGCCCCTGCTTTGATCATAACAAGGTGGACGGGATGGGGGTTGGGGGTGTGGAGGGCAACAACAATAAGTCATAGCCAATCAACCAGAGACTTCATTAAACATATCCTTACAGCCTTCTTACAAGAATGAAAATCTTTCAGCATTCAAGATGGTGAAAGCAGATCAGCATCTATTTTAAAATGAAATAAAAGTGTGTCCAAAGAATGGAAGAGCGAAGAACATTTAGTATTCTTCTGCACTGCGGAGGTCTGACACCACTTACATATTCTTTTCTCTCAGATGTCAATTCATGCGGTAAAATGAAACCACAATCTATAGATACAGAATGCAGCTATCAAAAACATGCAATGATAATTGGCTCCTCTCATTTTTGTCGCATTAAAGACAAGACATTTACATTTAGGAAAAAGAAGGCAATTATATTAAGAAAGTTTCAGTACAACTAAATGATAAATACATTTCAAAAGGATTGTGACATGGACTGATTTACAATGGTGAAGAAAATGTCTTACCGGGGAGATAATTTTAGTAGAGAGATGTGTCTTTGACATTTTGTGACATGCTCACATGAAAAAGACAAAACAAAAAAGTAAAAAGTTCTGCAAAATAACAAAACTTTTAAGAAAAATGGTGTAATGCAGTGGTTTTCAAATTGGGGGCTCCCAGATGGTTCCAGGGGGCCACAGATTTTGTGAAATATAGAAATTTGTCATAGATGTTATGCAATCAAACATCAGAAAATGATTCCACCAACAAAAATAATTGATGTTCCAGCATTGTATCACTGAATGTTTTTGGTTTAATTAAAATTCGAAGTTTATGATTATAAGTCTTCATTTGGGGGGCCGCAAATTGATGCACTTTACACAAGGGGCCCAACGAGAAAGTTTTAGAAGCACTGGTGTAATGTATTTTTTATATTACAGCATGTATTTTCATTTTGCTTTCGTGGCAATGCCTATACTATGCATGACACAAAAATAAAAATACCCTCTCTGTGTAATCTCTTCTCTTCAGATAAAGAGATTCCAAATGATTACAACCTCAAATTATTTTCTAATCTTGCTCAAACAACACAGAGATGTAACATTTGCCAATTTTACGTCGAGTCAAATCCTCAAATCCAGTCACGGAATTGTTTCATCTCATTTCTTACACACATGCGTAAAGAATATGAATGCATGATGGAAACGACACGCTTGATATGTCAGCTCTGGAAACAAGTCCCCGGTACATGCAACATCATTAGTGTAAAGTCTAATACCGGCAACAGGCGCAGAATGGCGCAGCGGGTGGGCATGTCATTATTTTCTCCACTACAATGTGAGGTGTATAACATATTAGTCATCACAGTTGCTCTAATACAGACTGGACTGTTGTTAAGCACATATGCCTTTTTTTTTACTTAAAAAGTGTGTTTTGTCCAGACAAGCCCTTTTAGCTCTGTTAATACAGTGATGCTTTTGTCTTAAGTCGTTGTGAACAGACAGTAAGGCTTTCGTCCCTCTAAAGGCTGTGACATGGCACAGAACCAACACCATGGGCAGTGCCATCTGTCAGCACGGCAGCCACACACAGAGAACGCTGGAGTGCATCATGAGACTCATAGCGTGCAGAGTTCCCTCTCGTAAAACCCAAGAATAATATTAGGCCGCCTGTCTGCCTGTATAACCTATATATACTCTTTTATTGGCGTTGTCGAGAGGATTTTGCATGCAGGGCGCATTTCATATTTCATATTCAGGTGATGCAGTCACTGTATATTGAAAAATGTTCGAATGGCTTGGATGCCGTGTCGCTCTGTTTGCCAAGTGTTTCCATTAGATACACTCTCAGTTCCTGTAATAGATTAGTGGGGCAGTCCTCAAATCCAGGCTACAGAGTTTAATGAGGAAAGTGAGATGGAAGTGTAAGCTCACGCAGTTGGTGTACAGGAGCCTAGAAGAGCCACTGGGGGTTTTAATAAGAGGCTTGAGATACATGGATCTCAAACACGCATACACACGCAAAAATAAGAACCAGTGTGTAATTTTTTGGAGGATCTATTGACAGAAATGCAATATAATGTATAAAACTATGTCTTCAGAGGTCTATAAAGGCCTTACATAATGAAGTTTTATGTTTTTATTACCTTAGAATGAGCTATTTCTATCTACATACACCGCGGGGTCCCCTTAAATGGAATTTGCGTGTTGTTTCTTAGCCCTAAACGGACAAACTGCTCTACAGAGCGCATTTCGCGAATACATTATCTCCTTCGGGAAAGCAGAGAAAACGTGACGACATGTTCGTTTTAAAGGGAGGGGTGAAGCCATTGGTTGCGATTTCGCAACCTCACCACTAGATGCCGCTAGAATTCACACACAGGACATTCAATTTTTTTCAATTTGCATCTTAATAAAGATATAATTAAAGAATAAAAATCTTAATAAAAAATATTTTTTGGATCACTATTGAAACCTCTCAGTTGATGATGAATGTTCACATTTCTGTCCGTTTTCAGAATTTCAGAATGCACCTCCACACACAGACAGCCATTGTTGATATAAAGAGATATTTGAAAGCTACCTCCAGCTGATGAATGGAATGTTTTTTATATTCTCATCATCGACTTAACAGACAATAAAAGGTGCAATGGACGATTGGCATCGATCCCTGAGGGACTCCAATGTGGCTATCTGAAGGAATTATTTCCATTGAAATCCTACATTTGAAGGCCATCAATTCAGGTGGTGAGGTGACACCATTACCGAGAACTTACCGATATTCTATCCGTCTGTTTTGATCGATTATATTAAACATAAACATTTCTCCATAATGATGATGGAATTGCAGATTAGATGGTCTGGATTCATTAAGCAAAGATTCCCACAGAGATGTACTTTTTATCAAGAAAAAACATAAAAAATGGTGTTCTAGCAGTTACTAATGAGAAATTGCACGCTTGGTCTGCCAGTTGTGACAGCGCCCAGAGAGGGTGGAAACAGGCAAGCAATGATTTCTCATTACTTCTCTTACAAAATCAGATCTTTCGCATTAAGAGGTGCAACTTCACCTGAGATGCAAATACAAGCACTATAACAAATTCATACAAATGCTTTAATTTACAGATGGTTTAATGAAAATCTTGTCCCACCATCGTGATTATATAGAGCTCATGGGGTTTGTTAAGAATGATCACTAAGTTATTAGATGTGCCAAGCTCAAAAGTCACCTGAAATGTCCAAATAATCAATACCATGGAAAAGATGCTCATTAATTAAACCGATGATGATCACAGCTTCTATCTGTAAAACAACAAGCACTTACACACAATGATACAGGACTACGGATCCGAAGAGAGCGCCATTAGTATTCACATTCATCTCGATAGTAGTTAAGATGGCTCCTTCAGTCTTGGAAGTACACAGTTCGATTATGTCATCTTTGCTTTATGGGCACACGGTTACACGAACATTTTATCAGCCAATCAACTTAGTTGTAAATGTCATGTGATTTATTTTACAAATCACTGGTGAAGATTCTACTATAATGTTATTTGTGCATCAGAAAACAAGTCAATGGGAAAATATTATTTCCTTCAAATCTCCCAGCCAAACCAAACCTTAATTATTTTTTTTTAAATATCAAATAACAGAAATAGACCACAAATATACATGTCGCGTGTAAAATAGCAAAAAAAGGTGTACATTTTAGTTCTTTTTTGACACCCCACACAACTAGGATTTACTTAATTTTTGTGAAAATGTACACAAATTAACAAAGAAAATTAAGTAAATTGTAAAAAAGTTGATATATATTACAATTTTTTGCCGTTTTTTTACAGTGCTGGTAAGGACGCTTTCATTATGTACACACTTGTCTCTGTGCACTTTCTATTCACACGTGTGTGAAAACAGACTGTTTAAAATGCACTTTACAAGTGTTGAGCGACACCTCCAGGGTGAGCCATCAACCATTTTTCATTCCCCAAAACCCGACAAATTATATTACAGGGGAAAATATTTACTTCCAGCTGGCCGGTCTGATCAAAAGCTGGTGTACTAGTGCTCCCATAATGCCTCATCTCACATTGTCAAATCAAATAAGCTGTTTGATAAACGCCGCAGAGGGTTTAATTATAGTAATGATCTCATCTCCCGCAGCAGCCGGCCTCACGCCGCGTAAAGGCGAATCCAAAGGCAGATTAAAACCCCCACCTTCTTATTGTCTGTACCGCTGTCTCTGCCAGACACCTGCTCCGCCAGCCTCTTAACACTACGGTTCACAAGACAAATGAATTAGTGCACTTTAAAGTAAGGACTTGGAGAGAAGACACTGCGACGCGAGGTTGTTTTGGCCTGTGGCGCAACAGGAAAGATTTCTGGAGAAGGTACACGGGATGTTCTCAGAGGATCCGTATAAGTGTTAGTTCCCCAGCCAAGAAATTGTTTGTCATTTAGTGTCTGTGCACGCAGCTCTCACTTTGAAAACAGAACAGGAAGCACGATGGTCGTAGCGGGACATCAATCGGAGGCCAGAAACATGCTGTAGGCGAGGTTCTCGGATGCGATGCGAATGCTCAGCCAACACTTCCAAGCTTGTGGTTGTTCTTCATGTGTGCTCTTGCATAACTGCTGGGCCGGTTTCAGTCTGTTCTGGAAATACTTTGTGAGGTTTGTTGGAGAAACATTTGTTGGTGGGACAGAGAATGAACCCGGCTAACGAAAATATGTTGCAAGAACGTTTTGCTAACATTTCAGTTAAAGTCACCATGAAATCAAATCTTCTTAACATATATGTTAGGCTATATTGCAGCGTTAATTAAAATTAATGATTTGTCCATGCAGGTTATTTTTTATTTATTGTTTATTTTTTATAAATTCTTTTTTTCGTGTAGCGTCATAATATGTAAAGAAAACCACTAACCTCCCCTCTCCACAACATCCGTTTTACTCAAGTATAGATAACAATATGGAAAAAAAAACATGATGGATGCCAACTTTAATGACCTTTAATTACCACTGACAATGTCAGAAAAATGCTTTTACATGTTTTTACAATGACAAATGGTATTAAATGCTTCTTGATGACTTTTTTTGAGAACTACAATATTGGGGAATGTTAAACCATGTTGCTTGTTATCTAAATAGTGATGGACAGAAATGGTCCCAGATAGCAAAGATGATTGAATCAATGCTGAACTGGTTATTCTCAACATTGATTCAACATTAAATCAATGACCTTTATATCTTGGACATTATCTGCTTTTTGTGTGTGTATGAAATATAATCATTAGTTTTGAAAAGTAATTCTGTTAAGTTTCCAAACATTTACAATATTTTGGGGGTTTTCATTACAACAACTTGTGTGGACTGCTGGGCATATTTTTTATATTTTATGTACTTATATAGCCTATTATTGTGCTCCTTCACAGGACTCTAAGTATCTAAGTTCCTGGCCAGAACAATCTGCAAACTTATGCTGTAAATCAAAAAATCTGGCTATGAAACTTCTGTAGCAGTAAAGTAGCAGAGTTCTCATGGGGATGATAGAATTACCTGCTGATATCTGTGCCAGTACACCAGATGCGCTTTTATTCATATCAAAGGTTTTGTCACTTTTTTATTAAATATCTAATAGCTTTAAGTGTCACATCGTGAACTAAGATTTGCTACTTGCTCATGCATCTGGCAGGTGGCATTAGGGGCAAAAATTCTCATCTAAATTTTTATTGGACAAAAATTTGTATATGCCCTTGAGTGCAAGATGAGTAATCAACATTCATGGCATGTTTTCAGGAAGAGAAAAACAGAACATTTGAAATGCAGAATATCTGCTGAAAGTGAATGTTGACAGTACACTAGCATATGGATGGCCCCGAAACTAACAGGCATAGACTAAAAGCCACAAAATTCCAATTTTGATTTCATGGTTGATTTCAAAGCTTTCATCCCTCTGTCATCCTGATCTGTATACCTTTGTCCCCAAGAGAAAGCCTGACATCATTCAGGAGAGGCTGGAAATGAGGAGTTTACTCTGACAGGGGTTTCATGGCCTCAGGAGAGATAGAACTGCAGAGAGCAGTATACGTTACATCACATGTCTTCATTCAGAGTTTGCCGGGTGAGGAGCGAGTACGATTTATAACAACAGAACTCCGTCCCTGTTTTCCCGGGGACACAAGTTATTCCTCTGGGATGATTTTTGTACTACTTTTATATTGCTTTTTTCTCCAGTTCATCCTGTCTTAATTTTTTTTACTTGTGGGAAAATATTAGGGCTGATGAAGTAAATGCATTTATTTATGATATCTAAAGATGCACCGACACTAAAATTCCTTACTGTTAACGATAGCCGATTATTCAGAGAGATATCTGACGATACTGAAGACTAAAATAATATTTCTTCAATTTCTGAATGTCATTAAAGGGGTCATATGGCGCAAATATGTGTTTTTATGTGTCTTTGGTATGTTATAAGCTGCCCATGCATGTATAAGACACGTAAAATATTTTTTTTTTACAAAAGATGCATTCTATCTTAAAGAGAATCCTCACCCAGACCTGCCTGAACGCCTCGTGTAACCACACCCCCACAAATCTACGTCAGTTCGTGGATGAGTTGACCAAGACCGCCCAAATGTAAGGTGGGTGTACCTGTCAGTACAATTGCTTTGGAACCTGATGTTCCAAATATGGTAAGAGACGTTACTTTCCATCACACGCTAGCAGTATTCGACCAATCACTACGTACCGTTTAACTGGCCAATCTTAGCACACCTCGCTTTTCAGAGCGATGAGCTTTGTAAAAATCTGCGTGTTTCAGAGAGGCGGAGCAAAGAGGAGAAACAATTATGCACTGTTTGTGGAAAATACTGCGTTTTTTAACCTTAAATCGTGTATACACATTGCATTACATCTTAAACAAACGATAATATTTGTTTTAGCCATGTCATATGACCCCTTTAACAGTGTTGGGTAAGTTACTCTGAAAAAGTAATTAATTACTAGTTACTAATTACAAATTCAATAGTGTAATTAGATTACTGTACAAATTAATCTCTCCAAAAAGTATTTAATTACTTATTACTAATTACTTTCTATATCAACCTTGATTAGAATTGTTTCAAGGATAGACATGAAACAGCTTATTTAATTAATTTAAATGCATAATAAATAACTACAGAAAATATTCTTATAAACTGACCAAAGTATACAAATGTGAGAAGGATACATTTAAACATTCATTTTAAAGCTAGACGCATATTCAATACTATATGGAATATTACACAGTATTTAGTTCAATTACGTCAAAAGTAACTGTAATAAAGCTACAGAATAAATTAGGGTAATCCCTTACCTTACTTTTTCAAGGGAAAAGTAATTACATTACAGTAACTAGTTACACCCAACACCGGCAATTTAGAAACAGAAACAAGGGTGTAAATATGACCCTCTGCTAAACGTCAACAGAAAGTGATATTGAGCACCTTTTTATTAGATGATGATATGAGCAGTTCAATATCCAGCAGCCATATGAGGAGATATTTGGAGGCTTCCGCCAGCAGAAACAGTGTTGAACTAAAGATAAATGGAGTGTTTTGACTTCTGTCATCGGCTTAAGAGACAATAAAAGGAGAAATGGGCGATTGGCATCGATCTGTGAGAGACTTCATTTGGCTTTGTGAAGAAATGTTTCCTTTGGAGTCCTACAACAGGAGGTCATCAATTCAGGTGGTGACACCATTACGGAGAAGTTCCATCTCTGTTATTTCGCAAATATTCTCTGTGTCTGTTTATATTAAACCCAAACATTTCCCCATAACGATGATGGAATTGCAAGAGATGGTCTAGATTCATTAAGCATAAATTCTCACAGAAATTTACATTTTATTACGAAGGGAAAACTGAGAGAAAATGATGTTCTAGCAGTTACTAATGGGAAATTGCTGGCTTGGTCTGTCAACTGTGAAACAGGAAAGTAAGCAACAATTTCTTATTATTTCCCTTATGAAATCCGCACATTCATATTTAGAGTTGCAATTCAATTCATGAAAAGCCGTAATGAAAAGGAAACACGTATTCTTGCTTAGTCAGACATTTGAATGAAGCTTATTGTAGGCAAGATCCACCCACTTACCAGCCAAAGTGTCATTGGAAGGGATAGTTCACCTCAAAATGAACATTCTGTCATCATTTGCTCACCCTCACGTGATTCCAAACCGGTATGACTTTCTTTCTGTAGCAGAACACAAAAGAAGATCTTGAAGAATGTTGGTAACCAAACAACATTGACTCCCATTGACTTCCGTTATATGGACACAAAACCACATTTCCCAAAATATCTTCTTCCGTGTTCCACAGAAGAACGAGTCATATACAGGCTCTGAACAACATGAGGATGAATAAATGACATCATTTTACATTTGGTTGAACTATTCCTTTAAGAGAAGTTCTGTGTGCAGTTCATATGAAATAGAGACACCGAACAGGCTGTGGGAGGTCTACACTCAACCCATCAAACGCCGAGACCAAGAAGCATGTGATTGTAAAAGACATAACCAAGAGTCAGATGAGACTAAGCCTTGGAATCAGCAAGCAACAGCTATTACTTGCCACCGTCTGTTGTATCTAATGAATTATTCAAGCGCGAACACATTTCCCGATGCCAGTCCATTTCCTAGATTGTGTTGCCGAGACGTTGTGATGTTCGGCGCTCACACTGTGAACAGAGCTCCCCGCGTGCCCTTCCCTGTAATGTGGTGCTTGGTGGAGTGAATGAATGCCGAGAACGCCGCTTTAAACTCGTTCGCTGTGTGCAGCAGATTCTGATTCATGATGTCATGAAGGGCCACTTCAGGCAATTACACATGCATTAGCCCACACAGTGCGGGAAATAGCCCTCCGCTCACACTCAGGGCTCTCCGGTTACCTCGCTCTCTCAAATTAACTTGCGCTGCGACCGTATGGAAAACAATAGGTCAACCTCAGGGGCACCTCCTGGAGCATATGCATAGAAACTTGACCACTTACCGTTTCAGAAACTGACCGTATGTGGGTGTTGAACCTAATAAAGACCTTCTTCCTAGCTGGATTCATTTGAAGGCTTTAGTTTCAATTGATTCATCCAGAGCTCTTTTGCTCTCAGCGCTCTGATGTATCCTGTTATCGCTTTTAGAGAGTGAGAACGCTTGTCACAAGGGACACGTATAAGCTGAAGTAATTGACGAGGTTTTGTAGGTCATTTGGACTAGTCATTGCACACAGAGTGCCTACTGTTCAACTTTTCCACTAAACCATGAACTTTGCAGCTATAGTCATGTTATATGATTGTTATTTGCGCAATGCATTAGATGTGTTGGGATCTGAACCCTTAACCTTACTGGCTTATTAGATGGAAACTAACGTTATGTTGTGCAAAATAAAGAAACACTAGCTTATATTTTCTCTCAGCATCTCTTATCTCGCCCTGGACTTTTCCTCAAACTATGAATCACCGCTAGCGCTTCAAACAAACTGTTAAACATTCAGTGAAAAGCGCAGAGCCTGACTCATCCAACCTTGCAAAATAAACACAAGGACTTCGACAGTTTATAGAAACAGGGAAATTTTATTTAAAGCACTTTGTCCCCTACATAGAAAAATATGATTGATTTAAGTCAACGATAATAAATAGAGTACCTGTTTTCTCGCAGGCCCCGCTGATGCGTACAGTAGTACAATCAATATCCAGTTTTCGCGACACAGCAAAGGCACGGGTATTTACCGTAAATCTGCACAGTCTGATGGAGTGCCCGGGCATGAATGGCATAGGACGGGTGAACTCAATATGACCCCGAGGAGAGTTACTTACACGGGGAATAACAATGTGACAGTGATTGGTGCAATGGATCGTACAACCTTTCACGTTAGCTCCAGGTTTAGATTTTTTTTCAAACACATTCTTTCCAAGTGAATTGGAAATTTGATTATTATCTGGGAGGCAGACCAGAACATGATATAGGTTTCACATCCATTAAAAATGGTCCCTCAAGTGACTCTCAAAGCGAATGTGCACAGAATCATACGCTGTTAGGTTGATAATGTTGTTTTTCTGTAAAAGTATGTCGTGCAAACCTTAAAAGCAAAAAAATTCATTGAATGAAGTGGATTCGGGGTATAGGGAAGTGTCATGGTATACGATTCTGGATGTTTAAGCATGTCATAATATGCGCCATTTTATGTGTCAAATATAAATGCAGCAGTTATACATAACCAGAAGACTGATCATTCTTAACGTAACAGAAACGTCTTTACAACATTCAGGACCCCAGGACCACACACAAATACTCTGTGTCAAGCATCCAAAGTCTGTATTTACCACAAGCGAATCAGTGTTGCTAAATTAAAAAATACTGTGATTTTCTTTTTTATAGTGTAAAACATACATAGGCTGTAAGTCATCCTCCGTATTTTTTTCATCTGCATTAAAAACAAAGAAAAATATTTTAAATATTTTAAATATCAAGGAAATTATAAGGCTTAAATGTTCCTCTCGTCTTGTTGACCTCCCCACACTTCAGTCCAGCAGAAGAGTATTTGGAAAGCTCATTCATTTCAAGTTCATTTCCACTCCGTTAATATTCCACAGGATGGTTTTCAAAGCTGCGTAGCGACATGGACCACTAGCCGTAGAGCTGTAGTGAAGAAAAAGCCCTGATTGTCAAAAAAAGGTCTTGATCATGACCGCTGTCTTCAGGCTATAAAGCAATTGACTCATTACAAACGCTCCACAGACGTATAACGATGTCCTTTGTTACGTTGTTTAGAAGTCGTCGAAATGTTTGGTCGAGTTTTCACCACCCCGCTTGGTGTAAACCAGTCTGAGGTGGGTGTGGCGATGATGTCATTGGTTTCACAGTTCGCTGCTGTATGAATTGCAATCAAAACAAAAATTAAAGCTCCGATTTTATAGTCTGTACTCAAGAGAGGCATGGGTCTGTATGACGGCAGCTTCGTTCCTACCTCTAGACACCAATTCCTTAACCAGAGCAGCATTGGCCTTTTTCTCAAAGGACAAGATCAATTCACTCTCCTGTGTGCTAAAGTAAATTTGAAACAGGTTTCAGATGTTCCTCTGCGCTGTGAGGTACTTGAGAGCAGCAGAACCGTACTTTCGAGAAAGGTCTTGATGGAACTCGTCCTTTAAAGTTGTCAAGCAGTAACGATAACTCGGACTGGATCGGAACTTCGAGATGTCAAAGCTTGGCGCGTGGGGCATGTGGATCATAAAGGCATTTGGTAACACAATGAGATCATACTCCTGCGAAAGAAGACAGAGATTAGCGATAAATCATCTGGGTTTAGAATCATCTAAGGCAGGGGGTTTCAAATTGGCGTCCAATTTGATCAAATAAATGACTTTTCTCATTTGTAGATTAAATCGTATATTACAAGAGCAAGAAAAAATATTAGAATAACTCAATGTACTCAAATTGAAACTAATTTGAGATTTAAAATATACAATTTTCCATGTTTCCTTTGGGTGTTTAAATATGTCTTAAATTTTGGGGTGGAGTCTCTCAAACAAGGGTGATCATACTGTATTTGCTGGTCCGTGGTTCTAAAAGATGGAAAACCACTGATCTGAGACACCTTACCTGAGCGTCAAGCTCCATGATATGAGATACTTTGTTCCAGCCAAAGCCTACAAATCTCTGATCATACTCGGGACAGTCTCGTCGTACAACAACGTACGGCTCAAAATCTGCTTCCCACTCCACTTTGTATGGGGTTGTGGCTGTCCTCCATTTGGCATAATTGGTTGGGGCGTGACCCTTCGTCCATACATGATACCTATAATACAAAACCCCTAATTTTATTAACAGTTAAATTATATGGGGAAAATCCTAGAATGTTGTAGATCTCTACTGTACCTGAAGGTGTAGAGAGTCCCCATGTCCAGCATTGACAGCAGCTCAGCTCTAGATTTGGGGAAGGAAAGGCGGTATCTCAACGTCTCAAAGGCGGGTACAACCAGGGCTTTCTTGGTGTTGGCCATGTCCAGTTGGACAATACTTTTTCTACACACAATAAAGATAAAACACTTAAAAATATTAGAACAATTATTTTAAGATCCACATATTAAAGCTATTCAAAGTAGCAGTGGTTACTGACCTGAGGTAATCGTACAGGCCGTACATGGGAAGAAAGTCTACATCAGTCAAAAAGACGTACGGCGTGTTGACATTGCGAAGAGCCACGTTGCGTACCAGATTGACAGGGTAGAACTGGCCTTCCTTATAAACAATATGATAACCCACATTCTTGCGGTTTTTGAGCACTTCAGAGGCCTGAGCGTAGCGGAGGAACTGCTGGGCCTCGGCATCAGACATGTACAGGGCCAAGCTAATGGGGCCCTCCCAGTGTTTACAGATGGCCTCCAGCATCTGCAGTCTGTGAACAAAGAGAAAGAATCTCTGGTAAAACAGATGCTTTAAAAAAAAAACGTTTTTTAAACCTGGCACGTTCAGTGTTTTTCAATCTGATTTTCTTTTTTGTCTAATGCTTTCAGTTCTGTTCTTGTTTGAGTGTGAATATATTTTCTAGATAAACTGTATTTTGCGAATTATGAGATTTTTATTCGAAATTTGGCGTTTCCCATCATTCGTTTCTGATGCGAAACTTAAAAATGCGCCAGAGTGATGGAAACATAGCTCCTGTCTTAATATGAGAGATAAACATGTATAGAAGATGCTGTGAACTTGCAGTGCTTGTAATAATCGCTGCTCATTTCAATCTCGGTGCTCCACAGGGTCCATTAAACCCAACATTAGATGTGACAGTTCTGTAATTAAATTGCATTGGCATGATCGGTGACTGCAGATCTGCACTCAGACAGATGTTCAGTCATCCTCACCTGTCCATAGAGAGCTGTGCGACCAGCGTGACGTCCGTGCCGTCGTCTGTAGGCGTGTATTCATACTGCAGGAAGTACAGGTGAACCCTGTGCAACATGATCCGCTCCCTGCGGAAGTCATAGCACTGGTCGTCCTCATCTAACTCCTCCAGTGCTTGCTGAAGCTGGAAAACATGAATCATGAAAAACTGAATCACTCTGGTGAAACAACATTATGCAGACTCTAGTTATGAGGCACTTTGAGATTTTAAGATACACTTCCTCCCTAAATTCAAGGCCGAGCTGCATGTAAGCCATGAAGATTCACTGCATAAAACATAGCGCTGATGTCCTTCTGAAACATCTCCATATTTTGTGATTTTTATTTTTCCCAATAAAAACGATAAAAAAGTGCTTGTCAACTTTGACAACAGGGTATTTAATCATGTAAAAAGCACAGTGTTTTTTCCATTTCCTGAAAAACTGTGAATTTGGACATCCAAGGTTTTGGAAGGACAACAATGATAACTGTATTTTATTTTATTTAGTAGAAGACTTCCTTATCACAACCAATAATATGAACACTGAAAAGTGTTGTTAAAAGTGCATTTATTTGGACTAGTGCTATCAAATATCAAAACACATTTTTGTGTTTATATTATATATAGCTAGTGTATTTATATGTATGCATAATTACACAAACATGCGTGTATATATTTCAGAAATGTGTAGTAAATATGTATTATATTATATGTTATATTATATTATATGTAATATGTGCATTTACTGTATATACACATATACATATACACAACACACACTATATTATATAAACACAAACATCTATTTTGGAATCGATTAATCGCGATTAATCGCTTTGACAGCACTAAAATAGACAAATATCCTATTCATTTCTTAGTCTATGTTGTCTATACGGCACATTCTCTCACCACTGTGCTCTCTGAGCTGGCCTGGTTGGGACAGCCGAAGAGCTCTCGCCGGAGTAGATTCCCGTCGTATTCCAGAAACGTCAAGTAAAGATTGCGGAAAAATTCCACATGCTTGTTTTTTACTCGCAGCTTTGTGGGGGAGTTCCAGTGAATGACCTGCGGGAGAACGTAGTAAAACGGAGGCGTAAATAACTTGAAAGACATAATTTGCATACTAAAATGGAAATTATGCAGGAAATGAATGTGAAGGTTGGGTGAACATTTGCATTAGAGACAATTTGCAACAACACACTCAATAAATTTAGCAATGATTAAAGCAAAGCCAAAAGCAGAGGAAGCAGCACCCCACCACCCTTTAAAGCTGGACACAGTGATGAACATTATGCCCACACATCATTTTCACTAGTTGTGTAAAAATGTCTCAATTATTTTTAGTTGTACTTATCTAAAATGTTTCTAGTGTATTGTTACCTTCAGGTCTGATACTTCAGTGTAACACTGTTCAGAGCGTGTGTGGTCTGATAACTGGACATTCCAGAAGCAGGGAAGCTGATGTACCAGAACTGGGTTTTGTTTAATGAATGCATTGAATATATCCTGTGCAAGCATAAAACAATAACAGAATAAATTTGGTGCATGATACAACATTCTTCAGCTATTGTTCAGTCAGATTTTATCACTGTTCATCACATCTCACACTGGCTAAGAAATAAAACTTGTTTTAAAAGCGTCTTTTGTCATATATTGTGGATGAAGGATAGGGACCTGGTCTGCCAGAGACGTCGACAGCATGCTCATTAGCTCTCGCTCCGCCGTCAGTCTCCACATCTGTTCCCAACCAATCCTGCGCAGTTTCTCAAGGTACAGTAAAATCACACCTGATGCCCGAAAACAAAACATCTGTTGAGTCTGATGCAATGGGATTCCGTATATTTACATATCCATGAATATGTTTAGAGGCTGTGACTCATAATTGGGTTGAGGGTCTGTTATGATGCAAATGATTCAATGCAACAAACCATATTATAATGCTCACACAAAGTTTACTGTACTATTACCAATTTGTTTCTCTTTTTCACCTGGCCGACAAATATCCTGGCAGTTTTGGTAAAGATTTATTCAGGTTCAAACAACCAAGACTACATTAAATGGATAAGGATAAACATAATTTACACTACATGGTCAGAACAATTGTTTATGTAGTTAATAGGGCTGTCCGACGATTAATCGCGATTAATCGCATCCAGAATAAACGTTTGTGTTTACACAGTATACTGTATGTTGGTGTCGTGTGCATATTATTTTATGTATTTATAAACACAAAGACATATACAAATATGCATATATATTAAGCAAATATTTACATGTATTTATTTATATTTTTCAATCATTTAAATGATATGTAAATGTTTATACTTTCTTTTCCCTTAAATATATACATGCAAGTGTACATGTTTATAAATACAAAATAATATGCACAGTACACATACATATATTATGTAAACACAAACTTTTATTTTGATGGATGCGATTAATCGCAAACGTTTCACAGCCCTAGTAGTAAATAAATGTAACCTTTGTGTTTTGTAGCAAAAGTAGTTCAAATGTAAGCTCACCTGTATTAAACCCCCGTCCAAGGGCTGGCCAGGGTTTATGATTTTTCCACAGATTACCGAGGTACCAATCACTCTGATTCTCCACCAGACCAATCACCTGTTTCTCTGCAATCACAACATCGGTGTTACATCAACATCACTGCACAGCTGTCATTCTCCATGCAATGAGTAATCACCTGTGAACTTGCGGAAGATGGCCCATAGCTCGGCGATGTCGGTGGCGAAGGTGATGTCCGTATCGAGGACGATGACCTTTGAAAGGTTGAATGGCAGAGCTTTGGTGAGGGTGAGCTTCATCAGGCCATAAATTCCTGAATAGTGTTTGTTTGGTATCCATGACACCTCCGACTACATCACACAGAAGAAAGACGAAGAGAGAAATTTCTTAAAAACTAGCAACAGAGCACTGAACAGTCTGTCCATTTTTTGGTGACCGTCCGGATGTTATTTTCTTCAAATTTCTTCAATAAACAGTTGTAAGTCATTATTCTAGCAGCTAAGATGCATCACAGCATTTAATTCACAGCAACAAAGTATTTAAAAAAAGCGAAACATTAAATATGTGAACGACAACGGCTTCTTGGGCCTTCATGTGTATTAAAGGAACACTTTGTCGTTTTTAACCTTAAAATAATCTCTCTAAAATAATTTCAGTGGTAGAACAACTCTTAACTGGACGAATTCTACTGCCGCAGCTTTCTGAGCAGCCTCATAGCGGCTACAACCACACAGCATGGTGCTAACAACGCCAAGGTTGTGGGTTCGATCCCAGGGCATTGCACATACTTAGAAACAAAATGTTTAGGATAATGCAATGTAAGTCGCTTTGGATAAAAGCGTCTGCAAAATGCATAAATGTAAATGCAATGTGCATTGCGTTGCCCACGGAGAAGCTTATACAACGACACTAGTCACAGACAATTGCACTTATCAACCACATGTGGGAACCCGTGAGCAAATGTTCCAAAGTGCTGCTTTAAAAACAGTCGTTTTAGAGAGTAAACGCAAGTATGGCACGATAACATCACGAACATGCTAATTCGCACCTAACGTCACCTGGCACCATAGTGACGGGTAGTAATACACAATGACAACCTCTGATGACATCATTCTGCACACAATTTTTCAGACCAATCAAAAGCTCTCTAGAATTTGGAGAATCAAGCGTCCGCCCTTCGCTATGGGCAGAACCCACTCAACATGTCCCATATGTTTTATGCATCAACAAAGCTGTAGATTTCAAGGCACTTCAGTTGGTCTTTAAGCGCATAATCATGTTTTCAAAAGACTGACCACATCATTCACAGTGACATAAAGCTACAGAGTTTATTTTAAAAGGTTTGGTGTAGCTCTCCACCAAGAATTCGTCCAATAAATGACCTGATTTTTAAACCCAAAAAAAGTGTTCAAACGATGATATCACATTGAGCTTTTACAGAAGCATAAATCTTCCTCTAACAACCTCGGAGCACACGCAACGTATATCTAGAAGGTTTACAATAACCACTGCTCAAAATCAATTTCCCTACAGTAACCTTACCGTTACTCTGTATACAGAATCATCTCTGAGACATCTATTCACACAACCCGAAACACTCGCTGCGCGTTCCCTGTTTGCTTCTGTATTCTGTGGTTGTATAATCATCCGCTCCCAATATATAACCCTTCACAGTTCTTATTGTGTGTCTTATCTTTTCAGCGTACAGCCTTAATGACCTGAACTCAGGTTTAATAATAATCTGCGAGCGAGGGCTTGATTGAAAAAGGCTGGATTTCCTGCAGCTTAGCTTTCATATACTCAGGAGAGCAAAGAGGTCTCTGTACACGGCGGAGAGGCGCAGGATGTAAAATCTGCATGATTAGAGAAGGCTCCGAGCCAAACAGCTGACAATCAGAGATGAACTCGAAGCGGAGGGGGGTTCACGAGAGAGGACGAGATAGAACATATCTGTGTTATTGTGCACGCGAGTGGGCGTACGCATTCACGTGAGCGTCCTTGAGTTCGGGAGAACTCGAACGATGTCTCCTTGAATGTGCGTGCGTGTGAGGCGCTCTTTGATTGTCACGTCGCTCTTTCAGCCAGCCGTGCGCTGCATAGAAAAAATCCACAAACAGACAGTGAATAATTCAACGCCGCGGCGAAGCCAGCTCTCGCACGGCAAGTCTTAAAAAAAACAGGCGCACTGTCACTTTAAATGTATGACTAGAAAATTAATAATTCTGTGTTTCCTTTGGAGCGTAGAGGAGCTTTCAGAGAGCAAAATCTCTTGAGGTCGCCGGAGTGTAAACAACCTTGATGTCTTCACTGTCAACGATACGCAGTGCTGTCCTGAAGGGACCTTTGCCCCTTCGTTACGACCCATCCGCACATCTGACACACTTTTATTGGTGCTCGGAGAGGTTTGCATCCGGCATCGCAGCCTGTGTCATTTCAAAACTGTATCTTCTTATGTTTTCCCATAAAAGGTGCCGTGTTTTTTGGAGGATCTATTGACAGAAATGCAATATAATATACATCTATGTGTGCGGAGGTGTCTTACATAATAAAGCGGTATGTTTTTTTTTACATTGGAATGAGCTATTACTATCTACATACACCGCGGGTCCCCTTGCATGTAGTATCGTGTTGTTTCTACAGTAGCCCTAAATGGACAAACTGCTCTACAGAGCTCCGTTCATAAAAACGTTAACTCCTTCAACAAAGAAGTGAAAACGTGACGACTTCTTTAGCCCTGTGTCAGCCATTGTAGTGCTTCGAATGGGAAGGGGAGGAGTGAGCCGTTGGTAGCCATTCGCAACCTCACCGCTAGATGGCGCTGACTTTCATACACTGGACCTTTAAGAGGCAGGTACTTACTTTAAGTTCATCTGCGTCATAGAAGCTGACTTGTACGGACGGCACCATCCACGACTGGAACAGAGTGCTGAGGATCTGATTGGCCACCGTGTCGGTGATGAAATGAAAGTGCAGGGGGTTTCTCCTGGAAGAAGAGAAATTGTTATAGAATTTATGCTGTTGACCAAAATATTAATCACAATGTTGTGTTCACACCCGAGAAGTGTTTTAAATATATTTTAAATATGTAGTAATAAATATCTCTTAATGTATTTGTGTTGGCTGGATTTGCGACTTTCCACATTTTTCAAAAGGTACATTCAAGTTCAAACTTCAGAACATTTAAAAGTATTTAGAAATGTTTTATATTTCTGATTTACAATTTCAGGTTATACTTGTACAGTCATATAAAAAGAGGCATAAAATCTAAACAGCAAAATCTAAATATTCATTCTTTCCCACTCTTCATAAATATAGTTCCATCATAATACAGCAAGTATTTTTTCGTTTTTTTACAATATTTGCTTTTAATAATTTATCAAAAAATGGTGAAAACACTCAACTTTAAATGTATTTATTTGACCTTTTCGTAAAAAGGCAAACAACAGCATATCAGAGAATATGGCTTTCATTCAAATATACCGAAACAATGCATAGAAAAAAGCTGACAGGAAATAAAACCTATATTTAAGTTTTATCTGTTACTTATATCTGTTGATCCTCTTATGTAGTAATATTTTGTACTCATTCTCCTGATTCAATAAGCTTTGTGTATGTTGTGTAATTTTTTGCCGACCCTCTTTAAATTCTTCTCAAAGCTAATCTTCAGTTTATACTTCAAGTAAAACTATGCAACATGAACACAAACTCTTTAATGCATCTTTAATAATAATATAATATTTAAATTTTCCATAATTGGACATACCATTTGGCCACTGCTGTATATAAAGCATAAAGCTATCAACTCATAGGCTCTCACCTGTGGAACAGGATGGATTTGACCAGAGTGACGACATCTCGACTGGCATTGTGACCCGCACACACACATGCCACGTGAATCAACTGTGTGTGAACAGAGTTTCAGATGAAACATTCTTGTACAGATAAATGGTGTGGTCTCATTTACCATCTTCATAACGTCTAACAGCTTCTAAACAGATTTATATTTCCTGACAGAAGCTAATGTGCCATCTCACCTCACACTTCTCGGCGGTGGGCGAGCGAGAGCACTCGCTGTGATTGGCCCGTTCCTCGGCCGTGTTCTCCACATCCTCCGGACCGGTGTCCGCCGACGCCACCCACTGCTGGTTGCCATAGTTACCATCGGCAGGCTGGGCAGCCAGGCCCTGCGATTGGCTCAGCTGTAGCCGGATCTGCCGGTTCTCCTCCTCCACCTCTCGAACCCGTGATGCCAGGACGTCCCGTTCCAGCAGCCGAGCTTCCGTGGATTCCACCAGGCATGCCGAGAGGAGCAGGGAGCGCCCGTCTGATGCACAACACGTTTCATTTCATTTGAGTGGTTTTGACAGATTGCACCCCAGAGATAGATGGATGAGAGGTAGGGGAAGAGGGAGCACGGCGTGAATTTGTAGAGAGACAGTAGGTTAAGACATCTCAATATACACGGTGATGTTGGTTGAATGATTAGAGCGGCAGAAAATTGGGTGCGATCGGGAAGAACAAAGTAACAGGCGTTGAATTTTTTCCATGCATTTGATCTCATTGAAATAGGTGAAGATTATTCAACCTGATTAAGCAAAGCTCCAAACAATCTGTCTGAAATTGTCTTCGTTCACTATACGAAGACGGTAAGCCTGTTTTAATAGGACTAAGGGAGTGATAAATTCAGCGAGGTGTTTAGCATATGTTGAAACATACACACGCACAAACAAGGCGGTGCAGTAAAAAAGGATCAAATTGAAGTGGTAAAGATTTGCCTCTAGGTTTTACTTGGTCATTTTGATTCCAATTAAAGAAGACTTTATTGACAATGGAAAACATCATTACACCCCATTTGTTTCCCATAAAGACCCTTGAGGCATAAACTGAAGTTAGTTAAAGATGCTTTGAGCATTTGTTTTAATGCCACGCATAAATTGACCCCACAACGTGCCAGATATCACTGAAACAGATGTTGTGAGAAATCACACCTGTCTTTTGAACAGCCCAGGCATTGAAAACACAACAAAAAGAACAGCTTTCCATTTTTTGGCCAATCACAAAACCAAGCAGTTGGAAACGCTCTTTCCAAGTGAATCATTTCTAACTTTAGAGTTTTTGTTTCTTAAGTCTTCTATTAAACTCTAGTTTCATGAATTCATGCAGTACATGTATATGTTGCATGTGTGTGTTTGAGGAAATATGACAGAGATAGAGATGCAGCACAGAACATATGAGAGAGCGAGCTTCTATACCCATTAACTTGCTTAGATCTGACTGCAGATCAGTTGGTATCAGCACTGATATTGTGTGCATGACTGAACCGTCAGAGGATGATTTTAACACGTGTCCCCAGATAAGGCTTTGACTGACAGTCTCAACACCCATGTCATCTGAGCTTAAGGGGAAAACTCTTCGTCTGTCCAGAATTTACATCAGAAAACTAAACCAGATCTCATAGAACTCGCTTTCTCTAAAGATCTAAAGACCTGACGATAAGCCCATCGACACTCACTTTCTGAGTTCCCCACGAGCAGGTAGACCCAGGTGAAGAGGATGATGAAACTCAGAGAAACCACCAGCAGCTTCAGCTTCCCTCGGCACGGGCAGAGCATCATGGGATTGTGGAGGACTGGGCGGGAAAGGGGGGAGCGATCAGGTTGGGGTCACTCTGATACTGGTCTTCTGCAGCATCCTCTCTTCTGGAATTAGAGATAGAGGTGTTTTTTTATTCAATTGTATTAAAATGTACAAATATTATATATATATGAATTAGCCACCACCAAATTCCGGTGGGATTGTGTCGATAATCTTTAAAAAAATGATAACAGTGTAGTAGGTCTCTTTAACAAATTTGACAAAAAGTAAGAGACAAACATTATTAAAAAGCTTTGCACATTCCAAATGGGCCTAGCAATACATCACTGAAACCTCAGAGGTAACAGGTTTCTAAACACACGCATTTGAAACAGCCAATAAAAAGCATCTGCATGACAGGACAGTGCAGATATGGGTTCAGTAATAAATATTGATCCAATGTTGTTTACCCTGTTTGTGCAATATAGTGTCTGCATTAAGAGCATTAGACGCCTCCTTGGGGAAATAATGTATTATCAAACTAAACCCGGCCTCAACTTTCCTGGATGATACGCATTGCGCATACACGCCAAGTAACTTTACCCCACTGGTTCACGTCTGGCCTCGCGCGACGTAGGCTACACGACAGCCATTGTTGTTTACAGCGCTCTTAATTAAAGAGCAAGCAGTAGGAGGCTCTTCATCACCACAACAGACACAGATTAACAACACCCAAAAAGAGAGAGAAAGAGAGAGCGGGCGTAAAAGAGACAAAATCGTCTTTGTTTTATTATGAGCTTAATTAATCACGCTTACGTATAATTAGACACACGCCTGCAGGAAACAAGATTGGATGCTGGCGAGGAAAAAAAGCTAAATGAGAGACGCTTAGGCGAGAGTGTGACGTTTTTGAGATTATTACCTTCGCCCCTGGGATTTGAGAGGAAGTTTTGAGGCGCTGTGGTCGCTTTTATTTTTGCCTAAATAAGTGCTTTGCATACACAGAGATTGTGCTGGTTTCCGCTGATTTGATGTTCTTGGTTGATTCTAATTTCAAAACTTTGAATATCGCCCATTATAAAAATAAACGTTGCCCGTTGAATCACTAGTAGAGAAACACTGCAAAATATGTGACTCTGCCACTGAACACCTACAGAAACTGAAGTCATTTTTTATGATTTACTCTTTTTTACATAAATTCATTCTACATAATGCCTTTTCTATGAAAATATAACCTTGATAGCTTTAATATTGATTAAGGCCATGTCAAAAGATTGAAACCAATGTTTAGGAAGTCAGCCACTGGTGCAATAAATATCATCACTACAGTATAATTAATAATTATATTACAATTATTAATTTTTATATTATAAATGAAAATATGAGTTATGAATCTCTATCATATGATGTATAATTTACAGTGATATTGAACACATGATCTATTTTGGTATTTGTTGGCTATAACTTTGATGCTCAAAATCCTGTAATGAGACTTAAGGCTGAATTTTTTTTAAATACTTATTATATAGTTATTCGGTTTTATATCGTTCTAACAACAAAAGCTTGTCGACTTTATGTAAAAAAACTTCCTCCACAGCATAAACGTATCTAATCATTTATGTTTTTTCTCAATACAAAATAACTCTATAAACTAATGGTACTGTTTAGCTTGGTTCATGAAATGTTTATATGCTCTCCCACGTGTAACTCGCTTTGGATAAAAGCGTCTGCCAAATGAATAAATGTTAGGTAAATGTAATAATTTAAACTTTTGCATATTCAAAATTTGCATTCGGATCAACAAGTAAATAATAACAACATTTTAATTTATCTAACCCCTTTATTTGGCCTGTTTAGTCTGTATATATACACTGCAAAAAATGACTTTCTTACTTAGTCTTTTTATCTTGTTATCCAGTAAAATTGTCTACAAATTCTTGAATCAAGAAGCATTTTCTTGATGAGCAAAATTACCTAAAAAAATAAGTCTTGTTTTAAGTTAAAAAATATGTAATTTCAGTGAATTTGTGCTTAAAACAAGCAAAAAAATCTGCCAATGGGGTAAGAAAAATAATCTTGAATTAAGTTTGACCTTTTTCTTAGTCACTCAATTCAAGATTATTTTTCTTACCCCATTGCAGATGTTTTTGCTTGTTTTAAGCACAAATTTACTGAAATGTCATTTTTTTACTAAAAAACAAGACTTATTTTCTTAGGTCATTTTGCTCATCAAGAAAATGCTTCTTGATTGAAGAATGTTTAGACATTTTTACTGGAAAACAAGAAAAAAGACTAAGTAAGAAAGTCATTTTTTGCAGTGTAAATATTTTTTCCTATAGTGGATAGTGTGACTGTGGTAGATTATTTCTATTTTCCAGTTTTTGTTTGTCTCTTTTAGTTGTATTGTCCCTATGTGGCCACCTCTGGATCTCTGTTTGATAAATGATGTCCTTCATCGTCTGACTTTGCCTTTGTTTGTTTGTTTGTTGTCTTGTATGTGGGCTCAAGAGTGGCTCTCTTACACACTCAAGGCCTTTCTGAGCACTCCGCTGCTTGTTACCGGACAAACACATCAGCTGCAAATAAAACACCTTAAACTTCAGGGATGCCAAGTATGTGAGGTTGTTGGGGAAAAAGCAAAAATATAAAAGTGTACAGTGTGTCTCTCTACACGTTCTTAGTCAGACACCACAAGTTACAACACAGTTTATATGCCTCCGTCCTCTAAACAGAGCACATGTCTGGAGACAAATAGCTGACCTTTATTAATGGGTCTTATGATATGTAACCTCAAGCAATTAACCCACAGAAGAGGAGGATATTTCTGCAGTGCAGTCTCGACAGCATCATCCTCACCAAAATTCTCTTCATTACACAGACAAAATCTACACTGACAGAGATACAAAGAGGTTAACCGGAAAAAATCTGCTGACTGACTCGGTCGTAGATAACAGAATTACTCAGTCACTCATTATCGACCCATGATGCAACGCGGCTCCTTCATTCTTTTGTTGTCTACATCATCATCCATCAAATCTCTATGGGTCAATAAACTGACACTCGTTGTTTCCGAATGTATTTGTTTAAAAGAAATACGTGCGCGTTGTTTTCCTCGTGGCTTTCTAACCAATCCCCTGAGACGTAAATGCAATGTGACTGATCAACCTGGAGCTGAAATGGCATCAACACTGTCTAGTTTAATGTAGAAAATAAATGCAATTTTTATGTTGCTTGCAAAATATGTAGAAACATGCTTTCCGGGTCCATCTCGTATTGTTTCGGCACCTCTCACCAGAGCTAACCAGCCAAACCAAAGAAAAATGTGAGAAATATTTATCAAAAGTAAAAACATGTTTTTAAATAAATACTGAGATTTTAAGATTGGGGAAACACAGTGACAGTGGATTAATATTAAGCATATTAAACAAATGCATATATAAGTTGTTCTAGTAGTTTTTACTTGAGATTGTATCTCAAACTGTAGATCACAGGTTTGATTCCCACAGAATGCATGAATGGATCAAATGCAACCGTTAAATCTGAATTATTTCACGCAGGCGCGCACCGCAGCTGCATTCTGCTAAAACAGACCGATTTTCTGCTCTTTCCAGCTGATGCACCTGAAGATTCGATCCGATAGATGCCTCTGACCGCACACCTAAATGCATTGAAATCTTTCTGCCTCTCTTTCCCTCCTCCTCTCCAGGACCCTCAGACATCACAAGCCGGTGGTGCACGTCCAGCATTAAAGGTCAGCTGGTCAGAATTGTAAATGGTCAGGTTTTCACATCGTGCCCCCTGGCAGTTAGAGGATGTCTTTCAACTGCGGCCAAACACCCGGCGTCCTCAGAGAAGCCCTCTGGCCAGTTACACCTTCCCACCCTCATTAAAGCAACAGAATCACAACCAGTAGTTATCACTTAACATAAGGCAAGCAGATGGAATATGACTGACAATCATATTGTCTGTATAATTCAACAGGTTTTTTAACTTGACATGATATGTCGACAAAAGCAGCAAGCATCATATGAAAAATGATGTAATGTTGTGTCTAAAGGGTTCTCATGCTTTTCAAGCAATTAATTCCTACGACCTTTTCAGTCTTTTGTGACTACAGAATAAGATTTTCTAAAATCTTTGAATAAATAATTACATGAACAAATAAAAATGACTTTTGTAAAGTTTTGCCAGTTTGAATAACACAGAGTAACAGATGTTTGTTTCGCACGGCCTTTATAGTTCTTGTACAATTCTGTGGTGCTAATTATTGTGGAAATATGAAATAAATTTAGGTACATTTTAAACTTATATTATTACTTACGATATATCGGTGTATTGTAATAAACAAAAACTGTAAAAATGTTCACATATTTAAAATTATTTTCAAATTTTCACCGTCAGAAAGTTCTAGAAATGTCTGTAGCACGGGGAAGGTGGGATGAAGCGATGATGGGTGACTACGTCTGAAATTTTGTTCGTAAGGACAGTATTAGTCATTAAAGATAAAAAACATCAAATGTACACTTCAGAAGTTTTGGACGACTCATTTTTAGTAACTGTTATCTTAGACTGTTGTTTTGAGTTATTGTCATTTCTGCGTAAAAGTAATAATACCGAAAGGTGTGAAAATATTTTTCTGTTTTTTTTTGTGAGTGAGTATCGGTGATGGTAATAAAAAAATGATTGTGATTTTCGTACTCAGCATGTTAAACTTCATAAAGAAACAGTAAAAATTTAAGCGTAACATTCTAAAAAAAAATCTAAATGTTTCTATCCAAGCAGTTTCTATACGGTGATCACTAAAAGTGATGTCCAACTTTGGACAATTGGTGTAGCCATTAGTATTATTCTCAAGTATTATTAAAGATTAATAAAAATGTGTATTCCTGTTGCATATGAAGAGTTTGGTTCCAAAATGAGATTACTCAAAAATGTACTGTGAAATATCATGTTTTTATTATGTTTGCATTGTATTTTATTGTTTGTTAGCTGTATTTTTTTTAGTTATTATTGCTTAATTCAAAGCAAATCAACTGCAGTTGATTGATATTTGGAATTCACAATAAAATACATGATTTAAAAAAAATAACTGAGTTATCTTATTTTGGATCCCAATTCTCCATATACTTGCGCACGGTTTAAAGAGAGAAGGCCTGGGAGAATAAACATAAATACTATGAAATACTACAAATAATATACTCCACATACAAATAAATACTATAACATATGAAATACTATATAATACTACAAAATATTACTACACAAGAGGATCAACAGATATTACAAATAGATAAAACTGTAGTCAACGAATGTTTTACTACCTCTGAGCTTTTTATTTTTCTGTATTTCTCTATATTAAAAAAAAACTATATTTCCTATAGTTTACCGTTTTGCCAAATAATTGTATCTAATAAGTTTAGTGTGTTGTCCATTTTGTACCATACACCTCACATTTTGTTTTGATTTGATTTGATCTGAGGGGGGGATATATTGTTCAGTTATGGCTCACATCACTTATGGCCACTACTGTATGTTGATTTTCCCAAAAACTGTAAACACTGCAGCTCAAAATTTAACCGTCCAATAGCATAAATTGAGGTCAGGACTACCTATCTAGTTTTATCAGAATTATTATGAAAACTTGACTTAAAAAGTCATTATTTTGCGACCCCTCTTGGTAACGCTAATGTTGTGTGAATTACTTAATAAAATTCCCAGCTATTTCAAGGATTGAAACAATTTCACGAGCCCTCTCTCGTTTCTCTTTTTGGCAGTAAATGATTCTTAACCGAAATCCAATAGACGTCGCACCTGGTTTGAAGAGCCGGCGGGAGCACGTCCCCTCTGTTTGTATTGGCACAGGTAAGCAGTCACCTGATTCTCTCATGGCTAGAGGTCTGATCATCGGCACATAAATCTCTCTGCTTCACATCTTTCATCTCCTGCTTATTAATATTCTCTGAACAGAGAGTGAGAGAACGGATGAGACAACATCACCTCGGGGCTCGTCTCTACTGCATGAAAGGCTCGGATGCTTTGGAGATGAGGTCACATTGGGCTTTTGCTCTCACTTTTCCACTTTTGTGTCTTAATATTACAAAACCTGCCCGTGCTTGCTTTCGTTGGAATTGGCGAATCTCTCCGCTCGAGCGCTGCACTGCCGCATCAGCCGAATCTGCGCTCGCCCGGACGATTTTTCCAAACGGAAAATGCGTGCAGTTTACGGCTTTTGTTTAAGGTGCCTTTTAATAGGTCACTTTGTGGAGGAACTTTATGATGCAGGGCTTTTAAAAGGTGATAGGCCTCCACCCAAAGCATCCATTAAACCGGAGCGAGCAGAGAGTGAAAGTGATGAGGGAACAAAGCAAGTGAGAGAGTGAAAGGGGTCGAGGCAGGCTATCTGGGCAGCTTTCATAAGGATCTTTTGTCGAACAAGCAACAAGACCCCGCAGTCCTGCTCTTCAGGGACAGGTGCGCTAGTAAAACAGAAATTACTGTGCTGGCGTGAGCGGAGGGGGTTGAAATACTATACACAACGCTCAGCCCCCAGTGGATTTTATAGCCTACATACTCATCTCATCTGCAGTAGGGCCATACACATTAAACCAGTGAGCCCCTTTTAGTGCACTCCGCTATTGATCGGGATGAATAAACAGTGCGGACGCCCTCTTATCTGAAAGTCCACTTATCAACCTATATCAAAGTTCCATGAATGCATGAAAGGACAGAAGACTTGTAATAGCTCGCATACCTCCGTATACATACTTTCAAACCTATTCATGGCGAAACGTACTGTATGTTCCAGAAAATTGCATCATTTTGTGGATGTAAAAATACGTTCTCCTGTCTGAGCCTTTTATGCACACAGACAGCCATTTGTATGATTTCTTTGAAAACTTTCCATGAGGGCATGAACTCTCGCCATTGTGCTCGAGAAGTTGGACAGCGAAGTCACTTCAGATAACAGTGCATACTTTGATGAATATTTAACATTTTAATCTCTGGGTTGGTTATGTTTCATTGGTGCCGAGCAGGACAGATGGGTAACCCAGAGCTGCACTGCATCTGTCAGTCACACTATGATAATGTCATTAAAATGGAATTCAAATCTCTGTGGGGACAGAAGGACACTAGTGTTGCCCTTTTAAATGGGGAATATAGTCATGAACAAAATCGGCTGAATGAAATACAAATCACTTCAAGTCGGTCTCCATACACACGACATGAAGATTTTGAGCGTATTTAGCCAGGATAGATTGTGAAAAATATATACATATAATGGCGGCAGAACGTCTTCACATGTCCAGGACGAATCTCATTGGTTCTCGTGTGTTTCAGAATCTGTAACATCTCTGATACACGCGAAGCCGGCATGCTACCATCATGCGTGTAGTTTTCAGTCTATAAAGCAAGTCCAACACATCTGTCTTGGCAAAATGCGCTCAAAATATGAATAGTTACTTTTTTGTTCTGCTTCTGAAGACATTTATTAAACCACTTAAAAAAACGTGCCACTCTTCATTACCAAGCTGGGAAGACCCAGAACATCTTTCAAAATTACTCAAATTGTGTCCGGCTGATGAAAGAAAGTCATGTACACCTGGATGGCATGAGGGTAAATTATGGATTAAATTTCATTTTTGGGTGCTTTAACTACCTATGCAGCATTTTTGCAAGACACCTTAGAAAGCAAAAAGTGCCAAAATAATAGGCAGCACAGCATGTACCCTTTATAGACAGGCCAATCCCAGAATGCACTGCGGTATACTCAGTGGAGTTTTCATACAAAATGGGAAAGTCAAAAGAAATGCTGATTATACGAACACGTGTTGTCCCTGCTGTAAAAAATAATATAACATTTAATGGTTATAATAAGAATGGTATTGGTTTTAATGGATACTATAATGGTGTACTGGTATGTGATGGATTCTATTGGTAGGATGTTATATGGCAGAATAATCCTCATGAAATAATGTCTGAAACACACTACAAAAAATTGTTAAGGTTTTAATGGAAAAAGCTAATGGTTAATAGTGATGGGGACACTATACTGTAAAAAAGCACCGTCCTTCGGATGAGACGTTAAACCGAGGTCCTGACTCCCTGTGGTCATTAAAAATCCCACGGCACTTCTCCTAAAGAGTAGGGGTGTAACCCCGTTGTCCTGGCCAGATTCCCTCCAATGGCCCTTGTCAATGATGGCCTTCTAATATTCCCCACCCTCTGAATTGGCTCTATCTCTCTCTCTCCTCTCCACCGATAGCTGGTGTGTGGTGAGCGCACTGGCGCCGTTGTACTGTGGCTGCCGTCGCATCCTCCAAGTGGATGCTGCACACTGGTGGTGGGTGAGGAGAGACCCCCTCCTATGATTGTAAAGCACTTTGGGTGTACAGGAATACACAATAAAGCACTATATAAATGCCTCATTCATTCATTAATAACCGTATTTGAATGGAAACGCAAAAAGTGATGGTTTCTATTGTTTCTTTCTGCGTGGGTTTTGTACGAGAATTGATCACAATAACTCCCTCTCTTATGAAATAAACATTGTACCTAACATTTGCGTGCACTGTAACAATCGTGCATTTTCAGTTTCTGGAAGGTGTGATCATTTCTGCCTTCAAAGAGCATATCAACTCATTCGGTTATGAGGTTTCAGCAACTTAAAAGACTCTATAAAGCTGCTTATGTAGTGAGTAGACTTTTGACCAGTTTATAGTTTTATGCTGAAACAACATATATTTGAACCATCTAACTTGATTGTATCACTCTGATCTATTCGACTGTATCTTAAACTGTCCGATCAACATCTCCGCTCCAACTAACCACTGGAACACACTGGGTGAACTGCACAGAACCAGGTTTGAAATGTCTCCTTCCATCTTTAAGCCACCCGAGGATAACTGACAGCCATTAAGACCTTCTTACCAGTGGCTTTGCAGCAAGGGATCTCATTCGTAGAGACTGTCCCCGTGTCTGTTGCTTTTTGCATTGGGGGGCTAATCTTCAAAACCACCGCTCTCTCTTTCCATCGCTCAATCCCTCTCTATACACCGCATATCTCCTCACACGCTTTAGTTGTCCCTTTGAGGTCTAAACCTGGCTAATCTTTCTCTCTTCCAGCAACGAAACCAAATCAGCTTCTATCTCTAAATGTCTTATGGCTCTCCGAAAAACCCACAGAACCTCAATCACATGTCTGGGTGTGCGTCAGAGACACACAGAGGGAAAATGAGACAGAGAATACCTATCCATAAGACAACCGCTACTGTATAAATGATTCAGCTGTTCCTTGCCGAAAAAAAGTCAAGATTCCACCAAAGATATCTGGGAATAAATGGCGAGAAAACCAAAAGGTGGAAACCTTGTATAAATGTGTATGATGGATCTTAAACAGACTAACAATTATCACAATAAAATAAGAATGAAACCCAATTCCCTGGAGCGAAAGCTGATTTTACTCAAACGAACGAATGACATCTTACGAATTCATAAAAATGAGCCACTTCTCAAAATAGTTACAATTCTCATGAGATTGTCTTCGCAATTCTGTTTGGTGCGACTACTGTATACATGTATACTCCTGCGCATTGTGGGTTTCTCACATCTTTATCTCTATACTGAATATGAATAAACATGTGCAGCAGAGTTTATACTTTGATTTACGAAAAAAAGTTTTACATGGAAGCAACATCATGGAGCAGAGAGAGAAGACTGATCATCTCAATTTCATGAGCACACGGCCCAAAGAAAAAACAAGACGGCAGAGGTTTATCTGTGTTCATACTGTATCTATCCAAACCAGAATCTACATTCCAAAAGAACATTTTAGGTTAACTAAGTTGCCTCTGACTTGTTCCAGATGTGTCAAAGTGAATCTGCAGTGATAAGAGACAGTTTCTGCAGAATGCATCTTTTTTTACATTACAATCTCTGTTGTGAACTTTCAGGGAGTCCAGGTTCACCTGAATGCTCTAGTCAAAGGTAAGGTCACATGACAAAAGTCTTCTGAGCTAATGATAATTAAAATGTAAATCATTAAGCCTTTGTTTTAAAGCTAACCATTCATATGACTACACAGGATGTCTGGTTAAAAGAATAGCCTGCATTCCTCCTAGAGCCATTACACACACTTGTTTTTTTGGGGGGGGACGTTCCTTTGACTTTGTTTTTATACTGAGCTAATGATATTGTCAATCCCGATGCTCCACAACCATAACCCTCATATCGCTGCTGTCCTTCTGAAACCTTGTATCTCCATATTTCGTCATGTTTTGGGGGTGACTAAGGGTTATAATCAGCCTTTTATGTTTACCCCCAGGATTCGGAGATAAACAAATAAAAAGTATTAAACTATACTTGTCAACGGTGACAACGCAGTAGTCAATCATTTAAAAAGTACAGTTTTTTTCAATTTCCTGTAAAATAGTTTACAAAAACGTGGTCTTCCAAGGTTTCAGAAGAACAGCGACAACTTTAAAAGGGTAGTTCACCCAAAACAAAAATTCTGTAATCATTTACTTTGACATTGTAAACCTGTAGCGCAAAAGAAGATATTTTGAAGAATGTTGGTAACCAAATATTGTCGGTCCCCATTCACTACTATTGTATAAACACAAAACCAATGCAAGTCAATGGGGACCAAACTTTTCGTTTACAAACATTCTTAAAAACATCTTCGTTTGTGTTCTGCACAAGAAGGAAAGTCACACAGGTTTGAAATGACAAGAGGTTGAGTAAATGACGACAGAACTTTCATTCTTGGGAGAACTATCTCTTAAAGAAGTTGCTTTACACTCACTACAGAATAAAATGCATTATAGAAAACAAACTTACTTTTTTTAATCATTTTTTATCTTTGAGGTCATTCTAAAAGATCGGTTAATACGATTTAGTTAACCTATAGATTTAGAGACTATAACCACCCCCCCACCTCAGCAAACACCACACACCCATTAGACAACAAACACACAACTCTAGACATTCCCTGTAAAGTTCTCTAAACCCTTTCAACGCTGGTACCACAAAGCCACTGCAACTAAGTGGAGAACAAAAGCAAAAATGGGACAATACCTCGCTCTACAAAAGTAGCCCGAGTCATATCAGCCGCGAGAAACACAGAGGAAGAAAAAAGAGCCACGTTCACAAAGCCTGCATTCGCAGAACTGAAAGAACACACTTATCTTCACCTCTGCTCAGCGCCAAGGCCAGCTCTACCTCTCTCTCTCTTTCTTGACGACGGTCTGACAGCTGAATGAAATTACGGCGCCCGACATGCAGAGATCCGGGGTGATATGAATCACCAGTGGCAAACTTTGAATCGTCCTACCTGTCTGCGAGGTGCTTCGTGTGCGTCTGAAGGGGATGAAACTCCTCCCTCTCTTTGCCTCCACCTCTGCTAGCGTGCCACGGCAGGTTTGCGTTTCGCGTTCCGATCAAAGGCAGGCTCTCTCTTTCTCTGCCCTACTTTAAATCTCCTTTTTACGCTCTAAAGTGTATTGTAATTGCTTTTAAGCCTGCTTTATGGCTGCCACGACGGGAAAAACCTTCAGAGGTTCTGCTCCACACCTGATTTACTGACCGCCTTTGGCCCTACCCAAGAGGACGGGCCTCTCCTCTGTTCCTCCTCTTTTCTTGAGAGATGACCCGCACGTACTCGGGAGAAAGACGGGGGGAGGGTGTCACCTTCCAAATCACTGTCGTTGCATGACAAAAGATGGGGAGTGTAGGAATGCGGGCGTCTGGGGAGCTTGACTCCTCGCTGACCAGCGACATGATCCTGACGGTCCCACGAACACACACACAAGCGCATACACGTGCACACAGTCAGTAGCCGTAGAGTAGTCAAGCATTCTTATCAGACAAGCCAGCAGCTTGCTTTGTCATTCTGGTTTCAACAGTTTCTCATTATGTGCTTGACTGACAGCAAACAGTCTGGAGGGTCTTTTAATGAAACACAGTGTTGCTATCTTGTACTCGGGAGCTGATTCAAAACAACATTATTATTTCTCACCACACTTCTGCTTTACAATTTGTTGGGATTACTTGTACAATAAGCTACGAAGAAATCGTTGATATCTATCATACAAATTTGTGCCTATTTGCTGTCGAAATAAATGTTCCTGAGGCCTCGTGGTGCATAAAAACATTGTGTGCATATACACGGTCAATAGAGTCCTTATGGTGTTCACAAATCTAAGGCAAGTTTATTTTTGATCAATCCAGATATGTTTGGGGAGAACCGGCACATTTTGTGATGTAAATTATTGTTGCAAGAAGTTGTTATAAAAGTAACATTTTTGTTTTTGCAATCAAAGTGCAAGTGTCTTTCTTTAATTTTGTCATTTGAAAATTGTCATCAACGACATGTGGCGAAGAAACTAAATATGAGCCAACAATATCAAGCCAATGGTCTAAACCATCCATTCAAATCTTTAATTCTTCATTCGCAATCTCACGGCAAAACCGTGACTGATAATCTTGGCTCATTCGTGTAAGTTTGTACGATCTCATTCGTACATTTTAGTACGATTTGCTTTTCAGGTAAATAGCACGAACAAGGAAATCATCCCCGACAATAGACCTTCCATTGTGACTACACGAGCTTGTTTGCCCTGTCCTTTTGTATTCAGGATAAGGTGTCAGTTAAATTAATGTTTGATAAGTTAACACCTCACGCTTTCTGCTCATTAGGGAAGTAAAGGTCACTGGAGAGACTTGGGGAATGGAATGAGGAGAGGTGAGGGGAAAGCAGGACATCATGGAGGGTGATAATCTATCACTCAGAGGGTGTCCTGTCCCAGGCATGGGGTGGAGAGGGTGCGACAATGGGGGTGTGGTAGAGTTTGAGAGCATTGGGTTTCTTTAACAACTGTTTATGCCACCCCTCATGTTTACACACCCACACACCAGAGCAGCTGACTGCGAGTGAGAAACTGCCTTCACATGTGCACAGCGGATGCATGTAGCTTGCTTTTTAATGGCCTTTAATTCACAAGTATAGGGGGTGGACTGCAAATACGATTCAAGATTGAAATAGATTATTGCTGAAATAGCTTTATATATTTACATTGCAAATGCACAGACACATTAAATATACTTATGTACACAAATTTAATTATTTATATTGTTGATTATTTGTAATACGAATAGAGTGAAAATAACAAATAGTACTTTTGGTAAATACAATTTTAATGAATATTTTTGGTGATATTTTTACTGTACATTACTGCAACATTATATTCATATCTTTTCACAATATCTTATTTTGTATTACTTTCATTGCAGTTTCTGTTCATTTATTTGAAAAGTATTCAATTAAAGGCAGGGTGGGTGATCCTGTCCAGAAATGTTGTCATGTTGGTTGGAAATCTCCATACATCCTGATAGCAATCAAGAAGTAAAGTGGTCAAATAATATTTTTATAAGTATATATCGTCCGTGAAAGACGTAGGACCAAAAAACGTTCGCCCAATCAAAACGTTCTGGCCGAACGCTGTGACTGGTCATGTGTACAGTTTCAGCCAACGTATTTTGCATACCACTCCGCACCCTGTTTACGCAGACATCATATGTCATCAGCGCCGCAGCGCGCTAACGTCCGCTTTATCAATGTAGGGAGAATGTCTGGATCTTGAAAGAGGAAAACTCAAATTAACGTTGGTTCAGTTTTTACACGATGGAGACAGCTCCAGCAGGAAAAGGCCTGAAAGAAGATACCACGGTTGCCGTCTTTCTTTTGGACAGGTATGTACATGCCTCGGATTTATTTTGTAATTCGTTAAGTGGATTTACGAAATACATGCAAGTGTTTCGAGGAGGCGTGGCTTTGGACGGCGAATCGCATAGGGGGTGGGATTATAATTTCAGTGCTAGCAGGCTAAAGTTAGCACCTTTCCAAATCAACCACCCCACCTTTAACAATATAATAAATAAACATTTTATAGTACACGAAACGAAGTCACCAAAAAAACATCTTTAATTTTTAGCAAACTGTAATTCGTATGTCTTTAAAAGCTCAAAGGAATTGACCAGAAAATGACACGAGTTCGATTTAAAATTCCCAAGAATGCCATCCCATGTGTGCTAACTGCAAAGCTGCAGCTCCGTCAGCTGTGCATCCTAATCCTTGTGAACAAAATATCCCAATCTCTGTGACAAATTCCCTGAAAAATAATAGTTTCAGAATCCTAGAGCTTAGCTTATAAGCTTCTGTTTATCCATTGTGTGAGGGCAAAACATTCCCACATCTTGAGTTTTGTCTCTGTCCGTTATAACAACCCCTGAAACGCACCAACCCCTGTGTGACATTTGTTAAAAGAACTTTCATCAGTCTTCTCCCAGAACAGAGACACCAGCACATTTTATGACTCACAGACTCATGTAGGAAAGGATGTTAACAATGCCAACCAACAGTGAAAACACTTTCTAATCCTCCCCCCGAGTGCGAACAAACTCCGACTGCTGTCGCGACAGGGTTCTTACACATGACCGCTACACGACGGCAAGAAGGATAATACGCATGTCACCCCCAGAGGATTTACAGCGGTCCAGAGGTCAAAAAGTCCCCTGAACAATGAAGCACCAGCATGTGCCCTGCCTGCATTCACAATGGCAGGTGGGAGGAGAATATTGACCAAGTGCTGTTGTGATGGGTGTGAAAGAGTTAAGAAGTTATCATACTGTGTATAACACACACGGGCTAATAGAAAAAGGAGAATTTATTTACTTCCGACGAGTGCCGTATGAGAAACAGAATGAGTTGACTTCAAGGTTAGCAAACTTCACTAAGCAGCGTCTCTCTGGTCTGCGGTCACCTCTATCTCTGGCTCCAGGCTGCTTTTCTAAGTAGATTTCGAAGTCAATCACTGCGTCTGCCGCTTGCTTCCCGAACGCCGACTGTATCCGAGACCTTAGACATGACTTAAATAACACAGACAGCATCTTTACATCCGCCTTCACTCCGCTGAGTAAACTTCATCAGTTTATCATACACCCACATTCCCACAACACAACCCAACCTTTATTATGCTTTTAAACACCATAAAAATGCACATTTTCTTATGCAGCTTCTTATGCCATGCGAATTATCGGTATAGAGACGTTCAAGTTGTCTTAACGTTAATTGAGAAGGATGATTCATGAAAGGCTGTTACCAAACATGTCACCACGGTGAAGGAGGATGAGATATCTGAATTCACCAGTCGATTGGTTAGCGCAGGGTACCAACCCTTTTGAACCAATGAAATTTATTGATCGTGGAAGTATTGTACATTTAAAATGTATAAGAGCAAACGCACACCTTATGAGGTGCCAGTCAAAGAAGGTAAATATAGAAATGATGCATAAAAATGACAAATATCTGTTCAATTTGACATTCCATGTCGCAAACGTCCCAAAAAATGAAATCAAAGCAATGTGATCGCCCCCTGGTGGCTGGCTGCATAACAGATCATAAACCCGGCCCTCTTTATGTAAATGAACAGGATCACGAAAAACGAAAAAATCCTATTGCATGTCTAATGTATTTTGCCAAAGATGGTCTCTGACATTTTAACTAGTTCTTATCATGCAGACCTATGTGCAAGTGTTCATTCTTCCAGTAAGTTTGGTTAGTTATAAGATGTTATAAAAAAGTGGGTGTGACATTGTGATTTGATCGTTTGTGAGTCATCTGTGAATAAGGGCAGGATCTTGATGCCACTGTTCGCTCACTACTGTGCAGACAAATTACGTCTTTGACGCAATATGTCAGCGGTCATATCGTCGACATTTAAAAAAGTATATTGTCGACATTTTGGTTTAATTTTTCACAATGGAAGTAAATGGGGCCTCGTCCATTTTTTTATGATCTGTGTGACAGACGTAGATTGTAAGTTTGTGTTTCTAAATAGTCATTGATACCATGGTTCTTTCGACTCACAACACACCAATAAAAATGACATATTGAAAAGCAAAAAAGTCTTGAAAATTGGAGAACATTTTGAGCATCCAATTATTCTTATCTCTTTATCTAAAAGCATGTGCATTAATGCGTTTATATTAAAATTTGATTTAGAACAGAGTGTTCTGACAGCATGGTCTCACAGGAATTTATGCCTATTTTACAACGTGGCGAATTTGTATAAATTTGTACAATGTGAATTGTCCAGAAACGTACGATTATTAGAAGAAGAAAAAAATTGAGGCTCCACTCCTAAACCTAACTGTCCCTGTTTTTACCCTACTGATAGGTCAGATGTCAACATTTGGTCGAATAAATAGCCATGTGAAGTCTCTGTTTAAGTTTATAAATCATATAGACTCCATAGTCAGGTAAGTGAAGTGTCACATCCATAAAAGTCCATATTCCTCACAAATGGACACATGAAAATTTTTATGAAATAGTTATTTTTATATTCTATGAAGATTCATCCCTTTTCCATTTGTTAAGTATTATTGCTTCTGGTTTGTGCATTTTTATCCACAGGAATCCTACAAAGTATGTTCCTTTTTCTGTCACATCCATAACATAATTCTGTCTTTTTTTTTATATAGTAAACTTGCGCATAGACTGATATTTTTCTGATCCCTGGAATCTATCATCGGGGGTTTTGTAAAATATAAACCGATGATTTAGTATATTGATAATAAATACATTTTCTGAGAATTTATAATGTCAAGTTTAAAAATGTCACATCCATAACACCTGATTTCCCCACATATAAGATCTTACAAATTCATGCATATTAACCACATAATGAACTAGTCACGAATTACCGTGAGATTGTCTTGTAAAACGTGTCCAGTCACATCATGGCAAAGTCCTCAAACCCAGAAGTAGCCTGAACGCATTATGACAGTTTCTGTGAACTCTTTTGAAAGGTCTAGAGGCTCCAGCCCTGCAGGACGCCTGCCGTGACCTTTTGAGAATTAACCACAACCGCTTACGGGAAATATCTATTGTTCAGGTCACAGATGGTTTGGCGCAAGATCCAATCAGCCTACACAGAATCACGGTGAAAGTCAATACATACATTCACAAGCTGTTTAAAGAGTCTATTGTGTAAGAAAGAATCTGCAGGCTCGAAGGTCAGAGGACTTTTCACGTCGCCCTGGGTAGCCTAATCTATATTCTTATGTGTTCATTTTCCACAAAGAAAAACTGAAACCAATCCCCCAAAACAATCATCTGGGAGTTTGCAACCTGGCCTTCAACTTGGTAAACAGACCAAGAGAAGCTATGAAGCTGCTGATGTTGTTTTCTTCCCAATCTTGGGTTCAGGCTGACCGTGAACTCAATAAAGAGGACATCTCACAGATATACTATCTACTGGGACACAACTCTCCTCTGGGTGTGGAGTCGAACGCTTCTCTCTTTAGCTTGAGGGGGTGACTTCTGTGCCACTAGCATCACCAAATGGAACTGCAATTTAATCGTTTTCAAATAGGTTTCCTGAATAATCCTCAGTCTGCACATAAAGCTATGCTGAGACTTCAGAAGACTCAAGTCACACGGACCACTTTAATAAACATTTGATGGTGCTTTTTTGCCATTTTGAAGCCTGACAGTGCCAGTCCCCATTTACTTTCGTTATATGAAAAATGCTGAGGAATTTCTTGTGTTCTGTGATGTGAATAAAGTTATACAAGTTTGGAAAAAACTAGGATGAGTAAATGAGAGAACTTTCATTTTTGAGTGAAATATACCTTTAAATTATTTTCATCCCAACTTAAAGGGATAGTTCACCCAAAAATGAAAATTCTGTCATCATTTACTCACCCTCAGATTGTTCCAAACCTGTATACATTTATTTGTTTTGCTGAACACACAGGAAGACGTTTTGAGAAGAATGTCCCCACATTGACTCCCGTTGCATTCATTTTCCCTATGGCAGTCAATGGGGGGAGAGATCTGACATTTTTCCAAATTTCTTCCCGTGTGTTCAGCAAAACAAAACAAAAAATACAGTTTTGGAACAATCTGAGGGTGAGGAATTGATGACATAATTTTCATTTTTGGGTTAAGTTTCCCTTTAAGTTGGGATGAAAATAATTTAAAGGTATAGTTCACTCAAAATTGAAAATTCTCTAATTTACATTTCAAACCTGTATGACTTTCTTTCTTCTGCAGAACACACAAGAAGATATTATGAAGAATGTTGGTAACCAAACAACATTGACCGCATTGACTTCCATTACATGGACACAGAACCACAGAGATATTTCACAAAATATCTTCTTTTGTGTTCCACAGATAAAAGAGTCATATACAGGATTTAGAGAGAGAATAAATAATGACAGAATTTTTATGTTTGATTCAACAATCCCTTTAATGTTAAAAAATTGACACTTCACTCACTTCTCTGTCACACCAGTCAACAGAGACCTCTCTCAAACCTCAAACCTTTCACGTTTACCCACATAATAACAGGCGAGTCGTGAGCTCACTTCCCCCCACAGTAAACACAAGCACATACAGCGAAACGGCAATCGCATATCAATAACAAACCCTGATCGTCTTCTGCTTCTGTGACATCATTTAACCCGCCGTTGAATTATTCATGAGCCTGCTTCCGTCTAAAAATAAGAACAGAATGAGAAGTGAGAGAGAGCCGCTATGTTTCACACTATCATCTCTCATTTACAAACAGCATCTCTAACTCCCTTTCACCACTACACGCACACACAGTCGCACTCAGACATTGAAGGATTTTATTGGATCTCACAGGAGCCAGTGAGAAGGAACGCCAGACATAAAAGCTTTTTTGGATGCCATGTTGTGCTGGAGGATACATTATTAAACAGTTTAGGTGTGATATGTTTTCTAATGGATAGATAATATATATGTACACGCAAAGGAATAATAACAGCATTAAAGCAGTGAGAGAGGGTTTAACACTTGAGTCCTAGTATTATACTAGTATCCTAGTATAAAAAACAGTATTTGCCTATAGAGACTGAAAAAGTGAAGCATCTAAATGAGAATTCGGGCGTATTTGCATTCATACTGTCCTTGGCCAAAGAGATGGTGATAGTTCATGCAAAAACAAAAAATTCTGACAGCATTTATTCACCCTCACGTGGTTCACAATTGTGATATTTTGAGAAATGTCAATGTGGTTTAGTGTCCATACAATGGACGTCAAAGGAGGCAGGTGTAGTTTGGTTACCAACCATCTTCAAAATATCTTCGTTTGTGTTCTGAAGAAGAATGAAAATCCTACATGTTTGGAATGACATGAGGGTGTGTAAATGATGACAAAATTATCCCTTTAAAAGCATAGCTTGTTTAGTAGACTCCCATATAAGCCACTATTCTAGCGAACCGCTCTCAGACTCCTGAAACCAATCGAGTGTGAAAACACTTGGATACAACATATGTCAGAATTTGTTCTTCCATTGTGTGTGAGAGAGACAAGGGAACACACTTTCCACTGAGATGTACTGTAGCTAAAACCCGTAAATTGACCCGACATGGCTACAAAACCCAGTTTTGGTCTATTTTCTATCAAACCAAAGGCACTTAAGGCATTATATTTATTTTTTTTCGACAGAAATTACTTGAGCCCCGATTTACCAGTGGGGGCCGGTTTCCCCACAGGGTGGGGTTAACAGGGCGACCAAACACCCGCTGATGTTTATGAACCCTGCATCTGAAAAACGGCGCTTCCCCTAAAAGAGAATGGAAGGAGTTTTTACTTTTCCGTGGAAGTAAAGCCGGAGTGTGCTGCACTGAAGTGTGTACTCCAGGGCACTGAGAGCTTTCCATTAGGGTGGCATGAATCACAGTGTGTTCCCCTCCTCTTCACCGCCCTTCAAAACAAAGTGATCTCCACTAGGCTCGTCTGAAGCAGCCACGGCAATCTCTCATTCTGTCAAAGACAGCTCAGCTCCACACCAGCACGGCCCTGGGACACTCTTTACAGCTTCCATCTGCCGTGCTCATCCGAGTTTTGCCGCCGAAGGCCTAAGCAATCCAACGGTTGTAAAAAGAGAACACCATCAGGTATTAACACTGGGTGTACCACCGGGAGTCTGGGATAAAAGATCCTGTAAGAGTTGGAAATGACTATAAATCGCACTAAAACACGCATATTCTGTTCAGAACCCTGGGGGCTCTACGAGCAAACATGATTTATTTAGTGAAGCTACAGTTCATTTCGTGTGCTGCCTCGGCAGCGTGCGCAGTAAGCCTCGTGGGAGAGTGTTATTGGCTCACAGGTGAGGTGAAAGGTTAGAGCCGGAGGAGGTCAAGCTGGATTCGAACGTCTGTGTGAAGGATTTTGACAGAGCTTTGACGTGCTTTTGTGTCCTAGACATCACTTCCCGGGAAGCTATTTAAGGAATGACTGACCAACAGCGCCATGCCCTCTGGCCTTTTTAAAGGGGTAGTTCCCCCAAAATGGAAATACTTTCATCTTTTAATCCACCTCATCACATTCCAAATCTGACTTTAATTCTTCTACAGGGCACAAAAGAAGATATGTCGAAGAATGTTGGTGACCGAACAACAACATTGACTTTTCTAGACATTTCTAGAAATATCTTCTTTCGAGCTGCACAGAACAGAGAGTCATATACAGCAGCCATTCTCAAACTTGTTCTTTGTAAGGCCCCATTTGCGTAGGGTGCATCGCTTTTCGGGCCCCCAAATAAAGACTTATAATCGTTTTATAATCTTAGTTTTAATTCAACCAAAAACAATTTCAGTTAAACAATTTTGGTTGGTGGGGGTATTTTTATGATTTGCATACAATTCATGACACATTTTTAATATTTCATAAATTCCCACAACATCTGTGGCCACCCTGGATCAATCTCGGGCCCCCCAGGAATATTTTTGTTTCTTTTTGTGTGAAGTATCCCTGCAACTAGCTGAAGCCATATGAAAGAAAAATTACAGATGACATATTTTTATGTTTCTCCTAAACAGCTCTGTCTCCTATCCCAAATAAGCTGGTGTGTGGTGGGCGTCCTGGCGCAATATGGCTGCCGTCGCTTCATCCAGGTGGATGCTGCACATTGGTGGTGGTTGAGGAGATCCCCCCTTACATGTAAAGCGCTTTGAGTGTCCAGAAAAGCGCTATATAAATGTAACAAATTAATTATTATTATTAAACACATATGTCTCCAGTGGCGCCTTTGAAGAGATCCCAACAATGTCTATTTTCTCCTAAAACTTTTTAGAAGCAACATCTGTGATAGCATCGATACTAAAATGCAACCTATCAGAGAACTCGGATAATACGAGAACTCGGATAAATCTCCTGAACCAAGAAAGAGTCTCGGAGCAATAACATTTTCTTCTGGGAACCAGCCAGACATCCAGAAAATAGCAAGTTTTAACAAAAAGATGGTGCTGATCCACAGGCTTCCCCAGCTCTGTTTTATCGCTGAACAGCATGATCTTTTCCGTTAAACAGTTTTTTCACTCTTCCCCCAGCAAGACATCCTTTCTAGAAAGTTTTGCAGGCTCCCATAGGAATTTTATGAGGTTGTTCCTGCACCAAACAAGCATTAACCCACATAACCCGACCTGGACTATCATGGAAATTCATGCAGGTCTAAGCTTCATTTATCAGCAGGGTTCACACACAACCGAGCTCCATCAGGAGCCTTTTATCCTACCCCAAGCCAAGGGAGCCCTGACGTTTCTGGTCCGTACAGCCTCCGTGCGAGCAAATTCTCATGCTAAACTGCCTACACGTTCTCAGCACAAAGAGAATCAGCCCCGGTGTGCAATGAAACGACGTCAGCTGCTGCTCAAATACATCAGCACTTAACGTGGTCCATATTTCCATATTCACTTCCTGAAAGCGGATGTAACTTGAACTTCAATCAAGAAAGGCCGCTACAAAGTCTGATGGCAGAGCAGCCAAAAGTCATTACCACAGATAAAACGAAATAATGTGTAACAATCAATATTTTATGAGCTCGGCTAATGCACTCTCTCCAACGTTCCTGTTACAAAAGCTTGGCCATTGTTTGTTTGCGGATGTAAAAGTATATAAGTGTGCATCTGTGCCCTTCAGATGCCCAAAACATAACATTTAAGTGAGTTATTAAGACCTTTAGCAACGCAGCAATTTGTTTCCCTGACAACCTCTTAAGGAAAGGAGATTTCGAGGTTGATTCTGAACGAATAAACCATGGCTTTATTGAACATTTGATGTAGTCAAATCACAGCGCGGCTTTATTCCTACTTCAGTTTTTGGGAGGTTGAATTAAGGCCCTTTGACATGCTTCAATGCACTTCTCAGCACAAGTGTGATGATGCTCCTGCTTTGACCTTCATATGAAAAGCCCTGGACACAGTGTCAAGGAAGGCTGATTTTACAAGGTTGCTAGGTAGCAAGATAGCAGGGTGTGTATGCTGTAAAAATAAAGAAGAAGATAAAGAATAAAGAAGGAAGAAGAAATAAAGGAGGTTTTTTTCAGATGCGAAATTCCTCACATTAAATTTCAAATGCTTTCAGCCTTTATTCACTCTCATGACATTTCAAACCTGTATGACTTCCTTCCTTCTGCAGAACACAAAAAGATATTTTGAAGAATGTTGGTCACCAAACAACACTGGCCCCCATTGACTTCCTCTGAGACATTCTCAAAATATCTTCTTTTGTGTTTACAGAAAAAAAGAGTCAAATGCAGGTTTTGAATGACAGGAGGGTGAATAAATGATGACAATAAATCAATCAATGATGAATTTTTACACGTTTTTGAGCCATGAAGGTTTCATGTCATAATATCGAGAAGCTATCATTCAAGTTGCAAAATAACATGCACGGCCTGAAATTCGGCAAGAACGTATAATCCCACCAGCAAAAGTACCATAATACATTATGATACATAATATGAAAATACAAAAAAAAATGGTTTTCAATGGCATTGGCAGAAGATGGTTACATAACTGTACAGCTTGATGGCTCTATATCCAAACTAAAATCGTCTCTCTAGTCTCATTTTCTTGCCCACACAGTCCACATAATGATTCATCATGCAAACTGCGAGAAAATCACTGGCTGCGGTTCAAAAGGTCAGCGTCTAACATCAGAGTTGAAATTGTTTGACCAGCGTTCGATCTCCGCACAAGGCGACGCGGGGGAGAAAGCCTGCAGCTTGACACCTCGCATTAGGAGGCACTGACACAAATCACGCAAAGATCCCTTTATTATTATTATTTCACATTATGAAAATACACCTCCATCATTCACTCACCAGAATAGCTGGAATTACGAAGACGCAGAAAAAAACGTTTCCGCCGGCCCACGTGTAGCGTATTAATGTGACCGCCTTATTCCCAACGTCTCCGAAACCTGTAACATAAGAAAAAAGTCGTAAGATGAAGATGTGAATTAAATGTTATTTCATTGGTTGGGATGCCACGTAACAAGCAGGAACATTGATATGTATCGATCGATGTTGAACAGAGGAGACGGATCACTCGGGAGCGCGTGAACCGAGGCCCGTGAGGTGCAGCACAATGTGGTGATTGAGTAAACAAAATCTGGAGTCGATACAGCCGAGCCTGAGCTCTCCGGGAACCATCGCGCCACACTTTTGTTTGGCTGGAAACGAAATGCACTTAATATCTCGCTGTGTCTCTACATGTACATCATTGCTAACATGTTGTTTCCTTCCACCCGAAAAGAGCCCACTGGACTGAGCTTAGCAAAAATAAAAGAGCTGAGAACACTCCAACAAACTGTATAATCAGATTTACTCAAAATATAATCAGATTTACTGTATTTTACTTCAAAATATTACATAAAGCGCCAAAAACGATGACCTTCGAGCCTTTAAATCCATTACAAAAATGAATTAAATCTCACCACAAGGATGCCGAACTTCGATAGACATCTCATGAATTACAAAATATCAAGATTCTGGTGTCAGGATCGAGGAGCTATGTGACGAGGGTCTGTAGGCTGACGTCTATGCGGGCTGGAATGTGTGCAGCATGTTGAGGAGCCTGCAGGGGTTTTCTGTAATTCCAATTTCTTAGTGATCTTTGGCTCTTAATTGCAGCGCTGTCACTTCAGTTTGTGCCCAAATAGCATAATAAGGGGTCATTACTGGACCCCGGTGGGACGTAATGGAAGAGTCATTAAAATCAAGGGAATATCTCCACAGACTGGTGAGGGGTGGTGTTGTAAAGATGACCGAAATGAGGGTGTCTGAGCGAGAGAAAAATGCTCGGTTCAGAAAGTAAGTGTTTTATGAAGCGATGTGAGTTTGGAATTATCCAAGAGCATTTTATGATCTAAGAGTCAAGACCCGTTTCTGTTCTTGGAAAAGCTGTGAAAAACCGGAATATTGGAGTGACAAAATACAAGCACGGAGACTTATACTGTATAAAGGAGTCATATTAAAGCACAAGCTCATCTGTCAAATCTAAGTTAACTGGCAGCCGATCTGAATGCTTTTTAAACAGTTTTAACTGTGTGAAGAGCGCTGTGATGGGAGCTTGAAACGGCTCTTATCAGCTCCTCTAAAGGACACTGGGTAACGCTCAGGATAAAGCAAGACAAAAACCCCAATTCATTGATCATCGAGGAAGATATACATTATAAGTAAAACCAAGGTGAAAGTTTTGAACATTTCTTTCATTGTCCAGTTTATGAAATTTAGCGAAATCTAGCGGTGAGGTTGCGATTTGCAACCAAATTCTCACTCCACCCTCTCTTTCGAAGCACTACGGTGGGTGACAAAGAACGGAGATGTCGCCACGTTTACACTTCTTTGCCGAAGGAGATAACATATTAACAAAACACGTTTTGTAGCAGTTTGTCCATTTAGGGCTACTGTAGAAACAACATGGCGAACTCCATGTAAGGAGACCCGTGGTGTATGTAGATAGTATAGCTCATTCTAAGGTAAAAACATAACGCTTCATTATGTCAGATCTTAATGCACCTCTGAAGACATAGTTATGTATTATATTGTATTTCTGTCAATAGATTACAAATTGGATCTTGAATGCATTAACATGAACAATACCTCTAAAGAATTTATAAATCTCAGTTCATGTTAATTTCAGGATTTACTAATACATTTTTTAAATCGAATGTTGTAAATGTTAACATTAAGTTAATATTGCACAATAAATTGACCATGGACCAAAAAAACAGTCTGAAGTAGCACAGGTACATTTTTAGAAAAAGCCAGAAATAAATTGCATGGGTCAAAATTATTTCTTAATATATTTATTTTATGCCAAAAATGATTAGGATATTAAGTAAGGATCATGGTCCATGAAGATATTTGGTAAATTTCCTACCATAAATATATCAAAACTTAATTTTTATGAGTGGACAGCCTGCCTCTAATTAACAACTTCCAAAGCAATTTTTCTCAATATTTCGATTTTTTTTGCATCCTCAGATTCCAGTTTTAAACTGTTGTAATCCTGACAACCCATAGTTCAACAGAAATCTTAATTATTCAGATTTCAGATTATGTAAAAATCTCGAATTTCGAAAAATTGACTCATAAGACTGATTTTGTTGTCCAGGGTCACATATTGCGAATTGTCATCCAATTACTGAAAAGTAGAGGTTTTGTTGTCCGCCAGACAGACAAGATTTATATTCCATATGATATTCCTTTGTCTTCTAGACTATTTCGATGCATAGGCTACCATGAAACATTGCAGGCTGATCCGAGGTCAACCGATTCATCAGTCAGCTGCATCAACGAAACAATCAGCCAATCAAATGGCCCGATTCTGTAAGTGACCTGCACCTGCCACGGCTGCACCTATCCATCAAATCAATCTTCAGTCGATCTAAGAGTTGCCGAGGCAAATTAAACTCAGGCATCTGGGGAGACGGCTCTTAATCTCATAATCAAACAGCACATATGTGTGTGTGTTTCTTTGTGAAAGTATGTGTGTGTGTGTGTGCGGACACACATCTCTGCTCTGCATTATGCAGCTATGCTGGAGCACGATCTCAATTGAAGACACCTCACTGTGGAATACATTAGAGAGGTGGAGGTCAGGCAAACAGATTCTAATCAGATAAGCAGCCGTGGCCCGATGGAAGTGAGCTAACTCAACGGCCAAGAACTACAGCAACTCCTTGGTTCTTTATAACTGGTAAATATAACCTCTTACAGACTCCAGTGAGTTGCCTAGACAGAATTTTAAGATATCGCCGGCACACAACTCTCCCGAAAAAGACTTTTGCATGCAGGCAATGGTTTGGTCAAATTGTAAGGCTGCATTGTTATACACAGCACCTACACTGAGCAGCAATCCCAGAATGCATTGCAAGGAGCACAGTAAAAAAGTCTTAGGAGAAGAAACGTAGATTATAAATGTATTTCACTGGCTCTGTTTCAAAGCTAGATACCTTGTTGTTTGTTGCCTAGTGTACATAGGATGCTAAAAAAACTGTACTCTGATTGCACAAAAACACCTTGGAGATGTCTATTTGATGGCTGCAAGACGTCTCTGAAATGTTTCCTGGCAGATGTCATGAAGACATCTACAAAGTGTAAGATGTTTATGATTAAGAACGTATAATGGCCTTTTCTAAGACGTCTATCAGATGTTTTTACACAGCAGATGTTTTTCAGATCTCTAGATCTTTGGTAGACGTCTTACAGACGTACCTGTGCTATCTGAGCAGCTAATCCAACAACACAAATGTTAGATATTACAAAGAATATTAGGTAAAACAGTTTATAATTAACCGTTGAGACATTTTGGTATTGAATGAATTACTTTAATCATTATTTATCAACATTACGTTGGCTCTCAACATTGCATTGGAAGTCTTCCAAATCAATTCTATTAGGATGATAAGGCGGCTCCCTATGTAGGAAGCAGACAGCAAGAAATAACAGAGCTACAGTATGTTGAAAAAATACACTTGTTTGAATACACTGCAAAAAATGACTTTCTTACTTAGTCTTTTTTTCTTGTTTTCCAGTAAAAATGTCTAAACATTCTTGAATCAAGAAGCATTTTCTTGATGAGCAAACTGAACTTAGAAATTAAAAATCTCGTTTTAAGTAAAAAAATATGAAATTTCAGTGAATTTGTGCTTAAAACAAGCATAAAAATCTACCAATGGGGTAAGAAAAATAATAATATAACCTCTTACAGACTCCAGTGAGTTGCCTAGACAGAAATTTTAGATATCGCCGGCACACAACTCTCCCGACAAAGACTTTTGCATGCAGGCAATGGTTTGGTCAAATTGTAAGGCTGCATTGTTATACACAGCACCTACACTGAGCAGCAATCCCAGAATGCATTGCAAAGAAATAACAGAGCTACAGTATGTTGAAAAAATACACTTGTTTGAATACACTGCAAAAAATGACTTTCTTACTTAGTCTTTTTTTCTTGTTTTCCAGTAAAAATGTCTAAACATTCTTGAATCAAGAAGCATTTTCTTGATGAGCAAAATTACCTCAGAAAATAAGTCTTGTTTTAAGTAAAAAAATATGAAATTTCAGTGAATTTGAAAATTGAAAGCAAAAAAATCTACCAATGGGGTAAGAAAAATAATCTTGAATTGAGTGACTAAGAAAAAGGTCGACCTTAATTCAAGATTATTTTTTTTACTCCATTGGCAGATGTTTTTGCTTTCAATTTCATATTTTTTTACTTAAAACAAGATTTATTTTCTTAGGTCATTTTGCTCATCAAGAAAATCCATCTTGATTCAAGAGTTTGTAGACAATTTTACTGGAAAACCAAAAAAAAAAGATTAAGTAAGAAAGTCATTTTTTCCAGTGTAAGAATGTGCAAGGAAATACAACATATAATCGTGCGAACACGCCTCATGCTTTTTACAGCCGCGCTAGGAGGAAATTGTTCAGAGAAAACAAGAACGGAAATAATGACAGGACAAAAAACACACATACGCGTACGGCAAGAAAAAAGACTAACGCTCCGATGAATAATGCTAAACAACAAACGACAGCCCCAGCCTTCAAGTAGAACAATACCATCATTAGATAACGGGCTGTTCTCTTTCCAGAACCGACCCTTGGGTTAATGAACGTATCTGCATCGCTTTATGCACCATTACATGGCTTTATCTTCTCGCAGAGCTAATGCGATTCATGACAAAACTAAATGAAGAGATGTGCCGTGAAGCAATCTACAGCAGCCTTGTCACGAGCGTGTCCCGAAGGCTATAAAAATACACATGAGCTCACTAGAGCTGGAGGTGCGACTAAGCTAGGGGGTAAACACAAGCTTTCTGCCATTTTGTCAAGTGCTGTTTAATATCGTCACAGTGGAAGATGTGTCATAGAGAAAATGCAAAAAAATGAGTTGGACCAAGAATAAATGTGGCCAGTTGTTTCATATCAAACATAATAAGCTTATAGCCGGACTGATAAACTTTTATCATATTGCTGTTCCCATTTAAAAGACGCAAGAGCATGGTTAACACGCTTCACATTTTGCCCTAACAACACCTCTTAACCGTTGTAGTATAACGCTAACAAATTAACCAAAAATGAAAATGAAAATTCTGTCATCATTTCAAGTCTGTATGACTTTCATTCTTCTGCAGAATACAAAAAAAAAGATATTTTGAAGTATGTTGGTAAGTGAACAGGGCCGGCACCCATTGACTTGCATTGGTTTTGTGTCCGTACAATAGACGTCTGGCTTCCGTCGCCAACTTCGGTTATCAACTAAATATGTTATTTTGTGTACTGCGGCAGAAAGAAAGTCATACAGGTTTGAAATGAAATGAGGGTGGATAAATGATAGAGTTTTCGTTTTTGGCTGAATTATCACTTTAATACATAAATGTATAACTTATGTGAATAGAGCAGGAATTTCAAGGTATGCTAACAGACTGTTCAACGTTGAACAAAAAAATTTTTTGAATCTTAATTCAATTATTAAAGGTAGTTTAGAAAAAACTAGAATGTTATAAGAATCTGTTGGACAAAAAATCTAGTCACCAGTTATCAATATTGAACCTGTCAGACACTAACTTTTGAAACAAAGAAATCGACTAAATTTCATGGGACAACAGTGCAAACTTCAACTCTAAATGGAAAAGACTCATAGCCATTGTTAATATACCCAAAAGTGTGCAACCTGTCAAAATCTCTCCACAGCACACTGCAAAAAAACAATATTCTTAGTTTTTGTCTTGTTTTGTAGTACAAATATCTTAACATTATTAAATGAAGATGCACTTTCTTGACAAGAAAAGTGACCTAAGATATTTTGTCTCTTTTTAAGGAGAAAATATAAGAATTAAGTCAGTTTATGGTAAAAACAAGCAAAACAAATCTGCCAACGGGGTGAGAGAAATAAACTTGAATTAGGTACTTAAGAAACTAAATTCAAGTTTATTTTTCTCACCCCATTGGCAGATTGTTTTGCTTGTTTTTTACCATGAACTTCCTTAATTCTTATATTATTTTTCATAAAACAAGTCTAAATATCTTAGGTCACTTTTCTTGTCAAGTAATTGGGTATTGATATAAGAAGTTTTAGATATTTTTTTACTAAAAACAAGACGAAATGCTTAGTAAGAACATAATTTTTTGCAGTGCAGGACCTTATACAAGAACTTTCAAAATATCAAAAAAAAACTGCAGGCTTTGTCACATCAGTTAAGGTCAGTGTTCATGACACAATATAGAACAAAGGTGAACCACTCCTCCCCAAGACGAACACCAAAACTCCTCGGGTGTTTGTTAAAACCTCCTTGAGGTTTTCCAAGAATTTTAGGATGACATTTATTGGACAGATGAGTCAAAATTTTATTCATTGTAAATCTTCCTATATCTGGTGTGAAGTGTATACAGCATTTCACTGTTTATATGCGTTATTACCCAGTGATGGCCGTGTGATTGTTGGGGGATTGCTAAGGGGTCTAGGAAGCAAAAATTTTGCTACATACCAGACCTTTCACGTATCAAACCGAAGTGGAATACCGAATCAATCAACTGAACAGATTAAAGTTTAAAAAGTTGGAGTGGCCGGGTCAAAGTTTTGACGTGGCAGGACCCAAAAAGAGCAGCTTAAACTGGAAAACCAATCTGTCAGATTAAAATCAGTTCCGTATAGACGAGCGGACCAAGATTCCTTCATGGAGATCAGCAGGGTTTGTGTCAGATTACGGTATTGTTAAATTCTGTCTGTCTGGATATTGGGCATTTTTCAAAGGGGTGATATGCTACCGATTTGCACTGAAGGCTAAAATACAGCATAGTGTTTTTACTCGAGTCCCTTTTGAGTAATATAACATTCTGTTTGTAACTTTGCATCCATTTAGTTCTCCAAATAGGCAATAAAAGAGAATATCATGCAATCACAACACTATTCAATTCACAAGAATAGCATATCGGCTGGAAGGATTTTGATGAGATATGTTTGAGTCCATATTGAAATATCTGAAGCATGGTTGGTAAAAGTCTTCTGCGTAAACTACTGTTATAAAATCCAACTGGCACTTCTCAGCGTTCAGTCCCTTCACAATGATGTTACAGTGATGAATGTTCGTTTCTCTCTTTATGTGCCAAAATTCATCTTCGCTATTTCAGTCGGTTATCCTGCTCCAATCATAATGGTCTCTGCCTTCCCTTTTCTGCCTTTTCCTTCACCTCACCTCTTTCAAATTCTCCTATAACCCCCCTACGCAATTCCATCAGGTCCCAATGGCAAATCAGATCGGCCCCCATAGCCATTAGGTCCTCCATTTAAAGAGATCTATGCAGTCATGAGAACTGGTTAGAGTTAATTACGTTGCCTGTCTGTGTTTAGCCTGTGGCCATACTGCACGCTGATGGTAAGATTATTGAGTTTTATCGCCGCTTTAATGGAGTGCTCCCCGCACCTCACGTCCATTTAGACCTTAGGGAGGGCTGTAAACCCCCTCCGAAGCCTTAACACTGAAAGACCGACTTCTGTCCCAAACCGATAAGCAGCAGCAACAAAAGAAACTGATTTGGCCCATAAGGATTTAAAAAAACGGAAAGGTTCCGCTGGCTATCCACAGTCAATGCAGGTTTATGACACAGTGCTAAAGTCCAAATTGCCGCATAGTTCTGAGTAAAGTTCACCGTTGCGTTAAGCATAAAAACGGTCAACCCTGTTTTCGTACCCGTGAAACTACCTGTCGTCATGGTGACAGCTTCGGTGGGTCTGTGTCAGTGTTTGCTTTGCGATTTACAATTGCAATAGTCAAATACGAGATGTAGTCAAATAGTCAAATACGCTCAGGTAACCGTTACCTAGGTTGGCCTATAGAGCTTTAAATGAAACCTTTAAGACGAGGGAATTTGTGTATGAATCTGAATTCAAAAATAAAAATCCGAGAGTACTAAGGCTCACAAGATTGGTAATAACAACTAAGATCCCTGGAGTACGATAAAATCTGCCATATTTCTTACGCAATACAAAACAAAGGAAACACAAACAGACACCTCCCAGAACAGACCAAAATACAGATTCCCCGTCCGTCCAAAATACACCTCCAGCACTGATTCAACAGCAATATAAGGAATAATGAATAATTAAGATCCAGAAATGAATAGTGTTTCAAGCAGACATACACCACTACGTATCACATTATGCACTCTACCTCCCATAAATTATATATATATAATATATATATATATATAGGGTTTCTGTTTTATATTTAATTTTGGAAGAATTCTCAGGCCTCCTCATATCATATTTTATTACATTCCCTTCTAAGATGGCTCATTTCAGCCAAAATGTAAGGCAGCATCATCTACGTCAGGGGTTCTCAACCTTTTCGACTCCAAGCCTCCCCACTGTATTCAACAAGACGTGAATGGGAATACTAATATTTTACAATCACCAGCAAAAATCCCTATTAAACTACATATTTAAAAAGAACATTTTAAAATGACGTTAACTGTGTACCATAACGTTTATTTCCTATGATAAAATTGCACTTAAAAATATATTTTCCATGTTGCTTTAGATACTACGCATGCCCAAGGCTTCGCTAGGGCGGCCATATTGTGCGTTGCATTTCTCCCCATTAATTTCAATGGCAGTGACGCATCTTGTTAGTAGAGAATGTGAAGCTGGCGTGAAACCCCATGTTGCAGTGGCGCCGCCATCTTGGGAGGATCGTACATCAAAAAGCTATTTTTGTTTTGATATGTACTGTTACTTGTTTTGTCTGATATATGGAGAAATCGACAGTCAATGAACCATAGGCTTTTCCTGAACGACTATGCGTAATGCTAATGCAGTTTTTACTCAGCAAGACCGACCCACCATAGTTATATTTCCTAATAAAACAAGAAAAACAAAACACTGCATTGAACGCACTAGCAGCGATCCTACCAAGATGGTGCAACATTCAACATGGCGAGATTCTTTATACTAATATCTTTGCCCAAACTCCACTGAATTCAATGGTGTATATGTACGCAGAGCGATAACGTACTTTCACTAAAATATCAGCCAGCTCGGTTACATCTGGCGCATGTAGCGTCAACAGGGAACAATGGCGTTTGTCACTCGGTCGCTTCAAGACGCACATAGGATTACGGTCAACGAGACAAATTATCCAAACACTACGTCAAACATCGACAACCAAAGACACGGAGAAGTGCTTCAGGCTATCCATTTCAAGCTACATTCACAAATGTGAAAAAAAGCTAAGTAAACTTTTGCACTTACTCGAGAGCTGTCGGTTCGCTGAAACTTAAAAACATTTTTTTTTTTACTAAACACATTGTTATTACTTAGTAAAAATTGCTTCAGCGGCAGCGCTATGACAGCAGAAGTGGCTTAGATTTTAGCGGAAGTATATCATTGCCCCGTGTGCACACCATTGTGCTTTACTGTGAGGCGCAGTGTAAAACATTTTTTGTGCTGACTTAAGTTTTTAAGTACAATTAAATTGGCTTAATATTTTTTTCATTGACATTTTGACAAGAGTTGATGTAACTTAAAATAAGTTGAATTGCTTAACCCATTTAAATGAGTTGATTCATGTAAAGACATTTAAAAGTGTAAAACCTTAAATTAAAACTACTTGTAAAGCCAATTTGATTATACCGTACAACTTACGGCAGCAAAAAATATTTTATAAAATGCAACTACTCATAAATGTCCAGACTGTACTTGCTTGCTGGTAAAAGTGTATACCAATTGCATAAAGCATTGCTTGGAGTGCATAATGTGTTACTGCCTATGTAGAGCATTCCAAATGGGTCACTTGTTACGTTTCAGTTAGGCAGATGCCTATTTGAGGCAGTAGGCAGGCCACTAGATTTTGGAACGGAGCCGTGAAACGTTCAAATTGTCTATTACATTTGCCAAAACATTGTGCATAAAACAGAGTGCACTGCAGAGAAATCTATATTCAACAATGCAATACGTTCTACTTGACCTTACTCTACCAATGTGATGAATGGACCGGAAATCTCAACACTCCTATAGACTCTTTGTTTGATTGGACTGCCAAACTATTTTATACCAAATGAAATGTGACTAAATAAGCATGTGAATGAGGTCAATGTGCTGACAAGCATCCACTGTTTAAAATATTTATGTTCAATGCATTGCATTTTTATTTGCATACTGTTTAGCATACCACTGTAGCATTAGTAGGTGGTACACAGTGCAATACACTATCTTCTTATTCAAATACAGCCACATTTTCCACTGCAAATCTAAAAATCGTAAATCTTAGTAGCTAATAGGGGTAAATACAGTTAATACATATAGCACCCATGGCTTTAAATAACAGCACATCTTTCAACACACGTTACACACCTCAGGGACAACAGCAACACTATGAATTCGCAGGTGAAGTTCCATTAATAGAAAAGCGCTCCTAATATAAACATAATTTAAGACAAACACAGGCCGGGTGAGCACGTTTTAATTTACTAGGCCATATTATGCTTTCATGACCATTCCAACCGAGTGACTATGCGATGAGTCTCACGCTCTCAGTGTCTCACCCACACAGGCAACGTGGCATCAGCAAAGCAACTGACCGCACTGAATATTTAACAATATCTCCCCTTTTCTCCCATACTTTCTTTGCTTCACTCCCTCAGCCTGTCAGCCGAGTCCTTAGTCAGCAGTAAATCCCACACTTCGAGGGATCTGGCCCAGCGTGATCTGTCACGGAGTCTCCAGGCAGGAGAAGCGGCGGAGGAATAGAGTTTGAGGTCAGGCTGGCATGCCAAATACCACAGGAGATTGTGGGTAACAAACCAGCGACGTCTAACAACCCATCGCAGAGACGCATGATCACATGACGTGAAAAAAATGTATGCGAGTAGATCATCGATGTAGGTCAAAAAGAAATGTAGTAGCTTCAAAAAACACCAACACTAGATCTCAATAAGCATACCGAATGCTTTCCCAAAGACTCATGGGAGCTCTCCCTGTGCTAAGAAATTTGGGCATTGAGGTTTGTAGAGAACCCTCTGTGGTGTCCTTTGAGTGCTCACGGCAGGGGCCGAGCCCCGCTCCTCATCCCCCGGGACAGACATATTGTCTATTCTCATTCAACTCTCTTCACATGTGGAGAAAACCAATGAATGTGACTTAATATAGCTGCAATTTGGTGCATTGTGGGGGATGAAACATTTCGATTGCAGACCTGTGATTGTATCCAGATGGAAAAAGAGCTCGGGGGTCTTCATCACATGCATCCTCGTCTTGCGAAACATTTAATGAAGTGGATGTGCTATAAGCTAATAATATGAAGTAGGCAGCACATTTCAGTGCCAAAGGACCTGTTTGAAAACCACCAGCTTGGTCAAACCTACTCACCACCTCCTACAACAAACAGCACGAGATTGTTATCAGTCCTGACTAAAACTGACACAATGGATCTTTACATGTCTGAGGGGGTTGCGAATGTAGACGCACATTTAGCTAAAGGGTCATCACAACCGGTCCACACCACACAGTCGAACGGACACTGATGTTTTCTCAAAAATGACCTCTGGCCCTCAAACCCAACACACTTTAATAAAATGCAAGTGACCTTTGCCATCTGCCCTTTCATTTTCATATTAGCTCTTGTGACCCTAGGTCACAGAATACAGGAAGGCATGATGGGATTGATGAGAAGGGTCACGGAGGGCTTTTGTTTAACGTAAAGCTGGACTTTTCGTCCTCATCTGTTGTTGAGAAATGACTGTTAAGAGTTTAAAGACAATAGAGAAGAATGTTTCACAGATATTGTGTGGCTAAGGTTTGCATGAGGTGCACAAATAAACACACCGCTCTTGAGCGGTAGGGCGCTAGTTTCACCCTCAGGTGACATATACGAATGGAAAGCTATCTAAAAATATCAGGTCCTAATCTGGTTGGCGGTCTAACCAAGTTGCTAGCGTTGCCATTTTAGCAGGGAATAACAAATGAGTCTCTCTTTGTCCAAAAATGGACACAAAAAGCTTTTCGTACACTAGAAAACTGCAATCCAATTCAAACATTTGTTTAAACACTGCCAGGGTTGCCAGATCTGGTATCAAACAAATCCAATGTTCATTGAAAACTAGCTGTAAACTGCAGACTTGGCAACACTGTGCACAAAGCAGTTCTTGAGTTCATACTTCATCTCTGGATGAATGTACAAAGTCAAGATTGACGGCAGAGAATTGTTCTTAAGGTGTTTTCAGCTACAACGATCTTTCTTGTTATTGTCTTTTGCTTGTATAAAACAACTTTCGAAAATTTAATTCGGTTCAACCTTAACAGGATCGATTAAGTTTACACGAAGGCTTTTCAGTCCGATTGAGCCATCAATTCCAGTGCAAACGGATTGTGTGGTTGCATATAAACATATCCAGTGAATCAGTGAAGGCCGTTGGGCAAAAGTCACGACAACCTTTTTGGATTGTTCTACAGTCTTGATGTATTAAAACAACAGCGGTGTGAAGGACACATGATGTTTTGACAGGGTTACTGTCAAAGCTTCATGTTGTTTTCTTGTTCAATGAGGAAACAAAGGCAGTTGATGGTTGAATTTTTAATGTTTAGGCGAATATCAATTTTTAATGTGGAAACCCCATTTCCTCTCGTTTTCCCCTCGTTTTTGTGCAATGTTGCAATACTCAGATATCTAATGAAATGTGCAAGGATGTGAACTTTCAGGAGCAAAACTGGCATGGTCTATAGCGTTCCCTTGTTTATAGAGGTTCTGTCTGAAAATTCAATACGCACCGACCCCACTCAACCCCGGTTTTCTGTCAGCCTACAGCAAGGACAGTAAAGCTCTGGTCGTGGTGCTTGCAACACCAAAGTCATGGGTTCGATTCGAACACCCATACTCTTATATAGTAATAGACCAAAGTGATGTGATATTTGTACAATATTTGCTTTTCATGACCTCTCAGATTCGACTGAAGCAAATTATGGGGTGTATGGAATAGAATAGAACACTAAACTTTTAAAGTATTAATTGGACAAAATTAATTTGCAAATTAAATACAAACTACAGCATAGAGTCTATTGACCCTTGAATCAAAATGCTTTGCTATGAGTTTTATGTAATTTTTTGGCAAGCCTCTGTAAACTTTTCTCAAAGCAAAGCTTCACTTTAACTTCAGTCCAAGCACACCAACGCAATGTGCATACAACAAAGTACAGTCTTCCGTACATCTTTTATAACAGATTTGAATAAAGACATGTCAATTGAACACATGGACATCACGTTTGACCACTACTGTATATATTATATATGGTATGCACTGAAAGTCACTTCGGATGAAACATTTTGGCAAATGCATAAATGTAATGCAGTAAAATATCATAAATTCCCTCAATACGGTTATGTAAATGCAGAAATTCTATTAAAAACTTGCTTTTGCTTTTACGCCAATATCAGCCGTGGGCAGTGGATGATGACCCCCTATAGTCATTAATGTCCCATCTGTGTTTCCACGTGTACACTGAAACTAGACGTGGGCATCAAATCAATCCTGATTCAGGGCCACGTAGTTGTATAACTATTCCTTATATACACCTTCAGTTTTTATTTTCATGATTCAACAGATGTGAATGTGGGATTATGTATTAATATTATGTATTATGTACTGCACCTAAACCTCGGGCCTTTACAACCCTATCAAAACCTCTGCTGTAACCGACCTCAGTGCTAAAAACAGCATTGTGGACTCCTGTGTTGCATAACTCATCTCACAAGAAAGAGAGACCTCTAGAGTTTTGTGTGTACCTGCGAGGGTCAGAATTTATTATTGTGTGTGACCACTGACCATAGACTTTACATTCATCCGCCAACACGACCACTGTTCTATCGTGATTCATATATAGAGCATTAGGTATACAACGTGGTGTACGTGTGGTGCGGATAATGCAGTCATGATGGGGACGTTATATTTTAACTCTAATTATTATACGGCTCGTTGGAATGCTTGATTCTGATTGGCCAGTCGTGACATTTGCAGGTTCGTTATTCCCAGATAACAACCTCTCAAAACGAATAACTCACGGTAATGCAGCAAATCATTTGGAGAGTGTTTTTTTACAAATTAAATATAAACATGTCTTTTAATAACATATATGACATTATATTTACAAATGATTTAACCAAATTGCCTGTTCGTGACATTTAAACGTCGTTTCATCCCTTAAAACTGAAAGTAAACAGCTTTTCCTCGCGGAAGGAATGCATTCAGTAAAAATGAGCTAATAAAATATTTCAAATTCACATTTCATGTCCAGTTTTTTCTCATGCGGCAAGTACCCGTGTAATAAGCAGGATAATGTACAAGCAGTCGGCTGTTATCCCGAAATAAGCCTCTTCAGTGTAATACAAGACTGTCGGGGCTTATTTCTGCGATAACAACCGGCTGCCTGTACATTATCCTTTTCATAAAAAAGCAGCTTGGACAGTCACAATATCAAAACTTCCCTTCACAGTTATCGTGGCCGAAAGAATTAACAGTAATGATATGATCACAATATCTATTTAAATGTTATTATGAACTAATAATACTACAGTATCAGTCAAATTCATCTTTAGTTTACTCTGTCTTTTTGGCCAACAAATTACAATTAAAATTTGAGTTTAAGGATAAGACAGTGTTTGTTTGAACAGTTTATTGCCTTTTTGGGTGCTGAATTATTTACAATATAATCAGAATTAACATTATTTTGATAATAATGTTTTTTAATATTACGGTTATTTACAATACCAGTATATTGAAGATGTGCTTAAACATCAACACCATGAAATCACTATCCATAAATCTGAATTGTGATAAAAAAATCTAATTACATTTTCATACATATACATACTGTATATACATGTTTTAATGGAAATATAGTTACACAAGATACATCATGATAATAGTCTATTTATTTTAGGGAAGTAAGGTTTTAGTAAAGTAAATAGCCAGGTCATAGACTTTACGTATTTAATAAATAATTCCGATTTTTATCCAAATTCAGTTTCATCCCTGTGTCCACAAGTCAATTTTCATTTATAATATTTCCTAAACAGAGTAAAAAATAGCTGTCTTAATGCGAAAAAAAAACGTGTGATTTCAGTCAATCACATATAATACTCCAACTTGAAAGTATACACAGGTTGTGGGTCAATATCCTAATATAACCAGACTGTCCTTTTAGCACAAGGACTCGGTTTCATTTTTCAAACAACGCTGTTGATACTACACAGGACAAGGTGATAAAGAAACACTGTCTTTCTCTCAAGAAAGGCCATCTGTCATGTGTGTGTGTTTCAGTGTGGCCATCTAATCACCCTAAGCCGAGCATTAGCCATGTGTGTGTGCACAGTTGGTGACCAGCACCACATTCACAAACAGAGCTCGTTCACAACCTGAGGTGTCAACAACTTCAGAGAATGAGGACGTTTTTACCAGTATTGTCAATATACGGCTCTCTGGTGTTCCATCAGGCTGTAAAATGAGTGTAAATGTCCTGCGATGCCAACCGAAATGTGTCGGTACTACAACAAGAGGAGAACAGAAGGATATATACAGCGATGGTTAGAAGGTTTATTGAGCTGACATTACATTTTAAGTGAAGTAATTCATGCACTATTAGCACTTTGCAACAAAACTGCAAGAATAATGACTTCTCCAAACATTCCCACTGGCTGCCTTTGGTCAAAAAGCAGAAAGTCGCACCCCAGACTAGTGCCAATGTTGCTGTATTGATTTTAACTGGATCTCAGACACACACCAGCAATGTTTTAATCTTTATATTTTTGAGGGGAAGATATGTCTATGCACATTAAGCAGGGATAGGAGAAGGTTTTCATCATTAGTCATCATTATTACACGGCTCGTTGGAATGCTTGATTCTGATTGGCCAGTCGCGACATTTGCAAGTTCATTATTCCCAGATAACAACCTCTCAAAAAATGTTTGACAGGTTTTTTTGATAAATTATATAAATATCTGTTTTAATAACATATATGACATTATATATACAAATGATTAAACCAAATTGCCTGTTCTTGACATTTGAACATCGTTTCTTACACCTTTTCCTCGCGGAAGGTCCGCATTCTGTAAAAATGAGCTAAATAATATTTAAAATTGACATTTCATGTCCAGTTTTTTTCTCATGTGGCAAGTAGCCATGTAATACGCGGTATAATGTACAAGCAGCCGACTGTTATCGCAAAACGTATTTAATTACATATATTCTTTAACGCCACATTTTATATATATTGTATTTAATTTACTATACTTTAACAGCCTCTACATTACATATATTAAACATGTTTGGTAACTCTATTCCAAGCACTGCATATCATGTTTTGCTATTTACTGTAATTTTGCATAATATATATTTACATAATACATTTTGTTTTCCTTTGTTTTTCTTTCTTCTAATACACATTGTGAATTTCTCTATTTACTGCAGATTAACTGTAATTTTACCAAATCAACCTCTTCAATAGAATAACATTAAAATGTTTGCGTAAGATAAAATAGAAAGCCATCCTGAATCTTGGAAAAGCTGTATTAATAGACTTCATGCCCCTCAAGCTTATTGTCACGAAGCGAAATAAAACACAACCATTCCAAACACACACAATTTCCCACAATCACTCCCCCGAGCACGTACACATACACACATAGCACCCAAACACACATAAACCCCTCCCTGAGTGTACAAACACACAACTGATTGAAGATTGCTCGGCTCGTGTGAAGTGAAACAGGGACATTACTCTGCTCTGAGTGTGAGATTACTAAACGCTGAGCTACAGATGTGTGACTGCACACACAGAGACGCTGAAGTGTGTTAAGAGACTAACAGCTGTTGGAGAAGCACACGGGGAGCTCTACATTTGTGCTTCAGTGGAGAGAAATGTGGTTTAATTAGCAGTAACCTTTCCAGTATCAAGAGACCATCACACACACATGCACAGTCTCATAGACAGAAGCAGTAGTTAAAGCGCAAACATAGAAAGTCAAAACACGACCACCAGAGTGTTGCCATGTAGGTGAGTTATTAGGTAAACACAAAGTGTGTCATTTTAATAGGTATGTGCGGGTACTTCTGAGACTAAAACCGTGTACTACTGAGTGTATGACGTGTGTTATGTTGCACACTGGTAAGGGGTCAAAAAATCAGTGCCTAAGCTGTGACGTTACATAAGGACACTTTAAAATATGTATGGGCAGCAAATTATAAATGAATAATGATGTTTTGTGCCGTAACTGGCAACCTTTTTCGTTTTAATCAGCTTTTTTTTCTTTCCCAAGTCATTTTAAATACCCCTGCTGTGAGATTAATGAGCTTTTTCCTTAAAAACGGAATAATTAGTTTCTCAATTAATGACATCACAAAAATGTGGGAATAAAACTGATAAAATAATGAACATATATATTTATTCATATATATTTATAAATAAATTCTGTTTTCTAAATCGACAGTAAATCTGTTTTAGTCCGTGTTTGAGCATTATTTTATCATAATGACTACATTTATTTATATATATATATATATATATTGTGTAATTATACATTTATGAAATAGCCTAAATTTTATATTAAAACTGTTGTTTTTGGCTCTACTGTCAAACAAGTGAACTAATTCTTTCCTCAACACAGAATGGTCTGTTATTTATTATACTATATGACATTTTAATCAAAACAAAACGGCACACTGAAAGAAAGACATAGGCAAAAGTTCTCACCCCTTTCTCCTTGTCTCACGCAGGCAGGTTCAATGTAAAAGCAAGCATACAGAAATCCCTTTATCCATGCTGGACAAATGACAAGGGTGCTTAAAATCCCGGCCGCGGAGTCCTGCTTACATCCACACAAGTGAGTGAATTTGAGAGACAGGTGTGCCCTCAATGTACCAACCGATGATTTTAGTGCATGACCACAACGAGACGGACAGGAACTCACAGTCGAAACCATTCAGTGGTGATGGAATCACACACAGAAATCCCTTATTCATTTAGACAAGGGCTAAAAGAAGATGCTCCAAAATCTCAGAGATGGAGTCCCGGGAAGGTTGGAATAATATGTAGTCCATGCCTCCAAGGATCAGAGATTCCTTAAAGAGAGAAAGGAGCAGTGTGCATCGAGATCTTACCCTGCGGAGCACTTCTAGGAGAAGAGAGGAGCGGCGGACATCCTTAAACAGCTTTGCACGGACACATTCGCTGTTCTATTCCATCTTTCCTACGTCTCGGAGCTTGTGAACAGTGTTAATCGCCCGCCGTTGTACTCTGATCTGCAGCTGAAAGGTACAGAGCAAGCAAAGCACCTCCCCCACCTCGGCTAATCCGGCCCTCTCTGACCGTCTCAGCCAATCAGAGCGAAGGGCACGCCCACAGGCATGCCCCTCCTTTCTCATGCACTAACACTGCCACATTATACACGGGATACTCTATTACTCTCAGACTGAAGCACAGATACACATTAAGTCAGGTTGCTATAAAAGGGCAGACCTTGGAAAATGTTCAGTTATAATGTGTGGATACGATGGGGTGTCAATAATTCTATATGACTGACTATAATGTTTTTGGGTTTAAATTGACAGTCAAATGCAGCAACAAAAAAAAAGTAAATGAAATATACCAACAAGAAAAAACAAATAGGACCTTACAAATACTCGACTGACAACAAACAGAAAAGATGAAAAAATGAACAGATGTATACCATAGCTTTGTTAATAATTGTCGCAGTTTCCGTTTTTATTCCCGTAGCAACATGTCCATAGAAACAAAGTTGATTATTTAATGCATGATTTTTTTGCATTGATGGTAATATCTGAAGGTTGTCTGTTCTTTTGACAGATTACACTGAGGATGATTTATTGTAATTTGTAAATGTAATTCCCATCCCTGTCCAGTTGGTGGCGAGTGCACATATTGTACGCTATTACAACTCAATTTCACAAGAATTCGTATCTATTTTGCGAGGTGGTCAGTTCACATGAATTCGTGTGATCTTATTCGTACGATTTGCTTTGACGCTGGTGACGTTAGGTCTAGGGTTGGATTGCGCTTCAATATTGCTTTTTTCCAAGAATCGTATGTTTTTATACGGTTCACATCACTCAGGTCTCCAGTGTGGCAACTCAGTGCAGAACAAAACTGCCAAGAGAAGTCGTCTGTCCGAAGCAAAAACGGAAAACAAATGAAAAGCTATTCAACGTCTTGTCATTAAAACATGAAAAGTAAAATGGCCTATAATAATTGATTATAGTGGAATTGTTAAGACCCTGTCTATCAAAATGGAGGAAAATGCGAAAGTATAGCGCAACCGAAGTTCACTCGATTTTAGTCAAACATATATTTGCAAAAAGCATGTTCATTTACACCAATCACAACACAAGAGTGAGCCACTGCTTGAAATCAAGGAATGAACCAACAGGAAGTGTCTTCCAGTGATTTCATAGCAAATGTTAATGGAACTTTATAGCTCACGTTCCACACTTCCTAGATTTGAAATGTTCATATTAGGTCGTCCATTTGTGTTTTGCGTCTTAATCCAAGGTGACCACTGGACATCAGAGGGTGATGATTTCCTGCACATATGGGCATGTCATCAGTGCATCTGGAGACTATGCACTTTCTTGGCGGTATGTGCGTTTGTCTGTGTTTGTCCGTGTGTATATGCATGCCTGTTTGGAAATTATTAACAGCTCCAGTCAAGGGTCAGAGGTCACCCACTCTCTACAATAGGCTGCCCAGGCCCCTCTCGGCACATCTCTCTTCCCGTGCTCTTTTTTGGCGGACGGTCAGAAGACATTATCTTCAGTCGGGCGACCACAGACGTGAGCCATCACGCCAAAGCACTTCATGCTCCAAAAAACGCAGATTTGCACAGGGAAGCCCGGTCCAACAGCACAGTCACCCGTGAAGCACCTGTCTCACACACATACGGATCTCTCGCGGAGCTGTGAAAGTGGTCAGTTTGTTGACAGCTGTTTGCCTAGACAGGAGGTATTGATTATCTCCGGGGGGAGATGTGGTCTTTCTCTCTCTCAGGACTTAACACCTTCATTTCTCTTTATTCCATCTCTGTTCTCCGGGCCCTGCGGGACTAAGCAAAGCTCTGGGGAGGATCCCTGTCCAGACGAGCGTTCAATATTTGATGGGTCTCTAGTGGTGATTGGAGTCTGTTAATGGCCATCTTAACGTACGAGCCCTTAGATCAAAGGCCTGATGCTCTCTGTGGACACAATTTATCAATAATGTACCACCGCAGGCCAAAATGAACACATACAGACACAAATTAGAATAGAAATGATAGACGGTTAGTCATATGAGCACCGCCCAGGACCCCCTAGCTCTTATCAATTTTTAGGACTAAAAACACAATTAAAGTGTGCAATTTGGTAATCTAATATGCAATATGCCCTTCTATGGCTTTATGTAAATGTATAATGTAAAATGTTGTCAAAATATGAAACAGAAAGTTCTTTTGGACAAGCGTTGATCAGCATTGTTCACGTTTCCAAAGTGGATTTATACATTTTTATATATTTATGAGCAACATATTTTAAATGCAATATTGTATACATTTTATATTGTATCTCTATTATGTTTTAGTTTTAAACTTCTCCATTTTAAGTTTAAAGTGTTATTTATTTATTTCTGAGGGCAGCCACTCTAAATTTCCTTGTATCTTAAACAATGACTGTTTTTTTGTCTTTTGAAGTCTTGATGAGTTTTTTATTTATTGTTTACAATCGATCACAATATTTTTTATGTATTGTTTACAATAGATCACAATATCTATTAGCTTAAAGTCCTTGTCAAATAAAAAAAATGGGAAACTAGATCACAATATCTATCGTGGCAATTACTGGTTTACGGAAAACAAAAGGCACGCCTCTATTTTTCCGGTTCATTATTTTGTAACACTCTTTAAGATGTCAGAGAACGGAAGTAAAAAGGATTGCAGTTTCTGGTTGACAGTGACCTTGAAGCTGCAATTCCTGAATAAAAATAAACATAAATAGTTTTGTCTTTTATCACTTCACCCCCTGATTTGTAACAGTAAGCATTTAATGATTTGTAATTGGAGCTGACCGGAACCTTTTGTTTAAAACGTTTTAACATTATTTGACTTGAATCCACATAGCGAAAGATGTGGTATGTAAAGTATGTAAAAATAACCAGCAATTTTGTTTCAAACAGAGAGCTACTTTGCAACATATTTTGTGTTACCATAGCACCTAAGAGTACATTTACACAACAACGATGGAGTCGTTTTTCCTTCGCGTTTTATAAAAGTTTCACATATGACATGACACCGATCTGCTTTTACATGGTTTTTGCCAAAAAACGTTAAAACGCTGTATTACGCATGCCAGGCCAGTGAATGGCGATATCGGTTTGCAAAGAAACGCCTGCACGTTATAAGCCAAAAATTGATTTAATAATATTTTTCGGTGTGTGTGTGTTTAACGTGTGGCGTAGGTATAATGTGTATGGACCCCAAAACGCCATTGTCATGTAAACGAACAGCCAAAACATACAAAGTTTTCAGTTTTTAGTTTAAAACAGCCTCTATTTTTTTCAAGCATGTAGCTTCCTTATCATAATGAAACGATATCAAATTTGGTTTAAAATTAGTTTGAGAGTTGACCAGCCCTAACAACTTGTGAGTTTTGGGTGGGTCTATTTGTTTATTTGACCTATGAAAGACAGGAGGAGTGTTCAGAGTATCCAGATGGTGAAATAAATATAGGCATGACTTGTTGGAAAAACTCCCAGCAAAATAACATTGCTTTCAGCAAAATGTTTGGGATGAACACGGCCATGAAAGACCGCTTGCCATTTTACTCAAATTGTTTTTGAGTGAATACACAGGGATTGGATGGTGACCCAGATAAACTCAGAGACAGTTACAAACAAAAGTTTGAGCACAGTAGCAGTAAAAAAGACACCTAATGTGGTTCCTCTTGAGTAATTCCACAACATCAAAGTATGAGAGAAACATTTCTGCAGCATAACGGCAGAAAACATGCAACGCGTGTTGCATGTCGCATGGCTTTACTTTGACATAAAAGCAACCCAAATCATTTACACGTGCACAGCGAGCAGACCCCAGCGAGTCAACCACACGTGTCTGATATCAGGCGGGAATTTGTCACGCACACCATCTCCATTTCACTCTTCAGTGAGTCTGTGCAAGTGTGTGTGTGTTTATGTGTTTGTGGTTTCATGTGCCTTCTACCACCAACTGAGATTTATTCTGCACAACTTTTCTTAAGAGTCAAACTAAAGTGCATCATACAACAAGCTCAGCAGGATCTGCTCACATGACATGGTTGTCTAACCCTGAACTCAGTTAAATTCTCTTTAATGAGGTCAGAGCGACTGGGGCAAGAACAGGGTGGGGTGGGGTGGTTTAAATAGTCCTGTAATGCAGTTGAGGACAGGCTGGATAGACAAGGACATCTCACTATCCAAGTGTTCAATTAGCATAGTGAGGGACACGCTCCACACCGAAAACACAGTGAGGGGTCCAACAAGGACGCTTAGAAAGTTTATGACTTACTTTCCAAACTCTGCTCTAAAAATAGTCATTAAGGAGACTTTTAGGAGATTTGAAGAACGCTGATAACCAAACACCGCATGACCCCTTTGACTTCCATTGTACGGACACAAAACCACTTGGACATTTCTCAAAATATCTTCCACAGAACATAGAAAGTCATACAGGTTTGAAATTACAAAATAGGTCGTGTGCAGTCATGTGGTTTTTATGACGCGCAAGGCGCGCCTGGACGGCAGCAAGTGATTTGGAAAACCAAATTTGCTAGTATTGATTACAAAATTTATTTTGGGGTTACCTGGTCGTTGCTGAGGTCTCTATGATATTTTGAGTTTGTTATAGTGAATTCCTATGGAGAACATCAGTTCCTGCCCTCCATCGGCACTTTGCGCTGTGCCGTGACGCACACAACCTATTTATGACAATGAATAAATTACGACAGACTTCATTTTTCAGCGAACTATCACTTAAGAAAGTCTCAAAATGCTCTCCATATAATCTCCTTGATATTCAAATGTTATAGAGATTTGTGATTCTACTCCCTATGGACCAGCCCATTTTAGAAGGGTAACACCATTTTTAACACTTTTATAAAGTGAGAATTTTGACACGTCATTGAAGTGATAAAATTTTAAGCCTCTTTAAACCTCAATGCATCATCCTGCATACACTGTCCTCCAGAAAATTGGCACACACACGCTTGGCACTTTAATTAAGCGTTTCATTTCAGCATAATGCCATATCAGTAGTTGAAAAACTGACGGCTCTGAGAATATGGCAGCGAAATGGAGGTTTAGTGAAATGAGTTGGAGATGCTGGAGAGCACCTTGGCGTGTTAAGACGGCGAGAGGTGCTTCTAGTTTTCTGAGAGTAGGCAGACTGAGAGGAGTATCAGAGTTGGGGAATGTCATGGCAGATGGAGGCAGATGGCCGTTCATATTCCTGTATCTCATTACAGCCTCTCTGAGTTTCACAGGATCGGTAAAAAAGTCCCTAACAGATGCATTAGACCTTCAGCGCTCGCCTATTCAGTCTGGAGACGGTTTTTACAGGCCATGAGGGCTGCTTTACACACACACACACACACACACACACACATAAACACTTTATCTCGAACACACACTTAAACAGATGCTAAAGATGAATATATCTGCCTTGAGAATATGTTACAGTACAGTTACAGTTTGACAGCAAGACTTTCAGTACTTTGAATTGAAATCCTTAAAATCCACATACAGTATTAAAGTGAAAATATGGGATATAGAACAGACACTGAAAGTTAAGGACATACATTTTTTTTAAAGGGACAGTTCACCCAAATATGAAAATTCTGTCACGAATTCAGTGTTGGGGAGTAGCTAACTAAAAGTAGCGACGCTACTAACTTAACTACATTTTTCTGTAGCTTGATGGTAGTTAAGTTACTTTTAAAACATTGTAGCTTTTCCGGTAGCTAAATAGCGGTGTATCATGTCCAAATGCGACTCGCTAGTCGCTACATTCCATTGTGACGAACTTTTACGCAAAAAGCAGAGCAGCGCACTGAGCACAGCGTCGTCATCTTACTACTGAAGATCACAAAGTAAAGTTTTGCATTACTGCCATCTTTTGTTCCGTAACGCATCTTGCGTTCTGTGACGTATCTTGCGGCTTACGCACAGTACTCAGAGAGCATCTGATGATTACGTGAATGTGCAGAAGTAAACTCGACACACACACATCCATCCAGGATGGAGCATGATATGGAAGATTTTTTAACAGCTAAGGGCACTGTCACGCAACACGAAGCGGCTTATTGCTTTTATTAAACGGTTATTCCATATGCGTAGCAAGGTTTCATAAAATAAAGCAAATGAAGTGATATTTAGGCTATGTAATGCGGTCAGCCAGGGAATTTTACAACGGCTCAGCCAATCAGAATCAAGGACCAGGACTGACCGTTTTATAATGCATTTTATATATTAAATGTCTGTTTAATTGCAATGATGAATCCTCATTTACCTTTATTACATAGACTACAACGACCCCTCCCATTTCAAATCTGTCCCGCAGCAGTTTTCTAATGAACCTTACATTGTCAGGAACCTAACAGGCCCATTAATTTGACAAAACGTCTGCCAATCGAACAGACAAACGTTATGATAATATAACAAGTGTGTTCATCAAACAGTAAAGGCCATGTATTAATTAAATTCTTAACAAATGGCCCTAATTTTGAGTATTGTATTGATTGCAAAAACAAATTTTGTAAATGAATGTTTAGTGTTTTAGCCTTTAAATTATGCATTTGATAGTTGATTAAATATTAATGTTAAACGAAGGTAATGAAAAATGCAGATAAAAAACAATAAAAAAGCTCTTCCAGCTTGCCCATGTGCCCTTTGCAAAATATATAAGTTGCATACATTTGTTCTTTTTGTTGTTTTAATGATTCACATTGTCTACATTTTGCAAACTGTTAACTTGAGATAAATGTAGGTATTCAATTTGACTCTGTAACTTGAGTACCGTGTAGTTTACAAAATAAAACAACACTGAAATCATAACTGTAGTGTATTACATTGTTTTAAACATTGTTTTCTTAAAACATTTTGATTAACAATAATTCAGTTATTCTTTATATACAATGACACTCTAAAATCAAAGTAGTTTCAATGTAGCTACCTACTTTTTTATAGTAACTTGAAGTGTAGCTATACTTTTTTAGATGGATAGCTAAGCTGCAATTTAACTACTTTTATTGATGAGTAGCTTATAGCTTATCTAACTACAGTTTCAAAGTAGCTTCCCCAACACTGCATGAGTTACACATCCTCAAATTGTTCCAAATCTCTATTTCTTTGTTCTGAAGAAAGATATTTGTAAGAATGCTTGTAACTTAAAAGTTCTTGGACCCCATTGACTACCTTACTAGTAAAAATAACAATGGTGATCAGAAGTGCCCCAGAACAGTTTGATGTCCTACATTCTTCGAAATATCTTCTTTTGTGTTCAAAAAAAAAAAAAGAAATTTTCCTACTATAGTAGTGAGTGGGGTCCAAGGACTGTTTGGTTACAAGGATTCTTTCCAAATATCTTTCTCTGTGTTCATCAGAACAAAGACATTTATACAGATTTGGAACAACAATGATGACAGACTTTTTATTTTGGTGTGAACTATCCCTTTAAAAGTAGGACTGTTAGTCACATGATTGTCAAATAGAATAAACGTTTGGTTAAATATTGGGCACAATTAGTTACTTAGTTTTGTTTTTAGTTTTATTTGGTTTTATTCATGTTTTAAATGAGCCTTAATTTATAGGTTTTTCATTTTAGTTAACTTTTTGGCAAATTTGTTATATGCTTTTGTCATTTTATTATTTATTTGTTTATTTTTAATGTTGCTATATAAGATTAATTTTTATTTTAGTTTTTGTTTATTATTATTATTTTAGTGCCTTAAGCTTGTTTCAGTTTTTTTCTGAGGCAACATTTCAATTTTTTGTTTAGATTAAATTCTCCAATAATTTTTAGGCCAAGATTTATTTTATTTCAAGAAACAGAAACGTTTTCAAAGTTTTAATTTTCGTAAACTAAAATAACGTTCTTGGTTTACTTATCGTAGCAAATATGTGCTTAATGATATTTATGCATTTGGCAGACACTTATCCAAAGAGACTTACAGCTATATATTTTATAACTAATGTATGTACATTTATTTCAGTATGGAACCCATGACCTTGGATTTTCTAACACTATGCTTTACCAGTTGAGCTACAAGAAAGCAGATAAAGACGGAGGCGGATATTTGCAGCGGTGGACATTACTTATCGCACTTACATTTCTTCACAAAAAGATGTCCACAAGAATATACTCAGATGTATCTCATTACAAATCTCAAAACGCAGAAAGCAATTGTAAAATCAGCACAAACCTTGGCTTCCATTATTTAAATGTTTAAATCCGCTTTGGATAAAGCATCTGATAACAAATTAATAAACTGCAGTATACAACACACAGGGAAATGCGAAATGTTTGTTTTCACACATAGATTTAACCCAATCGTTTTAGCATTTTCAATGCCCTTTTCATTCACGTTCATACAAGTAACAGCATCTTACATGTGGGTGATATTTCACTAGTAATTAAAGATTCAAGAAGGATTAAGAAAACCACACTTAAAATGTCTCTACTACCTGACAGACATCATGGAAACAGTCTCGAGAAATCACACCTGTCTCCGTGACAGCCCTAGGCAGCCAAAAACAGTAAAACAGAGTCATGGGAGCGGCCCACGTTTTCCACCTGTCAGTCATCGTGTGCATTTGTGATCAGTCTCTGGGTTTTGGAGAGAAGGCGTGCGGTTAAAACTGTTATAATGTCAAATTAATGCATGCAGTACGTTGTTATGTACAAGTCATTAAAATTGTTAAATTGAATATTGATTTTCTAGTCATGCTCTGTTTACAAATATTTTATCAGCTATGACTCTGTAAAACTTGCACGCCAGGCACAGTGATGTCCCATTTGTGAGTGAGTCAGTATACTTTGAGAGAGATTCTGTTACTTGTAATGAATTGGTACCCTGACATTTAGATGGATGTTTCGACGCATAAGAGGAAAACTAGCATGACAACCAAAAATCAACGTGATTGACCTGTATACTGTGTTTTTAAATCCGCATAGTGTGAAAGCGATGGGTTTTGTTATTATCCGGGCATTCAAACACTAATTCATTCACCTTACCAGCCCAAAGGTCACTTCCTCTGCCATTACTGCAAATACCACAACAAAACAATTCACTAACTTTCCTTTCAAGAAAATAAGAGTTTACTATGAACGGATGACACATCCATATTGACCAGGGACATTAAGCCGATATTTCTTCAAGCCTAAAAAAAGTTTTTGCGAATAGAATAAGAGCACATATCGACAAGCTGTCATCACAACATGAAAGATGTTCCCGAGCTAAAACGTCTGCTACGATCCCGAACTCTCACAATAGTCTTTTGTTCCACGCTAGTACGCACAAAGTTATGTTTTCCGGTGACGCTTATAGAGGTTTATAGAGAGCTGGAGGAGAATAAGTGAGAAGTGATTTTCTCCTGAACTGCAGTTTGGAGATTCTGAGAATTAAAGGGATAGTTCACCCAAAATAAAAATGATGTCATCATTTACTCATCATCGTGTTTTTCAAACCTCTATGACTTTCTTACATGCGCAGAACCCAAATAAAGATATTTTGAAGAATGCTGGTACCCGTACAGCACCGGCACCCATTGACTTCTAATGTATGGACACAGAATCAATGCAAGTCAATGGGTGCCAACAACATTCTTCAAAATATCTTCTTTTGTGTTTTGGGCAAGAAAGAAAGTCATACAGGTTTGAAATGATCCAAGTTGGGCTGCACGATTAATCGCAATTCCCATTCAAATCGTGATGAAATCGATGTGGCTATCACGATTGTGATATCGCAAAGGCTGCGATTATGTTTTATGCGCAGCTTGTTCGTGCAGCACGGCTTTGTGATCTGTGGGATCTGCTGCTCCATCTGAAAGCACTGCGCGTTTTATTCACTTAAACATCATCCTTTTAAATATAATTTATTATCATGAAAATACCTGAGGAGGCTTGAAAAACAGTGATGGAAAGATGCCAGATGCAGATAGGAAGACGGCATTTCCTGGTTATACGTGTGGTACTTCTTCTATGGAGCATTGGAGTTTCTGTGCGAGAGCGCCCTCTAGCTTTCGGATGCAGCTGCATTTAACAGTTTTTCAATGACAAACTGAGCATAAAACACCGCAGCCAACCGCCAAATTGTGTGCGGTTTCTTTTTGATTAATCGTGCAGCATCATTAAATGATGACAGCATTTACATTTTTGGGTGAACTATCACATATGACTGTTATCAATCCAACTGCAAACAACATCACAAACTCCTCATTCGCGGTCAGCATTTGAATCGTCTCTCATGTACTGCAATCCGACCAGTATATATTTTTTCAATTAAAACGGATCGGCACAGGTTATTATCAGGTTCCATGCTGATAATACTCGGAGAGCGGACTTTGGCTCCTAAATTCTGTTAGAGGCAGGAAAAAATTGGACTCAAATCTGGGCTCTCAAGCCTTCATGGCCAATTTCAAGCCTAGAATTCAGGAGAATTCAATCTCTTGTATGCACAGGTTTAAAGGAATCTACAGCACTGCACACGCACAATAGGATTCTGGGAAAGCGCAGCGGGAGGTATCTGTTTCCACAGAGCGTCTGCTTTAGGAGGCAGAGAGCTGTTTACCGGCGTAGAGCAGATAGCACAAAGTGATTCCTGCTGTGAAGATCAACCAAAAACGAACGATTTAACACACGTGCACATTCTGGAGGACACACACACACTGAGAGTAAGTGAATAAAACACCTTATGTCTGATCATTTTAAAATAAATCACTTTCCAACTGACATGCAGATTAACCCGATGTCCTGAGATTTGTTTATAAGGGAAACTAGAAACAAGCACAGTTTGGCAAGCGTTGCTCATCAGGTTGATGGTATTTCATTAATACTGTTTTGTACTGTATCACCACCATAATATTATTTTACAGCAAGGATCCGCAAAGTCCGGACGCTTAAAGGGACAGTTCACCCAAAAATGAAAATTCTGTCATCATTACAGGCTTAAATACACAACAAGACTTTTGCTCAGATTTCTAGTCTGGACTTGTTGCAGAACGTCTGTGCCAGTCTGCAGATTTGATTAGTTTGTGTGTTTCTATCTGAAACTTTCAAAAAGTCTGTAAATGTATGATGTCTAGTTAAAAAAAATCTGTTCAGATTTAAAAAATGTCTTGTAGTATATTCCAGCCATTACTCATCCTCAAATTGTTTCAAATCTGTATAAATGTCTTTGTTCTGATGAACACAGAGTAAGATATTTGGAAGAATGCTTGTAGTAAACAAACAGTTCTTGGACCCCATTGACTACCTTAGTAGGGAAAATGTCAAAGGTAGGCAAAAGTGCCCCAGAACTGTTTGCTTTCCTACATTCTTCAAACTATCTTCTTTTGTGTTACAACGGAGCAAAGAAATTTATAAAGTAATTTTTCATACTATGGTAGTCAATGGTGGTCAATAACTGTTTGGTTACAAGCATTCTTCCAAATATCATTCTCTGTGTTCATCAGAGCAAAGTTTCATTTAGGGGCGAACTCTTCCTTTAAATCCAGACCGCAACAGCGGCAAAATGAGTTGCATGTTCCCATTATAATGAACAAAGCTAAGTACGCTCTCAATGCACATGATGGATTTGCCGGGCTGTGGCGGTTCATTGCAATGCAGATGTGCGTAAAACTTATATTTTTGTTATATTTAATCTGATTAATGTAAAAGTCATTTTAAAATTCATTAAGTCGTATTTCACTTGATATCTTTTTGTTGGTTTTAAATCTTATTATGTTTTAATGATTGTAAAAAATAAGGATATGAAAATACTGTCATTACTGATTGATCCATTGTGTCAGACGACTACAGTCTTCTATTTAGCAGAAATCAAAGCGGTGATAATGACACCCGAATATCAAATCTTGACAGCAAAAACAGACAATTGAACACAAAATGGACTGATTCATAAACCACTGAATCCAATTAGGATGATAGAGAATCTGACTTTTACGTATTATCTCCCATTCATTTTTTGGAATATCGTCACTGTCAAATTCACATTTTTTTTTTAATTATTGAATACTGTGTTGTCAAAGTAAACAAGCACGTTTTTATACTTTTTATAGGTTAGATATTTGCTAAACCCAGTGACAAAGATAAAGGGTGACTAACAGTAATGATTTATGACAAAAAAATGTAAATCATGAAATATGGAAAAACAAGGATTCAGAAGGACAGCAGCAATAATATAAGACATTTACATGTTAAATGCAAAACAGTTGAGCGGTTAATAAAACAGAAGCTTTTATTAATTTTATGATGATGTAGTATGTAAATAAAATTCGTTTTGACCACACTGTTCTGGAAAAATTGTATGACCAGAACTCACTCTATGGTTGTAGAAACTCGGTAATGTGTTCCTGAAGCAAATTCCTCAGGTCTAGTCAGAGGTTTAAGTGTTCACTGTCACTTCCTGTTTTGAACCTTTTAACAAGCCTCAGTCATTTCAAATGTCTATCCGCTTTCCTTTCCATCATTGCTTCATTTCCTTTGTCTATTCTTTCCTGTTTTTCTTCTTGCTTCGATACCTGTCTCTGCTCTCCTCATCTCTCTCTCTCTGATGGCTTTCCTGTTCCCGCTGAGTCTCCGCAGTCGCTCCAGAACCGGAACACCGCTGCTGGGTCGAACCAAAGCCTGAAACTCAAGAGGGATTATGAGCCCAGTTAATCAGAAACCTTTCCACTCCTCAAGCACAGTGTGTGCGCTTGACAAAGCTCGCACTAATCTTCCACTTTCCATTGTGTGTTCTTCCTCTGATCAAGAACCCAATTACAGCTTTAAGGAACGCAAACAAACAATCAAAGCTTTACAAAACACACCACGCCGCCGTTTCCCGCCCCTCTAACCAAATCAATCAGCAGCTTCGTGAGATTCCTGGTTTGCAATTAGCATGAGCCGGAGGGGAGATGTCGATATCCGAGGGAGTTGAAACGGTATTGATAACATTAAAGAAGGCCATTCATCAGAGTAGCACAGGTTCGCACCTGCTCTTTTATGAGTACAAAGGCGTGATTTCATTAAATAGTGTGTTTATTTAACAGGACCCTTTGATCTTCGCATCATAAAATGTTACTTTTCTGGTAGGACAGTTCAATGAACAAGAATGAAAGCTGCATTTTTTGTGGATTACGGTTGTCGGTATAGCAAAAAAGCAACATCAAATTTGTGGCACACTGAACACAATGTCTCTGTTTTAAAGGCTGTGAGCTGGCTTCCATACTAACTATATGTAACCTTGCAAACCTAAAAGCTGCAATTGTCATCCTTAAGATGAAATGGTTTTAACCAGGGGTTTTTACCATTGATAGGTCAAAAATCAATATTTGGTGGTTTGAAACCTTCCCTTACGAAAATGCACCATGGTTTTAATACAGTTAAAACCAAAAAAACATGGTTACTGTAGTAAAACAATGGTTATCACAAAATAACCATGGTTTTGCAAACCATGTTTTTGTTAAAACCATGGTAAACGATAGTAAAACCATGGTTTTGGTCTAAGAAATGCACCCAAAATTATTTATTACAGGTTGATGTGAAGGCTCTGTTAACGTTTTTAAGGCACACTGTAGTTTTCCATAGTCTTGAAAGAGAATTGTCACATCCATAACCGTCCGTATTCCTCATAAATATCATTGAATGAAATGACATTTTGTCATTTGAAAAGCCATCTCTTCTCCATCTGTTAGGTATTATTGCTTCTAGTTTGTACATTTTCATTGAGAGAAATCCTACAAAGTATGTTGTATCTCAAAAACATCATATTTGTCACATCCGATCTGTGCAGATTTTTGTCTCTTTTAAAATAGAAAACTTGTTTACAGCTGGATGTTTTTCTGATGGCTTGACTCTATCAACAGGAGTAAAATACAAGCAAATCATTCGACATATTGGTAATGAATACATTCTCTGAGTAATGTATATTTCAGTTTTGACAAATATGAAAATGTCACATCCATAACTCTGGAATTGCCATAGTACGTAATAAAAGTAGTGCTCCTCGTGCAAGTGCGCATGAGGACGTTTTGTTCGGTGTTAGCATGTTGCTAAGCTTCGGTTATAAACAGAATTGAAATATAATTCACACACATAATAGAATAACTACTTTTATTAATACTTTTTAGATACTGAACAAATAGTTTTTCCCTCTTTATCAACTTCTTATTTTCCCTGAAGTGTTGCAGTTTCCATAAAGGAAAAACTTTATTAGATTTTGGTTAAGAGGGTGTCGTACAGGGCAGCGTAATTATGCCTCATTTTTGAAACTGTGCATATAATACCCTGAAGCACTGACTACTAAGGGCGCTCACTAGGGATTCATTTAAAGTGGAGCTATGAACACAATGCAGTACATTTAATCTGATCGACCTTTTATGCTGTAAAATCAAATAGCGGAAGCAGCTTTTCTCCTGGAATGGCGCCCGATCGACACAGCGCTTGATATGTAATTATGTGATTAGCATGTTTCATAATGAAGCTGATGGAAAAATGCATGGCAATCACACGGGAAGCTTTCAACAACTAATTGCTACGTTCAGTCTTTTTACTGGCAGGATAAATCCAGAGAAATAAATGTGCACGTTTATCACCTATAAGAACAACATTGTCCTTTGCCTTCTGCTAAATTTTGAACATTTTGTAAAAATATCTGAAATTAGCTACGGATTCCCGTGAGATCGGGCCGTAATAGCCCGAACTTCCTGGTTCAACAGGAAACATATCAACCAGAGTCTTTACAAAATGCCCCCATGAATTCCCGAAAGAATAATCACCTTAATTGGCGAGTTAATGATTTGTTACAGAAACGATTTTAGAGAAAAACTCAATTGACATGAGATGGATCAATATATTCGTCAATGCAATTAAACATACATAAGCAATTTCACACCTCGTCGCATCTGCGCTTAACATTCTTTACCTTCACAGAGGGAATATCTTCAGTAAATCATACAGTAAAGCAAACGGTAACAATTACCTGGATACGTTCCTTTCCTCCATCACTCTCTCTCTATCCCAGCCCACCTTAAGCATAAACTCAGAGTGAATTCAATGTATCGATGCCAAAACAGTTCCCATGGGGAGGTGAGAATGTAGCCAATTTTTCTAACAATGGAGTAATTAATGTTAAATTACACAATCAAAAAACAAGCACTTTATAATAGTTTCAGCCGCCCACAAACACCCACGGTCCCTTCACTGCCCGTCTGAGGCCTTTTTGGCAAACAAGACCGGCACGGGCCAGCAGCAATCGCCCGGTCCAATCTGGCTATGTGGTGTTACATGACTTTAGGGTGCGCAGGTATTTATAAGACCACCTGGAAACATTTTAAAGTTGGGGCTTTGAAGAAGACGTTTGCCAAGTTAGTGGTACAAGTTTGAGGCATTTATTAGCGGGTGTGGATTGATATCCTGCATTCTGATTGGTTAATACCGTAGTTGTGGATTATACCAAGCAAATTTCAGTTTTGTTTCTGACGTACACTCTTAAAAATAAAGGTGGCTCACGATGTCAAAGTAGTTCCACAAAGAAGCTTTAACATTCAAAGAACCTTTCTGTTTTACAAAATGTTCTTTGTGGTGAACAAACGCTTCTTCCGATTATTAAAAGAAAGAGATGGTTCTTTAAAGGCGTCATATGACACGGCTAAAATGAATATTATGGTTTGTTTTAGATGTAATGCAATGTGTATACATAATTTAAGGTTAAAAAACGTGGTATTTTCCACATACTGTGCATGTTTGTATCTCCTCTTTGCTCCGCCTCTCTGAAACGTGCAGATTTTTTACAAAGCTCATCTCTCTGAAAAACGAGGTGTGCTATGATTGGCCTGTTAACCGGTGCGTAGTGATACTGACAGGTACGCCACCTTACTTGCGTATACATTTGGGCGGTCTTGGTCAAATCATACCACGAGCTGACGTAGATTTGTGGGGGTGTGGTTACACGAGGCGTTTCAGGCAGGTCTGGGTGAGCATTCGCTTTTAGATAGAATACATCTTATACATGCATGGGCAACTTATAACACACCAAAGACACAGAAAAACACGCATTCACCGCATATGACCCTTTAAAGAACATTTGAATGAATGGTTCTTTGTGGAACCAATAATGGTTCTTTTATGGCATCGCCATAAGAAGAAGTTTTTAAGGACCTTTATTTTTTACCAGCATATATTCTTATTATGGTCAGGCAGAAAATCTGATCAAATTATACACAACACACATTTTCTGTACAGTTATTTACAGACTGAGACCATTGTGCCATTATTTGAGTTTTCAGTTTTATGTTTGTAAAATGGAATGCAGCTGTCTGGCTCAATCTGTCAATAACTTCACAGGCTGCGGTTATTCATGAATGTTCCTTTATAAAAAAACGCTCTCAGGCTTTCAAGTCACCATAATGTCATATTTAATGATCTAGAACAAATTCAAGTGAGGTTTATACATGACCAAGCAAATATTTAATGACAGTAGAAACTGAAACGTAAACTGAAAAACAAAAGTACTTTTACTTTTTAAATGACTTCGTCAGATTGGATTTTTTCATCACCAAAGACACCACGTGCTATATGTGCGAAGTGGATACATGCTTAACTCACGATGAACCACAATAAAGCACTAGCCTCGAGTATGTTACAGCTTTTATACAATTTTAAAGGATAATATAATTAGGGTTGTCAACCGTCCCGTATTAGCCCGGACCTCCCGTATATCGAGCCTGCCTGATTAATGCAACTATTAATGCCACTTTCGTGAAGTAAAATCCCTTAAAGAAGCAACGTGGAGATTTAAGCAGCATCTAGTGGTGAGAATGCGAATTGCAACCAATGGCTCAGTCAACCCCTCCCTTCCAAAGCACTTTGTTAGCTCTTACAGGACAAACGTGTTGCCACGTTTCTCTTCTTGGGCTACTGTAGAAACAACATGGCGAATTCTATGTAAGGGGACCCTGTATTTAGATAGAAATACCTCATTCTAAGTTAAGAAAAACATAACGCTTCATTATGTAAGGTCTTTATAACCTCTGAAGATATTATATTGCATTTCTGTCAATAGACCCTCTGAAAAATTACACAAAGCACCTTTAAAGTCTTTCTTCCACTGCAAAAAATAGTCCCTGATCAACTGTGAACAGCAACAGAATGTTTCATTTATGCTGAGGGTGCGTAGTGATACACAGAATCGTTGGGTAAACCGCTCATGACTGTGTTTTATTATGAATAAATCACAGCTGTTGACCAATCAGAATCAAGGACAGGAACTAACTGCTGTATAAACTGTAAAAAGCGCTAAAACTTGAAAAGGCGTCACAATAAACGGGATGTTCCACAAACTTTAGATGAATTGTATACGTGAGAAGATATCACTGATGGTGATGAAGACCCCGCTGCTCTGCTACAGCGGACATGTACCAGATGTTTTCTAAAAGACTGATTCAATGCCGTTTGTTCAGAGACCACCAGTTAGTCGTAGCTGAAGTAATGTGATATAACGTAACCTCAGTTTCTCCCCTCGCTGATCATTTTTCTCGTCCGGTAACATCTGTGTTAATAAAGCTTCATGCAATCAGCCAGTAGTAACAGCAAACACTCCAACATCTGCTCGCGCATATGCAGCGCCATCCGTCCGGCCCCATCTCCCAAATACTCAATTATCTAAATCCTCTTACTCGCTAAATAATCTCCATCCTCTTTAACTTTGATGTCCCATTCTGCAAACATGACTGCAGACCATATTTAGTTTTTCCGCAGGCTGTTTGACACGCTGCGCTATGAATTTGTGCAAAATTATCAAAAAGAACAAACTCCACATTGAGGCGACAGTTGTGTTCCTATTAAGGTTTGTCAACTTGTTTTAGCTGTCCACGGTTTGTACCAAGTAATGTTTGATTTACTTGAATATAAAAGAATAGTCGCCAATAAAGACGTCAAGATTAAGTCTTTTTGCCACGGCGAGATGAGTAAAGATTACATCCACCCAACACACTTATGATAAAAGAGTCAATAAAAACACACCAATAAAAGAAAGCTTTCGGAGTCTTATCATTGGAGCGTAAAGGGCAACTGTAGTCTTCCGAACCTCATTTATTGTCTCCTCGCGCTCCTGGTCCAATTCACGCACTTCGAAATCTTCTGGTCTCTGGCAGGATCTTATCAACCCAAACTAACTCAACCATTTATCAACCTAAACGTACTCAGCCATTTCTCAAAAGGGCTGCGTTTATCTGGCAAAAGATCTGATGCTTTACAGCGCCTTTCAAAGCTACTGTATTGAAGGGAATGCCATTTACGTTCTCAGCCCAAGGGCAGAAGAATCTCCAGTATGGCTTTGGCACGTATCTTCAAATCGCTGCATCCTAAAACTCATAGGAAAAGGAATAATGCGGCGAGTGGTTTTTAAAGGCCTGCTTGCTCACCGATTTCAGTGGGAATGATTTTTTGCTGCCTGACTGCTCAGAAGTAAACATCAAAAAGACGAAATCGAACAGCTGTGGAAACACGAATCAGCTGGGACTGAGGGGTCGCACACTACTGCCAGTAAACTGCTGCGGGAAGACAAGAGGTCGTGGACGGCAGAGAACATCGGCAGACAGCTCCTCAAAGGAAAACACTTTTCTTTCACCTTTTCATTCAGTAAGACAGACTACACGGCTGAGTTTGAGTTGTTTTCCCTCAGAGACTCATTTAGTCAAAGTGACTTGGTGAATTCGACTGTGCAGTTTGTCAGACTGACTGAGCGGTGATTTTCATTGACATTAAGGATTGAATAATTAGGCAGCAGTGAACAATGCCAGTTAAAAATGTTTATTTTGTGAGCGGTTTTAAGCTTGTTCATGACAGTGATTTCAATTGGCATTTTCCAATTTTTGCATTTCAAAGTTTTGTGGCTTTTAGTCTACATTTGTTAATATGCGAAACAGCAAAACAATATTTGACTCATCTCGCATGCATGGGTGTACAGTATATCATTTTTGTCCAAAAATATTCTCTACTTCAAAAAACCGTCAATCTCTAAATAGTCATATTACGTAGACATTCATGGTTCATGGACATCATTTTTTAGGAAAAGGAGAAAAACTGTTCTTTTTAAATGATTAAGTACTGTGTTGTCAACGTTGAAAAACACTTTTTAATACTTTTTATAGGTTGTTTGCAATCACATGTTTTTTATGATGCGCGAGGCGCGGCTGGAGGGCAGCAAGTGATTTTCCTCCATAGGAATTCATCATCACAAACTCAAAGTAGCTATGTGTAATGACCTTAACAACGACCAGGCAAGCCCAAATTTCTGTCAAACCTTACTTGTAACAAACACTAGCTTCCGTTAAAAGAACGAGCCCTTATTACATGCATGAAGTAAAAAAAAGTTTTCCCATAGAGGTCCATTATAAGGAAACCGCTTAACGTATACCCACAAAATACCACGGAAACCCAAAATAAATACATTTGTTTATCACTGATATCAAACATAAACATGATAACAGAAAAGTTTTATGTTCTCAGTTTGTCGCTGCGTTGAGCCACGTTGCATGGTTTCTTCATGATGAACTTCTATGAAGAAAGTGCAACATTTCTTATCCTGGAATAAGTGCTTGTTCTTTTAACAGTAGCTAGTGTTTATTACACTTTTATCTCAGTTTCTCAGTCAATACATACTTCATGAACATCAACTTTTGCTACACAATGAAAACACCTTTCATGGTTTGTCATGTGTCATGTGCAAACAACCTATCGGTTAGATATTTGCAAAACCCTGTGACAAACATAAAGGCTGACTAATAATAATGATTTATGGCATTAAATATGGAGATACAAGGTTTTAGAGGGGCAGCGATGAGATGTTCTCTCAAGAATTTTGTGCATTTTTCTGTGCTGGCGAATTAGTGCACCAACCTCTCATTCCCCCGGGAATACAAACATACCTCCACTACATGCAAAAGTTCCAAGTTCAGTCACTTCTTACTACAAATTGGAAAAACAAGTGTAAAATCTGATGAAGAGAAGCTTTTGCTTTGAATTAAACTCTAGAAGGCTGTCTGATGAGTCATCATCTTCAGAAGTCGCAAGCTTGAAATGTAGTTTCTTACTTTTCAAAAGGAATAGAAAAGATTGAATAGATATCTCTGACTATAACAGTCTTTGATTAGACTGTTGGCTTAGTCTGAGTTTGTGTTGTTATGGTTTGTTTCCTCAAAGCTATCTTTTATGTCTTGCTGAGACTTTCACACTCCTCTGATTTAGATGTGTTTAAAGAGAAGCTTTAGCATGTCAGGGACCTGAAATCAGATGAACTTCAAATAACACCTTGTGCTTTTAACTCCATGTTTTGATGTCACCCAGTTGGCCTGATGGAGGCTTAATAAAATGACACTTTATTTAAAGTTGTGCAGAACAGATCAAGCCACATCATCTAGGATGGATTCATCCGTTTTTAGCAGAATGGATACGGGGTTTGACCTTGCTGCCTATCAATTTTTTTCGTGAAATATCCGGGGGGATTTAGTGAAATTCAAATCGGCAATAGTGGAATAAATTTGCATTTGCTGCTGCGCCTCTCTGTTGTTAATTATTTAATTATGCAAATGAGAGAACGACACAAACACACCTACAAATTATGTGCTAAACATCATTTGCATGCTGCGATTTCCAGTCTGAATGCAATGGTTGTGAAGAATTCACAAAATTCCTGCAATCTATTGTAGATCTGAGACTGCATTACTACACCAAATGCAGAAGTCACATCACTGCTCATTTTAAATGCAAAAAGTGATTATCCCGCAATTTTGTCCAATTATGATTTATTATGATCAATGTATTATCATTTGATGACTACTGCCATGATGAAACAGAGTATTAAACAGCGTAAATGTACAGTTTTAATAAACAAAGAATGGGCGTTTTGCATTAAAAGAAATACATTCGCAGCTGTATAGCAAAAGAGATTTAAAAAAGACTTAAAGGTCCAACGTGTGATTTCTTGGAGGATCTATTCAGAGAAATGCAAGATAATATACATTACTATGTCTTCAGAGGTGTATAAAGGCCTTACATAATGAAGCAAGCATTTCTATCTACATACAATGCCGGCCCCCTTACATGGAATTCGTCATGTTGTTTTTACAGTAGCCCTAAACGGACAAACTGCTCAGACTGTTGTTTCGTAAATACTTGATTCGTGAATATGTGATGACATCTTAGTCCTGTGTCAGCCACCGTAGTGCTCCGAAAGGGAGGGGTGAAGTGAGCCGTAGGTTGCAATTCACATCTTTACCGCTAGATGCCGCTAAATGTCATACACTGGACCTTTAAGATGATAAAAATTAAATGTCAAATATAGAGATAAAGTGGATTTTGGTTAATTTGATGATAAAGGCTTGATCTGATGTTAAAATATTCAATAATATTGACTTCAGAATTCAGACTTGATAGGTCTGAGCTCAGTTTGTGACTTTCATTGAGATCATTTTTGACACTAAACCTTTATTTGATTTCTGGGGTGTTTTTCTTATGATAAATATCCGAGACACTGGAGACGTAAGGCTGACGTCTAGGAGAAATAACTGTGATATTAAAGAGATGAAATCTGTTTTTATATGAACAAATACTATTTGAAAGAGTGACGCCGAAATTAAGCAATTTTGTCCCTGCGTGGATCAGAGAAAGTGAAAGGAAAGTACGTGTTGCTGAATGCAGACAAATGCTATGCTAACAGAGCAAAGTGCTGACAGAGTGAAATACAATAAAGCACGAATGCTGCTATTACACCGCTTGTTAAGTTCTGTAATATTTCTCCCCCGGAGGAAAAAAGTTAATGAAGAGAGCTTGTCCTTTTATTTCTCTCCTCCCTTTCTCTAGTCAGCATCCTGAGTGGATGATCAATCAGAAAAAAAGACTCTACAGAATCTACAGAAAAAAGTCATAATCTATAGATTGTGTGGGCAACTGACTACTTGTACAGAGAGATGCATTAAAACATCATTTAATAACATGAACTTACTAGAGTAGTGAAGTTCATAAAGGGGTCATATGGCCCAAATACGTGTTTTTCTGTGAAAAAAGGTGCATTCTATCTAAAAGCGAATGTTCACCCAGACTGGCCTGAAACAACCCCACAAATCTACATCAGTTCGTGTTATGATTTGACTGAGACCACCCAAATGTATACGCAAGTAAGGTGGTGTACCTGTCAGTACAATTGCTTTGGAACCTGATGTTCCAAATATGGTAAGAGGCGTTACATTTCCGTCACACGCTTGCCGTATTTGACCAATCACTACACACTGGTTAACTGGCCAATCATAGCACACCTCACTTTTCTGAGCGATGAGCATAGTAAAAACTGCTTCAGAGAGGCGGGGCAAAGAGGAGATACAAATATGCAAGGTATGTGGAAAATACAGCGTTTTTTAACCTTAAATCGTGTATACACATTGCATTATATCTAAAACGAACGATAATATTTGTTTTAGCCATGTCATATGACCCCTTTACTACAGCCCTTTACTTCACTGGTAAATGATGTCACTATTCAGAGTTTTTGAATAAACTCCGCCCACAGTAATAGGCCAAAAAAGGGGCGAGGTCTTCCTTAGAGAAGAGGAAGAGCCGCTGGAGTAGTGTTTGGTTATCAGAGATTGTAAACATTTGACTGAGCTACACGCTAAACTACTTTCACTTTCATCACAGTCCTACAGTTGGTTATAAGAATTCAGCTGCACACATTCTTAGATAACCAACGGTCAAATAACAGCTTCCATGACTTCAACATCGGCTGTGAAAGCTGTTCTGTGTACACTGCCATTGTTACTGTTTATTGCTAAAATATATTTTATTACACTTTTGGGCGGTGTGGAGGTGGCATTTTCAAGTTAAGTTTTTATTAGGGCCTATGTATTATCTAGCTTACACATTTCTAGGTCCAAACTAAATGTTTATTGTACACATACATTACCAGCAATTTATTAATAATAAGCACAAAGTTTGGACATTGTGAATATGAACCTTCCATTAGAGAACGATAAAGGGAAGAGCTAATCAATCCAATTTCTCAGCAAAGCAGGCATTACGTTTCTTTAAGTATTGCCTTCTGCAGTTGTTGGAACATATGATAGGCAGTGTGTGATATATAAGCTTTGTTACAGCCTGAAAACCTTTAATCACATGGTTCCTCTAAATAATTAGAGGGTTGTTCACTATAGTCTCAAAGAGGAAATCATGGCTGCACTGCAGCAGCAGGAGAAAGACAAAGACACTGACAACCACCAAGTAAGCATGTTCACCATTTCTCTTTTTATCACAACATTTTTACTTTGCATAAAATGTGGAGTAACTTTAATACAGCAATCCCGCAACAAACATGCATCCTTTATTAGAACCAACAACTTGCCCACTGCCCAATGCCCATACTATATATGTGTATTATTTATCAATGCATGTTCAGTCATTACATTTTTATTATACTGTAGTTTTTAATCATTTTGCTTGGTAATTAAAAAATATAAACAAATAAAAAAAACTAAATAAATAAAAACATGATAAGTCACACATTGGAGTGATTGAGTTTATGTGCAATTCTCCGGTTGTCCTGCAGGTGACCTCATAAATCTGACTTTTTACGATGCACTTTACGATTAACAATTACTCCAGAGCACCCGTAGATCTATGACGAGTGCTACTCAAGTTACGAAGCTTTTGGGAAACGGATGACTATAGAAACCAGAGAAAAAATCTTATCGTTTTGTGAGAAGAGGGACAGCGGTGAATAATGGACTTAAAATATGTGAAATGTAAAGCGTTTTTTGAAAGTACAATACATGAACATTCATTGTTAAACACCCAAAAAACATAATCAAAGCTTCGAAAACAGCCAAAGAACGACACCTTTAAATATTACAGGTGTCGTGATCGAAAACAACTTGCAATAACATATCGTAAAAAATATCAGTGCGACTGTTATTGTCTCAAGTATGCATTTAAATACGACTTAAATAACCTTAGGTAAATAAGTTTAGTCCTGGCTTAAGCAAATCCCTGTCTAGAAACCACCCCTATATCACTTCTAACATAACAGTCCAACTAAAATCTACGAGACACTTAACTATACTTTTCTCAGTAATGCTAATGTGCAGTTCATGATATTATTGCAAATTGTATGTATTTTAAAATTCCAGTGTTATATCATTTTATATACTGAAAATGTTCTTTTCAATATAGTAGAAATCTGCATGCATGGATTTGCCCTTCAATTTTAAGAAACCTGCTTACTGTAGCCCCCCCAGATTTTTCTTGGGCCCCTCCAAAAATATCCAGCTGACAATTAAAATAAAAAAATTGGTAACACTTAACAATAAGGTGCTATTTGTTAACAGTAGTATATGCATTTTAGTTTTTCAGCATCTATGAATCTTTGTTAATGTTAGTTAATCTCAATACAGTTATTCATGTAGTTCATGGGGCATCAACTAATGTTAATAGACACAACATTTGATTTTATAAATGTTTTGGTAAGTGCTGAAATGAACATGAACTAACATTAAGAAATGCTGTAGAAGTATTGTTCAAATACTTTCAGGATAGCTTACCTTAAAGGTTCTGTAAAATCCGTTAACATTGCTTTTTTAAAATGATCTTACTTGTGTTCTACAAACACCATGCACTGTACTGTGTTTTACCTTTTCTGTGTTTTCATTTTTTAGATTTTCTCCTGTAAAGCTGTGAAAAGCGCTATATAAATAAAATTGAATTGGGTATAGCCGCTTTGCAACTATGCAAAACTGTGATAAGCACCACAGAAATAGCCTTGACGTTTCTAACAGCTGGTTTAAAAAAAGACGATAGCACAGGAATCTGCACAGTGTGAATATTCCTTTTAGTTACAAATTACCGTACAAACACACAAGACTGTCTTCAACCCCCTATACTCTCAGCTTCTCACAAAACAACCAGAACAGAACAGCTGCTGCAACACCTCCTATACTGTAGATCAGACGACAGCCATGGCGAAATGAATAGAATGAATGAGCGTCCAACTCCAGCACTGCTGGTCTTGCTGTGAGTTTTCGATCTGAGAGAACGCCTCTACGCCTCTGCCCTGCAGACACTTCGCTAAGTTGTCACTTAGCAACCTAAAACTCACCAGCAGAACAACATCCCTTTATTTCACCAGCCACACAGGAATCTACATCTGTGTGCACTCGGCGGACAAACACTGGATGTTTCGACTGTCCACAATGTCTTTCCGCAAATAATAAAGTCAGATCTGTGAAGACCGTGTATATAATATCTAACTTATCTCCGTTGCTATAGTAACGATGTAAGCATCAGCACCATGCAGAGAGATTTCCTCATTCTGCACAACATCCAAGAGCCGTCAGTGCAGTCGAAGAGGATGGAAAACTGTGACATCTCACTCACGAGGCATGAGTGATAGGCTTTTGTGGCCAAAACGTGGCAGCTTTCTTTTCACTGCAAAGTGAAGGTCACATAGTTTGTTGTACTGTATATTCAAATGCAATATTGAAAACTTTGTATTGTGTTACTTTCAATTGAATATCAAAACAACCTTGAAAGCCGACCATGCACACTGAGACAAATTCATAAATGATTTCAATCAGGATTCAAACCAGATGGATCAAATATGTGAACACACTGTTCAAACTACAAAATCCAAATGGACTATATGCCTGTGTGATAAAACAAATCCAGAATTTAAAAGACACATTTATCTGCACAGACATGAGCTATCAATAAAATATCTACTGACGTTAAACCCACTGGAACCGCATCAATATCCTTAAGCTCTGAGGAGTGCCTAATGGTTATTTCTCCGCTGTTTTCTTAAACTCACAGCATTATTTGGCCATGTTGTACCAGCGTCCTCAGCTGCCTTGTGTCCTCGCGCATTTGCAGTTGTTGGTAATAAATCATTTCTGCTTTCTCGAAAAAAAAGTTGTGCATAGCTGTGCATTGCCATCAAAGTTTGACAAGTCTTTAAAATGCAGCATACTATACAAGTTTGGGATGACATGAGGTGGGTCAGTAACAGATAACAAAAACTTTGTGGATCCAGCTCTGAAAAGTACTTTCAGATACTTTCTCCGCTGTTCAATGAATGCGGCCCGCTTTAATCGAAGGTGCTCTGTCTGCAGTTCTTCTGGGAGAGAAGTCGTGTCCAATGGTCAGTGAAGTGTACTAGTCGTAAGGAGAGTCGGAGGTTGGAAACTGCGGGAGGGAGTACAGGGTCAGATCGGTCAGGAGAAACCCTCCGCTCGCCTGACTGAGTCCTAACACAGGAAGTGAAGAAGTCACTCAGGTAGAAAATGACGGAGAAGAGTGGGCGGCTTTTTAGTGCTAACACACACTGCGCCGCTAACCGATTGAATAATTCAGGGGGGAAGCCCTGTGGGCATGAGGTGGCGGAAAATTAAGAAAACTACGAAATATCTGCAGCATGAGGGCTAAATGAATCCTCTATTGTAACATAGAGTATAGAGATATGTGGGCAATTCCAGGGTTATGGATGTGACATTTTCAGTCAAAACTTAAAATATAAAAAGGAAACATAGAATGTATTTATTACCAATATATTAAATCATCTGTTTATATTTTACTAAACCCCTGATTATATATTCCCGACATGAGTAAAATATCAGTCTATGCATGCATTCTCTATTTTAAAAGAGAGAAAAAGTCATGCGTTATGGATGTGACAAAAAAGGATGCACAGTTTTAAGAGACAACATACCTTGTAGGAATTCTGTGAATTAAAATGCTCAATCCAGAAGCAATAATACCCAACAAATGGAGAAGGGATGACTCTTCATAGAACAAGAAATAGTTATTTTGTTTAAATTTCATGTGCCTATTTACGAGGAATATGGACGTTATGGATGTGACAATTCTGTTATGGATGTGACATTTTAAATTCTCAGAGTATGTATTTATTACCAATATCTCGAACCATCTTACTAGTTTAAACCCTTGATGATAGAGTACAGACATCCAAAAGATATAAGTCTATGCATAAGTTATCCATTTTAAAAGAGGGGAAAACTCATGTGTTATGGATGTGACAAAAAAGGATGCATGTTTTTGAGAGACAGCATACTTTGTAGATTTCTGTGAAGTAAAACCAGAAGCAATAATACCTAACAAATGGAGAGGGGATGGATCTCCATTGAACAAGAAAAAGTTATTTTATTTAAATTTCATGAGCCCATTTATGAGAAATATGGATGGTTATGGATGAGACAATTGAGTTATGTATGTGACAATTCACTTACCTCGCTATGGAAAACTTTGCTAATACTAAAAAAATGCATAAATAACTTTAAGCTATTTAAACCACCAAATATTGACATCTTAGCTATCAGTATGGTGAAAGCCTTTGGAATGAACTTGTTTTTTTTTTTCATTTTAAGATTGTCATTTGCATGGAAATGCCCATCTGCTCCGGTGGCAAAATAAGGGTTATGCAACATTTGCCAAATATGTGCAGCTGTGTGTGTATTTATGTGAGAACAGACACTGGATCCACTGGATGCTGACAGATAATTTGGCATGAAATGACAGCCGAATGTGTGAAAATTAAAGAGGTTTCTCAAATGAGCCCTCGCATCTCCTCCCATTTCTGGCTGTAGTTTTATATTCTTGTATAATAAAGGAAGAACGCCAAATTGATGAGTCACAAGGCATTTGCTGAAAAAGCATTCGAGAGAACCTACATCATTTTTAGGCCTGCAGAGTAAACGTTAAAAGATGCTATCTAACCTGACTCTCTGAAGGCGAATGGTGCCCGGCACTAAATCGGAAACATAAATTTTTTGCTCAGACTAAAAGCCAAAAAAGTGCACGGCTCCAAAATAACAAGATCAAATGCACCCTGAAACAGTAAAAATGAATAATTAAGAAAGCTTTGATGAAAACTTGGCAAATTCCTCATTGTGAGAGCTTGCGGTGGAGTTTCATTTGGATGCTAATGTGATTACGCGCTTTAAAGTTTTACATGACTAAATCAGCGATGTCAATCAAACCAGCGTGAAGCAAGAAATATAACAGTTATTAAACCGGTGGCTCGGCTTTTTAAAGTGCAAACGTAATTTGATTAAAACTCACTTTTCTCACATTTCACTCAATAAAAGTGTGCGGCAGGTCTAAATTGAAAATCTGAACGCACGCAGACGCACGTCTGTCGCAGAATGCAGACGGCCTACATTATCTCTCTTTATACATCTGATTTATCCTGCCTCTCGCTCCTTTTTAAAGATGTTGGCAGCAGCGCTAACAGAGCATGAAGTGTGACATGACAGTGTGTGATTCCCCGAGACAGACGGATTCTCAGTCACACTTTTAGAGCGTGAGGGACAGAGATATCAAAACGTGATGCTTTCTTTGCGTGTCACAAAGAAATCACAAATGAAGTGTCTGAAAATGCCTCAAATGTTTCTCCTTGGCATGAGTGTGAGGGAGAGCAAAAAAGAGTTCTCAGAGACCGACAGTTGAAAAACAACCCCTGCGCAAATGACCCTTCGCAAGCAGTTTGATTGACAAGCGATCTGATCTGCCGATATTATCTGCCCTCGGGACTGACCGCCATTTTGTGTGACAAACAAACCAGTCCGACAAACCTGGCGTCACACTATAACGATTAACGATAACTAAGTTTTAACTTTTAAAATTCATTCTAAATGAAGGAGAACTGCGGAGTTCACATCCCAACTAGACCAATACAGATACGAGACACGATATTGTTGGAATCATTAATGTACGTATATGAAGCGTTCGGGAAGTTGTGTTTTAGGGCGGGATATAATACTAATTGATATATTACTAACATTTTACATGTATAAGAAAGCTGGCATGATATGCTTTGCGTCCCTGTGATGTGATGAGCGCACCTTCAGCCTTCAGAGAGCAGCATTTGCAGTGATATTTTCTGTTAGATTATCTGTCGTATTTAACCCGAATAAAGATTAGACCCTGATGGACTGTTATTCTTTTCTGGACTGAACTAATATTTTATAGTTTACTTTCGTTTTCTCAAAGAAGGATCACGGCCGGCCAAAACCAATCCCCTGAAGTCAGTCTCTCTCTAAAACTGTCATTATTACAAATTCCTGAGTAAAAATGAACACTTAATACACCACATTTAGGTGAGCTATACATCCATTTGTGTGACGCTCGACCTGATTCTGCCAGGTGGTTCATGTCCTCAGGGCAACATATTTTGTTGACCTAAGGACAACATTTTTATAAATAAAACTTAAACCCACATCAAACCCCAAACCATAACTTACCCCTACAATCAGAGGGAAATCATAAGTCAAAAACAATGGTCTAGAAGCACCTAATCCTGGTTGAAGATTACATTTAAAATACACTGTAAACTTATTTCTGAAATCTGATTGGTTGATTTAAATGTTGTCACAGGGTCAACAGGATGTTGTCCTAAGGATATCAACCACTTCGAAAAAACAGGAGAGCCTTTGCGTGACAGTTAGTCTACTGCATCACACGAGTGTAGAATTAACGTAACGTTATCGTCTGCTGGTGTGGATGCAAATATAGATATCATTATTATTACAGTTATCTCAAATCCTGAATGTTTCCCTTGAATGGATGTTGCAGACCTTTCTGTCTGAAATCAGTGTGTCATTTTTCCAGAAATTCTTCACTATTTCGCCAGTGAGTGCACAAATTTAGACTGGGAGCGCATGGCTGATACCAACAGCTTGTCAGAAGCGGGGCGGGGTTTTGCAAAGGGTCAATTGTAATTGATTTTCTGTTTCAATGTTGAACAATCATGAAAACAAAATAATAAATTATTATTGTAATGTACAGTTATTTATATAAATATAAAACATTTCATAATCATTTGTTAATCATTTTTAATAAATAGGAATAGGAATATTAATATTATATAAATAAATAAATACTTTTTTTTTTATTTATAAAAATTTTATTTATATATGAAAAATATATTTATTTAATTTTATTTATGCTATTATATTATTTGTATATAAAATATATTAAAATATTTTACATTATATTAAATAATTTATTTAAATTTTTAACTATTGATTTAAATCATCATATAAATTATATATTATTCTATATTCATTTATATGAATTAAATAAATCAACGAATTGTGTTAAATAATCGTGATAACCGTGTTCAGATAACCATATACCAAAGACAAATAAGTGAGTTCAATAATGAAGTCCAACTTTTCTCATCCAATTCTTCATATTTTCTGAGCTACAGTGTATCCTATAGCTATTAATGTTATGGCGTTATACTTTTACTGCCAACAACAGTGTTTACCTTTATTTCTCCTAAACAAAGAGAAACAAGATATTGGAGCTGAGGGTAATTTTATGTGATATTACCTGATGTCACTGAAAAAAGGAGCTGGTCCTGAAATATTACATTTGTCTCTGTGACAGCACAACTCTCTGCAATAAAACATATATAAAAATGTGGGTGTGGGCAGATTATTTTCTTAGCCAATCAGAACGCTTTGATGCATAGGAAGCTCAAAGCGTCAATTTGTGGATGCTATTTTGCTACCATCGTTGTTGTTCATATAGAATACGTAGAATATGCTCTCTAAACACTTCTAAGTGTGTGCATATCTTTTCAGAAGGGGGTTTTAGGAAGGAGGGCATATAATTCAGTTGAAGTTGAAAATTCATAAATGGCTAACATCACTTAAAGAACCTCTTGGTCTCCTGAGCCATGAATGTGTTTTGGCTGATGAGGACCCACTGTGTGTTCTTACAGTAATGTTTTTAATCTCTCACGGATGGCTTGCTGATCCTAAGTGGTGCACGGGGCTGATGAGGGTCACAATGTCCCCAATTTGCAATCAAAGTGAACTGCCGAGCCGTCATTACACGTGTCATTGCAGACCACAATCAGAGAGCGACCAGCCCTTCAGTGACTGCTGGAGTGAAGGTGACCCTTCTGACTCCATCTATCCTCTGATCACTGAACCTTAACATCCACTCCTACTCCTAGTTGAAGTATTTACTACAAAAACATCAAACAAACTAAAAAAATGTCACTTACTGTATGAGTCAGACGCTGTGTACATACTCCACTTTGGTTGGAAACCACACACTGTAATAATACACACGCATGGGGTCCCTAGAACATTTCGATCTTTAGAAATTGCTCTTTCATAGCTCGGGAGATTTGATGAAAATTATGTTACTTTCAGTTACTTTTTTAGGTATTCTGTCTCTGTCTCACATCCTTAAGGAGAAATAAAAGCAGACACAACTTAGACAATAATTGGCATGTGGTAAGAGCACAGGGCTACAAAGTTAAAGGACCAGTTCACTCAAAAATAAAAATTCTGTCATTATTTACATAAATAAATATATATTTATTTGTTCTGTTAAACACATGCCATAAGGAATGAAGAAACCGAACAACACGAAGAATGAACAGTTCTGGGGCACTATTGACTACCATAGTAATTATTTGTTTGGTAAAAATATTTTAGCAAATTTCAATCTTTGTGTTCAGCAGAACAAAGAAATATATACAGGTCTGGAATGACATGAGCGTGAGCAAATGATGATAGAATGATAACTTTTTGGGTTAACTGTCCCTTTAATGTGGATAACATAGCTTATAAATTAGTATTGGAGGAATTTGATAAGAAATATCAATTCATACTGAGATCTCTGATGCTTGGATGTGGAGATTTACTATAAAAAAGCAGACTTTTAAATGTTCTTGCAACAACAGCCTGGTTTCTATTATATATCTGTGCAAAACTTGGTGATTTCGTTGTACTTCGCTAAGCCAAAACAACTCGATAGTGTTATATGACCAAAAATTAGTCTGTCGACTCTGGCATCGCAAAAGCCCATCGGTGCCATCTTGAACAACTAGCACATTAATGGGAGTTTCCATTGGACATATTTTCAATTCAAAATTTTGCAATTTGAATAGTAATGGAATAACGATTTTTAGTAGAAAGAGGTGATTTTTTTTTGCATACCAAGGCTGGACTCTGAACAAAAAGTGGCTCCTGAATTTCTTTGCCAAATGGCCTTCTGTTCGATTACGTTCCATCTGCAATTACGTTCTGGCACTATTGCATAGTCCAAAAATATTGCTGACAAAGATGTTTCTCTGACTAGACCAGTGTTTCTTAACGGGGGCGGTACCTCCCCCCAGTGGGCGTTCAGGTGTTCTTAGGGGGTGTTCGCAAGTTTGCACCAAATATCCAGGCAAGACAGGTTTAAACATTTACCTGCAAAAGATTACGATCTGCATCAGGAGGAGCTAGGGCGCAAACTGTGGTTTTAATCTAGCCATGAATGTTTTTGACCACACACACCACGTGATCACCACTGCGTGTTGAGCGCACAGTGCTGGTGACTTGCACCTAAAATCCGACCATTTCACCCCGGACACAGTTCTTTGCGGCCGCCGCGTCGGCTTTAACCAGATATTTAAGAACATATCAATAAATTTGTATTCTCTCCGATATGCGAGCACCACCTTGACTGTACAAAACGTTTGGACCGGTACAGGAAAAAGGGACAGCTGAGGCTTCGCCACATCACGTGTGATAAAAACACTTCGAACAGTCCACTTAAAGGCCATGGAGAGTCGGAGAAATTAAATGGTTAATTTTTCTTTTTTGGTAGAACACGAATAAAGGCAACTATTTGCTGTTCTGAAACGTTCTGAAATCCAAACAGGGATTACAGCGAGCGCGAACACAAAATGGCATTATCTGTAACTGAACACAGTTCGTCCTGTACAGGCTACATTCACGTTAGAGAGGCGTGTTAATGTGCTGGTAGTAATGTATGTTTGTACAAGCATTGCGACGAGATATGCCAATAGATATGCGCAGTGCGGCAAACAAACCCAAATACATTGATATAGTATCATATAAAATTTGGGATTGGCGCCTCTGTCACGTGAGAGCTGTTGTCATGTAACCATGACGTCAGCTGACTGTAGTGGCAGTCTTAACTGAATAGTGAGAGTATAAAAATGTGAATCAAATTCATTGCACATTAAATGACAGTTGAGTTGAACAGCATTTTGCATGAAATACTTATTTGTAAGCCTTGGAAAATATTTTCAATTAATTATATTCACTTCCACTCTAATATCAGCATTTAAAATGTATTACAATCTATTTATGATGTAGAAATGTTTATGCAGAAACTCTAATATATTGTAATCATCTATGGGTGGCATATTAATTCTCTACGTATCTAATCATCATCATATCTGAGTCCAAAATGCACACTGCTTGGACTGTTTCAAGATAATAAAAAATAAATACATCCAATCATTTCTACATTGTAATAAGTGTTTATTCTTGTAAGAAGATTGTATTGATTTCTTTTTTCACAAATTATTAATGACAAACCTTGCATTATACCTCTGATGGAAGCACACACTGGCACACACATTTAGGCCTATAAACTTACACACAATTACACACCTAAGTGAAGTGAATATAAGCAGCTTTTTAGGTTTTATTATGCATTTAGGAGAGTATTGAAGTTGAAGTTCAAACATTCTACTTCACATTGTTCTTGGTCCTTGAGAAAGTATTGTAATATTCCAACTGGCCAATCAAATCTGTTATTTGACTTTCAGTGACATGCTTTTTATTTATTTTTACTAGTATTTCACGAGACAAACAAATATACATTTATTGAGATTACCGAAGATCCCAATTCAGCGACAAATTATATTATAATAACAAATAAAGTATTATTATTGTTCTTATTATTATGAAGACATTTAGCCCATTATTTTTGTGGGGGGCGGTAAGGGACCTGGAGAATGGATAAGGGGGCGCTGGCCCAACAAAGGTTTAGAACCACTGGACTAGACCAACAATTTTAGATTTAATGTATATAATTTTATAACAAAATTTTCAGTTAGGTGATCTAACCTACTTAACAAAGCAAAAAAATCTCTTTTACAGTAGCGGTCTCTGTAAATTTGAGAAAAGTTGTTGAGATCTTTTCTAATAGTTGATTTGAGAGACAACCTGGACTTTATTCTCAGCAGAAAAACCTACTGTACGCAAGACTTCAGCAGATCTTGTGCAGATTCAGATCTGCTTTCTATTCAATCTCAGTGGCGTCTAGAAGTAACAACTGAGATGTTAAAAAAGACCTTATTCATCTTTTCCTCCTTATTAGGGGCATGCGTTGGAAACACTGTTCATCATCCATTCGTGAATTGTTCCTGTGTTAAAACATATGGCTTAAAATACATTTTACAGGAACAACACAGCACCAAAAGAAAAACTTTGTAGCGTCTCTTCAGAATGTATTGATAAGGAAAACTTTTACAAAAGCTGCATATTCTGAGTAACATTTCTAGCACTGTGTCATTTGACCGACGTCTCTGACATCTCATGTTATGTGTGGTGGCTTCTGAAAATGACAACTAAGAAAAAAAAACACATAGCTGTCACGTATAATGAGCATCACGCCGCTTGATGGTTTTACAGGTGAGACACATGCAGTCTTACAATAGAAACACTTTCAGAAGATTTAGTCAGAGCCAAGTCTCATCTGACGACAAACCAAAACCTGACGCCATCACAATCGATTCCGAAATGAACAGCGTGAAAACATTATTAGCTCGCAGCATGATTACTCGAGCGATTTTCTTCGTGTTTTATGATTGCTTTTTCTCAGTGTGGAGCGAATGTAATCAATTTTTGTTTTATTCCGAGCATAATCCATTTATGTAAGAGACAGACCTAACAACGCACAGTGTACTCCTGTCCTTCGTCGTCATAAATACAAAGCCTCAGGGCCGAATGCGGTGTTCCCATGACAACCGTCTATGACATGGGGCCATTTTGTGTAAACAACAACATTATGGAGAGTGGACTGACTTCAAAGAAAGTCACAGCGCAGCGGTAACCGACCGGGCTGGAGAATAACGGTGATCATGGGAGGTTCCTTCTAGCTGTTTATGAGACAAATGTGAGAAACACACGCAAACAAACTCACTGGCACACATTGTTTGCCAACAGTGCACATATAGCATACAAACAAAGTTCAGGTATAATTCTAATGATCTGTTACTGTTTATAAAAGTGACAAGTGATGTGGGTAGTTGACAATCACTTTAAAGCATACATTTTTTTGCTTAATTGCAATAAATGTGTACGTTTAATGTTATTTAATAGTTTATTAATTACAATACAATAGAAAGAAAATCAACAAGATGGAACTTTAAATTTGTTGAAAGATTTGATGTGTTTTCCTTGAGATTTCGAGTGTTTTGACGGCTTGAAAGCAAACTTAATCATCATATGATTTTTTTCTATTGCTCAGATGAAAACTGGATTTTTGCCAAATCAAGGTCATTTTTGAACTTTTCCCTAAAACATGTAGAAACATTACTGTTGAATCGCATGAAGGTGAATATAAACGTATTTGAGGTCTGAAAAAATACAGAGCATCAAATAAATGCAAATAGAAACAATATTTTTATTTAAAATCAAATTTTTACTGAAACACACATTTATATTTAATAATATTATTTTTTAAATATATGCATATATGTTTGTTTATATATATACATAAATATACACAAAACACAACACACACATATATTGTGCAAAATATAATTGCGATTAATCGATTTGACAGGCCTAATTTGTACTTCTGTCACTTTTGGTGTAATTGTACAAGAGCAGTACAGTAGGTTCTGGAAAAAAACTTTAAATGTCCATAAGTAGCAGACATGTGTACAGTATGTGGCTATTAAATGTATACATATTATTATAATTTAGCAAATGGGATTCATTATCCTCCTCTCCCCTAATGGTGTTGTTTTGTCAGTGATGTCTGTTGATTCAGATCATGTCAAAAAGGAACTTAATGAAAAATGTACTGTATCAGCAGTGACCCAATATTTCATGTCATCTCTCAATACAAGATCTTACAACAGCATCTGTACCAATTATACCCCATTGAGAAAGATATTGTTTTTAAAAATCGTTTTAAATGACACATTGCAAGTCACACTGCAGGACGCTGTCACCTCCCGTCACATCAACTGCCCATTCAACCATTCGCAAGTATGCACAAATGTGTCCAGCACCATCGGCAGCAAATCCTTCCTCTAACTGTTTTAGTTTCATTATATTTCTGTTAGGTTATGCATTTTCACATTGCTGAGGTAAGATGGTGATAAATGAGTTAAAGCAAACAGTTTAGGGTGTGAATGTGCTTTAGTGCAACTTTAGTTGACATAAAGCCATCTTGTATAGAATGCTATGAAATTACATACGGTATTGCTTTTCTCTAAAATTAGATGAGTCCAATTTAACAGCACAATCAATCACAGCAGTCGGGAGATTATATTTTATGCAGCAGTTGACCGTGTGTGCATAATACTTGATGAATTGCGTTTATATACTGTACTGCAGTGTACAAAGTAGGGGCCGCGGGGGTGGGGTCACAAGATGATTTCCAGAAATCTTTTTATAATTATTAGAAATAGCATATTTAATCAATACGTGTAACAAAATATAAAAATATTAGTTACGATAAAAATAAAACCATGAAAATAAAAAGCCATCAGCCTTTGGAATTTCCTCCCCCTCGATCGTAGCACTGAGGTCATTACGTCACATTAGTAACCGCATTAGGTTAGGTGCAGCAAGTCAATTTACAGCACAACCTTAAACATTCCCGTATGTGCACGCAGTGTGCGCGCTTTAAGTTTGGAATATATTTATTTTTGTCGAAATGAAACGTATCAACCAAAGTTGCACGCAACGTTTGTATACTTCAACCTCCTCCGAGGATAGTGGGAGTCTCGAGTCACTGGCACTGTTATTTTGGGGGTCGCGGGTTGACAAGTTTGGGAACCCCTGCCGTACATTTTCTTTATGTCTATATATTACGTTATAACACTTCACTGTGCTATAATTGAGATATCAGTTATGCATAAACAATAGATGTTTACTCTGACCTGCTGCAAACACAATTCAACTAAATAGCCTTTGAGGAAAGAGCAACACATTTTAATAGTGAGTCTCATTAAGGGTAATGGCGTTCTAAACTCAAGTCACCCCTTGGATATCAGTTTCTTATATATTTCAGACTGAAGCCACTTGTGAAGTGTATTCATGGCAGAGTGCCATGCCCTTTACACTGTTTCCATAAATACAGTCCAAGAGGGGATCAGGGTTTGGCTGGTTGCCTTGGTCCAGTCTGCCCCTTCTGATGCTGTAACTACCATTATATGAGGAAAGAAGAATTTGTATCCATTGACGGACACTGAAGTAACCATACAGTACATTCTGATGAATTTTTTTGCAAGCAAAAAAAATTGCATTACCGTAGTGGCCAATTCATTTCTGTGGGGAGAATGCGGAAACAGTTTTGATTTGTTTCAACTCCCTATGAGTCTATGATGGACTTCATTAGTCTGTGACAGGCACTAACCCACTTTTGAGGTGACTGTACAGTGACCAGCAACAGAGTTAATAAAAAGCTATAGTAGACAGGCAATAAAACAGTTATTTGTGAGGGGAGCTGATCTCTCCCAGCTGAACTGAACACATAGCCTGTGTGTCAAATTTGCAGAATGGCAGTATACGCGAGTTGAAGACGTCCTTTCTGTCACATATATGACAGTACAACTTTATGAGCTCTGGGCTGTTTTACCTTTTATATAAGAGACTTTACGCCACTGCTGAAGAAAACAATAGAAACCCAAAGAAACCATCACATAAATTCTAATGGTTTCCATTAAAATACCATTATGAGCCATTCACTTTTTCATTAAAACCATTAACAAATTCCTTTATCCAGTGTGTTTGGGGTGTTCTGTTGGTTCCCGTCTGATATTACATCCCAACAATAGAATCCATCACAAACCAGTAGACACCATTTTAGTTTCCATTAAAACCAATACAATTCCCATTATAACCATGAAATACATTAAATACAATTTTGGGTTCAATTGTTTTTATTTTCAGCACAAAAACTATTTTATTCAGTGCTGGCATTATCTAAGCGTCTGTCGTGAATAAATTCTCAACACAAACACTGCAAAAATAATGTAGCTGTTTAGTTGTTTCAACTTACTTTTTTACGTTGGGACAGCTTGCAGTTTCTTAATTTGTTCATTCAACTTAACATCTTAAGTTTTCACTGTATCTACTAGTGTGCATGGTGATTTGACAATAATATTTGTCACCTTAACTTGAAAAAATGTTGAATAAATTTAAAGGAAATACAGGTCACAAATGAGATCAAGATTATTTCTCATAGACAGCATTGCAATTGAATAGAGATTAAATAGAAAGTTTTGCTGATGCTTATCCTCATCCTCTGTCAGTAATCTTAAAGGGACAGTTCACCCAAAAAGGAAAATTCCTTGAGTTGTTCCAAATCTGTATACATTTCTTTGTTCTGATGGACACGGAGAAAGATATTTGGAAGGATGCTTGTAACCAAACAGTTCTTGGCCACCATTAACTCCAATTTAAGGAAAAGTGACAATGGTAGCCAAAGTGCCCCAGAACTGTTTGCTTTCCTACATTCTTCAAAATACATTTTATGTTCAACAGAACAAAGACATTTTTAAAGCAATTTTTCTACTATGGTAGTCAATGCTGAATATAACTTAATAGAACAATTGTACTTGAGGGTGAGTAAATGAAGATTTTTGGGTGAACTGTCCCTTTAAAAGCAATGTAGTTTAGACTGCAATAAAAATAATTTCAATATGAACTATAACCACATTTCTTACCCAAACTACCAAAGCTATGCTATCCACATGATTTTCACAGCACTATACTTCTTCTACATGTTACCAATGGTCTGATTTGAACAAACACAAGACAATGCTCATAAATTAAATAAAGATCTTATTGTGCCTCCACAACCACAAAAGACCAAACCAGCATTGTGCTCCGGACAACCTGACCTAACACAATATTGCTTTTAAATAACCAGACCGACTCTCAATCTCTTTTGTTCTATGTGAGTGGTCTTGTTTTTAACCCTGTGACAGTGGACTGTGACTCAGAGGAACTGACATGTCAGATGTGTCTGGGGTGCTCTTCACACTTGTGCAGTCAGGTCTGCATGTCTCTGACCCTTAACTCAGTCCCGTAGACTCTTTGACGCGAAATCCACAGATAAAAGTGAGAAACCCATAAATCGATGTGTCAGGACTAGCTCAGACACCTAGACCTCCTGGGAGTCAAACTCCAGACGGTTATTCATATATATATTATTTTTAACAATGTGACAGATTTGTCACTTAGGGTGTCGGTCATGACCCTCCTATATTGAGAGGGTAAGTGTTGTTCATAAATACGTATAGATGTGTTTATTTTAAGTGCCGTTTAGAAGAAGACGTGGCTTGCTGGGCACTGCACATATGTATCCAGGTTGCAATTTATTCTGGAGACACAGACATATTAGTTTATAAACCTATTATGGCAACCGCTTATAATTTCTGGTGCAACATACACAGCTTTGTTTATTATAATGTAAATATCACTCGAATGCTGAACAAAGCCAAAATCAGGATATGAAATATCTGGGATAATGTAAGCACAAAACACTGTACTAGTGGTTTTTGGATGTTTTATTGCAAAATTCGTACATATTGTACCAATAATACAAGCATTAAACAAGGGAATCCAACATGTGCAGTCAGTTCATCCTTTAGTGTGTATGTCCTGATCTGATGTGTAATTTCCTCCTTTGTGCTTTGTTTCTGAAGCAGCTGTTATTGTATGTGTATACAGCCTTTGTAAACAGATACACAGAATTCAGCAGATACTTTTGTTCAGTAGGCGTCCAGCACACAAAGAGAGCCTGTTGTACAGGCTTATTTTTTTAGTCTGAATCTCTGTTGGACGCTGTTTTTGTTTCGGATTTTATAATGGCAAATTACACCCCGTGAATAATTAATGTGCTTCCCAACTTGCTGAGCTCAGTGTGTAAAATAATAAAATAAAAAAACACACACAGTGGTACTAAATCGCTTTAAAATTCTGTACACTGTTGAAACAAATCCAAACATGTATTTAATTAGAATTTCTAAGCCAATTTTCGTTTCATCACAAAGCAGACAATACACCTAAAATACCAACACCAATGACATTAGTAATGATTATGTGTCTGAACACACACAAAGAAAATCAAATCTCTATTTTCCATCCAATCCCAAGAAAGGTTGCGGTTGAGAAATTCTGAAAGCTTCCCGATCTCTTGATTCTTTGGTATGGCGAAGAAAAATAGCTTTGAAAACAAGAATTGCCTTTATATAAATATGGAGGAAGGACACAGAAAATAAGACCCCAAAAGACCCCACTGCAGTCTGACATCAATCGCCCCCTTCAAAAGTTAAAAATGTAATTGGCACCTGCTAATACGGTGAAAATAAAGCTAATCTTTCATGCTTGTGTAGATAAATATTCTCTCTTAACCTCCTGCAATAGTGTGAAATTGTATGTGTTAACCGGGTCATACAGTCTCTCGATAAATGAATTTCCTTTGATCCATTAAAATAAATCAGTTCAAAAGCTCAAGATAACTTTCAGAACAAAAACTCCAAATGAAGCATGAATTAAAAGTAAGCTTCAAAAACAGCCCTTGACCTCCCACATTTACAATATGTCAAAATATGCCCGCTCGGTATTCAGCAACTCAGCCTGCACAGTCAAAAATAATAAAAAAGTAATGGAAAATATGGTAACTAAAGAGTTTAGGCTTTTTCTTTATATTCTCAGAAATGAGTCAGTACAAAATGTCAGTACAACGCTTTTCACGTAATGCATGTTGGCATATAATACAGTACATACGCCTTGCTATTCATTTTATGTCTAACGATGATGTTTACATAGACTGTTAATTTGCTATTGTACCTTTTGGACGTTTGTGTCATGTTGTACACCGTGAAATCAAAACTGTTTGATTTGTGTATATGTAGTGTACAAAAAGGCCACGTACCAATGTACAAAATATATATTTTATGAATTAAGACTGCATATCAAAAGTAAAAAAAAAAAAAAAAAATGTACTTAAGTAAAAGTCAAAAAGTGATGAAAGGACAACTGAATGAAAAGACTACTGAAGTAGCAAAGACCAAACTCATGTTGTGAAACTCGTGTGTTGTGAGAAGAGCTCACATCTGAACATGCATCATAGAGAAAATCAGACGACCGTTGATGGATTTTCTTTGTTCTGTTCTGTGTATATTTCTGCATTTGCGTGTCACCTCAAACCAACCCAGTCTCAAACATACAGTGTAGAAAAACATCATATTTTACAGATTTTACATGTGTTTTTGAAAAACGGTCAAAACTCGGAAATTACAGAAAAGGCCGCAAATGTACAAGAAAACAGGCAAACAACTGGGAAAGGATTTTACAAACAAAAAAACGGTATTTTACTGTTTATTTCTGTTTTTTACAGTGTAACACAATTTAAAAGCTGTTGATTTGTGTTTATGGACACCAATTCCCAACTTTTTTCGTATCACTTAGCACAACCTATTTTTCGTGTCACTCAGCACGACTTTCAATTCACATACCGCGTGCGTATATACAGAACATGAATATATTTATAACCTTATATCAGGGGAATTCCCCAAACCCTAAAATCACAGATGCAAAGGCTTATTTTGCTAAAACGCACACATTTTACGAGCTAGCAAAGCAACGATAAAGGCCCACCTCAACCCCGCCCTTTCACCTAACGTCCCACGGCAAAGTCAAATCATAATAAGTACGTAGTAATGAGTTCGTAGATATCCACACGAATGAGCCAACTCATAAAATTGGTACCAATTTCCATCAGATTGTGTTGATATCTATTTAGACATTTATACATATAATAGATACTTCGAATCAAAATACATTAAATTGAACGTCGCGCTAAGTGACGCGAAAAAAGGAAAATCAACAGATTTCTTTTCATGACTATGTAACGAGTTCCGTGAGACTGTGTGGGTCTAACAGGTTGCACAAGTTCAAAGCGACAAAAAGGCTGTGCCTTGCCTAAATGTAAAAGTATTAACATATATTCCTATAACTGTAAACACATACAAAAGCAACAATTATTGAATTATGTCATCCGAATCATCACAAGCTGTGTGTTCCTTGGAAATCGAACCCTTGACGCTTATTAGGCAATGCTCCAGGAAGAAAAATCTGATGTGACCCATTTAAATGAAACAATATCAAAAACATGACAGCGGAGAAGGTTTCACAATGCAAACAAGCCATTTGCGTTCAGCATTACAACCCTGCTGCATCAAAGTGCATTTCTTTGAAAAGGTCTTTCGGCACTAGAGGGGAGAACAGACCCCAATACGCTCCAAACACGCCCAGAGACAGACTAGCTCCAATCAGCCACACTGGGAGAAGACACAGTCAGCCAGAGAGAAGAAAAATGAGGCGAAAGAAAGAAAGACAGCAAAGTGTTGTGTGAATATTAAAAAGGTAACAGAGAAAATGACGGAGCGGAAAGCCTCACGAGAACACTGTAAAACACACAGAGAGAGAGAGAATTAATCTAGGACAAATCTGAACGTGGCTTCTACAGCGTCCATAAATGCCTTGACCATGATGGGCAAAATCTGTCATTCTGAGAAGAACGCTCAGACCATCCCATTCGTCACAGTATGTACTGTATGCATATGATGCATGATTATGCTTCTAAAAACAATCAGACACTTCAGTCAAGCCTTGAAAATACTCTTTCCATCACGCAGTGACGCTGTGTGTCAGTTCCCAACTGTGAGTCACCAATGTTCCTTTCTATCTTAGTGACTGCTACTGAATTACTGCCAATTGACCCCGATGTCAGAGCGCAAAGTCATAAATGCACACGCACAGCCCGCATTGACAGAACACAAACAAACACTTTTGTTGTTTAACAAGCACATGTATGCGCATATGTTTAAGCATACGGCAGGCAAAAATGACCACTATTAAGAATGAGAAACGTACCCTGTTTACTGTCTTAATGCTTACTATTAATATTAATGCAACGGTACTTGACTCCTCAAGGCAAGAACTCTTCTCGTAGGATCTCCCCAATGTCTCGTCCACCTCTGCGCATCTATGATTAAACTTGGGTAAAGAACTTACTGTGAAGATCCACTTCTGAACATCTTGCTTGAGCAGTTTTTTTCACACCTGCCTTCCTCACTTATTTCCCCTCCGAAGTTAACTCCGTTCTCCTGAGACAAGAACCTCATATTTCGGCTCTATTCTGAGCGCTTTTCAAGAGCAGTTCGTTTAAGACAGCAATGGCCCCTTTGATGGGAATCATGGGTGCTATATTCAGTCTGGAGAAGCTTTGGCTCCCCAACAGAGACGACTGAAAATAGTGTCTGGACCACTGCGCTACTATTAGCTTACCATGTAGGTTTCGCATCCTCTAATATATCAATTGGGGAGGGAGCCAAACGGTGTGATGGACCCTGTGGCACGTGCCTCACTGGAGATTCAAAAAAATGTACATTTATGCATTTGACAGACGCTTTTATCCAAAGCGACTTACATTGCATTATCCTATACATTTAATAATAGGTATTTGCAATCCCCTGGGATCGAACACACAACCTGGCGTTGTTAACGCAATGCTCTTACCACTGAGCTACAGGAAAATATGAGTCAGTTGTAAAAAGTGACATTTTAATGATCCATTTTCGTCAGGGGACATCGCACGAGCACAGAGCACAGAGCGCCGACAATCCGGGAGAGGGTTTATTTGTTTATTTTACGAGTAATGAGGAGTACTGAACCAGATAACAGAAAGGCATAAATACACACATAGGAAGGTCACGGCATTAGTGTTTGTATTAAAAGAAAAGTTCACCCAACTCAGTCTCATGCTATTTCAAACTCACAACAGAGTTTTCACAACCGAGAGAGAGAGTAAGTGAATTAGACCTTGAGAGTTTTAGAACTGAAGTAATGTGATCAGTCTCTCTGAGGTGTATGTTCCAGACAGCTCAAATATGATAAGAAGACATCGCAACCGTGTGGGAGATTATCAAATGTTTCAGACGACTCAAGCTGGGTTACAGAGAATCCTGACAGACAGACACAATGTTTGACAGATAGAGAGTAAACACAGTCGTGTACAAAGTTCTCGCTCACTCAGGAACAAACACGCGCAGACTCCAAACAGCCGGCATAGACACCAAAACAGCACACGGTTGTTTTTCAAGGATGTGTGCCTTTTAAACTCTCTCCACAAACAAAATTTACCAACCAAGGACACCTAAAATACATGGAAAAATCATGTATTAGCATATGTATAAGCGTTACAGTTCATCTTCAAGAATCAGTGTTTCGCGTCTGTTTTTCTCTACTGTGTGGTACAGCCCAGTGAAACGGCTTCTGAAATGAGAAAAAACAATGTAGACGGGACTGGATTTTGTCCATTGGAAACTGATTGGATAGTTAAAAGTTAGGCGTGGCTAATAAAACGGAGGCAGGTTTTTAGTGGTATGTTACTTGAGGGGAGGGGCAGAAACGAGTCCCGAGAGCCCCGCCCTCGAGTCATATTAAGAAAATAAATCATTTTGGCGGTGGGTCTTCATTTTTTATTAAATATTATGGGGGCACATGAATAAAAACAGATAAGTTATTCATAAAAACACTACAAAATTCCATCAAATATTAAGGTTACGCTTTACATTAGGGTACCCTTTATGAAGCATTTAGAAATGTGTTCATTAATGCTTAATAAGTAGTTTACAAATGCATTATAAAGCAGTTATAACTGCATGAACAAAATTGGGGATTCTATAGAAATACATGCCAAATAGTGAGCAGGCATAAGAAAAACAACATAACACCCTACAGTGTCCAGTCTGACAGCCTATATTGCAAACAACATCAAGATAATAATGAATTTTCTGGCTAATAAATGATGAATAAACACATTTATTAAGCATTTATAACATGGGAGTTAAAAATGGCTCACTATTTGGCTGGTATTTCGTTAGAATCCTTCTTTTTATTCATGCAGGTATAACTGCTTTATAATTCATTTGCAAATGACTTATTAATCATTAATGAACGCATTTATAAATGCTTTATAAAGGTACCTTAATGTAACGGATTACCAATATAAAAATGGTACGTTTTGATTTCATGGTGACTTAATAGACACATGCAAATTGAAATATGTGATTTTTGATTATTGCCACTTGGTTCCTAATCGTGATTGTGTTGCAATGCATGCCACTTGTCGCTTGCAGTATTGGCAAACAATTGACCTCTCGTTGGCATCATCACTTAGAAAATGTGTTTCCTTATTTTTATCCTCTTCTCCTCTCTTCCATATCAGCAAGTGTAACTCAAACCTAATTTGTTCCTGGAATTGCATCCTGGTAGCACAACGCGCATACAATATCTGTATACATCCGTTTCAGGTCAACCTGACCCATTATTCTGTTTCATCTGCTTCAAAATAACATTGATTTCTCTCTTGAGAACACCACAGCAACCTCTGAAAAAATGATTTGCCACACACTTTCAGTTAATTTGTGGCAAGTCTGTGGCAGGTTGCCTACAGATCTTTAGGTTTGCAAGAACACTACATTTTTGAAAGCGACAAATTCCTGTGGATGGATACACATGCACGCACAGAGACAAAACAACAAAGCACTTTAGCAGCGAGACAGCGGCAGAAGGAAATTGCCGTCAGTGGAGAACATACTCATTCTTACGCAGAATTTGGAAGAACAAAAACGAACAGATCTTTAATTAGGATTGAAGGATTGAGATGATAGGATTGGCAGGGAGCTCAATCTCACAGTGAGCTCGACACAAACAATCTGCACCGCTGAAATCATTTGGAGTGAAGACAGAAATGGATTACAATTGGTTGGTTCCTGAAATCCGTCCTTCTAAAGACAATCACGTATCAGTAATCTGAGCAGCAACATCACACATAAGGCACCTGAAGAATTTAGAAGAATGCTTAAGTACAAGGAATGTGAATACTGGAGTATTCTGACATCTTGAAACCGTGACGAAAATCCATGCAGCATAATGCCAGAAGTCTTTCTGAGCCTCTCTGGATTAGACTGTCTGGCACCTCTCAGCCCTAAACTGCACTTGGGTAAATCTAACATTTCCTCTAATGGTACGAGCTGTTTCTAAGCCTGGCAGAAGAAAGACCCTGAACCTACAGACCTAAGTGCTTCTTACGTCACAACTTTTTTGTTTTCTTTTAAAAATGTAAGAAGTGACTTCCTGTGCAAAACACCACCAGTGGGAGGTTGTCAGTGTGTTGCTATGCAGTCGCTAAGATGCTTTGAGTGGTTTCTATTGTAGTCTGTGTGCTTTTTATATCCCCACTTATTTTGTTGTAATAAATGTAAGAGGTGACTTCCTGTGCAAAACGGACCACCAGTGGGAGGTTGTCAGGGTGTTGCTATGCAGTCGCCTAGATGCTGCGAGCGGTTTCTATGGTAGTCTGTGTGGTTTTTACATCCCTACTTTTTTTTGTTTTATTAAATGTAAAAGGTGACTTCCTGTGCAAAACTGACCACCAGTGGGAGGTTGTCAGGGTGTTGCTATGCAGTCGCCTAGATGCTGCGAGCGGTTTCTATGGTAGTCTGTGTGGTTTTTACATCCCTACTTTTTTTTGTTTTATTAAATGTAAAAGGTGACTTCCTGTGCAAAACTGACCACCAGTGGGAGGTTGTCAGGGTGTTGCTATGCAGTCGCTAAGATGCTGAGTGGTTTCTATGTAGTCTGTGTGGTTTTAATATCCCCACTTATTTTTTTGTATTAAATGTAAGAGGTGACTTCCTGTGCAAAACGGACCACCGGTGGGAGGTTGTCAGGGTGTTGCTATGCAGTTGCTAAGATGCTGCGAGCGGTTTCTATGGTAGTCTGTGTAGTTTTTACATCCCTACTTTTTTTTGTTTTATTAAATGTAAAGGTGACTTCCTGTGCAAAACTGACCACCAGTGGGAGGTTGTCAGGGTGTTGCTATGCAGTCGCTAAGATGCTTTGAGTGGTTTCTATGTTAGTCTGTGTGGTTTTTACATCCCCACTTTTTTGTTTATTAATTTAAGAGGTGACTTCCTGTGCAAAACAGACCACCGGTGGGAGGTTGCCAGGGTGTTGCTATGCAGTTGCTAAGATGCTGCGAGCGGTTTCTATGGTAGTCTGTGTGGTTTTTACATCCCACTTTTTTTGTTTTATTAAATGTAAAAGGTGACTTCCTGTGCAAAACTGACCACCAGTGGGAGGTTGTCAGGGTGTTGCTATGCAGTCGCTAAGATGCTTTGAGTGGTTTCTATTGTAGTCTGTGTGGTTTTAATATCCCCACTTATTTTGTTGTATTAAATGTAAGAGGTGACTTCCTGTGCAAAACGGACCACCGGTGGGAGGTTGCCAGGGTGTTGCTATGCAGTTGCTAAGATGCTGCGAGCGGTTTTCTATGGTAGTCTGTGTGGTTTTTACATCCACACTTTTTTTGTTTTGTTTTATTAAATGTAAGAGGTGACTTCCTGTGCAAAACTGACCACCAGTGGGAGGTTGTCAGGCTGTTGCTATGCAGTCGCCTAGATGCTGTGAGTGGTTTCTATGTTAGTCTGTGTGGTTTTTACATCCCCACTTTTTTTTGTTTTATTAAATGTAAAAGGTGACTTCCTGTGCAAAACTGACCACCAGTGGGTGGTTGTCAGGGTGTTGCTATGCAGTTGCTAAGATGCTGCGAGCGGTTTCTATGTTAGTCTGTGTGGTTTTTACATCCCTACTTTTTTGTTTTGTTTTATCAAATGTAGAGGGTCACTGCCTGTGCTAAAGTAAACATTAGTGAATTGTTGTCAGGGTATTGCTATTGTAGCAGTGTTTGTCACCCATGAACTAATTACAGGCATTAACTACGTAACCAATCACCATTTGCCTGTTGGGTATATAAACCGGTTGGGGATGCCTCTAGTCACATGGTTGAAAACCCGCCCCTTCCTGGCTCGCTATGGCAGTAGGCCGCGTCGCTACTATATGCAGTTGATGAAGATGTTGTGAGTGGTTTCAATGGTGTTCTATTTTGTTTAGTTTTATAAAATGCAAGAAGTGACTTCCTGTGCAAAACGGATCACCAGTGGGTGGTTGTCAGAGCGTTGCTATGAAGTTACTAATGTGTTGTGGGTGGTTTCTAGTGTATTCTGGGAATTTTTTTATAAAATGTAAGAGGTGACTGTCTGTGGTGGTTGCCAGGGTGTTGCTATACAGATTCTAGGGTGTTCTGGGTGGCCCCTATCTTCCTGCTGTCTATTTTTGCCCATGCAAACCTCACTAGCACTGTTAAAGAGTGACTCCCAAAGCATTGCATTGTGGCCAATCAGATGACTAACAATAAGTTCATTTTATTTATGATGGGCCTTAAATCACTTTCAAAGTTACGGGAAGCAGAGACTGTAGACTGGTTTTAGCGTCCTTCATATCAGTTGTCAGTGAAAACGTCCTTTGCTGAAGCCAGACACTGACATCAGAGGGCTATTCTTGTGCAGGAATACACCGGGGTACGGGGGGTGGAGAGTGTGCAGAGGTTAAGAAGAGTACTTAGAGACTATTAAGTTCTGGAGTGTAAAATGTAGTGCTCTTAGTAATGCACTAAGGAGAAGAGCAGCATGTAGATTAGATTACATAGCAACTGCAGTGTCTGATCTGGTTTATATCTGATTTGTTTTTCCCACCGGGGAGAGGTGACTTCTGCTAATATCCCAGAGCGAAGTCTCATATGTCGGCTCAGGGGAATTCTGGGAAACTGTATCTTTGCAAAATGAATGGTGGCAGCAAATTCCTGATTGTTACAATGGGCATAAATGACTTGTTAAGTGCTTGGGCGAGCATACAGAAGTGTCAAGGCGTGGACATTGTCATCTGAGGTCAGTGAGCCAAGTCACACACAAACATGGATGTAACACATTCACACTAAACACAGTCTTTGATTGACGTTCTTGGACAATGGTCGGTTAGACATCTGCACGAATGCAGATAGTCAATGCAAAGAATAGGAAACGGAAGCTGCCGGAAATGATTTCTCAATCTTCGGCCTGCCTAAACAACACCGCAGATTTTAAAAGACATCAATTTTATCATAACGTTTAGAATATATGAGACCATTTGTCCAATCGCACACTGGGTGAAATTTACCGAAATGTTGTTTGGACTGGATAAAGGTGTTTACACTAAGAATTATAACTATAAAGATAGCTTCATATAACAATATTAGCACGCAAAGTGATCCCAATGATACCATTCTTCTTTATAGATACAGTTGCCGTGTGGACCTTGTTCTCCCAAATTCAGCACAATTTTCAAAACGTAATGTTTAAAAGTATTGTTGTCATCTTTGGTGTAAACAACGTTTTTGAGTTACAGTTATTAACAAAGAACATCTGCAATGTCCTGAAGACCTGCACTGATTTGAACAAGAAAGAGCTGAACCTGAACAGGCTCTTTAAAACCCTTAATGTGCGCTCAGCGCCTGGATACATGCCCGGTTATAACACCGCTCTCTATCATTTGATCAAACACCTCTTAAATCAAATGACATTTACTGGCTATGGTCGGCAATAGGCCGCTTTATTTGCTCCACACACACAAACAGCGTGGACATTAAGTGAATAAGCACAGTCCATAACAAGCCTCATTTAAATACCTGTGTTTGTGCTAAAAAGAATAACAAGTCCTTCATTAACATAGACATGATTATGCATATAGCGGCAGGTTAAACCGGGCTGCAGGTGGTTAGTGAATAAGACACAGGTCTTTGTGCTTAGATACACCATTTAGTAAATTTCCATACGTATATAATATGTATTGTTATTTGCTTGTAAGCAGCCTAAGACTCATCTGATAAACAGCCACAATTTTCCTCTACACTCATAGGCCCGAGTAAAAAATAGCCTTTCAAAAACACAAGCGCACCGCGCACACATACGCATTTACAATCTGACAGTGTAGGTTTGTCTATATTAAAGGCAGATGTCGACACAACAAAAACTTGACAAGCATACTGAGCCTCCCGCGCTAGCTTTTTCGAGTGAACTCTCTAGATCTCACCTCTCTAGCTGTCTCGCTGCACGTCCATCTTCAGTTTTTCTTCCTCTCTCTTTTCATCCTATACACAAAAAGCAATTTGCTCAACAAAACCTGAGTGCCACTATTAGTGCCTTTCTCCCGGCCCTCTTTCTGACCCTCTCTCGGTCGAAGCAATCAGATATCCAGCCCTCGTATTGTGACCTCGCTGGTCTCCATCATGGACATTGAAACTGCCTCCTGTCTCACACAAATGAGCACCGTCTCACTGTATGTGTCTGAAGGCCATGACATCACGGATGAATTGATGTCGTGTTGAATGTATGACATTGAGGTAGTATTTTTTTTTCTTATATTGCATAATAGGCCTCGAGCACAGAAGAGGCGTAGGCACCTATTGTATTGTATTAGTTTTTTTCCTTCCGGCTAGGAGTCAGCATATGGTATACACTAAATTAAAGTAGCAATCGCTAACTTTTCTCTAAAAATCTTTATTCATAACTGCTTTTTTACCTTCTCCGATTCATAACAGTAAGCTTACGTGTTTATTTATAATTTGAGCTGTCGGGTATGGTTTTGCAGAAAAAGTCAGTTTGATGACATTTGAGCTCATCCCACATAAAGAGATTTGTAAAGTAACCTGAAATTTTGTGTTTTAAACTGAAAAAAAAATTTGACACACAGGTTGTGGACGGATTCTATTTTTCTTATCATCTCTGTCAGGTGGAAATATCATATCTACAAAATTGTTACTGGATAATTAGGAAAATTTGAAATGGAAATAGAAAAACACTGTATTACATATTAATGTATTTAACATTTATTTATATAGTTAAATACTGTGTTGTCAAATTTGACAAGCTCTTTTTAAAAACGTATTGGTTATATATCAAGGATATTATAGTTTACTAAAACAAGTCAAAACAAACAAACATTTCTGTTTATAGACATCAAAACATTGGTCTAAATACTATTTAAAAAAATGTTTTAAATGTAAAGTAGAAATTATTGAGTAATCTGAAATATGTTTAAATTGAGGTACTAAAATCATGATCTGACATTTTTTTTAAACTAAACTAAAGCTAAAATAAATTCATCAGATGCGCACGCCTGGACTGCAGTTAACTTCAGGTATGTGTTTGTTTATGAGTCTGACTAGTGTCTAGTGTTTATATTGAATATAATTTATGTTAACATTAATTTATATAATTATTTTATTGTATAATAATTGTATTAAATAAACAATTTGTTGAATTTTGTTGAATGTTGAATTTGTAGAATTGGTCTTGTAGTTTTGTCGCATTTAAAGAAACCGTTTGGTACATTGACATCTAGCGGTAGAGCTTGGTATGCAGTGTAACTTCTAAATAGTGGAGAGGCAAGTTTAGCCAAGTGACGATTCTTCTCGACTTCTTTTGCTTGTTATCAGAAATAATCTACAGGACTCCAATCTTTGCGGAGGTGTAGCGGAAAAGTGCAGTCCACGAACGCGTGCATGCGCAGTAACGTTTGTTGTTGCTTTGAAACCATCTATATAACAACACAAAAAAATCAAAATAAATGAAGAATGACAAAAGCACATAACAAAATTATTCAAAATTAAACTAAAATTGACATAAAACCTAAAAATAAGATTTAAAATTAAACTTTTGTTAAACATTATAACTTTAAAATATTTGCAAAACCTAACAAACAAACTTAAAGGTGCCCAATAGTAATGATTTATGAAACAAATAAAAAATTATGAAAAATGGATACAAGGTTTCTGCCCAACCAGTGCCGTTGTTAAATTGAGGGTCTCTACCTCAAGCTCTTTAGCACCCCCTGATATTGACTCCAAGATCTACACAAAATTATAGAAATTACTTACAGAAGAGTCAATCCTTAAACATTAGATCAGATAAAAAACATGTGTTCAGTGTGAACAAAGACAAACTGTTGTATCTGGAAAAAAAAACTTACAGGTAGTGGTCTGGCTTTTGTTGAAACTAGTAACTTTGTAATAGCACCTCTTGTATTATTGCTCCTTTATGACATATCGCTTATTGCTCCTAAACTCTCTGTAAGTCGCTTTGGATAAAAGTCGTTGAGCTTTAAATTTCACAGTATATTTTAAATAACCATCCCTCGGGTTTAGATATTGAGTGTGTCTTTAACACCATGAAACAGCACTCTCCCTACCGTTGTTTATGTGTCTCGGTCATGAAAAATAAACAATCCAAACGTTTTCCTCCATAATATTTACAGATTTAAAAATGAGAAATCTACTCAAGCGAGCCAAAATCTGGCCGCTCTCTCATCCAACAGCTGCTGCGTTCGTCTCCCACCTTTCCCGCCAGATCCTCGGTTTTTACGTTATAAAAATGTCTCCCCGGAGATGCCGGTGCGGACACGATTCATTTAGTTAACAAATCGGAGTGATTACAAGCCCAGATTGGTGCTGCAGCAGGTTCTCTATCATCAGAGTGCAGCGTGTGCACTATGAAGGTCTCACCTGAGCCTTCTTCAGCTGCGCTCTCTCTCTCTCTCTCTCTCTCTCTCTCTCTCTCTCTCTCTCTCTCTCTCTCTCTCTCTCTCTCTCTCTCTCTCTCTCTCTCTCTCTCCCTTTATCTATTCACTCCCCTAAAGCTCAGCCACCACTCTTTCTTTCAGCTGACAACACACAACGCTTTAATTAGTGAACCCATTGAGAAATATAACCTTCACTTTGCGGTCTCCTGCGGGGAATTTGAGTCATTTCCCATAATTGTAAAAAATAAGCTTTTTCAAGAGCTTTTTCTGTTTCTTGAGTATACCCACACAAACAGAGGTGGCCCACAACCCCTGATTTACACCCCTTAATCCGGATATTTAGCTGGGAATAGGGAGTGTTTGTGTGTGCGGTGTCTTTAATAGGTCCCTACCCTCTTCGGTCTTAGAGAACACTAGAGGAGAAGCCTTACATAACGTGTTTTTGCCGAGGAACACAAGCACTTATCAGAAGTGCCTTTTAACCACTAATGAGACATTAAGCATCATTTTGCTTCTCAGCAACTTTGGGGCCATTAGAGACAATGGTGTGTCCACACCTGAAGAGAAGGTATCCGATCTATTCCACAAAAACAGGACGTGGGGTCAGAGCCCAATTTTCTTCCCGGGTTGGCGGATATTTATTCGGCACTCCTACGACTGTTTTTTTTTTTTTGAAGATTGTATGTATGACCCTCCCAGTGAGATAACAGGGTAGGACTCAACTCCAACTGTGTGACGAGATGAGGGGGGCCTGGGGGAATCCAGGACCCCCCACAAGGCATTAGGGACCCCCTTAAGAGCTCAAATTTGACTTCAGGCCCTTCAGATGTTTTAAAAAACATAATACCAATGACTATTCTAAATGTTGTGCAGACAAGATACTGTAAATTCTGTGAATGTATTTTTTTACAATCATTTAGTCTGTTATGTCTATTTTTAGGCGATTTGTCATGCGGCCCAAATTGGCGGACCCCTATAAGACATGATTCAATTCCATCACTGGAAATATATATCTTAGCTGAGCCTTGGTAATGACTGAAAGTGTTGACCGGTCATTTTAAGCCCCAGACTGGGTTGACATTCTTATTCATACATTAAATAAAATTGGTACCAAATTAACCCAACGAAGTCATAGCACTGATGTTGCCAATATTTTGGTATAAGATTCATCACAGAGATCATTCATGGATGAGCATGTCACGCTAAATCATCCTGTTTTTAGAAGTCCTGCACAATTTATCTCCAACGCCAAACAAAGTCATTTACAAGTAATCCTGAAGACCTTCATTATTGCATTTGTTTACAGCTGAAGTTATATTCTGCAGGATGGCGATCCTCCAGGAGAAGAATTGGACACTCCTGCACTAAGCAATCCAATACTGTCAATTTTTCCCAATGAAAAAATGCCTTTTACGATCCCAAAAATGTATCACACTGTTTGGACGTGGCTCAAAAGCATAACACGTTTGGACAGCACAGAGGAGGCTTCACACTTATAGGACTGGACTGACAGATGGCGAAAGTGACAGCAGTGTTGGAACAAGGGTCTACAGGCTTGAGTCATCGTCCACTTGCTGAGTTACACTAATAAACTGACTGACAGATGGGGCGAGGGGAGAGACAGGCAGGAGATGGCAGATTTTACACCTGAGACTCTGGCTGACTGTGAGTGCACGTGTGGGTTCTCTCAAGCACGCTGTCATTTCACCATTCTGTTGTAAATGATAAGAAAACATATGGGAGGAATCTAAATGGACTGTGCGTAATTTATTTTATACTTGATTGTTTTATTAGACACTTCGTCATCCTGCTACACTTCATCTCTATCAAGTATGTACCCGGCCGAGGTCATTTATCCATCCCACCCTGTATTCATCTGCCTATTTGTAATAAAGACGCAAAGAAAGCATTGCTGTTCTTGTCAGGAGATGTGTGGTGCATTATGCAAACTTTTCATTCCAAAATTCAAAAAAGAGGCCCATTATCTTTCTTTTGACTTGTTAGCAACCCCGTAAGACAGGAAAAAATGCACCACAACATCAATTCTAAGAATCCAGAACAAATTTTACTGGTCTTCAGACATGACTAAGCTTATATTTAAAGCGATAGTTTCCCAAAAAAATTAAATTCTGTCATCATTTACTCATCCTCTTGTCATGTCAAACCTTTAAGACTTTCTTTCTTCCGCAGAACCCAAAAGAAGATATTTTGAAGAAAGTTGGTAACCGAACAGCACTGGACCCCATTCACTTTTATTGTATGGACAAAAAACCAGTGCAAGTCATTGTTCAAAATATCTTCTTTTGTGTTTTGCAGAAATCATACAAGTTTTTTTATTTTGGGAGAACTATCCCTTTAAAGCTTACTTGGTTAAAACACAATGAACTTGATAAAAGACGAAGTTCATTAACCTATAAACTGCGTTTCACCTCTCTGTGATGAAAGTCTGAAACTGTATCGTAGGTGGTGAAGGACACATGCTGCTTTATAAGCCAGCCAGATGGAGGCATTTCATAGACAAGATGTCAAAAAGAAACAAAATCTGCTCATGTGGTCTACAAGACAAATGACTTCACTAAGCACTGTGCGTTGCTTGACACACTGTCCAAATCAAAATGATCTAAATCATTTAACCCGATTATGTCATATTATCCTCATTTTGACAGTTTAGCGACCCATCATAACAATGTTTATGTGGCGAGGCAGAAAAAGATTTTTCTTGTCAGGTGAAGGTCAATGATTCAGTACGACTGACCCAGTCGAAACACCAGACACCCTATTCTCCAATCTTTAAAGACTGAACCCAATGTTTCAGTCATAACTCACTGTACTTGGGAACTCAATACATCTGAAACACTTCTTCAGCCGTGTGTGTGTGGGGGGGGACTGGATTCATAATAATTTTCTCTTTTCCCTGTATGCAGTAGGCATTTTAAACAAATTCAACAGTATTAGCTCATTAGTTTTAGTCTCGTACTATAAACTATAAAAACATTTCAGTGTTGAAGTAATGCAATCTACATCTGCTTGAGGCTCTGCCTCCCTTTATTAAGTTAAACCAATAACGGGTCAGTTTAAAAGACTTTAATGTGCTAACAAACCGATTGTCTCATAGTAATTACTGCACCGGGAATGTTTGGCTTTTAATTTGTGTATACAATCATTTAGACATGCACAAACACACACACTTCACATAAGCCAAAAGACTTAGCATTAAAAATAACTGTCCGAGTTTGTATCTCTGCTGGGAGACACTGTTTCTCGGTATGGATTATACACTTGGATATTGCTGAAGGTCTCTTAAACCAGATGGATCATCCACACGTAAGTCCCAGAGAAACCTCGGTTCATTTGCGCTGCCCACCTCTGACATTTCCATTCATATTTGTAGTTTCCAATTTCGCTTCTTACAGTGGATTGGCATTACACACCCACTGGGTTGTGCACATTAAACCCTAATTAACTATTAGGTTTTGGCAGTCAAATTACACACGGACAGAGACTAACATGAGGTTTGACTACTGGCATGAGGTCTGGACGTTTATTTCAGCCAGGAGCTTAAAGGAAGAGATCATGTGACTGAGTTGATGTTGCATTTCGCGGCAGCTTAATTTGAAATAAATAAAACTTCAGTGAAAGGTTGACGGGGATTCATTTAAATATATAATGTGAATGTTTTGGTCATGAGCTTTAAAGAAAAGAGCAAATAAATTAAAAATGCAAAATGTGCATAGCACGTGCGAACAGATTTTGTATCTAAAAATGAATCATTAATAAATAGTTTTAGATGATTTGATCCGCGGTTGCCAGACGTCCATAACAAGACCAGCCTAATGGCAAATCAAAACTAGCCCAAGCACAAAATATTCCACTCCCCTATTTTACACTCGCTGTTATTCACTGCAAACAACAACTTCTTCAAAATATATGTACAGTAGTAATCATTAACAGTTTCATAAATATCTTTTTAATCACAGGACAAAAAAGAACCTGCAGCAACAGCTTAAAGGTAGCCCGATTCTGTGGAAAAACCGAGGACTTGACAACCCTGTTATGATTCATCAGACCTCGCAGTCTTAGCAGTCGTTCATAAATACCAGCCATTAAACAAGAGGATTATTTGTCATATAACATCTCATTAAATGCTAAACAATTTATTCTTGAAAAAATCGGAGATCTTCTGAGTCACAATTGTAACCGCAGCCTGTTTTCAAAACTAACTTTAAAAGAAGCCATTAAACAAGAGGATTCTCATTGAATGCTATAAATGTGCATAAGACAATACTGTATAAAGAAGGAGTATCAGTCATTGAATCAAATAGCACTTCATACATAACATTTCCCTAGCGTTTCACACCTTGCGTTGAATGAGTTTAGACTCTCTTTCAGTTCCATTTCAGAGAAAAAGTGCTTGTGTCTGCAATGTGAGCTACGCCTGGAGGAGAGCAGCATTAGCAAGCATGAGACGCTCTCAATGCAAATGCAGACCCTGACTAATAAACACATCAGACATTCAGATCTGAGGATGTTTTAAGGGCCTCTAATTAACCACAGCCAACGAGAGACAACACTGAAATGAGATGACACTAAAAGGACAGAAGACACAGAGACACAGAGAGCAAGAGAGAGAGAGAGAGAGAGAGAGAGAGAGAGAGAGTTAATGTTGTAAATGGCCATGAAGGAAGCAGGTATGGCATCTATTTTCAGTAATGGCATTTTAAAGGGATCATAAGGTGCGAATACGTGTATTTGTGTGTCTTTGGTGTGTTATAAGTTACCCATACATGTATTAGACATGTAAGTGTTGGAAAGCAAATGCTCACCCAGACCTGCCTGAAACGCCTCGTGAAACCACACCCCGGCGAATGTACGTCACTTCGTAACATGACTTTATTAAGACCGCCCAAATCTAAACACATTAAAGTAGGGGTACTTGTAAATCTCATTGTATCGTCACCGCCACAGCCAAGTCGTGGAAAACACTGTTTGTCTCGTTGCAAAAAGAAAGTCTCTTTGTTTGCCTTGCCAAAAGATGAGACAACTAAAAACGAATGGTTATATTTTATTTACAACACTGTTCCAGAAAAGCACAATCCGAATGTTCAAGTTTGTGCAGCGCATTTCACCGACGATTGCTTCTCGAACCTGGGAGAGATCACGACCGGCTACGCACGAAAGCTTTAGTTAAAAAGTGGGGCCATTCCAACCATTAAAACTTCGCGATGACAGTCTGACGTTTTAGATTCGCAGCCTGTGAGTATATTTTCCTTGTAAAAGACTTTGTTACGGACTAACGTGGTTTGAGTTTGTCGTGTGTTTGTGATCTGCAAATGCAGACACGCGTGCAACGTGAAAAAAGTACAACATAAATCCTAATAATCAGTAATCATGTTCCAACTAGAGGCAACACATGTGGTGTTTATATTGGGGTTAATTGTCTTTGTTGAGTCGCGACGAGACGTGGCGTAACACTGGTTGATCAAGAAGGCTCAAAGTTGATGTATCGGCTTGATCATCTTCATTTTCCGGATCAGATTCTGGCTCGAATTGATATAAGGAAGTGCTGATGACATTTTATCACCTGTCAGTACAATTGCTTTGGAACCTGATGTTCCGAATATGGTAAGAGGCGTTACACTACCGTGACACGCTTGCAGTATTCGACCAATCACTACACACTGGTTAACTGGCCAATCATAGCACACCTCGTTTTCAAAAAATCTGCGCATTTCAGAGGACGGAGCAAAGAGGAGATACAAACATGCACGGTGTGTGGAAAATAGCGTTTTTGAACCTTAAATCGTGTATACGCATTACATTACATCTAAAACAAACGATAATATTCGTTTTAGCCGTGTCATTGGACCCCTTTAAAATAAAAACATACGCCACAAGCCGCTCATCACGCATCGTGACATGCATTTCTAAAGAACATGAGACATGTTAATGTCAACGTTCAGGACAAGGTCAGTATAAATACAAGAAACACAAATAAGACTGGGGAGCTCTGACAGCTTTTCAATAATGAATACTATACGGCTCTTTCAAATCCTTTGAGATTCACTTGCCATCATTATAAAACAATATTCAGGGACATCCGACTTCTACGCCAGGTGGAAGAAAACTTGTTTTGAACCCAGGAATTAAATCTTCAGTTTAAATATAAAAATATATGGTCAGGTTCTTGGTCAATCCGTATCCTGTGTGCTACATTTTCTTTAACCTCCCACAAGAAAAAAATATTTTTGCTTGGGAACATATTTTTTGGTTACTCTGAAAAAGTATTTAATAACTTATTTCTTTTTACTTTAAATATCCTATATCAACCTTGATTAGAATTGATTCAAGGATGGACATGAAACGGCTTATTTATTTCATTCAAGAAATAACTACATTAATTATTCTTATTAACTGATCACAGTATACAAATGTGAGAAGGATATGAAAGCATACATTTTAAAGTTAGACTTATAATTTTGATGTAATTTCCACTATTTAAATATATTACACAATATTATGTTAAATGACATAAGAAGTAATTGTAATTAAATTACAGAAATAATAAGAGTAATCCCGTACTTTACTTTTTTTAAGGGGAAAGTAATTAAATTACAATTACTAATTCGTTACTAGTTACACCCAACACAGGTGATTTTGCATGGGCACCTGAATAAGCATCAGATTTCTTTCCCACTTCCAAAATCCAGGTTTATTAGTACAGAATAGGATGAAGTCACGGATCATCCCACCAAAGCACGATTATAACACAATTAACTGTCGAGTAGGTGAGATGTGTTTTAATGCGGCTGCGATTCTGAGAATAGCTGTCTTCTGAACTACTCTGCTTGGTTCAATCCCAGGAGATGAGATATTTTTATAGTAACCTTTATGCACACTGCAGTAGACATACAGTTGACGTAGCTGCAGTCATACCCGTTGTTCAATTAAACAAGCTTTCCTCTCGTTTCCTTGAAAATATTATATAATTTTCCTGTGGCATTGTGAAACTGTAATTATGTGCAGCTATTTTTTCTCTTTAGGGCATTGGCTGAGGGACGGACATTTGTTATGAGTTAGTCCATTTGCGGCAGCTCATTAGTCTTGTGTTATATTATCTCTGTTTTAGCCCACAGATCAGCTCGGCGCTTATCAAAGCTCGACAGATGACAAAATGAGCGTTTTTGTCATCGTATTCGCCAACATGCCTAATTGAATGTGTCTCTTAGATGCTCAAAGGCCTGTAAGTGTCTGCTGGAGTAAAACAAAATCCAACGACTTCAAGAAGACGGCTAATATTTTCTCTATGAGTAACGATAAACAGCTTTCCATAAAGGAGCTAATGATGTAGGGGAAAAGTTTGGACCATATTGCCTTTGTTATTGATGCATGAACTAGTTGATGTTTGTCTCGCAGCGTTGACCCTTTTCAATGTCATCCAGCTACAGCTACCACATTACACAAAACATCTATAAAACTTGAAAACATTAAAGAAATAAAAAAATAAACAAAAAAAATTAAACAGGAAGTGCTTCTGGGCCAGTGTTGTTTACATTAAGCAAAATTATTTATAGTATTTATGAATTATAAATACATTTAATAGCGCTGTCAATCGATTAAAAAAAGTAACATTTGTATTTCTTACTTTCTTATTTCATGAATTTTAAATTGTGATTAATTAATAAATTGTGCTTAAATCGCATCTTTTAATGCATTATTTTTGACAGCACTAATATTTAAACATACATGTATATTAGTGCTATCATTTGTATAGTTTTATTATGTAAATAAATACACATATAAATATAGTATATTTCATATATTTTTATATAGTATATTTTATATTGAATATAGTATATATAAGTATACATAATGTTAAATAAAATCAATGAAATATAGGACTAAATAATATTGGAAAAAATGTATTAAAACAATTAAATTAGAAATGTAAACTTAAGTTAGAAATAAGTTTAGGTTACGACCCAAACATGTATAAAATATTCAAATGAACTGGAAATAAATAAAACTAAAACTACATAAATAAAATACAATAAACCTATATCATCACCAATATTGGAAGAAAAAATAAAAAGACTATTAAATAACATGAATTAACATCCAAATTAAATTAAAAATCTAAATGTTAATTTGAGCTGCCATTAAATGTATGTATTTCCATATAAATAATAAATTGCTTTACTGCTTCAAAGACATAACAGTTACCTTCTCTTCTTTAAACACATGCCATCATATCAGCCAACATAGAAAGGTGTTACAGACACAGGTGTGACATCTCAGGAAAACAACTTCAGAGATATCTGTCAAGTAAAAGACACCTTTAATTGTCAAGAAAATAATCACATAGCAAAAAGTGACACTGTTTCCCAACAAGCTTTCGCACAAGAAATACATTCTCATTTTTCATTCGTTTTTTGTGGGTAAATATGATCCAGACAATTCTTGACCGGTTTGACCTCATTACTGTCTATAGTTGATCTATTATAGAAGATAGTAGATCTATTATCAGGTCAGCTGTTTCTCTGTTTCTCATACACACCCCCTCACTACCCCTACTGCCTCTCTGTGTACGATGGGCTCAGGAACACACGGGTAAACATCAATTGTGCTGTTCTTATACGGTTTTCCACTATTTTAAGGTGTTCCCTGGTCCCTGACCGCACTAACATGACTGTCCCAGGAGATCTCGCTGTATGGAGCAGAAACGTTTCTAGGACAGCTCTCTTTCTCTCTCTCACTCTCTCTCTCTCTATGTAAGTGCTCTGTTCTGAAAATGGAAAGGCTGTGAGAAATATTACTTTAGAGAGAGCACACAGCACAGATTTGGGGTTTAAGGACACATTCTGTGAACGCATGAGGGGCAGTAATAAAACACTAAAAGGTTCGAGAAGGGAAGTGGGAGTGTCGCTTTTACATCATTTACCATCCCAAATTGGTTATACAGTAATACATGACATTCCATTAGCAGTTCATTAGTGTTTCTTTAGGACCTCCTGCCTAATGCTTTAAATCACATAACATAGTGAGGTCATCCCTGTGTTATCATGGCTTATATACATATATGTATAACTCCATACACACCCCTGCCATTACTCAGGTTTAGCATCACTGTAAGAAAGCCGGGGAGTGTATGAGAGAATATGAGCCAGAATAAATGCAGCGTGCATGTTCATTTTCTCAATACACCCTCAGGCTATCAGCTTCCTACAGCTATCATTACTCTAACATTAAATACTCTCTTCCTCATGTAGTCATGAAAACTCTAGAGTCTCTCTCACCGATCTGCCAGAAGCACTTAGGAGCTCCGGTTTACGCAGTCACATTAACTCAGGAATAAGCAAACACACTTGGAGACTCGAAAGAAGAAAACAAGCAAATTATGGTTAATATTTAATTTTACTCAACCATTGGTCTGGCATGATGCATAATAAACAATTTTGGGGGTTTTCACAGTTCTGTGTCAACAGGGATCAGACACCATTGTCATTTGTACCACCATAGATATATATAACTAGATGCCGCATTCAAGCGCTCCAGGAACGTAGACGTGTCCGCCATCTTGGATTGGTCCACTGACATCACTCACAGTTGACTAGAATGCCCCAACACTGCCCTGCGCAGCCATGGGATTAAAATTCCCGAAAAACCTTTCGTTGTTGTCATGTGTTAGTATAGCAGGTATGTTTGAGTTTACACAACCATACACAGTCAGCTTGCTCTTGACTGTTAACAGACCGGCTCGCACCACTCCAATATGGCGGACCACCTACGTATGGCGACCCATAGAAAGAGATGCTAATGCAATCTCGTTATTTATACCTACGTGTACAACAACATTTCGCTTTTTAAAAACGCAAAGGAAAAACTTCCATCTTCATAGTTGTTGTGTATCTGTACCCAAAATATTGAACACCGTTTCTGTCCACCTGGAAACGTGACCGTGTTGGACTTCGGGATTCACAACCTGAGATTCCTCATCAGGTTGTTTCCACCACTCTGCAGGAAGACACTCACCTTATCAGACTAAACAAGACCACAGAATAAACTCTAAACAAATGAACATGTTCATCACGTAAACTCTCCTGCAGAATACACAGAAGTCAGAAAACATCCTGTAGAAAGCTGGGAAAATAATCGTAATAAATAAACAGTAAAACAAAAGTTTGTCCTGTAAAATTACATGTTTTTTTCAGTTTTTCCTGTAAATTTGTCAAGAAACGTCATTTGACTTTTTTGTGATTAAAATTGTATAAATTGATGATTAAAATGCAATAACTTCATACAGAATCCATTTTATGCCATTAATATACCTGTCCCAAACTGATTCCCGGTTACAGCTTTAAGGTCACAGATTACCTATAATTAAATCATACTTCCATGTCCTATAATGAGAAAACTGGAAAAATAAATCTAAACAATTTATAACACAACACATTTTCGCAATGTTATACCATTTCCTTTGAAGTTACATCACTGTGACTTTGAATCAACCAGGAATATAGATTGACACTTCATGACCCTTCCCATATACCGAAAATATAAAACCATGATTAAGCAATGCGATTATTATTTACTGTTTAAAGAGCCACGATACACTAAACAACATTTATATAGATGTAAACAAAGTTGGTTGTGTTGCACATCATAGAAAACAATGTTAGCAACTGTAAGTTATTACAGTAGAGAAAACTAGTAAATTCCTAGCTTTTTTGCGCTATTCTTGCCTTCCGGGTTTAAAATCCTTATCTGGCCAACGTCAAAGGATGTGATGTGGAGATGTACTATAGTACATCGATGATGCATCGGTGTCTCATTATTATTCATGAGACTGCGTTTTCATGACCAATGAGAAGACATTTCTCCTACTTATTCATGACAGCGCCTTGTGATTGGATTGCCTCTCTCCCATGACGGAACCTTCGCCGGTTTTTAACGGCTCTTCTTCTCACAGCGTTCACACCCATTTTAATTGCATTTTTCAAAAACAACAGTGGGGTAGAATGTAGCTGAAAGGGGAGGTTTCGTGACACTTTAATATTCCTATTGGAAGTGTATCTCGCATGGTATGAATGAAGTGTGAATGACTCTAGTTAATCAAATGTTAATCAATTCTATGTAAGACGTATCATCTACCCATGATAAAGTTATGTCCAAATTGTTCACTTCTATGAATGAAAAGTTAGAAACCATGTGTCCAAGGTAACTTGATATTGGAGATGGGAGGAGAAAGTCACACTCGGAACCAAAACCAATATCTAATTGGTCGAGAACTCTCCTGAGGGTGGAACAATTATTTGAGTTTAAAAACTCAGGATGCGGAAAAAGCATTCGGTTAGGTTGGTAAGGAAAAAGCACGAGCAAGAAGAGGCTCATGGGGGGACGCAGTTCAGTAGAACTGAGTTTTGGCTGAGATGGATTAATAAGACCTCACTTCATCATTCAGGCCATAATTTTATAATGTTTCCTCTATATGTCGGATATTAATGTCCCATGCAGAGTTGAGAGTTACGGTCCATTTAATTGAGCGCTGTATGTTTAATTTATTCGGTCGTAAGAGTCGGTTCTTTTGAAATTCCCTGAAAAAATCCCCTTTGATTCCCTTTGAGCTAAATTGACCTGTTTCCCTTACATAAAAGTAGGTTAAATGTCACTGGGAAACGTTTGTCCGTTCACTCATAGAAAGCAGTGTGTATGGTTAGTAAATAAACAACCGGTTTGTCATGTGTACTTTCGCATATAGATAACGTGACGTGTTTGTTAGGGGTCCGTTTCCTATAGACAAACCTGTCAACACTCACGTTAGAATCTCCCGTTATCAAACCCATCTCCCATGTAACCCCGGGACGCGATCGTGGGTCTCACCCCCGAACGCGGTCGTGACCGGACCAACAGGGACCAGAGCACCTTCGCGAATGGCCCCCTTATAGAAAACATTGGGTTTGGTGTTTAAAGACGAGACAACGTGTTTCTCATTTGCTTTATATGACCCTTCTTTCTTGGGTACATTCACTTGTAGAAAGCAGTGTGTATGGTTTGTAAATACGCGACCGGTTTGTCATGTGGACCGTTACTTTCGCATATAGAAAACGTCACGCCTTTGTTAGGAATCTGTTCGCTTAAAGAAAACAATGTGTTTGGTGTTTAAAGATGAGGCACAGCGTTTCTCATTCGCTTTATGTGATCCTTCTTTCTTGTTTGGTTGTTGGAAGCCCAGGCTCAAAGCCCTGGCTGCCTTTTCTGCTGAAAAGGGGGCGGAGACTAAAAAAGCGACTTTGTAAAAACATAGTTTAGGGTTCAACCAGATACTTAAATTAACATTTAAGTAAGGGTCAAAACTGCGTAAACAAGATATCTTTAACCATACTGCATTCACATGTGAATTAGCGGCAACGCACATTTTTCGATCTTAAATGTTTCTTACATGTTTTTCCTATTTTTCTGTAATTTTACGCTTTTGGACCGTGAAAAATCTGTTAATACAACAATAAAACAAATTACAGTTTTTTGGAAATCTATAAGACGAATAACAGTAAAAGTCTGTAAAATTACAGGTTTTTTACAGTGTTGAAGAGAATGAGCGAAAGAAAGCGAGAGAGACTATGGCATGGATCTATTTTTATATTCTTTTCCATCTAAGACCACAATAAATGTTTAACGAAGTCTTTCATGTCTGAAACGTACTTAAACACTTATTTACCGGCACACAGGAATGGACTGTTTAGGCTTTCAAAGAGGCGATTCTACTTTTGAGTTTCTACCTCGGATATGATGACCTTTCTTCTTCTTCTAAATCTAGAGCCACACTTTTAAACTGCGGTCCTGGTTGACGCACCTGATGTGGCCTTAGTTAGCACGCATCCGTGAAGTCCACTAGACCATAGGTTGTCCCATTTGTCATTTTAGGCATCAGAAGGCTGCTCAGAGCTACTCTCTTTGCTGTCGCTAAGCGTTTCCCATCCGCTCTTCCACCAATGAGATGCTACAGGACCACAACAGAAGCACCTTCTTTATCAGTCTTCAGTAATCAAATTTAACCAGTCGTGTTTACTAGAGAAATGTAACTGAAGTCAGTGAGGTTTAGCTTTCCATCACTCCCTTTGTTTTAAAAGGAAATGACCGCATACTTCGGATGATGCTGGATCTTCTCGTACTTAGAATGTGATATCTTATTTTGCACACAAATACAGAGACACTGTGATTCTGTTGCTGGTCAAGGGCAGCTCCTTTTGATTAGTAGTCCGGGTGTATTGCTTCTCAAGGACTTTAACAGGAAGAGTCCTGGTTATTTTGGGATGGCATGCTTGCGAAATTATATGAGAGAGAAGAGGGCACTTCATTTCAAACACATCAACACAAAACCTCACAGAAAACCCCAGCATCACTATCAAAGAAGGAAATAAATGTTCGATTCAACATCAATGGTGAAACTATTTTAAACGAGGGAATCGGGTAAGACAAAAGAAGGCGAAAGAAGATGGAGGGCAAGGGCAGAATGACGTCTGATTCGATAACTGAAACATCCTTCTCCATTTATTCATTTACTGGCTGGTTCAAGTGTTTTTGCTGCAGCTGTCTTCCGCAATGCACATCCTCTGCAGTGTTATACTAATGATAAATACACCAGGGCAGAGATCTAGATGGGGGAGAGGAGAGTGCCTGTCTATTTAGTTAGCCTTGTACCGGCAGTCTCAATGAGTGCAATATTGATCTGTCAGACAACACAGCCGGCCTGTTGATGTTCTACTTACTGGAATCTTAAACTTTCTACCCTAAAAAAGTACTGGGGTGGCACCATGCCGCAGTGATGGTATCAGATAACAATACCATTTATGCATACAATTGTACTTGTACTATAGTATTTACGTGACATTTCAAAGTACTACAAAAAACATGTCCTTTTGGTATCTCTTTGTATTCCACAAAGAAGCAAAATAAATGAGAGAATGTAAAACATTTCTGTAAGATGCATATACTGTAGGGAATGAGGGGCTTCCAATACAGTACAGCTGTCAGACACATACCGCTTTCCTGTGGCTCAGGGGTTAGAGCATGGCACTAGCAATGCCAAGGTCATGGGTTCGATCCCAGGGATTTGCACATGGTCAGAAACACATGTATAATACAATGCAATGTAAGTCACTTTGGATAAAAGCGTCTGCCAAATACATAAATGTACATTTCTGAATATAGACACCATTCATTCCTCTGTGTCTGTTTAATTTCATTAAGGCAGACTTTGCCCTTCCTCTGCACGAGGGCAAGAAAAGGGCATCAGAATTTGTATTCACACACATGCCTGCCATTGGCAAGGATGTGATGACACACATACCTTACTAACAATGGAAAGTCAATGTGGCAAGTTGAGCATAATTTAGGCTTTTTTTGTTATAGTTCTCTTAAGGCTTCAGTTGATTTCAGGATTGCCACCTTGAAATATAATTAAGTGTAATTTATATTGATGTCTTATTTCTCTTTGCTCAGAGCGCAATGGAAGCACATAATACTTAAACAGGTCACGCCGCTTGCTCAAAATGCATGAGTTTTGTAGTGCGTTGGGCTGTCAAAATGGTTGAAAATTTTTTTCGAATTTAGTACATAAAACAATAACAATATTCAAGTTAAATTCGAATTATGAAGAACTAGTACTATCTAAGAGAAAAAGTACTTCATTGTCTTCTAAGCGCACAAGAGGGTGCAAAACAATTATAATATTAACCAAATCAAGCACCGGATTTTGAAAAGAAATTGCATGACTTTTGCATAAAGACTCATTTTAAATATTCCTAAATGCAAATAGAATTTGTTAAATGTGTTTCTCAAAAGTGCATGTAGATTTGTGTTAGAGCATTAGAAAATCGCTTCAACAGCTGGTAGCCTATTTATATAAACACAAAAACGAAGCAAAATTTTTGCATATGATTTCGCTCAACTTTTGAGTTATTTCTTCCTGTTTTGCAGCAGGTAGTGGCTGTGTAATATTCGTGGTGTAAAACAAAGTTACCTCCGTCTTGACATTCTCGAGAAAACTCATGTACTGTGTGTGTTCTCAGGTTAGATGTTGTGGAGTGATACAGCAGCGATTTCTAACATAGCTTACAAATGACATATCGCTTATTGCTCCTTAAACTCTTTGTAAGTCGCTTTGGATAAAAGCGTCTGCTAAATGACTAAATGTAAATGTAAATGACATTGGTTTTGTCAATAATTTCCCATTTGAAACTCCAAAAACCAAAGAAGCGCCACATAGCACTTTTAAGATGTCAGATCCTCCCCGATTTGGAAACCCCACTGTATTAAAAAAATAAAGTTTATTATTTTTCCGCAATTTTTCTAATTAATAATTTGTGCTTCTCCACGTAATTGTACGAACCGCGTCAGCTACGTCATCATCACATTGCGTGAGCGTCCAGACACATGTAAAATTTGAATGCCCAAATGTACGTTCGTATAAGCATATTTTCCCCAAATTCGACAAATGTTCGAAATTCACATTTTAATTTGACAGCCCTAGTAGTGCGAGGTTAATACAGTTAAACCTAATAGTTTAAATTGAAAAATCACACTCCAATACATGTCATTATAGCAAACGTAAGAGCATAATATATCATTTGATAATTATTTCGGTTAAAAGTGCCTTTTACTTGCTTTTTAATGGTCTAAAGAACTATTAAGGAGTACTCCTTGTGTTCCTCACACAAGTTATCGTTTTGGCACATTTTATGTCACTTTTATGATGTTTTTGTCTTTTCTGCAAAAGATTATTGTGAACTTTATGCAAAACATCTCTCTTTTGTTCCATGTACAGTGTTCATGTAGCTCAACTGGTTGCAACGCACAGGTCAAAGGCTTGATGCAGGGCACGCACATACTGATAAAAGACATATGTGAACTGTATTGCAAGTCGTTTTGGAAAAAAGAGTCTGCCAAATGCGTAAACGTATGAAAAATGTAACAATTTTGCGCAACATGGGACAAGTAAGTAGTGGAAACATTTTATTTTATATGCATAAACCCACTGCTCATCTTCCCCCCACTCTCCCAATTGTGTACAGCACGCGTGAAATGAACAAATCACAATACCCATAAAACACACAAATAAGGAGCTTTTCAACCCAGCCAATGGAGCGGCACGTATTTATATTCCATTAACAGACTTCATATAATGCCTGACCAAACACCGTTTCAATCTACATTACATAACAAAATTTAAAGACCTCTTCAATGCAAATTTCCATGGCTGTGAAAATCTGTCAACATCACAACATGTTTAGAAAGCACAGCACGCATCCAACAGAACAAATGATGTAAATGATAATTGCACATAAAATGATGTGGTCTGCAATCTCTGATGGTAATAAAGGGTTGAACAAAGTAGAAGTGATGTATAGAAAAACATCCACTGATGAGATGTCTACATGATTGTGGAAACACAATTGTTTCCTTTTGACAATCACGGCCTTGGCATGTTTTTGTGTATGCCTATGTACTTTTTATCATTCATTTAAAAGTATTTAATGTACTTTACTTTTTGTCTGTAAACAATTTATTGTCATGTTGCATGTACACGTTGTACACTTAGCTACATCTGTATATGGGTCAAAGACATCGAAGATGTCCCCATCAAAAGAAATTTATAAAAGTGATTATATGTCCATAGAAAGCACATTAAGTACGCACAAGTAAAATTTCTACTTTGTGGTTTTTGGAGAATAAAATGTCAAAATTAGGTTGAAATAATGTCATTCAGTATAACACAATATTTATGTACAAATTCAAACAACATGATTATTCTGACTTGTACATATTAAAATATATAAAAGAACAAGGGAGAATAATACATTTTATTGTGCTTTAAATTAGTAAAAAAAATCTTATTAAATCTTATTGCCAATTGGCGAATTTTAAAAACAAGTAAAATTACAACCAATTAGCATTTGGGGTAAAAGTAGTTAGTCTTATGTCATAAATTGATGTTTGTGGTAAATGTGCCGGACAAGATTGTTACACTGAATGACATTTTAGTGGGCGTCTTCTGTAAGGGTAAAATGTATGATATTTATTTTTTGCTTAGAAAAACAAAAATGTAATTTATAAACAGAATTAACAGAAAACGTTTGCTTTTTTTTACAAAAATTTTAAGTAGCATTACACTTATTGTTTTTATGCTTAAACCCTTTTATGTCTTTGGCCTATATTATATTGCATTTCTGTCAATAGATCCTCCAAAAAATTACACGTTGGACCTTTAACCACACTGGGCAAAACCAGCTTTTATCTGCACAGTAAAAAGCACTAATTCACTCACTTGACCATAATAATTTACATTATAACAGGAGCAAATACCGTTACATATTTAAACAAGTAAATTCAGTCCAACTGTGATATTTACTTTCCATTGCACAATCGAACTACGCCTGTAATTCGATGTGCTGCGAAAAGAGCAAATCCAATCATCCCATCTACTGATGCTGTTTCTGTTTGCAGCTGTTCAATAAAGATTTCATATCGGTCGTGCTTTCACCCCACATGCCCTGCTAAATCCAGTTTAGCTACACAGATTCACCATCCCGTAATATATAAACCGCATGTGCATTTGCTGTCTGGTTGCGCATGGGTAAACATTTGTGTGTGTCTCCGTAGAGTCAGGCATTTTTTTTTAATTGCACATAGGGACAAACATGATGCATACCAAGGTCGTGGATTAGTGATGAAGGTTTCCCATCATGCATTGCACATGTAGCCCCTGGCACTCGCTGGGAGATTGTTTATTGAGGACACCAAATGTTGGTTTTGTAATTTCTCAAATCCCCTCATATTACAACTTTCCTGTGGCTCAGTGGTATGAGCATTGCGCTAACAACGCAAGTTTGTGGGTTCGATCCCAGGGGATTGCAAATACCTATGTAAAATGTATAGGATAAACCAATGTAAGTCGCTTTGGATAAAAGCGTCTGCCAAATGCCTAAATGTACAACAATCCAATGATGGGGGATGTGCAGATAGAGACTGCTGTATTAAAAAAAAAAAATTGTAATTTATTTGCAGGATCTGTTGACAGAAATGCTATATAATATACATAACTACTTCTTCAGAGGTGTATGAAGACCTAAAATAATGAAGTGTTATGTTTTTATTACCTTAGAATGAGCTATTTATACATACACCACGGGTCCCCTTGCATGGAATTCATCTTGTTGTTTCTACAGTAGCCCTAAACGGACAAACTGCTCTACAGAGCACGTTTCGTGAATACGTTTTCTCCTTTGGCAAAGAAGCTAAAAGTTGATGACATCTTAGTTCTGTGTGAGACACCGTCTTGCTTCGAAAGGGAGGGGAGGAGTGAGCCATTGGTTGCAATTCACAACTTCACCACTAGATGCCACTACATTTCATACACTGGACATTTAAAGTGACAGTTCACCCAAATGGAAAATTCTTTCATTATTTATTCTCTCTCATGTCATTTCAAACTTGTATGACTTTCTTCTGAAGAACACAAAATAAGATATTTTGAAGAATGTCGATAACCAAACAACATTGGCCCCTTTGACTTCCACTGTATTCACACTGCTGTTGGACATTTCTCAAAATATCTTGTTTTGTGTTTCACAGAAAAAGAGTCACAAAGAGGCTTTGAATGACACGAAGATGAATAATTGATGACAGAATTTTTACTTTTGGTTCAATTATCCTTTAATGTTAGAAGTTCGTTAGAAGTATAAACAATAATACTAATAAACGTTTATCACTGAGTGAAAACTTATGAAAGATAATTTACAAACATTCATATTTACAATAAAAATGAACATATATTACATTTTATTGTGCTTTAAATTAGTAAAAAAAATAGACAAAACGTAGGATAGTGGCGAATTTTAAAAACAAGTAAAATTACAACTAATTAGCATTTGGGGTAAAAGTAGTTAGTCTTATGTCATAAATTAATTTTTGTTGTAAATGTGCCGGACAAGATTGTACACTGAATGAAATTTTAGTTGGCGTCTTCATATCATATCACATAACTGTTTTATAAAATGGTCTGCTAAAATTTTGCCAATTTATGTTAATAGTTAGTATGAAGTTTAATACACCAATAATCAACCTCTGCCCATGATAACATTCTTTTCTACTTCTACAATAGGATGCTGGCAAAAAGACATACTTTTGTCCTCCGTCAACTGTCTGCCGAGTTCTCCACTCCTCAGTACAGTAGCTGTAAAAGAAGATTCCAGCCAACCGAGCCAAGTGCTAATGGCTCTGACTTCTCCGTAATGAACCTCTCGTGACCAGTGACCTAACATGCTACAAATTAGGCGATTCGGCTTCGATGTAAAACAACTCTGAAAGGGGTCATATGACACGGTTTAAACAAATATTATCATTTGTTTTTTTATATGTAATGTAATGTGTATACACGATTTAAGGTTCAAAAACTCTGTATTTTCCACATATCATGCATGTTTGTATCTCCTCTTTCCCCCGTCTCTCTGAAACGTGCAGAATTTTTACAAAGCTCATCGTTCTGAAAAGCGAGGTGTGCTATGATTGGTCAGTTAACCAGTGCGTAGTGATTGGTCAAATACTGCAAGCATGTGACGGAAATGTATCGCCTCTTACTATATTTGGAACATCAAGTTCCAAAGCAATTGTACTGACAGGTCATACCACGAACTGACGTAGATTTGTGGGGGTGTGGTTACACGAGGCGTTTCAGGCAGGTCTGGGTGAGCATTCGCTTTTAGATAGAATGCATGTTTTGTTCAGACACTTTAATTTTTGTAAATTTACGTGTCTTATACATGCATGGGCAACTTATAACACACCAAGGACACAAAAATAGCTCTTATTAGCTAAATTAAAATAAGAGGTCTTGTGAAAGCACTACAGATCAACCTGTTAGCCGACAACAACAAACAAGAACTTTTAAAAGAAATGTAATTTTGTTATTTTGAACTTTCTCCTCCATTCATCAATACAGCGACAGGGGATTAAATTGAGTTTGTCTGGGACTTGGGCGGAGAGGCGTGGGTCTTTTACTGGATTGTTAAGCACCAGCACAAGGGTCACGCTTTTTTCCTGACAGGTGAAGGTCTCGACCCAAACTGCAGCCAAGACACTGATGAAGACGGACAAAGTAATAGCTGTTTCTGGAGGACGCATGTTTGTGTTCATGCAGCAGGTAAGGCTGGACAGACCTCACTAAAAACATACTGTAGTAAAAACCTTGTTTACAGCAGGTAATAATCATTTATCACCCTCATGTCGTTTAAAGCTTGTTTACGACTCTTTCTTCTGTGGAACACAAAAGAAGATATTTTTAGAAATTTCTCAATGGTTTTGTGTCCATACAATGGAAGTCAATGTGGTCCAATGTTGTTGGTTACCAACATTCTTCAAAATATCTTCTTTTGTGTTCTGCAGAAGAAGGAAAGTCATACAGATTTCAAATGACATGAGAGTGAGTAAATGATGAAAGAATGTTCATTTTTGGCTAAACTCTATCTTTTACACTAATATCAATAAATCTGAATATCAGTTTTCAGCAGATTTCACAGTGCTGTTTTAATGAGAAGGGTATTTAGACAGACTAGAGTTATGGCACTTCAAAAATAGGCAGTGCCATTAAGATAAGCCATTAAGATGTTTGAAGAGAAGAAAATAATTTCCTTTTTCATCATTTACTACAAAAGCACCTCATGGCAGCCAGACATGTGTCATAATTGACCCTTGTAACTCTGGATGTACTGATCTGGTAATAAACAGGGGTAAACACATCATGCAGCTTCACTCAAGAGCACGTCGACCCAGCCCAAGTCTACTTATAAAAAATCTGATTACAAAAATGTTGAGGTTCGGGCATGCAAAGACATTGCTATAGACCAGGGTTCTCAATCTATTGACTCCAGCTCACTATATCCCTCCCCCACATCACTTTTGAAGCACTTCCGTGGCTGACACAGAGATAAAGGTCAAATGACACGGCTAAAATTAATATTATGGTTTGTTTTAGATGTAATGTAATGTGTATACACGATTTAAGGTTCAAAAACGCAGTATTTTCCACATGCCGTGTATGTTTGTATCTCCTCTTTGCCCCGCCTCTCTGAAACGCGTGGATTTTTTACAAAGCTCATCGTTCTGAAAAGCGAGGTGTGCTATGATTGGCCAGTTAACCAGTGTGTAGTGATTGGTCGAATACTGCAAGCGTGTTACGGAAATGTAACGCCTCTTACCATAATCGGAACAACAGGTTCCAAAGCAATTGTTCTGACAGGTGAAAAAATGTCATCGGTACTTTCTTATGTCAATTCGAGCCCGAATCTGATACGGAAAATGAAGATGATCCAGCCGATACATACACTTTTACCAGCGCGACTTGAGCAGGATGAGAAGGATTGGTAACATTTAAAAAAAATATTATGTTAAATAGTTAAAAACTATAGCTAACTCTTTCACCTTTTATAAACGACGTTATAAAGACTATAAAAAAACAACCAAACAACCATATACATCATACAGAGTTTGTGTGAGATAGAAACAAGCTCGCATTTCAGCAGGGAATGGTAACATAATAAATAACTTGAGCGCTTTAAGCCTTCTTGATCAACCAGTGTTACGCCACGTCTCGTTGCGACTCAACAAAGACAATTAACCCCAATATAAACACCACATTTGTTGCCTCTAGTTGGAACATTATTACTGATTATTAGGACTTATGTTGTATTTTTTCACGTTGCGCACGTGTCTGCATTTGCAGATCACAAACACACGACAAACTCAACCACGTTAGTCCGTAACAAAGTCTTTACAAGGAAAATATACTCACAGGCTGCGAATCTGAAACGCCAGACATCACAAGGTTTTAATGGTGGGAATGCCCCACTTTTTAATCAAAGCTTTCGCGCATATCCAGTCTTAATATAGCTCCCTGGTTCGTGAAGCAACAGTCCGTGAAATGCGCTGCACAAACTTGAACATTCGGATTGTACTTTTCTGGAACAGTGTGTTGTAAATAAAATGTAACCATTTGTTTTTAGTTGTCTCATCTTTGGCGGGGCAAACAAAGAGTTTTTCTTTTCGCAACAAACACGGCTGCGTCGTGACAATACAATGAGATTTACAAGTACGCCAACTTTACTTGCGTTTAGATTTGGGCGGTCTGAATAAAGTCATGTTACGAAGTGACGTACATTCGCCGGGGGTGTGGTTACACGAGGCGTTTCAGGCAGGTCTGGGTTCGCATTCGCTTTTAGATAGAATGCATCTTTTGTTCCCACACTTAATTTTAAGCAATTTTACGTGTCTAATACATGCATGGGCAACTTATAACACACCAAAGTATTCGCCCGTAAGACCCTTTTAAGATATTGTCATGTTTACGCCTCTTTGCCAAAGGAGATAACCTATTTATGAAACGCGCTCTGTAGAGCAGTTTGTCCGTTTAGGGCTAGAAACAACATGGTGAATGTAAGGGGACCTGCGGTGTTAGTTGGTTAAGTTAATGCCCGTCACCCCTGCCAGGGTATGGGCCGCCAACAACAGCTCTCCAGAGTCCCTGTTCTCGGCCATTTTTTCTAACTAACTCCAGTTGTAGCCCATCTGGGTGGTGTCGGCCTCAATGTCGCATCGCCAGGTGTTTCTTGGGCGGCCTCTCTTCCGCTTTCCCTGGGGGTTCCACTTCAGCGCCTACAGGTAACATTAGGTGCTGGCTTGCGTGGGGTGTGCCCTATCCACCCCCATTCCTCTTCCTGATCCCCTGCGGTGTATGTAGATAAATATAGCTCATTCTATGGTAATAAAAACAAAACGCTTCATTATGTAAGGTCTTTATACACCTCTGAACACATAGTTATGTATATTATATAGCATATCTGTAAATAGATCATGCAAAAAAATTACACACAGCAAGCACCTTTAAAATATTAGTCATCTTGAGGCCCCCTTGGAAGTCAGCTGGGGCCCCCTTGTGGGCCCCTCATGAATACATATTCATTAGATAGGAAGGTGTCTGTTCAGCGATCTGATAAGTATTACAAAACATGTGATCTAAAGGTCATCCTCAAGTTGTAAATACCCAAAGGAGAGAGAGGAAACGCCAAGTTACCAGGTATTTTTCTGGACCATTAAAAAAACTGAATCGCAGCAATCACCAAGACCTGCAAATCCAGTCATTTACACCAAAGCTTCGCAACAGATCCGACTCAATGCCCTGAGCGTAGGCACCAATCAAAATCAGCATCACTCTGCTCTGCCCTGAATGTGATCCAATCCAAGAGCTCTAGAGAAGGAACAATGACAGGCTGAACTCTAGCCAGATGAATATGAGCGATCCAATCACGCTGAATGCCACTGCGAGAGAAAGAAATCAGGAGGAACGGTTTAACCAGGATCAGACTCAGAACGAGACGCTGGCAAAGCGAAAACATCAGGACCGTCTGACATCAAAACAGTCAACACTAGAGCCTATTTCAGGCAATTTTGCCAAATGAGAGAACATCAGACTGAAAGGGAAGGGAAGATTTAGTGTGACAGAGGGTGGATGTGTTGAACTGAGGTGACAGTGATTAGAACAGGAGGAAGATGGATTGCTGGCAGGAAGAGGAAATCAGACGTCAGGCAATCTTCACTTTCTGCATCTTCCAGTCTTTCTACATTGCAAATTGCTCACTTTTTTAATAGCAAACAATCAAAGATGCCTGGTGTAAACGTCCACATCCCAACATCCAAAACACATGGCATCTCTCAGCAGGGGTTGTTCTGACAGACAATCAGCTCAATATCATAAACTCACATCTCAGTGAATGGTAATGTGCATGTGTGTTTAACTGTTTAACTGTGCTCAGTGCAAATACCCATTCAATAAATCCACATTTGCAGTGCTGGTATGTTGCCATGGCAGCCTCGTCTTGCATGACATCATCGGGCACTGTTAACCTGTTGATGGAGGGAGCTGGAATGATGGTGTTGCTGAGCTATTTGGGGTAGAGGAGATGACCTTCAGCTGTTACACTATAAGCGGAGTCAACACTCACACTTTCGGAAATGGCACCAAATATCCACTTTCACGAAATTACACCATCATTTCCTTTGTGATACCTGGGTCATTCTCAAAGTATGATGATGTCCTTTGACTTCACAGCCTTTAAATAGATTCCTAATATTTAAGAAACCCCAATAAAAAGCTTAATTTTCCAACCAATCCTTTAGTAAACAATTTGTTATTTTACTACATATACAGCCATGGAAAAAAATTCTGAGAGCACTCCAGTTTTCTGCTTGTGTTGTGGCCGTTCAGTCCAAAATTGCGAGTTTAGAAACTAACCTCGAGAATGACTGTCATGTACAACATTAGTTTTGTGTTGTTAAACGTGAAAATGAATTTATTTTCTTTGCAGGATTCAAGAACTGCAAACGTTGCATCTTTTTTTGACCAGTTTGTCACGTTTTAATTTTTAGCAAAAAAAAGCTATTAGTAAACAATGTTTTCATTTGCAATTTGGGGGAAATGTGGTCTCTAGTACAATGAATAAAACAAGAATTATCCTTTACTTAAACACATCCCTACGTAGTTAACTCAGAAAAACTTAAAATCATTTAAAGTGGTCTCTTAAATAGTTTTATAGGTTTTTTTTGTTACTATTGTTTTGTTATCTCTATAAACACACTGTTTGTGTTATGTTATTTAAACACGTTTAACATATTTTGTATTCATTTTTTGCTAAATAAAAGAAAGGCAAAACACAGGTTGAGTTAAAAGTAAAAAATGTGTCCCAGAAATAACATGGAGATGCGTTCAGTTAACTGAACACAAAATGTGTTGTTTTTACCCACAAATGTTTTAAGACAAACACATTCAATATTTACAGTACAATGCAAAAAAAAAATGTGGGTGTTTTTTTCAAATACAATTATATAAAGATCATTATTCTTTACTTGGGAAGCAAAATGAGACACACATCTTGTCTTCCCTTCTGAATTAGTTTAGATTTTTCAAATCAACTGTATTGTCATTCTGCTATATGTGGATGCATTTAATGAACTGAAACGTCTACTAAAATTCCAACTAAGACTAAACCTAACTATATTAAACTAGAGTAGGCCTATAACTAAATCAAAACTTTAAACAAAAAAATGTAACTTAAACAAAAGAAAACAAACACAAAACAAATTACAGTCTGACTGAAGTAAATATGATGATTGTTTTTTTTTGTCTTTTTCAAGTATCTACCAAGTGCAAAGCAACTCATTAATAGTATAAATATTTAAAAAATGTATTGTCCTTTATTTCATGTCACTGGTGTATCGGTATTAAAAGTAAGTTTTCAAAGCACAGAGGAAGAAGAGCCTTTTACAGTAAGTGTGCACAAGATAATGTCCTACCCAATTTTGTAGGTCGTCAAGTTAACATTTTTCTGTGAATGACGCACCCCCGAGGGGACATTTTTTCCTTATGTGATTAAAGAGACCTCTATTCCCTGAGCTTTTATCACAAAAAACAAAAATCACATTTCAACTATATAACTATCCCAACAGACCAACGATTCCACTTTCTACTGAGACACTGAGAAGGAAAGAGCGATGGAAAGGAGGAGTAAAAAAATGACACCGCTGATACTCTCGATAGCGCCATTAAATGTGAGTAAACTGCTGAGTATTTCCCCTGCAGCGGGCAATGATGTTCTACAATGTCTGTTTAAAGTCCCTAAGCAAACAGTCGGCGCTCTTCAGCCAAGCGGCTCGACATCAGCCCTAACAAGGCCTGATCCAAAGTGAGCTTCCCGGCCCGACTTCATTACCAGCCAACTAAAGCATTTAACTACACGCTGAGTTGATAATAGAAGCCTCCAGAAGCAGGCTCCACTACTCAAATCAATACATTGCATGGTTGACTTAAGACGTCCTGACACTAAGAATCGACTATTCCTGAATGAGCCTCTTGGAAATCTGCACAAAGTTTGTGCAGGAGCCGCTATGTTCTCCAGAGGCTCTGGGCATCCCTGGAGATGCGGAGCAGGGAAGAAAATTTAGACAGATGTTAAACATCTTTCTAGTTAGTTTTTCTTTCCCTCTTCCTTAATTTACTCCAGATCCCAGCATCTGGAGGAGCAGGTGGACCTGCTGCTTTGAAGACCTCCTGGGAAGAAGCGATTTACAAATTTGAGGGTTGCAATTTAGATGAGATGCTTTTGGTGAGAATATTGCTTTCTCATATTTCTGTTTCAGCTGTAATGTTTTTTAGCACAAGTGTAATATACAAAGAGAAAAGGATGCATATTTGGTGTTTGATTGACACTTTATCTTTTATTATACAGGGATGGTGTATTTTTGTGTCTGAAACCCATGAAGCGAACAATTTAGCACTTCTGGTTCCATCGCCCCCAGTCAATGGGTTTTGGGTCAAATGGCTGAAATAAAGTGTGTGATTCACAAAAACTGTAGATATTTAAATTGGATGCCAGGCTTATTAATATAAAGATCAGCATGCATGAGGTGCTTTGTATTGACTATTTATGGTTAAAAATGGGCGTGTACAGGGCGGGTTATGAGGAAGATTCACATACACACACTTGCAGGTGATATGATTTATAAAGCGAATATTGCTTACAGGTGTGCGTACGCTTTATAAGTCTGAATATTTTTTTTTTGGCTTTCGGGCACACCTGCACTTTTAGTAAGGATCCTACACATAGTTTTATAAATGAGAACCCTGGAGACCAGGAAGACATCTGCTGTGTTAAACATTTTAGCAAAAGCACTTTAACATCCATTCTAAATCATAAACAACTTACAGACGTCTTCAAGATGTCTATGTGACATCTGACAGCAGACGTTTCTGAGAAATTTGCAAGCGTAAATGCAGATGTAAATGCAGGCATCAAATAGACGGATGCCAGATGTGTCATATCACAGTATTGTGTCTCTAAAATCTCAAAAAACTTGGATGGAGATTCATTCATGGAGTAATAACTTATCCGGGAAGATGTTTTAATAAAGTTTGAAAAAGTTGTCGTAGGCTTGGTGGTGGTGACGTCGACATCGAGCGGCCGTAGAGTAGTCTATTTATAGCCTCATGTTAGCTTTTTACTCCTGGCGATTGTATTCAGATTTTAAAATGAATAAATGTTGGGTCAATTTGACACAATTCAACAAATGTGTCAATTTCATTTAAGTGGCACAGAACTTGTTTCTTTGAGCTTCCAAAAGTGTAAGGGGAAAATCCATAGGTTTTTGCTTGAGGGAACCAGTGCGACCTTAACTTCCAAGTTGGCCTACAAACATAAGTCATCCCTGCGGCGATTGCCGATTCCAGCCTGGATTGGCCAACCCCAATTATCCAATCAGATTGGATCAGATCCACAGGCTAAGGAGCGTCATTCTAACACGGTACAAAGGAAAGCTGAAAGTGTTGTATGCTACTAACACCTAGATCTAATTAGGGGTCACAGTCAGGTACTCGTAAAAAAAAATGAAGTTCATCATTTTTTTCACCGCGGCAGATTCAACACAACATTCTGAGGTGAAACCAGCCGTCGCCACACAACCGCTTATGTGCGATACTCATAACTCGCCGTTCCTTCACCTCCCCTACTGCTCTGAAGATGAAACACTTGACGTGCCACGAGCCGGCAGCACGCCCCCTGAGCACAGACCTGAAGTGAGAGGGATCTCCCTGTGCTGGGTTCAGAATCGCTGACAGACAGGGAGCGCTACACTGATAGAGCAGGTGTGAGATGGTCCAGACAATTGGCGGAGGCCCTCAGAGGTCCCTCGGCGGTGATCGTGCCAAATTTTGACTCAAAGAGCCCGGTCTTAAAATATCTTTGCTGAGGAATACAGTTTGGCCAGAGAGGAAAGATTTGTCTCTGTCTTTCCTATTGTTATATACTGTACTAACCAACAACGGAAGCCCAATATAACAATTCGCTGGATTCTGCCAAGGGTCGGAAATACAAGGGAACTGCAGTTAAGCAGCTTCATGGGTGCGACCTGCAAGCGGGTTCACACTTCTCCAGTATTTACAATGTATCCAAGGGCTTATTTACAGCATGTGTAATACACTCGCATTGATTCATGGACACCCTCCCAAAAGAGGCGTATTACCCAATTACAGTGGTCCCGCAGCACATCGATCTCCCCTCTCCAATGACAGAGGGTCAGAGAAAGCAAACTGACAGTATAATTCATATCACTAAGGTAGGGGACACCTCACAGAATTACGGCTGACCCTAACCGAGGCCATGGGTTGTGGAAGTGAAACAGGGGACGGAGTGCTTTAGATGGTACTGGATATAAAAGCCAAGAGAGGTCAATTAAAGAGTTTTCGAAAAAGGAAATAGCAGGACGTGTTTATATTCAGCTCAGAGAAAACGGAATTTCCTTGGAGCTTGAAAAGAAAAGCCTTTGGACAGGATCTGACTTTAATTAGATGGGAAAATCTAAAGTAATGCCCGATGATTTGTTGACCGTCACTAAGTGGCTGAATTATTGGTCATACTGGGAGTTGCTTCTGCCTCTATGCCTTAAAGAGACAGAATCATTTATGCAGATTAATGTCATTCTTCTGCAGAACACAAAAGGAGGTATTTTAAAGAACGTTGGTAACCCAATACCATGGACCCCCATTACCGTTACTGTATGAACACAAATCACTGAGACATACCTCAAAATATCTTCTTTGTGTTTCACAGAAGAAAGAGTCATATACAGGTTCAAAACGACATGAAGGTGAATAAATTATGACAGAATTTTTATTTTGGGTGAACTATCCCTTAAATGTTACAGCCGCCATATGACCATGTTGGTTTGGCATATTGTGGTATTCACATTTTTATTTTGTCACTAAAAATAAAAAAATGTATTTAGGGGAACACAGATTTTTTTTAAATATAGGTCTTGCTGCCAAATATTAAATTATTTACTGGAGCACATTCCGTTTGTTATTTGTGAAAAAGGAGCTACTTTACCAAACCATTGAAATTTGTATAGTTTGCAGATGTACATTATGCATTTCCAACAAGATATAGAAATATCAATGCAAAATAAATGTACCTGTAATAGAGTTCATTTCTATGCAAAAACAGCACTGCACAAGCAGCACAACGTTACTCAATGTTTTGGTAAAACAATTTACCAAAAGACATTTTTCAGAATATCTTCTGTGTTTCACAGAAGAAGGAGTCATATACAGGTTATGACCGACATGAAGGTAGATAAATTATGACCAAATTTGTATTTTTTGGTGAACTATCCATTAAATGTTATGGCCGCCATACAACTACAGGTTTGGCAAATCTGACGCACTAAAAAATTTAGATTAATTTACTTTTGCCAAAAATAGTTAAGGGAACATAGATTTTATATAGTTATTGCTGGTAAAATATGTATTTTTTTAGTGGAGCCCTTAAATTCATTTATTTGTGTAAAATGGAGTGCTTTACAATTTTTTTTTACATTTATTGAAATAGTAGGGGAACGCATATGTATATAATTTGCTGTTGTGCATTATGCATGATGAACAAATATCAATGCAAATTTATTTTTTTACCTCTAATAGAGTTCATATACTGTATACAAATACCGCACTACACATGCATCTAAACCCTACTTATTTTTTTGGGTGAAACAATTTACAATAAAAAAATTAGTTGAGTCAAATATCGAATATTTTTATTAGATTTCAACAAAAATATTAAGTGTACATTAAAAATAGAATTTGTTAATTACATACTTATTTTATTTCATTAGTAAAGTTAAATAATATCTGTAAACTTTAGAGAATTTAATTATTTTTGTCCCATTGAAAAAATCACTTTAATGATTTTAAAAGATTTTATTAAGCTAATATAGCTGTTTATTTTTGTGATATTTACTAAGCTACTAAATCATTTATTCAGTCAATTTAGGGTATGACTGTTTGTCGACGTTGAAACATAAGTAAAATCATCAGCTCAAATCATTTGTAAAATCATTCATAGAACAATTTACACAAAAAAGGATTCATAAATGTAATACACAGAAATTAATTCTGCTTGTGTTTTCTGCAAAGCTTCTCCTTTAAACCTTTCTTGACACATCACTGGACACGCCCCCGTCGCATCATCAACAGTCACTGTCATCACACCAGCTCCTGCTAGCGAGTCCTTCTGATGGATGTTTCACAGCAATCCTCTGCATATGTGAACGGCCCCTAAACAACACAGAGCAATTTAATGAATTGATTTCCAGGTCGGGCTGCCGTTTGATGCATTTCTTCTGACATACAGATGTTTACAAAACTTATTCGAAAAGCAAAACAGCACTTTATTCCCCCGAGGGATGGGAACATGACAGCATCTGACTGAACAATTTGCCTTCACCCTAAGCACAGAAACAAGGTCCCCGAATACACTCTGTGCAGAGGAGACGCGGTGTCACATAGCATGACGGCCGACAAAATCCAGACGGCAGTTCTGTTTACCCAAATCCCTCTGAAAGAGGGAAGAAAACAACCCGAAGACAAGAGCCGCAGTGCGGCCCTGTCCTTTACTGACTTGAGTCGAGGTGCCGAGTGATGTTTTTGATTGATGAAAACATCACGCCGGCTTATCGCAGACGAACACGCCTCCAGACCCTAAAAGACACAAACACGCAGATACAAAACCCTCTATGAACATGAAAACAGCAGTCGCCGTGTCCCAGAGCACTGCGTAGCGCTTAGACTAGAATTTTTATATGATGACTGAATTAAACGCTTCCCACAAGGTCTATGCATGGCCTGTCAATCCCTCTTTGAACATTTTTCCCCGCAATTCAAGAAATAACTACACATTCAGCTATTTCCTCACATATATTTCTGATTACTGTCTTTCTCTCTTCTGCGGTGAAAGGCCAGAGTAAATCATCAACTTTAATACCTTAATCTCTGTCGCATTGTGGAACCCGCGGATGGTGAACAGAGTCATTTTAAATACCTGCAGTCAGTCGTATGGCGCTTTTAAATGAATTTAATCCCTTTAGTCCAATCTCATATCTGTGGAGGGTTCAAGCGTCGGGCACAAGGTTAAAACAGGGTCTCAGTCAAACTGAAGGGGATAGACTTCCAGTTGCATTAGTGAAGAGACTGTCAGCACAACTTTAATCTGACTGGAACTATAATAATCTTCACGTCAACATTTAACTGACATTCAGTTTCACCTTATTTCGCATTTGGCATTAAAGGGGACAGTTCACCCAAAACTGAAAATTCTGTCATGAATTACTGCTCAGCCTCAAGTTGTTCCAAATGTGTATAAACTTTCTGTTTGGTTGTACAGAACACAGAGAAAGATATTTGGAAGAATGCTCGTCACCAAACAGTTCTTGACCACCATTGACTACCATAGTAGAAAAAAAACTGTTTGCTTTTTCTACATTTTTCAAAATGTCTTCTTTTGTGCTCAACAGAACAAATACATTTTCTTACTATGGTAGTCAGTGGCGGCCAAGAACCGTTTGGTTGCAAACATTTGCCCGAATATCTTTCTCTGTGTTCGTCAGAACAAATACATTTAAACATATTTGGAACAACTTGAGAGTTAATAAATAAAGACAGAATTTTCAATTTTGGGTGAATTGTTTCATGGCTAAAGGAATTTTAAGAGTTAAATACAACTTATATAACTGCAGAAATAGTCTTATCCGTTTTGTTATAAAACATTAAAAAGGCCTTTACAGAAATCCACTTACAATAAAAGTTTATTGGGCAATTTTACAGGAGGGTTTAAATGCAGAAATGTGAGAGAAACTCAAATCTCATTATGAGTATATCACTATTAATGGATGCGATTTACTAAATTATTCAGTAAAATGTTCTGTTGATCTGTGTTTCTGTACCTCCCTCGGTAGAGCAATGCGCTAGCAACACAAAGGTCACAGGTTTGATCCTCGGGAAACACGCATACTGACAAAAATATGAATGCACTGTTGCTTTGGATAGAAGCGTCAGCTCTGCAAAATGTGTAAATGTATGAATTGTTCTTGACTGCTAAAAAAGATCAGCATGGTTGCACTTGGAGCAAGACTTTATGCTCTTATGAGTTTTTCTCATCATGACTTTTGCTGGTTTTGCCAGCCAGCCAAGCAATCCTCATATTCATGTTAAAAAAGTTGTTCTTTGGAGATTTTGTTCAGAGTTCAACTATTGGAAGAGCAGCAGGTTGTTGTAATTTTAAGAGAGAGAGTTGTTGTTCTTCTCTCTAAGTATCCATACACTGAAGTTAAACAGTTTCTATAGTACAGAAGCCATACTGCTGTTATCTACCAGGGGTAATTATCCCGAAAGTAATAATGTTATCTAGGTGTGTGAGAGCCACCCGTCAAAATGATTTATACAGGGCCACCGTTCTTATTCTTCCTCTACTCATTTTATCACACACTTCAGAAATTACACACGCGTTCACTCTCACAAACACACACACAAAGGTTTTTTTCAGGTTATTCTGCCCTGCTGGACACTTACATTCATCAAATTGCTAAGACGGGTCATTATGTTTTTGAGGACTGTTGTTAATCTTCCAAACATTTCAAAGGGATGCGAGTTTTGGCCATCGCGTCCCACACGCAATCTTTGATGTTTGTGATAATCAGATGTCTCGAGGAGTGTGATTTATATTGGAATTAGAGCCAACTGTGTTGTAATGTCAAAGAGGAAATTGAATCACAGACAATATAAAGGAAAGGAGACGAAGAAGAAAAATGAATGTGGTGCTCAAATATGGTGGAATAATAGTCTCGCATTCGAGTTAAAAGAGCAAATCACCCTATTGGCAAATCAAGTCTCAAAATCATGTTTTAGTGTGATTTGAGATTTAAAAAATACTTTTTTGATACCATTGCTGTCAGATATTATCGCTGCTTTAAAATATATTATTGAAATGGCATCTTGACTGACAAAGACTTTTTCTCATTGCATGTACTCCCTCATTCTGAAACTGCATAACTTTCTTTCATTCGTGGAACAAAAGCATGAACAACCTGGCCTCTCCTGTCTATAAAATTGAAGTAAATGAGCACTGGGTCTGTCAAAATGACAACAAGGACAATAAAAGTGGTCCAAACGTAATATATTCCAAGCCTCCAGAAGTTATACAATAGCTTTTTGGGAAAAATAGACAGAATTTTTTATTTATATTTACTGTAACCTTCTACTATGGTGAGCTGTTTAAAGCAACTTTATATGAAAAAGTTCCGCTGACATTTCACCTCTTTTGTTCCCCAGAAGAAACAAAGCTTTATGGGTTTTGAAACAATTACATTATTCTTTAAAATGCATACTTCACTCACAAATAAACAATTGATAATTTATACACCCTTGTGTCATTCAAAACCTGTAACCTATTACTGTTTATTCTGTGGAACACAAAATATGATATTTTGAGAAATGTGCGAAAAGTAGTTTTGTGTCCATACAATGGAAGTCAATGAGGGCCGATGTTGTTCGGTTACCAATGATCTTCAAAATATCTTTTGTGTTCTTAAGGTTTGCGATGACACGAGGATAAAATAAATGATGAAAAGAATTCTCATATTCTCATATTTAAGTCTGCTTGAATTGAATTACCGGTACAGAACGTACGCTGATACCAGATACCAGAACATTCTAAGAAAACTGAATTAATTTATCAACTTATTCTTCAAATCTATGTCCGTGTTCAACAAAGTCTCTGTCTTATCATAGAGTAGACACTCAAGACTTGTTAAATGAGAAAAAGGTCTGGTTTTTAATCGTCTTGCTTCATATCATCAGTAGCAGGATATGACTCAGAATTTTCCCACTGTGCTGATGTACTACAGAAAAGAGAAATTTGAATGTTTAATGAATACTTGTTATTATAGCCAAAAAGCTATTTAGCATTTTACCAATTCAATTCTGACTTGATCAATCTATTGAATATTCAAATTCGGTCGAATTATTGTATTTATTATGTATTTTGTATTTATTTATAAGTGCAGGTAGCTGCTATTTAAACCACACAATTGTTAACAAAAGGTAGATCCAAATCCTATTTCACATATTATGGGGTATATTTAGACTGTGTAAAACAGGTAAAATGCTATTTGTGAGAGGGTAAACTGAGATATGGTTCTTGACATTCTTAATGAAGAAAATAGGAGCGTCACACAATATACTGGTATAGACAATAACTACATATAATTATGCATACTGTACTTCGCATGGTCATAAGAGAGGCACACACACACCTCCATCTTACTCTGTTACCTTCTTACACTGTTAGTGAGCGGTCTCTATGCTAGTATCAGTTTGTTTTGTCTTTCATGTCCCATCCCGGGGCTCCTAAGGACACCAGAGGGCGTCAGACCCAGCTCTAGTTGAACCAGATGCTCGTCCTTGTGCCACCTGATGATGACTACAGACAGCCACAACCTGGATCGACTGGAACCTCTATGAATATGGGACGGACTTCATAATTATTTTCCCGCAATATCTTCCCAAATATCTGACTGGCTGCTTGCTTCCGTAGAATCTCACAGTATTCATTCTCTCTGTAGTTGCGGCAGTGTTACATTAATATGCTAGAGAAGAACTGGCCCTCTCGGTTAAAGGGACAGTTCACCCAAAAATGAAAATTCTGTCATCATCTAATCACCCTCAGATTCAGATTGTTCCAAGCCAGTATAAACAGCAGTGGCGTGTCCACAGGGGTGGCACTGGGTGGCAGCTGCCACCCTGAAAATGTGCTGTGCCGCAAAAAGTGGAAAAGTGAAATGCTGATCAGAAAAAATATCTGAACCAGACTATAATAGGGATCAATAATTAGGAATCTATAATATTCCTAATCCTGACAATGCAACAGCGAAAATGAAGATTTATATGTTTAGGTTGCCACCCCTTATTGTGCTCTTGTCCCCCTTTGCCACCAAAAATCCTGGACACGCCCCTGATAAACAGATCACATCCCCCTTTACTGCCATAGTAGGGAAAATAAATTATATTGGAGTCAATGGGGGATGAGATCTGTTTGGTTACTGACATTCTTTCAAATATCTTTCTTTGTGTTTAGCAAAACAAAGACATTTATACAGGTTTGGAGCAATCTGAGGGTGAGTAAATGATGACAGAATTTTCATTTCTGGTATCTCTCTTGGTTTTTGACTTCACATTTACACCAGTGGAGATTTGGTCCTTTTCACTGTCGCCTGCTGACATTGCTTCTTAAGTTTTATACATCTTAAATTTTACTTTATGCATTTAACTTTGATTATACATTCTATTAGCATTATTTGCTGTAATTTTAAGATTCCGCTGACAATAATTCTTTACTATTATCTATATTTACTGATATATAACCCAGCACAGGGACGGATTATGACTTTGATGTGCCCTGCCTGGGCACAGGCGTTTCAAAGGCCCCCCTGGCACCACATATTTTACCACAACAGTGTAACGTTACTCAACATCTAAAAAAAAGCTTCTGACCTCTACAAATCATATAAAGCTATATGGGAATATATTTCTTGCATAATTTACATTTATACATTTAGAAAATGAGCATTTAGCAGTCCTTGCATTACACATCAATATCACTCACCAAAGCATTTAGCTTAATAAAAAAAGGTGGTTTTAATTTATCTGAGAGGTATCTTTCGTGATTTCCTCAGAGAAAACCCTTCCACAACGTAATCCAAATCCAGCTGCTTTACAAGACTGCATTCAATGGCCATTAAAGACAGAGAACGATGATGACTTTGACACATTTCTGTGGTTTTAATCTCATTTTGTTTTTTGCCTGTTATCTACACGTGACTTCTGCACGCTCATTACGCAGTAATGTTGTGCTCCCCTTTAGATGTCCCTCTCAACCGCGCAGCAATGGATTAGGATTATTTATTTGATTTATAATACTTCACACCTGCAAAAATAACCCGTTTATTCCACAGTATTTTTTATTGATAAAATTAAATGAATAATATAAAAACTATACATATTAAAATATCTATGTTTTGCAAATTAAGTAAAATAGTATTGAATATTATGTAATACATGTAGTATTACTATTGCGGTGGTTGTTGTTATTGCTGCAGCAATATGAAGGACTCAAAGTGAGTGTGCTCAATAATAATAATAATAATAATATATGATGGACACGGAGTGAATGTGATGAATTATATTTTCTGGTTCAAGACAAAAGTGGCACGTTGGCACTGATTTAAAAAATATGCTTTCAAATTAAATGTTATAGTTTTATTTAGGAAAACAGGGTTTATAGTTTCTTATAGTATTATTTATATTAATAATAGTAATATTTTTATTGTAATTTGCTAGTTGCACTGACAAAGATGGCGCCGGTGAGCTTTTAGGTCGGCAGAGCAATTACCGGTTCCATTCCATTCCATTTTCTACCGCTTGTCCGAACTACCTCGGGTCACGGGGAGCCTGCGCCTATCTCAGGAGTCATCGGGCATCAAGGCAGGATACACCCTGGATGGAGTGCCAACCCATCGCAGGGCACACACACTCACTCATTCACTCACGCACTCACACCCTACGGACAATTTTTCCAGAGATGCCAATCAACCTACCATGCATGTCTTTGGACCAGGGGAGGAAACCGGAGTACCCGGAGGAAACCCCCGAGGCACGGGGAGAACATGCAAACTCCACACACACAAGTCGGAAGCGGGAATCGAACCCCCAACTCTGGAGGTGTGAGGCGAACGTGCTAACCACTAAGCCACCGTGCCCCCCTCAATTACCGGTTGTATAGGAAAAATACAGTTAAGCTCTAATGCGTTACATTGGCAGCAGCTTTAATGAGGCATGCAAGTGAATGCCTTCTACAAAATTCTGCAAGTGAATGCCCCTCCACAAGGTCTGGTCAGAACCAGGAACCCCCTGTCACACCAGCTCCTCAGTGAGTTAAACAAAATGTCTCTATTTATAAGTGCTTGAATGTTTGCAGAAAAAATGGTACTTTAAAGTATTTTTTTCTATTTTTAGGCGTCGTCCTCCTCCACCTGATGTGACGACATTTCAAATTGCCTTCAACGTTTGGTAAGTTGAGTTACATTCTCTTCTCTTTGACCAACAATGTCAATGCTCTTCATTTTTCAAAACGGTTTGAAAATCCAAAATTTCTGTCTAATTTTATGAAAGAACAGTTTTATTATGTATCTACTCTGTTTTTTTTTTTTAACAGCTGCACAAAATAAGACATTGGGGGAAGAAGAGAAGACCACCGAATCCCCTGCCACAACTGCTAAAGCTGCTCCACCTATTATTATTAGGCATACTGCTCCCGCCTCAAGCTCCTTTCAGAGGCGTTACTGGAGCTTTCCAAAACACCAGATGTCTGCTGTTTTTGGTAAATTGGGTTGCAATTTGTTCTCTTTGTCCAACAGTTTCAATGCCCTTTTTATTTATTGAAACTGTTTGAAAATCCTATGTTGTGGTCAAATTTTTCATACAAATCATTGGATGAACGTGTGTGTCATTTATCTACTCTGATTTGTATTCAACAGGTTCTGCAGAAAATAAGGGGTGGGGTGGAGACAAAACATTCACCGAGCCACCTGCCACAGTTACAGCCGCTCCTGTATCTCAGTGAGATAAACACAATGTCTCAATTTATAAGTGCTTAAATGTTTGCAGAAAAATTTTACTTTAAAGTACTTTTTTCTATTTTTAGGCGTCGTCCTCCTCCACCTGATGTGACATTTCATTTCAAATTACCTCCAGCATTTGGTAAGTTGAGTTACATTCTGTCAATGCTCTTTTTTTATTTTTCTGAATTTTGGTCAAATTTTTTTATATGAACAGTTTCGTTATTTATCTACTCTGGGGTTTTTTTAACAGCTACACAAAATAAGACATTGGGGGAAGAAGAGAAGACCACTGAGCCCCCTGCCACAACTAAGATGTTGGGCGGAGAAGAGAAGACCACCGATTCCCCTGCTCCACCTCAGTGAGTTGAACGCATTCTCTCAGTTTATACCTTTTCAAATGTCTTAAAAATAATACTTTTAGATATCACTTATTAGTTTTGATTAACAGCCTCAATTAAGCAAATGCTATTTATTACAATTCTTTTTGTTGGGTTTGCACTGCAGTTCCTCCGGACTTCAATCATGTGGAGGAAATTAGAAATGGAGCAATAATAAAGCTTGACGCGGCATCTGAAATCATTCACTTGATCACACATTTACTTTTTTTATACAGTGAATGGCACATACTGTAGTGTACTTCATAGGGGATAAGGAAACAAATCATAAAAATCCTAAAGATTTATTTAACACAGAGCAGGAACATACTACAGACTAAAGTGACCTGCTAAAAAAGACGGGTCTTGTGTTTTATGTGCATATTTTTGGACTAAAAGTCCTAATGGATGCTGTTTAGTGACGCCCTGATGATTCGGCTGATGCTTGACAATATTTACTGTTTAAAAACATTTTTTTATGATAATTCCATTGACATGGTAACAATTGTAAATTTTATCGTGGTTAAACTTGAAACCGTTTAAATATGAATACATGCACATTTTAAATAGGAAATAAATATAAACATAAACATGCAGTTAGAGCAAATAGATGATGGACAGATGTCTAGAGATTATATGAATGTGACTGGTGCTGTAAGATTTTAGGAAGGTCTTTCACTCCTCAGTTTCTATTACCTGCACTTTTATGGCTGTGGCTCTTTCTTGCCTATGTTACTGTATTATGAGCGAGCGTCATGTCACTACAGTGTTTTTAAACTGTCTTTCATGTTTGCAGGTCACAAGCGTTCCGAGTCTTGTGGTGCAATCCGTACGGATCACGGATAAACTAAAACCTTTGTTATATTGTGTCATTTTTATAGTACAGCCGCTGCACTAATACGTTTGTCTTGTTTCTTTCTTTCTGGGACATCTGAGTGTGACAGAACCAGCTCCAGTTTGACTGGATGCTCGGCATCATGAGCGATGAGCACAACTAAAGCCTGCATCAACCAGAAGGTAATGGATGTCCTCAGTGAGTCAGGGTGGAGAAGAGATGCCAGAAGTGCTGACATCCCTTCATTTAGACTTCAGAAAATTATAATGGTAAACTAATTTGGTCTTAAAGAAAATTATAATAATAGAAAATCTGACTGTACACAATAACATTATAGACAACATGTTTAAAAAGTTAACAACGTTGTCAGCTTTCAAACAAATACGAAATAATGACTAAAAGGATGTGTTTATGCATGTCAGGCCAGTAGCCAGCTTTGAAAGAATACACAATGGCACCGATCGCTCTATACAGGTCTCCTTTAAAGTGATAGTTCACACGAGAATGACAAGTCTGTCATCATTTACCTCTTGTCATTTCAAACCTATATGACTACCTATGATCTTCTTTCCACAGAACACAAAAAAGATATTTTGAAGAAAGTTGGCAACCGAACAGCACTTGCCCCCATTCAGTTCTATAGTGTATGAACACAAAACCAATGCAAGAGAATGGGAGCTTCCTTTGTGTTCTGTGGAAGAAAGGAAGTCATACAGGTTTGATATGACAAGACAAATTGAATAAATGATGGCAGACATTTCATTTTGGTGTGAACTATTACGTTAAGTCAAACACATGCACACACACACACACCTCTTGTTAGTAGCTAAACTGTTTATTAGAACATAAAACACGATCAATCACAAAAACAGGATATGTTTTGTATGTGTTGACTTGATTTTAATTTCAAAAACGTCTGTGGACTTTTGTTGATCTTGATTTATTCCAGATGGCAACAGTTGTCCAATCCAACAAGAATCCAGATTTTAGTGTAAGTTATTACTAAGCTATTATAGCAATAGAATAGTGATAGAATCCTTAGTTTGTCTTTTAAATGTAAAAGTAAAAATGTATTAAAAGATCAAGGATCTTTCGGGCTTTGTAAACCAAGTAACATTTTATAAGGATGTAAATCCATCTTGTATTATGACAAGTCAGCTTCTATGACGCAGGTGAACTCAAAGTTCCTGCCTCTTAATGGTCCAGTGTATGAAATTTAGCGGCATCTAGTGTTGAGGTTGAGATTTGCAACCAATGGCTCCCTCCATCCCTCACCCCTCCCTTTCGAAGCACTATGGAGGCAGACACAGAACAGTCACGTTTTCGCTTCTTTGCTGAAGGAGATAACCTATTTACGAAACGTGCTCTGTAGAGCAGTTTGTCCGTGTAGGGCTACTGTAGAAACAACGAGAATTCCATGCAAGGGGACCCACGGTGTATGTAGGTAGTCATAGCTCATTCTAAGGTAATAAAAACACAACGCTTCATTGTGTAAGGTCTTTATACTGTACACCTCTGAAGACATAGTCATGTACAATATGTTATATTGCATTTGTCAATAGATCCTGTCAATAGAAATAACACATTGGACCTTTAAAAATATATTTTGTAATGAGAAAATTTACATTTTAATGTCTTATGATACTGGTGTGATTATATATCCAAATAATGATCAGGTCTGGCAAGTGAAACGAAGGCCGAAAATTTACAGCGTTTTTGCAAAGAGTAAAAACCCTGTAATTATTTGCGGGCAAAAGTAGAAATTCATTACAAGCACAGCTGATGTCTCATCGTTCAATTTTACAGTTGTGCCTTCATTAAAATGTGCAGTCTGCTACAATCCCTTTTTTCAGCCAATCAGATGATTGGATCTGAGCGGGCAGCTCGGTCATGATTTGAATAAAACGGACACCTGCGGGAAGAGTCTCACCTTGCGTCAGCTTCTCTACAGGCTGCCAACATTGTGGTGTCCAGGCGATCTCACTCCTCCTCGGCCCAGGTGTGTGTGCACGCAGGCTTTCATTACACCAAGATTGGTCAGGTGGATATGTACGCGAGTGATTTCATTACCGTGAGATTGCTTTCCGAGACGCGGGCGCACATGCGACCAGCCGGAAAAGGGATAAGAAGCGGAGAGCACAGCTGTGATTGTCTCGGCGAGCCGACGTGCTTTTCCATCTCTATTTCTATTGAGAAATAGGTGTGGGCGAAAACAGACTGCATGCATGAGAAATTAACCAGTAGGAAAACAACACGGACACTAACAAAAGCCCCTAGATGGAAGGGGCACCAGCTAAGGCTGGCCACACACTTAAGCCTGATTTTGGGCCTAATTTGAGACTGCAATAACTCACAAACTGGACCTTTAAAAAGGTCAAAAGCAATTTCTTTAACATCGATTGACAGAAATGCCACATAATATACATAACTATGGGTTCAGAGGTGTAAAAAGACATTACATAATGACGCGTTATGTTTTTATTACCTTAGAATGAGCTATTTCTATCTATATATACATCAGGTCCCCTTACATGGGGATTCTCAATGTTGTTTCTAGTAGCCCTAATCGGACAAACTGCTCAGAGTGTGTTTCACAAATTTGTCATCTCCTCCGGCAAAGAAGCGAAAACTTTTACAACAATTTTGTCCTGTGTCAGCCACCGTAGTGCTTCGAAAAGGAGGGGTGGAGTGAGCCGTTGGTTGCAGTTTGCAACCTCACTGCTAAATTTCATACACTAGACATTTAAAAAGCACTATATTGTTAACACATCATTACTGTTATTTTCACAGTTAGACTTTGAAAATGAATCACTTACATAAGGAATTGTAAAAACTCACGCTTGTCAATAATTCATTTGGCTTATTTTAATTGGTTAATATTTGTAAAGGAGTCCATAATGAACTTAACTCATCACATATTTCCAGAACCATTACACACCTACAATGCCTCAATGGATTGTATGCTTTATGTTGTGTGTATATTATCTGTACTACACTGTTTTTGGTTGAGTGACAATAAAGGTGATTTGATAATGTATTGATGTCCATCGATTGTGTCTGTTATTCACTAGAAAGCCGGTAGAGGGCACTATGTTAAATTCATAAATGTTGTTACTTTTGAACTTGATACATTGTTGTATAATCCTCAAACTGTGAAAAAATCTTTCAATTTAATGAGTCAAAGAAAATGAATCATATCACCCCATGACTGTAAGAAAACTATAAGGAATAGTTCACCATTCACTATTAACACGGCCTCTTGTCATTTCAAACCTGTATGACTTTTTCTTCTACAGAATACAACAGAAGATATTTTGAAAAATGTTGGTGACAGAAAACCATTGGTCCCCATTGACTTGCATTGGTTTTGTGTCCATACAATAGAAGTGAATGGGGACCATTGGTTTTCTTTTACAATTTTTCTTTTAATTCTTCTTTTGTGTTTTCCAAAAGAGAGAAAATCACAGGTTTAAAATGACAACAGGGTAAGTATGATGAATTTTAACTTTGAAGGTGAAATATTCCTTTCATAACGCATAAGTTGTAAAACCTGCCTTAACTGTCGGAGCCCTTTTTGAGCCGACACATGAAAACACATGTTGGAACATAAAAATGGCGGTACTCATGAATTCTTTGGAATACAGACTTACGGTTGGTCACATTTGAAAAAAGAAAAGTAGCTGATTATTGCAAAAAAATCACACACACACACAAAAAAAATTAAGGTATGTTTGTTAGGTTTATTGTAAAAAATAAATAAAAAAGTTTCTGTTTTTCTTTGTTTAAAAAATACATGAAAAAAATACGGTTGCAAAAGGATAACAAAAAATCTGAGCACACTCTTTATAAAAAAGAATCAATTACTCTCCCTACATAAATTATTTTAAAAAACACCAAGGAAATCTGTTTTCTAGAGTCTTAGACCTTTCCAATGATATATAGTTTGTCATGATTTGATTAGAAATTACATGCACAATATTGACGCAAACTTAGGTGTTCCGTATATGGAACGGGTGACAGTTAACAGGCTACAACGGAGCATGCATGTGTTGCTATAGTGTCTATATATAAAAGCATAACTTGCAAACAACGTGTTTACAGGTAAAACTGCTCTAACGTTTCTTGGCGAACCCTGCATAAAACTGTGCCCATCTTGCGTAACGTTCTGAAGTAAAATGCTACAGCAAAATATAATCCTCCAATGCCATCTAAAAAACAAAAATGCACTCCTGGCCAGTAATTTTTTTTTTTAAGTTACATGCAAGTTTTCACATTTTCCAGGACTAGACATTGTAGGGTGCATTATGTAAAGTCTATTACAGTCACAGAGGGAAAACTTTGTTTCATCTCATTTTTATCTACATTTATTAATTTAGCAGAGAGATTTTTTTAAAGGAAAATGTAAATTCTTTAACAGGTTTTTTTAGGCTTCTGATAAAAGATTTTATAGCTTGAATGCACTGTAAGGTTTGAGTCTATATGGAAGAAATGAATTAGATTTTTACTGTACAGGAACCCTTGCGCTCAAGTTTGTAATGAAATGTAAAAGAATATCATCTGCGAAAACTGGGGCATGTGTGCTCTAATCTAGTATGGAACACCCAATTTTCACAATTGAATTCATTGTGATAATACAAATCTACTATATTTGATATAGACTTTTCTAATCATAAATATATAATTATTGAAATATGTTATTATGATCGTAAAATAGGCTGTGAGTGCCAATTGGGCATAATTAGCCATTTTCCCTCCCCGGTGTCATGTGATTCTCTAGTGTTACAAGGTCTCAGGTGTGAATGGGGAGCAGGTGTATTAAATTTGGTGTTATTGCTCTCACTCTCTCATACTGGTCACTGGAAGTTCAACATGGCACCTCATGGCAAAGAACTCTCTGAGGATCTAAAAAAAAGAATTGTTGCTATGCTATATAAAGATGGCCTAGGCTATAAGAACATTTATAAGAAGAGTTATTTTGAGAGGACAGCGAATTTACACTGCAATACCAGCTGTACCCTCACAACATTTTAGCAAAGTTTCATTTCTTCAGTGTTGTCACATGAAAAGATATAATAAAATAAATACAAAAATGTGAGTATTCTCTAAGTACTTACCTTACTGAATGATTACTTTGTATGTTATGAAGAGAAAAGCAATGCAATGTTATTGGGACACAAATCCTGATCTAAAGAGTGACAGCCACAAGCCCTGACCCAGTACTAGAAAAAGATAGCATACCATTTATTATTTCTTGTTTACTTCTTTGAACTCAATGTTTGACAATTTTTTAAGATTTATGAAATTCCACAAATGAAGAAAGCAAAAGGATTTCTTTTGAAAGAAGACAAGATGAGCAGATGGAAAGGCAGTGTATTCAATGTAGAGAGAGAGAGAGATGCCTAATTCTCACTCGTTCCCTTCATAAGCATCACTCATGTCTGACGAATGACCCTCAATGGAGCACCGGTGGGACAGAGATGTCATCAAACTGCTGTGCTACATCACAAACACCATCGCTCAGCCTTAAATCTGCAACCACAGGCTAACAGAAGCTCCAGGGGAAAGCCCTGGCTTCATGGCACTCGCTATTTAGATAAGAAAAATTCGATTTTTTACCCCTCTAATCTTCCCAGGAAATGTCTATGAAAGCGTATCCCTTCATCCTAGAGGTAATGCTGTCTTAAAGACGGCAGTCCTATGTTATCTACAGATTATATTCATTTATTTTAGCAGAGAAACCGTCAACTCTGACATTTTAACCCTGTAAAGTAGATTAATCCTTAAATAATCCTACTGTAAAGTCAACATAAAAAAAAATCATTTTTGAGTTAATGTCAACATGAAATCATATTCAGTCATAATTCATTCCTGCTCAGGGCTTTTTGTGCATGATCATTAAATCTGTCGAATCTTGATCTTCAAATCTCAAAATGTTAGAACTTGTTCCACCTCTCTTGCAACTTTTAATTTTGACTGATAAAAATTCTCTTATTTTTCTAAATGGCCCAACCGAGCATCTGCCTACAGAGCACAACAACCGCCCACCATTAATTTTCTCCATAGGGATTTTTCAATAAAGCTCAAACCAACCAGCCAGCTCAAAAGAGGAAACAAGAGAAAACATAAATGAAAATTATAAAAAGAAATGCACAGGCATTAAAGGTTTGAAATGCTTCTCCTATATAGCAATAAAAATGACAAATACAAATTTGACTTATTGTTTAATAAGATATGGTCATAAATAAACTTGTCTTTCAGTTGTGCTCAAGACTGTAAATAAATATTCAAGTTAAAAAGACCAAATGTGAAATAAAAACCCAGTATATTGATGATTATATAACATGCTTTAATATATTTGTATCAGAAATATGTCACGAATTGTAAACACAATTGAATGCTGAACATTGTGATGACATGCTTGTGTAAAACACAAACCTCGAAAAACATTTCTCTGCAGTAACGTAAAATGTTTTTCAGAACTTCCTGATAAAGATCAAGCATTAGTGTGACCTCCTCCTCTCTGCAGGCTTGCAAAACACAGAGTGTTACAGAGGGATCAAATATGAATTTAAATCTGTAGCTTTGATTAAAACTGAATTAATCATTGCAGGATAGTGGGGAGTAGATGCCAATCAAATTCAAGACCCTCAAGAGGACAGATCCATGCCATCAAACATTCATTCAGATAGGAATTATTTAAAAAACAAATTCTGTGTAAGGTTTTAACAGAGAGCCTGTAAACAACAATATAATCATGACATGTGCAAAGTAGATCTTCCACTTGAGATATACAATTCAATTCAAGTTTATTTATAATGCGCTTTTCACAATGTGCATTGTTCCAAAGCAGCTTTACAGGAGCAAATAAGAAAACACAGAGGTAAAACACAGCACAGTGCATGGTGTTTATAGAACAAGCAAGATCATTCTAATAGATAATATCTAATAAATAAATAAAAATTTACAGACTTAGGTGGTTCAAAAATCTGTTCTGGACAAAGGATTGTGTCCTTTAGTGAATATATATTTAAAATACTGTATGCTGACACACAGAAGCACAGTAGTTTACTTAAAGTCATGCAAATCCAAATATATCACTTCCTTTCTTGAGTTGAACACAAAGACATTATTATATATTAAAATGCTATCACGTTACTTATGTGGGGCAGCTGTCGAAGCTCCAAAAATGTACATTAAAAGGTCATTGATGCACCATTGAATCCTCTAACTTGACAGTTATATCACTGTAAATTGTTGTAAAATAAAACTAAAAAAGTCTTGTTACACAAGGAAAATAACTGCATATGGACTTAGAAAAACAGGTAGATGAGATCTTCATGTATGCAAGAACTATTACTTTGAATAGCACACACATACATCTGACAATGATGAGGCATATAATGGTATTGGTGGAGCATCTATTTAAAATTTGATATGTTACTTGAATTACTGCTTTTATGGCAAAGCAGATTCCATGTATACTCGTGTTTCTGTCTCGCACTGTTAACAAACTCCTAATCCCTCCTCACGACGTTATCTCTTTCTGCCATCTCTGTGTGTCCACGCATCTGTTCTTCCGCACTTACATCGATGCTCAAACTCAGTTTTTGTAGGCTCTAGTCTTCAGTTATTTGAGTGAAGGCTAAAGTGAGAAATGGATCATAAACCTTTTAAAGAAATGAGGATTACGGCTATTATCCCAAATGCTCGATTTATTCCGCAGCTCTGATGATGTTGTGAGCTATATTCAATTTTGGGTCATGCATCTAGAGGTTTTCTAATCCCTTTCTCTGCTGTTGACCCGTATAAAGGTTTTAATAGATTTCTGGTTAGAAAAATCAATGTTCAGAGTGAAACACATCGCTGCTGCGGTGCATACCAGTGTATGCCTTCTTTAAAAAAAGGAACCATTTAAATGCTTTGCATTGTGGGTGTACAGATGCATTTTGCAGATTTGGCAAATACGGTATGTCTTAAATACAGTAAATGTGCATACTCTACAGTATACATACTTCATACAGATAAAAAACATGACATTTCCACTGCTCTAGCCTTTAATAAACGATATAAAGTGGTGAGTGATCCAGTGTGGTAAACGTCAAAAACAGTTACTGCGTCTTTAAATGGAGCGCTCGCCACACAGGAAACGACGTCACGTCACAGCGCTCTGCATATGCGGAAGTGCGAGTCTTGTTGCACCGTGTGTATTTTGCTATGTTTTCATGTGATTGAGGACAGACTGATCGTTTGTAATGTCTGTGCCGTGTCTGCATAAAGTGAGTCGTCTATATGAGCGCTATGAGGAGTATGTGAAGACGAACCCAGCGGCCACGGCTCATCTGGAGAGCGCAGTGCGCACTCTCAGTTACCTGATCGCAGGTGAGAAACTCCAAAAGTGAAAGTAAACGCACTCTTTGACACTTTGTCAACATCTACCCGATGTATCTCTTTGTTGTGTTAGAGTGTTATATGCTGCACTTGTTTGTTGATTTAAGTTCATATAATGTATAAGGGAAATTCTGTATGTGTGGAGCTGCAACTGGTTACATTTCTGTCAAGGTTATGAAACAGCTTTGAACTTTTTGCAGTTCACTTAACGTTTAATACTGAGAGTATAGATGTACTAATGTCATCTGTCACTTCCATACCATACGATATCAAACCACATCATGCTAAACTTTTATTGTTATCTCATTTACATAACAAAGTTAAATTGTATATTGCACTTTGCCTTTTTACCTTCCTAACATTATTTACAGATATTTATTATGTACTGTGTTGTTTACAGGTCGCTTCTCTGACTCTCATGAACTCTCCGAGTTGGGTAAGATTCACTGCTTTATGTCATGCTTACATTTACATTTCAGTTATTTTTTATATTTTATAGACAAGGGCGATTAGAGATTATACAGAAAGTGATAGTGAAGAGAGGTTTTCGGATCAGGTTTTTAATTCGAGTCACCACAGCACAGTGTTGTTATCAGAGTCCATATCTCGCAAAGTCAGGCCATTCTCAGAACAACATTTCTGATAACATTAATTGTAAATCATTAATTGGGTTACATGCTATTATACATCGTTCGTGGTTGTGTTGTTGTTATTTAGAGCTGCTTCTACTTACACAATGGTATGTCATTGCTAATAATAATTAGTCATAGCAACATGTCTATTGTAATATATGTGTATTGTTGGACTTGGACAAAGTAAAATAAAGTGTTGATGAAGAATTTCCCTGTAAATCTTTGTATTTCTCTGTTCTATTCACAGTCTACTCTGCATCCAACCTGCTAGTGCTTCTGAATGATGGCATCTTGAGGAAGAATCTGTCTCGGGCGTTGCCTGTGGTAATGCATGTACCTTAACACCATAACCTTAAAGGGATAGTTCACCCAAAACTGAAAATTCTGTCATCATTTACTCAACCTCAGATTGTTTTATACAATCTTTATATAGATTTATATAGATATAATAGACCTTTATAAATGTCTTCGTTCTGCTGAACACACACAGGAAGATATTTGGAAGAATGTCAGATCTTATCCCCCAATTTTTTTTTCCCCTACTATGGCAGTAAATGGTGAATGCGATCTGACATTCTTCCCAATGTATTCATGTGTGTTCAGAAGAACAAAGACATTTATTTTGGAACAACCTGAGGGTGAGTAAATGATGACAGAATTTTCATTTTTAAGTGGAGTATCCCTTTTACTATGCCTCAATCCGGTCATGGATTTGGACTTTACATTTTTTATTTACATCTATTTTAGGTTATATAACCATGTGATACAAATATAAAGGTTACATGATCCAATCACTCAAACCACATCGCAGCTGTAGTGTGATGTTCAAATCCTCCCAAATGCATTCCGGATTCAGGGAATGCCCACCCACTGACCTGTCAATCAACCATCCAGCTGTGCTTAAAATATGGAAAAGGGATACTTCTTATTTATTTACCCTGCATGACTTTCTTTTATTTGCAGAACACAAAAGAAGATATTTAGAAGTATGATGGTAAGCAAACATCATTGGATTTCTGGAAATAAAACCACTGTGACATTTCTCGAAATATCTTCTTTTGTGTTTTGATTGACGTGAGAGTGAATAATTGATGAAATAATTACTGTGCAAACAGTCCCTTTAAGACTTCATCAGATGTGCCTCACATAAACCTGAGATATCACATGATAAGTAAATACAGACATAACTAAAAAGGGATTCATTTCTCATACCTTTACGCTTAATGTTTCATGTTGTGGTGAGATTCAAATTTGTAAACAACAGAAAATCCCAAGTGGTCGGACACATACAAATTGCATGTACACATCAGGTGTAAATGGCCAGGTGTAATCTGTGTTAATACCCCAGCCTCAGTTTCTTTCTCTCTCTCTCGCCTTATCATTAGCATTCTTGCTATAGAGTATATAGAGGAATGAGAGTTCTCAATTGTGGAACTTTAGAAAAGCACAGTCCGTCTCTGCTTCAAGAGAGAACATCCAAGGGAACTCAAAGCCGACACTGACTTTATAGGTTCAAAGTCACAGCCTTTTTTGTCTTGCCCTTGTTTATTTCAAAACATTTGGCCTAACCTTGTTTCCCTGTTCTACAACACACTTCGTTGTTATCCACCTTTTTGTCCAGCCCATGACAGCCCTCATTGGCTTCCGTATGGGCGATACGTAAATACGCCAGACCCCTTCTGACCAACAGACACATTTTCTCGAGCAAGCGAAGTCTACAGAACGCTTGTGAGATATATTTATCTTTGCGCTTGCCATTGCCAGTGTAAAGGAATAAACACATTTAAAGACCGAGCTACTTTCAGAGCGGCAATAAACGCCAGCTCCCAGCCATGGGAAAAGGACAAATGGCTTTGCGTTCACAGCCCAGGGCTCTGAGCCGTGACCTTAATGGACCTCCTCAGAGGCCATTTGAGTTTATATTGAGTTTGTGATAGAGCAACTAACCTCTTATGCTTTTGGACCAAGCATTCAGCAAAATGACAAACATGTGTGTTTTGTGTCCTGATGTGTGTGTTTGTGTGTGAGTGTAGTACTTTCCCAACACAAGCTGCTAACCTGGTTGTCGGTTCTGGAGTATGTGGAGGTGTTCACAGAGATGGCGGCCCGTAAGCTGTGGGGGGAAGCTGGACGCTGGCTCGTCATTGTTCTGATTCAGATCGGCAAGTAAGTGTTGAGGTGGCTTAAAGGGGTACAAAAATTATGTTTACTCATCGTGTGAAAGCCCTGTAAACTGTTTAAAGGTTGTTGATATGTGTTTCCAAGGCATACAATTCAGCTTTGTGTGAGGAACACGTTTATATTGACATTATTCACCGAGAAAAGTATAATCACCCCCATGGAAATCTACCTGTCCGCTGTATTTTTTATTAACTTCTAAAAAACATACAGGTTTGTACGGGTTTAATGAAGCGTGTGAGGAAACAATGACAAAATATTGATTGTCTACATAATCAATTATTTTTTACATTAAAGGGATAGTGCACCCAAAAATGAAAATTCTGTCGGCGTTTACTCACCTTTAAGTTGTTCCAGATTTGTATACATTTCTTGGTTCTGATGAACACGGAGAAAGATATTTGGAGAAAGCTTGTAACCAAACAGTTCCACCATTGACTGCCATAGTAGGAAGAGATTCTAAATTTCTTTGTTACTGTATGTTAAACACAAAATAAGATATTTTGAAGAATGTGGGAAAGCAAACAGTTCTGGGGCACTTTTGACAACCATTATAATTTTTCCTACTATGGTAGTCAGGTGAACTATCCTTTTAAGCCAGTGGTTCTCAAACTGTGGTAGTAGTGGTACTTGATGAGACCCTGGTGGTACGTGACACGACAGAAAATGAAAAACAACACACAGAGAAGCGGAAGAAAATTAAAAAGAGTGACACTTACTAAAACTGCCTGAATTTACAACAGAATGCATAAAATCTGCACTAATTTCTTTCGCATTCAGAGACAACCCCTACCTCCACTAGAATAGTTTTGTGCCATTAACCAGGTTCATCTTATTCAAGCCTTAATAAAAACTAAGGTTCAAATGAATATTTAATCGTCCATCTCAGAGTAAAATTAAAATATTTGATGCTGCAAATCCCTTAAAACAATCAAGCAATCTATATTAAAAACAAAAATAATACACAGAAAAGTATTTAGCCTATGTGCAACAATAACATAATAGTGCTAATGTAATGTCTTAACATAATATTGCTGTGACAAAAGATTTGGTATAAGCGGGTCCCTGCTCCATGCATCTCTCATCTAAGGGGTCCTAGCCCCGAAAAACGTTGAAGACCCCTGCTATAGACGATATGCAAAATGATAATGCTTTTAAGGCTGTAAAATTAGTTAAAACTATGTTAAAATATATTTATAAATACATTTAAATGTATTAAATAAAAAAATATACAACCAACATACATGTTTCAACCTTAACTTTGATTAAAAATAACTTGTGGATTTTTTTATTTTATGCTATTTAAAACATTTTTTAATTTTTATCCATTTTGTAATATGCACATTTGCAAAATGTTTTGCAGCTCTAGTCTTTATTTTTACAGTGTAGGTCTGTGCAATTAATCGTAATTGTCAATTTTGACACACTTTTTTTACCAAAACAAAATAATTGAGTGTGACATTTCATTTGACAGGGATCAACAACGGTGCAGCTTTTTACATGTCTTTTTAACTTGAATAAAAAAACTGATAAAAAAAATATATTTTGTTTCAATAGTCAGTGAGAAAATTTTCAATTTTTGTGAAAATAATCGGGATTATAATTTTTGTCATATTCGAGCAGCAGTATTACATGGCATTTAAAGGGACAGTTCACCCAAAAATAAAAATTCTGTCATATTTTACTCACCCTTGAGTTGTTCAAAATCTGTATTTATTTCTCTATTCTGATGAACACAGAGAAAGATAATTGAAAGAATGCTTGTAACCAAAAGTTCTTCGACCCCACTGACTACCATTGTAGGAAAAATTACACTGGCAGTCAAAACTGCCCTGGAACTGTTTGCTGTCCTACATACTTCAAAATATCTTAATTTATGTTCAACAGAACGCAGAAATTTACATTGTCATTTTTCCTACTATGGTAGTCAATGATAGCCAAGAACTGTTTGGTGTAAGCTGGTCTCATTGGTCGCTTTTAAGGGGATGTTAACTGACTTGGAGGCACCCACATCTGGCTGTAGATGTTTTGCCTGATGTGTTATGGATAGTGGTTGACTTTACAATAATAATAACATAAAACCACTGAAATAGCAAATCTTTTAGTGTATTGTATGCCTTTATGTATGTATGGTTGTACTAATGCCTATCTTGGCCAGGACACTCTTGAAAAAGAGATTTTTAAACTCGTTGAGTCTCTTCCCGGTTAAATAAAGGTAAATAAATAATAAAAAACAAGCGTTCTGCCAAATATCTTTGTCTGTGTTCATCAGAAAATATATTTATATATATGTTTTTTTCAATCTGCATGTGATCTCATGTGTTTTTACAGAGCGATACTGCGCTGTCTCCTGCTTTTCTGGTACAAATCAGGCATCCAGACATCACCACCGATAATTCCTCTGGACAGGGATTCACAGCTCTGCAGTGGAGGTAAGAGATCATAGTTGACCTGTTAATACATGTCAACCAAGGTTACAGCATGTTATTTTCTGTCAGCTGTGCATGAGAATCCGTAAATAACACGACGCCCACCTCACATCGTAAAGGTGACTAAATAGATGCAAAAATATACACCTATTGGAATTCAAATGTTGCAATAGTGTTATCACTATGTTATCGCTGGCATTATGGTGCAAGGATATGAAGAGTGAACTGTGGAAGTATGTTGTGTTACTATGTCATTGAGTTTCATTATACTGTATGTATGCCTGAGACAGGACCTGCGGGTGGCTCGGGGAGGCTGGCAATGTATTGTGGGTTCTTTAGGACGGAAAGTGTCTGCTAAGTGGCCACTTCCTCTGCATTGCTCTGACGCATTGATCTCTCCTCACAGAGAGGAATACTGAAGAGGAGGAAGACACGACTTTTGTCGGCCAGCGTTCAGGGAGAGCGATACGACCACTGGGAAACAGTAAGACCTAGATATCTGTCAACCCTGTAGTTCTATTTTTTTAGAAGCTGTAAGCAAGTGCATCATCATGGGAGCTCACCTCTTAAATCATGGAACCCAAAAAGAAGATATTTGGTTTTGTGTTCATACAATGAAAGTCAATTGGCTCATAGTTAGTTGTCATGTTTTCAGTTCCAGTGTGGAATATGTGATTTATTCAATGGATCCTAAATATATGTACACATGTCAGCGTACCCACTGACACACCATGCTCCATATTATTCATTCATACTGTGTGTTTTTGCTTTTCTTTAGCACCATCATTACAGTCTCGTCTTTGGGGTCTCCCTCAGAAAAAGAAAGTAGGCAGGAATCAGGAGGAGGCGCTCCACCCAAGCCCCACCCTTCTGGGTCTTCAGGAAACTATTGCAGAGTCACTGTACATCGCACGACCCCTGGTTCATTGTATCCTCATGTTTATACATTTTTAGCGTAAAATTAGCCAAATGGTCCCGCCTGAGCTGTGACATCAAAGGCAGTTCATTTCATGTTTTTATGAGCCCTCCAAAAATCTGCGAAACATCTTCTGGAATATATTTGTTGCAATCATCACAGATATTTACATTTTGTCAGAATATGCAGCCAAATGAGAAATTCCTGAAGGTTTTGATGGTTGCTCCGCCCTTGTTTACTCCAGTTTGTGAACTGACGATGAAGGTCTTTGAACGTTGTGTCGGATCATTCTTAACATTTCCAAGTGGCCAGTCTTGGGGTTTGCGGAAAGCGTTCCTGGAAACCGTGGATCATCTCTGGTCTCTTGGAGATAACCAGGTGCTCTTCTTAATTCATTCTCATGGTTGCTTGCTTTCTCAGCGTGTGAAGATCTTAAAAATAATGTGAAATGGGTGCTGTATCTTCAGTTTCAGTTTGCTGAGTGACACGAAGACGATGAACCGCAAAGAGCGAGCTGAGATAAGGAGACGGGCTTTCCTTCTCCTGTATTACCTGCTCCGCTCCCCCTTCTATGACCGATACTCTGAGTTAGTGTCTCCTGTCATATGCTTTTCTTTATGTTTGGCTGTCAAGACTTCGAGTCTGTTCATTACATTACACATCTAATGTGATGTGCTGCATACCTGTTACTTGGTGAAAAGAGGTGTGTTTATAATGGTGTGTTTAAACAGATGAAAAATCCCATAGACTTACATCCAGCAAAGCAAAGCCATGTTAGGGGCTATAGAATATCATAGATATTCAAGGATCTGTGGGGTAAAAATGACTCTGAATATCTGCATAGCAACACCCTGGCAACCACCCAAAGCTCCTTAGCATTGTGACAGCGAGTTTTGCATGCATAAGCATACATTTTGCATCTCACTGCATAATGTTTTTTCTGTTGTACTGTAATTTAATTCACATTGTTTCATGTACACCCACAGGACGAAGATCCTATACCTCCTACGCTTCCTGGCCGATTATGTTCCTGGAGTGGGTTTGGTTACACGTAAGTCATGAATCCATCTCGCCCAAGTACCATCACACAAAAAGCTTTTAAGAAGCTCAAAGTCGTGTGCTGACTGTATTTATTTTCCTGTCCTCTCAGGTCCACTGATGGACTACTTGCCCATTTGGCAGAAGATCTACTTTTATAACTGGGGCTGATGTCAGAGTAAATCATTCACAGGCCATCACAGCCAAACTGTTAGCGAGATGAGCAGAAGCCATTTGCCGGATGCTTCCGCGACACTTGAGGACTGAAGTCACACCTGTGCCAGGATATTACGATATTAATTAAGAAGTTTTGCAGTAAAGATGCAAAATGTCATTTTTCTTCAAGCGAACGTGGATAATGAATTTCTAATCTGTGCATTTTTATCCGTCGTAGTTCACACATTTTTACACGCCTGAGCTTATGTGTGCCATTTATGCGCTGATTAAATCAGTTCGCAAACGACTTTTGAGTCACAGTGCGAACTCTCTCCCATTACATATCCCTCTGTCAACACAAATGTTTTCTTTCTCATTTGGCCTGGGAATAGGTTTACTGAACAGAATAATTGGCTGGCTGAGATGAAGTCACACAGACAGCTGTTTGAGTTTTTTGTTTCCGTTCAGTTTGTCAACGAAGTACCATGCAACCGTTTTTTTTATTTAAATAAACAATTAGTTTACCCACAAATTGTGGCCTAGTGGTAAGAGAGTTGGACTTGTGACCTGAAGGTCGCCGGTTCGATTCTCAGCTCTCCGGGCGCTGCAATGATAGGTGCCATCTGCTCCGGGTGTATGTGTGTTCACGACTTGCTGTCATCATTTACTCACCCTTGAGTTGTTCCAAATCTGTGTACATTTCTTTGTTCCGATGAACAAATGCAGAATTCTTGTAACCAAACAGTTCTTGGCCACCACTGACTACCATTGTAGGAAAAATTACACGGGCAGTCAAAAGTGCCCCAGAGCCGTTTGCTGTCCTACATTCTTCAAAATATCTTCTTTTGTGTTCAGAAGAAAAAAGAAATTCATACAGATTTTGAGCAGCTTGAGGGTGACTTAATGAAGACCGAATTTTCATTTTAGGTGAACTGTCTCTTTAAGAGTATAAGGCCCTATGAAACCTGTTGCAAACCTGAAATGCATATCGAAGTTTCTAATTTCAAAACAATAGCTGGTTCAAGGTTCAATCTAAGAAGCCCTAAATGGCGCCTCAAATATATTTTAACTTTTACAGTATAGTGACATTTCATCATTACATTGCATTGTACATGGGTACCGATTCCCCTTGTTTAACACGGCTCCAATGAGACTTCTAAGCCTAAACCAGCATTGGAAGAATTGAATAATAAGAAATTGTTTTTATTCACTATGTGAAATGAACTCAACTTTTGGAAAATCCATCAATGTTTTGATTTAGAGACCTGGAGCAACAGAAAAGCATGACTGTTTTAAAATGCTGAAAGTGTGAAATGGATAATTGGTTTGGTACACACCTCTATGCCTTTAATAAATCTTTAAATAATACACGTTCTCATTCCTTAACATGTTTTCCATCAAAGCAGAATTTATTTATTTATTTATGAGAATGGCCCATAATTCAAAGTCTGATCTCGCGGTGCTCTCGGTGAGCTTTTCAAACCAGTGTTTGAATTATACATAGCTGTGATGTATGTACTACAGATTCCTGGAATCCCAGCACCCCTCGCTGTGCTGAAGCGTTTTTCTTGAAGAAAATACCTGAACGGAAGCAATGCTGAAGATGATAAAGGGCTTTCTGAACAAAGGGGGAAAATCCTCACGGACCTTAGGTTAGGAATAGCCATGCTATCCATAATACATCCCTGCTGGGGTAGAAAACCAGATATCTCTCTTGAATTGTGCCCCTAGACATTCACTTCCCTTGTGTGTGATAGATCTCCTTTTTATATAGTTTGTGATTTACTTTATATACCAGTGGTTTTATGAGATTCCATATAAAAAGACATGTAATCTAAAAACTGCACTGTTACTCTTAAATTACATTCAAAAGCCTTTTCACCACCAAACAAATTACCTTGTGTTGGGAAGGGATCAATATGTATCTAAATCAATTTAAAAACAATTAAAGCTTTATAGTTTGTTAATCACGCCTGGAATTGATTTCTTGCCCAGATGTGTTTATTTCTTTTGTGTCGCTCACACATTATTTCAATAACACAAATGAGTACATGGAGAGCAACACACCGGCTTTGTCAGGTTTTCAATTCTGGTATATTGCAGATAAATTGCTGAACAGGCCGAAACAAATGACTTATTAATAGCTGTTATTTAGCTCAATGTAATACATTGAATTCCAAATGCCAATCATGTTTAATTTATGCTTTTTTAATTTGAAAACATGTTTCAACGTATCTTCTGAAATGTCTTCCTTTTTCACTTGGAGAAATTATGGTTTAATTATACTAAAGATTACCATTTGTATTTACTACAAATGCCATGGTTAAACTATGGTTACTATAGCCAGAGTATGGTAAATATGAGATAACGGTAAGATAAAATTGTGGTTCTGGTTATACTACTCCATTCTGACACTTTTCCTTAATTTTACGGACATTTCTGTGCATACTTAAATGCAATTTAATGCAGTGCAAAATGTAAAATACAGGTAAAACAACTGTCAAAATGAATACGGAAAATTCCTTTATATTAATACAGTATATTGTGCCCTATTTTTACAGATTTTTTTAGAGTGTAGAGCTCCACATGGTTGTGTGCTTAGGCCTCTGCTCTACTCGCACTACAACCACGACTGCACTCCAGCGCATATCTCAAATATAATAATCAAATTTGCACACGGCTGATATCACACAGAGATGTGGTTGTTAAACTCTCAGAATGTTGCATCAGTAACAACCTAGCACTCAACACCTCCAAGACAAAAGAGCTCATCATTCATTTCAGGAAACAGAAGGTCGAACCTGCCCCTCTGAACATTAGTAGAGAAATGGTGGAGCGGGTGACCACCATCTCTCAGGACCTTACATGGACTGTTAACACTATACATTATCTCTCATCAAGAAGGCACAGCAGCGGCTGTACTTCCTAAAGGCACTGAGAAAAACCAACCTGTCCCAGACGCTGCTTGTTTCCATCTACCATTGCTCAGTTGAAAGCATACTCTGACCCATGCCATTCTGGTGTGGTATGCTGGATGCACTGCAGCTGAGAAGAAAGCTCTGCAGAGAGTCATCAACTCAGCACAAAAAATCAAAGGTACACAACTGACCTCACCTGAGCACATTTACAGGACCAGATATGTTCAACTGGCCAGAAACATAAAGGACTACACTCACCCTAGCTACAACCTTTTTACGCTGCTGCCCTCAGGTAAGCGCTATCAGTCTCTCAAGACACGGATCACCAGGAACAGTCACGCTCAATCATCAAACTGAACTCCATTTAATGAACAACAACATTACTATTTTATTAACATAAGCTATTCGGCTTATGCAATACAAAAACCCTGAGGACATATTTTTTAAATATGTGTACTTATGTAAATTTGTGTACCATTTGTAAATGTACAGTGTTACTATGTGTACAGCGAGAGCTTAAATATCATTGTACAGCTGTACAGTGACAATAAAACACTTTTCTATTCTATTCTACTACAAATATCCTGATTAAACTTTAATTAGGCTATTGTAGAAAAACCGTGGATTATTCATTTTAGTGGAGATTGTAGTTATGAACTATCTATCTAATGGAAAACATGGGGAACGGTATCTGACTGTAAAATTTTTAGCCGTCAGATGATGCACCCCTTCTATAACCAGCAAATGTTAGCCTTCAAGGCTCCGCAGTCAATTTTGACTCAAGCAAATATCCCAGTGGTCCAGTGGGTAGTACATTGAATTTTGAAGTGCATTGAACATTGAAGTGAGAAGGTTGTGGGTTTGAGGCTGATTTTCACATTTCATTTCATTCAATACGGGGAAACTCATCTGACAGCAAAATTCTTAGTTGTCTCAAGTTCTCCTGCTTTGATGGAAAGTTATGTGATAACAGGCTGAAACCTCGAAAGCCTTCTTGTTGTGTTGTCAGCAGTGTAAATGCGAGACTAGTATGTGCTATCTTTTTAATGGAACACAGTGGGAACAGTATCTGACAGTAACATTATCCCCTTGCTATAACTGCCAAATGTTAGCCTTTAAAGGATCCACATTCCAGCTGACTCCAAACGAAATGCCCAGTGGTAAGGGTGTTGGGTTAGTGGGCTGCAGGTTGTTGGATTGAGGCAGGCTTACCTTTATTTTCTAAGTCAATATATGGGAACCTTCTCCTGCTTTGATTGAAAGTTTTGTGATATTAGGGCTGAAACTCTGAGATCCCACTTGTCGTGGTGTTAAAAGTCAGCAGTGTAAATGTGACAAAAGTATGAGCTTTATATCTAATGGAACACAGGGGGAAAGGTATCTCACAATAACATTCTCAGTTATAAGATAACGTTCCCCCCTGCTATTTTGTTGACATGCAAAACTTTCAAGCCCACACACACTACATGTTACACATGAGAGGATAATATTTCAAGGGGGTAATATTGGGGCATCATCTTTTTTTTCTGTTTTGTCAAAATGCCAGGATTCTACCTCCTTCAAACGTATGCATGGATGCACAAAAAAAGTCAAAAACAATTGTAATGCATGCACACAAGCAACACTGCATGTCTCAGAAAGCATTCATTCAGTAAAGCATAGGCAGTGTAATATTTTGGGGCCACTCACATTACACGTTACATAAGAAAGGATAAAATGTCTGGGGGTAATATTGGGGCAGGATCTTTATTGCCCAACTGCCAGGATCCTACCCCCTTCTAAATTAGGCACGGGTGCCCATACAGTCAACAACAATTAATTTGTTGAATGCACACAAAAAACACAGTGTCTCATGAAGCCATTACACATAATGGAATAGACAGTTTACTATTTCAACGGCACACACATTACATGTTGCAAAAGAAAAGGATTATATTTGAGGGGGTAATATTGGGGCAGGATCTGTTTTATCCACCTGTCAGGTTTATACCCCCTTCAAACTTGACGCCTTGAAGCATGTTTGGATATATAGCCAAAAACTAGTAGTTTGTTGCATGCACACAAGCAACACTGTGTCTCAAAAAGCAGTTACTCATTATGGCATAGGCAGTTTAAAATGTAAAGTTCACACAAATTACATGTTACACATATTTGAAGGGGGTTAATATTAGAGAAAGATTTGTTTTGCCCGACTGCCAGGAATCTACCCTCTACAAATGTATGCATTGGTGGACATATAGTCAAAAAACAACTAGTTTGATGCATGCTCTCAAGCAACACTGTATATTTCATGAAGTATTTCTTCATATTTACACAACATAACTGGCAAATTTTTAGCCTTCAAAGGTTGCACATTTAATCTGTACCTAACGAAATCATGCTGATGCTTCACATCTTATTGACTGTATCCACTTTTGTCTCCTTAAAGTGAGGCCTTAGCGCTATGGTAGCTTATAAAAACGTAGTTCTGGGTTTTTTCGCTTGTTTACTGTACACTTTGTCACACAGCAGCTTTTAGACATTGTTCTGTTTTTTGTTAAGTCAGAAATGACAAAGAGGCAGCTATCCGCAATAGAAAGTCATGGGAGCAGGTTGCATTGTTGTATTTCATCTTCATAAATGTAAAGTTACTGACTGTTTGCCAAATATTAGAATTTTCTATGTTGATTTAAAACTATTCTATGATTCTCTATCTTCTCCGCTCAATAGGAAACTGCACTACTAGTGAAAAAAATTATGGTTTCCTTATAAGGACCGCCTGTTCATTCTAGAAGGTGACACCTTTATTTTTATTTAAATATATATAAATTGTTTAATATGATTTAGTTTGCTATATTATTTCCTCTTTGTTTATCGTATGTATCCTTGGTATATTTTTATGTTCAATAAAAACAGTGTTGCAATGTTTCTCCTTCGGTATGGGCGTGGCCTAATTGCGCGTTTGTCTTTGAGACAACTATACAGAGAGAGATTGCTTCCCCAAAGACGCAAAAGGGTAAGATGTACTTTATTATAGCCGTATCAACGAGCAGCCATGTAAACACAACCCACGAACCCACCCGCTTTCACGATAGTTTGATATCATACGACGATCGCTGCTTGCAGCGCAGCAAGAAGTGTGTCGAACACATTTCAGGTTCAGTTGCCTTGACGGATTGAGTGCGTGCGTGCGTGCGTGCTGTTGACATGGTAAATCTTTTACATTCGTCGTCATTATTATCACTCTTTGACTGTGGCATTAAGTTATGCTTATTGATATTATACAACAGTGATGAAATGCTGCACTTGCGACGCATGTTTGTTAACTTTGTTTCATTGTTGCAGCTACGTTATAAGAATGCTACGTTCCAATAGACTAACGTCTACCCAAAGTTATAAACTCTACATAATGAAATACGTTTTATTATATATTATGTGTAGCATAATACTATTACTATGGTAAAATAACTTCCACCGGGGTTTAAAGTAACTGTTATACGTGCGTTAGCCTACGTAAGTTAACTTAGTTCACGCACAGACTTGTTTATAAAAGTTTCTGCAGTGTTTGTTGTTTGACGTTTGTCTCTGTAGGAATATTTTACCTTTAGCTCACATAGAGATTTAAAAATCAATGGAAAAGTTTCACTCGTGGTGAGACAGTCAGTGGTCGTTTCCGCCGATTATTCGCTTCATCCTGTAACACAAAGACTTGTGCTATGCGTGATATACATGTGTAGAGTTTGCTTCCAAAATGAGTTGACTCTGTTTTTAACTTTTCAGAAATCACGTTTTTTATTGTGCATTCCGATTCATATCTATCAAACTGCAGTTGGTTTGTTTTGATTTTAGCCATAATAAATAAAAAATACAGATCACTTACGCAATAACACACAAGAAAAACGTGATTACACAATAAAAAACATGAATTTAGATTTTTTTTATTTGGGACCAAACTCTTCATATGCTAATATCAATAATATAAACCATAAATGTGTAGTGAAACGATTTGTAGCCATTTTCCTGAAGGCACAGTCATTATAAATGATTAAATAAAACATTGTCTTAAGAAATCGTTTTCATAATATTCGACACTAATGTGACTACTGTGTACTTTTCAAAAGAATGTTGCCTGCGTAAGTGACGGTGTTGTTATTCTGCGTAAACAGGGATGATCCACACAAGCAACAAAGATGAGTGATGACATTTTTGAGGTCCCTGAAGGGACTGAATATCGATACTTGGTTCAGGACGAGGAACAGGAAGAGATCCAGTACGTCCGACGCCACTATTTCAGTCCATTCCTGGTGGTATCACGCAGGTGTATGCTCCTCATCGGCTGCGGCGTGCTGGCCCTCCTCGCCCTCGCCGGATACCTGGCTTACGTGGCCGGGACCCTCCCGAGTCGGGGATTCGTAGAGGTGGAGACGGATTGCGGATGGCTGCGTGGGCTATGGAACGACGGGGCGTATTCTTTCAAGGGCATCCCGTACGCCGTGCCACCTGTGGGCCAACACCGTTGGCGCCCCCCGGAGGACCTTCGGGAGGCGGGGAAGTGTTGGAACGGCATGTACGATGCCACCCGGTTCCTCAGCACGTGCGCGCAAGTGCAGCCTTTACGTAAATATGGGAAAGTTATGGGGCAAGAAGACTGTCTGCATCTTAACGTGTGGACGCCGAGCCTTCATCCAGCCAAACCCTTGCCCGTCATGGTGTGGATCCACGGGGGGTACCTTCATATGCTGAGCGGTCATGAAAGAGGCTACTCGCCCACCGAAGAGCTGGCGGCGCGCACGCAGACGGTGTTCGTCAGTATGAATTACAGGCTCAATGCATTTGGTTTCATGGCCCTTGAGGTGCTGAGGCAAGGTTCTGCCACCAACTCTTCAGGTTAGTTCACAGAGATCTTTCCTCGTGTTAGATCTGTATCTGTCTAGGTTACTCGAGGCTGCTGTCTGTCTCTACTCCTTCATTAACTTTGGGCTTGTCAAAAGCACCCATGAAACGTTCCATCAAGTTGATGCCTCGGCATATTGAAATTCATCTAGAAAGTTCATCTTAGATGCTGTTTTTACAGACACGGAGCTGTAAAGATCAGTTGGTCATTTACTGGTATGTTTCTGTTTGCTGTTAAAGGAAATTATGGCTTCATGGACCAGATCCAAGCCCTTCGATGGGTCCAGAGGAATATCCATAACTTTGGTGGGGATGCAGAAAGGGTTACCATATTTGGTCAAAGCTCAGGTAAGAGATATGCAGTGGTCGTAAATAGGGCCATGCTAACTTTGAAAAGTGAAAAAGTGGGAGGGCAAAATAATGAATGGAATCAAAGTAATGATTATCTTTTATAAATGTGTATGGAAAGAAAATTGATAAGAATGTAAACATCTCCATGCAGACTTTTGTGTTGTGTTATGTTGTGTTCTATGTAATTATACAGGGAGCACAAACAGTATCTGGACCCCTGAATGTGCTGTTTAAAGTGACAGTTAACCTTAATATAAAAGTGTCATCATTTACTCATTTCAAACCTGTATGACTTTCTTTCTTTCGCAGAACACAAAAGAAGATATTACGAAGAATGTTGTTAACTGGTCCCTATTCGCTTGCATTGGTTTTGTATCCAGTGCTTTCCAGTAACCAACTTTCTTCAAAATATCTTCTTTTGTGTTCTGGGGAAGCGAGAAAGTCATACAGGTTTGAAATGAGTAAATGATGACAGAATTTTCATTTTTGGGTGAACTATCAACTCAACGTTTATTTATTTCACGAGTTCACCTCGCATATAATAACTACAGATGGGGGACGGATATTATGTGTATTTGGCGTGCTGTCCCGGGGGGGGGGTTCAAGCTCAGTGGTTCCTCCGAACTCGGAGCGCCCGCCCCTTGTTCGGGGAGAGGGCCCTGTGTCGGGTGTGTGCCCGGACTCGGGGTCGTTCGCCCCTGTTATGCTGCAGTAAAATAGGCTGATGGTGAGGAGTTGGGGTCGAGGAGGGATGCTGCAAAAATGTAGTGAGAATGAGGGTAAGGCGTCTAGTCTATTTGTAGGGGTTTTTCTCCAGGGCTAAAAGATGATTGGTGGGATTGGTTATTGAAAGCCAGCCAGGTAAGTTATCTGAATGGTGAGATTGGTCATAGCAAGCCAGCCGGGTTAGTTTCTGCACGTACTCCTCCCAAACTTTGTAAATAAAACATTATATAGCGCTTTTTACCATTTTCATTGTTACAAAGCAGCTGTACATGAAAACATGTTAACTATAACAAAACATTAAATAACATACACGCACTGACACACACACTAACGCACACCAAAACACACATCCATCACATGAACGGACACACACACACACTGGTTTCCATGTTTTATTGGGACACTCCACAGACTTCCATTGATTATATATATCAGTCTTATGATATGTTCTGTCGCCTACCCCAACACCTCAACCTAATAAACACACAAACCTTTCTGCATTTTTTTATTTTCAATAAATATTCTGCATGATTGATGAGCCGTTTTCCATCATGGGAACCTAAAAAATGTCCCAACAAGGTCAAAATCTACTGGTATTACTGTCAGTGACACACAGTGATGAATACCAGTACACACACACAGAAACGAAGAGGTAATATCACTTAAAGTTGCATTATAGGTTGTTATGTAAGAAAGTAACAAACCAAGTGGCATCTACAAACAGTGACATTTTCTCCCTGTAGGTGTAGTTTCTAACATTAACTATACGAGTCAAATTCTGCCAAGAAGTAATTAAAAGTAACAAATCATTAAAAAATGTGACCTATTTCATTGGAAAAATAAACAACATTTTATTAAGCTACGATAATTGCCTTTATTTTTTAAACAAATTCAGTGTATTATGCATGTTATTTTTGACAGCCATCCATTTTATGATATTTAAATGATGTTAAACAGATGGATTGTAAAGTAATACTTTCTTCGCCTGAAAGTATTCAGTAAAGTGGTTGATGCCCATGTCAATGTATTTAGTTCTTATATTCCAGCCAGTCATTTTTGATGGACGTTTCTCTAATCTGTCGTTCAAAAAACAAGAAATTCCATGTAACTTTATCCATCAATGTGTTGATGATCTCTTTCTGTGTGGTCACAAGGAGGTACATCCGTTTGGACCCTGATGATGTCACCACTAGCCAAAGGTCTGTTCCATGGGGCCATCGACATGAGCGGCTCGTACATTTATAACGCTTCCCTGGAATCGGCCGAAAGAGACAACTTAGAATTCCTGAAGAACACCGGCTGCAAGGATGCCGTCTGCCTGAGAGCTCTGAACATCACTCAAGTCCTTCAGGTGAGAAATTTATGGCCAAACTCGTAACCTTCCACAGCGAGGCAGCAGAGGAGTCATGGCTGACTAGCATCAGCCTCAACCTGCTGGCCTTCTCATCTTTTTAATAAATCATCAAACCTCAAGCGCCTGCCACATCTGACCGCTCAATGAATTCACAATGAAAATTGGGGATCAGAAGACAGAAGACATTGTTAAATGCTAGTCAGATACATGAGGAATGGATTTTGTGGCTGAAATAATGTATGGTCTGTGACTCAGGCAGTTCCGTGGCAGGAGTACCCGTCCTGGGCAGCTGATGATCTCACCGATCTTCCAGTGAAGGGGAGATTTGTCGGCCCGGTTGCTGTAGTTGACGGCCATGTTCTCCGTGAGCCTCCGTTTCAGTCGTGGGAGAAGAAGAATGGAATCTATAATGATGTTCCTTTTGTGGTTGGCACAACAGAACAAGAAACTGACTTTAGGTAAACTGCTGCTGCTATGTAAGATTATCAACAATGTAATACATGAAAATAAGAAAAATGGTTCGTACAGATATTTCAATTTGTCAAGTAATGACAGTCAATGTGAATTTTCGGAACTCTAGTCCTCCTTACGAAAACATCTCAACGTGGACTTGGGGCGACTATCGGTGGTTTGTAACAGGTAAGGTGCTCATAGACCACATTTACAAAATAAAACATTATCAATGAGTATTTACATATTATTTTCTCAAACGATTCTTTGTTCCTCCGTTACTCAGAGAAATTGACTCTTTTTGGAGAGGCTGTGACCAGTCGGGCCCTGAAGCTGTATGGTAGTTCAGCACCGTGCCCGACCTCTGACCGATGTCCAGAGAGACTCTACACCACCATGACGTCTGACATGAGGGTCACCTGCCCCAATAATGACCTGGCTAAAAGAGCTGCAGGTTCAGATTAGATTTTAGTGGATTTTGTTATTATTATCCATTTGAACCCTTTCATGCATGAGGTCACTACGGTGGATCGACAGCAGTGCATCATACTGTACACTGTGACATCTTAAGATGCCCTATGAGTAACTAAAGCAAACCGATGATGTCATCATTTAAGCAAGAAAGGATTCATGAATAGTCATGTGAACTAGTAGTAACCTGTTAATACATTTCATATTTTTCTATAGAAATATTTTCTATAATGTTCATTTGTATTCCAGGAGCATTAAAAAGCCCAGTGTACCGCTATCTTGTTACTTACACGCCATCGCGACAAGCGAACGCCTCCAGCCTGCTCCCGTTCCACAGTCGCTTTGCCTTTCATCTTCTGGACAGCCTGGCCTTCTTCGGGGGTCTTGAAATGGTGATGGGATCTCTGTCACCTGCCGATATTAACTTCCAGGAAGTGGTCACCAAGTATTTCCTCCATTTTGCCAAAGAAGGTAAGGAATGACCTAAATGATCTATTTTACATCTACACTAAATCATGTTTACTAAGCAAGTCTACATGTTTTAATATTTCGTACCAAGCTTATATATAAATAATATATTTGTTTATTTAATTAGCTAGTTAGTCCGTTAGTTAGTTATTTGTAGTTATAATTTTGTAATATGTATTACAATTGTTGTTTTTTTTAATATTTGACAAGTTTATTTGCAAAAACAGATAACTCAGTTTTTAAAGCAATTCAAAAATCATGTTTTTAATTGTTATCATGTTTTAATTGTGTTGTATTATGTTAGTTAGCTGTGAGTTATTATTACTCAATTAGAATTACAATTTAATTTATATTATTTGATTTTTGAATATTGTATCTGTTTTTTGCTTGGGCTGTCAAACAAGTGTTTACATAATATATATCTTATAATATATTTGTACTTATATACACATACATACATTTAAGAAAAATATCACATTTATTAAAGATTAATAAGCGTTTATATATAATTTCAATTGTTGGTTAATATAAATAAATACATTTCCTGAATATATATATACATGTATGTGTATCTTTTTGAGTTTATATATGCTAAATTAATATGCACAGTACATAGACATATATTATGTAAACAAAAACTTTTATTCTGGATCCGATGAATCGCATTTAATAGTTTGATCCTGGAGTAGCTTTTAAGTATTTATTTTTTCAAGTAATGTTTTACTTTTGAACCTTGCAAAGTCTTGTCCATAATATTCTTAAACCAAACATATCCTGACAGGTAAGATGCCAGAGGAGTGGCCTGAATATCCCTCACACACTGCAGTTCTGGGGAAGAACGTTTCCTTCACAATGAGTTACTCTGGCCAGCGGTGTGACCTGTGGGAGGAGAACGGCTTCTACTCATACGCCTGGATGAACTGAACCCCATAATCATCTGAGTTATCAGCCGTCCAGCACACCTTCCTCTGTCTGTGTCACATGAGCAAAGCTTGATTGTGTGATTATGTTGAAGTGCTGATACACTGTAAAAGACTTTTCTGAGCAGGGAACACATTTACTTGCAGTTATTTGCACTTTGAGGAAATACATTCCCATAGGAAAGGAAAGTGACAAATGAGATCTCTGTGTAAATATGTAAACATATGAAATTGTTTCTCCTACACAGCAACGAGATGAAGTGGATCTTTCTAATGGGAAAAAACGCTAATCTCACATGTGTATCCTCTAGAGAGGAGATCTCAAGATCAAGAATGACTTAAACTGTGCTTTGGTTTGCCATAGTCGGCAATGTTAAGAAAAAAAAGTTGATATTTAAAAGGATAGTTCACGTGAAATTCTGAAAACGTGACTCTTCTGTGGAACACAAAAGAAGTTATTTTGAGAAATGTCTCAGTATTTTGGTGTCCGTACAACGGAAGTCAATGTTGCTTGGTTACAACATTCTTCAAAACAGCTTCTTTTGTGTTCTGCAGAAGAAAGAAACACCTACATGAGGGTGAGTAGATGATGACAAATAAGATTTCCATTGTCTCTTGATCTATAAATGAGCAATATTGTGAACTGTGAGATTTCTAACTCAGTTACTTTAGCTACAAAACTGAGACAGAAATTGAACGGAAATAACTTTATTTAGGTTATTCCTGGGTTGTTACACTAATCAGCACTATAACTATTCAATACTTCTCTCTAAATATATGGGCACATTGCTTCTAAACCTGCTATTCTTTAATTGTTTCATTTAGTAAATCTAAAGCTTTAACACAAGAACAAGGGACACGTTTAGCATCCGCACTGGCACATAATGCATCTCTCGGATCACCTCCTCTCAATTTAACTACTATACAAATAACACTGGAGGACGGCTTACATATTGATCTTTTGTTTGTATGGTAATGTCATAGATCCTCGCAATTGATGTAAAAACTAAAGGTGACTTTTATGTGCATTTATTCATCTGTGATCAAAGGGTCTTTTAGGGAGTCTCTGGCATCAAGACCATTGTACGCTGTCAAGCTAAATTTCATCCACGGTCAGTCGATTCAGTCTGTCCTATAGCTCGGTTCTTCAGCTGAAGGGCTGAATGAAGATGTCACGGACTACTTTGCTCCTGTACAACAGCTTGAAAGGTGTGTGTTGAATAAGGAGGACATTAAAGCCATGACCCACCCACACAGACACTTTTCTAAAGTTTGTCAGGCCGGTGCTCTGCTCATTTAATTTTTATAAGGGCCCAAGGGTCAGAAGCTGTACCACTTTGTACTCTGAATTGCAGTTTGTTTGCACTTTAAATGTCATGAAATGATTACGCAAGTCTTCAATCTAAGAGTGTGGGGATATTAATCTTTATTCACACAGTTCTCAATAGATTCTTCTGAACAGGCTACAATAAATAGCTTTTTAATCCAGGCGGCCGTCGGGTTGATGTTCTTTTTATCGTCAAATTTAGGGATACAAATGGACAGGCAGACAATGTACGAAGAGTATTACAACAAAAAAGAATATTCTAGGATATCGTCGTACAACCCTGAATAAGGAAAAGCTATATTGTTTGAATGCATGTACTAGGAAACAGTATTGCACATGCACACTGCCCAACTACTTCACTAAAACTGGTCAATTTGAAAAAAAATGGCTGTTGACTGTCATTTTACTCAATTAAATATCTACTTCAATTTGATTCATGTCTGAAATGTAGTGTGTAATGTGAGCACTAGTAACAACTGTTTTCAAACACTCCCTCTTCTTCCAGAGATGACATAATGTCAATGTTAAATCTGGCCAGGTCACAACTTAAGACTGTAGATAAATTTGGTACCACAAAATAAATTAAAAGCTTAAATTAACAACTGTAAATCTCAAATCCGTTTGGCTTCTGCCTCTTGAAAATATTGGGAATGCTGGGATTGACAACACCAGTGTCTTCTACCTGTGCTGGCATGCAAAAAAAACACGGTTGTTTAAATTCACCTGTGCAACAAAAACCACAATAGCGATGAATTCCCAGGTAGCACCGCTGCATCCAAGAACTGGTCATCGACATGCCAGGACATATTGCACAATATTAAGGTTATTTTAACATCACTTAAAATAAACTTTAGGTCGTCTTATGCAAAGAGGAACTAAACCTGTCACCCATAATCATAGTAGCTAAATGTAAAATCATGTTGTTAAAATACTAAAAGAACGCTTGGGTGCCATATATTCAGAATGTATAAATATACCATATGGGGAACCGCAGTCTTAATCGTATATCACTAAAATACAAAAAAAAGCCATGAGAACACGTTAGAGCTAACAAATGCAGTTATACATTTAATTCCAGGAAGAATACTTTTCAAATAAAAAACTATTTGAAATCAAAGACCAAACATGGCATAGAAAACAGGATTGTTGGGTAAAACAGCGAGCACTACGATGGCAAACTTTACACTCTTTCCCAGTGCTCCTGTTATCTGAAAATAAAACACGTCTTCAAAATAAACATTAAAATACTGTCAGCAAAGAATGTGTACAGTGGTCAGGAGAGAAACAGGCGCTCCCATGTCTTCGTCTTCCTCTTGGATTTATGGTAAGACAGACAGACCAGATCCAATCAGCAGTGATGTGTGTCCTGTTTGATGTAACGTCCATATCAGTCTAATGCAGTTCTGTCAGTAAGAGCCATAGCGATCCTGCAACAGATGATAAGTTGATATAGCTGACGCTGACATATTAAATCAGATATGTGGTGTAGTGTGTGATGTCAGGTGCATTCACCTGAATGGTGTTCATAACCCCGTTAGCCAGCACTGCCATCTTCCCAGCGACAGTCTTCACACCTTGCTTGAACTGGGCAATGTCTGGACCAGAGGGAAGCACGCCGTCAAAACCTGATGATCCTACAGGTAAACAGAATCAACGTTATACTGTTACATAATATTTTTGTTCATGCGAGTCATTTACACATTCGAATGAAGCTTATCCGATGTTTACCTGAGGAACGGTCGCTGCCGTCACCAAACAGATCAGCAGAGCTGATGGAGGTGCTTCCAGACATGCCCTCCAGACGAGTTTTTGCCTCATACTAGTAAAGGCAAAAAAAATCCTTAGAACAATATATTGCATTTGGCACGACTCCATTCTATGTCATTGTAATGATTTGGGGCTTTCTTGGCCCCACGGTACCTCCGGGTTGCTCTCGCGGCCAAAGAACATGTCGGATGAGATGGCTTTAGCGTTGGAGAACTTCTGTCGGGCTTCGCTGGACTCTGCGACTGGCACAGAAACCTCATGCTTCCGTCGGCTAGGCAACCTAATAGGGCACATCATGAGTCCGGTACAAATCGATCGACTCCAAATTGATCAAGATTCACGATCGCAGAATGACAAACCTTTCTCCGATCGGCTGGATGCTCGAGATGGTGACCTCGCTGTCTTTAGGCTCGTCCTTCTCCAGAGCCCAGGAGGAGAAAGCTGATCCGGTATCACTGTCCCACCGTGACCCAAAGCTGTCTCCTGATGTGAAAGGGTTATCCTTGTACCTGACATGACAAAGAATGATTGGCATGCTTAATTCAATTTGACTAACAGATCATCTTATAAAATACACAAATTCCGATGACAAACATACTTTGGTGGTCCAGAGGCAAACCCCGGCTCATCAAACATGTCCAGTTTGGTGCGGGTGGAGGATTTGACCCCCACCGGGGTCTCCTGCTCGATCACCTGCATCTCGGCCATCACGGAGTGAGACATGGCACTGGACAAGGGTACCAAAAGAACGTCAGATCACATAAAGCTTAAGGTCAACTTTACAATTTCAAGACAGGGAAATTAACATAACATATGGCAGCTTAACAAGAGGCACACAGGCTAACTCAACCCAGAAAGGTGATAGTGATGTCACACACAGGGTGATAATGTTTTGGGTTTAATTCATTTGTTGGTGATGTCATGCAGAATGACGTAATAAAGGTGACTGTGTCTTTACCTCCTGTTGCCGAATCCCATGCCCAACCTCTCCGCCTGCTCTTTTTTCTTCCCCTCCATGTTCTTGAGTTTCTTTTCTTCCATCTTTCTGTCGATCTCCAGCTCTTTGTAGGCCAGTCTCATAGAGGTCACTCTGTGAGTAGCAGGGGAACATGACGATTACATCTGACTGCAGCATCAAAAGAACCGAGGTTTGACCATTCAATCATTCAAAGGGATGTGACTCACATGGACTCCTCGGCTTGTTTCTTGGACTCGGCAGCCTGTTCCTCTCGCATCTTCTCGGTCATATGGGCCCGTTTCTCCACCTCGCTGAAGCTCTTGCTGCTCACTTTCTGGGCACCAAGACCCTTCTTAGCTCCAAGCTGATGAAAAAAACAGACATGACTTATCTTTATTGTTAAGCTCTACTTAACACATCTAAATAACCCTGACATGACAAAAAGACCAGATTTAAATTATTGCACTGGATTTTTTCTTTGGCTGGAGGCAGGACCGCATCTAATGAATATTCTGTGTTGTAAGCCTGACACCTACTGGTAAAAGCTGAGTATTGCAGGATCAGAAATCCAGGAGGTGACTGCCAGCTGTTAACTTACCCCTTTCTTTGCTGCGGTTGGCTTTTTCTTTCCAATGATGGAGGGTTTCACTTCTGAAAACAAACAGAATACTAGTCAGAAAAACGCATTATTGTAGACTAGAGAATATAGTCATGTTTAGATCATTAGTGCATTGCGAGGGAGGAATCATCACATCATGCCAGCAAAACTGGAGGAAGGCAAGAGATCACACAAACGTTCAGATTATTAAAGCAAGAGAGGTGATGATATGCAACTTGCTGGTTGGTTGCGGGTGGGTTTGGGGGAGGGACGTTCTCACACAAGGCATTTGATTGGGCAAAAATTGGTGAAGTGCAAGATGAGTCATCTGTAATTTGTTTATTGATCTTTTGCTAAAGCAAAAAAAAACGGCCCATAACAGTACGAAGATACTGGATTAAACCCGGAATGTCCAGACAATAGCAGTTCAACGCTTAAAGTCGTCCCAGTTAAATCAAACCTTTAGATTAAACAAAAGGCCAGTATGTGTCAACCCTTCATTAAATGATTGTTATCTAATGTAATGGCAGGCATAGAAGGTGACCAGCTTTGCGGTGATATTAAAAGAGGAAGGGGGGGGTGAAAGCTGCACACATGCTCCAATCAGGAGTCAGTCAAGCGCAGAACCATGCTACAACTTTCCCATCAGCCAATAGGCAACCAGCCCTTTCAAAATAACTCACGATCATCTTTAGGAATTTGTGATTCTTCAGATGCCAATCTCATTGAGTTCTCTACATTAACAGAACAGACAGAGGCATTACTGAGAATAGAAGCCCCGACAGCTAAACCACAGTTAGCTGATTTCTTTTCATAAGGATGCTTATAGAAATTTCCTGGCAGGTCCTTGTGCTTGACTTGTTTATGGGACACATTAACATCTCAATAAGATCCCTATGGGGGTGAATGAAAAAATATGGGGATGTTGTGATGACGACGACATGCCTTCCGCCTGCCCGTCGCTCTCTCTTTCACACACAACTGGGGTAAACACTCACCTATTGTGGCTTTAGGACTCGTGCTCAGGCCTTCAATGCTCGGACCCTCTTCAAGCTCTGGATCACATGGACATGTACATTTTAAATCAGATTAACTGACAACAGAAGTATTTGTGTGACAGAGACAATGTGTTTGTTTAAATGAGCATGTGTTGAGATGTGGAGAAGTCTCCTCACGGGTACTCGCGGTCTCAGAATTCTTTGGAGTGTTCTGCTCCAGTTGAGAGGTGATTGTTACGGCTCCGTTCTGATCAGATAGGGAGGGCGATGCCATGTCCCAGCTGTTGGCAGGCTGCAGGTTCAATAACAAAATAGTTTACATTTCCACAGTCTCTATGTCTTTATAATGCAATAAAAATGTGGTTTCGCCACTGTCCCTTTAAAACTCTAGCTGACCCCTTTTGAATGCATAACGGTGTTCCTATAAAGTACCTGAATATTATTTAGACAAGTAATTATCATAATCATTTTTGCAGCCTCATTTCAATAGATGGTCTTTGTGGGCCGTTGAGGAAAAATAGAACAGAAAACCTACATGTCTATGACGCGACCCCTTTAAACATAAAACCAGGTGTTTACAAGAATACCACAGTCCCGCCGCTTGTGTCCTACCTGCGTGTGCTCATCAAAAAAGTCAGTCTCTTTCTTCTCTGAAGGTGATGGTTGAGCACAGCCCGGGTTGTCAATCCACAGCTGATGAAAAAACAACAAGAGATGTGATAAAGCTCAAGGTTTTGAATGAAGCGCTGCAGACACTGGATGTCTGAGAGGATTACATGACCTGCCAGTGTGGGAAAGTAAAGCGAAGAACACTGCTGTAACGTGAAGTTTGTTCAATGACACTCCAGTTCAAAGTTTAGATGATATCACAAACACAGCTGCACACAGAGGCGTCAGAAAGCAAACCGTGGCATTACACAATATGTGTCATGAACGAACTGCTATGCCAAACAAAAACTGTAAACAAAATATTTAAAAATATAGATTTTCTTATTCATAGATACCAAAAAAACTGAACAAATGCACCGGAAGGTTTGTATACTCACATCAGTGCCATATTTGGAGAGCGCTGCGTTGGCGAGCTGCCGAATCTTCTCTCTGTACATCTGAGCCGCACGACTGTTATATTTTGCATTGGTGTCGTTGGTGGTACAGCCGTGCTGACGGAAAAACGCCATCTGTGCCGAAATAACCAATGTTGATGTACTGTTGATGCTGCATTTGAAGTGGGGCAGCATCGTAAAATGTTGAACTCATAATGCATGCTATTATGGGGCAGGTAAGAGGAAGAACTAACCGCGTTGGCATTTCCTCCAACTTGCATACATCGCAGCTGAAACCAGCTCCAGTTGGAATCCAGCTCTGTGGATCTAAAAAGAGTTTGCCGCTTTTTACATATATTACAGACATTATAATAGAGGAGTAAACAACACACCCAGACAACAACAGATAATTGACATGTGCAATTCAGATAAGTGTCAACATTTTAAACAACAAGAAAGACCTGTTGCGTAAGAACAAATTCCACAGTGTCGTGTAGGATCGACAACCTTGACAGATATTCACGTGGCATCATGATCAAATAAAAGAGGTTGACAATAGAGAGACATACAGACCTGATGAAGCTTAAGTGCACTCCCAATGAGCGATGAATCCCAGAACAGTCAATGCACAGAAACACGCCATATGGAATACTAGCCCAACTCGGATTCTTAGCAGCACAGTCAAAGCAAGCCTAAGAAAACATCACAGATTTATCAAAATATGCCTTTAGATTACATTTTCATATGGTTTCTGGATAAGGTCTGGATATTTCACTGAGACAGAGCAATTTTTGTCCTAGTTAAGTATACATAAAATACAAATGTTGGTTTCAGAAGCTTTACTTTCCTTTTTTTATTGTAATATAATTTGACTGGTTTTCAATGACGTTTCAGTCGCAACAACATAAACGTTACGTGGCCCAAAGGTAACTTCCGGTAGACCTCCGCAAAGAATCAATAACTGTTGAGTTGTTTTAATTTAACACGATTAATATACTATAAATTAAAATGTAAAATAAATTATTATATTATCACCAAACACAACGGAAGTTAACTTTAAACGCTTGCGTCCGATAACACCGTTTAAATGCCGAAAATGCACCTGACGATCTCAGATAGACAGATGTTATTTTAAAACCATCTGGTCCCAACATGTTCATGACCCTAATCTGGTACATAAGTATTTACTTTCTGTACACTGAGAATATTTAAGCATACTAATAACATACGTTAACTCCTATACGTCAGTATCAAACATTATAAAAATAAACAGTCTAAAGCATATTCGCATTTGAAAATATTCAATGAGAACAGACATGAAACAAAGTTCAAATTATATGCGTTAACTAACAATGACATTGTTGTATATATGTATATAAATGTATATATAAATGAACATCTTTGGTCTGTTTATGGGGGCAAGTCAGAAAGTTTGAAAGAGACGGACGTTATCTCCAGTACATTATTACAGGATGAGTTATGTTCCAGCGTCACTGCGTCATTCTCAAAGAATAAACAATACCGGTAAACAGGAACATGACTTGTTTCTTACAGGACAGCAGTTTAAGCCCCAACAGTAGGTTAATATGTTCTTAAGAGTTGGGTGCCCTATTGTTTTGACGCGTGATGTTGGCTGTAAATGTATCATTATACAGATGAAACAGACAGGCCCCATCACACCGGCTTAAGGGCAGACAAATGACACGTAATCCCACTTAAAACACACATGCTCATGTCCGAAAATAGATTATAATGATAACTAATACGGTCAGTGATATATTTTTGAAGGATTTCTAGTGTTACCTTGTTTGTGGGAACGGAGCGCAGTCGTTTAAAAATGGTGAGAATTTCTGTCTTGTTCGGTTCCGACGCCATCTTGCCAACTGAGCAGAGTAAAAACAGAAACCACGGAGAACATTAAAAGACACACGACGGAAAATATATTTTACAAGTTAAAAGTCCGAACGAGTTTTAAATATTAATATAACCGCACATGTTAAATAATCGCATTATTATTATCATATTATTACAAAATACTATTACACGGTGTAATATTGGGTAGTATAATATAATAATATGTTATTACAGGCAGAGTTCGAGTTTGAATAAATGTACAACTACACATAGATAAAATAAAAGTCACGGAGCTTTAAAAACATATTGATCTGATAATTTATTGGCTTACGAAATGTGAAGTTATTCAATAAACATTCGTATATTAAATGGAGCAGGAGTTATATTTTTAACACTCTGTATTTATAAATACAAAAATAGACACGGCTTCAACCGTCGATCACATGACAAGGTGGGCTCTCCACCGACCGGAAGTTGCGACACTTCCTCAGTTCAGCATAGTGGCACTGACGTGTCTGATCGTGGATTTTGAAGGCAGGTACAGCAGTTAGCACTACGCACATTATCTCCATAAGCCCAGGCGGACCGCGGAGCTCATATTTATTTTTTACACGTTTTTTAACCGTCAGTGTTTGTTCTGTTCCTCGTAGTTTCGGGTTCATCGGTGTTTGGCAGAGATGCTGGACTTCTTCGCCATCTTCAGTAAGGGGGGCATCGTGTTGTGGTGTTTTCAGGGAGCCGGGGTCACGGAATCCTTCACCGGGCCTGTCAACGCTCTCATCCGCTCCGTCATCCTCCAGGTGAGACACGCTGGACGTGTCGTAAGATCAGTTACACATCAGTAATGCATTGCAGATCGTAACATTAGATCAGCTGTAGGCTGACAGATGTCATGTGGCCCAGCAAACACACTTGTTTGAGTATGATGGTGTAGGTTACTATGGAATCTGTGTAAAATGAGATATTTGTTGATTATAATGAAATAAAAGTACATTAGAAGGTGTTTGAGGTGGAGTTTCAGGTGTTTTTCTTTTCTTTTTTAGAGTTTCAGGTGTACATGTTGTGCTGTCATGTGTATTGCGTCATACTACATGGGCTAGATTGTAGTTTTTACAACAGGCTGTGGATTAAAGTTTATTTATCATGAAAATAAGAATAATTATTCGCTTTTATTATTATAAGGAAAATAATTTTTAAATATTATAAGGACAGTAATTATAATATTACGTGAAGGTGTTGTTATTATGAAAAATCATTTTTTACGTTTATTACTGTGTGTGTGCAGCAATAGTTGCTGGTAATATTGCTGTTTATTTTTGCTAGTTTAAAAAAAATAGAGTAGAACATTTCAAGTTACATTAAATAGGGAAAAGTTGCAGAGAAAATAATATATTTATAAGGTTTAATGTAAATTTTTGTAAAATGCATGTTTAAAAGGGATAGTTCATTCAAAAAGAAAAGTTATGTCATCATTTACTCACCCTTGTGATGTTCAACTCCCGAATGCTTTCTTTTTTTGTGGGAGCAGGTCTGATAATTTTTTAAAGATTTTGACTGCCTTTTAGGCTTCAGAATGATGTAAATCGTTATAAAGCCTCTACGAGACTCGTCCTGTATGTGACCCAGGACCACAAAAAGATTTATACATCATCAGAAAGCTGAATAAATAAGCTTTCCGCTGATGTAGGGTTAGAATGGGATTCAAATATTAAATAATATAAAAGAAATTAAAATATTGAGAAAATCACCTTTAAAGTTGTCCATCAGAGGCGCTGAAGCAGGTCCTTGCAAAGAAGTAACAGGTTTGTTTCAAGGCTCTCTATTGGCTTACCGCTGTAATGACGTTGTGGAGAGTAAATGGACCTGAAAACTAAAATTCTAGGCTGTACATAGACAGCAAACCTGAGTGGGTACTTCCCAAAGAGCAGCACCGAGCAAAGTTTGTAGATGTGCTTCTGGCCATTTTTGTTTGCGATTTTGCTGCATCCACTCACAAAAAAAAAGTTTTGATATATTAACAAAATATCTTCATGGAACATGATCTTTACTATCCTAATGATTTTTGTTATCATAGAAAAAAATATAATTTTGACCCATACAATGATTTGTTGGCTTTTGCAACAAATATACCCGTGCTACTTAAGACTTGTTTTGTGGTCCAGGGTCACATATTTCAGGCATACCAAAGGATTTGTGGGAAATTCATTATATTATGGTAGTCTTAAATTATGCCAAATGTTGTCTTTCAGATTGTCAGTTTGTCGTGAGTATTTATAAGTGAATGTTTTTTGGCTTTTGTTTTGCAGGAGAGGAGTGGAAATAACTCCTTTAATCACAATGCCCTCAGTCTTAAATACAAGCTGGACAATGAGTTTGAACTCGTGTTTGTGGTGAGTGTTTACTGTTCGTCCTGCTGTCAATACATGATGAGAAGCTGATTCATCATTGCATGACTGATCGTGTGGCTCTGTTTATTTAGGTGGGTTTTCAAAAGATCCTGACGCTGACGTATGTGGACAAGTTTATAGATGACGTCCAGCTTCAGTTTAGAGATCGATACAAGAATAAGCTCGAGCAGAAAGGTGCCCTGAAGTTCCTACTCCATAACTTTGAGTTTGGAGATGACTTCCACCAACTCCTAAAGTAAGTCTCTGGAAGACAACTAGTATTTTTTCATACATGTTCTATTTTTGTACATATACATTATACATATTCACATGCGGTTAAAGTGATCGTTCACCCAAAAATTGAAGTTTGGTCATCGACTCACCCTCTTGCATTGTCATTGTAAGTTGGCAACCGAACGGCACTGGGCCTCATTGTCTTCTATTGTATGGACCCAAAACCAATGCAAGTGAATGGGGGCCAGTTAACATGCTTCAAAATATCTTCTTTTGTGTTCTGCGGAAGAAAGAAAGTCATGTGGGTTTGAAATGACAAGAGGATGGTTAAGTAATGACAGCATTTTTTTGGGGGGGTTGAAACTATACCTTGCAAATAGCTTGCAAAACGTATGGTCTGCAGTTGCAAGCTGCAAGAAACTAATTTGAATAAAAATATGACAAAATAAAAGTTTTGCCCTCTTGATATGCTTTATTATAAACCATAAAATCTCAACAGAAATGTAACCATCACTCGGTGGGATTTTAAAATTGTATGCATCTTAATTTTGGATTTGTTTGTGTGTTGTTTTAGGGAGGCGGAGGAGAGCAGCAGAGCCAAGGCCCGTGCATCTATGAGGACTTTCAATGAGTCTCTGAAGTCCCAGAAAACTGTGAAGTCTATGATCGAGACAAAAGATGGAGATAAAAGCAAAGAGCAAGGTGGCAAGAAATCCAAAAGCGCCAAAAAAGAAGGTGAGGCGTCAGATTATAACTGAGTAACATATTGCATTCTGTTCAAGTTCCAAATGTTTTTCTGCGTTTTATTTGTCAGTTGAAACGAGGGTTGATCAGCCTAAAGCTGCCCCACAGACCCCCTCGAAAAAGACCGTGGAGAACGGCATCGAGGCTCTGACTCAAGAGGAGATTATTGAGAAGAACCGTGCCAAGTTCATCAGCAAGCAGTTAGGTGGAGGAAAACCAGAAAAGACCAGGTGTGAGACTTTATACACCTCTTGCATTGCAAATGAAGGCCTACATTCAAACCTATAAATGACAAATTATTACGAAAGTTTATTTTTGTTCCCCGTAAGATGGTTACGATTAGCCGATTTGCTCACAGACTGCAATTTCAACACCTGATCATAACTTAGTTTTCACAGTAAGTCATCCCCTAAACCCCAGAAGCCAAAGGGGAAGGTGAAACGTGTGTGGGACATGGGTGGGAAAAACATTGTAGAACTAGACTACAGTGGAACCAACGGCGACAACTCCAGTGATGGACAAAACCAAGACAAGGAAACCCCAGTTGAACCGGTATGTAACCATTAAGAACTCTTTAGAATTAAAACGGCATTTTGGATGTGACTCTATCATCGGTGACACTCAAAAGAAGATATTTAAAAACATTTTTAGTGTCCATACGGTTCCTAACATTCTTCAAAATATCTTCTTTTGTGTTCTGCAGAAGAATGAAAGTCATACATTTATGTTAAGTAATAACCTTCAACTTTGATCTCTCTGGCAGCTGATCCAGGTGGATTCAATGAAAGGTGACCTGCGAGGGGTAGATTATGAGTCCTCGGATGAAGAGGATGACGATGATGAAGAAGAAGAGGAGGAGGAGGAGGAGCCGGAGAAAGAGAAAGAGAAGAGAGTTGTGGTGGCAAACACTAACAAGAAGGGGTAATTAATTTCTTTACCTTCTATAATGTATCATTCCAACACCGCCTTAATAATAAAACCTCCAGATAAAGTTTGGATCATTTATCTTGGTGTTTTTTAGGGCTAAGAAGGGTGGTTTTGGGGGAATGTTTGGGATGCTGAAAGGTCTGGTGGGATCTAAGAATCTGACTGAGGAGGACATGATGCCAGTACTGGACAAGATGAGAGACCATCTCATCGGTATGAAGTCACACTTCTATTATGTTTTTATAGTACACATTTGAAACAAATCATCGATTGTAATGTGGGTTGTTGTATACTTTTATACAAACAGCACATATTCAACCGCTGTTGTTGTTGTTTTTTTAAGCCAAGAATGTAGCAACTGAAATATCCTCCCAGCTCTGTGATTCCGTGGCCAAAAAACTGGAAGGCAAAGTCATGGGCACTTTCACCAGTGAGTACACCACACATCTTCTTTTTCCTTATAAATCATCTAATTTTTTCGTCTAAATCTCTCTCGTTGCGTCTCCAGCTGTGGCCTCTACGGTAAAGCAATCGCTGCAGGACTCGCTGGTGCAGATCTTGCAGCCCAAGCGTCGCGTGGACATCCTGAGGGATGTGCTGGAGGCTCGTTCCCAGCGCAAACCTTTCGTCATCACCTTTTGTGGGGTGAACGGCGTCGGGAAGTCCACCAACCTCGCCAAGGTCGACCGGTGAACGCAGACTCATTTTTCGGTTTGTTAAATGAATCATCCTTAGCATCGTGTGTCGTTTTTTTTGGTACAGATCTCATATTGGCTGATAGAGAACGGCATCACGGTGCTGATCGCCGCCTGTGACACCTTCCGTGCGGGAGCCGTGGAGCAGCTGAGGACTCATCAGCGCCGTCTGAACTCGCTGCACCCTCCAGAGAAACACGGAGGGCGGCCTGCCGTGGAGCTCTTTGAAAAGGGCTACGGCAAAGATGCGGCCGGGATCGCCATGGAAGCCATCGCCTTCGGTAACCGCTCGTGTTATTTTGAGTGGTGGAATGCTTGCTTTAGAGTTTACACAGATTAATAGTTAACATGTTATTATTCGGTGGCGTCCGCAGCTCGTAACCAGGGCTTTGATGTAGTGCTGATCGACACAGCCGGCCGGATGCAGGATAACGCCCCTCTCATGACTGCACTGGCGAAATTGATAGCGGTCAATAATCCAGACCTGGTTCTGTTTGTGGGAGAAGCACTGGTGGGCAACGAGGCCGTGGATCAGCTGGTGGGTTTTGCACTGCACAGTTGCAATCTTGCTGTCAGAAATGGCCAATGATAGATTTATGTCAAGATTCTACCAATATCTTTTGGGCGTGTTTGTTGAGCGCTGTTGTGAAAACAATGCTAAAATGATAAAACAGTTTAAATAAAATGTAATATATAAGAACTTAGTAGGGGTGTAACTTATTTAGTTGGTTACAATCCAGTTTTATATGTACAAAAATTCACCTACACTAGGGAGATCAAGCAGTCGCTTATATTGAGATTTTAGTATTGCGTTGGTCATCACCACTTTATATTCAAAGTAAATTCTGTGAACTTCCTCTCAACAGACCAGACCAATTAAAGACAACGATCTTTCATGCAGATTTCCTACATGCACTAGAAAAGTAGTGTAATTTACACAACCGTAAAATCGTTATTAAAACTCATTATCTTAAAAAAAAGTTGATCTGAAGGTGTGTGCTTGAATGTCTGAAGGTTTGTAGACAAAAATGTAATTGTGCAAATATAAACTTTATTTAAGTACAAACAACATTTTTTTAAATATTAAATATTTAAATATATATATATAATAATGAAAAATATGAAAAAGAGCAGACAGTGAGAACACAGAATAGATGGGAACTCGTTTAATATTGTTTAAAAATCTGCTTTAGAAAAGGCCAAGAGAACATTTTTGCAAATCCTCGGAAAAAGTTGACTAGACTAAAAAGGCTTTTAAAAAAAAGCTTTATAAAAATTTTGTTTGGATTTTCTTATTCTCAACATAATTCGGATAGATCCCTTGTGTTATACTGTTTTGATAAGCTTACTATTACTATCTCTCAAACGAGGAAGAATATCAGAATTGAATTGAATAAGTGTTCTTAAACTTTTGACCAGTGGGGTATACAGTCTGAATCACCTAACATGTTACAGTTTTAATGTGTGAATATTGCTAGTAAATAAATGAAATTTAATGTCTTGTTGTAGGTTAAATTTAATCAAGCGCTGGCTGATCATTCAAAGACTGACAAAGCCCGACTGATTGATGGCATCGTTCTTACCAAATTTGACACCATCGATGACAAGGTAGGAAAAGATCCAGAATTCAATCCTTCAGATGGATCACACGATCCGTGCATTTTAAAATATGTTACATTCATATCAAGGATTGACAACCTTGTTTAAGTTGTTTAAAGGGAAAGTTTGCCCAAAAACTATAATTCTTTTATCATTTACTGACTGACTTTGTTCCGCAGAACACAAAAGAAGATATTTTAAAGAACATTGGTAACCAAACAACAGTGATACCCATTGACTTGCATTGGTTTTGTGTCCATACAATAGAAGTAAATGGGTACCGCCGTTGTTCGGTTACAAACATTCTCAAAGTATCTTCATTTGTGTTTTGCAGAAGAAAGTCATGCAGGTTTGAAATGACATGAGGGTGAATAAATGATAAAGGAACTCCGTAGCTCACTTGCTCCATGAAAGATCCATAATAATCAAGTCATTTCTATCTGGTTAAGGAGTTAAGAAAACTGGTTATTCAGATGTTTTCCGTGTTCTCTTTAGGTTGGCGCTGCCATCTCCATGACCTACATCACGGGTCAGCCCATCGTGTTTGTGGGCACCGGGCAGACGTACAGCGATCTGCGCAGCCTCAACGCCAGGGCCGTGGTCAGCGCTCTCATGAAGGCCTGAGCTGATCTACACAGCAGAGCTTCAGAGCCGCTTCTGGAGGTCAAGCAACTTCCACGATCTTGCTACAAACTAGATCTTGTGACCCCGACTCAGCTTACCTTGAATGCAGTCATGCCTACTTGTCGATGTGTTTTTTTGCTGTCCCACACATTTAAATAACTGAAATTCAGTTCACATCATTTCCTAGTAAGGATCCTTATTGTGTTTTGTCAGAAAAGTGTTTGTAATTCAGTTGAACGAGTAGCATTCGCCTCGATCTCGCCTCTGGACCAACCTCAGCGTACTTCTTTTGATTGACATGCAACATAGCCAATCAGAAATGCAGCGATTTCATACAGATCTGTTCATTTCGTCATTCAGAGGAGCTTCTTCTGAGCTCCACACTATCTGTGAAGTGATAAAAGAGGAAAGTATTTTCTCACTTTCCCATTTCAGTTCTTATCGCTGTACTCGGCTCCCACCCGGATGAACAGACACGGGGCGGGATTCATGTTATAAGAGAGATATCATATATTCTAAATGTATTTTGTCTATTTTTAATTTAATTACTGTAGGTAAATGAGATTTACAAGACCGTCTGCACCCCGAACCGTTGTTTTCATGAATTTACAACCATAGTGCCTCAGCTCGATCCCATGATGCACTTCTCCCAAAACAGGGATGTGTTCTGTTTGTCCTGACACTTTATTTCCAAACCAGTACAGAACGTTACAAATGCTGCCTTTTCTCATTCTTCCCACATATACAATGATCTTTTTCATTGTTGCTTTTGAGACTTCTTGTATCTGGAAATGAAGGGTATTAAAGGTGTTTGGTGAAGGGCAAGGTCTGCCAAGAAGTCATACACTTATTTTAGAAGCCCAAATGGTCTCTTTTTTTCCCCTCTCTTATTTATGATGTCCTTAACCCGTCTGTACTGACCAGAAATATAGCCGTCTTGATTTCTCAATGCTTTGCACACCATGTCAAAGCCCTACAAAATAACTTTATTTTCAGATTCCGTGGTTTAGAAGTCAGTCTTTATTTCTCCTGCACATCGTGTTAATTTGCGCTAGCACAAAGGCAAGACTGGAATGCTACATAGAAGGAATTTGTTGTATGAGAATGTGTAATACTTCCTAAATAAAGCTGCTAAAATAGCCTGTAATGCCTCTGATTGGTCATGTTTTGTGCTAATAGTCTGTTTTAGCAATAAGACGCCCTAAATAATAAAATATTTTGGACCTTGAAAATATTATGCAGTGTATCAAGCGCCACTCTTCCGCTGCAATACATTCCCTGATAAGATATGTAATGTAATTTAATACGATTTCATTTTTAAGCCATAATGTAGATGTTATTTCCTTTATGACTTTTCTTCTGCAGAATACAAAAGAAGATATTTTGTAGAACGTTGGCAACCAAACAACATTGGTCCCCATTGACCTCAATTGTATGGACAAATAACATCATTTTGACATTTATCAAAATATCTTCTGTTGTGTTCCACAGAATAAATGTGAGTGAATAAATGACTGATTTATAACTCCATTGGTCAAATTTAAATATTTTGCAGTACATCCATTACAATGACATTTATGCTTTCTGTCCTGACAATAATGACAGCAGGACATTTGGTATGAAACAGAAGATTTATTTTAAAATAGCATATAAATACCTTAAAACAACAGCTGATCGCTGTAGTAAAGTACAAAAGTTTTATAAACAACTGCTTACATATCTTTCAAGCATCGTGGCACTTAAGACTGAATGGAAAATGACTCAAAGTGCAAAAAAGGTGTATTGAAATGTAAAACAAAATGTCTTAAGAGCAATGTTTTTTTTATTGACCCTTTCTATAGAATGAGGAAAGCTGAGATGTTTCTAAATATAGCCTGAGAAATCGCATGCATTTTGAATCACACAAGGTGTTTATTGCATTTCTTTCGACATAGAGAACAGACTGGCTCACTGGGCGAATCTCACAAAAACACACAGTTCCAATTTTACCACAAAACCTCAAGGACACAAACTGAAGACAATCTCAGGATGATTTCGCATTGGTATATTGTGAATATTAATCAAATGAAATACTAAAATGAAAGATTAGATTTTATATTTCACATATGTGGAAATTTCATCCCAGTTTTCATGAGATCCACCCAATGACTTCAATAATAATGCTGGTGCGTTGACATGGAGATGTTAAGACTCCTGTTAAACCGTTTGTCCACCATTTTGCCCTCTGTAATTGCCAAACCACATTTCACATCTCATGTTGAAGATCCCACTGGCCCTGAACATCATTCCTGGTCCACACATAACAATCACAACATAAAAAAGCCATCCCACACACAAACACACACACACACAGTTTCATTAACATATCTTTGAGATGAGGGAGTTCACAGTTTCCGTGGTGGTGCTTTCTCTACGCTCTCCCTCGCGAGGGAAAACCCGACGACATCGCAACTCATGAAACACAGTGAAAGTCTGTTGTGCGTGAAGATCTAGTCATACCAGACCTGAGCGGCAGGGGGAGCTGTGGAAATGTCCTTAAGACTGCCACTTGTGTCACGAGTGGTAGTCTGGACGGGAAGAGAGGAAGAGCTACAGTGAAGATCTTATTACAACAGGAAAATGAATTCATTATGGGAAGCAACGCGGGGTCATGCGCAGAGGATAGGAGTACGTGTTTATTTAGCGTGATACAAAAGCCACCTGTTTGCTGCGTTCAGGTCTACTGTTCTATCTTTCTAGAAGCATGCACTGAAGGAGAAAGTTGAAACAATGCGTCGTCATGCTACAATGAAATGCCCAAAATGCTTTTAGCATGCAAGCCAAGGCGACACAAAAGCGCTCCTAACCTTGCAGGAGGTTTTTCTGAGTTATAAAACCATTCTGGCCATCTTCACCTTGTAAGATGGGCGATCCTGAGAGAACAAAAGAAACAAATGGGTGAGAGAGCTGAACCGCCACACAGGTATTAAACAGTGAGCGTGACCTACTCTTACCCCAACCGTTGGTCGCCGCCTCCCGCTCCACGTCCCGGTGACAGATCTCGTTGGCCAGCCGCTCAAAGTACTCCGGCAGGTCGGCGTATTCGTTTCCGTACGAGATGACCTTAATGCCCTTGTCCAGCATGTTATCGCGAAGCTTCTTGAATTCCCCAACGTCCTCTCGCCGTACCAGCATGAAGTGTTCGAGGTCGGACTTGTGTTTGACCGCCTCAAGGAACAGGGCCTGGAAGGTGGTGTCGTCCACCGTCCTCCCGCAGCCTAGAAACACAAACGACTTGGTTTCGTAGAGTTTCTGGATCTCCCTCTGAAAACGAAGCATTGAAACAGACATATAAATATGCAAATCCCTTGATAATACTTCATTTATTCATGATAGTAAAAAACTATTTCTTCACCATGACTTCAGTGTTCCTCAGAACGTTCTGGTAGCCGGCAGGATGCAGTACGATACCGCTGGGGTTGGTGTAAACGCCGTGAATGTGAAGCAAGCTTAGCCTTCTCTTCTCTTGAGCCCACTCCAGCACCTAAACACACACACATCTTTCATACTCCACTGCACCCATCCGGATCTCACAAGCTGCTTTTAACTCATTTAATGACAAAAGTGCATAAACACCCTGCCTAAAGGCCACGCAACGGAAAACCACACACACGGGCGGATGAATAAAGACGCTGAGAACTGAACATGCAGTGTCTTGTGTCAGAGTGGCCTTCAGGTCAGGTACAGCACACCTTACATACACTAATGCACTAGATGACGCTTGGCAAAGACCATATGCCGGTTTTATGACCTTTGGCTTGAGCTTTCACTGCTTTGGCTCAAGAAAATTTATGGCCGAGAGCAAACAGGGATGAACCCGGTGACTAAACCAACATGAGAGGAACATTGTTTCAATGGTTTTTTCTGGCAGAGATAGCAAACGCTTTTAAAAGACCATAATAAAGTATTTTATTTTTACACACTTCCTTAACTGTTTTTTCTCTGAAGGGAATTTTACTTTCTAAAAACCAATGGAGTTAAATTGCAGAATTAATAAAAACCAACCCAATAAAATGTCTTCCTGTGTGTCATCACATCATTGACGTAAGCTTTTTAAAAGAACTGCAGTGACTGGATTAAGTCTGAACCTAGAAGTTCAACCTAATTTATGCACAGACAGGATTTGATTTTGATCGATTCAGATATTTGCGCATGAATTTTAGAATTTGTAATTTGAACTGATCATTATTTTAAATTAGTTTATACAACTAATTTAGCCAAAGGTTATTAACTTACAAAAAATACAAAATACTAATATAATATAATATAATATAATATAATATAATATAATATAATATAATATATATATATAATATAATATAATATAAGATATAATATATGCTATTAAAAATACAAATTCATAATAAATCAATATATTAATTAACGGGTCAATGACATATAACAGCCACTTATCAAGTGGTGTGACCAATAATATCAATAACTGTATTAAATAAAAACATTAATCTAATTTCTGGGGCTGAAATCTGAATCTCTGATACAGTACACTGTATGTTGGTGGGTTTAAAACATTTATATCAGTTGAATGCGATTTTCAGGAAAAAATAGTTTGTCAACTACATTTAAAAAGACTACTTTGAAATTATAGAACAAAAATATAAGATCATTACTTAACAAAACTCAAAGAAATGCAAATACTTTATTTCTTAAAAGTTTTATTACTGAGAAGTGAGACGTCTTAGTGTTAAGCATGTTAAAGAAATGAATTGATTTTAAGATAAATCAGTGTCGCTCAACATGACATGGGAAAATCATCTACATGAAAAAACACAAAATCACCTTTTTTTTTTATCTCCATTTATGTGTACACTACATTCTCAAAGGTGCCACTGTGTTTCATGCATTTGGACTTCTTCACATCGTTAAACGTGCTGGCTTCTCATGCTTGACTTGTCAAAAAACGAGTTGGACATTGACGTAGTTTTTTTGTGCTCGATACACTCCCCGCAGCGTTCGTTTCGGAACCGTATTTTTTTTTCCCACATGAAAATCGCGAAGTGCAGATGTAGGGCAGCAAGTGATTTTCTCCTTAAGGAATTCACTATAACAAACTCAAAATACCTGTGTCAACAACGACCACGTGAAAAACACATTTCTATTAAACCTTTATTGTAATAAACACCAGCTACTGTTAAAAGAACGAGCACTTATTCCAGGATAAGAGAACTTCATTAAAGTTCATTATAAAGAAACCATGTAATGTGGCTCAAGGCAGCGACAAACTGAGAACATAAAACTTTTCTGTTATCATGTTTATGTTTGATATCAGTGATAAACAAATTATTTATTTTGGTACATTTAGCTGTTTCCTTTGGTCCTTGGAGTTTGTGATAGTGAATCCCTATAGAGGAAAATAGGAATAAAAACAACGTGATTGCAATCGACCTATTGGACAATTCTCCCGGAAAAGCAGGCCCACGCATCAACCAGTTTGAGCGGGATGAAAGAACACGCCAATCAATGTGCTCCTTTGTTCGCGAAGTTCAGCTGCGTTTTTTTGTTCACTGCATTTGGGAGATGCATGTTATATAAATGGTGGATGTTACGCTGGATTTGCATATTGTTTGAAACTGATAGATAGAGTGGTCCAGAGCTAAAAGATGGCGGACATTAACCGCACGCGGTAAGTCAAACAGAGTCATATGTCTGTGTTTTGTTGGCAATCTGTGCGTACGTGCATAAGGTACAGAACCACATGAACTTATAGTGAATCAACAGTTATACAGGGATAACGCGATGATGTATTGTTTGCTCGTGCTTTAGTTCTGCCCCCCCGCGTTCAGGAGATCGCCTGTTTTCGGAAATAATCGTATAGCTGTGTGTGTCTTTTATGAATGTGATCAAACTAAATACACTTCGAAGATAGGTACTCAAGATTAATAAGAGCTTTTCAATTAGCCTGTCAAAAATCTTTAAATGTTGCCGACCCAAATACATTATTAAGAAATAAATGATAAATCACTTGATAAATATCTGCGTCTGATACATTGGTGCATCTCTACTTATTTCTGTCCACAATTCCAACTCAATTCAGACCAAGCCTATGAAAACACACAAATAGCCGTTACCTTCTTCTCATCTGTGAGATCTAGAGACTCCAGCTTGGTCCCTTGATGGGCAGCGTAGATCTCTAGCAGGTTGTCGAAGTTGGTGGTGAGGACCAGAGCTCCACTCTCCATCAGCTGCAACACTGAGCTGAGGAGATGCTTGCCAGCATTCTCCATCTTACATTCCAGGTCATCAAACACCTCGTAGAGGCAGTCTTTGAAGAAGGTGGAGCGTACGTTTCCCGTCCGCTGCAGGGAGCGAAAACATACAAAGTAAGGGAGACAAAAACAAATCAACTTCTTGTTTTGTTTGCTGGGGATTTTTGCGATTGCATAAGCAGCCAGTGTGGGAGAATGTGGCAATGAGAAGAGTACCACAGTGTGCTGTTCCCACATGAGAAGAAAAATATTCTATAAATTATTTTTTTTTTGTTCATAAAATAACAACAGTTTGCATGCGTACAACATTTCATTCCTTCGTAAAGGATTGTGAACTGATGGCTGGAAATAGAGGAGTTTTGACAGTGTCCTTGCCGTGGTCAGTAACGAAATCTCATTACACTGAGCTCCATTTATCCTCTCGTCGCTTGGCAGAAGCACACGGAAAACCAGCGACAGTGAGGTGCTAGGAATAGCTTGCTATGGTGAGATTAGTAGCCCTGAGAAGCTACAAAGATACAGATTACAGATTTGCGCCACTGTAGGAATCCACATCCACAAGAAGACCGATTACTACTACCTCCACACCTCAAACATCTGATGAGTGCCTAAAATTCACATATTTTCACTGAAACAGGAAGTCAGGGCAGGACATTTTGAGTGGCCCTACCACTTTTTTAAACAGCCAAAAGTGTTTTGTTTAAATCAAAGATTGGAGTCTGATAAAAAGCTAAAGTGCAGAATGATCATAAAATGTTTTGAATAATATATCTTTTAAACTGGAGAAATATTTAACGTTAAAAAACAGCATCTAGCCATGACATGTTATTTGGGAGGTATGAATCCTGAAGGCATGTTCAGATTAGCCCATAATTATTTTCGCCCTGATCCGCCATCGTCTGTTATGCTTACAAGAGACTCCAAACTCACACAACTAGGTTAAACTGCTCGTGGCCTGTGTCGATTACAGACCTTTACGCCATAACAAAAAACTTGGATGTTCATGGGATGTAAAGTGATGTTTGTCTAGGAGCTTTGTCGCAGCAAGAATGTCCAGCTATGACTGTTCCAGGCGATGTAACAACAACACTGAAGTTTGAAATTCATCACATAACCCCCTTTTATAAACCTAATGCCATCTAAATCCACTACAGATACTGGTGGGCACAGACGCTAATGATAGAGGGGCTTGCCCATAAAAACAGGGATAACACATTGTGCGCTGTTTGGATGTGTTTGGATGGGTCAGTGTGCGTGCCTGTGAATGAAAGATGAAAACATCCACACCAACAGAGGTGCCAAATGACTCTGGATGAAAGGAATGAATTAATGACAGACAAACCCAAAGTCAATCTCTTCTCTCTGATCTGCCCACTGCCTCCCACTGTGAAATTGTTCATAAAAACAATCCCTTTACACTTTTATAAGAACATAACAAGTCCATGCATCTACAGTGTGTGCTTGAGGTTGCAAAGAGAGAAAACATAACCACGAACATTGTCTAAACAAACCCACAAAACAGATTCAGAACAAACAGGAAAAATAAAACTGCTTTTGTGGCTCTTTATTTATCATGTTAATAAATCTGAAAACAGAGCTGCAACGTGCATTAAAGCACAGAAAAACACACAGGTCTCACCGGTGAAAGTTTCTGGATGAGGTCATGAGCAACATGCACCAGGTTCTTGTCCTCCTGCAGACTTTTCTGGAAACGTCGACTCTCTTCCTCTTCAAGCAAATCAAAGTCATTGGCAGCATCCAGCAGTGCCTGGATCAGACCTTTCCAGGAGCGCAGAGCGGGTACCTGTGGAGCTACGGCCGAGCTCACCCCCGTCCCGATCACCAGCACCAGCTCAGGGGCGCGCTTGGTCTTCAGGCTGGGCAACAACTTCCTGTGGTTAACGGAGAGGAAGGGAAATGGAAACAGGTCAGAGGAAACATTCGTATGCATACAATGCTTGCCATATTGTACATTCAGTTTAGTCTTTTAAAGAATCCTTTACAATAAACGTTTCAAATCAGATAACTCGATGAGGAAATAAACAGTCATGGGTTACTGCATGGCTATTGATGAATCACATGTTTGTATGAGTAATAAGCTGACGGTTAAAAAAACAGTTTTGGTTTAGAATGTGCTGGCAGGAAATTAAGAAATGAACATCTGTTGTTTTCATACCTGGCCTTCTTAGCCAGAGGGTCGCCATCCTCGGTAACAGGGGCAGGACGCTTCTCTGTCTTCACTGTGACAACAGAAGCCATTCGACTGCTGAAAAAAGTCCCAAATGTGTGTCTGCTAAATCAAGTCAAACTGAGTAGTACACAAGTATTACACTGAGAATGACAGAGAATTAAACACAAGGGCTCTTCCTAGGAGTCAAGTGTTCACTTTGAAGGTCAATAAAGCTTCAATCTAATGAATTTCATTGGATGACGTCATTGAAGGATGCCTGGATGTCTGTGAGATTGAGAGTATTTACTATTTACACACTCAAGATGAGTAACAGAACCAAAGATGCTGCAGTGCTTCCTTGTACACGTCACTTTGCCCATTGGATGCTAGCAGCTGTTTTTCCTTGGTGTTTCGAGTCAGATCCGTGGGCGTGGCTTGTTGGTTTTGACTAAATTCATGGTGTTTCAAGTCTAACGAAACCATTACCCTAACCCACACCCTAACCTAACTATACCCATCTAAACTTCCTACGATTGTTAAACTTGCCAAAAACACGGTTGCGTGGTGACGTCAGACTCGAAACTCGATTTAGTGAGAGACGTTTTTTTAACACAGTACGGTCGGTGCCATTTTTATCTCTTTTTCTGTCATTAAGACCAAACACGTCAGACAGACCCAGGAACAGGAAAAATCTATGATAATCGAAGACAACAAACACAACCCTGAAAACCAAGACGAACTAGCTAGCAAGCTAAAGTAAACAGGCTAGCCACATCCGTGATTTTATTCATCAAACGTTAACTATTTGGTAACCGCAAACACGCATGTCTGTCATGTTAACGTTAATACCGTGTTTATAACGACATTTTTAGAATGTAACATGTTTTTATTTTTAGAGGTTTTTGCTAGTGATGTTAGATTAGCTGAAGTTCAGTCACCTGTTGCTTTTGTTCCATATGTGACAGTGCAGCTTTAGCATAAAGGCTAATATTAAACTACTCCTCTTTATAGACATTACTCAACTCAAGCGTCACACTTTAAAGTTATTACTGACAAAAAATAACGTCACATCTTTATAAAGTCTATTTAATAAGTTACACTGAAACTTATGTAATTCAGTTTAAACGAGAATGACATCAAATTGGACATAAACAACATTACAATAGTATGTAGGTAAACAAAACGTATCTTACAGAAAATGATGAAACATGACTTACCCAGAGAAACAAAAACGGACGACAGCAGTATTGTTTTAAATGTACACTAACAAAAGCGGTCGATACTGATAAAGAAAGGCTAACTTATATATAAACTCGCTATCCTACAAACTTTCTATGAAACGCTTTGTGTACGTCCCGGTAATAAATACCAGTAAAGCTTTAAAACACACGGAGGGCCATAAATAATGACCTGAGATTTGAATGAAGCACCTGGCTGGACAGAATCTCCCCTGTGCAGAACATAAGCCGTAGCGGAGACTGAGAGGATTCACGCCGCACGCGCGTCCATGCGCTCCTCAGCAGCGAGCGGATGTGTGGGATGTGCGCGCGCGCTCTTGCGTCGATATGTGATTGGCAGTCTTATTTTGTTATTTCTTATTTATACATTCATGTATATATAAATCATTATTTCATGTGACTACGGTTCACATCGTTCACAAGAAGCTGACCTAACACCATATTTACAAATTCTTTATTTTAAAACATGCCAAAAGCACGAAATGCCCTTTAGTAAGAAAAGCTGTAAGAAATACGTTAGACATGTAACTTTTTACCTTAATTCTGCAGGTGGCTGAAGTTCAGGACCATCATCTATTGGAGTAAACATTTCTGACATTCGTTGTCTACTGCTTAGCTTTCCTCCAGCTTTCTCCACCTCGTTCCACTCTGCGATTGACTTTTCCCTGAATTATGAGCGTGTACCAAGTGCCTCTCTGCTTGTGTAAAATGTAAATACTGTACTGTGCCCTTCTCGTGGGATCAGCATCTCGTCTGCTGACATCTGTCGAAAGTGTTGAAATATACTGCGTTATGATAACGCAACGCAACGCAATAATTCGTGGAAAAACCTGACTGTTTATGATAGCCTAAATAATGACATGTAACTATAATAACAACACTATAACACATATAGTTATATTATAACAGATGTTATAACATATATATGATAGAATACACGGATTCATGTTTACTCTTTACTAGCATATTCGACATTTCTGAATAACACAAGTAACTTAAAATAATTGATATACGCTCGTCTTGTGTGGCCATCTAAATGAAAATTGTATCGATTCCTAAACCACAACAGCGTAAATAGCATAGCTGACAGTTAGTTCATATTCTTACTTTGTATTATTATCATCTGTAAAATAGAAAAAAAACATGTGGTTCATGTTATCACGTCACACGCAGGTCACGTGGTTTCGAAAAAGATTACTTATGGGGGTCAAGTTGACACAGCGAAGAGAACCATTTCGATAAATATGAATGTATTTATGACTATTTATTTATATAAATGATATGACCCTGCTGTTTTTTGTAAATAAATCATTGTTGGAAAAAAAATCTACATTTGTGTGGTAATATATTTATTGTTGTTCAAAACCTGTAGGCCTAAGTTATATGACTCTTGTGTGAAACTCGGTTAACTTTGTTCATAGAAAGAAAGTCAATGGAGGCCAATTTTGTTTGGTTACCAACATTCTTCAAAATATGTTATTTTGTGTTCTGCAGAAGAATGGACGTCACACAGGTTTGGAATGACATGAGGGTGAATGAATGATGAAAATAATGATCTCCTCAAAGTGAGAAGACAGTGATTTACTAACAGGTTGGCTTTAGGTTCAATGTTTTGTCATATAGGCCCTAATCATTAAAAGAATGTGCAAACTCAGATAGCAGATGGCCATAGAAAAGCTCAAGTCAAGGTGGTCATTTTAAAGCAGTTTATTCTCAGTGAATGTAAGAAATGTTCTCTTTCAAATGCTGCCTGCCGTAAAACAGTAAATGGGTTAATGGCGAGGTGAGTTTTGGACAGGCCATGATGTGCCCAGAGTAAATGAAGCATTAAACGAGTTGTAAGCATCTGCAAACAGACACAACATCCTCTTTTTACTACTTTCCTCTGATGCGCTTATAAAACTTCTTACCCATTGACCGGGTAATAAAGACCCCAGAACATTGCATTTTACACAATGTGTGTAATGTTAATCGGTTATTGGGCCTTTATTTATTGATTGCCGTATTATTTATTTATTTTATTTATATGTATAATGATTTATTATTATATTATTGTAATTATTGTATAAACACAAATTAATAAAATTTTTATAATTTTTTCTATTCAAAGTGACAGTGTATGGCCTTATAAATGTTAGACTGTAATTGCTGTAAATGATCTTTCTTTGAATTTCAAGCATGTTGTTAATTTTATATAACAAATGTTTATTGGAAAGTCTACATTATGGTGTATCACTACAATGGCAAGTTTTAAAGGGATATTTCAGAGGCAAAACAAAATTTCCCGATGTTTTATTCACCCTCAAGGCATCCTGGCCGAATATGACTTTCTTCTTGAAGAATAATGCAGTCAGAGTTATAATACCATGTATATTTTTTCTTTCCAGCGGTAGAATGAGAGTGAATGGGCGGGATTTTTTGAAGCTCCTAAAAGTGTATCCATCAATCAAAGAACGGCTCGACACCGCTCCGTGGTCTTGACAAACATCTTCTGAAGCGAATCGATGCGATTGTATAAAAAACATCCATGTTGACAGGGCTATTAACGTTGATGCCTAGCATCCTTCATCTCTCGAATGCGCGTGAACCAGAGGCTTGTTTTTCCGGCAAATGACGCAGGCGTGTAGTAAGTGACGAACACGGCACTTTTCGTTTTGTTCCAATTGGTTACCATCTGCTCTGTACGGGAGCTTTCGTCACCGTCAAAAAAAACGCTCGGGTTCACGGATGTTAGACATTAACATTAATAGCGCTCTCAATATGGATATTTCTCTTAAACAAACGCATCGATTCGCTTCTGAAGAGCTTTGTTAAAGGGAAACCTGACCCAAAAATGAAGATTCTTTCATCATTTACTCACCTTCGAGTTGTTCCACATGTGTATAAATGTTTTTGTTCTGATGAACATACAGAAAGATATTTGGGATAATACTTATAACCAAACAGATCTCAACCCCCCATTGACATAGTAGGAAAAAAACAATGGTAGTCAAAATATTCCTTTTGTGATTTTATTGCAATCAATAAATCTTGATGAATTATATAACCATACCTAAATGATTCTGTGAATCACAAACCTGAGGAAAAGAACTGTGGTATACCCAGGTCTCAAATTGAAAAAATAAAGGTTACCTATTTCCAGAGGTTCTTAGAAAATATATTTGATGTTAATACTTAGATTAAAACTAACATGTTTCTAGACAAACTTCAATTTGATGATCCACTGATTCAGTCATTAGTAATAGTGGGACATAAGTGTGCCCAATAACTGTAATTGCAAAGTCACAGTCTTCAGTTTCAGGCACACCGTTGAATGAAAAAGATTCAACACTTTGCATATATCACACAAGCAGACAAACTAACAAACAGATCAGTCACTCTTTGTCATATATTAATGTGGTTAGAAAACAATGAAATAAATATAAAATGTACCACAACATCTTTGATCCTTCAAACTGTCACACAAAGGCACTGCTGCTCCTTAAGAAATGGGTGAACTTCAAGAAAAAAAACATGTCTAGGCCACCGTATACAACTTAGATTTTTCTATGGCATTGTGACATTGTGTTGCCACCTGCTTTAAGTACATTAATAACATTTTTAATCCATTGTTATGAGTCCTGTATAGGAGGTTTAAAAATTATCCTTATTCTAAATGGTGATTCTCATACTGTAATACAGTACTTAATATTATTTATTATTTAAAGTATTATTTTATCAAATTAAAGGCAGTACAACAAATACTACCACATGGTACTTGTAAAAGTCCTTGTCAAATTAAATATTAAAATAAAAAAATAAGAATTATTTCCCCCAATACAACACTGAGACATTGGTTAAATGTATGTGCTTAATTATAAAATAATGTCACAATGTAAAAACGTATTAAAAATCAGTTCTCTTTGAGCGAAATATTGTCTTATTTATCTTGGTTTTGGGGTGAAATATGACCACAACATGTCCTTTTTTGAGTTTCCACCAATTTAACTTTAAAAACTGTCCTAGTCACAACACCACTGCAATCTGGTATGTTGTTGCACAGAGTTGATACTCTGCTTCCATTCCAATAACTTAATTTCTTTTTTTTTCAAGTCAAGCCAGTCTTTAAATTTACTAAAACGGTGACCGCCATTAAATATTTACGCTTTTAAATTAAAACTTAAAATTGAAATGTAAAACTGAAACATAGAACAGAACTTTGGGTTTCTAGGCAGGATCGTGCACAGTGTCTCTGTTTAGACGGAGATAGAGCCATCCCTGAAGTTGGTTTTCCCAATCAGAACGTTTAGCAGAATGGCTTTTCCCTCTCTGCACTCCTTCTGTGCCTTTTTAATGATGTCATCAAGCTGGGACTCATCCTGTCGCCCAACCAGGTAACCCTTGCCCCCATAACCATCAGCTACAATGTGATAATCTGCAAGCAAAAAACGAGAGAAAAACAAATGTATACTTTTTTATATACATATACAACTACTGGACACTATATGCTATCCTATAATTCCACAGGAGCTATGGAGACTCAACAATAAATTACTAAATGGTGAATAACTGTGACCCAGACGACTCTTTTCAAGCGTTGTTACACGTAGTTGAACTGTACTGTATAACAACATCCAAGTAAATTATTTTCCTGGTTAGTGATATGACATCACAGGTCAATGAACATACATGCAACAACATCCTTTTCTAAAAACATCTTGATCCACATATTTTTATGAAGACTGTTAACTCCAAACTCGTGCTAAATCATAAATTCATGACATAGTATTCAATCTTAGAGTAAACCATCTCACCTGTGAAGGCAAGACCACAGGCTACATTGCTCCCGAGCATAGGCACTTGTTCTCTGGAGATCTGACTCCAGCAGGCATCATTTCCCACCAGAGCGATCACGGGTGTCTGACATGACATGAAAAAACAACGTTCTGGCTTATATACTGCATTTATGTATTATGCACTTACAATATAAGTCTATGGGACAATCACATAACATGCCACATATGCTGTTGACAGCATATGGAAAGGGTTAAAAATGTTATGATCTTTAAATTCATTTATAAATAAATGAAAATGTAATCTATAACACTATTACGCTGTGTCCTGTCTAATAAATAGACATGTAAACTACAGTTATGTAAGACTTTGGCCCAAGTACATAACATGTATTTATATGTGAGTTATGGTTGTGGTTGTCCCACCTTGTGGCGTGTAAAGGTATCAAATTCAGCTACACTGTATCCGAGGGAACCATCACCATAAACGATCCATACCTGTAACGTACACATTATAAACCACGTTTTTCAATAACTGGGGCAAATGTCAATACAGTCAGGTCCTCTGGTAAAATAGAGATCAATATCGAAGCATTCAATACAACTGAACTTCGTTACAGTCTTACCTCAGAGTCAGGTCGACAAAGCTTGGCCCCCAGAGCAAACCCTCCTCCAACACCCAGAGTCCCAAAAAGCTCCTGGTGTGAATAGCAGAAAACAGAATCATCAATTCTTTCAAAACTGTGCTTTAGATTAGGGATGCACAGATATGTAAATTTTGGCCGATAACCGATAATTATTTAACACTGGAAGTCGATTATCGATATATTGGCCGATATATAGTATCTAAATATTAATATAACATTTTCTGAGACCGAAACAAAAGGCAAAAAGTGGACAACTGCTTTTATTTGAAAACATTCTCTGCAGAAGACAAGGTTACCATTAGTTCTCTTTTTTTCCCCTGAAAATAATGTACCAATCCTACTTTACACTAGTTAAAGATTCTTTAACTATTAAACTTTTCTGGTATGTTTATTTTAATTAACTTATTATAGATGTTCTTCCAGAAAACGGTTCTTAATAGCCACATGTCTAACTGGCTATAATTTATCGGCTTAAATTGTATATCGGCCGATACCGATATGGCCGATAATTTATCTTTCATCCCTACTTTAGATGTTCACAAACAGGTCCAAAAAATAGTGATAGTCCTGCTAACCTGGGTCGAGCCAGCGCAGCGAGCCCCGCGGCCTCATGATATAAGCAGCACTGCCGACAAAATCTCCTCCGTCGGCCACTATGATGCTGTCCTCATTCAACAACTCATCCACCCGGTGCAGGACATTCAGAGGATTCAGATGAAGCTCTGTCTTCTCATCTGCTTTGGCTCTGAGATTAACACAAATAGGCAGCGAGGTGAAACTAAAGAGAGTTATAGGTCACATGTTTACACATTCAGTCTCCTGAGACAAGGCTGACATCCAAGCAAGAATAAAAAGGGTGGGCAAAGCTCACCTGTTAGTTTTCTCTTTGACGTTATCTCCTTCTTTCAGACTTTGAGGCCATTCCTCTGGGCATCTGTGTCCCTTGAGGGCTTTAGAGAGACGCAGGAGGAAAGAGCCGGCATCGCCTGAAACATTTGGAAAAGAAAACGTTAGTGTACAAATGTATGTATACACAGGTTATAACTTAAGTTATACAAATATGGTGTAGCGGTGCCATGCGATCAAAAAAGCAGCTGAGAGGCTAAACTGGGAGTGCTGTATTTGTGACGCATCAAAAAAAGAAAAAATAACATCATCCATAGAAAATAAAATAGTATAGATGTTAATTGCTGGTCAACAAAAGACTACCCATCCTAACCCACAACAGATGAGCAGGTGCCTAACAACTAATTCCTACATATCGCATGACCCTTCCCAAATCATGTGACACATAAACCATTTCACGTCCACTACATACGGATTTTGATTCTAGTTTATTTAGTGCAGAGCTCTTCAAATATCGGAGGCCCAAAAAGATGTCCCAAAAGCTTTAAGACCCCATAGCTTATATATATACACAATAAAGTAAAGTCTCTTTAAATAACATTCATCACAAGTTTGTAAGGGTTTAGTGTAAATGATGTGCCGAAATGAGAAAATACTGTAGTAGAGTATACTATAATATTTACTATAGTAAACTGTCGTAAAATGTCTAGATACTCCAGTATAGTGTTTGTATGAAGTATATGTCATGGTTCCGCCTCACCATGTCAGGTATTTCTTGGTCTTGAGGCGGAATCAGATAGGATCCCTTGTTTTATGTTGGAGAGAGACTATTTTGGCACCTATTGGTTGCCATACTCTCTCTCCGGTCTTGTCATTGTTCCTGCCCTCCTGTTTCCTAGTTAGTGTTAATTGGTTTATCCCCTGCACCTGTCCCCTCTTGATTTGGTTCCCTTTATATTGACCTTGTGTCTCTTGTCTTGTGCTGGTTCATTGTTTGTGTCATGTGGGTGAGTTCTTGTTCCCTGGTGGTGTACTGTTAGTCTAGTTTATTATAGTTTTATGTCAAGTGTTAGCATTAGTCCTAGTCTAGTTAGTCCTTGTTCCTGTTTTGTTCTGTTACCCCCTCGTGGGTGTTTGTTTTGTATTTATTATTTATTAAAGTCTTGTTAACCCCTTACCTCCCTGTCTGCACTTGGGTCCTCTGTCCCTCACCACCCACGTTCATGACAGTATATTACAGTTAAATTGATTAAAACTAGTTAGTACTATATTATTCTATAGTATAGAGTATTGTTTTTTCATTATCATAATATACATTATGTATTCAGTAAAGACATTAAACTACATTTCTTCACCTTGAATGGCCACTGTTGGTTTCCAGAACATGTCCGAGTTCTTCAATAGCTGACTTCTTCTCTGTTAACTGCAATGATTTTACTCCGTCGGTTCAGCACCTTTCATAACCCAATCTGAAGTCACACACTGTGCCTATAAACCAAAAAATCATATGTATTGACATCTAGAAAAAGAAAAGCAGAGTTTTTTAAGCCTTCCGAACAGTATTAAACCATAGAAATTCGACAAACTCCAACTGTACAGCAGATGGCACTGTTACTCACCTGCCAGCAGCACAAGATCAGCATCCTTCAAGGCATCTCTCCTGTTCTGTCTGATGTGCAGTGGACTGTTCTTTCCCAGCATGCCCCGAGACATCCCACCCAGGAAGCAAGGAATGCCTAAGGACTCTAGGGCCTTTCTGTAGGACACACATAAAAAAAAGTTTTAAAATTGACTTCAACCACGAGTTACAGGTCTGGGTGCCTTAAATCAATAATTGTTGCTGCTTTTGGCTCATGCTTACACAACTAAAGCACTTTTCTATATGATCAATTCATTCAATACATACAGTAACTGTAATGGTTTTGTGTTTACATGAACATCAAAAACCCTTTGAACCTAAAGCAGTGGTTCTCGAACCGGGGGCCCCAAGATGGATCCAGGGGGGACAAGGTGGCATTTTATGAAATATAGAAATTGATCATACATTTTAGGCAATCAAACATTAGAAAAAAAAGACCAAACCAACCAAAATAATTAATGTTCCAGCATTGTATACTTGAATATGTTTTTGGTTTATAAAAATTCTAAGTGTAGGATTATAAATCTTTATTTGGGGGGACGCAAAGCAATGCACTCTAAAAAAGGGGGCCGTACAAGGAAAACGTGACCTAAAGGGATAGTTCACCCAAAAATTAAAACTCTTTTTTTGTAAAGAAAAATGAAAATTTGTTATATTAGATATTTTATTGGTAACCAAACAACACTGCCCCCATCGACTTACATATGGACACAAAACCACTGAGACATTTCTCAAAATATCTTCTATACCAGGAGTTATATACAAGTTTTGAACAACATGAGGGTTGATGACAGATTCATTTTTTTTGAGTGATAATTTTTTGGGTGTTATTTTAGTACTTTTCATGCCATTCTTTCCAAAGAAAAATAAATAGTAAACAGGTCTTAAGTAGCAGAAAAGGTCTTATGTATATGTTGATTTAAAGAAATGTAAAGGTGTCAATCACCATATGTCAATATCAAATGTTTAATGAAGGAGTGGTGTTGTAGTCTTTAAAGATCTAGACTGGTGCCACAAAGATAATAGGTTCGAAATCCAGAAGGGGATTGATGAATTATTTCATGGACAAGTATGACACAAAGTGGGTTAAGAAAGAATGGCCTAATGACCTGATATCATCTGCAGGTGTAGGTGGCAAGGTTGCTTGGCTGCCCAACAGTATGACAGGTTTCTTGGCTCTGCTCACCAGTTCCACACATCTTTGAATCTGGAAATGAGTGAAACAATTTGAACACTGAGTCAAGTCAATGTGATCTAATCTGCTGTGTCTGAAGCAAAAGTCACAGCTTTTAATATGATTTCATTCTGCCTTGTTATGGTTCATGTTATGAGAATCAAATCAATGGTATTTAATGTGACCCTAAATATTGTACCACAACCATAAAACCAATTAATAATACATCTCAAGTGGCCATCATTTGATTGACAGGTCTCACCTCATCCTCGGTGGCCTGAGGGATGTGAATGGGAAGTGGGGAGAGATCACGGTTTTCCCAAGCTCCAGCAAATAAGTTAGATAAGTGATTTTTAAGATACCTGCCAGATAACAAACAAAAACAGGTGAATTAAAAGTGATTCATAAATGTGATTGCTTTTCCTTTAATGATAAAATCAAGTGTAAGAATATTTGAGGAAATAAAAAGTAAGAAATGTTTTACCATGCAATGACTTTGCCCATCAGACCTTTGGGAGTGTTTTTAGGGGCAAACTCTTTTTCCACCACATGGAAAGGGTACAGCGTGTCTATGGGAAACTCGATAAACACTGGGCCTGTGGAAGTGTTATACACATAAACTGTACTTATACACACAGTCGGGTAATGTATTCTCTAATAAAAGAGATTCACTTGATTAACTTGTCTAAAAAGTGACATGCTTACTTCGATCACTCACAAAAATGATACATGATTATATGAAATCTTTTTTATTTGCAGCTTTACCTGGTGTGCCAGACTGTGCGATGGCCAATGCTTTTCTTACAGTAGGAACGATTTCTCGCACTGTTCTCACTGAAGCACAGAACTTACAGAGAGGTTTGAAGAGAGACATCTGGTCAATATCCTGCAGGGCTCCTCTACCCTAAAAAAACACAAAATTTATGTCAAGAGGATGATTGATGAGATATTCTCGTAATCACGAATTGTAGATTTTCATATTTATAACAGATCACAAAACCATCACATATGACACACACTTCATACAATACTTCACACTATTAACATAAACAATAAAGCTCTTAAACTTTATTTTCTGTAATTCTGTGTCAATGTTAAACACGCTGTTTGTGACAAAAAGTTGTTTTATGTTCTTGCCATAAATATCATGTGAAGTTAGAATAGCTTCGCAGATGTTTTCTACATGGGTTAAGATGCCCCTATCAAAATACATTTACAAAAGTGATTTTATGTCAATAGAAAGCACATTAAATGTAAGAAAACTGTCTACTTTATGGTTTCAACTAAGTATTTGGAGAATAAAATGTCAAAATTAGGTTGAAATAATGTTACATTGTCATTCAGTGTGACACAATATGTACAAATACAACATGCTCATTCTGACTTGTACATATTCAAAAAATATAAAAGAATAAGGGAATATATTACATTTTATTGTGCCCTATATGAGTTAAAAAAGTCTTATTAGCGCATGGGCAAACCTAGGAAAGTGGCAAAAAAATAAAAAATTACAACTAATTCGGATTTAGGGTGAAAGTAACTAGTCTTTAATTCGTCATAAATAGATTTTTGTTGTAAATATGCCTGACAAGATTGTTACACTGGATTGTTAGTGGGCGTCTTCTGTAAATCGGGGGAAAATGTATGATATTTATTTTTTGCTCAGAAAAACAAGAACAAAAATATAATTAATTTAAACAGAGAACTTTTTCACAACAATTTAAAGCAGTATTACACTTATTGTTTTTATGCTTAAACCCTTTTTCGTCTTTGACCCACATGTATTTGGTTGTTGTAAATATGAGACATGTATCCTGTTGAGCATTATTTTAGTAATGAGGAATTTCATATTAATATATTGATGATGAAACAATGACATTTATTCTTGTTCAGAGCAAGTCGAAACGCATGTATTCCGACAAATATAAAGTAACGACTTTATAATACACAAATAAGTATTATAATACACATATTACTGCATTATAATGCTAGCTATCAGTTTACTTTTAATAGCTTATTGTATGGAATCATTCGTCCTCCAGATGGAAATACTGTGGGCAAACAATAGTGTCAGACACTCTTCTATATTAAATTATTAGCAAAAGAAATCCTCCTTAATAATTCATCATTAAAGTCATTCAACACATCACATGTTAATATATACATGAGGATGTGATGTGCTTGTTACACTAAAAAGTTTGATAGACAAGTGTACTGTTAGCTCATGAGCAGGCTAGTAAATCACTATCACTATTATTCTAAAGAAAAAATGAAGCAAGCATTGAAGTTTCTTCTTTAGATCTGTTCCTAAAGCTTCTTCCCTGTGCAGCTGTTCTTCTGTTCATACTGAAATGAGATCATTTGCTTCGTGCTGTGCATTATTTTCTGTCCAGTGTGTTTCTTCTCTTCACCGTGCTTCGTAAAATCACGGGTAGAGCGGTTTAATAATAACAAAAGTAAATGCTGACTTATTTGCTCTGTGTGTGTACACTGGGATTGGGTGGGAGGAGCCAGGAGAGTTAAGATAAGCCGTGAGGTGTTGAAAACACATCCAGTTTACTGTGTAAGAGATACATGGAGATAAAAACCTGTAGACTCTACATTTTAATGTCATCTCATCACTACCACAATCTCATCAGTTAACCAAAATGTGGCAGAGAAAGCATGTTAAGCATGCTTATACACACAGTTGTTGACAGACTCAATATTAACCTCAAAACAACATCAATTTGTGCATGAACTATTATGTTCGAGCTTTAGAATTAAATTCATAAAATTATTACAACTTTCACAGTCTCACTGTTGTGGTCCACGCAGGTTAGTTCTGTGAGAACGTAGTTACTTGATATAATCTCACACCAATAGCAATATGAGGAACAGATAAGGCAGAGGTGTTCCAGCACGCCAGGCTGAGCAGAGGGCACGCGTGCATGTCACACGCATCTAAAGTGCACGTTTGAAGTCACTTACTGAAGTGTCAAAGTCTACTTTCTGACCTGCAGTAGAGTAGCAGCTGCACCACCAATAAGAAGCAGAGGAGATTCGGCCATCTGAGCGTTCTTCACCGCAGTGACAGTGTTGGTCAGTCCGGGTCCTGCCGTGACTGCAGCCACACCAACTGTGCCTACAGGGGCAAAACACTAGATTATCACCTTCTCCTGGCATCTAACATCATTGTGCAAACTAGAACAACTTGAAGGACGCTTGCGTTTTAGATTTTTTCTTACCAGAAAGTCTGGCCACGGCATCGGCTGCAAACACAGCCGTGGCCTCGTGCCGTGTGTCGACGATGCGGATGCCCAGTTTCTCACAGGCCACCAGGATGGGCGAGATGTGTCCTCCCACCAACGTAAAGACGAATTTGACCCCGTGAGCCCGCAGTACCTCCGCCACGCTCTCTCCTCCATGCCGGGGACTCTTACTTTCTGTCTGGGGGTCACAGACATTGATAGTTAGCATCATTTGTTGGTATATGATGCAACAGTCTCTGTCAATGCAAGTACTGTTCAGGAAGAGAAAAACATTCAAAAAGCATTAAAAGAATAGAACACTAGACACTAGATTGAGGGTGTGATCTTTCCGTGTGAGATTTATGAATATCTGCCAAAACAGGAATTATGCACAGAAACGTGTTTACATGCCGCAATGTTGCTGTATAAACATGTTATTACATTTTTGGCAATACAACACGAATGCTTAAGTGGCGTCAAATTCTCAAGTAGGCGTTTGAGATCAAAGATAGAAATGCTGTCAGCAATGCAGCTTTTGTTGCATTGAAAAGAATGGAATGAGCTGCGCGTGCACACCTGTCACACGGACATGAATGTGAAGAGCCTCGCGCTTCAGCTGACATGACATTCGGGTAACAATATCCGACTTTTATTTTGTTATTGTATTCTAGTTTCGTGATATAACCTATGTTTAATATCAACATGTCGTTTGATTTAGTTTTTTTACTTTCCGTTCTGTTACATAAACTACAAATATATACATTCCCTTATTTGTAGTTAGTATAAGTAACGTTATTTCAACTTGCTGTATTTTTGTTATCTGTCAACTACCTATTTGCTGCAGAGTGTTGTGAAAAGATATTGTATTACATGGTTTTCACACATACCTTATGAAACAGCTGATAAAGTAAACCGAGTTTATATGCTGCAAGGACCAGACCCCCAAGAGCAGCAGCACCAACGGAGCCCAAAACCACACAAATGTCCATCGCTGCGGTCGCCGCGACCTAAAGTCCAAAAGCAGGAAAACAAAGCAGTAAACCCCTCACGATGACGTGGGATTTAAAGTTGACTTTATCCGCGCATTTACGGGTTCTTTTAGCGTTGATTCAACACGTCATGTGTGATCTTGATACGTTAAGTTGAACGTCAGATAATAATGTACCTCCTCCTGTTGCTCGATGAAAGGCCGATGAATGTCCCCCTACTAGTGTTGAAGGGGTCAGTAACAGAAAGTCGTGAATGGACGGAGTGAGAGAGAATTGCGCAAAAAGCGGAAAAGCGATTCCGCTATTTCCGTACAACTCTCTCATCCGGACATTCTACGCTTTCGCTCTTTGTCTTTGGAGAATAGCAGCATGCGGGGGAATGTGATTGACAGTGCAGCCGTCCAATGGGAGTGGGATACGTCTCCCCGTTACTCCGGTAACGCACACCCACCAGGAAACGTAAGGCGTTGGGCAAAGATATTCATGTATCTTTTGTTTGGCAACAGTCGATTGCCATGCAATTGTTTTTTATGTCTTGTAAAAATTATGCAGGTTCGAGATATATTCTGCAAGAATATCAAACGCAATGCAGGCGACACAATGCAACGTTTAACAATGAAATGACCTTTCCTCTTCGTTATTAGTATTTCAAAAAAAGCACTACTGAACTTTGACAGCTGCTTATCACTCATCATGACAAAGAATCACCTTTAGACATACGTCCTAGGTCACGGTGTGATTTTAAAGCTTAAAGCTAATAATGTTTTATCTTTTGTCTCTTTTGCAAACAGGTGCACCAACTTTTGACAAAGAAAAACTGTGGAATAGGTTTTTCACACAAGAAATGCATTCAATCTATCTAACATAGTTTTAATAGTAAGATTTGTACATAGCGGCAACAATAAAGTAAAGTCAAGGTAAATGGTTACATTTTATCATCTTTGTTTAGTCTTTTTCATAATGTGAAAGATCATGTTCATAATAAAGAAGATAATACATTTTTATTAGTTTTAGTGTATTGTGCTTGGCTCACTTTGCCCCACAGCTGCCACTTTGGAAGAAAATAGCTAGAAATTCAAGCTACTATTGACCAAATTATTTGCATGGTTTTATATGTTGGTAAATCACCAACATGCATCATATATATTTTTAGACATGGATACATTTGCTTTGATGTACCAGCCATTACAGCTGATATGCAAAAAAAATACTTTGACCAGCCAAAAACAGCTTTTAAAGTCAATTCATGCCGTCCGATTCTCCCATGTGCTTCACATTTTCACCGAAATAACGGATGATCCCAAAATGTATGGTCAAATGACAGCAAAAGTGTTCAGTCGCTGAGATACAGTGGGTGGATCAACTTACCCACTGGCTCATCTTACCCCACTACGCCCTAAGTCTTTTCTAAACAACATACTCGTACTACTTATGGTAGCCAGAAATGACGTGGCTAAGGACTTAATGTTAAACCTATACAGTGGTAATGGTCATCTCTGTCGTTTCTCTCTTTTATTCTCTTAATCACTTGAACATTTATCAGTCTCATCATATAAAATATATGTATGCTGGAATATACTGCTTAAGTCCTATTTAATGTAAAACTGCAAGACTTCATCACATGAGGGTGCAGAAGGGATGTCTGGATACGTCGATTATCTTGCCATATTCTGGATTTTCAGATAAATGGATTGTTTCATCAGCTTTGAACTCCTCAAAAACAACAATCTAAAGAAAACAGTTAAAGAGCCATCTTTAAAACAAGTCCAAAATCAAAATCAATTCCAGTGTTTATTTGCTTACATGTAGTATTTTCATGCACATAGTCACCTGATTATCTCCACTTCTGAGCCAGGGACCAGGGAGATAGAGAGCTTTCTGAGGACCAACTGACCAGTGGCGTCCGAGATTTCGCCCGTTCACAAAAACCACTCCTTTGCTCCAGTTCTATCAACCATAAGCATTTGTAACATTTTTAATTTCCCTGCACTACACTCAAACGCATTGAGGAAGTGTTAAAGTCAAGGCTAAGTAACATCATCGGACAAAAATTGACTTACTGGTAGCTTCACAAAAGTATCTGTGGGTTCATCCACAACCAGTCTTCCTCTAAAAAACGCTGGGTACGAGGGCTTCTTACCAACAGACACCCATTTCAGCGACTCAAGTCTGAGAGAAACAGAAAAAAATGAATACGCAGATGCCATATTTGACCGCTGCCATGCTGATGTGTCCACTATCTTGTACAGGTCCACGAGGTCTAACATTAAAATTCAATTAGTTTTTCAAGATACGACAACATTACGCAGCCTCTGGTTTCAAAACTTCAAGATTATTAAAAGTGCAAATAATATATTACAAGTTTTTTCACTTTAATGGCAAAAATAACATATTTATTGCCATTAAAGTGAAATCACTTAAAGGGACAGTTTATCCAAAAATTCGGTCATCATTTACTCATCCTCGACTTGTTCCAAATCTGTATGAATTTCTTTGTTCTGGAGAACACAGAAAAATATATTTGAAAGAATGCTTGTAACTGAACAGTTCTTTGAATAAATGTAGGTAGGCTTTTCATTTTAGGGTGTACTGTTCCTTTAACACAGAAAAAAAACTGCACTTTGAGACTTTTGCTCTCTGAAGACTGAAGTCTTCAACTGTTAATCTGACAAAAGTTACTGATGTCGGTATCATTCGCAGCTTGCCTGTTTATGTAACTGGGCTTCATTTCCAAGCAGTACATGGTGAATTGCTTTAGAGGTACATCGTTCAGGGTTATATCTCCAACAAGCCCTGCATGACAGGAAAGAATCTATAAAAATTCAATTCTACCATACATTAGTACCGTCTCTGAAGGAGAGAAAACCAGGGGAAGCAGAAGTTCACAACTGCAATATTGACAATACGTGGGAAGATTGAAAAAGGAGATTTCACAATGCCCTTTCGTTGGTTGTCCAGGCCTGGACCGTAGTTCACTCTCCCACAGTTCTCAACAAGCAAACCCAAGGTCACCTCACCCTGTACACAAAGATATGATCATAAAACATCTTTAGACCAAACTATGAAAATCTTGCATTCTGCATCCGTTCAGTTAAAAACAAAGCAACATGTGACCCTTTTGAAACAACAACATACCTAAAGGTGAGATCATGAAAGCCAAAATAAGCAATAAATAAGTATATTTACCTTAATATGGGATATTCTAATCTTCTGAGTCCTGTAGTCCAAAACACCAATGAGTTCCCTGTTAATAAACACCTTCAAAAGAGACAGCATCAATTGGAATAACACATTCTTCACTGCTTAACATTGAAATTCTCACTCTGTTCAAGACTGAGGGTCAAGACTGATAGGAAATGATCTTACAAGAGCTCTGTCTCGGACATGATTCCTGGAGTTGAGTTCTCCACCTGTATATATGTCAGTCTCATAGAGCGTGTAGCCATAAAACTGACCATTGTTGCCATTTGCTGGAAGATTCTCCATGTTGAGGGGATCATCAGCTCTGATACGCTATTGGACAAAAAGAAGGTCACGTGTCAAGGATACATCTCCAAAGTCAATGCTCTATAGCCCTGACAACACATTTTACTTTTACATTTTACTTTTACTCTCTTTTACTCTGGTTATAAATAACACAAAACAGAGTGCTTACGGTTTCCACACACTGAAGACTCTGCCACAGAGAAATGTAATGAGAAACAACCACAGGCTCATACACTCTCCTGCTCTGAACAGACGGTGGATCTAATAACAGCTCTTCTGATATAGATAGAAGCAGAATAAATGAGATATTCATCTCCGCAAATGCCATTTTAATCCATTATGAGATGAAAAAGACATGTAGAGAAATGTAGAAGGTATGACATGTAGAAAGGTACTGTTGTAGGTGCTCAGCAGGTTCCTCAAGAGATGGTATTTGACTGTGTAATCTCCGCTCTCGGTTAAAGGAGCATCATAATCTAGAAGGAATACAGAGGTGAATGTGACAAAATGAGCTTTCCTGAGACCCACATTATTTCACATAGTGTTAAAAAAACACTAAACCGTAGCTGCTCGTCTGTGGTTTGTAGGTGCCAAAGTCAATCGCTCCATTCATGAATCCAAAGCTGGATCCTCCATGAAACATGTAGAAATTGATGGACACACCACGATCTAGAAGCTCCCGCACTGTGGAGATCATTTCTGTCAAAACATACGGACGCAATGTCAGAGCCGACAATTACAAATACTGGATAAGATATCAAATGTATGCATGGCATGTATTGTGTTGCGTTATGTATACAAAGTGTGAATTTCTTTAGTTCAAACACTTTTGTCCTCAAAGCACACAGGATAGGCAGATTGTTTACCTTGTGCATCAAAAACATGATGAGGTTCACCCCAAACATCAAACCAGCCTGACCAATACTCCATTACCAGCAACGGCTTCTGTGGCTGCAACACAAATATTTAAGACTCAAATCGCTCATGTAGATTTATTATTTTTCAAAAGTGCTTTATTCAGGGAGATTTCACAAGATTCTTCTTTCTAAATGCAGATATACAGGCATTTTAACGCAGTAGTCACTTAATAAATAAATACAATTGTAAAAAGGTGAAAATATTTTATAATCAAACCTCGCTTTACTGACCTGCAATTCTGCAAGATGCTGTACATCACCGTAAGACAATTTCTGTAGGTTGACTGCCTGCAAGACTTTATCACATGATGCAGTCATTTATAATCTTAGCAGAACACTGTCACTCAGTTTTATTCACACAGTAAAGTCAATATCTATAGTTACAAGGAAACGTTTTTAAAGTGTTTGGTTTGATCAGTCATAAATGTTAGTTAACCCAAAAAAAAAATTCTGTCATCATTCACTTTGCTTGTAACCAAGCAGATCTTGGCCACCATTGACTACCACAGTAGGAGATCTAACTTTATAATTTTTGTTTTTTTGTTGAACACAAAAGAAGATATTTTGGAGAATGTGCAGCAAAACGTTCTGGGCACTTTTGACCACAATTGTCATTTTTCTACTAATGGGGTCCAAGAACTGTTTGGTTACAAGCATTCGTCCAAGTATCTTTCTCTGTTTTCAATCAAACTAAGAAATGTATACAGGTTTAGAACTAGAAATGGAGTAATTCATGACAAAATTTTCATTTTTGGGTGAACTATCCTTTTAATGTTTTTGACTTATTAGTTTGTCTATAATAAAAAGAGATTCAATCACACATTTAAAGTGACCAATGCAGAATACTAGGTTATCTTGCATGGTTTACTATTAACTTTAAAAATGTGAACATCCAGAAAGCATCAGTGACAGGGATTAGGAATAATCATCAAAATATGAAAACGAATTTACATTTCCCTCATGCCATTCTAGATGTATATATCTAAGGTTCTTTCATTTATTTTCTTTTTTTTTGCCTTTACTGTTGGCAGGAGAGTGAAGAGTTGACAGGAAAGTTTATATTGGGGGTGATAAAGATTAAAGAGGGGGTGTGGGATCGGGACATGACCCGGTTGGAATCAAATTTGGAAAAGCCAACAGCTGTACTTTAAAAGCAATACTGCTCTGACAACAAATTATCAACTTTATATTAACAGCTGTCATGTTTTCTTCTTATTTGGGGGTCAAGATGGCAAAGAAGAAAGAAATCTGATATGTTGTTATATTTCTATGAACTATTCTTTTAGGAATGGTCCAAAATGAACGGATGTCCATAAGGTACCTCCATCAACCCCTCCACACTTCAACCCTTCCCGGTTATCTGATGTCAGGAGAAGTTCTGAAATGCCCCGGGACAGTAATGCCTGTTGATTTAGAGTAATCATGTGTTTGCATTCAAAGCATTGAATTGAAAGTAGGGATACTCCGATACCATTTTTTAAAGATCGAGTATGAGACCGATATTCATTTGTGGTACTAGCCAAAACATTTTGTGAGATGGCAAATTTAATTTCGAGTACGAGTACATGAGCTTCGTAACGGGCTCGATACCGATACTGGTATCAGTGCATCCCTGATTGAAAGTCATAAGCATTGGCTTATTGATAAAGATCTGTACCTCTTTGATGAACGACAGATACTGGTCATCTTTTGCATAGGAACCATATTCATTCTCCACTTGAAGGGCAATAACAGGACCCCCTCTTTTAAACTGCAGGGAGAGGCGTAAATGTCACGCGACAGTGACATAACCGAAAATAAACAAGCCAACCAATCAACAGATGCGTTACCTGGAGCGGTACGATTTTCGGAATGAGTTTATCAAAGTATGAATTAATGGCAGTTGTGAACCCGGAGTAAATTGTTCTTAGTTTCATTTGTTTGTCTTGAAGTAGCCAGCTGGTTAAAAAAAGACAAAACATGAATGTAATTAAAAATTTTAACTTATTAATAAAGCAAAGATAAAGAAACACATTCACTTCAAACATTGCTACACATTTACATATTACAGGTGAGCTTCTTACCTTGGTAACCCTCCCAGATCCCATTCGGCACATATGTACGGCCCTGGACGAAGAATAACACACAGGCCTAATTCATCTGCAAGACGAATGTATGCCCTTGAAACAAGCGATAAATAAATGAAATTAAAATGCAAATTAATAAATTAATATTGGCAGAAAGGAAACATGACAAATAATACCTTTATGGCAAACATCGCTATTTATTTTTGGTGTGTTATAAAACCATTTGTGCTGGTTGTATTAGAAATTATTTGATCATAAATGATGTTGCTTTAATCAAATCTAATGTACAGTGACTACAATATTACAGCATTAAGGGAGTTTGACAACCAGCATCCTATGTATCTGCATAACACCTTAGCAACCACATAGCAGTACCCCGGCAACCAGCTAACTAGCACCTTAGAGACCAATTTTGTACTTCCAGAACTACTGTTTTCTTTAGCAAACTGAGAAATCTACATTAATCTTCTCTTAGGAAAGTTGACAGGTTTAGCTCACTCCAAATCCAGCTCCTCGTGAAACACATAAACTCCTCTTTCAGGTTCATGCAGATTCCACGGCACATACCTGAAAGATAGATCTGATTCAATACTTCAATAAGATCTGAACAGAATAAGACGTCTATCACACAAATAACCTTGAATATGTCTTACGTGGTGAGAGTGTTGAGACCACAGGCCTTGAGTTTCAGTAGCCGGTCTCTCCAGTGAGCCCTGGGGACCCGAAAGTAGTGGATCGAGCCGCCCAGGATCCTAAATGGTACTCCCTCTAAAGTAAAGTGGGTCGAGTTTGCACTCAGTCCTTCTCTCTCTGACATTTTCTGCAAAAGCCACACAATTCAAAACTATTTTCTAAGCTATTAACATTATGTACAGCTATCTTCTTAGTAGAATGAAATATCATCATCAGATGTTTTACTTAAATGTAGCAAACTATACACATAGGGGCGGTTTCCAGGACAGGGATTATCTTAAACCAAGACTAGGCCTTAGTTAAATTGGGATATTTAAGCTGTTTTAAAAAACATACCGTACAAAAAACATTACTGGTGTGCATCGCGAGACAAAACTATGGCAATGATCTTTTTTAAGATATGTCAGTTTAAGTTGTTTTCGATCAAGACACCTTTAACATTTAAGATAGTCAGAGGACTAGTTTTAAGCCCTGTCTGGGAAACTGCACCATAAAGTAACAACAAAGTACAAATGAATATTATTAAACAAGCTCAAACTCTTACCTTACATATACAAAGAAATGACAGTGGTAGAGAAATGAGCTGTGGAAGCAGTGAAGCTGTGGAAACAGTACCAGCCGGACCAAAGACAAATCAATGAAGCAATGCCCAGAATGGTTTGATACAAAGAGAACAATGTGGCCTTTGTTGCAAAGAGCAAACAAACATATTGCCCTACTGTTGTTGTGGTTTGTGGGAAGGGGACTTTTTAACAAAAGTAAAAACTAAATAGACGGCCTGTTGGCTATAACTTTTCTGTTGTTTAAACTTGGCGAAGTGATATGGAACCGTAATGCGGTCAGCAGACCTGGAACACCTTCACGTTCTACCCATAGAACGTTTGTCAGATTGAAGCATTCAAAATCCCTGGTATAACATAACTTATAATGTTTACAATTAGCAAATTTATCGTGCAGTTTAAAATAATGTGCCTATATGAGTGTAAATGTAGACTCGGAGTATGATCCAGAGCTGACGCCATCTAGAGACCTCCCAGGGTCGGTGTCATCTCCTCACAGGTGTTGGGTCATTGGCACAAATTATCACATAAATGTGCTGCAAATGTCATCACGGCACGGATTCACACAGGGCTTAGCTTAGGCCAGGACTATGCCATAGTTCAATTAGGATATTTATGTTGCTTTTACATTTATAAAAATGCATTAGAAAATTATTACTATTGTGCATCTTGAAACAAGACAATGGCACTGATATATTTTAAAGTGATAGTTCACCCCCCCAAAACAAAATTTGGTCATCGTATCGACCCTCATGTCATTTCAAACCTGTATGACTTTCTTTCCGCAGAACACAAAAGAAGATATTTTATTATTTGACACCCATTAACTTGCATTGGTTGTGTCCATACAATAAACGCCCTGAAGTGATGAGCGCTGGTGATGTTTGGTTACCAACTTTCTTGATTAGGATAAAAAATGATGGGGCATGTTGTCACATATATGAGGTAAGCCCTAAAGGGGCTATATGTCCTATATGTATAAAGCCCTATATGTTCAAACAAACCATATAGGCCTATTACCAAAATGAAATGAAGAAGCCATTATTATAATCAGCTTTATTTTAAAAAATGAGTAGCACACAGAGAAATATTGCTAAAAAGACATTTGGATTTCATTTGTAGCCTAATTGTGACTAAAATTGCTTTAAGGGTCTAAAGAATCATTATACAATATATATACGTATATGTGTATAAATAGAAGTTACGGGGTTCAATTCTTCAATGTTTTTCTTTTTTACAATTTTGTTCCTTTACAGAAAATGCATTTTAATATGTAAATAAAGAAGAAAATGTATTACATAACACAGAAAATTACAAAAATGTATATTGTTATGAAACCTCGTGAATATGACGATGATATCATCAGCATCAATCACGTTCACGCGCGCATCATTACAATTTAAAATAACGGACGCGACTGTCAGTCGTACACTTCGCTTGTTTACCGGCATCAGAAGAGTTCGTCCTTCACCTTTCAGTGAGTGATATCAACTTGTTTACAGGAAAGATGCAAGTGAAAGGCGAAGAAACGCCTAGAAAGGTGTCCCGTTGGATAATACATCCACTGAGTCGCACCAGGTAACCGGAGCAATCTCATTTTATTAATAAAACACAACCACATTTAACCAAAATCCTGCACCGTGTTTCTGGGAAGAGTGTTATTTATAAAAAACAGGTCAGGGAACAAAAAAAATGTATCAATGCAAATTTTATGAGGTAAAATCACGAAAGGCATTCATTCCTTCCACTGGAAAAAGGACCCTGGACTATTTGTTGTTGGGCGGTTGCAGCGCTGTGACGCGCATTCTCCTTGGGTGCTGCGGTGACTGCTGTGTTTTATTCAACGGTCCCAAATATTGTGATAAATTCATGAGCAAAAATTCACTTGTGATATCACACATGACAGAAATATTTGTAGTAGTCTGTGCTTCTGAAGGAAAACGTGAAAATAAAATCACCTCTTTAAAGGAATTCAACTTTAGTTTAGTTAAAGACCCAGGCGTTATATTAGACAGCAACCTGTCATTTAAAAACCACATCTCAAATGTCACAATAACAGCCTTCTTCCACCTTGAAATGTTGACAAATTATGAAATATTTTATGTCTTGCTGACGCAGAAACTCTTATTCATGCATCTGTGACCTCAAGACTTGACTACTGTAATGCTCTTCTTAGTGGTTGTCCTGCATCTTCAATAAACAAACTACAGTTAGTTCAGAATGCAGCTGCCAGAGTTCTAACCAGGTCAAGAAAATAAAATCACATAACCCCAATTTTATCATCCCTTCACTGGTTACCCATTACACTGCAAAAAATGACTTTCTTACTTAGTCTTTTTTTCTTGTTTTCCAGTAAAAATGTCTAAACATTCTTGAATCAAGAAGCATTTTCTTGATGAGCAAAATGACCTTAGAAAATAAGTCTTGTTTTAAGTAAAAAAATATGAAATTTCAGTGAATTTGTGCTTAAAACAAGCAAAAAATCTGCCAATGCGGTAAGAAAAATAATCTTGAATTGAGTGACTAAGGAAAAGGTCAACCTTAATTCAAGATTATTTTTCTTAGCCCATTGGTAGATTTTTTGCTTGTTTTAAGCACAAAATCACTGAAATTTTATATTTTTTTACTTAAAACAAGACTTATTTTCTTAGGTAATTTTGCTCATCAAGAAAATCCATCTTGATTCAAGAATTTGTAGACAATTTTACTGGAAAACAAGAAAAAAAGACTAAGCAAGAAAGTCATTTTTTGCATTGTAGGTATCGTATTGATTTAAAAATTCTTTTAATGACTTATAAAGCCTTAAAGGGTTTAGCCCCTACCTACTTATCAGAGCTTCTATCACATTACAACCCATCACGCTCTCTAAGATCTCAAAACTCAGGACTTTTGATAACACCTAGAATAACTAAATCCACCAAAGGGGGTCGAGCTTTCTCATACGTAGCACCTAAGCTCTGGAATAGCCTTTCCGATACTATTCGAGGGTCAGACACACTCTCCCAATTTAAATCTAGATTAAAAACACATCTTTTCAGCCAAGCTTTCACTAATGCATAGTAAATGAACAGCAGCTACGCTAATTATTCTCTTTCTCCCCCCTTTGGGATGCCCGCCCCGAGGTAGGGAGAGTTCCGCCAGGCCCAGATGGACGTCATATGCCCCTCCCGACCTAGAGACTACGCCAGCTGCGGACTGACTGACCATCCCAGCTCCATCTAAGGCAACTCCATTACCACCCAAGAGAAAGGCGACCATCCCAGCTCAGACCATTCTATCCCCAACAAAGAGCGAAGACGGACAACTTGTCACATTAATGCTAAAAGTTACAATGCTTGGTATTTAATGCTAAACTACATCACATGTCAGCAGTTTGAAGTTATAGCTGCATTCGGTGGCCCTGATTTGGGGGTTGCTGGACGGGTGTTCGTGGGGGGGGCTCGTTGGTTGTGGTTGGGGGAATTTTATTTGTTGGGGCTGTGTGGGTCTGGTTTGGTCTTGTTTTGTGGTCGATGTCAGACAGCAGAGGAATAAGGTTCCAATATGCCATTACTATTTTCCCTGGTTGTTCCTCTGTTTTTTGGTGTCGATCGTGGAGTGGGACCGAGCTGGACGTGCATTGTTTCAGCGAGTGGGATTACCTGGGTCGCGGGCGGTGGGCTCTCCCTCTTCCTCGCGGATGTTTGCTTGGTGACTTGGTCGGGGTCACTGAGAGCAGCTATGACACGTCAGAGGGGATCTGGCCCTCCCGGCTGAGCCTGGTTTCTCCCAAGGTTTTTTCTCCATCAAACAATCATTGGAGTTTGGGTTCCTCGCCACAGCAGGGCTGTGTTGGCTTGCTCACCGGGAGACTGCATCTATTAATTAATTTATTAGATATTATCTATTAGAATGATCTTGCTTGTTCTATAAACACTTTGCACTGTGCTGTGTTTTACCTCTGTGTTTTCTTATTTGCTCCTGTAAAGCTGCTTTGGAACAATGCACATTGTGAAAAGCGCAATATAAATAAACTTGAATTGAATTTAGTTAAACTCCCCCTGTGGTGAAAATCGCCTTTTGAATAATTATGTCCATGTGGTGGTTTTAACATGCTTTAAGATAAACCATGTGCATATTCAATATTTTAATCCATGGCAGAGTACTTTCTCCATAAATCTGCAGTTTACCAAAGATGGTTTAAAAAATGCAGTTTAAAACTGCCTCTGTTGACAACATCAGAACTCTGTAACCAATCACGTTAACAGATTTGAGGCAGAGATATGTAAGGATGGTGCATAGACTCCGCACTGAAACAATCACTGTTGTTCCAGCTCTGCTTTTGCAACACAAGCACACGCTGCTCACACATCAAATGAAGCATCTATGGTGGCTACAGTAATCAATACAAATGTTACATTTAAGTTATTTTAAGGCAAGAATAAATTATTATCACTGAAAACCTTTTACAGATGCTATTTAAATGCTTAAAGGTGAGTTTTAAGTGATACAATTGTTGAATGCAGTGGGACTTTACGTGAACCAAGCAATATACAATAGATTTTTCTTTTTCTTGCAGATATGTCTACATCCTCTTCATGGTCATCCTTACAGTTGTCAACTTGGTCACAATCCCCATGGACATGGCTTTTGCTCAGGATATCCATGGAACAGCACACAAGTTTTGGATATCTTTTAATGTGATCTCAGACATATTCTTCTGTTTAGACATCTTCGTAAATTTCCGAATGGGATTCTGCAATGAAGATGATCAGGTAGGAAACTGTGGGGTAACAGAGCGTTCTGGGTAAAAAACTATTAATTTTCTCTTCAGAGAAAATAAATTAAAACTAAAGCTTTAAAGTAGCCAAATTCCTGATGAACGTCTACAAGTCTTCTAATACTGCCAGACATTTGACATTTTCACATTTTTATACTGTTAAATTTATGTTTTTTTCCGTCCAGGTCCCCATTCTTGATCCTAAGGTGATAAGGAATGACTATTTAAGATCCTGGTTTGTTGCAGACCTGCTGGCTGCATTTCCGGCGGACATCTTCATTGTTATTGTGGCGAGTTTGCTTATTCAGCCCTATAAATAACAGTCAAATTGATTATATCAACTATTTTACCTCTTACGATAAAAGCATGTTTGATTTGATTCAGGAAAACTATCACGTTGACACGAGCTCGCTGATGGCCTCAAAGTTGCTGAGGATCCTCATGTTTGCGAGGATTTTGAGCATGATACGTCTGTTCCGTGTGCCAAAGCTCGCCAGGTTTTTCTTGGGACTTGAAAGCGTAAGGAATAACCAGTTTCATGCATACAAAAGTGGAAATGTTTTGTTTGTTGTATAGGTGACTGATTTTAATGGTTGCATGGTGTTTTCGTACATGCTTGTAGGTTTCACATATCCGGCTCGTAGCAGTCAGAAGGCTCTATAGATCCGTCTGTGTAATACTGCTGCTGTTTCTTATTACGCACTGGAACGCCTGCATCCAGTTTTTCATATGTGTGCTGGTTGAATTTCCACCTGATAGCTGGGTCACTCAAGAACACCTCCTGGTACATCTCAACTCGCTTTTTTACTGACTGTGTAGGTATTTAACATGGTGAGAAGTCATGTGAATTTAATGCCTGTTTTGCTCTTTTTTTGTCACATTACGCAGAATGCCTCAATCGGAGAGAAGTACTCTTCGTCTTTCGTTCGAGCATTCTGCCAAATGACCCAGACACCATACAGATTTTTTGACCATGCGACACGTATGTCACACTTCAAACATTTATGCATTCGAAAAACTTAAATGGAGATGCTTGCATATAGGTGAACTCAGGGCTTTGACAAAATCCTTAACTCTAAAATTGACCTTGTGAAAGAAAGCAGCATTTTTTGCATCGGCAAGCAGTGCTTAAAAACGCTGTAAAAAAATGTAATAATCGAGTTTGCATTGATGTGGTTCTCTGATTTGTAGGTATTGAAGAACAGTGGAGCGCCATCATAAATATTCTGATTGGCTGGTCGATGATAATTGCACTTGTTGCTTTGGGCATAGCAGCATTTGCAGCTAGAAAGGCGAACGTAAAAGAGGTGCTCTTTTGTAACATTTGCTAATTTTTTATAAATAAACTGAAGGTACGTCAGATAATGTCATGCCATATTTGATATGTTATATCTGTAGCTTGAAATTTTCGAGCATCTGCCCAAGGCTTTGCGCGAGCGTGTCATTGCAGGCTACACATGGCAACAGAAAAAGAGCTCTCTTGGCCTCGTCCAAGAATCACTAAAGAAGGTTTGTCAAAGTTGAGACATTTTAAAATTATTTTAAAATGTGAACTGATGTGTGAAGTTCTACCATTTTTATTTGCTTCTTGTTTTTATTATAGAGATTCAAATGTTGTCACTGACCAATCAAAATGAAATGTTCCAGAGAGCCGTGTGATAAATGTGTATCTTCTAAAAGTGTAGGAGTAAATTAGCATATAAAGCTCAAAGCTAACAGACATTTCATGTTTCATACTGTAGGATGTTATGGAAGTCATGTGCCCAACCCTGACGAAGGTAGGGATGTTTGCTAGCAGCGATGTCACGCTGATTGAGGCCGTTCTGATGAAGCTGGAGTACGAAATCTTCCAGGCAGGCGACATCATCATCCGTCTGAAAGGTCCAGCTGACAGGATGTTCTTTATTGAGGATGGACGGGTACTTGAGGAGACCAAGTTCTTCCAGCAGGAGCTCTCATGTGGAGAATACTTTGGAGGTGGTGTATGAGAAACCTGCTGCACTTTGATTCAGTTTGAGGAGTCGTCTCAAGAACTTTACAGAAACTTGCATTATATCTTCAATTTTAGTTCATAGTTATGTTTTGTAGCAAATATATATTGAATACTTTTTCTCCTAGTTTTGATTTCTCCTTTATGTCTTTACAGAGATCTGTTTGCTCTTGGGAGGACGGCAGCCTGCTCAAGTTCGTGCCTTAAGTTCCTGCACACTTTTTTCCCTGTCTGTGGACAAGCTGCAGGAACTTGAGAAGAGCTTTCCAGATGTGCTGAACGATCTGCGGGAAGCGGCTCATCTGCACCTTTCAGATATCGAGCGTAAGGAGCCTTTTTCAAAGCAGCTAGGCTGGGAGTAGTGTAAAAAAAGAGTGGAGTGGCTATTAAAAAAGATCCTGTTTGAAAATTTTTGAAATTGAAAAAACAATGGGAGTCTGTCTAGAGTGATGTTCAAAACAAAGCTCAGATGTTGGTGTAAGCTTCATCTTATGTTGGTGTATTATGTATGCTTTGACTCTCTGTTTGTGTGCTTTACAGAAGGTGCTGTGGAGGAAGAACAAGTGTGAAGAAGATCAAGTTTTAAGTAATTTATGTTTAGCAGGTGGATTATTTTGTAGAATGAAATGTAGTAAGCCACCTAAATGTAGACTTTGATTCTATGTAAATTTTTATGTTTTATATTTATATTTACTCTTATTTACTTATATTTATAAAAAATGATAATATTTATTAATATATTAAATGTTTATATAATATACTCTCATACATTGATATGCTGTCATACATAAATTATGTTTTATTAACAAAGTTCGGGAGGAACCTAAGCATATAATCAGCCCGCTAGTCTATCATCAGCAATCAGATATAGCTCGAGCAAGTGACCTCATCACTATCATCTCGGCTGGTACATCACCAGCAATCACAGCATTTACACTATCAGCTCAAGCAAGCTCCATCATAAATAGACAAGCAGTCTTACCTGATGCATCTCGCAAGTTTGACATCCCTCCTCCACCCCTGCTCCTCTCATTTTCCTCTCAGTCCCGCAGGACCCCCAGGGGCGGGTGTTCTGGGCTCGAGCTGGTTCCGAGCCCGGCGCGCTTGCCCAAGCCAGGGTAGAGTGCTTCGGGTTCGGATAGACCCGGTGAGCTCGGAGCCCACTCCTTGCTCAGCACGCCAAATACGCATAACCTTCATACCCATGCTTTACCAATTCATCCTACAACTTAGCTGCTTATCTGCGAGGGTGAACTCGTGAAATATCACATATCTAGGCCTGCATCCATACATGTGCGGGACTATATTTTATAGATAAGAAACACACACTTGTCTCTGAATTTTTCGGCTTTGTTGATTCTTGTTAATACTCGTGTAAACATTTGGAGACATTTAGTGGTTTGCCCCTTAGGGTTCAAGTCACAGTTTTGGACGTTTGAAAATTTAAAGCAGTATTTTTCCTCTCTTTTAATTTGACATCTTTTGAAGATGAAAATACTTTTGCCAAAACTCAGATTTCTGGCAGGTTCTGTTTGTCTGGAAATAAGAAACGGTTCAAACAAGCTGGTATATTTCTTTTGTAAGGTAGCAGTGGGTGGACAGAAATTTGTGGGATCAAAGAATCCACCCGCACCCGATTTACCACCCGCACACAAACTCTGTTTACTCTGGTGTTAATATCTGTTTCGGGTAGTTGCTTCATAGCGAGCAGCACTAAACTACATGTGCAAATGGGTCCAACATTTTCACAAAAACACCAACCAGAGCCAGATGAGAAATACGTATTGTATGTAGTGTAAATGCTTATTCATGTACATGTTGATCAGATTAGCTGTAATTGATCTTAATATCAACCATTACAGAACACGAGTGGATGGTATAAAATGGATTTCTATTGCTGTTGGCGAGTGCCACCTTTGCTTATGCTATGCACATTGGATAACAGATGTTCAGCCATCAGGAAATGGAGCAAGGAGAAAGTCATCAGTAATGACTGTAGGCAGTGTTAATGACAGCCAATGATCATTCAACAGCAGCATTCCTAGATTATTTCTGATAATAAGAAAGAGAAACCGAGAAGATCCTACTTGACCAATATTTTGAATTTAGACATGTGGTTTGTTAAAATGCGACCCAACTAGAGGACCCATTTAAAAAAAAAATATTTAATAAAATTAACATATAACATAAATTGTATTAAATCGTTTATTTAAAACAATTATCAGACAGTAAAATAATAATACAAATTAATATTAACACAAATAAAATAAAATATAAATACTTATATTATTAGTATTATTACTTCTACTACTGAAGCACCAGCAACGAACGTGTAAATTAAGCATTATCAAAATCCTGAAAACGACGATCAGCAATCGATGTTAAGCAATATTTAGGATTAAAGGGTTAAATAAATAAACACACAACATCATGGTAGATCGATTTAACTCGCTCGACTTTCGAAGCAACGTCGTCAAGACCCTTCGGACAATTGAACATGGATTTATCATAGTAAAGGAGTGGTAACCCGTTTCTTGCAGACTAATGTGGATGCCCAATGTTTTACACAATGTCATGGTTATAAAATATGGTTTCTGCTGTAAAGCGTAGTTGATTTTAATAACGACAATAAGGCTCATAATTTATCTCTTCACTGTATTTGCTCTTAAAAAAGTAATGTCAGGATATCTGACGTTTTGCTGTTGACATGTTACTAATTCTCTTGAAATAGTCTTTCAAGTAACATTCAAACTTTTCCTTTGACACTAATATGAATGGCATTTAAAACACAAATATTAAATCATCGAGGTATAGAAAGAAACATTTATTCAATTTCAATTCAATATAATGTTCTCTTATAGACGACAATGTTAACAATGTTTGTCAAAGTTGTACCAACTTTTTTGGTACAACCCTGAACCAGAAGAACTACAACTGTAGTGCTGATTCGTATCAATCTGCATTACGTAATAGGGGGTTGTAGTTTTTAAACATTAGTCTTTTTCATAAAAGTGGAAGTTGCAAATATTTACTGGGGAGCATAGTGAGAGGTTTGGGGGGATAAAAAACAACCATGTAATCAGAGTTTAAATGTGTAATTGTTAAATGGGTTCAGGAACAGGGCTTGATGGGCAGTGCTTACACATACATACTACCTGTTGATGGTCCCAACAACCAATTACAAAAAATAAAAAGAATCTGATTGGATCGGGAGTCATCTCTTGGATTTGTATCTGTGATAACCATGCGGATGAGTAATAACAACATTCTGTCCCTTCTGTCCCATATCTATGAAGCTGATAACGCCCATTCAATTGAGTGATAACATGCGAAGCGAGTGTTTTAGCTCCTCCAAACCACCTTAAATCTTCCTACATGGTCAGGATCGTATAACGTTTTAGTACCAATATCCCTCGGTCTATAATGTTTCCTACATGTACTGTATCTCCGAAAATGACATTAGTATGAACATCTAGATGACAGTCTCCACATCAGATTTGTGGCTTATTTGTACCGTGGGATGAATTGTTAATAAGATGTATATCATCATTACTGTTCATGACCTCAACTCAGCGAGCTTTTTAAAAAAACAATTCAGCTTGGATTTTTGCTAAAATGTATATTTTGTAAGTAATATTGCAGTGTTGTTTCTATTCAATGCATTTCAAACACAACCCTGCTAACTGATTCTCTGTATAACATGTGGTTATATATATGGTCCGAATATATTTAGATGGTTCTACATAAAGTCATTATTTATGCTACACTGTCAGTATTAATCTGTGTACAGCAAGTAACTTTCGTATATCTTTTTTTATGTGAGACATGGTGTGACTATGACTTCTGATGTTCCAAAATGTAGTTCAGGTTGAATCTCAACGCGCTCAGTTCTCTCTTCCTCTAAGGGTTGATGAGCCAAAGACAACTCGATAGTCTGAAAAATCCCATTTGTATTTCTGTTAGCATTTACACATATATACTTTATATACATATAAATCTACAGACATCCGTTGCATACATAATATCTAAAAGTATGACAAATCAGTAACAAAAGAGAGTAAAATATGAGAGCATATGGTATCACAGATAACAATCTATCTATTTCATTCAATACCTGTTGGGCATAGTCACTGTAAATAGCCTCTGCCAACAAGATGGACTATTTGCACTTTTTGTAAATAGACACTACATCATTTTTTGTTTTTTAGTTTTTCTGTTAATTTAAGTTACATCTTTAGCAATTCTTGTTATATAACATTTTGTCATTTAATTTGTATGTGCAATATATGTTTGTCTTATAATGTCAATAAAAATTGTTTTAATTGAATTAAACTGAAATAACGTCTGTGCGTGTGTGTGCGTGTGTGTGTGCGCGTCAGGGTCTCTTGCTATTCATTAAACATATATAGGCTACATATACAGTTGTGCTCAAAAGTTTACATACCCCTGGCAGAATCTGGAAAAACTGAAACATTTGGATGAATAAGAGGATTTTTTTAATGAAGGTTTATTTTAAATTTAGTCCTGCCCTGAGCAAGTTATTTCACTAAAGAAATGTTAACATAAAGTTCACACTAAAGAATAATAACAGAATTTCTCAAAATAGCCCAGTCCAAAAGTTTACATACCCCTGATTCTTAACACTGTATGATGTTACACCCACATGACTTTAATGTTGTTTACATACCCCTGATTCTTAACACTGTATGATGTTACACCCACATGACTTTAAATGAATGGTGTTGACTTTGATGGCAGAACTGAATGTTTCTATCTATTGTAATAGTTGTGTATGAGTCCCTTGATTGTCCTCAATGTAAAAAGAAGAATCTCAACATCATACAGTTACTGCTGGACATGAGTCAAATATCAAGAAATGCTTAAAAAGAAAAGATTGTGGAGGACCTGTGTGATTGTTTTGAAGATCAGTGGACAGTTTAATGACTCATGACCAACAAGAAACCCTTAAACAACTATGACTAAACATAAAAACTCTCATTGATTGTTTAGGTAACATCATACAGTCTTAAGAATCAGGGGTATGTAAACTTTTGGACTGGGCTATTTTGAGAAATTCTGTTATTATTCTTTAGTGTGAACTTTAGTGAAATAACTTGCTCAGGGCAGGACTAAATTAAAAATAAACCTTCATTTTCAAAAATCCTTTTATTCATCCAAATGTTTCAGCTTTTTCCAGATTCTGCAAGAGGTATGTAAACTTTTGAGCACAACTGTATATATATATATATATATATATATATATATATATATATATATATATATACATATATACCCACGCACACACACACACACACACACACACATATATACATACATACACACATATACTAAAAGTTTGGTTCCAAATTGAGACTCCATTTTTTACTTTTTTCAAAAATCATGTTTTTTATTATGTTATAAGGTTTTTATTGTATTTTTTGAGTCATTATGGCTTAAATCAAAACTAACCAATTGCAGTTTGATTGATATTAATTTGACTGCAATTGTGCAGTGATATATTAAAATAAAAAATAAAAATTTAGCCTTTTTTCACCTGGTGAATTGTGGTTTTCTCATACTTGTGTCACTTTAAGTTCTTATCTTATTATCACATTGCAGCGTCTAGATCACCTGTTTAAATCACCCATTAAATATTGATCAAGCCATGATTTAAATAGAACTGAAATATGACACTAAGGGCCAGGTCTTTTGTAATTAACGCATCTGCTCAAAGACGTGCAGCCGTTCAGCGGCTTCCTTTGTTGCAGAGTCGGCTAGTCTTACCACTAAGCATACCCTTTAAAAAAGTCACTTTTACATGAGTAATTATTCACTTAGTGTTAACACAACCTGCTGCCTATAATTAACTATGGAACCTGAATGTACCTTGGTAAAATGTTATTTTTTTTACCTTTTTAAAAACCTGTTAAAAACGACTACATTTATATGGTTATATTATATAACTTTCAGCATAGTTAATGTAGTGATATTTTTGTATATTTTACATGATTGAAGATATTTTGTTAATGCCAATTATTTCTGCAAAATAAAAGGATGTTAACTTGAACTTTGTGGTTATTAAGGTTGTGTGAATGTATGGGCTATAATTTGTGTGGATGAAGGACCCCTCAAAAGGGGTAAAGCCCAGAGGCAACTTACAGATAATGCGGTCCTGTATATAAAACACTTTTTAGGTTAGCTTTTAACCATAATATTATGGGTATTTGTGATAAAATTGCTCAAACATTTGAACATAAACATAGCTTGTTTATAATGCAAAACACGTGCTGTAAAGACTATGTGCAGCCTTCCTACAACGTGTAACTTGAAGATAAAATTTTACTAGAATTAAGATAAAATGGCAAAAGCATGATTTTGCTAAATCAACTTTATATATATATTATTTAAATTTACAACAAAAAAAAAAACCCATTAATTGCATGTATTTTGGGTTTTGTTTAATTTATGTGTGTATGTGCTTTCAGAACCTGCAATACATCAGCAAATCGGCTAAAAATGTGTAATGCCGCTGCACATCTTTGGAAGGTATTTATTTTTTCTGCATATTCTATATTTCTATTTCTGCAAATACTTTTTAAAAGTGTAATATAACAACAAATGTAAAAGTATTAATATGCTTATTTGTATCTTTCTTTCAGGAAACTTCAGGGATAATAATCAGTTCAAAAGTAACCAACGATAATGATGCTGTAAAGACAGATTGTGAAATGCACATCCCCTCCTTGGTAATTTGTCTGTCTGTTTATTCAGAAAGCCTTGTTTTGGTATTTTGTTTCTGTGACTTTTTGTCTAAGAAAAAAATTATTGCTGCAGGATACTGTACAATGAATCATATGCATTATGTAACATGACAGCCACCTGTCACCTTATAGATTCCAGTTCCAGTTTTCTCATAATTCTTTTAAAGACAATAACAGGATATTGCTTCTGATTATTTAATATACAGTGTATTTACAATTATTATGAAGAAACTAATAAAAACAATTAATATGTTTTTTGCTGATGATCTATCAGTGAATTTATCTTACCAGTTATGGTTAGAGTTTAGCTTTTGAATAGGTAAAATGCTTTTTCATTATACCTTTGGAATGATTAGGATGGAAATGATATGGCAGACAGCAATTGGTTTCCACCTTTAGAGCAAGAAAATTACTGTTCGTCTCCTGCTGAAACGGCAAACTTCTTTTTTTCCTTAAATATCATTATATTTGTGGGTTGTATTTGTATTTATGTCAAATGCTTTGTATCTCTTACCTCCAGAACATGTTGGAGCCTAAACCTCAAATTGACACTGCAATTCCAAGTCATCTGGTAAAGTTTCCTGTGCCTCAGTGGTTAGAGCACGGCGCTAGCAACGCCAAGGTCATGGGTTTGATCCCAGGAATTGTCCATATAAACAAATGCAAAATAATGTATGCAATATTAATTGCTTAAAATATCTGCCAAATGCATTAATATATAGTCAAGACACTCCACAACTTAACAAAACCGTTTTTCCTGATCAGAAGGTCATTTCCTATGTATCATGAAGTAAAAGACCAAATTTACCTGTTCTATGTTTAGTTGCTAGTTATGATGTGTCTAACTTCAGGGCTCCTGCAAGATATTGACAACGGCTTAAAAAGATGACAGTCCTTGTGTGGAAAAAAGGCCTGAATCATCTATTATAAAAATGTTTACAAAACAGCTTTCTGCTTAAAACATTGAAAGAAAGCCTGACAGATTATTAAAAGAAAGGTCTTTCTTTAACCTTCTCAATATCTTATCTCACCCAAACAAGTAGCAGTTTGATAAGAAGGTACAAGTCTACAGATTACATGACAATATACACACCCCAAAACAGCACCAATTAGTTCGAGCTTTATTCAGTTCGAGCTTTATTGTCATTCCGCTACATGTGGGGACATACAGTGGAACGAAATGTCGTGCCTCACAGGACCATGGTGCTACATATATACAGGCATACATAACTATCCTGCTGATAGTTGACAATAAATATACTATGTTTAAGAAAAAAATGTTTACCTATAAATAAACAAAAAATACAAACAATACAAATGGTTCAGATGAATACTGTACATGTGGAAGAGAACATTGGGGGTCAAGCAGCTTGGCTGGGGAACAGTGCAGTGGGATTTGTTATGCATGAGCATGTAAACATACAAAATGTCCCTGAGTCTTTTGTGAGATTTGTACACACAGCAGTGTGTGAAAAGTGTCTAGTGCGCATAGAGAGGAGGGGGGGTGTGTGGTGGTCCTTGTTACGGGAGGTAGGGGATGGTTGTGTGTTGGGGCATCAGAAAGGGGCGGGGTGATTTGAGTTCAGGGCTCTTACAGCTTGGGGGAAAAAGCTGTTGAGAAGTCTGGCAGAGCGGGCTCTGATACTCCGGTAATGTCTTCCTGATGGTAGGAGCTGGAAGAGACTGTGGGAGGGGTGGGTGAGGTCCTTCACGAGGTTTTGCTGGAGCATCGTGTGAGAAAGATGTCCAGGATGGAGGGGAGAGGGGCACCGATGATCTTTGCAGCTGCGTTCACTCTCCGCTGGAAGCTAAGCTCCTTTGTCTTACTCACATTGAGGGACAGGTTGTTAGTGTCACACCATTTAGCCAGCTGTGCCACTTCCTCTCTGTAGTGCGTTTCATCATTTTTGCTGATTAGGCCTACCACTGTTGTGTCATCAGCAAACTTGATGATGTGGTTTGAGCTGAACTTGGCAGTGCAGTCGTGGGTCAGCAGCGTGAAGAGCAGCGGGCTGAGCACACAACCTTGTGGGGCACCTGTGCTCAGTGTGGTAGTGCTCGAGGTGTTGTGGCCGACTCGGACTGACTGAGGTCTTTCGTTTAGAAAGTCCAGGATCCAATTACAGAGGGAGTTTTTTAGGCCCAGCAAGTTTAGTTTAATTATGAGCTTTTGTGGGATAATTGTGTTGAATGCTGAGCTGAAGTCAATGAACAGCATCCTAACATAAGAGTCTTTATTTTCTAGGTGGGTAAGAGCCAGGTGGAGGGTGGAGGAAATTGCATCATCCGTAGAGCGGTTTGGACGGTATGCAAACTGGAGCGGATCGAGTGTGTCGGGGAGGCTGGTCTTGATGTTATGCATGACTAGCCTCTCAAAGCACTTCATAATGATTGGAGTCAGTGCTATGGGGCGATAGTCATTTAGACACAACACAGTTGATTTCTTTGGCACTGGTATGATTGTTGTGGATTTGAGACATGTGGGGACGACTGCCTGGCTCAACGAGGTGTTGAAGATATCTGTTAGGACATCTGTCAGCTGTGCAGCGCAGTCTTTCAGTACACGGCCAGGTATCTTGTCAGGGCCCGCAGCCTTGCGTGGGTTAATCCTAGATAGGGTCTTCCTTACGTCGGCTGGAGACAGATAGAGTGCCTGGTCGTTGGGAGGTGTGGGCAGTTTTTGTGCAGGTGTGTCATTCTGCATTTCAAACCGTGAATAAAAGTGGTTGAGTGCATCTGGGAGGGATGTGTCGTCATCACAGCCTGTGGCCTGTGGCAGCGGCTTGTAGTCAGTGATGGTCTGAATGGCTTGCCACAGGCTCCGTGTGTCTCTGCTGTCTGTGAAGTGATTGTTGATTTTTTGAGCATATGACCGTTTTGCATTTTTGATGCTGCGGGACAGATTTGCTCTTGCTGTTTTGAGGGCAGTTTTATCTCCTGATCTGAATGCTGCATCTCTGGTCTTTAGCAGCCCACGAGCCTCTGCTGTCATCCATGGCTTCTGGTTGGCACGTGTGGTGATGGTCTTCGTGACTGTCACATCATCAGTGCACTTTTGGATGTAGGCAGTCACTGTTTCAGTGTACTCCTGCAGGTCTGTGTGGTTGTTGTAGGTTGCTGCTTCTTTAAACATGTTCCAGTCTGTGTCCTGGAAGCAGGGCTGAGGTGGCATTGTCTGGCCATACTGTGATCTGCTTTTGATCCGGTTTGGCGAGTATGAGAACTGGTCTGTACGCTGGGATTAGCATAACAGAGATGTGGTCCGAGTACCCGAGGTGGGGGCGGGGTTCAGCTCTGTATGATTTTTTTTATTATTTCATGTAATAACTTTTCCTTAAATTGTGCGCTCTCTATGAGAAAAACGAAATTATCATTCATGTCACATACGTATTTCTATTACAGAATCACTTTTTTTCGTTCCAAGAAGTCATTGGAATTATTATTGTGTTACAGGTGAATGACAGGGACCCTGATACAAATTATATTTCTTCAGAGAGCAGTGAGGCAGAAGATGCATTCTTTCAATGCAGTTTGCCACAGGACCCATGCTTCTTTTTTATAAAAAAAATGTAAATGGTAAAATTCAGAGATGAAAACTACTTAACAGGCTTCAAGATTCTATATTAGTAATGCTGTTTATTCCAATTCCTAATTAACCTTTCTTATGTAACTTCATAGTTACAGGCTTACAACAGATATATTTTGCCTGTTAAGAGAAGAGAAAATGTTATTGTGAACATTTGTTTTGTTATGGTTTCAAAATGATAATACATCCTATTATTATCCCTAACCCTAACCATAACCCTAACATAAAAAAATAGTAATATGGCTGCCATAAATGGGGGAAAATTATTCTCCTTGGGGGACCATGCCCATTGATTTGGGCTAAAAAAAATGTTCTATTTAAATAAAGACTGTTTAAATAAAGATGTGTTACTTTTCTATTGTTCAGTTAATGTTTGAGGTATGAAATGTGCATTAAACTGCGACTTTATAGAAACATGTCTACATCCTGTATTCAAATATATTTTTGAAGTTCAAAGATCCCGTATTAGATCAAATATATGAAACCATATCTTTCAAAATTAAAATATTGCACGTGAACATGTCACATATATGTCTAATTTTAATATATCACTTAATTAAAAATACATATATCTCACATATATTCATAATTATATACATTCCATATATGACAATAAATGTATACATACATAAACATATATTTTATTATGGGGTGGACATATATGTCAATATATGAAATTGTTCCATTTTCTACTAGGTTTCACATATGGATTGGGCATATACAAAACATGTAATTCATATATGTATATTCAATATGTGCACATATATTACATTTCCGTTTAGCAAGAGGCGGTGGAAGTATGAGTGGTGGTAGTGTGCTGGGTGGGGTCGGTGAACTGTGTGAAGGCAGCGTGCTTGGTGCAGCAGCATGCTTGGCAGCTTTCCCTACATATTGCTCTTCCTTTATGGCAATGGCAATTCTGCTAGAAGGAAAGAGCTCAATATACTCCCTGAAACTCCCCTTGTTGTGGGCATGTTCTTGGGTGTCTTTGCTGCCACCTGTGGGGTCCCTCTTCATAGCTGCCACCAGGCAAGCAGCATACCCCACGGCATTTGTTTTCAAGAGTAGAAAAATGATAGAAGTCAGAACTGATCGGTTAGGTGTAGACAGAAGAGATGTGTTTTAAGCCGTCATAAATGCAGTCATGAAAATGAACTATTTTGTGTTCTAAGCATCTTCTCTTCTCTATTTGTTCGGTATTTTGGCTTCTGGTTTGTGCATTTTAATTCACTGAAATCCTACACAGTATGTTGAGCTAAATAATATATATTTGCCACTTTATTTTTGTTGATCAAAAAAGACTGACTTACATTGCAAACGTTGGTCAGAAGTTAATGAAATCTTGTCATCTTCTCCAGTCGTCTTCCTCAAGTCTCAATGGGCTCTTGACGTTAATTGGTCAATTCTTGGTTGTTACTGGTTGCTTTAGTTAAAATATTTAACCACAGTGGTCCGGACAGAACTATGAACTATTACTTATGGTCTGTGAAGAGCCATCTCTTCTCCATTTGTTGGTTGTTATTGTATCTGGTTTGTGCATTTCCATTAACAGAAATCCTAAAAGTATGTTGACTTTCAAAATCTGTCACATGTCACATGATCCAAACTGCATGTCTACTTCTCTTTAAAATAGATAACACGTGCATAGCTTCTGATGTCTGAACTCTATCAGGGGTTTAGAAAAATAGATGGTTCAATATTGGTGATAAATACATTCTCTCAGAGTTTATATCTCACATTTTGTCTGAAAATGTCACATTCATAACACTGGAACACTCCATTCACAAACAGTCAGAGTGATGTGTCTCACTCAAAACTCTCAAAACACTTAATTTTGAGAAATGTTGAACATGGTTTTGTATCCATATAATGAAAGTCAGTGGGGTCCAATTTTGTTTGAACATTCTTCAAAATATCTATTTTTGTGTTTTGCAGAAGAAAGTAAGTCACACAGGTTGGAAAAGACATGAGGGGGAATAAATTATGAAAGAATTGTCATTTGTGGGTGATCTTTCACTTTAAGCATATTAAATTGTCTTGGATTGGCTGTTCGTCATATATTTTTTATATGTATTTTAAACGACATTTTAGAATTATGTAAAGATTTACCTGTTTTACGCATTTGTACACATACTGTACCACAATTCAGGGCAAGGCAAGAAATATTTTAGGTGGTATATACTGTATACTTTTTGTTGTTGATGTTAAGGATTGTTAATGATTCGTAAAAGTTATTGTTAACCATGCAATCAGTAGCAAAATGCATTAAAAGTACATCATTATGGAACTTACTGAAAGTTGGTGGACAATATCTACCACACTCTGGTAAAATAGGCCACCACATAAAATCACATTTTTATTTTCATTCTGGATGACATTAGGATAACAATTTTCTCAGAACAAAGATCACAATTCTCTCAAGAGTTGAGAAACTTATTTCTCTCTCTTTTATTACCAGTGTAATATAAACAAATCATACATAAAGAACAAAATAATGTAAAATGTACAATTGAGGATTCATCCTGATCATAGACATAAGACTCAAGTTACACAATTCAAATTTGACTATCAAGTCTAAAACATTCACCATGTGCAATTTGCAAGTGTATAAAATCACATGAAAAGCAGCATCATCACAAATTACCACCCAAATTACTGCGGTAAAATATTTGGTCAAAAACCTAGAAATAGCCTAAAACATAATAATAAAAAGCACAGCAGTTCCACTTTGTACAATCATAAACTGGTAGGCCTACACATTATGTTTTCCTGTAGCTTAGTGGTAAGAGCATTGCGTTAACAACGCAAGGTTGTGGGTTCGATCAGTCTGGGTTTGTGCAAATTTGTAATAACAACTGATAGTGTTTTGCATTGCATCATTTCTGACAGCCTCATCTGTCAGAAATGACATGACTCATTGCTCATTTCCTTCATAAATGACAATTATGCATGACACCTGCATTCCAGTGTTTCCGACGAGATTTTCTTTAGACTCTTTTACTCTAACGTCCTATCCCACAAGAAAAAGAAAAACATATAAGCGCAAAATTCCCTTTCAATATCTTTACTACTGGTCATATGATTGAACACGTTTACGTGTGAAACAAGCTTTATTGTACGGCTTTTTTTAGGCTGCTGATAAGTTTAGAAGTTTATCGCATGTATTTTTCAATAGGCTACTTTAGGCCTAAAACGTTTCATTGAGTTCTGATATGTCCACACATTTGTGATATTGATTATCAAGGCGCCACCATTCGAAACTTGAGAAAATGTAAACGAGTTACAGATATTTTCATTAGGCTATATACATATGAAAACCCCAGTATCATTTTCTCACTTTTATTTTCATGACTTTAAATGCAACACGTCGATTTCCTGTAGGCTTCACACACAAACCTGTTATACAGCGTCAGTCACACTATCATTACACTTTTTATACCTGGCAGATAAAATACAAAACCATGAACTGCACTTGACTAAAGAAGTTGTGCTCCTTTATTTTAAATCAGTGCGTTTATTTAATTAATACGGTGAAGACGCAGTTTCATTTCTACATGATTCAGATTCTTTGCTAAAATGGACTGTAAAATAACCCACTGTGCCTGATAATAAGATTTTGTCAACCACTACTTAGGCCAAAATAGTCTGTCATTCTTTCTTTCTTTTGAAGTGGAACACACCTAGACCAGCCAAGACAGGCAGCAAAAACTAAAGTTATAGCCCATTGGTCCAGTCTCTGAATGTAAGCTATAAAGAGAATACACACAGAATGACTGATTTTAAGTCAGTTGTTTATGATGGTGCTTTTTTCCCACGTTAAATATACACTCATCCAAAAGAGTGGAAACGTGATGGCTGCGTTACTGTAACATTTGTTGCAAAAAATACCAAAAAAAAAGAAAATCCTGGCTACCAAATTTTTTATTTTTAAACAATTTCAAATTGAAACAGACTTTTTAATATCATTAACTTGTTAAAACCGTTACATTTTTACAGTGTAAAAATACTTAATTTATTCTAAAAGGCGAAGGGGACGGCAGTTGCTGCGAGAGCCTCCAAAATACATTTTGCTTCAGGGCTTTAGAAACAGCGCTGTGTACATGTCTCATCATGTCACAATAATATAGGGCTCAAAACCAGTTGCTTCCTCCTTTTTAAAGCTTAGTGTCACGCGTGTGCTTCCTTTAGACTAATGGAAACCGTGTGGAATTTGAGACTTTATGAAACGAAGAAATAACTTTCTTCTTTCCATATAACAAGCAGTAAAAAAAAAGCTGAACAAATAAGGCCTGATGCAAGACATTCAGCTCCCATAAGGCCCATGTTCCTGGATAATTATATATATACATATATATATATTATTGTAACATTGATGCACAACAAGACATCTAACAAGAAACTTATAAGACATTTTCAATTTTGTGCAATTTAACAAACCCATTCAAAACACAATAAAATGAAAACCAGTTGCTTCCTCCATTTTAAAGCTTAGTGTCACGCGTGTGCTTCCTTTAGACTAAAGGAAACCGTGTGGTTGAGACTTTATGAAACAAAGAAATAACTTTCTTCTTTCCATATATAACAAGCAGTAAAACAAAGCTGAACAAATAAGGCCTGATGCAAGACATTCAGGTCCTATAAGGCCCATGTTCCTGAAGAATTATATATATATATATATATATATATACATATATTATTGTAACATTGATGCACAACAAGACATCTAATGAGAAACTTATAAGCCATTTTCAATTTTGTGCAATTTAACAAACCCATTCAAAACACAATAAAATGAAAGCATAAACATATAACCGCAAAAAACTATTAAATACTATATTTCCAAGAATAGAGAATGTGAAGCTGACGCCTTATGTTGCAGTAGCGATGCCATCTTGGGAGGATCATACTCCACTGGTATTATTGTTTTGATATGTACTGTACCGTTACTTGTTTTGTCTGATAAAAGGAGAATTCGAAAGAACCTGGTGCTTTTCCTGAACGACTCTGCATAATGCTATTGCAGTTTTTAACACAGCAAGACCGACCTACCAAAGTTATATTTCCTAATCAAACAAGAAAAACAAACCACTGCATTGAACACACTAGCACCGATCCTCCCAAGATGGCGCAACATTCAACACCGGGTGATGTAGCTTCACCTTCTCTATAATAACTGCCCATGAACACAAAAAACCAACACCATCTGTTTCAACATCACAATCTAACTTCACACAAAAATAAAAAACTTGTGATCTGATCACCTTCCAAACCCTTATTTGACTCAGTAGAGAAATGTCTCAGTTGTTTTTTGTTCATACAATGGAACTCATTGCCGGACAATGTTGTTTGGTCACTAACATTCTTCAAATTCTCTTTTTTTGTGATCTGCACAAGTCAGTTAGTCATGCAGGTTTTTAATTACAAGAGGGTTTTAATTTATGCGTCACCTATCGTGAACCTGTAGAGCAGCTCAGTTTAATTGCACAGAAACTTACAGGTGGACACCATGCCGGTTACATAAATAAAAAATACATAAAATATTTGCTCCAAGGCTGTCAAATCGATTTCAAAATATGTATATAATATACATACATATATATATATATATATAAAACTCTGTATTATGTAAATTTAAGAAATTTGTGTAATGTAGCCTATATTTTTACATAATATTTGCATATACATTTACTGAATACATATGTAAATATACACACACACGTATGCGTGCATTTCCTTATAGTACATACAAATATACACAACAAGCAAATATATCAGGTAAACATTTATTTTTCAATCGATTAATTGTGATGAATCGCTTTGACAGCACTCACTTGAATTATTTTGCCTGAAAGCACAGTCTTCAACCTCTACACATTCACAGCCCAAGTTACTTCAACCCAAATGAAAGCAAAACAAAGCTTCAATTTACTGAGTCTGACAAAATCCTGCTTTGTTTGCAAAATCCTGCTTTGTTTGCAAAATCCTGCTTTTTCGGTTGAACAGAAAGTCTTTTTAAATGACTTGTTAGCAGGTCAGCATGGTGCTGTGCATATTCCTCCACAGTCTCATCGTCTGCTGAGGGTTCCGTTGGTGCACCAGGAGCAGGTCTTTGTGTACACATACGTTCTCTCGGTCTTGCTCCCGGATATCAAACGTCTTAAAACCATCGTGTTTCACTGGAGTGATTCCAAGGGCTTTAAAGCACATTCCCGTGTACACATCATCAATAGGGAAGAAGGGTATGTAGAAGGAAACATGGTAAAGAGCCGGGAGAAGGTTGCCAGAAAAGAGAAAGCCACCACCCCCAGCATACGGTGGGTACGGGCCTTCGTAGAAAGACTGAGGAACGTAATATTTGATTTTAGGGTCACGTAACGGAGAGGCTTCAAAAATGATCTGCCCGGTGTACAGAGACGACTCCTTTGTAGGTTCAAAAGAATTCAAGTGTTTCAGTATCGCTTCAGTGTTCGCGAAAACATCATCGTCACCTTTAAACACGAAAGACACGCGAGGACAGCTTTCCAGCATCCATTTGAAGAACACGTGCTCCTTCAGTGTCAGGTTATAAAACGAGTCTTGAAAATCCCAAATGAGAAGGTCTCGAAACTCTTGAGCTTCCAACGAAAGCAGTTTGTCAAGACTGGGATCATCCTTAGACGATCGACCTAGCAGAAAGACAGTTCGCACCTGCAGCCCATTTCCATACGCGCCTTCTTTTCCCCAGGTCTCCCGCACCGCCTGGCGCCTCTCAAAGTGCGTCGGCGCGGATTTAATAGCAAAGAGGAGAAAAATGTGCTCTGCTTTGTTGCCCGACATACACTTTCCGGGCTGATCGATGAAAATGGGCGGATCCCGACATTCCATGCCTTTGAGAAAGTCACGGTAGAGTGAAGGGTATGATTGAACATCCTGAATGTTTGTTTGCAGCAACGCAAAACTCTCGGGTTGACACTGAAACCTGTTACGCGGGTCGTCGAACGTTTGATTTCTGGCAGCGTCAAACTGCCTCAGGAGAGCATGAAGTTTACGGTTCCAGAAGGCACCGTTTTTTGGAATGAACTTCTGGAAATCCTCAGAAATATTCAGAGGCGGAAGTTTACATGGAATGACGCTTTTGACTTTCTTGATGATCTTTGCTGCTGTGGTATTGGTGATGGTTATTTTCAGGGTGGATGGTGTGACTGACGGGAGTTCAGTCGGATCTCTTGGGAAGGGCACCACATTCTTCAGCTTCGAATAGAAAATAACAAGGCACAGGCTGCTGGCTAATATTATAACGAAGAACTTTGAATACTTCACTCTCATTTTACAACAACTCCAGCGCACACTTGTAAAGATCTCCTTGTGGTTTTCCCCAAAAAGGGATGAGGGACTTGTCCTCGGGGGTTGTCGATTGCTTATTGCGGTAGATGTTGTCACATTTGTAGTGTTACTAGGCACGACCAGAATATCCAGACTAACAAAATCCTGTCTTTCTTTGAACTCCCACTGATGTCAGCCGCGTTGCCTGGTAAACACAAAACACAGTATCACTAGTGAGAATGTCTAATGGGCTCTTTACACAGCAAAGGCGGCACAGAAACCGAATCTGAAGCGGCATAAAACCATGACAAGGTGTATTTACACTGACCGTTAATCTGGCTCTAAAGCGTCATAAATGCATTTACACAGAAATGTAATCCGCCACAGAGACACTCACATGTGTAAAGACACCATAAATCAACATGAGCAACTACAAATTTGACTGATAAAAACAAGGCGTTTATATACCGCAGATACTTTTCTATTAACAGTCAAACTGGATTAATTGTCCCCACATTTCAGAACATAGAGTCACATCTCAGAGTCTGTGGGTTGTGCGGGAGGAAATGAGCTCTTTTATTGCACTTTATTGTTGCATGCATGCATAGTACACATGTTCTTCATTATTACTAGTAATAGAAATAAACATGTACTGGCACATATTCTTCTTGTATATTGATCTAAAATTAAAAACAACCTTAACGTTTATTGGAAATCTGGTCTTAAGGGATCAATTAAAAAGAACAAGCTCTAACCTGAGGTTCGCTCTCGTGAGGATAAAATGCACTGAGCTCAGGGAGAGACAGACAATATGTGCCCAAAAAGCAACGAGTGTCTACCTGCTATATTATATACCAATAAGATACCTAAGAAGACAACTCGCCAGGTTTTGACACACGGGACGTCGGTATATTGGTTTAGAAACCGTACGCTGCTTTTAGTCATTCATTTCTGATGAGAAATCACCGGTCCAACGGGGTCCAACGTGTTTCAACAGCAACTAGCTCTTGTATTTAAACAACACACACACACACACACACATACATATACATATACATATACATATACATATACATATACATATACATATACATATACATATACATATATATATATATATATATATTGTACGAACAACCGAGAACTCACCCTCCGATGTATTTTACACTTCCCCCTGCAAACAGACGATCTTCACAGTCTGACCAGAAATGAAGGAAATAACGTTATTAACCACCAGCCGCTTCTTCTAACTGACACCAGAACAGATACGAAAGAAACTCTCCACCCCTTTTCCATCATCACCTATGTCTGGTTAGTTTGGATAAGCCCACACACCTGTGCACTGAACCAATCGAATTGAACCACTCGTATTCGACTCTCGAGCGAATCGTTCTGTAGATCCGATTCTCGAACGCGTGAGCAATCGATCACAGCCATAGAATAATTAAAGCTACGTCTCGGATTTCCGGTGGTCGCATTTGTATAGGCATCGAGGTTTGTCTCGATGTAGTTAGAAAACTTCATAAAATGATGATTTGTATCTCTCAGGATGTTATCGTTGTAGTTTCATTCTTACCTTGAAATGTAACTGTTGCTTTTGTGAAATAAAGCCTGAAATAATCAACCTCCGGAGGACTTCGAATTAAGACGCATCTGTACTGGAAATGGAAAACGCAGCATGAACAGCAGTGTATTATTATAGACCTTCTTCTTTTCGCTAGTAAAGAACGGGAAAACGCAGCATCAGCAAATGGGTATTAGTGCATGTCAAAATACTCATACTTGAGATCTTGGCCACTTGAAAGTGCGCGTGCACACGTAAAATTCCTAATAACATAGGCTGCGTCCAAATAGCCCTACTTGCGGTCTTGGTCACTTGAGAGCGCGTGCACGCGACAGGAGGAGCGCAAGTGTGTCATTGCAATGTCTTAAACATGGGCAGTGCGCTTAACGCACACCAAACCCACAATTCGGAGCGGAATTAAGGCTAAGAGGATCCCATCATGCATCATGTCCTGAATATGAATCATGAGACTTTTTGCTAGGGTCTCGCGAGATGTTGCAGAAAGCTTTCCAGTGTATGTTATACTGCTACTTTTTAAGGTTATGTCTTTATTTAATCTATGTTTGGCTAACATGTGTTCTTCTTTTGTTTTGGTTTATTTGGGTAAAGATACAATACAAATAAAAGCGCTATAAAAATAAATCTGACTTGACTTTATAATTAGATATCCCATATAATTTCGTAGTAAAACGTAGTGTTACATATTTATAGGTGAAAACTCCAGAGTTAATTATTTTGTAAAACTGCTTTTTATCTCATAATAATAAACACCAAATGAATAAACGTTATATGTGTGCACTTGCTAACTGTGTCCCACCGGGTTAGAAACACAACACGCTCACTTGGGATCTTCACCCACGCTAGAACACTTAGGCCAAAAACAGGAAATACGTCATGAACGTGGTCAAGTGCAAAACCGCAATTGGGGCTATTTGGAGGCAGCCATATAGACGTATACAGTGGTGTAGTCTACGTGATACGCAGGTATACGGCGTATGCCCACTAGAAAAGATCAAGAACTTCCGTATGACCCAAAACTTGCGCGCATCAAAACCACACGCGCGCGCAGAATCCACGAGCGTAAACACGCCCTCGCGAAAGCGCAGAACAGTATCCGCGCACGGAAAAGAATCCTTGCGAGAGCGCGTTTCTGCTCCGCGTGCAAAAAAGCGGACCGCGAGCAGAGGCTTTGACGAGCGCGCGCAATTCTCTCTATGCTCTCGCTAATGCTCATGACTTGCTCGCTCGTGGAGTTGACTTCTGAGACTGTAAAAATAGGCGGGGCCATGGCAGATGTCTCCGCTCATTTGATTGGTAACTTTTAACATGCCCTCACCTACATGCAGTCACCTACAGATTACCTGTTTTACCACCGAATGATCAGTGTATTACCTTGCCTTAGCTATAATGTTTAAAAAAAACAGTGTTTTGACTCAAATCTCCTTATCAAAGGGCTCAGAGAAAGAATTTGAGCAGGAAGATGTAGCTTGTAATGTTGTTTAGGAACTACATTATTCTCATTGAAAAAGGGCCTTTAACCCTTTTCAGATGCAGTTCAATCATTGTTTTCAGTCTTAAGTATCTTTACTATCTCAATTAAGTCCAAACATACTGAACATATTCATTTTTATCAATAATGTCGATAACGATAATAACACAAAGGAATGATCTTTAACAGTATTAGCATCTGACCAGAGGATTGTTTAAGTTTGTTATCATTAGATGCCAAAGTATTGACGCTAATTGGACATGGTTTATCTCTTACATCTACTTGTGAAAAAGGAAACTGTGCATTGCTGAATTGAACATGTCCAACTCCATCTCTCCGGAAGGAACCAGTTATTTTAAGCTGAAATCGTTTTAGCCGTGTCATTTGACCCCTTTAACTATCAATGTCAATAATAGGCACAACTTGTACTCATTGTGTGACTAAGTGTGTGAAAACAAGGCTAAGTTATTAGTCACGAGCATCAGAGTATGATTTTAACCATTTATTTTAATATGATTTACTGTAAATCTTTGCCATGGCCGTAGTCAGTCAAAATCAAACTAAATCTAAAGATTATACTTTCACAGGATATTATTTATTTTGTTGGTTGCCCTGCTGGAAAATAATAAAACCGTGCCAAAAGCACAATAGATAGAAAAAATGTGGTTCATAATGGTATTTTAATGGAAACCACTAGAATTTATGTGATGGTTTCTATTTTCTTAGCAGGGTGGGTGTATGTAGAAGTAGTAGGCTATATCACAAAATAAAAGACTTTATAGCTGGGTTTTCACATGGATCACAAATGTGCATATAAAGTTTTGCTGATACATTCATATTTCTGTGCATAAACATTAACTGCAAATGTTGTGTTTATGGGAAGGAAAAAAAAAAGTAGTAACTAAAACTATAAAAACATTTCTGCTTTGAAATATCAGCCTAAACACAACAAAATTAAGAAATGTTGTTAATGTGAGTTATGGAAAAGTGAATTCATTTAGATGGTTTCAGCAGCAAGAACATAAACAAACGTTCTGTGGCCCAAACTTAACTTTCGGTCGACCTCCACGAAGAATCAACAACTGTTGAATATAGTTAAATGTAATTCAATACAATTAATGTACAATAAAATATTAAAATATCAATAAAAATTAAATACAAAATAAATTGTTGTAATATAACCAAACACAGACCAGACCCAGCTTTAACTTCGAGCCAGACGGGTGTGTCTGACGAAACCATCTATTGTCAAGTAAATACATTGAAAAGACTGAAAACCTGTGAGCCGGGCTGCTCAAGTACGTAACAGAAATGTATTGCAGTACTTGTTTAAAAACTTGTTTTTCACAGGTGTTGTGAATAGTATATGTCAGTCAAAGAACAAATGGATCCCATTTAGGACATGCCAGACATAGATCTGTATGTATATGGATACCTGTTTTTCGAGTGCAGCGAAAAAAGGGTTCTTCTTAAGAATAGAAACCATCCAACAGCAAGTTGTAATGGCTGGTCTATTGAATGTACTTTTACAGTATATGCATTCAAATATAATGACAACTTTTATACCAGAAACACTGTCTTCAGTTATGACAGCCTCTTAATCTATGTCCTGTTTTCAGCCGAAACCATGTCAATCACATGACCACATTTAAAAAAACACACATGAGGGGCTTTTTTTCACTGCTGTCAGAAGTGTATAGGGTTATACCTAAATCAGAGGTTAACCAATATCCTTTTCATTCAAGCATTATAATGACTGTTTTAATTATATCTTTTGATAGCCTATGTATGTTATTATCTGTGAAAATAATAATAGCTGAATTATGTTTGCAACATCTCCAGGCAGCTTTTTCAGTTATGCAGGAAAGACTTCAATCGCTGTAGCAGCCAAACTTTGTTTTGGATTTACTCCATTGATAATACAAAACCGTTGATATCTATTATTTTGTGTTAGTGCCATTGCTTTAAATGGTCCCTGCACAATAAAAGTATTTTTATAATTATGGGTCAATGACACAATAAGCTTTAAAAACGTTTTTTATTTAATCCTGTAAAAATGAATGCAATTAATATTTCTGAGTGAGAAACAGATTAGTTTTTTTAATAATATTTCAATTAGTTTTTTCACAGGTTTTTGACTTCCCCGTTTATAAAATTTCAGGTAGTAAAACCAAATGACTTCAAACACTTCCTGGTTGCTCCACCTGAGTTTTTCAACTAATTTATATTGAAGAGACTTCTACTTGGATGCCTGAATTTGCTTTAGCCTGTGCAACCAACACTGAAAACAAACAACTAGTAGGAATTACTTACAATTTTAAGTCTTTGCACAATTTTGACACAAATAAAGTAAAATATTAAGCAAAGTAAAGAAAACTGTGTGTCAAAATTATGAAAATTAACAAAAATAAAGTAAATCCTACTACTTGTTTTTACCATTTATAAATATGGTTGAAATACATTTTCCATTTAATGCTATTTAATCAAACACTTTTTAATAGTAATTAAAAACTCAAATAAGTGACATGTAATAAATGTATCAAGTTATTTTAAAAGCAAAGAATGACCCTGGACACAAAAGTGCATGCATGTCATGAAATGGACTCTAATTAAAATGTAATTTTAAGCGAGATCATTAAATGCCATACTTCCCTTAAAACATATTACAGTCCCTGGCATGAAACAGTAACAGCATGTGGAACTGTAATGAGTCAGTCCAAGCATGAATCTGAGAGGCTGGATCTAAGTGCAGCTTTTTTAAGTGATTTACAACGAGAAACATAAACTAGATCAGACATGGGAAGGCATTACAGGAACAAAACACAACTCAAACATATTCAATAACCGAATAACTATGGCAAACTCAGGGGTATATATACATACACAAGACAATCAGAGGGAACAAGGTACACTTGGAAACAATCAGGGCAGGAAAACACTAGGCCAGTGCTGGAATACTGGGCATGGCAGGCAGTGCTGGAATACTGGGCATGGCAGGCAGTGCTGGAATACTGGGCATGGCATGCAGTTCTGGAAACCTGGGGCGTGGCAGGCAGAGCTGGAAGCCTGGGAGTTGCAGGCAGAGCTTGAAGTCTAGGAGTGGCAGGCAGTGCTGGAATACTGGGAGATACAGGGAGAGCTTGAAGTCTAGGAGTGGCAGGCAGAGCTGGAAGCCAGGGTGTGGCAGGCAGTTTTGGAAACCTGGGCCGTGGCAGGCAGAGCTGGAAGCCTGAGAGTTACATTTAGTCATTTAGCAGACGCTTTAATCCAAAGCGACTTACAAAGAGTTAAGGAGCAATAAGCTATATGTCATACAGGAGCCATAATACATTAAGTGCCAATACAAAGTTACCGGTTTCAACAAAAGCTAGACCACTACCTGTTGAGAGAAAGGGTTAGTGTTTTTTTTTTTTGTCTGTCAAGTATTCACAGAAGAGATGGGTTTTAAGTAGTTTTTTAAATGTTGTGAGAGATGTGGTTGACCGGACAGAGTTAGGAAGAATGTTAAACCAGGAAGGAGTTTTGAATGAAAATGAGCGGGAGAGAGATTTACTGCCCTTATGGGAAGGCAATACAAGACGCCGCTGGTTTGCTGAACGCAGCGATCTTGATAGGGTGTAGGAGTGCAGGAGGGTGTGAAAGTAAGCCGGTGCAGATCCAGTGATAGTCCTGTAGGCAAGCATTAGTGACTTGAATCTGATACGGGCTTCAACCGGTAGCCAGTGGAAAGAGATGAAAAGGGGAGTCACGTGAGCCCTTTTGGGCTGTTGGAAGACAAGGCGTGCTGGTGCGTTCTGAACCAGCTGGAGCGGTTTGATAGCCTTTGCAGGAAGACCAGCAAGGAGAGCATTGCAGTAGTCCAACCTTGAGATTACCAGGGCCTGGACAAGGAGTTGTGCCACATGCTCAGTGAGATAGGGTCTGACCTTTCTAATGTTGAATAAGGCATATCGGCATGACCGTGTTGTCTTTGCAATGTGATCATTGAAGGACAGCTGTTCATCAAATATGACTCCGAGGTTCCTGGCTGTTTTGGAATGAGTGATTGTGGTATTGCCAAGATGGATGTTGAGATTGTGTTGGACCGTAGGGTGTGCCGGAAACACAAGTAGTTCTGTCTTGGCAGGGTTCAGCTGGAGGTGATGCCCTATCATCCAAGCTGAGATGTCCTCGAGGCAGGCTGTAATGCGAGCTGCTACAGTGGTATCATCTGGGTGAAACGAGATGTAGATCTGGGTGTCGTCAGCATAACAGTGATACGAGAAGCCATGTGCCTGTATGATGGGTCCCAAGGATGTCGTGTAGGAAAAAAGCAGCGGTCCAAGCACCGACCCCTGAGGGACCCCAGTGATCATGTGGTGAGCAGTGGACAGCGAGCCCCTCCATGATACCCTGAAGGATCTGTTGGAGAGGTAGGATTTGAACCAGCAGAGGGGAGAGCCTGAGATTCCTAGCGATGACAGGGTTGCTAGCAGTATCTGGTGATTGAAAGTGTCAAACGCTGCAGATAGGTCTAGCAGAATCAGGACCGAGGATTTAGATTCCGCCTTGGCTAGCCGCAGTGTTTCTGTGACCGATGCAGTGCAGTCTCAGTGGAGTGGTTTGTTTTGAAGCCAGACTGCTTGTCATCCAGTAGTTTGTTCTGGAATAGGTAGGAAGACACCTGGTTGAAAGCTGCCCTTTCAAGTGTTTTTGCAATAAATGGGAGGAGAGAGACAGGTCCGTAACTGTCGGGAGTAGAAGGGTCCAATGTTGGTTTCTTCAGTAGGGGCGTGACCTGGGCCTGTTTGAATGTGGATGGAAAAGTGCTGGTGAGCAGGGAGGTGTTGATGATGTGTGAGAGTGCAGGTGTGAGTGTGCTGGATATGGCCTGAAGGAGATCGGAGGGGATAGGGTCAAGGGGACAGGTGGTGGGGTGGCTGGAGAGAAGCCTGGTGACTTCAGTGTCCGTAAGTAGGGTGAAAGAGGAGAGTTCGATGGTTGGAGTGTGGGAGGTGTTTACCGAGGTCTGAGCTATCGAGAATTGTTTGCTGATGGATGATGTTTTGTCAGTGAAAAATACAGCAAAGTCTTCCGCAGTCAATGATGAAGTGGGCGGGGGAGGATTGGGGCAAAGAAGAGAGTTAAATGTCTTGAAGAGTGTTAGGTGGATTGCTTACCTTGGTGGTATAGAAAGACATTTTAGCTGTGGTAACACTAGCAGAGAAAGAGGAGAGTAGTGACTGGTAATCCCCTAGGTCAGCAAGATTATTGGTCTTTTGCCATTTCCTTTCAGCAGCCCTGAGTGTACTCCGTTGTTCACGAATGATGTCCGACAGCCAGGGGCAGGAGGGAGTGGCACGAGCCGGTCTGGAGGACAGAGGACAAAGGTTATCTAGACAGGATGTAAGTGTTGAGCATAAGGTGTCCGTGGCAGTGTCAGCATCTAGAGATGCAAAGTTGGAGGGAAGAGAGGATGTTTACTTTAAACGGAACCTTCGCTCTCTCTCCCCTAGCACACTCTCTGCTAGAGTGATGGTGGTGTAGTGCATGTAGGAAGGAGCATGCTGAAAGTGATGAAGAAGTGGTCGAGATGTGAAGAGGTGTGACTTGAATGTTATCTGTGGTGCAGTTACGGATGTAGATGAGATCCAGCTGGTTTCCAGATCTGTGAGTTCCGGCTGTGACGAGGCGCGTGAGGTCGAACGAGGCGGTGAGGGCGTGGAAGTCCGAAGCATAGGGTTTCTCCAGGTGGATGTTGAAGTCCCCAAAGACAACACGAGGGCCGCTATCCTCCGGGAATGATGAGAGCAGCACATCTAACTCTTCAATGAAGTTGTAAAGAGGACCTGGGGGGCGGTAAACTACAACAACGCTGAGCTGAGTGGGAAAAGTGATATTAACAGCATGGTATTCAAATGAATAGTTGTTGCATAGGGAAGATAGTGTGGAATATTTCCAGTCATTGGTGATGAGCAAACCTGTGCCTCCTCCTCTTCCAGTTTGGCGGGGAGAGTGAGAGAAGAAATAGTTTGTGGGGAGAGCAGCGGGTGTGGCTGAGTCTTCAGGACGAATCCAAGTCTCAGTAAGACCAAGAATGTGAATGTCAGACTGGCTGGCAAACGCATGGATGAAGTCAGTCTTGTTCACAGCTGACCGGCAGTTCCATAGACCCACAGACAGAGAGTTGCAGGCAGAGCTGGAAACAGGGGCGTGAGCTTGGGGGTTGACTGAAAGGTTGCCAGCAAAGTCAGCTAATAGTATGAACACATTTGGAAAAACATACTCTGTTATGCTTGATTTGCTAAAAACAGCCATGTTTATGTTTTTAATTTGCATATTTGTTACCGATCATTGTTCATCGCTCATTCCTCATTCATTGTTGCCTATTGTTTTCATTTCTGAAAGGTAACACCTTACAATGGTAACACAAGACAACAGAGAAATACTGGAAATTGTTCACTGAAATGTCCAGCTCACTCATCAATTCTGGACAAAAGTGGACAAGATTTTGAAGGATTTAAAGAATTTTTATCACTTGACTCATGTGAAAGATGTTGAAAAAAATATGTGAAGTAAGATTCTGAATCAGAATAAAATGAGGAACTTAAAAATTGTGAACGTAAAGCTCACAACATAACTTCTATACGGAAGCATAAAAACAGCACATTTATCAGTCAACTAAGAATTTTATTTGAAAACCATCAGCATAATTTTGTCTTTTTTCCTATGTGTGGTTTGCGCGCTGCCAGAGATGAGAACTGACAAGAGTTTTTATTGAAAGAATTCATTAAAAGTGATTTAAACCTCACCACTACTGTCTTTATGGTGGGTGAGGAAAATACAAAAAAACACGTTGAAGCATTATATCAGGCCTGTATAGGTTAAATCATCATTTCACTCTCTTTTTACATTACACTTTTTCAAAATAGAAAAGTTACAAGCATTACATAACATTTATTAAGAAGTGAGTCAATGCAGGAAACAGCAAGCAAAAATACAAAGAGATACAAAGCGTGGCATTTCTGATAAGAATAAAAACATACGCGCCACTGTAGGGAATCCTATTTCTAACAAAGGCTTATTTTGTGCACAGTAAGACAGGTTTGCTCTTCGTCAGTCGAGCACAAGGCATTGTCTCCCCTTCTAAAGCTTGGTGTGCACGGCACCCCATATTATTACTGGAACTTATTTCAGTTCTCAGGCAACATCTGTAAATCCCATTTAAACAACCAGCCTTCATGTAGTGTGTTTTGAGGTCTGGTGGTACGACGGCGTCCATAACTGAGCAGCACGGATAAAGCGAGGGTATTAAGGCACTGACAGCTGGTGCTGAAGTCACGGTGTTAAATGCACAACTGAGAGGGAGCGGAAACTAAAGACATGGCAGAGTTGAGGAAAGAGGGTCTTAGCGAAGGTCACTTTCATCTTCCTGTATGGTTTTCTTGATGCGGAGCAGCATTGTAGTGAGCCACTGATCCAGTCGTGAGATGGTGTCGTACTCCTTCACCTGTAACATGAGGAAAGTCTGTTAAAGATCCTCCAAAATTGTATTGTGGATATCAGTGTTGTGTGGTGATGCCATAACACCACCACCTTGCGATAAAAAGCACCAGTTTAAAGATCAGGGCCCGTATTCACAAAACATCTTAAGGCTAAAAGTAGCTCCTCATTTGCTGATTTAGGAATCACTCTTAAAAATAATGGACCCTAACCCTAACCCTGTTCTTATTTTATGCAGGGGCGGTTCTAGGGGGGGCCAGTGCCCCCGTGTCAGCACACTTGGCCACCCCCCTGGTCCCCCTAAATCTGGAATGATATTTCACCAAACCAGAGCAATATTGAGCTGAACTTGTTTTCAAATTAAAAATGAATGAAAAATAATCATGACAACAAATGTTAGTGTGCCCCCTAAAAGCATAAGTGGCCCCTGCCTGGCCCCCACAGTTACAGTAGTCTAGAAACGCCACTGATTTTAGGACTCCTACATTTTTGTGCTTGGAGTATTTCACAAAGCATTTTAGCGCTAAAACTAGCTGCTAAACCTGACATTAGGCGTAGTGAAGAGGACTCCTAAGTCACTAAGACCAACTCACAACAATCCTAAAATGGCTGTAACACCGGCAGTCTGCCTTGAAACGTGAACATTTAAGAAAGATTTCATGACAATGAGCTTAACCATAAAGACTACTAATATCTGCTAACTGTTTACGAGACAAGCAAAATGCTTACAACTAGCCGAACATATACTTTATATGAACACATAGTTAAAAATACTTATTGTTACTTGATAAAAAACAATAAAAACAAACGGTTTGATCAATATTAATTGGAATGCAGTTGATAATGCAGTTATCTGTTTTTGTAAATTTACTTTTAACTTGTTGAATTAGTAATTTAGTGTATATTTTACAATCTTAATTTGAATACGGCAGTAATAATGCAATATCGCTCGAGTAGGAGTGTATATAGTGCTCTTATATCAGCATGGCTGTGAAATGTGAAGTTTGCTGCTTCAGTGAAGTTATTAGTGAGAAATTACGAGGTAGGACGTGCGTGTGAATGAAAGAGAGAGACCTTTAAAAGGCAACTCACCGACGCCGAGAATGTGTTAATCCCAATTCAATTTTTGTAAGCACGTGATCGAGACCCTTGAGTCCCGCGCTGTAATTTTCTAAAACCATGAGCGCAGAGCACTTTGAATAAATTGTTAAGACACTGCCAACAACACCAAGTGGGTTTCCATCACTTTTATTAGCTTTTTTTTTATTCGGTTTTATTCGCATTTGAAGTTTCTCATCAGAAACAAATTTCATTTCAAATTAAAAACCCTTAATTCACAAAAACTTTTCACGCTCGCTTAAGGTGGTTTTTCATTTTTGCGAAAAAGTGTTAATGCGAATAATAGGAGATGGAAACTCAGAATAAATTCCTCCAAAAAGCCACGTAACTGCACTATGACCCTGACTTACCAGAGTACTGATCTTGTTACACAGCATCAGAAATATTGTTATGGTTATTCTAAAATGCTTGAGTATCAAAAAAAGTATTCAAAGTATTTCTGTAACTGCCTCTTAGAACTATCACAGATGGCATCCACAAAAGCACCACATTTGTGACCACAAAACCAGTCTTTTGGGTCAATTTATGAAATTGAGATGTTTACCTCACCTGAAAGCTGAATAAACAAGATTTATTTTGATGTATGGTTTGTTAGGATAGGACAATATCTGGTGGAAATACAGCCGTTTAAAACTCTGGAATCTGAGGGTGCCGAAATATTAAGAAAATTGCCTTTGAAGTTGTTTATCAGAGGCACTGTAGCACGCCATCCACTCACAAAAGTTTTTATATATTTAGGGTAGAAATCTACAAAATATTCACCCTGTCTCACTTTTCCCATGTCGCTATTTTTTTTACATCAGCCAGGCTGTTCGGCAGCGCACACTTGTATCTTATCTCATTCATAATTTTCTCCCCTTTATATTCCTCTCTTTTTCTTTCCTTCTTTGCTGTTGCGTTGCATGGTAAGCCTCGCTCTTGCCATCTTCTAAGTCTTCGGTTTGTTTGTAACTAACCCAGTTTTCTTCTAGTTTTTAGTTGCCTATCGTGTTTGCTTTTGTTTGTCCCTGGACTGATCTGCTGCTCAGGTTTGGACCTTTCTTACAGCCTTCTTCACCGGTTGGGATTACGAGTTTGCCTTTTCCCTCTAGACACTGTTCACGCCTCGATCGACCCTTACCCGTTGTGATAAGGAACTTGATTACCCCTTCGGACTCTGCACCTCGGCTGACCTCTCGCCTGCCTGACCTCGCCTTTGCCTCGCCCTTTGGACTCTCTGAGCCCGGCTCAGTTATTATTATTTTGTTCTTGCTCTTGCCTTATTTCCTTGCTGACTTATTAAATCAGTTTTGTGATTTAATTCTGCTTTTGAGCCCGATTCTTCTGAGCGTCAAGAATCGGAGTCGACTCCAAAAAACCTGGAACAGAACACCCCTAGTTGCAAGAACAGCATAGTCTGAGACAAACAGTCAGTGAAACGGTTCAACAGTCAGTTCCCGTTTTAATATGAATACATTTTTATTTTAAGAGCTTAATTTTCCATTCCTCTATCAGCCAATCACTTTTTCTTATCTCAAGATTTCTTTCTGTTCCTTAAAAGTTGTTGTCAGCAGCGTTGTGAATAGGTTTTAAGTGGAAACTCTTAACTAAAAATGTTAACTGCGGTCTGAGCTCTTAGTGATAAGATCAAATGTTTTGTGAATACGTTATCAGTCATCTATTTGAATAGAGAAGGAAGAATAAACAGAGGCATTTCTTACTGCGTCGGTAAATGCATCCACATTCTGTTCCTCGAAGGCATCTAAAAGTTTCTGATAAAAAAGAAAAGTACATTAAGCATGTAATGTTCCATTGTGTTATATTTAGGGCTAGAACTTGCAGATGTTTTTAGACAGGATACATGCAGGTTATTCACAAGACTTCAATGCTTTTACCTTTATGTAAATTGCTTTAAAGGTCCAGTGTATAAAAATTTGTCTCATCAAGTGGTGAGGTTGTGAACTGCAACCAACGGCTCCCTCCACCCCTCCCTTTCGAAGCACTACGGGGGCTGACACAAGACTCATAGTGTGTTCAGACCAAAATCGACTTGCGCGAATACATCGCGCTGTTCGCGCGTAATTGGACGCTTGAACATTTGAGTTTACTCGTTTGAAATTCACGAGAATTCGTGTAATGGGCGGGGCTCCAGCCAGGCGGCTCCAGTCTCGTTACAAAATGGCTGACATGGATTTTATTGAGAGGGTAGCTGCAACTGATTTTTTTTTTTTTTTTATAAAAGTAAGAACAAGAGAATCATACAGCTCCGGGTGTCCACAAACAGCGACAATTATTTTGTCCTCCTGTTTTGGATTTCTGCCTCCGCTCGCTACGTCGTCTAATCACCTTACTACTACAGCAAGCTCCTGATTGGTTATTGCTGCGCAAAATTTCGCCAAACTTCATATACTTCAACTCGCACAATTCGCCTCATTCGCGCCGCAAGTAGGTCTATCGCGTCTTTGCATTGACTTAACATGTAAATCCCTCGCGCTAAAAACTTCATTCGCGTTTGGTCTGAACACACAGTAAGATGTCACATTTTCGCTTCTTTGCCGAATGAGATAAGTTATTTAGGAAATGCACTCTGTAGAGCGGTTTGTCCATTTAGGGCTACTGTAGGAACAACAAGGTCAATTCCATGTAAGGAGACCCGCGGTGTAGATAGAAATAGCTCATTCTAAGATAATAAAAACCCTTATTTGTGTAAGGTCTTTATACACCTCTGAACATATAGTTATGAATATTACATTGCATTTCTGTCAATAGATCCTCTAAAAATACACATTGGACCTTTAAATCAATTTAATTAATTACAGTTTATTACATTTACGCATTTGGCAGACACTTTTATTCAAAACGAATAAAAGTGTCCTGCTCTACCATGTGAGCAACAGGAACACATTTTTTATATATATCTTGAATGTATAACCAAATTAAGATTTTTATACAAAATCATAGCTTGTTATAGTAAAAACAAACCAATGCAAAACTGGGGGCAATACCAGGGAAAATGCTTGCAAAATCAGTTTGGCAGTTTAATGTCTCAGACTTGTACAAATAAAAACAAAACATGTCGGAAACGAAAATTCATAAAAGTTTTACTGTAATTCGCTCTTTTTGTTTCCGTGTTTATATCGGGAAGAAATTATCTTACAGTTCACCTCACCTTCACCAGTTTGCATTCACGCGAATCTGAAAAGGCTGGAAACATTTCCTCATACTTCTGTAGTGCGAGCTACAAGAGGAAGATAAAAAAGGGAAATGAATGAGCGCTCCAGAACTGACAGCTGTTTTGTTTGAAAGTGGGCTTGTTTCATACCTTAGCATTAAGCATGTCCACACAGAAGTGGCAGAGAGCAGCTTTGAAGAAATAATCCTTTGCACTGTACTTCAGCAGATTGCTGTCCATTGCATGGGTTGCAACCTGGAAAAATGAAACAAATGCTAAAATATTAATAATATAACTAATATAAATATAAATATAAACATTTTAATTTTTTTTTTTCAAAAAACACCATAAATATGGGATCGGGTTATTTTACATCACACTTTTTCAGAATAAAGAAGTTAAAAGCATTCCAAATATTTCTTTCAGAGTGAGTCAATGCAGGAAACAGCAAGGAAAAATATGCAGAGATAGAAAGCGTGGCATTTCTGATAAGAATAAAATATACGCGCCACTGCAGGGAATCCTACTACGAATTTATATATATACGCTTTTTTTCCAGGTGTACTGAAACTCTCAGTTTTTACCTGTTCATAGATCTCGATAGCCTTGGGGTACTGCTCCAGCTGAGCGGCGTATGTTGCAACTTTGAGCAGACACTTGTTTGCTGAACTTTGGTTTTGGAGACAGGAAAACAGATGAGCATCTCACAAACAGAGCTTTACCATCAACTGTGAGTTTGACTTGCTTAAGATTACAATCAAATTCCCCAAAAGATCTCGAGATAATTATTCAGAGGAGTCACGTTGAATAGTGCCTACAGGATCCTTCACCTTAATAAATGCATTGTAAATATGAAAGGAGGTGGGCAAAGGTTGGCCGTCAGCAATATTATAGCTACTTAATAAATCCTGATTATGCTATGAATTGTAATCTTAACCAATGACCTGTTGCTAATAAACTTTTCTAAGTAACCCATTTTCTAATTCCCCATTTGATCTCATCATGTGACATGTCTTGGGCAACAGGAAGAAAACCTGTCATTAAACCCCACATACCTTGTGGACTCCTCGCCTTTATAATAATCCGCTGCCTGTTCATAATGTGCTATTGCCTAAAAAAATGCACAAATATTTAGCCTTTGAATTAATTTGATAGATTATAAATCCTGGTTTTCATCAGAATGCAATGTGTAGGTCTGACCTTGTCAATGTCAACCAGCTCGGTTTCATAAATCTCAGCGATGGTGACGTGATGCTTGGCTGCTATTGTGAATCGACCCTGCAAGATAAGACAGTCAAATAAATAAAAAACGTGTTTGTTCGCATTGTAATCTCTTGTGTTGTGTGTTTATTTGTCATTGACCGAATCTGCTATCTCAAGGTTAACCCCAAAATAAACTGCCAGAAAACAATGGAATGACATTTTATACACATGTAATATGGATTACTTTCATTGTACTTTTCCTATCCTGTATTGTTTTAATGACTTAAAAATAATCGTCTGTCACTGATCTCGACATCATCTTATCTTTCAATGAACACTAATCATTTTATTGAACTGTATGTTACTTATTTGGATAACTGGATGTTACTTATTTCACAGAACATTTCATTTATTGTACTACTGTAGCCTACATCTCGTTCTTCATCCTCGAGTCACAGAGGAAGAGAAAATGTGCATCAATGTGCATTTCTGCATGAATGTATATTTCCAATATGATTTGTTGATAACACACTGAAGGGGTTTATTCTGAAATAACAACTGCAGGGGTGCAAACTCATCGGGGTGAAAAAAGGGGACAACGATGCAAACCGCGAGTCCACGTGTCCAAAGACTCACAGACTTCCTCACCCCCCATTTACGAAAACTCATCGGAGACGAATCACAATAATGACCAATTCTGGATTCCGAAACGGCAAATTTCTCTGAAAGGTGATAAGTTTGCATCCCCGAACTGACTGACTAATCATTGCTTTGCTCAATTTTTGCTCAACTATTTACCAAATAAATAAATACATGAACATACTTGGAAATGGAATTCTTATTATCTTACAAGTCATTACAGTATAAAACACTAGGGCTGTCAAACGATGTTGAATGTCAAACGAATGTTAAAAATGCATCCAGAATAAAAGTAATGTATATGTAATATATCTTATATTTATAAACTAGGGCTGTCAACGTTAACGCAAACCTTTTAGATTAATGCGTCAAAAATATTTAACGCCATTAACGCAACATCCGTTTTTCTGTCGTCACTGTCTAGCGTTTCATTATATAAGCACGCTCTTATTTATTTAAAGGCCTTTAAACTAAGTATAGATTGACAGCTTCTGGCTGTGGAACATGGCTCAACACAACACGTCAGCAGTCCTGTCTGTTGAACACACGGGCTAAAGGCTGCGTCAGAATCTGTCAGACAGCGCACCAGTATTAACTTCCCTTTCGTGCTTGAATGAACAAAAACAGACAAGATTATGCCAGTCTAGTATTTTAGCAAGCACGGTCTTCAACTAGTGAAATAAAGTATTAAATGAATGCAAAGAGTAGTAATGGGAAGCGCATTAGAGCTGATAAAGTGGCAGATCTTAAAGGGGCCATGTTCTTAAACGTGCTGCTGTGACTCCTGTCACTAATGTAAATCGAAGAACAAAACAAAAGAAAAATCAATGTGATTTTGTAGCTTTAATGAGGATTCTTCTGTATTCATGTACTTAGCAGTAAAGACCAGAAAGTGTTTGAGAACTTTATTTGTTAGACAGGTAGAAAGGGCACACTTATTATAATGGTTTGATTAGTAGAAAAAAAATATATATTTCATAGAGAAATCAGTTGCAAAGCCAACAATATTAGCATGTTGGCTTTCATTCATAAAATGACACTGTTAAAGAAGTATGTTGTTTCTACATTAATTTGGAGGTAAAATGTAAAATTATTGGAATGTAAAAGAATATTTAAAGACGAATATTTAGACGATTGACTGCACTAAAATAAACATGTTAAACAACATAAATAGTGTATGTTTAATTTCACTATACATTTGCGATTAATCGCAGTTAATCACATGAAAACAGTGCGATTAATCACAATTCAAAAATATTTTCTATTGACAGCTCTATAATAAACAAATACACACACATGCATATATTTAAGACAAAGATCAAATAGAAAAATGTATAGCTATTTAAAATTATATTATTGGTAAATATAAATAAATACATCAAAATATTTCCTAAATATATATGCATGTATGTTTATGCGTTTATAAATACAAAATAAATATGCACAGTACACAGACATATATTATGTAACCACAAACTTGGATGCGATTAATCGTGATTAATCATTTGACAGCCCTATAAAATGATTTGATCTGCAATCCACAGCATTTTTAGTTCATAATGTTATTGAGGATTCATTTTCCTGCTTTAAATTGGCACTGCTGTGGTTTTACACACAAATTAAGTGTTGAAGAAAGCCAAATATTAGTCTGTTTAAAAAAAAGGTTTTCTATCAGATAATGACAAAAGGTCATTGTGGGTGCAGTATCTCTTAAATCAAGTCTGATTCTTCCATTTCAACAAAGAGAAAGCAAACTGTGCAGTAATGCTTTGTATTACAGCGCCCTCTGGTGGTTTAAAGTGTCTTTAGAATAGCTGCTTTGGGTATGAATATGACCATTATAGCCAAGCCTTTGTTTTCATTAAGAAAGATTTTTGAAGGATAAAGGGGCCAAACAGTATGTTGCATCACAAAAAAACAGCTGTATTTCAACTATCAAACATGCTCACACTTACCATGTCTGTATAGATCTCAATGGCTCTGTTCAGGCAGTTTATGGCCTCTGTGGAGAGAAGGAGAGCAGCTGATATAAGGAGCATGAACTTTCACAGTTTTCAGTGAATTCTTTGATATCTCTGCATAGATCATTATTAACTGCAGGTATAGAAGGACTGTTAAGCTGACGAAAATCGAACAAAAATGTTAGATGTGAATAGATAATTTATCACAAGGATAAATACCTTGAGGATCAGATTTTTTAAAGGCATTTCCGGCGTCTATGTAGTTTGTGGCTGCATCGTGTTTACTCTGCATCTTCAGGTGCAGGAGAGCCGCCTGACAGAAAGCATTCCCTGCAGCTAACAAACACACACATGTGAACGAGAAGCATGATGTCATGTTTTTAAAATGCAAAATGCGGTAACACCCAGTTTATTTTGATGATGAATGTATGTCTGTACCACTCCAGTTCTTGGCCATCTTGAACATGTTGGCTGCCCTTGCATACATGTCACAGGCATCGTCCATCTTTGAAGAGCCCCTGGTGAAATATAAGCCGACTTTCAGAATAACATACATCATTACGTCAAAACTCCAGACTATTATAAAGAATATAACGTAGATGAATATTAAACAGTTTTTTATTCTTTTTTTCAACGGTGCCTTCCCATTTTGTCATGTAGAGTTTATTTTTATAGCGCTTTTGATCATTTGCATTGTATCAAAGCAGTTGCTTAAAAACACAGAATAAATTAAGATATCATATACCCCTAGTAAGTTATATAAAATAAAGAAAGGTATAGAAAATCGCATGCCTTGTTTTTCGACGTTTTGTTATTTTGATATATTATTTTTTAAATAAACAAAACTAATAGTTGTTATTAATAACAGTTAATAATAGAAATGATTATATTCTCACTGCATTTCTGAAACCTTGTATCTCAAAATGTGCTCTCAGTGTGTAAACAGAGTTCACAAACATATAAAGTAGATGAGTGATGTTGTAACTTCTGGTTATGACTCAGGTGGATGTCAGCTGACTCCCAGCAAACCCCTGAGTTATATCACAGTTATTTCGTTTTGTCTGACTATACAATCATTTACACCAAACTGTCATGTTTTCAGCTAACATTATAGTACAGTGAAATTGGGCAAACAATGTTATGTGTTTACACAATCCACATCTAAACACTGTAAAGAAAATGTTTCATACTGTTTACGTTTTGATTTAGACATGTTTCCAACTCATGGTTGACAGCTAACTGGATAGCATGCTAGCATGTCTGTTTCTCCCGGCTGGCCTGTCAAAAGTCTAATAAAAGTTACCAAACATACCCAAACAAAGAGCCCAAGAACGACTGCGAGGATTTTACTTTCTTTTCGGCCTCTGCCATGAGAGCCATGGCTTCTTTTTCTTTACCGGAGTTATCCATCAAGTTTGTTTACTGTTCAACTTTAGCAGCAGACTCGGGAATCCAGCCACCTCAACACATCTCTACAGAAAACTCCAACAGGGCCGTCTGAGCGTTCATTTCAAAATAAAAGTTACCTGAGGTAACTTAAAAACATAAACCAATGGATTTTAATTTCAGAAAAGTACGTCAGTCGTAAAAATAATAACAAAAGGTCATATTAATATAGAGTAATAATAAAGAATATTATTTAAAGTAGTATAATAGTATTACTTATGTTCAGTAGGAAAACGCATTACTTTCGTACTAAATAGTTACATATACTGAACGAAATACTTACATCTTACAAAGAAATACAAACATCTTCAAACAAAACAAGGGAAATTCTATCGCAATTTCCTTACAATAATTTATTTATATTTATATTTTTCAGACGGTTTCATTGGACGCACGCGCCTGCGCCAAAGTTATTTCCAGTCTGTGTTTTGTTAAAATATAACAATTTATTTAATATTAGTTTTTTTTCTTTTTATATATATATATATTAGTATACTGAACCTTTGCGGAGGTCTACCGGAAGTTAGGTTTGGGCCACATAACGTTTGTTAATGTTGTTGCCGCTGAAAGCGTATATATATTTTTTCTAAATGTGTTATTACTCAGACTTCCGCTCAACACATCCAAGGGGAGTGTAAATCCCCACCACTGTGAATGTCCATCAGAGGGCGCTCTCTGTCATGTTAAATCAGACGCCTGTGCTATCAAACGGTTTGTGGGGCATCTTCGAGAGGAATTCCCCCTATAGGCACGATGACGTGCGTGGAGACCCCTGCCTTTGAGGGAATCCCTGCGCGGAGGCGGTGACCACTCCATGTACAAATATTGTTTTCCTGTCTCTCTGGTTGCTATGCAGTCAGGAGTCTGCCACGTGTCCGGGTACTTTTACGTAAGTCAGTTTTTCCTCCTTAAAATAAAAATGTCTCGTGGTTCCCATAGAGAGACTATAAGCACATTTAGCCAACAGTCACATTGTAAGAGGCACATGGAAAAGCATATGACATACAGTGCAGACACATTACACATCAACTTCCCTTTATCTCTTTTCCATAAAGGTGATAGTATTTATTTAATTGAGACAAGTGGGATATACTAAGAATATCAGTCAGTCAGTCAGTATTGTGACATGAGAGGTAGTATTATCAAATGTATAGTTTGACTGTTTAAAAGACCCAAAACAAAAACGATGAGGGCAACACATTTGTTCCTAACCACCCAGTTTTGTTTAAGGTTCAGTATGAACTGGAAATAATTATAATGATTTGTGTTTGCTTGCGCAATAAGACAACATTTACTAGGCAGACCTCAAATGCCTTCACAGTGTCTGTCACCGCTCCTTCCATCCATGCTTTTACACACACACACTTTCATGATTGAGGTCTGAAACCAGCCCTGAAGGCAATTCCAAATAGGGGGATGTCTTTCCCAAAGATACAGCATCGAAGGCCTGAACCCGGGCTTTAGAAAACCTAACGGACCCGAGGAAAAGATTTATTAATAACTCCGTCGGGCCCCTCCCAACACATTCTTCTCAAGTGAGTCACACTGTAAACCAGCTCGCGATGGAGCGATGGGTGGGTTGCCTCTGTTTCTCATTTGTGTTTCTTTCCATGGACAAATTGAGGAAAGAAACAAGGAGAGCCCTTCCTTTCTTTTTCCAAGTCACACACACACACAAACAATGTCGCTTTTACATGTGAGATTGCATGAGGAAAGGGGAAAAACGTGCTTAGACAATAAGCGAGATTTGAGGAACGTTAACAGGTCACCTGGAATGACGCGGAGCTGGAAAGTAAATGAGAAAACTGAGGAATGGGTGGTTGCGCTGGAGGATGGAAAATGGTGGTATGGGGTTTTGGCACAGACGCGTGTGACTCACTGTTTATGTGGCCTGTAACTGAGCAACTGTACAGCATATGTGTGCAGAACACTACAGCCTTTTATGCCTGTTTGTGTGCTTCCCTTTCCACGTGAAAAAGACTCTTTAAAGTCTGCCAGCTTATTTTTTTTTAAACAAAAAGTCAGCGTAAGAAGGGTTGTCCTTTAGAAAATGTAACTCTAACTGAAGAGGTCGATTTAAATAATTAAGTAATTCATTAATAGATACAATAACAATGCCAGAATAGGTAACAGAGTTGCAGAATTAGCTTTAACTTTGACTCGGTAATAGCAGTAATAGCAATAAAAGTCCCTTAAGGGAAGTCGTACTACTTGGCGGCCATGTTTGCAATGTCTCCAGGCATCTTTTCAGTCATGCAAGACAAAAGTCGTATCTGCTTAAATGGGCAAATACCAATATCTTTAAAAGCACATGCTAAAATCACATTTAAACCATTTCTGACCAACAATTAAACCTGACAGTAGTAAACTTGACACCAAAACTTTTGTTTCTTAAAGGGATAGTTCACCTAAAAAAATGATCTGTCATAAAATTTCTCACCCTTCAGTTGTTCCAAACCTGTATACATTTCTTTGTTTTGCTAAACACTGAGGAGGATATTTAGAAGAATGTCAGGGATCAAATTGACCCCCATTGACTCCCATAGTGTATTTTGCCTGCTATGGCAGTAATTGGGGGGTGAGATCTGTTTGGTGTGAGATCACTTTGAAAAGAGTTTGTATGTTGCTAGGTAACCTTTATCCTACATGTCTCCAGGCGTTCCGAGCATCTGTATTGAGGAATTCGAATGGACAATATAAAAAGCGCAGAACTTCGGGCACTCAGAGCGCTCACCCTAAAAAGTGAGGCACGGCAGAAACGCGAGACGCCCGGCGCGCATAAGCAGCGCGCAAAATGCTCCCTGCCAACTGAAAACAATTCAAAAGAGGCGCGTCTCACAGCAAAAGACATATCTGTCTGATCAGGCCCTGATGAAGTAAACATTTTTCAAAGTAAAAAAAGAGTAAACATTTGAAGTGCTTCCCACCTCCGGTAACAGCAGTTGCGTCGTGTCATCTATATCTTTAGTAGGATGCTAGAACTTACCTTTATTTTTAAATATTTTTACTTCAAACTTTAAAAGATGAATGTCATTTCAGGATTTTCAGTGTAATTCCTCATGTATCATTTGTAAAAGTCTACTCAAAGCAGAAGGAACAAGTGAAAAGGTCTTTATTGAGTTTAATATATTGTTATAATAGAAGTCAGTGAAACAGATTACAGTAGTCAGTAAGAATTTTCCACATTTTGTTTTCTTTATATGACACGATTTCATTTATATAATCTTATGACATTCATTCATATTCATAAAAAAAAAAAAAACATCACGGAGTATATTTGCCTTTCCATTTTCGAAGCCAGAACTAGAGCAACATGCTAGAAAACTCATTTACAAATCACAAAGTCGTAGGTCAGCAGATTTTCAGAGCCGAGTGCTTGTTTTGACTTCACATTCTGATATTTAGTTGACTATAACATGAAAGCTAGAAGGAAAGTGCCTAAAGCAACGAATAAAGGTTTTCTACACTCAATGAGGCAAGTGAAAGAACAGTATCTACAAAAGTTCATAATAAGTTGACGTGTGAAGTCACATGTGTAGCAATTCTGGATCAGGTGTCACATGGACCTCTGATTCTTTGGCCGACAGTTGCTACATTCCTTTTAAATGACCGAGACCACTCATCGGTTTATCTCAATGTTCTTTGGCTTCCAGCTGTGAATCTTTGGCATTTTTCATGAGAGCAAGAATAAAAAATAAGACATTAATTATGTGTTATGAAATGGCATCAAAATACAGTGAAGAGAGATGCGCCGCATGGTGCTGGAGGTCGTGCAAGAAGTGCGGACGGCGGAATCAGTGAAAACCCTATACATTGTCTAAGCATCCGAGCCCTTCTGCCGACGTTTGGATGGTGGTATTAGACGGGCAGGCAGCTCGGGGGGCAGCCCGTGACCATCCAGTTTCACTTCGATCAGATGGCTGGCCAAAGCGAACTCTTCATCATCCAGCATGCCGTCGTGATCCACATCTGAGAGCTTCCAGATGCGGCCCAGAACAGAGTTGGGGAGCCGTGTGCTCACCATCCAATCTTTGGCTTTGGTGCCGCTAAGTTTCCCCTCGTTGGGCGCCAGGTTGTAAAAGATCTCGTCATACTTGGGCTTGTCCTTCGTCACAATCCATTCCTCATCTTCCTCACCCGTCTCGCCGTTTTTGTCCGCTTTCTCTGCGAAGGGATCCCCTTCCATGAAGGGTCCAGCACGGGTTCCCAAGAAGGCCCCGCCTTGTACACCGATTTGGACCCCGGCTTCTATTTCTTCCTGCCTAAGAAGGGGCATCAGTTTGGCAATGTCGTTGGACAGTAGCTCATCCAACATAGCCATCAGGTTGGGCTTCAGAGATTTGAACTTGGTGAAGTCATGTCCCATAAGTTGCTCCTACAGAAAAAGGGGATGAAAGAGAGACAATGAGTGATCATTCGTAACCATTTGTTGAGCAAATAAAAGGAAACCGGTCGATGCAACAAACCTGCATCTTAGCACAATCTGGGAAGTCTCCAGGAGAGATATGATGCTGTAGCTGGATCTTGGAGAAGATGACAGGGAGCTGGTAGATTAGGTTTTTCTTTTTATTGTCCTTCCTGAAGACAGATGGCATCTCCTGCTTCAAGTAACTGATGATGTGGGCATGTACCTATGAGTAAAGCTCACATTAAGGACAACTTACTTTCTGACATCACCATTAGTCATTCATTCACTAGTTTTGAATACTTACCCGCACAATTCGAGCTCTCTTAACCAGGTCATTAAGTTTGCGCAGGGCTGCGTTGCGGGGCAGATTCTGAATGTCTGTGAACAGATCTTCCTCCTCCAGCTCAAACAGTTTGCGGTTATCGGTCACCATCAGCGGCTCAGACCAGAATGACCCAATGTACACTCTCAGAACCTCAGGGGTGCCAAACACTTTGCCAAGAGACCACATTAATGCGCCATACACTCGCATGAGCTGCTGAGTTTCAACCATGTCGGCTTTGTTCAACACGACGCGGAGTTTGTCTTCATTGCCTTTGAGGGCACCGATGGCCTCGGAGAATTCGTCAGAGATCTCCAGTTTGTGGGCATCAAACAGGAGGATGATCCGGTCTACACGCTCAGCAAACCAGCGGAGAACGGCTGGGAAGTCATACCCTGAAATAAAGAAAGAAAACGGTAGATGCAAATCATATTTTCGTGAACCTACTTTACCTACAAACCCTCCAGTGAGAACACAATTTTTATATTGGAATTATTTGTTATGTACGTGAACAATCATGAATGTAAGTAATGTTGGAAATTGGAAGTGGGATCTTAAAATATTCTATTTAGCTGATAATATAAATGTTTGCTTTTAAAAAAATGCTTGTATAAAACAAAAGAGATTTGAATCGCAGAACTCGTGCACTTTTTATTACAGGACCACTTTTCTTTTATTATTTTATTTCACAAATTTTAACCGTTTTTAACTTATTTTAAAATACGGTCAAAACCTCTCAAATTACAGAAAAAAAGACTGCACATTCACAGAGAAAACAATGTAATTTTACAGGAAAACTGAATTGAAACTGTATACTAATTGATTCTTATTTAGAGCCGTAACTTGGATTGTGTCCTCTCTCCAATACTAGAAAGTCTTACACCCCTCATATAAGTGTCATGCCTTAGTGTGACATTCAGTGCATCACATACTGTATACATTTTCAACTGCACTAAGGCAGAAGATATGTAAAGAGAAACATAGGACCAGAAAGCTATATCAGTGATAAACTACAATTTTACAAATGCTGGGTTATTTTCAATCCAGCACAGGGTCAAAAAGGGTCAAATCCAACCATTGGGTTATAAGTAAAATTGAGGGGTTGTTTCACCCCAAAATGCTGTTTTTGTAACCCATTGTTTGGGTCAAATATGGGTTGGGTCGTACCCTTTTGAATTTTACATATTGTTATTTATTCTGAAACAGGTCTAAGATCAGTCATACACTTACATAGTACAATAAATGAGTGTCCATAAAGTTTCTATAGTTGGAATTTAATAGTTTAATTACATTTAATCTATTATCTTTAGTGAATTCAGACTGGTAACTCTGAATTATATTTGGTTTAGTACAAAATGTGTTGTAGATATTAATATTTTCATTCACAAACTCTACAAAGTAAAAAAAAACTAATAATTGAAATAGAATAATTATAGCTTTCCAGAATTAGTTCCCAGTTCAACTAGGTTTCGAAACTTCTTAAGTATTTTAATAATAACTGAGTTATTTTGTTTCAATCATACCCCCCCTGCTCTGACTAACTGTGCGTTCAGACTGCCAGCGACACGATTCCACTCATTTCAATGAAGAGCTGGCGACTTCCGGCAACACGAGTGACAGTGACCGTTGGCGACAGAGAATTGCTCAACTTGATGAGCAAATGATGAGCGACTACAGCTCACGTCATCCGTCTCTCATTAGTTACAGCAGGGTTTGTTTATACCTAGATCAAAGCTAGGAACGCCTTCTAAAGACCTCGTAGCGAGAGACTAGCTACACACGGTGACACAATCGCTGGCGATCTGAACACACAGTCACAGTAACAGTGTAATGTTGTTGCATTGGTTGCAGTGCTGCAGATGTTGCATTGGTTATTCCAGTCAAACGCCCACAGACATTAAACAAAACATTTGAGACAACAATGAACTACATTGAACTACAGTTTACTGTAAAGGTGTTTCTCCAGTTGGTCTCACCTCGGCTCACTCTCTGTTTGGCTCCAGACAGGATACCTGGAGTGTCGATGATGCTGATGCTCTCCAGGACCTGATTGGGCAGCTGAGCACACTGGAATCTGACAGAAACAGAAGGCAAGTTTATACATTTTGTATTGCACAAAATGACAGATCAAAACTCAATACTTGGGAATGTCAGGGGTAGAATCAGAAAGGGAAAGAAGCTCATTATAAATACAACAATGCGCATTTTGTCTGGGATTTTCCAGCTTTTTTAGGCTGCTGTTCAAGATTTTATTTGTCACATACAACTTGCTGTGAAATATTAATCTGGTATACTCCAAAGACTGTGCATATAGAGGAGATTATAGAAAATATACAAAAGAAAATAACAACGAATTTACATATTATGACAGAAAAGTAATAGTTAATGTAATGTAAACTGTGTCCTGGTTCGAGGACCAGGGTCGGGAACCACTGCATTAGATAACAAAATATTACACCAAGTGGCATTTATTTGAAAGGCTCATGCATGCACTAAAAAAAATTTTTTTTACAGAAATGTAGTTGTTTTGTATAAAATGAAAAAGTTAACTATAAACTTGCAAATATTCAGTGGAATTCATAGATTTTGAAGTGTAACCTCCATTATAAGTTGGACCTACAGTGTTTCTTCTATACAAAGTAGTTGCTGTGTGATACCATAAAAGGTCACAACGCAATTATCAAACATTCAAGCGCCCTTTAGTTAAAACAACTGACCCCATGGGAATAGCTGAAAGAATGTATAACAGCTGTTTCATGTGATCTAACAAGCAGACTGGTAGCGTAACTCCTCCCTGGTCGCTCCATTGTGTAAAAGCAGCGCTTGAAACTCTCAGAGAGCTTCCTGAAGGAAAATGAGCAGCGCTGCCAAAATCAAACAATACCTGCGGCTAATGATCCGCACCATACAACAACACAGTCTCTTCCTGAGCTAAATGAGTTTACGAGTGCACTGTTTCCCTCAGCAGGAAGCAGGAGAAAAGATGTTCTCAAAACATGTTTGCAGAAATACACCCTAAGAGACCTGAAGAAAACTGAATCTTCGGAAAAAACGACATTCCAATCAGCACCTCCTCGCTGCTGATGGACAACTTCGACCTAATAATGTTGAAAGTTTCCTGGCGGCTGTGCTTGAGCTGGTCAGATGAACTGAACTTGAACTTCAGCATACTTTCCTCCCACTGTAGCTTCTGTTTTACAGTATTTTTGAGCCCAATGTCACGCTTTGTGTCATTTCCTTCCCTACATCACTGACCTTGCAATGGAGCACTGGGGAATTTTTTATATCTCTTACCTGAAATATTAAAGGTGGCATGAATTAAGACAACAATTTTACCCAGAGCTTTTGTTATATAAGAGGTAATCCTATTCAAGCGAACATCCTGTAAGTGTCATAACTGAAAACGCCCTTGTTACTGAAATGACAACTTTTATTGACACCAGGACGTGCAAAAATATCGGCCAAATATGACTTTTGTTGAACGCTGCCCTGTGAATTCGTATGACCTGAAGACGTGTGATCAGAACGTGATCGATACGTCACTGTGTAACCTTTTTAGGATATTCAAGATGGAGGACACTGATAAAAGTAATGTTGCATTGGGGCTGTCAAACGATTAAACGCAACCAGAATAAAAGTTTGTGTTTACATGATACATGTCTGTGTACTGTGCATATTAATTTAGTATTTATAAACACATACGCATACATGTTTATATATTTAGAAAATATTTACATGTAATTCTTTACCAATAATTGAAATTATATATTAAGATTTATTCATTTTTATATTTTTCTTAAATATATACATGTGCATTTATATGCACTGTACACAGACATATATCATTTAAACACAAACTTTAATTCTGGATGCGATTAATCGTTTGATCGTAGTTTATCGCAGACATTTTGCAACTCACAGTTGTGCAATAAAAAAGAAAGCATCTGACAACAACCCAAAACACCTCAGCAACACATGAACACTGTAGCAACTCCATATCAACACAGAACTGTGTCAAGCACCGTAAGACTTTAGTTTGTGAGACGCTGTTTGGATCGGTTTAAAAAAATATTATTTAAACTTTTGTGCACTTTGACCTCCATATACAGCTCCTCTTCAGAAGCCGCGGCCCTCAACGACGTCTCTTGTGATATCTCTCCCTTCCACAAGTTTTCCATAAAGAAGGAAAAGTCCCTCCTCCCTTTGAAATTTGGCACAGACTCTTGAAATTCCATAGAGCAGAAACTAGCACACTGTTTCTCTGTTATCAGCGTAAGCAGATGAATCGCTCCACACATTCTCTCACACAACCCACCCTCCTCGCACTCCTTTCGACTCTGCATTTGCCAATCAATTCACCTGTTTAGGAAGGTGTTTCCAAAGGGGTTGAGCTGGCGAAAGGGTTTGTTGGGATCCACAATGAGGGCATTTCCAGGAATGAGCCCCTCTACGTCTCCGTGCATGATTGCGGTGAAGCAGTCGGTGGTGGGCTCCGGCCCTATGCGACTCCCAGGCACATCCTGTTCCAGCAAATATCTGTGTGTTGACAGATCAAAGACAGGGTTCTCATGTCGAGCTTTTAATAACTTTAATAATATTTATTTTTCTGTCATGCTGTCTTCACAGCTAGAATAAACAAAAAGAATTCTGTAAATCTGTTTTCAATCGAATTCAATAACAATCCAATGTTAAAGCTGCAATCAGTAACTATTTACAAAACCCATAATCTTTAACCTTGAACCTTTTTTGGTAAAAACAAACAAACAAAAGAGTTATTAAACAAGTTAATACAGAATCAGTATACAGAACTGGCTACTTTACAACAGTAAGCTTATAGTAATGATTTTGTAGAAAATGTCACGCTATTTGAGTCCAACAGAGGTAAAAAAGTATGTTAAGTAACATGCAATTTTATGTTTTAAACAGAGATGGCGATAGAGAGACAAAAGCTACAGATCGCAGTTTTAAAGACCAACTAAAGATGCCTTAAAATGTGCATTATTGTTTGATACATAATTTCCACTGGAATACAAAGTTAGGTTGGGACATATGGCTTTCCTGTAGCTCAGTGGTAAGAGGTTGTGGGTTCGATCCCAGGGGATTGCACATACCTATGTATAAATGTATAGGATAATGCAATGTAAGTCGCTTTGGATAAAAGCGTCTGCCAAATGCCTAAATATATAAATATATAGAGTGCCCCCCCATCCCCTTTTGAAATGTCAAATTGCTTGTTACGTAAGGAAAACTGTTTCCGGGTCCGAGCCTCCACTTATGCTCTATGGATACTGTTTAAAGAGTCGTTTATGAGCACCGTTTATTCATATCACACATTTATGAAAAATGAATTTATTGTAAAAATGAACGGCTGGCTGGACATCTTGGATTTTGTAATGGAGATAAAGGTTTAGATTGTGTGTTTTTATTATAGTTTTACATCATGGCATGAGTGTATATCAGCAATTTTTTGTGTATGTCTGTCGTTTGGACCTGAAAATGGTATACTACCTTCCGTAAATGCTGGTGTGTGACCTCAGGCTAGCTTTTTGTTTGCCTCACAGCCTGGAATCCTTGTATTTTCTAAAAATATATTTTGTATCCCACTAACTCACACGCACTTGTATGCTGTCCCTCTCGTGTGCATAAAAAGTGAAGTACACTTGGCCCTTATTTTAAGGGATACTCCACCCAAAAATTTAAATTCTGTCATCATCTACTTATCCTCAAGTTGTTCCAAACCTACATAAATGTCTTTGTTCTTTTGAACACAAAGAAAGATATTTGGAAAACTGTTAGCAGACTGACGGTTCTGAGTCATCATTGACTACCATCGCAGGAAAAGTTTATTTTGTTGTTCCGTTGAACACAAATGGAGATATTTTTAAGAATTTAGGAAAGCAAACCGTTCTGGTGCACCTTTGACTTCCATTTTAACATTTCCCACTATGGTCCTGAATGATGTCCCAGAAATATCAGTTGCTAACAACAGAACAAAGACATTTATACAGATTTGGAACAACCTGAGGGGGAGTATTCAGGACAGAATTTTCATTTTTGGAGTAAAAGTTAGGATGACACCATACACAGTGCCACCTCAATTTATCTGATGTTATGATATCAGCAACCAATAAAAATAAGATCAAAAACAGCCACGGATTTACTAATATGCACATTTCACACTATATTTCTATTCAAAATTGTTTAAAAAATAGTTTAGTCAAGATGAACGTGATCCTTTAAGAAGATCAGTAGACTTCCTAGCTTTCACAAGAAGAATTGTCCATAACACCAACTCTCAAATTCCTAAATCATGAGTGGACTAATAACTATTTCCAGGGCCGTAACCTGAGTAGACATAGGCCCTCCCCTACATTCATATCAGTTCTTAGCTAACATTCAATTCAAGTTTATTTATATAGCGCTTTTCACAATGTGCATTGTTCCAAAGCAGCTTTACAGAAGCAAAATAAGAAAACACAGAGGTAAAACACAGCACAGTGCATAGTGTTTATAGAACAACATGGGTTTGTCAACATCAGATTCTTTGAAATATTGCATTCGGTCTATCCCTGTGCGGTTCTAAACAAGACGTTACATCAATGTTTGAGCTTTAATCTCTGTCAAAACCCTTGTGGTGTGGTGGTGACTCAAACTTTGGATTACGTTTGTAGAGTCTTACTTGATGAAGGTGGTCTTTCCTGTGGAGTACTGGCCGACCACTAGCACCATGGGTTTGTTGTCAAAGTCGGCGTCTTCCAGACTCGGCGAGTGGAAGTCCTGGAAGCAGTAGTACTGCTCCAGGGGCAGAAGTTTCTTTCGATAGAGCGACTTGAGGCCCTCGGTCACCGTCTTGATCACCTCGGGGGCCTTCTTGACGTTCTTACGGCCCCAGCGTGACATCGTGCGACTTGGACGACTATTTAAATTTCCTTGGCGGTTAATTTATAGCGGTGTTTTGCAGTGTTTACGTCTCCTCTGGGACGTCTGTGAAGACTCTTCTCTGTCGTGCTGTGTTTATATAATGTACCCGAACGTTTCTGCCGCCAAGGTTTGGAGTTGTGTATAAACCAAACGGTAGTTTACCGTCACTTTAATGCAACTTTGATGGCGTGCTTTTTTTAGTAAACGATGATTCACCTGGAAGAAACAAAATGGAAGAACATTTGTATGCTTGCCGTCTTGGTCATCGAGTCTTACATTCAAGAATTTCAAATGATGAATCTTTAGAGACTCTTAAGCCCACAGGGAAAGTGCAGTACGTTGTCCATGCACGTCTGGAAAACATTTGGTGGTCGTTTTGGAAAAACTTACACACACCCAACTCTAGGTCCACAAACACGCATTCATAACTTATTTCCGTATATTGAAGAACAGTTTTCCAGCAGCGGCTTTTAATGGAAAGTTAAACGAGTGAAGGATTATAGTGTACAAAAGACTGAATACTCCAGTGATTTGAAGACAAAAAGCATATTGAACTGCTTTTGTCAGATTCAGGCATGATTTATCGTACCTCCTCCCAGTTTTTTTGGCTAGAAGCAGATTCAAGACACTCCCTGTGAACGCAACATGTCAATTTTATATCAAAATGTAGGAATAGTTTATACAAAAATAAAATTCATTATTTATTACCCCCATGTCTTTCATAACCTATATGTGATGCTTTCTTCCTTGGAACACACAAGAAGATATTTTAAGAAATGTTTTGGTGGTTTTGTGGACATACAATGGAAGTAAATGAAGGTCAATGTTGTTTGGTTCCCAACATTCTTCAAAATATCTCCTTTTGTGTTCTGCAGAAGAAAGTACGTCAGGTTTGAAATGACATGAGTGAATGATGAAAGAATGTTAATTTTGGGGTGAACGGTCACTTTAATGCAGAAACTTAAGAGAAACAGTTTAGTATTTCAAAGATTAACAGATGAAAAGACACCAGTCCTTTCCAAATATCATTTGCACACAGCTGCCTTACAAAACGGATCATATCTGGGATTTGACTTTCAGCAATAGTACTGACATGTTGCGCAGGAGATGGAAAATGCCTTGTGGCATCCTTCACCAGAATTTCAACACAGACTGTGAACATTTTTGGAAAAGCAAGACTTAAGCTCCAATTAATTTCCAGAACGAACAACACACGGCTGTGTTGGCAATGAGAGAAAAGAACAGAGATATTTCACTCGTCCAGCCGACACAATGTAAAAAACTCATTTCATTCCTTTTTTGGATTGAAGCTATCGGTTTGGTTAACTTCAGATGCACGTTATGAAAGCGTTGTGTAAACATTACCACTTGGACAAACAGAAGATCAGCTACTTTTTTCCCAAAAAGTGATTTTGAAAGTGCAACACAACCAACACACAACTGAGTATTTTGATCTTTCACTTACCCAGTGAAATCTTTGCATCCAAACTTCAGCTCTAAACACTAGTTTCTCAGTTCACAGTCTTCTCCAGTCCAGATGATGTTTCTACACGAGGATGTACCTTAACAGGACCGTTCTGTATCCAATAGCACCAGCTCGAATAATTCAAGTGCCGGATCTTCTCCGGATCTTTAATGTATTTCAGATGAGAACTCTCTTGCAGGAAATTCTGCTCTTAGTACTGCCTTCTGCAGCTCTTCTTCTGACACAAGCAGGGGAAAACCCTGGACGGCTGGTAGGTTTTAGTCGAGTGATGACAATAGCTTTAAACCAGGGTGGGGATTGATATGGAGTGGGTGGTGTGGTGTGGGGGGACATTGCCAGTGCATCAACACATTGAGGTGGAGTTTAACGTGTCGTAGGGGCGTGACTCATTTACATAAAGGACCGCCTGCAAACACGAGGGTGTGGCGCAGGCATCTTTCAGCAGACAGTGTGCTGTGGGGCAACATGTTCTATGCTTTTAATTTAGCTTTTGATGATTCGCGAGATCTGTTTGCACATCAGATGTTCACGTGACTCCTGATGCTGGCATGAAAGAACATCTCTCACAGACTTTATGCTCAGACCCGCATCCTCGAGTTCTCTCTTAACCGCTGCCACCTACTGGCCATTAAGAGCATCATACAATCAGAGAAACAATCATTTCATAAAAGAAGCCAGGTTTAATTTACAGTTTTACTAAATGTACAGTTTTTAAAAAGTGTCATTATACACAATAAATACAATACAAAATTAATCTGTAGTACTATACTTCAAATTCTTACAGTTCTATTTTCTTTTTCTCTTTACATTATTATTGTTCTTTTGTTCCATGTCATTGCTTTTGCTGTGTTTGCTTCTGAACGGTCCAAAGTGAAATCCTTCCGTGATTATGTCTTCAGTGTGTGTTTGTGTGAGCATCTAAACACACGTCTACAAAACAATCGGAGGGAAAGAAAATGTTTTGTCTGTGACTTTAAACCCGGTTTACAGGTAATATTGCAACATGATTAGAGTTCCAACAACTCTGTGCTGTGATCTTGTTTGATTTGTTAATGTGCTCTTGATACTGGAATGCATTCAGCTCAACAGATTCTCTACAGTTCTGGTGTTCATTCCTGTATTAAGATGTAACCAAAAGTGTTGACCGAGACCAGAATTCATTTTGGGAGAGAAGACAAAATTATTGTTATGCGCTATTGATCCTGCGGCGTTCTCAATAAAACAAATACGTTATGGAGACCATTCTACAGACAACTGATCAATTGGTCTCTCCAACAAAAGAACAAAAAAAAAAAAAGAGTTTTCCAAAAGTACTGCTTAATATGCCAAATTTCATGAGTTTCTGCATTCTGTTCATAATATCACAGTAACTACAATAGCACATTATTTGTAAATGACTGGTCATATATTTGTGACTCTCTAAAAGGAAATGATGAAACTGACATAGGAGCGGTCCCGGTATCACATCCAGAAAAAACAAAGAGGGACAAAATTTCGAACCCAAGTGCACTTTATCCTTTACACTTAAAGGGCCATATGTAAACCAAAAGAACACATTTCATCAGCACAAACCACAGACAAAGAAAGCAAACACAGCTTAACATGGGAAAAGTGTCTCTGTTTACTTCCCCTATCCATTGACCTTCTGCTTTTTCAGTCTTTCAGTCAATTTCCACTACAGGGCCTGTTATCTACTGTGCGTCTGTGAAACCAAATTCCCGTTCTGTCCTCTTCCCTGTGGATGCTGGGACATGGGGGCCGAAGAAGGCTGAGACGATAGGGGGGGTCTGTAGGACGGGTGGGTTTGGTGCTGGTTAGGCAGGTTGGCCCCGTGAACCCTCCCTAACGTCCCTCGCCCGGATCCTCCGTGGCCAGGAGGGCCCTGTTGGAGGTTTAGTATACTGTCTATGGCACACTGCAGGTGCTCATTGAGCGAGTCATCGGGCGGCGGGCTGCCGCTGGAAAAACTTGCGTTGTCCATGTCTGGAGAGTCCGATTTACAGCGTTTGGCAGGAAGTGAGGAGTCTCTTGTGCAGGAAGACTCTCCTAAAGAAGGCGGTCCGGGAGCGTGCTGTTCTCTCCTGAAAGCACCCCTTCCTCCATCCCTGTTTTTGCCCCCTATGCCTTTTAATCGACCCACGCCACCGCCGTCCTCCACCTCGTCCTCTTTGTCTGAGGAATCCGGGTGGTCCTGGTACGCATTTTTGATACCGCGGTAAAGAACATCCTCTACCGCTGCGAGGCCTTGTGACTCAGCGTGCGTGTGGGATCGCCCGATTCCGCCCTGCCTCTCTAGTTTCACGCTGGCTATCACAGTCCGTTCGGGTTGAGGAGAGGAGCTTTGCGGTTGAGGGGAGGAGGTAAGGGGAGGTCCTGCTGGCGTAAAAGGCAACGTATCCCCACCTCCTGGCACGCCGGGCCTGTGACGAGGACTGATGTTCTCACGGTATGTCTTTCGGAGCGGGAGCCGGCAAGTGGTCAGCGGAGGTGTGGCCGTGGACGCTGGATTGCGTTTGACACCGCCTACCTCATGGTGTTCTAGAGTGCCATTCAATTGGCCCATGGACGTGGAAGGGGACGATGTAGACCAGGAGAAAGAAGAGGAGGAGGAGGGCGGGGCTCCGCTAGAGGAAGTTGCGCTACTGGAGGTGGAGGCTTTATGTGCTGTTACTGTAGTGACAGTGGATGAGGGGGTGGGGTAGGAAGCTGGGGGTGGAGTTCTAATGACAGTGGTGGATGTGGTTACAGGTGGCTTGACTTTTTGAGGCGGCTCAGGGATCGGCGGTTGTGGCGTGAGCTGGGATTGGGAGTGGACCGGATCTAGGGCGGTGTTGTGAACCACCTTACTGAATCCCGCCTCCTGTTTGATCTTGAGCTTCAAACCTATTCGCCGGCGCGCCTCGTAGGTCTTGATGGGGGGCTTGCTGGTTCGTTGGGGAAGCGTGACATCGTCATCATCATCAGCAGCTGCAGGTCGGGAGGAGGACGGAATGCGGCTGAAGGAGGCGCTCGGTGTGACCGGCTCCGCAGAGGGCCGGACCACAGGAGCGGGCGTAGGGGTGGAACTGGTGGACCAGGATACAGACGCGCTCCCTCCGCCTTGCTTTATCACCAGTTTAGTGGGAGGGAAGGGTGCAGGGGCGGAAGGAGGAGTAGGGGCAGATGCAGGAGTAGGGGCGGAGGCAGCAGCAGGAGTTGGGGCAGGGGCAACAGCGGCAGCTGGAGTAGCTGCGACAGGTGGAGTTCCAACTGCCGGTGGTGCGGTTCTTACAGAGCTCAGCTCTACCTTTATAGGCCTGACTGCACTGCTGTCCAGCAAACAGGAATTAGCCACGAATTCTTCTGTAAAGAGGGAGAAAAAAAGGTGATTACAACACACCATTAAAAAATGTTGGTCCTGGGGACTTCCTTTCGCCAGGGCATTTCTTCACAGTGCATAATTTTTTTGTGCATACAAAACAGGGCTGCACGATTAATCGCGATTCAAATTCGAATCGTATCGAAATATGAACTTTCCAATTGTGGATTTAGTAACATGTCTATCAGCTTTGACGCCATCTATAAGCAAGTGTACCCCTAGCAAGCAAATTCATAACAGATACACAGTGAAAATGTATTGCCTTCCTGTGCAGAAAACAGAAAAAAAAACTAACAAAACAAGAATGCCCCCATGCCCTTCTATGTGTCTTCTATGTGACTTCCTTCTTAAAATAGGGCAACTGGATTTAAAAAATGACAAATGAACACACAAAACCTAATTTCTGTAATATTTTATCATTACCTGGTTTCTCCTTGGCCAGAACCCTGTCCTGACTCAGAGCGACCTTCTCCTCTTGAATGAACATCCGGTCAATCATAACCATCTCTGCAGAGGGACCCAGCCTCTGCTCCAAAACAAGAAGCACATAGGATACCAGTAAGTCCACTGCTTTAAGTGCTCCTGTAAGCTCAGATATCATATGACAAATAGCAACACCAGCGTTATGGGTTCACATCCTAAGGAAAGTATGGACTTAAAGAACGTATATCCCCAATTGAACAGTTCAGGTGAATGGGTTTAAATCCCAGGTAATGTAAAGCTCCAAACAAGACACATGAGGGACATGTTTTATAAATGATACCTTTGATTCCTCGAAGAGCAAGTGACGATATTTATCCAGCATCGCTTGTGTGCGCTTTAAGAGTTGGTTCGAGACGCTTTCAAATTCATCATCCACTGCACAGTCCAGAACAGAGGAAGAGTCACATAGTCAGACTTGACACTGTGTCACACAAAAGCAATGCAGCCAGTGCTATACAAGTTGTGGATGCATAGGTATAAGTGTTTACCTTTGCGGTAATCTTCTGATGATGAAGCCATGCCTTGGTACAGGTGGTACGGCAGGAGTCGATGAAGTGTGTCCTCAAACGAGCCGAAAGGCGAGCTGTAGTCAGGATGCAGCACTGAGCCCTGTTGTTTTCGCAGCTGCTCCAGCATCCTACAAACAGACACATGAGTACGGTGTAAGAACATCTCTCACATTTCAACACAACTACAAATGTTTCAACCATTGCACGCATACTTGATGTTTGATAGGCATGTGTGAAACAATGTAATATGGCGTGTGAATGACAATGACAACACAAGCAAGAATTAAAGAAGTGTAACATTTATTAACGTGGAATCTGAAATAGAAGACTGCAGCTAAAATTTGTGTTGAGAACTAGGGCAGACAACTTGAGGTGGAACCTTCATCAATTATAGATTGTAAATTTAGTTTTGCTTTCCTGACAGAAATATAAACATCAGAGAGTCCAGTATGTTTTATTACCTGGCTTCTTTGCTTGGTTCCATACCAAAGGGCCTTTTTAACGTTGATGTCTGTGAGTAGACAACAAATATAAAAAGATTACTACAAACATGAAACCACCGGGTTTTTTGTACTTGTCTTATATTGTGTTATGTGGTTTTAAACTCTACCTGTGTTTGTACAGGAGCAGGTGGTGGAGGTGCAGGCATCTGAGACAATCCGGTGCCCAAAACCTGAATCTGCAAACCTGTTTTACCCAGAGCCAGTCCACCAACTGAACTTATGACTCCTGACTTGGCCTGCAAAATTTGAGCATCACAAGAGTTCAATAAAAGTGCAGCTACCATTAAAAAATTCATAGGTTATTTTATATTTCAGAATAATAGTCATCAAAATGTGGAATAGCACAAATGCCAATTTGTAAAAAAAAACTCCCAACTATTCTTTGGCTCTCATTTGCTCTATTGTCATTTTTAAAGATGCACCAATATATCGGCCAATAATCAGTATCAGTCGATTAAAGCTAATTTTTACTCTTGGGCGATAAATTAAAAACTGCCGATGATCAGAGCTGATATATATTAGGGGTTTTACAATATATCGATATGGCGATGTATCGTTGTCCTTCGTGCAATACGTTGCACCAAATATCCACATTTTAATTAATTAATAAAACAAGGCTCTAAATATGTTTCCAAGCGTTATTACATCATGGCTCCACTGGGTGGCGCTTAACACGCAAAAGAGGGAAACATGAACAAACTAGTCTGAGAAAGATTTCAGGATTGTGTAAACTAAAATATGCTCACTGCATATTTGTGAATGACCTTTATGTGCTTAGATTTAATCCAAGTTGCGGCACTGAAATATTTTTTAGGTTTATTTTATTTAAGATGGTTAACACCAAGATGTTCCCAGGTTTAAATAAGTGGCTGTTAAATTTAGAAATGTGCCAGTATAAAAATATTTAAATGTGTTAAATGTGTCAGTTTATCAAGATACGCTTTTATTTTAAGCATAAAATGTTTAATTTACTTGAAATGTTACCCATGTTGGTAATATGTTACCTACTAAAAAAAAGTTTTGTGGACTTATAATAAAATAAAGAAACAAATGTTGCACTTAACCTTTTCATGGGCATTTTGTTTTCATAGCTAGGCAGCTTTCGTGATCTATCGTTATATAATTATAATTGCCATACAGTAGTATCACCACATCATGATATTATCGGTATCGTGCGCCGTGTATCGCGATCCGTATCGGGCTGTGAGGTACCCTGTGATTCCCACCCCTACGATATATCCTGTCAATAAAATTGGTACTTTATATAGAAAATGTTAAGAAATGTCACCAGTCAGCTGTTCAATATTAATAGTCATTATATGAATTAATAACATTCAGAAAGTTAAGAAATATTAATTTCATCTTCAGAACTTGCTCAGGGCAGGACTACATAAAAAATAAACCTTAATTCTCAAAATTCCTTATATTTTTCCCCACATTTTCAGCTTTTTCCAGATTCTGCAAAGGGTGTGTAAACCTTTAAGCAGCACTGTATATTTCCCTCACCTGAACAGCCTGCGTGAGGTTTGGAGAAGTGATTCCTTGGTTCGCCGAAGATCCGGCTGACACCGCAGAAAATACTTGCGTGTCATTTGCACCTAAGGTGAGAATAACACACCGTCAGCACACTTTTATTTTTTATATTTTCAACATCTACAGGTTAAAAATGTGGGGCGCCCACCTGTAGTAGAGGACTTGACAAGCACAGATTTCTGCTGCAGAAGTGATGTGACAGGTGGTTGGATGGTGCCGCTGGCCGTGGATGTTGCGGTCTGGATTGAGGCCTGATCAGGCAGTTTATTGAACTGGTTTGTGGCCTGTTGTTGAGAAGCTTGGGCTTGAGCCTGAACCTGCTGCTTAGCCTGGAGGAGAATGTTTTGCTGGAGCTGGTTAAAACAGAAGCACATAGACAATAGTTGGTTGGCAAATCTTGAACAATGTTAAGATAGGGCTGGCAAAAAAAATCAAAACATCGGAATTTAAAATTATGATTAAATTAATAGTTTTTTTAATGTGGTCAATTTGATATCGATTCTCAAAAGCCCGATAAAAAATTTTTCCTTCATATTTCCGTAAACACTGAACATTCATTATCGCGAATGTTAGTGCTATTACTTTTCACTAGATGTCACTTTTCTTTTTATAACGGGTGGCATTTCGTTCATTTATTGCTTAATTAACATGGCGGATGTGGGTATGTTGTCGAAGTTAACATCACCTTTACAAAAAAGGGCAGCAGTTCACATGATTGCATCATCTCTTTACAGCTAATTTTGTGAAATGTTGTCGTCATATTGCAATCTTAAATTGTAAAATAACCTGATCCTTTTTGATCAAGGTATGCAACTGTTCTGTTTCAATATACCCAAGTGTGTTTAAAGTTTAAAATACAGGTTTGTGACTCTTCATTTCATTTTCACTGTAATCGGATGTTTACTGATCTTTTTTAGAAATATCTATAGGATTTGTATTAAATCTTTAATCATTGACTCGACTCGAGAGCTTGTGAATCGTTCTGTGAATGTAGAATATTCTATGTATACTGTGCACATTATGCAAAATGTACAAAGCACAATATTGTATCCAACAATGCACTGAGTTTGATTTCCAGTGCAACTAACCAGAAAGAATTGCAGTCATGACATTTATCATCTGTATTCAGTCAATTGAGCTGCCAAGTTACGCAAATCATTTTCCACCCAAATTAAAATCTGAAAATGTGCACACGAGCTGCGGTTCTGTTTCTTTGCGACAGAATTTAACTTACAATAGACAGAACAACTTGACACGTCATGACTAACGTGGACACTAAAGGTGACACCGCCATACCTGGTGAAGCTTTTCCAAAAGCTGCTTCTGTTGTGGAGAAGGTTGTGCGATTGATGACATGGTCTGCAGCTGCGCGCTGACCAGCTGTAAATGATGCTGCTGATCTGCGGTCAGCCCGGGCACCACAGTCACCTGCTGTTTCACCGGTGTGCCCGAGGACACGCTGCTGGCCGGCTGGAATTGGAACTGCGCGGGATGCGGCTGCGGAGGCTTCGGGGAGCAGGAGGGAGGTGGTACGTCCGGCTGCAGGGTGGCGGGCTGAGGCAGGGTCTGAGGAAGAACTTGCGGTTGAAGCTGCACTTGAATCTGTTGAGGTTGCTGCTGCGGTGGAGGTGCCGGCTGGTGCGCTTGCGGAGAACCTCCCATCTGATTTTGTATGATGAAAAGAGGAGTCAAAGAAGGGGTGCAAGAGCGTGAGGGAGTATGAGCTTGAGTCTGGGGCTGAGGCTGTGAGGGAGGACGAGACTGCTGGTGAGGAGACTGGATCTGATGCCCGATTGTCAGGGGAGACACCTGGGGTTGAGGGCTGTCGGATCGGGTGGGTGTCGGTGAAGGGGTGACCACTGTTCGAGACGGGGAGGCGCTTTGGATCTTTATAGTCTGTGGATGTCCTGCTGATGGAACCTTGACGTGGGAAGAGCGAAGACAAAATTGTTAAAGAATTCTTATGAAGAATCATTTGTGGACAAAAACTGCATTTTTAGGGATGCACTGAAATCTATACCATAAAACTGCATAAATTTGCAGAATATCATAACGAATATGAAACCTTTGCAAATCATTAAACATGTTAAATACTACAGCTTCTTTTCTTGTTATCACTGAGGCATTACAGCATCTTAAAAAGATTAGCAACTTGTAATCTTGACAGATTTGTCATAAAAAACAACTTCAAATGCTGAGCACAAGGAACAAAAACGAAAAGGGAAGTCTACATAACATATCAGTGATTTATTAAAGAGCATCTGGATTTGTTATTATCTTATAAGGCTTGACAGTGTGGTTTCGTCAGCTTTAGGTTAACATCATTCCAAACACGCAACATCACTAACAAATACAATCCTGTATTTATAACTAAAAAAAAGTTTAGTAATAAACCAACTGACAGATCAGACGCAAAAAGCAATTAAACTTCTGAAATGCTTTATTCACTTTATGAAAACTGTCTGATCACTTTTCAACCAAGCACATGATTTTAGATTTTCATGTCCATATATAAACAGTAGAGTTGTACATCTTGCCCTGATCATACAGATCATTTTTATTTATTTAGTCTTTAATGCCATATCAGCAACAATTACTTGACATGGCCAACACTGTGTTTACACCGAGAGCGGCGCGATGCGACATGGGTTGTTCTAATGGATCGTCCCATCCCAATCGTGTCCAGTGTAGACACGGTGAAACTCAGGATATTTTAATTTACACTAACCATAATACAAATAACTACATATGAATGCATATGAAATATTTTCTGAATACGAAATAATTGAATCATGCTTACAATAAAATAACAAGTAAATAAACAGCTAAGCAAGATAGTTACATAACATTAATAAAACTTATTTTATTTAAATTTTTGTATAATTATAATTTAGTATAATTTAAAATTCTGTAAGACATTGCCTACTATTATATAAAGTAGGGCTGTCAAACAATTAATCGCATCCATAATATATTTTGTATTTACATAATAAAACTTTGTGTACAGTGCATATTAATTTTGTATTTATAAAAACATATTTAAGAAAATATACAAATTATTAAACATTTACGTATAACTTCAATAATTAGTCAATATCGATAAATACATACATTTTCATGATATTTCCTATATGTGTGTGTGTGTTATTGTGTTTTGTATATTTTTATAAATACAAAATGAATGTGCCCAGTACACAAAGTTATATTATGTAAACACAATTTTTTTCTGAATCCGATTAATCGTTTGATAGCCATAACTAAAAAGCATGACATCCCACCAGAATGTTTGATAGTTGCCCTGTTTGTATATTAAATTAAGAGTCGAATACCAAAAATTGCCCACAATTTATCCATTTCAGTGCATCACTAAAATCCTAATTTAAATTCACACCAGTAAAGAAAGTGCAAAACACAGCAACAAGCAACAATAAACAAATATAAGCAGGATAATAGAAAAGGGGACGAAATCGGACAGGAACAAACATTTTCTTCCCAACTTTTAAAATCAAGATGAATGAAACCTTAGCGTACCTCTATAGCATACAAAAAAATCAAAACTGTACAACAGACAGCCAACTAAAACAGAACAGACACCACCGGGATCTGGTGGAAAGACATCAGGACAGCATCTTAGCAAAGAACATCTTTGTGAAATATGTTCACAGCGAAAAGAAAAAGGAACTATAAAACTAAACTAAATTTGCAAGGAAAGAGATAAAGGTAAATCAGGGCAGTGAGCGAGTGATCAAGATCAAATCCTTAACAGTGATCTTGAAGGTAATTCATTTGATTTCTCTTGGGGGGATGCTGGGAGGTGGTGTGGGAGGGGGGGACTGATCGAGGTTAAAAACAGCAGTTATAGTAAGTAAGGGGAACAGAAGTCTGAATGTTAATATGGATAGATGTGTGAACGGCACAAAGAGGACAGAGGAAAAAAGAAAAAGCGACAGCTCGGTCACTCCATGCTCATGGGAAAATGCACGAGGGTGATGCAAATGCAACCAAATAGTCTCCAGAGCTTCTTTTTCATTTCATTTAACTATTTTGAAGAGCAACATCTGGACTGTTATTCACACAAAGACACGTCCCAATGAGTGTCAATATAATTTGGCAGTCTTTCTTCTCAAATACTCATGCAACTAATATAATAAAATCTGAGAGGATATCATGCAAAAAAACAATGCTACAATATAAATAATGGACAAATATATCAATTAAAATCCATATGAGCAGTGGAGTAACACAAGACAGGTGTGAACACAAAAAAGCAAACAAGACTAGATCCGATGATACAAGCAAAGTGCCAAAGCCATCGACAGGACTCGAGCAATGAGAAGAGTGGAAGAGACAAGGAGATAGAGGGAGTTTCGCTGGGAGACAGTGGTCAGCAGTGGCAGCAACAGGTGGGTGGGGCTAAGTACAGAGCTTGAGCTCATCTACCTTGTTAACCACTGTCGCCATGTGGGCGGGGTCAAGGGAGGGGCTGGGACTCTGCCGAGTCTCAGCTAACAAGTTGTCATGGCCTGAAGGGGCAGAACCAGAACTGCTGCCGCTGACGATAACAGATGCGGGTACACCTACAGCGGCAGGTGGCTCTTTTCCTGCTTGGTGCTGTTGCTCCTAACATGAGTACATTTATGAGTTCATGGATGGGAGTAAAACAACTGGTCAGCTTGGTGAACAAACGATGTTATGCTAACTTATTGGCTACAGCACGCATTTTGCAAACAGCGGATTAGACTTAAAGAAAGCACAAACTAACCTGCTGCAGGAACATCTGTAGAGACTCCTGGCTCAGGATCATACTGGAACCGGACGACGTGAACAACACCTTTCCGGGGCTGTGTTGGGCATGAGGACCCAACCCCATCATTGACGCTGTGGATGTGACCATCGTTGGCGATGGAGATGAGGAGGAAGAAACCGAGGCGGCTATGGAAACCGCTGGAGTTGACTGAACCGTTAGGATTGAAGTCTGGTGTTGAGCCTGCGCAGCCGGGTCTGTGCTGCCCCCCAGCACCGTGATACCCTCCCCGGGCTGGCACGGTGCCATGGCTGTCATTCCACTGCTACTATTACTCGGAATGCCACCGGACTGCTGCAATGTCTGTAAACTGACCGCAGGACTGAGACTCTCGACAGAAAGGGAATTCTGCATAGGCATGCCTTGGATGACTGTTTGCACGTGGCCCGTTACAGGATGGGCTTGCGTCTGCGTTTGGGCTAATGACACCGGCATTTGGAACAATGTGGGCTGACCCATCTGACCGGGTTGCAGCTGAATGTGTCCGGAGAGGATATGAGCAGCGCCGGGGTGACCCTGTGAGGCCAACATCTGACCCAGGTTGATGTTCTGATTGGCTGTCAAGATCTGATTAGCAATGATCTGCCCTCCGGGTCCCTGACTGGTAATGATGTGACCACTGGGATGCTGGGTCAGTATTTGACCTCCAGCCTGAAGGCCCGGTAAGAGAAACTGGTTTTGGCCCTGCAGGACGGTTTGGGATGGAATAACGATGCTGCCCTGTTGGTTTAGCAAGTGAACACTGAGGGGTTTTCCTGATTGTTGGGCACCCTGTTGCTTAAAGAGCGCTTGAGAAAACTGCGTTCCCTGCGACCCAGCCTGCGTGCTCAAGACTACATTTGAGGCAGGCTTCCCAGTGAGGAAAGTTACATTCTGACCGGCGGAAACTGGGATTTGCTGCACCCCGAGGGCTTTATTAGCATCGTTTGGCAAGGCGTGGGGGGCCGGAAGTTGCTGCTGTTGCTTGAAGATTTTGGGTTGGATGGCACCCCCTTGCGGAGGTTTGGGCTGTATTGGCGTTGGCGTTCGCTGGATGATGACATTCTGCATGATTTGGCCTTGCGGCTGGGTCTGAGACCCGATTCCTGCGCTCAAAGACGCGTTGCTGAAACCTACAATACCACCGGCGGTGGCCATCGTGGTTCCGCTGCTGTTTGTGTTTGTGTTACTTAAACACACAGCTGGCCCATTTAAGGCAGGGGAACCTAATGTAGCCTTGCCCCCTTGGATTAACAGTCCACCTCCCGAGCTCAAAACAGAGCTTCCAAGCCCAGCCTGCGTTCCAGAATTTGATGCCTCAGGCCCAGGTTGATGCAATTGGTAGCCACCCATGGTTTTCGTAAAGATCTGCTGCCCAGATTGGTTTATTGTCATTACAGTGGGTTGGCCAACGACTTGAATCTGTCCGATGCCCAACTGCCCAGACTGACTGCCGTTCGGTAAGGCCTGAAGGCTTGAAATAGGCTGAAGGGTTACGTTTCCAAGCCCAACTTGCTGTACAAACGGTTGGACACTGATGGCCTTGTTCATCACCTGGGGTTGAAGCTGCAGGCCTGGATGTGCCAGGACTGAGCCGAGCATGTCTGGGGTGGCATTAGAGGGTGCATTTGGGGTGCCTTGGCTGGAAAAAATCTGAGTGGCACCTCCAATGCCCACCCCAGACAGGCCGGCATCGGGGAGGGGCTGGACTACCTGCGTGAGACCAGTTAAGCCAAAGGAACTGAGATCGAGCTCAGCTTCTGCCTCTTGAAGGCTCTGCTCTGTGATGTTTGCCTCGGCCAGACTCTGTTGTAAAATGTCACAGGGCTCGTGGTTCGTCCCGACACCGTTGCTTCCGTTGTCTCCTCCCGGCGATCCCCCCAGGATGTCATCGTCCTCCAGAAAGTCCAAATCGACACTGACTCTGGGGAGGCCTGGCTCATTTGTCGACAGCTGAGCCTGGGGTTGGACCTCAGGAACATGGCCCTGGAAGAGACAGAGAGATCAATGTTAGTACATTGACATGGCAGTACATTCTGAATGGAGGAGGAATAAAATGGTATGGATGGGATTGGGATGGCCGGCCTCTGGCTCAATCCATCCCCATGGTTGTTGTGGAAGCAGATCAGGTACAGAATGCATCTGATTTGGATGGCAGGGCTGAAGAGTATGTGCTACAAAAAAATGATGGAGACAGGAGGTTGGGGGAAATTACTCACCCCAGTGCTGGAGAAGAACGAGCTGGACGGGTCACTTGAGCCATCCAAAAGGTCATCAGTGTCCAACTACAGACAGACATACCCAGGATAGGACAGGCAGAAAACACCACAGCACACAGACAGGCGTGTGAAAGGGACAGGCAGCAGATGAAAAGGGAGGTAAAGAGTCAGACAAAGCAAGGGAAAAGCAACGTAAGGACAGTGCACCAATCAACCAGGACAAAAATGCAGGCATACACAAGTTAATAGGGCAAGCAAACAGCGAAGAAAACAAGAGTCAAAAGACAGGAAACATTAGATTAGTAAGTCAAATATGTGAATTAACCAAAGAGGAAAAATCAGGACTGAAATTAAAAGGAGCAATTTAGTTGTAAGGGAAGTATTAATAAGCTTAATAACATCAGAAATGTGAGGAGAAATGCTTGTTTCGCATGTGTGCTGTGTTATTCTGCGATGTGCCTGGGCTCTGCTTTCAAAGTGGCATCTCAGTACTCGGCTGTCTCCACCAGCACAATAAAAACTTAAACAAATACAAAATCTGACTTTCACTTTCAGTACTTACTTGTGTTTCTGATCCATGAAGAAAATCGTTGAGTGCTTGTGGGTCACTGTAAAAACAAGAGAACATTATTTAGTTGGGTCTAACACTACAACAAACCACACTTAAGAATATCCATATTAATGTACTATAGTAAACATTATTGTTGAGGTAACGGTGTTAAAAATCGGTGCGCTTACCAAATTACATCTAGCAAGCACCTGCCATCTTCATCATCCATCTCAACTGTAAACGAAAAGTTTTGCAAACATTTAGCCAAAGAAAAATGTATCATTTTTTTATCGGTATTGTTTCAGATTGGACAAACTTTACAAAGCCCACAACAAATCTCCAAGGTCTAAGACCTGTCAGAGACATCTTGCATTATGTGAATAGTTTGTTGTTATATTTGAAACAATAGCAGTAACATAAATGAGAAAAAACTGAGAACATTAAGGAGTAGTTCACCTCTCTCATCATTTACTCACCCTCTTGTCATTTCAAACCGGTATTACTTTCTTCCGCAGAACACAAAATAAGATATTTTGAAGAATGTTGTTAACAGCCCCCCCCCCCCATTCACTTACACTAGTTACAATAAGTGAATTGGGGGCTGTGCAGTTCTGTTACCAACATTTTTCAAAAATGCAGAAGAAAGTCAAACAGGTTTGAGATGACAAGAGGGCATGTAAATGATGAACTGCGTTAAATGTGAACTACTCCTTTAATAAGCATAAAAGCGATTGTTAAATTACAATGCAATGCTTTAATATATGAAAACATGAAAAATCTGAATCGTCAAAAATGCAAATGCTAGACTGAGTTGACTAAACACTACCACTAAAATCTGTCAATAAAAATCACTGTGCGATTTACAATAAAAAAACTAAAAATATTCAAATACAAAACCAGAAACTGCGCATTTACTTTATATAAGGCATATTGAATCATGTTTGAAAGGCACACAGTGCAAGTCCCAAACTCACACTCCAGTTTTGTTGTTTTGATGAATTAAACCACGAAAGATTTTTATGAAACCGTTGTACTTCGCATGCATATTCAATTAAGAAACAATAAGCAAAATATATATATAACAATCCTGGTGCCTTAACAGGAGTAAGAGAAGTGAATGTGTTCCCCTCACAAACAGAAGCAGATGAACTTTCGTGCACCGTCTCTGTGGCGCGAGAGAAGGTGAGCGAAAAAAGCGCGCGCATCACCTCACATTCTCACAGACAGAAAAACAAGCACTAATGGGCAAATATTGCGATTTTACCGAATCACAAAGACCTATTCTCACGAACTGCGATGACTTTGGTGAGTCATTACGCTGTCTTGGTCATAAAGTCTCACCTAAACAATCAAAACCACAGATTGAGGATGAGGTAGGCGGGGACGCCACTAATGTTTGTTGGGGGGAAATAAACACTGCAGAGCACACAGTCAATCATTTACACATATTTAAAGCTTCTGCACAACAGGATGTATTTTAAAACGTTTTGAAGACATCTTACATTAAAAGAGCACCGGAGACTGAATGGACACTCGTTATTGAACTATTCGTTATTTTTTTGCAAAACTGTATTAACTCACTCGACATTTCCACCGGTGCAATGCAATGCATTTTTATTTGCGACTTTTTGAAAAGGTTTAACAGCACATATGGCCTTTATCATCGCCGTTAACGAGCTTTTTGATTCCCGATCTGCTGCAGACTCAGTTAGCCATGGCTAACTAGCTTCCTAGCTGTTATTTCTGCGTTTACAGACGCAATACGAGCAAATATGACAATAACTGATTGTAGACACGTAGTATTTCTGACCAACGTATTTGTTAGAGACAGCGCGCGCAAATAGTGAATATTAGGTGTTTGGTCTCCAATAGACGCAATTGCGTAGCCTATCTTTAACCCTGCTAAATATGAGAGTTTATGTTGGAATACTCTTGGACCAGGGGTATGCTTGGGAATTCGCTGTAAAATCAACCTATTCGCCGACAAATGCAGCGACCCGGCTGTAAAAAGCGGGCAAAGATGAGGTATGTGAACGGCATGCAACACGAGATTGTTGCAGCGATGTGATAGTTATTGAGAATTATAGAGAAATTGCTACATTGTAACAAACTCACCCGAGACGATAGAGGTGCAGGCGGCGCGGGGTCTCCAGTACGGCCCTGCACGGGCTCCGCGTCAGGACCCGAGCACAGCGCTCCGAAGCAGGAAACAGAGGCCCGACGCGTTTGCCTGATGAACGAACAACAACACCTTGACGTTATTATTGCATAATGCTTGTACTGTACATCGGGACCATGTTAAATAATGTTCTCCCTTTGATGGAATATTAGGAAAAATGTATGAAATTATACATCCTGTTTCACAAATGTAAACAATGATAGATTACAGATGATATGAGTCAATGCAAGACTTTTTACATCACTGATACATCATAAACCAAGCTGTCTGCCACTGTCGTGTCTTAAGACTGAATCTGCTTTTGTGTGCAAGCGGGGATTTGTTTTTAAATTAAGAAAACAATGACATTAAACAGCACAGATTAAAAGAAAAACAAGCCATCTTTTCTGTACTTAAATAGCTAACTATTTATATAGCAAGAAGCAATTTTTTGAACAACAGCGACACAGATTTAACTTTGAAAAGAGATTCCCTCCAACAATAAAAATCAGGCGGCTATCTGTACAGCTTCACCTTGGGTCCGGATTTTTTTTCTATGACAAAGGAGTCTGTTTTGATAAAACACAGTTAACCGTGATTGGCCATCTTTTTTAAACATCACAAATAAGGGGTGGCGCGACGTTAGGCATTATAGTGGAGGATTGGCTTCTTTGTAATAAAGGCTGAATTAACCATTTGCCCCCTCACAAAAAGGCATTTTTATGAAGTATGTATAAGAGGCGTGGTCTTCTATCTTGTTTACCCCCCTTGATTGGTCGCATTTGAAGTTGTGCTTGACTATCGCTTACAGTAGGGTGTGTCTTGGACCTTTACGGTCGTCCCAGAGCTTTAAAATCACTGCTGGTGTGACAGAAATAACGCAATGACTAGATTGTCATAAGCCACCACCACCGCCCACTCGTTCCTCTTTGTCCTCCTTTAACTGCGCATGTCAGAGACGTTTACTTTTGGCCATGACATAACCAATGGGAGCAGAATGAAGCTAAATCATTTGCTTTATCTGACAATAATAATTGATTACAAATATTTACAGTGTAAGAAATTCAAATTACTGCCTACCTTTGCTTGTTCCAACAACAGCTGCAAATGCCTCGTTCCCTTCGTTCTAGGTCCAGCAGAGGGCGCCAATACATAATTTTGTGTACTTAAATGTATCGTTATATTATAACCCCCTTCAAGTGTACGAGTGGTCACGATTTTTGTATTAATGTATTTTACAATAATACAAATGAATGTTCGCCTGTATCCCTAATTACATGATTAAAATATAAACAATTGACGCTGTTTAGTCTACATTTGAATAACGCGTACCCAAACAAAATAAAAGATGAAACAATTATTTCACTGACGTTTATGGACACTCAAAATAAAAAGTCTGGCAAAAGCAAAATCTTCCTGCATCTTATATCTCTATTTATCAACTGTATTATGTAATCGTTAAAACATGTTTATTGAAATTAAAAAGTCAATTATTTATTAGTTACTATTACAGGGGAATATAAATCAGTCAAACTCGATGTGTTAAAATCCAATTATCACGTTCCTAAAATTGCCATTTATCAGCTTTCCATCGTTCCCACGGTAACATTCTTTACGACAACTTCCTGCCGTGTTCCGACAGGCCGGTGTCGTACATTTTTGCAGAATCACCATGGCGGCTGTGTTGAAAGAGACTGCGGGCTTGTATGAAACGTTGAAAGCTGAGTGGAATAAAAAGAATCCAAGTCTGAACAAATGTGGCGAGATACTGAGCAAGCTTAAGGTATAAGCGATGAATTATGATAGATTTGTCAGTGGTCTGAGAATAGAAAATAGCTAAATAAGTCAACTGACTGCAGTTAGCCATCGTGCTATCTAAAACGCTGCGAATTACCTGTTTACTAACGAACAGCTATGAATTGTGATTATTTAAAAGTTTACAGTAAAATCAGATACATATTGTGAGTTGTCTGTTTAGCGATTTGGACTTGTTGACCACCAAAATTGCAAGTCAACAAGCCCAAAAAATGACAGCCTGCCTGTGTGAACTGAGCGAAGTAATTCGTGACCTGTATAACTTGCATACAAAATGTTACAATGCTTTCTATTTTATACATGGCTTAAAATTATACTATTAATTGTTGAAGTATTTAATATGAAACGCAATATAATGAGTCAATTGACATTTCTTTTTATACACCTGTCACGTATTTAATACTACTTTTAAATTTGTTGTATTTTATTTAATGTTGTGTTGAATACCTTGTAGATTTCCCTTTTGGAGTTGAACTTTTTACCAACTTCTGGGGCCAAACTAACCAAACAGCAGCTTATTCTTGCCAGTAACGTATTTGTGAAAATATTTAATTAATGTTATTAGTATTCGTATTATGTTATACTATGTTGAAATGTTGTTAAACTTTTTTTTTCAACATTAAAATGTTGTTTCTTTTACAGGAGATGTATTGGAGATTGGAGCACTATGGAGCATTCTCAAGAAAGACATCCCCTCTTTTGAACGATACATGGCTCAGCTCAAGTGTTATTACTTTGATTACAAGTAATTATGGCTTTTGTAATGTAGTTTAAAAAATGAAACAATGCTTTATTTTTCAAGTTGGTTGGTAGGTGCAGTGAGTTGTTGACAGTTATGAAGTAACAGCTTTAGTAATTTTATGCTTTTGTAAACAGCCGTGGTCTTTATTTGCTACTCTCACAGTCACTCTCTTTTTTTTTTCCACAGGGAGGAATTACCCGAATCCGCTTACAGCCACCAGTTGCTGGGTCTGAACTTGCTCTTCCTGCTTTCTCAGAACAGAGTGTCTGAGTTCCACACAGAGCTGGAAAGACTGAGCGCAAAAGATATCCAGACTAATGTCTACATCACACATCCGGTTTCATTAGAGCAGGTGTGATAAGAATTATAAATATTTTACTCTATACATAAACTGCATATAGGAAGGTCTGTTTCTTACACCCAAAGTTTCAATAAAAATTGTCATCTTTTGCTTCTGTTACCAGTACCTGATGGAGGGCAGTTACAACAAAGTTTTCCTTGCCAAGGGAAATATCCCTGCTGAAAGCTATACCTTCTTCATTGACATTCTCTTGGACACCATTCGGTAGGGATTGTTCATTGTGCAGAAATTAAAATGTAGATGATAAATAGTTTTGGATATCTTGGTTTTAACTCATTGTGTTTTTATAGAGATGAGATAGCAGGCTGTATAGAGAAAGCATATGAACAGATCCAATTCAACGAGGCCACAAGGGTGCTGTTCTTTTCCTCTCCAAAAAAGATGACAGAATATGCGAAGAAAGTAAGTGTTAAATCATATTCCCAAAATCTGGTTTAATTTTATTATAGTGATTTTACAGATTGAATGTAACTTTTCATAATATGAGATTTGCGTTGTTTCACAGAGAGGCTGGACACAGAGCCCTGATGGATACTATTCATTCAGTACACAGCACCAAAAGACAGAGGAAGTGACCATCCCCTCCTCAGAGCTGGCCCAACAAGTCATTGAGTATGCAAGGCAACTAGAAATGATCGTGTAGTTTGATTACTGTCTGTTTAGACAAATTCATCTTTGTTTATCGAAATATACAAATAAAACCATTGTACAGTTGCCATATGTCTCTGTACTCACTTTAAACACATGATGACACAACCGCAAAGCATGGCCAGGACTCTTTGGCTCAATTTTTACTTGCTCTGGAGATCCTCACACTCTTAGTCTGATTGTCGTTGGGTCTGTCAGTTGATGTGTTTTCAGATTATGGTTTTCATCAAGAGTGTGTTTGTGTGAAAATGTTTGGGAAAGTAGGTCTGACTCACATGAGAATGCCCAAGTCTTCATAACTTGTCTGGTGTTGCCCCAGAAGTGTTCACTGAATTATTGTACTCTATTGCCCTTTCTTTGTCTGCTGGCAACTAATAATCTGAAACTGTTTATTTCTTCAATTGTTGCAATTCACTGTTGGTTATAATAAAAAACGTTTTTTGACTCTTTTATAAAATGCATTCTGAAACACTATATGATGAGGCAGGAAGTAGTTTATATTAAAAACATTAGATTTATCACATGAAATAAAAAAAAGTATTCTGGAGGACGTGCTTCTGGACTGACATAGTCAATGGTTGTACACCTGTAACTTCATCCGTTGCTGATTCGATTGCCTGTTTCATGTTTGGCAAGTGACCCTTCTTATACAACATGCACCTAGAGTTCACACAAAAATAAAATCATTAATTCGCCCTCATGTAGTTCTAAACCTGCATGACATTTTGGTTCTTTCTTTGGTGAAACACAAAAGAAGATATCTTGAGAAATGTAGTTTTGTGTCCATACAATGAAAGTCAATGGGGTCAATGTTGTTTGGTTGCCAACATTCTTCGAAATATCCCTGCTGTAGAAAGAAGGTCATATTTAAATACGTGTAAATTTCTCACCATCGTCTAATATTTGGTGGCAGGTCAGCATTCTTGCAAATGGTACGTGTACACGAGTGGTCAACAGTAAAGGGTGCCAGCGCCCCCCAGGATGCAGCGGATGCGTCTCATCAGTTTCATGCTCTGATTTCACAGCTGCTTTTTCTGGGTCTTTGAAGGACCAGGGGGAAGGTGCATTGAGTTTTGTACTGTGGAGTTTGGCACAGCAGCTGAATGCTTCTTAAAACAAAAGGTCTGAGAATTTCTGTGAGCTGTCTGTAATAGAGGAGTGTTTGTGGTCCCTGCAGTCTGGCCTTCAGGTCTTTCATACTGCCTTTTATTTCCAGGTGCTGGATCAATTTGGGCTCCTTGTCAATCTGTGAATTCAGCTCTGTTTAGAAAAGATAAAAATATGTGTAATGTAAAACTTGGGTAAATCAAGTTTTTAAAACAAAAGTTCCAGATTAGTTTATATTTCAGTACGAAATGTAAATAAAAAATATTTTAAATACAGGAGACGACCACCACCCAAATTCTTATTCCTGACACGAACATCTGAGTTTGTTTGTATTTATGTAAAATTAATGACATTTACTTATGAAATGAATGAACTTTCTTCAGGGATTTGTATTATTTTTAAAATGGTTTAAAGCCTGTGCAAGTAATACCACTGAGATGTATAAATATACTAGTATATTTTAAATAGAATATAGTAAATCATTTATGTAATATAATTATATCTTTCTGCATTGTCGCAATAAGAACTGGGGAAATTAGTTAATTTATTGATTATATATTGGCATTCATACAACATTGAAGATACAATACAATCATATTTCAGAACTTACCTGGAGTCAGTATGATTAAAGTTTGGGGAACACTGTGTAATTGCACTTTTCCTAGGACTTCCCTGGGTGCTTTTATTTTCACCCTCAGGGTTGAATCTCTCTGCTTTCTGAGAAGTGTCACAGGTGTTCCTGGATTTCAGCGCGCTGGATTGAAGAAAAGTGTGTGCCTTTTTACTTGTATAATTTCCCGTGGCTCTTCAGGTACAATGTGTGCTGTCTAATAAAAGACCGGCCCTTGTTAGCACAGACTTTAACCTTTCCGTGGATCCTGTGGAAGGTCCTCTGCACGGTTTTAATTGAACAGTGTTATTAGGAATGCAGTTGCCAAACATGTTCAAAAGATAATAGCATGTGTTGCTTTGAGTATTGTGTTATATAAGACATCGGGGCTTGTTGTCACATGGTTAAGTTGTCACCCCCAATGAAGATTCAAGGATAGTAAAGTGTGGTAAACCATGGGTAATTTGTGGTTACAGGGGTTAACTATACAGACCATTTCGCAAGATGTAAACAACACTGGTCCAAGCACTCCATGTTTGATATGGTCCCTGTTGAAAAAAACAGCACATGCTGGGTTAGGTATGTTTTGTTGCTGGTTTGACAAGCTTAAACCAGCTGTGAAACAGCACATGACCAGTTTAGGACCAGCACAAACCAGCATCAAAACACACCACAGCATATGCTGTTTTTTTCAATAGGGGTTTCATCGGACACACATGCCTGGCCTGAAGTTAACTTCCGGTCTGTGTTTGGTTAGCATTTAACAGTTTTTATATTTGATTTAAATGAATATTTATTTATATAATTCATATTTTATTATATAAAAATTGTATTACATTAAAACTACTCAACAGTTATTGATTCTTTGGTCTACCGGAAGTTAAGTTTGGACCACGTAACGTTTTTGTTGTTGCCGCTGAAACGTCTAAGCTGATTAATTTTCGTAAGGGACTATTTTTGAAATACATTATTTTTGCATAAATTATTTTCCCGCTATTCTTTTTCGCATCAAAATGGTGAACTTAGAAAACCTTTAATGACCATTTGTGAGTAAAATGTGAATAGCCCTTCTGCTCATCTCCACTGCTGTGAACTTTTACAGACGACGAACATACGTTAAACACACACAAACACATGCATTTCAAACACACATTTAGCGTAGAAACCCTTCCCGTCTCACCTGCAGCTTTTCGCTTCATAAAGCTTTTGCTTTGCACCTCATTTCCGTTGTTCTTTAGTGACGCTTTTATGTAACCGTTTCTTCACACTCACGTTCACAATAAAACATTCGCGCGAGCACAATTCATATAGCCTAATTATATTGGCTGACATATGAGCGTTTATTAATACAATGATTGGTGTTTTTGCGATACTAACTTAACGTACTTTATCCAAATGGTTGAAGGGGAACGAGATGGGCTGTTCATCTGCGCAATAGAAGGCTCGTTGTCTGGCGTGGCTGTTTATCAATGGTGGGCTATCAGTGAACATGAATGGGGAGTTGGAGATGAATGGAGACTGGCTGCTGTGAATTGTGTCATGGCGTATAGAGCTGTATGGAGCTGTCCAGGGTACTGAGCCATAACACACCGCTACTTTACACGATATCCACCGCAGAGTTTAGACCTGTTTCCATCTATATGTTTCGCCTATATGTTATTGTATCCATTCAGTCGTGAGACTTTTGAGCTATACCTAGACATTTATGATTGGCGTTACTGATAGCAAGAATAGAGATAGCATTTGAAATTCCTCTTTTAAAAACGACTGCTCGTGCACATTTACAGCTCTTTAAATGTCCATTGAACTTGACTCGCGATATGCTCACTGGGACACGATGTCCATCTACGAGTGTGTTTTCTGTGAGCGTGTGAGGGAGTCGACAGGTAGAAAAGAGAGAGAGAGAGAGAGAGAGAGAGAGAGAAACAGGGAGGGAGTGATTGAGGAAGAGAGAGAGAGAGCGAGGGAGGGAGGGAGCGAGAGAGGGAGGATGATGATGCTGCCGGTTGAAAATGGCTGCTGCATCCTCGAGCCCATCCGAAACCGTATGAAGGTGGACGGAGAAAGATAAGAAAATGAGAATAGCGAGCACAAGGAGCGAAAGAGAGACTGCGTGCGTGCGTATGTGAGCGTGAGCGAGCGTGTGTGTATGAGTGTGAGAACGCGCGCGCGCGCGTGTGTGTCTTCTGTAAGAAGGATAATCAAAAAGACGAGAGACCGGGGGGCAGCCAGCTCGAAGCGGCGGGCAACACCGAGCCATGGAGGGCGAGTAAGTGCATGCATTTTTATTTGACACGACATTTACAAACAACACGGATTGATTTGCATCACCTCCAGGGCTGATGGGCTGTAAGGTGGTCATGAGAGCGGCGGGCGCGCTTACAACTGGTGCTAGATGCTCATAAACACTATTACGCAGCTATGGCTATCAACACCGTACACCATATTCTCCATATGCATGCAAACGTTTGATGAAGAACGCATATGAACGGGCCTCGCTTGGACGGCACTGGAGATAAAACGCCTTCAATGCCGTATGAAAGGCGAAGAGCGTGTTCGTTTCGCCGTTCCAGTACGCATTAACAGAGGGTTTTTGTGTGTGTGTCGTGTAGATGCTCCACGTATAACCACCAAATACATCCGTGAATTATAAAACATGTCGTTAAGAAACCGACGAAATATAGCGAGTTTTCCGCCATTGGCGGGATGGAGGCGACGAGGGAAGCTTTTTATCAACGCGTCTCGAGTTTCATTATGATTTTTAAAGCCAAACTTTATGAATGAAATGTGATTTTTCTCTCACCCCCTTCTCTCCTCCTCTTCTCATATCTCCCCCTCCCCCAGCGCTTCTCTTCTTCTTCTTCTTCTCGTCCATATCCTCCTTTCACCCACTCATCTCCCCATTGAATTTACCGTGCTATATATGCGTGATTCAGCTGCGTTTATTTTATTCATTCATTTTATTCATTCATAAAACAGAGGATGAACGAATGAGTGCGCGTGCACGCGCTTCGATCCGACGATGTGGTGGCGGAGGACGCGATGCCTCGCGATAATCGATATGCCTTGAAATCGTTCAAACGTTGACATCTGAATCAAAATGGATGTGATTTCATAGGGTTTATGGTAATGCCGCTTGTTAGCGGAGCTCGTTGGGCTGAAAAACAGCCACGAGGGGCCTTGTGTGGCGAATGGGCGCGTTCATTGATAACGTACATCTCTCTTCATCTCCCACTTCCCCCAGGCCATTCATTTATTTATGAACACACGGACCCGTTATGTTCCTCGTTGTTTTATATTGATTTCATTATAAATATGCGACTGCTGTATATTTTATAAGGACATTTTTGTGACTGGCGACGTGCGCGCGCTGAAAGTGATTAGATTTTCCTCGCCCACGTGACCGTCCATTAAAAAAATCGCGCCGTTACTCGTCATTGTTAAAATCGTGCTTCGCTGCTTATTTATTACAGACTGAACATTTGGTTTATGTAAAAGCTACACAAGGCACACACGATGTTTTGGTCTTCAGAATCAAAAAACGAATGTCAGTATAATAAACCACCAGTCCTACACACTGTCTCTGGAAATCAATCATAAGTATCCACAGAACTTGTACTTCATTAACATCATATAAAGGGCCTGTAGGTTTTTTAACCATGCATAAAATGTTCCTGACAGATATGTCACGTGTCTCTGTAATATCAGTCCAAGACTAAAGAGCAAAAAAGAGTCACAGGAGCGGCCTTCCTTTCAGTTGTACGCTCATCTCGGCCTGTCAGTCACTTCACACATCTGGGTCGAGTGACACGTCTTTGGGGGCGTGGCTACAGAGAGGGCGTGTGCTTTAAAGGAGCGACCGTCCAAAAAATGTGAATTGAGCAAAAAGTTGACATGACTTTACAGTGAACGTGAAATCAAAATGCACCTTACAGCTTTCTTAGTGTACATTCTGTTGTGAGCAATTTATTGTGCACATTACTTCAACAAAATAAAATGATTCATAGTTAATTACTTCCTATACCTTGAGGATGACTTTCCGTTTCATCTGACATCATCATGTCAATGTGGGCGGAGAAAACCACTCCGCACTTGTGTGCAGCAAGACAGATATGATGAGGCCGTACGTTTCCCTTGACAAATTCCGTTCCCTATTCTTTATCCAACCTGGTCGAGGGCCCTTCAAGCTTGGACTGTAGTATCCTGAATGCTTTCAAAATTTGAGGCAAATCTATTTGATTTCAAGAAAATCGAACGTGAAGCAAACCTGACCCCACTTGAAATGTAATGCATGACCTTTGTGTTATTGTGAATGTTTTGTTTTGTTTTGATCACGTTATTCCGAATAGAAATTAATTATATTAGTCTTCATTATGTTATCCAAATATGTCATAATCCCCCTTACATTTTAAACCATCTCTCATTCAACAAATGAACCAATTGTTAAAACGTAGCCCTACATTTTGTTGAATATCCCTTTTTACTCAAAAATACGTCAGAATACAAAAATAGAGCAGGTTGTTCCTCAATACCACATTACTTCTCAGTCATGTACTAATTCTTGTATTGTAAGGGCTATTTGATGAATGTCTTGTGCGTGTACGGTTGTATATTTCTGCTTGAATCGCCTTTTGTCTCAAAGTCTGTGTTTGTGCGTGTGGGCGTGTTTGTGCTCCGCTGGTTATTGTCCTCACTCCGTTTACTTCCCGTACAGTGTGCGTGTCCGAGCGGTGGTGATGACACGTGACGATTCCAGCGGTGGCTGGGTGCCCCTTGGAGGGGGTGGCCTCAGTCACGTGATCATTTGTAAGGGGGCGGAGCTCCGAAGGTCGTGGGCGGAGAGAGTACGTCATACGCGGAGAACGGCTACGCGATCGAGCAGTGAGTGTGTGCGTGTGTGTTCATGCCTGTCTTTGTGTGGGTTGTGACGTTTCCTCAGCCTGACAGTCCTGGCCTGTGCCATCTTCCTGTCATTTTTGCCCGTAACCAACCAGGAGTTGAGTAGTCCTTGCCTGTGTTGTCCATCACGCTTCGCCCGTGAATGACCAGCGTCTCTTTCTTTAAATAGCCCGTGCTGGAATGCGCCATTCAAAAGGGTCTGGTCTACAACAAGGTGAACCCCATCTTCCATCACTGGCGCGTGGAGGAGAGGAAGTTTGGCCTGACCTTCCAGAGTCCAGCTGATGCCATCTCCTTCGAGAGGGGGCTTCAAAGTGTCCTTGAGAAGCTGGACAGAGGTAAAACCATCACAAGAAATACTAAGAAAGAAGGAAGCCGGTGCGAAAGACGTGAAGGATGTTTAGATGTAGGTTTTTAATGCCAGTGCAGTTAAGATGGGTTCACGCGTCCAACGTTTTCCCTCAGGAACTGACTCGCCATCCTCCTCGACACCGGAAGAGGGTGACACTGAAGATGACGGTCAAGCAGTGAGTGTTTTTATCACATTTATCACACGTGTCTGAGATGCACGATGACCCAAATGTGCACAACGCAATGAGATTTATAAAGAGAACCAAAACAGACTTAAAACACGATGGAATTTAGCAACGTTACAGCAGAAACAGGTCACCATACAACTAAAGGAAGGAAACACAACAAAATTAGCCAAAACAAGAAGAGATTTACTTTGTGTCCAGATCACCTCAGTCCTGTTAACATAGACACTGAGGTCACCATGAAGTTAAAGATGAAAATATATACTTTCTCAAAGAGGTCATGTTGTTTTTAACACGTAATGTAATATTTTTGTGCACAAACAAGTCATATTTTCGTTTCCATGACTATTTGGAGAATGGAGAAGGAATGGCTCTTCTTAGAACATAAAATAGTTACTATATTTGAATATCCGTGTGCCCGTTTATGAGGAATATGGGCCATCATGCAGCGCTTGCCTAACTATGGACGCATTAAAGAATAATTTTGGGACATCACGTGTTTATTTAAACCATCAAAAATTGATATCTTAGCTATCAAAATGGTGAAAACCTTTGATAAAAGCTTGATTTCTTTCATGGTAAAGTTGACATTTGCATTCCTAACACTGTCATCTTCATCATGTCAGGTGCCACACACGGGCAGAAACCATAACACTCCATCTTGTCTCATGTCATTGCATTTTATGTGTTCGACTGATACTTTCTTCCAAGACAACTGACATTCAAGCTTTACATTTCATCAGTATATGCATTCCCTGGGAATCAACCCCTTGACCAGTCGAGCAACTATTAGTCATCTGTGTAGGTCACTGTCATCCCTTGTGCATGTTTGATGACTTGCAGTCTGTCTCAGTCTCATACAGGAAGTGAGTCGTCATCCAACAGCAGAAAAGAGATGCTGCCTAAACCCATCACCATCGTGACCAGTGAGTCGTCCTCCACCTGTTTTGTGCGATCCACAGAGGAGTTTGCGTACGGAGCAGCGCACGCCGTCACGACGCAGACTCCAGCCCAGGTGAAGCTGACGTTTACCTTTTCTCTGAATACAATTTCCTGCATGATAGGTGAAGTTTTGCTTTTAATGCACTGACTGTGGCATGCATTCATTTTTTATTAGATGTCAAATCTTTTGTGTATCAAAAAGTATACACAATTATGCCGTAAATAAATATATCTTTGGGCCGACAACAATTCTAGATAAGGTAACACTTGACAATAAGGTTGTATTTGTTAACACGAGTTAATGAATGAACTAACACAAACTAACAATGAACAATATTGTTTTTCAGCATTTATAAATATTTGTTATTGTTAGTTAATGTCAATACATTTTTTCATGCTAATTTACTGTGGATTAATTTATGTTACCATTTATAATATTTATATATTGTTAGCTAATGCATTAATATGAACATATATAACAATAATAATAATAAAGTGTTACAAATATAATATCAAATGGGAAGTTATTATTATACAAAATTATAGTAATATTTTAATAGTTTGATAATAGCTTTAATCATATTTTGAATAAGGTTTTATTTTTTGTTTTCATCATTTTAGTTTTTTTGTTTATTATTTATTTGTTTTGTTGTTATATTTTTTGACCTTGTTATTTACACATTTAAACAATAGAAAAACGATTACCACCCAAACCACCCATTTTCTAATGCCCATTTTCTGCATACATTATAGGGATTTTAATAATATAGTCTTTTCATTCAATTATATATGTGACAGGCTAATGCTAAAAAGTCTCTTTTAAAAACTGCAGTGAAAGTCCCATACATGCTTCACACAAAACAATGTGTTCATGTTAAGTCATGTTAATACATGTTTTCCTATTACTTTAACTCATCAAAAATAATTTAACCAATTTCAATAAAAAATTTATATAATTAAAATTCAAATATAATTTTTTGAGTCGGTTTAATGTAATTTGAAATCTTCTAAAGCAAATGTGATTTAACTTAAAAATGTAAGGCAGCTTAAATTGAAACAGGTGAAATTGTTACATTGCAGCATCATAATCACTTTTCTTCTCTCTTTCGTCCCCCATGTCGCCACAGATCCATACCCGACCAACCCAGCACCAACTCACCCAAGTCACAGCCGTGTTGAACCCCCCAGCACCTTCTCCGCCACCGCCGGCTCCCCCGACTCCCCCCATAGTGCCCCCCGCCGCCTCTCCCCTCTCGCCGCTCTCACCCACCATCTCCCTGCTGGAGGAAGGAGACCTCCGCAGCCTTGACCCCTGCAAAGACCTGTGGGGAACACGCGGCTACGAGGACTACCGACGCGCTGGTGCTACACGGACCAAGGTGGGCGGGCTGACAGGGGGCGTGGTCGTGGGAGGCGGCCAGGATAAGGGGGAGCTCTGCGTGGTCCGCTTCGAGAAAGAACTGGCCGGCGTGGGCACCACAGGCTGCGAGGTTACCGTCATGCTGGACACCAAAGGCTCTCAACATCACTCCTCGCCCACCTGCATTCCCAACGCCGTGCCAGGGGTGCCATCCGCCGACGGCTCCCCGCAGGAGACGGGAAAGGGCTCGCCTTCGCCGTGCTGCATCCACACCTCCCTCGCCACACCCCGATCTCGGACTCGCAAGCGAGGGGGTGGCGGGGGAGGAGGGGAAGCCATCTCACCCGACGACGACAGCTCGTGCCCGCAGGGCTCCTCGTCCTGCTCGTCGCGCTGCGTGTACTGCCGTTCTGTTTTCAGCGCCTCCGAGAACGGACGGGGCCGCTGCCGGGACGCTCCGGACCCGGCGCTACACTGCCTGCGCCAGTGGACGTGCGTGTGGTGCGCAGAGAGCCTGCTCTACCATTGCATGTCGGACTCCGAGGGCGAGTTCTGGGAGCCGTGCTCGTGCGAGGACTCGATGGGCGGCTGGCCGCACCCGCTGTGCTGCGCTCGCTGGATGACGCTGCTGGCGCTGTCTCTTTTCGTGCCCTGCATGTGCTGCTACCTGCCCCTGCGCGCATGCCTGCGCTGTGGGGAGAGATGCGGCTGCTGCGGAGGAAAGCACAAGGCCGTGCGATGAGGCCCGACAGGGGGGAGGGATCCGGGGGAGGGCGTGTCACGCGGTCGGGGAGGGCGGGGCTTATTGTGACCGGAAAGGGAGCACAAAGACTTTCATTCGAGAAACAGACGTAGATCTGGTGCGTGAACCTTCGCAACAACATAACCCCTCCCCCACCCCGCCCCCCCTCAAGGCCGTCTGCTGCATTCCGCTCTTTCTATTCTTTACTTGGACCCTTAATGGTTGTACCAATGGTGAGTGCATGGGCAGCGTGTCACCGCACGGTTCAGGTAGACAGGCAAGAGATAACGCCCGTGGTCTCTCGGTCTGAGCTCTCTGATTTGCTGGTTTTTGGGGTCAGGGGTCATCTCTGGGAGGTGGGGAGCCAACAGGGATCAGTGACGTGTAAACTGTTTCAATTGTTAGTTTTCATTTGTTTTTTATTTTTGGAGAAAACACGAGATGAAAAGACAGATGATGTTTATTGTTATGGTTATCGGACGTTTTACGAGCATCATATTTTACTTGAACTACGGAAATATTTTCACTATTTTTTGGGAATTCATTTGAGAAATACACTCCCCGTTTACCTCTGATTTACTGAGTTTTACCTCAATGTCCTAAGGAGAGGAAGACAGATAGAGACTTTATTTTTGGGACTGTATGCTGTGGTGAGGTTTCGTAACGCGGTCTTTGCTGTAGGTTTTTTCCAAGCACGTTCGGTCGTGTCGTGAAGGAGAGCGTTTCGATGTCGTACCACTCTGAGACGGCTCCTTTCCGATCTCACGCAGCCGAGGGTCAGTTTCACCAAAACCACCGTCACCACACGCGGGCACATACGCACTCATTCTCTCAAGAATTGCATTTAACTCACCAACAACCAAGAATGTCGCCTATATTTAAAGTGTAGACCAAAAAAGTGTAAAAGATAATCTAGAACAGAATCTGCCGAACATTTGCTCAGCGAATGTCAACCGAGGCCTTGAATTGTAGTTGTAGTTACCACCAAAAATACGGTGCAATGTGTTTGACACAACAGTTTGACCTGAATGGCAACTTAATCATAATACGTAAACGTGAGTCGTGTCCTGACCAGAGGCAACCTGATAAAGCATAAAAATCATTCGATTTGTTTTCAAAACGAGTGGCAGATGTTTCGGCATCACACTGGGCAGCCCCGCCCACAGTGAGATCTCATTGGTTCAAAGTCCCACTCAAACATATTTTGATAAAATGTGACCCTGGATCACAAAACCAGTCTTAAGTAACACGGGAACATTTTTTGTAAAAGCCAAAAATACATTGTAAGAGTCAAAATGAACGATTTTTCTTTTATGCCAAAAATCATTAGGATATTAAGTAAAGATCATGTTCCATGAAGATATTTTGTAAATTTCCAACCCTAAATATATAAAGACTTTCTTTTTGTGAGTGGATGGCGTGCTACAGTGCCTCCGATTAACAACTTCAAAGGCAATTTTCTCAATATTTAGATTTTCCTGCACCCTCAGATTGCTTTTAGTTTTGTTTTAGTTTTAGTTTTCAGTTTTAAACGGTTGTATCTCCTCCAGATATCGTCCTATCATAACAACCCATGTGTCAAGTTTAATTATTCAATTTTCAGATTATGTAAAAAATGACCCATAGGGTCAATAGGTCAACAAGGTCTTGTTGTCCAGGGTCAGAAATGTGACTGTGCCATGCAACATTTTCGCTGACAAGTTATTTAATGCGGTTTATCCTGTCGCGTCTGGTTAGGACTATAGAGAGTTCCGACCAATCAGTTCAAATGCCTGGCATAACCTCAACGTTTTTAGAAACACTGCTTTAAAATATCACAAAGCTGCTACATTTTGAATCCCCTGAACTTATTTTACCTCTGCTGCTAGTAATGAGATGCAGCCCTGTAGTCGATTCGGTTCACAAAGACGATGTCACTAAATCACTTCCGAGGAAAAATATTTATGATGGGGAAGAACTCCACAAGGATTGAACATACTCTGTCAGGGAGCGTCGAGTTACACGGGAATCAATGTTGTATTAAATGCTGATTACAGTCACTTTAAAAGAAAAAGCGTTTCGCAGCGGCATAAACCATTAAACCTAAACATGTGCACTGTACATCACAGTCCAAATATGGACACATTTCAGTCCATTGTCAAAGACACATTCTTACGCATTACGATGAAAAGACCCAAAAATAGCACTGGAAAACAGAGAACTTTGAGAGACCACCCTTGAAGGCCCTAGTCATACATCCTATTAATAAATGTGCCTTTTGATTTATTTAACCAATAACCTATCATTTCTAAGTAACGACGTACCTAAATACTCATTTTCCTTTTCGGGTTGTTTATTTCTGCCAATGTGCATATTTTAATATGTATGTATCTATTAGTTTGAAAAGTAATCAATGGAAAATATTACCTGTTTATATATTTATTGAGATATTTATTCTAATTCTTTATTTATTTTTGGAGACGGGTTTTTATTTTCTGTGCTGTCTAACTTCTCTGACTTTGTGCCAATTTGCTGCTTTGAGGTGTTACATATCGTGGGTTTGTATCATTAATTAAACCCTAACTCTATATTTTAATGAAACCGTTGCACTCTGGATCCTGTTTACATATCTAATGTATTTGTGAACGCGTGCTTGGAGACTTTGAGCATAAAAGGAACACAACGTAGGATTAACACATCTCAGTGTAACACAGTTTGGCTCTGTTTGAATAACATGATCAGTCAAATGCGTTGCGCAGATTTCACCCCCAAATCAAAAGAAATTGCATTTTGCATAAATAAGATTTGTTTTTAGTAACTTTAAGATTTCATCTACAATGAAACATTATTTTTATGACAAATACGCATCCTCACCCCAAATCCTCATTATTGTATTGCAAAGTACTGTATTTTTATTAAAATATGTATAAATGATAACTATACGTTTTGCACTAGAGTAATGAGAATGGTGTTTTATTGACATGACAGTAGAAGGGTTTCAAAAAAATAATCCCCACATTTTTTTACAAGACACATTTTTTTACTGTCCACCAGAGGGCGCAAGAGTGAACACTTCACAACTGTGTAATGCAATTTCAGGACCAACTCGACCAAAAGCATTGAGAATGAATTGATCAAGAAAGCTTTCACAAACACATTTACTTAAACAAATTGTAACTGTATGGATTAAGACATGTAAAGAGTCTCAATATGCTGTCAGAGAAATGAAAATGGAGAGAAGGATGTGCCGGTGTGTGAGCTCAGGACAGATGCTGCCGTTTGTGTTTCAGGATCTCTGTTGAGGTGAGAGTTAAGTCTTTATTACATACATCACAGTGATAGACTCTGGTCAGACCAGATGAAGATGATGCAGATGTCTGGGGACTTTCAGACTCTGTGGAAAGAAGTTGAAACGGTTATACTGTAATGTAAGTATTTAGGGATGTAACTGACGGAATAATTAACAGTCAGATATTATTGCCAAGGCATGAGAAAAGATCGAAATGATTTTAATTTATTGTAATGCAATAGATTTTAACTGATATTTCACCATAGTCAGTTAATGTGATGATATTTTGCAGTTTTTAGATTATTGCCATCTCTGAAAGAATTGTTCAAATCATTGCATTGCAATTAGATCATAACTATATTCTATTATAAACATTTAATATTTATGTTTACTACTGTTTAAAATGAGCAATTTATTGAACACATCGATTAGAATTATAACTTTTTTTATGGTTTGAAACAAATTAAAAAACTATTAATTGGACATATGATCCTGTTAAAAAGATACAAATACTGTCCTTGTTTACACACCCTCAGATTGTTCCAAAAAAACCTATATATATTTCTTTGTTCTGATAAACACAAAAGAGGATATTTGGAAGAATGTCAGATCTCATCCCCCATTGACTTCCATAGTATTTAACTTCCCTACTTTGGCAGTAAACGTGGGATGAGATCTGTTTGGTTGCAGACATTCTTCCAAATATCTTCCTTTGTGTTTAGCAGAACAAAGAAATGTATATAGGTTTGGAACAATCTGAAGGTGTGTAAAGGATGACAGAATTTTTTTATTTTTGGGCGAACTATCCCTTTAATAGATGTTTCCTCATCCTCTCTCTCACCTTCTTCAGGCTGCTGTTCCTCTGCCGGCCTGCAGGTGGCCTCATGCTGCATGCGCTCCAACGGTGTCAGGGGCATGTAAAGATCACAGTGAGGGCAGGTCCAAAAAGTGCGCAGACATTCACTGTACAGGTCCATAGAGTCCTACAAGAAAGACAAAAAACGCTGAAGACTAAGAAAACCTTTGAGGAGCATAACTACAGGTGGTGCATTTTTGGCCATCACATACACATAAAACAGTTGTAGGTGAAGAAGTGGGAGACACGCAGGCCCCCTTTAATAGGATCCGGCTCCGTCTTCATCCCAGGAAACAGAGAGCCCAGAGCTGAAGAACTGGAGAGATCAGTGTTCTGCTGAGGTCCGATGTACAGGTTCTGAGACTGCAGCCCTGTCAGACGCCTCAGACTGTAACTCACCTGAACAGGTGCAAACATTCACAAACCACACAGATCACATTTCCATCAATGCGGCTCACAAATAAATATCCATTCAAGCTTTACATTTGGTCAGTACGTGCACTGGCATAGGCGTTACCTCAGTGTAGAGCAGAAATCGCACAAGACCCTCACAGAGCTTGTCCAGCTCCCTGCGGGATGGTTTGGGTCCACCCAGCCCAGACCTTGAACCCAGACCGAGCTGGGCCTGAAGCAGTCTCTCCCATTCCCCCCGCAGAGTGATGGCAGAGGAGAGCACCTTCAGGGCCACATCTCCCTCCTTTAATCCCAACTCCAACCAGCCATCCACCACCACCCGTGTGCAGTCGGCGTTTGTGTCCACGGAGTTCGCCACCAGCAGCAGGGCCTACAGAGAGAGATACTGACCATCATGAGACATAAAACCTGTGTTTGGTTTTGCGATATTTACAAAGAAAAGCAAACACTGACCTGCAGGGCCGGAACCCGAACGCAGTTTGAGACGTAAGGCTTGTTGGTCTCCAGTAAAGTAACGAAAGCCAGTAACTGGTGTCTGTTGCTCTGGCCTTTATCAGCACCTACAAATAGAGAGAGAGAGAGAGAGAGAGAGAGAGAGAGAGAGAGAGAGAGAGAATCAATTAATGATTAAAGTCGGCATAGTAAATAATAAAATCATTGCTTTCTGACTGATTTTGTTTAAGGAATCGTTGTTGTGTTTTATGGTTTTTGATTTGTAATTATCATTTCAGATTTTTTTGTTTTGTCTTCAGATTTGTTATTAGTTTTGCAAATTGTTTGGTTTCGCACGTCTCGACCATGATTGTGTTGTAAGTTTACGTTTGTTTGTCATTGCGGTGTGTACCAAACTCACTCGACTCCTGCTCGGAGACTTGCAGAACTTCAGGATCGCTGGCAAACACACTGGTTGGGTGGATCACGACACCTTGCTTGTTACGTGTGTGGAACACCTTAGACAGACAACACATATATATATAAATTCCTCTGATTTCATTAAAAGTACATTCAGGTTTGTAAGGGAAGATGATGAGTGACACTGACCTGCTCGGAGTCTTTGCGTGTTGCGTTATGGTCATCCGGCGTGGCCAGCTGTGGGTAGAGTCCACGGCACAGCACCAGTTTGAGCAGAGATTGTTGCCGTGACGACAGATCTGCGCTGGCGTGCGCTGCTTCCTGGAGCTCATTTACATTGTGACGCAATTTGAACTTCACTTCCTGTAAAAAACAGATAACCAATCAGCACGGAGGAAACCTCCAGAGTAGACTATAACACAGTGCTGCTCAACCCGGGGCCTTGAAAGAACAGTTCAAACAAAAATGAAAATTCTGTCATCATTCAGTCACCCTTGTTCAAAATCTGTATCAATTTCTTTGTTCTGATGAACACAGAGAAAGATATTTGGAAGAATGACCAAACAGTTCTTGGCCACCATTGACTACCATTGTAGGAAAATGTCTTGTTCCGTTGAACACAAAAAGTAGATATTTTGAAGAATGTAGGACAGCAAACAGTTCTGGGGCACTTTCGACTACCATTGTCATTTTTCCTACTATGGTAGTCAATGGTGGCAAGAATGATGACAGTATTTGTATTTTCGGGTGCAATGTCCCTTTTAGATGATTGAACAAGATTTGAAATACAGGCATTAAAACAAGACAAAACTTTTGTATTTTTCTAGTTATGCAAAGCGGTTGCATATTTTATACGAAATAAATCACCTGTATGTCCACAGTCTGTTCGTCTTTCTTCCTCTTAGAGGCCGTTCTCTCATCATCTGACCCAGACGAGGCTTCACCCTCCAGCCCCTCCTCCAGCCGCAGAACTTTCCTCTTTGTGTTCTCCTGGAACTCATGATCTCGTTTCAGCTGGTGAAGTTTCTGTCTTTCGGTTCGCCTCTCTCTTCGCTGGGCTCGGTCCTGCGGCCCTGTCCTGCTGCTGGAATCATCCTCGAGAAGACCGTGAGTCCGCAGCAGCTCCTGTAGGACACAATAAGACAGTGAAGATAAATTACAGGTGGGGCAGGACTGGGAAAAGTGTTGGGAATTGTGAAGGGGCAAGAATGCTCAGTTTCTTGATGGGTATTTATTCGATAAGTATTTCTCTTGGACCAAAAATATTGATGACTCATCTTTCTGAAGCATTACATAAAAACATTTTTTTTTCTATATAATTTTATAATTATGGTTCATGGCTGTGACAAGACCCTATTTATATTTCATACTATCATTTTTCAATCTTTCTTTATAATACATGCGTCACCAATGTACCGTACATGTGTCCTATGGTGTGACACATTAAAAACTTTTATTTAAACTTTTAATAATAAAAATGTTATCGCATAAATTAATATTTTTTATTTATAATATAAAATAGCATAAGAGAGATTTATCTTCATTGTTTTCACACCATAGGACCCATTTATTTGTCAACTACCCATATGTAGATTGCGATAGCAAATCCACTAAACACAAAATAAAAAACAACTTATCTAAATATAAAACAATGAAATTCAGGATACATTTTTCAAACTCTTATATTGTGTCTCACCTCTAGGCGATTACCCTGTATTTTCTATATATATACCCTGTATAGTGAAATATATATATATCAAAATCCCTTATGATGAAAAATAATTCGAGGACCGTGACGTCGCCCGGCATGGCGCAGCCAGGGCCCCACCCTGGAGCCAGGCCTGGGGTTGGGGCTCCTATGCGAGCGCCTGGTGGCCGGGAGCGACGTGGGGCCACCCTCCCGTGGACCCACCACCTGCAGGAGGGACCGTAAGGGGCCGGTGCAAAGTGGATCGGGCGGCAGTCGAAGGCGGGGGCCTCGACAACCCAATCCCTGGACGCGGAATCTAGCTCTAGGGACATGGAATGTCACCTCTCTGGCGGGGAAGGAGCCTGAGATTGTGCGTGAGGTTCAGAGATTCCGACTAGAGATAGTCGGGATCACCTCTACGCACAGCTTGGGCTATGGAACCACACTCCTCGAGGGAGGATGGATTCTTCACCACTCTGGAGTTGCCCATGGTGAAAGGCGGCGGGCTGGTGTGGGTTTGCTTATAGCCCCTCGGCTCAGCCGCCATGTGTTGGAGTTTACCCCGGTGAACGAGAGGGTCGCTTCCCTGCGCCTTCGGGTCGGGGATAGGTCTCTCACTGTCGTGTGCGCCTATGGGCCAAATGGCAGTGCAGAGTACCCGGCCTTCTTGGAGACTCTGGGAGGGGTGCTGGAAAGCGCCCCGACTGGGGACTCCGTTGTTCTGCTGGGGGACTTCAACGCCCACGTGGGCAACGACAGTGACACCTGGAGGGGCGTAATTGGGAGGAACGGCCCCCCTGATCTGAACCCGAGTGGTGTTCTGTTATTGGACTTCTGTGCTAGTTACAGCTTGGCCATAACGAACACCATGTTCAAGCATAAGGGTGTCCATCAGTGCAAATGGCACCAGGACACCCTTGGCCGGAGGTCGATGATCGACTTTGTGGTTGTTTCATCTGACCTATGGCCGTATGTCTTGGACACTCGGGTGAAGAGAGGGGCGGAGCTGTCAACTGATCACCACCTGGTGGTGAGTTGGATCCGATGGCGGGGGAGGAAGCTGGACAGACTCAGCAGACCCAAACGTACTGTGAGGGTCTGTTGGGAACGTTTGGCTGAATCCCCTGTCAGAGAGATCTTCAACTTCCACCTCCGGCAGAGCTTCGACCAGATCCCGAGGGACTCTGGAGATATTGAGTCCGAGTGGACCATGTTCTCCACCTCGATTGTCAATGTGGCCACTCGGAGCTGTGGCCGCAAGGTCTCCGGTGCCTGTCGAGGCGGCAATCCCCGAACCCGGTGGTGGACACCGGAAGTAAGGGATGCCGTCAAGCTGAAGAAGGAGTCCTATCGGGCCTGGCTGGCTTGTGGGACTCCCGAGGCAGCAGACAGGTACCGACAGGCCAAGCGGACTGCAGCCCGGGTGGTTGGGGAGGCAAAAACTCGGGCCTGGGAGGAGTTTGGTGAGGCCATGGAGAAGGACTATCGGTCGGCCTCGAAGAGATTCTGGCAAACCGTCCGGCGCCGAAGCAGTGCCCTACCAACGCTGTTTACAGTGGAGGGGGGGGGGGCTGTTGACCTCGACCGGGGATATCATCGGGCGGTGGAAGGAATACTTCGAGGATCTCCTCAATCCCGCCGTCACGTCTTTCATTGAGGAAGCAGAGGCTGAGGGCTCGGAGGCGGACTCGTCAATCACCCGGGCTGAAGTCACCGAGGTAGTCAAGAAACTCCTTGGTGGCAGGGCACCGGGGGTGGATGAGATCCGCCCTGAGTACCTCAAGTCTCTGGATGTTGTGGGGCTGTCTTGGCTGACACGCCTCTGCAGCACCGCGTGGCGGTCGGGGACAGTGCCCTTGGACTGGCAGACCGGGGTGGTGGTCCCTCTTTTTAAGAAGGGGGACCGGAGGGTGTGCTCCAACTATCGGGATCACACTTCTCAGCCTCCCCGGGAAAGTCTATGCCAGGGTACTGGAGAGGAGAATCCGGCCGATGGTAGAACCTCGGATTCAGGAGGAACAGTGTGGTTTTCGTCCCGGTCGTGGAACGCTGGACCAGCTCTATACCCTCTCCAGGGTGCTGGAGGGTTCATGGGAGTTTGCCCATCCAATCCACATGTGTTTTGTGGATTTGGAGAAGGCATTCGACTGTGTCCCTCCCGGCATCTTGTGGAGGGTGCTCCGGGAGTATGGGATTCGGGACCCTTTGCTAAGGGCTATCCGGTCCCTGTACGACCGGAGCAGGAGCTTGGTTCGCATTGCCGGCAGTAAGTCAGACTTGTTTCCTGTGCATGTTGGACTCCGGCAGGGCTGCCCTTTGTCGCCGGTTCTGTTCATAATTTTTATGGACAGAATTTCTAGGCGCAGCCAGGGGCCGGAGGGCGTCGGGTTTGGGGACCACATGATTTCATCTCTGCTCTTTGAGGATGATGTCGTCATGCTGGCCCCATCAGACCAGGACCTTCAGCATGCACTGGGAGGGTTTGCAGCCGAGTGTGAAGCGGCTGGGATGAGAATCAGCACCTCCAAATCTGAGGCCATGGTTCTCAGTCGGAAAAGGGTGGCTTGCCCACTTCAGGTAGGTGGAGAGTTCCTGCCTCAAGTGAAGAGTTCAAGTATCTGGGGGTCTTGTTCACGAGTGAGGGAAGGATGGAACGGGAGATTGACAGACGGATCGGTGCAGCTTCTGCAGTAATGCGGTCGCTGTACCGGTCTGTCGTGGTGAAGAAGGAGCTGAGCCGCAAGGCGAAGCTTTCGATTTACCAGTCAATCTATGTTCCTACTCTCACCTATGGTCATGAGCTGTGGGTCATGACCGAAAGGACAAGATCCCGGATACAGGCGGCCGAAATGAGCTTCCTCTGCAGGGTGGCTGGGCGATCCCTTAGAGATAGGGTGAGAAGCTCGGTCACTCGGGAGGAGCTCAATGTAGATCCGCTGCTCCTCCACATCGAGAGGGGCCAGCTGAGGTGGCTCGGGCATCTTTTCCGGATGCCCCCTGGACGCCTTCCCGGGAAGGTGTTCCGGGCGTGTCCCACCGGGAGGAGTCCCCGGGGAAGACCTAGGACGCTGGAGGGACTATGTCTCCCGGCTGGCCTGGGAACGCCTCGGTGTCCCCCCGGAAGAGCTGGAAGAAGTGTCTAGGGAGAGGGAAGTCTGGGCATCCCTGCTTAGACTGCTGCCCCCTCGACCCGGCCCCGGATAAGCGGAAGAAAATGGATGGATGGATGGACATTTATATAACATACATTTAATGGAGTACTCCCCCTCCCCCAGTTATAAAACTATTTTTAGTTTGCTATTATTAAAAAAAACATAACCCCTTCAATATCTCACCCAACTTTCAATAAGAGACACAGAGAAGTAAATGCTGTTTATCTTGAATTTCAAGGAGTCTTTAAAAGGCATTAATATTGTAGTGATGCTGCTCACCTTAAACTGTCGTCTCAGATTGACCATCTCATACAGCCTCTGTTCCTCCAGCCCCCTCCTCCTGCACCACTTCCTGGAGCCACTTCCTCTGTCCTTCTTCGCCTGTGTAGGGAAACATGTCACATGCAAGCACTGATCCACTGTGAAACAGACAGAGATGGTCAAACACTGACCTGCACCCAGGCATTAAAAGTGTTGAGAAGGGTAAAGGGGTCTCCTTGGTTGCTTTGCAGAGGCTGGCGAGCGGTGGAGCAGTCAGGGTTGTTCTGAGCACTGCGTAAGAATGGAGACTGAACACTCAGCGCGGCGGCAACCGTCAACACAGGCTCCACCAGCTTAAAGACTGAACCCAACACCAACATCTTTCCTGGTTAAACATACAAATAACACAGTTAGAAAGTGAAACACAAGACCATTTCGAAACATAAATGAACACATTTTGTGGAGATGATGTGAGATGTTTTAGCACGTTGCTAGGGTGTTGCTAGTTGACTGCTCGAGACTCAAAAGAGCCCACGCTCGATTATGGGCTCCTTACCAATGACCACATCCACAGGAAGTTGAGCCAGCAGCCGGCCAATGTGAGTCAGTTCTCCGTGTTCATCTAGCGCCCCCTGTTCTCTCAGATAGGTCACTGCAGTCTGAATGCTGGAAGCGGGTGGAGGGTCTATGAAGACGAAGGAGCGAGAGGGTCTCCCACACCCATACTCTTCATCTGCAGAAACACAACACCCACAAATGAAGATTTATGAGTAGTTTGAGTTTCCCAAAACATTGTTTTATTTGTTGGTGTGGATCAATGTGTCACAACCAATGGTGTGTGTTAAAGCTGGGATGTCCAGATGTGAGTGCACCTGTAGAACGAGGGAGTCCAGCGCCACCCTGTGGATCTCAGGAACAGGATACGGAGCGAAAGCATCGTAATCAGACTCAGAGTAGAGTCTGTAACAGATTCCCGGACCGGTTCTGCCTGCACGTCCTTTCCTCTGTTCTGAACTGGCCCTGCTGATCCAGAACTCCTGGAGTCTCTGCATCTTAGCCTTTGGGTCGAAACTCATCTCTTTCACTTTACCTGAGAGAAAAAAAAAGTTTTTAAACCTTTTAAGCATCAAAAACAGAGCTTGGTGGAGGTTTTACGTCCATTCATCTAAAAAGAAGTTCACTGGTAACAGAAGATCTCAAAGCTAACAGATATGAACTACTACAAATGAAATAAATAAAGTACCTGAATCCACCACAAAGCGCACTCCATCGATAGTGACCGAAGTCTCAGCAATGTTGGTAGAGAAATGATGCATTTCCTCACGCCTGGGGGTGCAATGTCAAACACCTGATGGGAGTTAAATGAACAATAATTAAATATAAGGGAAATTTATGAAATTTACTACAATAACTAGACACTATTAATATTAAATAAAGTAAATATTATTAAAGTAAAATACTATTACATCATATTAATAATAATACAATTATTGAAGACTATACAAACTATAATAATACGCATAACAAAATACTATTTTACATTAATGATATTTAAACAAAATTAATATGTAATAATATTATTAGAATTTTTGCTGTCATGATATCAGATTTTCTCTACAAAAGCACTGTGGCCAAAGGAATTCACACGAACAATATTATTGCAATACTGAAATTAAAATAAATAAAACATAAAGCTATCAGTCAAATTTATCTTCAATTTTGTTGTTCTCTTATTTTTGCTAATAAATCACTCTCAAAATACAAATGAATGGAGGCCAAATTGTTTATTTACGTTTATGTAAAGGAGCAATGTGGAGATTATAGCGAAGCAGATAACGTATTTTTGAAAGATCTTTATATGTATATTATATTGCATTTCTGTCAATAGATCCTCCAAAAACAGCACACACAGCACATTTAAGATATTATCATATGTGTAGTATTATTGATCATCTTGGTTTTATTGACAATACCGGCCGTATATTGTACTGGAAAGTAGCAACACAGGTCTTAGGTCTGTTTATCTGTGTACATAAAAAATATGCCAAATTCAAAGTTTAAATAATTCATAACAGAGTTCATTGAGAACCACTGATCTAAAGCATGTGAAAATGCAACATCTAATGATCCTGATGCATTGGTCGAATGATCAAACCTTATCCTGCTGGGCCAATGAGAGCGTGCTGTGCAGAGGAAGGACAATCCAGCGCTGGGTGTGTGTGGCGTAAGTCTGGCAGGCATCCTGGATGGTTGAGATCTCAGCCACACCACTGAGGAAGAGCAACAGGTCTCCCCTCTCTTCCGGCAGATAGCGCTGGTCAATACCCTGCAGCACACGCAGATACGGCCGCGGGTCTAGTTTCTCTGAGCGGGACCCCTGCTCTTCTGGAGGAATGGGCTGGTAGATCACCTACACAGATGAGGAAAACACAAGCTCGGACTGTAATCAATTTACTGTTTCACATAAAACACACTGTGCTTTTAAAAGGGTTTTAAATGCTTACCTGAATGGGAAAGAGTCTCCCCGGCACCTGCAGAACGGGTGCATTGTTGAAATAGTTTGAGAAGAGTTTAATGTTGATGGTGGCCGACATGAGGACCAGTCTCAGATCCGGCCGCAGGGGCAGGAGTGAACGCAGAACTCCCAGCAGAAAGTCACAGTGCAGGTGTCGCTCGTGCACCTCGTCCACGATTAACACTTGATACTGACCCAGAGAAGCATCCTGCTGGATCTGCCTGAGCAGGAGACCCTCTGTCAGAAACAGGAGTTTGGTAGCTGTGGTGCGGCTGGTCTCAAAGCGGATCTGGTACCCGACCTGAAAAGTAAAAATACAGAGCAACAGATGTTAGGCAGGTTTACTTGGGAGAAATTGTTTTACATAATTCCAGCAGCTTTAAATGATTTAAAATTGCAGATTATTTTGTAGTCATTGTTAGATTTTTCATTCTGAAACATCACACAAACTCAAAGTATAATGCATGCCAGTTGTGACAATTTCTTGACAATGAAACCCAGTTTCACCCTACATTTGTATCTGCATAAACAATAAATATTCACTATTGTTGAATGAATAAATGTTTTGTTGTGGCAAACTATTTCATGATCAAATAAATAAATGTTACTACTGTCATACATTAATGAAACATTCTTTTTTTTTACTAAATCGCGGTTGCCAGATCTGCATTTTTCTGCAGAATTCAGGCTTGTTTTTTCTTTACTTCACTGCTGTTTCTTAAATTATAAACATATTAATACAATATCTAATAAAGTATTTAATCTGAAATAAATCTGTATGTTTTGGCGACTCAGGCTACTTTAAAACTGTTGCCAAAGGTTTTTTTTGGTGGGTTAAAAGTTGAATTTTGGAAAGATTTTGTTCATCCCCTGTCAAGGAAACATGAAGATATTTATGACTGCACAATGTGTTTACGAGTATGACTGTAGTGCAATAATACATTTAGTGTAATGAATAGCAATGATTACATATATTTTTCATTTTGGAATTTGGACTTGGGTCATTGGTTTAGATAAGGCTAGTTTTTATTGCCCACTGATTTTGTAAGGCATATCTGGCAACCCTGAATATAAAGTAGTATATGAAATATTAAAGTAATGTATTAAGAATCATCTTCTCATAAAATACTGTTGGGAGAAGAGTTTAAATGTGCTTACCTGGTGTTGTAAATAGCATCACAATTTGAAACAAATATGGGTTTTGTTTTATTTTGGTGTCCCTGATATAAGACCCTGGTTGTGAGTTTTTCTTTGATTCACCAAATTGCAAACTACTGTGCTAATTTGATCATAATATCCTCGTTTGTCCAATTTAAACGAACTTGACGCATCCCAATTGAATGGATTATAGAAAGTGAGTCTTACCTTGGAGCCATACTGGTTGAGACTCTCAAAACTGACTCTCTTGGCCAGTGAGATGCAAGCAATCCGACGTGGTTGAGTACAGGCTATGTAATTGAACCCTGATGTCATCAGGTACTGCGGCACCTGTGTGGACTTTCCACAGCCCGTGTCTCCAGCCACCACCACCACAGGATGAGTCCTCACCAGCTCCACAATCTTATCCCGGTACTGAAAGATGGGCAGGCTCTTCTGTTCTTTTCTTAATTTAGCAAGCTTACTGAAGCTCTGCTTCTGGTTGAAGTCTAAGAAATGAAGCAGGGCAAGGCGACAGTCTGTGATCTCCTGACGGCCAGGACCCGACGTCTCCCTGCGTTTCTTGTGATCTGATCGTCCCAACCGCTCCTCCACGTCTTTGGAGCACACCGACACGTTGATCCTGTATCTGGCGTCATAGTCCTTTGGGAGTCCCAGATCTACAGATCCAGATTTTTTATTGGCCTTTTTCTCGTGTGATTCTTGTCTGCTGGATTTGGATCCTGACACGTCTCTCTTGGCTGTAAACCGTTGGAAATGCTCAAAGAAGGTCCAGAACTCCCTGTGTTCCGCGCTGCCGGTCTGAATGTAGTCATGTTGGCGGAAAAATATCTCATCCAGTTGTGCTCGACACTGACGACTGTCCCAGTCCCAGCTTTGACTCTTATCCCGCTCACGGGACATCTTTAACCAAAAGCAGTGTCATTTAGAGTCATACCAGCGGTGTAAAGTGAACCTGCAAACAAAAACGTTTAATCATGTATTGTTTCGACTTTTTATTTATAATTATTAGTATATTTGCACGCACATATGAAAGTACATTCACACGTCCCATTGTATTAAAACAGAGCCATGGCGGAACGTAAACATGGTGGGACCGCTTCCGGTCCGTGTGTGTAAAGAGTCCGAGTGCTGCGCAGACGGCATATCGTTCCTACAACCACAAAACAACGGAACTAACGCAGCTTTGAAAAAACCTAGAATTGTGTTTTCAATACATTTTTCCCATTTCTTTTTATTTTCACCTACAACCTAAAAATCCTTATCATTTTTTATATAATAGTAAATTTCACACCATCCAAAATACGTATTATGTATCATTTATTCACCCTCTTGTCATTTCACACCTGTATGACTTTCTTTCTTCTGCACGACACAAAAGATATTTTCAAGACTGTTGGTAACCAAACAAGATTTAACCCCATTGATTTCCAATTGTTGTACACAAACCACTGAGACATTTCTCAAAATATATTTGATCTTCGAAGTCATACGGGGTTTGAATGACACAAGGGTGAATGAACAATAACAGAAATGTGTTGTGTGTTATCATTTGTTGTTTAGCACGTAGAAAAACAATCATATCAATACTTTACAGTATTTTGAGGGTCACATGACTCACATCATTGCAAACATCCCGACTGTCATTGTTGTGTATTTTTTAGATATCAAAGGTGGAGATGAAGATCTTGCCTTAAGAACAGTAACATCACATTACATGCTGAATGCGGCATACTCCAATTACCCTGTAGATCATTTAATAGTGGCAATGTTTTTGAGTTTTAGTAAACATTTGACCAGATTTATCCTTTCAGGAGATATCAAGTAAAAAAGTACAGAGGGTTGCAATTTCCCTTTTAGGATGACAATGCAATTATACAATATTACACATTTTGTACAACATTGACCAGAAACATTTTATTAGTGAAAAATTATTGATTTGTTGAATCATGTATGAAAGCATATATGCAATGCTTTGATTGCTTAATTCATTTTTGAATATTTAGTCCCAGTAAAAAACAGACTCTCAGACATTTAACAGACATATTTTGATGAGCACAAGACAAGACACCCTTCAAGTATTTCTACATGTGACTAAACCTTAATTTTAAGTCACAGCACATGGCATATACATTTTGCAACCGTCATGAAACAGCAACAAGAAATAGGCACTGTAATTGTTCACATTTAACAGAGTATGAGCCAGAAATACAAACCCCATGACCCAAAGAAAACAAAAATAATCCATTTACATTAAAAAACAACACATAGGTGAACTTCACTTAAAGAATGCAGTTGCTAAAACAACCAATCTTAATAAAGGAAAAAAAAGACATTTATTTACAAATTTTAAGACAAAATAAAAACCCTCATACCGCTCCTTATAAAATATACAAATATATAAAACTGTTTTTGGACGAATCTTTCTGTTCACACACCATAATGATGTTAAATCCAAAAGGTAGAACTGGGTTTTGGTGTAGGTCAATATTAACACATCAGAAATGCCAAAACTGTCCATTAAATTTCTCAATCAACCATAATCCACAAATTAAACTCCCGTCATCTCTTTGATCCAACCCCTGAACTTTGGAACAGTCGCGTAAAGGCCCGGCTTGTTTTTACGGGCACAACCATCACCCCAGCTAACCACTCCGGCCAAGAACATCCGGTCATTTATGGGTAAGATCATAGGACCGCCTGAATCACCCTGAAAAAAGAACACAATGCTGCTTATCTGTGTGTATTTGTGCTCAATCGTTAGAATCACTGCCACTGTTTAACTGTGTTTGAAAACTTTCACACACCTGGCAAGCATCCACTCCTCCATCGAGAATGCCAGCGCACGTCATTCGAGATGTTATCTGACCGTTCATTAGTTTACTACACACCGTGGAATTGATTATCCGAACTGCTGCTTTCTGCAACACAGTCGCTCCAGAGCCTGTAATACACATACAGCATTTAGAGGTTTTTTGGCATTATTACACTTGCACAGTATATGGTATTGCAGTATTGCCTGAATCATTATTTTTACAATGCATCTAAACTCTTTTGTTTTTTGGTTAATCTTCATCTCAATGAAGATTCGCCATTAATGTAAAACAGCGATTTTACTGTATTGCACTAAAAATAAATGCATTACAAATTAAATAGATATCTTTTCTGCATTACACTCATGAGTATCCAAAAGTGGAAATGTGCTTGAATGCGCTTAAATGTCAATGAAAAAACTCCCCAAGGTCCCAAAACTAAACCTCTCCATCTTCTATTTTAAACATAGATTTCCATTTGATTTTAGGCACATGGAGTCATGCATTTTCAGTTACTCTCCGTTATTGTTTAATTACAAATCCGTCACTGACCCCCTTCTCGTTTGGCACCCCAGCCAGAGATGGTGACAGTTGAACCAGCAGGGAAAACTTCAGCAGCAGAAGGCAGGCAGATGGGCCGAATGGTTTCACTGTACGTCACTGGTGAATCCAGCTCCATTACAGCGATGTCATTGTCAAACGTGTAGTGGTTGTAGTACGGGTGAGAAATGACTTGTTTGATGTTTCTTCTTGTTGCGGTCAGTTTCGATGTCTGTGTGTGGAGACCCAGATACGCCTCCCAAGAGCCCGGTTGAGAAAGCCTGAGAAATTATCCAATATACAGAAGTGAACATCTTCTCATCCACTTAAGAGGCGATATACATTGACCCCAAAATCTGCTTTTGCAAATGGCCCTAATTAACTTGAACAAATATAACGGATATTAAAGGGGCCCTGCAACGGTGTTACGTGCATTATGACTTCTTCACAATGTTAAACGTGCCATCTTCTCATGCTTAACATGGTCAACTTGTCAAAAAACGTATTACGTAGTATTTCTGTACTCGATACACTCCCCAAGCGATCGTACAGGTTTCGTTAAGCTTTTTTCGAACATATAAAACTGTTTCGTAATAATTTTTCCTTAGTCCCTTATTGGACAATTCTTCCGGAAAAGCACACGGCCGCAAGGAGAGCAGAAGGAGCATGCACAGACGCCACTTTCACTTGTAAGCAGGAGAGAGAGAGATGGCATACGTTCGTGAAGTTCAGGCGTTTGTTTGTTCACTACATTTGGGTGATGAATGTTATATAAATGGTGGATATAACGCTGGATTTGGAGATCATTTGAAACTGATATATGGAGCCGTCCCGGCGCTAAAAGATGCCGGACATGAACCGCACGCGGTGAGTGAAACTGATGTCTGTGTTTTGTTGACAATGGGTGCGCACGTGCTTTGGATCAGCTTGTTTTCGGAAACACTAAGTACTATGTACTAAGTATGAAATACTACTCTATAGATACTCAAGATTAATATGAGATTGGCAGAAACCCTGTGTGTTGGGCCGCTTTAATAAATTAACCATACAGGTTACCTTTGTTCAGAGAATAGACAAACTAAGGAATACACACTTTAATTTGGCGTCGTCCTGCACGCAGTGGGCAGCCGTCACAAGCCAGCGTTCATTGATTATTGACCCGCCACAAACGTGCGCCATGTTCTTAATGTGAAGGCTGACAATCCATGGGAACTCGCCCTCCACTGCATCCTGTCCACCCACAATACGAGATGACTTGACTGCTTTCTTTCCACATTCTAGATGGGAATAAAGTAAAAGAAAGTAGACAGGCAGAAGGTTATGTGGTGTCTGTGTTAACATGAACATAATGTTGTTGTGGATGACACGCACTGCAGTTGGACTCGTCCGATAAATCTCCACAGTCGTCTTGGCCGTCGCACTCAGGGGCCTGTTTGGTGATACATTTGCCGTTGCCGCACGAAAACGTTGAGGTGGTACAGGTCGTTTCTGTTCAAGAGTAATGTCGAAACAATGAGAACAGAGCAGTGCAAAAAGCTCTTATTGAAATAGTTTTTTGACTGTAACGTCATGTAGCGTAACTTTGGTTACCTCTTGCACAGCCCTCCTCATCCGATTCATCTTTACAGTCGGGACGGCCGTCACACTTCAGCTTCTCTGAGATGCACTGATCCATTTTACACTTAAACTCTCCAGCCTTACATCCTGTCAGAGGACAACAGAACAGGTTTGCTTGTGTATCCGTGTTGGGGAAAGCCATCAGAGCAAAAACAAAAAAAAGAGTCTTACCACAATTAAGTTCATCTGTGTTATCTCCACAGTCGTCTATGCTGTCACACTGCCAAAACATGGGCTTACAGTAGCCATTTTTGCAGTGGATCATGTTTGAGCTGCATTCTGAAACAAGAGCACCGGTCACAGTCAATAAAACTGCATGTGTGTGTGTAATTGTGTGTGTGAATAATGCTAAATTGTTGAATGCAAGCTTACTGCAGTTTCTCTCGTCGCTGCCGTCTCTGCAATCGTCCCAGCCGTCGCAGACGAAAGATTTACTGACACAGCGATTGTTGTTACACTTGAACTTATCCGGGCAGGCTGAGAGATTCAAAACTGAATTTAATTTCTCATGTTCATATTTATTACACCAACAAAAAGAAGGTCGCGATCGTCTTTATTCGTAGCATATTTCTACGTGAAACAGAATATCAAAAGAGAAAAATAGAGGGTGTGGCTTGCGCTTTCTACTCTGAACTGATTGGAGTAGGCGTTTCATTTAGAAACAGAACTTGTGGCAGACTGACATTTGGAGAGGAGAAAAATCTTACATCATTTACTCTCATGTCATTCCAAACCTGTTTGACTTTCATTCATCTGCACATCACAAAGATATTTTGAAGAATGTTTTCTTTTTCTTTTAAAAAAAATCTATGTTTGTGTTCTGCAGAAGACAGAAAGTCATACAGGTATGGAATGACATGAGAGTGAGTAAATGATGAATACATTTTCATTTTGGGTGAACTATCCCTGCCCAAGCTATCAAACTGACATTATCAGAGAGAGTTCACCATTTCCTGAATGGAAGTACACTTTCAGATTTTGATTAAAGATTACAAACAGAAATACATTTTCTGTGAATTGGCTTGCACAGAAGTCCAGAAACTAATAATATGTACTAACAAAGTAAATGAGGTCCATTTAAAGAAACAAAACAGGCAGCAATAGTCCAGTTTTACCAGACAATGGCCGCACAAATGTAAGAAAAAATGTGTGAATCTAGATTTTGTCTGTCAATTACTTATCTAGTAATTAATTGGTCTAGTTAGATTAATTGGTCTAACTAACTAGATTAATTGGTCTAGTAATTAATTGGTCTAGAGATGGTGGTCTAGTGGGTTAAACCACTGAACTGGTAAATCAAAAGGTTGCTGGTTCGATCCCAGCAGCCACCACCAGTGTATCCTTGAGCAAGACACTTTACTCCACGTTGCTCCAGGGGGATTGTCCCTGTAATAAGTGCACTGTAAGTCGCTTTGGATAAAAGCGTCTGCCAAATGCCTAAATGTAAATGTAAAATGTAAATGTATCTAGCGTGCATGCCCGTGTTTCATGCAACTCTATTTTACATCTTGACCCATGATTTGACTTATGAGCTTGTTTTTGAAAACTGAGTCAAGTCAGTCTTTACTTACGATCGGTGGGCTCAAAGGCGTCATACGTGGCACTAAATCCTCGATCTACGTGTGAGGAATTGGAGTAGAATATAACGGTCATCTTGTTACTGTCGCTTGTGGTCATGGTGTTAGCTGTCTCCTGTCCACACAATTTACTGCAAACAAAAACAAACAAACAAACAGGTTAAAAACAGAACGGCCACATAAAAGACCCTGAAATATTTAGAATGATGGTTAATTTAATTATAAACAATATCTAAAACATTTGATGTCACTTTGCCCTGGTCAACCCCCCTAACAAACACCCCCACTAGAAACGAATAGTTACTTTAGTAACAGTTTGAAAAGAGGTTTATTAAAATGGAAAGAGTAAACAGCTACTCACCTCTTACCAACCACCTGTATATAATCTCCTGGGCAAGAATCCTGTACCCCTGTAGACACCAAGAACTTTGAGAATTTCAGCTTGATGAATTTCCCAACGGGAACCTTTGAACAAATATGGAGTTACTGAAATCTGCCCGATACAGAACTGACATTTAGAAGAGCTGGACCAAAGGTGTCTGTGCCTCACCTCGATGTCCCACTGACACGTGGTGTTAGGGGAATAATAATTGGGATAGTTTGGTGATGTGAACGCACCGGAAGCCAGTCAATTTGCCTCCACACCTGAGCTCTGCGGATGAGGAAGAATATATAAAAATCCTACTATAAATCAATATAAATCAAACCTATACATCAATCGTCCTCCAGTATCTTTCATGTCAGTCAGCCAGGAATGTTTACCTTCGATATCTCGCTTAATCTGAGTGACGCGCACTCTGAAGCCGGGAAAATTCTCTCTATCATTGGTCACCAAGGTGAGCAGCATGACATTCCGGGATGAGATGAAGACTAAGGGTTCGCTTGGGGAATACAAGCCACATTTCCTGTTTGAGAGGGAGGATAAAAATCATTAGATTGGAATTTGTAAATCCACCAGATGGCAAAACGTTCACAATGAAAGAGACGTTGAGTCAGTACATGTTGTTGAAATATAAAGCAGTCCGTGTTCTCTTACTCTGCCATCAGATGTTTGTCCACGGCGACCAGTGAATCATACACTCTCACAAAATCATTCTCACAATTTGACTCCAGTTTGAAGCTGTCAAAAGCCAGCTTGAGGACGTAGCCCGGGTCGCCTCGAAGCTTCCACTTGGCTATCGTGTTGGGGGGATACGGGGTGTTAGGGAATCCTGGAGACGTAATGACCTCTTCAGTAGAACCCTTAAGGTGCAAAGACTTTTTTACAGTTGCTGGAAAACAAATACAAAACAGATCTTACACATTTATTGCTGCACACAAGCTATAAGAATCAGAATGTGCATGGAGAAAATATTACAGAATAGAAGCGACAAATACATGGCATACTCACTTCTGGCTTTTGAAAACATACGTGTGTCGAGGGCTGTTAAGGGTTAAATAGACAGAAATTTTATGAATCTGTCAGTCATTATTATTGTAGGGCAAAGAAATTAAAACACAGAATATTAAGATTCATCAATACAACGATTAATCGCATCCAGAATAAACGTTTATGTTTACGTAATATGTCTGTGTACTGTGTATATTAATTTTGTATTTATAAGACAAACACAAACATATATATTTAAAAAATTATATCAAATATAAAAATTATTAAATGTTTATATATCATTTTAATTAAATTATAAAGAAATAAATGTAAATATTTCCTAAATTTCTATACATTTCTATACGTGTATGTGTTTACAAATACAAAATGAATATGCACCTTACACAGACATATATTATGCAAACAAAAACTTTTATTCTGGATGCGATTAATCGCTGCACATCCTTTGGTGTTGTGGATGTTGTGATGTATATCACACCTGAGGCCACGACGGTGTCAAACTGCAGGGTCCCTGGATTTTTCGCGAAACGACCCAGAAGTTTATTGTTGTACTTTTCACTCAAACTGCTTATGGCCTGATCCACCGTTCCTTCCTCTCCCACTGGAACATCAAACTCTGACTCATAGTAAGCTATTACACTGCCCTCACTGCACGGAGGAGAGAGAGAGAGAGAGAGAGAGAGATGTAGATCTAATGGCACATTTTATGAAATCGGCTGACAATTTTGCATCCATTTTGAGCTTGGTGTGTACATGCCTTTGTATGCAAAACTATGTTTGTCTTGGATCTTGTGTATGCAATCCTACCTGAAGGCTTGCACGTTGGAACCAACATAATATTTGGCCAGTTTTGAAGACTCGAAATACATTGTTTTCAGCTAAAGACAAACCAACAAAAATATAAATTATTTTTCTGTCATCATTATAAGCAACCAAAATTAATATTAGTATCTCTGCTCACCTCAGCATTGACTTTTGCTGCCAAGCTCTTAAATTCTTGGCTCTCCGAGTTTTCCAATGCGTCCACAAAAGGCTCATTGGTTATCCTGAAGGAGCCGGTGAAAATCTTTGGTATCCTCAAATCCTTTCGGACTGCAGATCACGGACACCAAAAGACAACCAGATACAAATGAAATCAACCCAGTCACGAGTGATGTCGTACTACATTTACATTGAGTCATTTAGCAGACACTTTTATCCAAAGCGACTTACAGATAAGGGAAACAATGGAAGCAATTGGAACAACAAAAAGCATAAGTGCAATAAAAGAAAAATGGTCTCATATAGCCTACTACTGTACTAAAAAGACCACATGACCTTCTGTAACACTGTGTTATGCCTGACAAGTTAAAAGTAAACAAATAAATTGCTGTTCTGACTTACAGTGGAAATGCCAGACCAACAGTCCTATGATCAAAGCCAAAACAGCCGCCAGAATCACCAGACCTACGAGGATCCCCACCTTCCCAGGGTTCTTTTTCTTCTCTAGTTTTTTATTGTCTGATGCAGGCAGGAAAGTGAGGGCTTGGTCCCAATCTCTGTCATGATGTCCTGTCTGAAATTAACACAACGCTCGTTGACATCTCATGATTTTCTACTGTTTCAAAGTCAAGCAGTCGGTTGGAAGAAAAAGGAAATAACATCAGATATTCTCAATAGATTCTGTTTGAAAACCGAAATGATGAAGGCAAATTTCAGATCTTTTTGACGGAATAAGCACAGATTCTACAAGAACAGCATCAAAACGCTCCTCCGTGTGAGTTTAAAGTCAACATAAAACATCTTTCGCAAACCATCTTTCGCAAACCACTTTAAACCACTGCTCCGTGTGAGTTTTAAAGTCAACATACAAACCACATTTGGGACTGAAATAGAATATTCGACAAGAACGCAAGTGTCTGAAATTTCAACTAAATCTTAAATTGTGAAAAGTGGGCATTTTGTAACAGAACAAATGCGAGTTTGTCAGTTCCTATTAGTGAAGTAAACTTTATGACATTATCCAGCATTAAATTATGAAACTATTGGCAAGATTTTAGAAATGCAAGCCACAGCAGACATGACACAAGTGATAAGAAAATATTTTTCACATGATACAACTTTCAAAAACATGCATCGATGTATTGCACAATAAGACATGTATTCGTTTTATTTCATGTTAAATTGAAATCAAAAGGAATCATCATTTCATAAGCCTTTGGATACTCTTTTTTCATTTGTGGGGGTGTGTTGTCTCAAAGTAAAGTCGTAAACATGCCGTAACAGAACTGTGGAATGCATGCAGGTGCGCAGGCTGAGACACCGATCATTCAAGCGTCACACTGAGCTTTCTAGGATTTTGTCCATCTCCAAAAAACCTAAAAAGATTCTAGTAATTCACTTTTTAACAAATCCACAAAGACAGCAAACAGCTTTTTCTTTTCCTAAATCCTTATCCTGACCAACACAGAATGAGTGATAGACTCATAAATCATTATATATATCAGACATTATCTACCAATAATTTTACCCACTATTGGTAGATAATTTCTACCAATAATTTCTACCAATAATTTGTTTGTTATCCATGGGGTCAGATAGACTTATGTTTTTACATCTTTGTGTATTTATGTAATTAATTCAACAATTTTGTACATTTTCATCTGCCTTTAATAAACTGTGTAACATAATATCAATGTTATATCGGTCACTGGTCACCAAGCTCTCCACATATCAGTATAGCCATACATATAAGACTTATTTCCAGATTGTTAGGGGTCAAATGACACGGCTAAAACGAATATTATCGATGTAATGCAATGTGTATACATGATTTAAGGTTCAAAAACGCTTTATTTTCCACATACCGTGCATGTTTGTATCTCCTCTTTGCTCCGCCTCTCTAAAACGCAGGGATTTTTTACAAAGCTCATCTCTCTGAAAAGCGAGGTGTGCTATGATTGGCCAATTCACCAGTGTGTAGTGATTGGTCAAATACTGCAACCGTTTGACAGAAATGTAACGCCTCTTACCATATTCGGAACATCAGGTTCCAAAGCAATTGTACTGAAAGTTGATACAATGTCAACGTGACTTCCTTATATCAATTCGAGCCAGAATCTGATCCAGAAAATTATCCAGCCGATACATCAACTTTGCCAGCACGACTTGAGCAGGATGTAAAGGATTGTTTAGGTTTTATTAAAAACCTGTGTCAAATAGTTAAAAACCATAGCTAACTGTTTTACCTTTTATATTATATAGACTTAAACAAACAACCATATACATCATACAGAGTTTCTGTGAGATAGAAACAAGCTCGCATTATAGCAGGGAATGGTAACATAATAAATAACTTGAGCGCTTTGAGCCTTCTTGATCAACTAGTGTTACGTCACGTCTCGTCGCGACTCAACAAAGACAACTAACCCAAAATAAATACTTAATAAAAAGACATTATAAACACGACATTTGTTGCCTCTAGTTGGAACATGATTACAGATTATTAGGATTTATGTTGTCTTATTTCACGTTGCGTGCGTGTCTGCATTTGCAGATCACAAACACACGACAAACTCAACCCGCGTTAGTCTGTAGCAAAGTATTTTACAATGAAAATATACTTACAGGGTACATGGCCCTGACTGTCTGCTTAGCGCCAGACTGTCACTGCGAAGTTTAAATGGTTGGAATGGCCCCACTTTTTAACGAAACCTTTCCTATAGCCGGTCTTAATCTCTCTCCTATGTTCTCGAAGCAATCGTCTGAAATGCGCTGCACACAAACTTGGACATTCGGATTGTACTTCTCTAAAACAGTGTTGTAAATAAAATGTAACCATTCGTTTTTAGTTGTCTCATCTTTTGGCAGGGTAAACAAAGAGTCTTTCTTTTCGCAACGAAACACACAGCGTCTCCGCAACATGGCTGTGGCGGTGACGATGCAATGAGATTTACAAGTACGCCTACTTTACTTGCGTTTAGATTTGGGCGGTCTTAGTCAAATCATGTTACTAAGTGACGTATATTCGCCGGGGTGTGGTTACACGAGGCATTTTAGGCAGGTCTGGGCTCGCGTTCGTTTTAGATAGAATGCATCTTTTGTTCCGACACTTTAATTTTAGCAATTTTACGTGTCTAATACATGCATGGGTAACATATAACACACCAAAGACACAGAAAAACAAGTATTCGCGCCATATGACCCCTTTAACATTAACCCTCAGAACACCAGCAACCCAGGCACAATAAGACATGTATTAATTTTATCTCAAGGGCAATTCCATGAAAATGTCAACCTTATCACGAAAAAATTGTGTATTTACCAGCGGTTTTTACTATGGTAACAACTCGGATTTTAACATTTGGGGGTTCAAATACCCATGTGAGATCTCTTCAAATTTGTAAAGCATTTGTTTTATTTTTAGTGCATGATTTTTCATAGTCAGGTCAGTGCCATTTTCAGGATTATCACATCCATAACACTACATATTCCTCATAAATGGACACATGAAAATTAATATAAATTAACTATTTTATGTTCTATAAAGAGGCATCCCTTCTCCATTCATTGTGTATTATTGCTTCAGGATTGTGCATTTTATTTTAGAAAAATCGTATAAAGTTTATCATCTCCCAAAAACCGTGTCCTTTTTTTTGTCACATCCATAACGCATGTTTATTTCCCTTTTTTTAAATATAATTTTTTTCATAGACCGACATTTTTTGTTGTGTTTAGACTCAACACTTTCAACAAGGGTTCAGTAAAATATAAACAGATGGTTCAATATAATCGTAACAATTTCATTCTCTGAGCATTTTTATGTCACGTCCATAACGCAAAATGTCACGTCCATAACGCTGGAATAGCCCTCATGTTGAATTGAAATCAAAAGGAATCATCCTTTCATAATCCTTTGGATACACAAACATAATGCTAAAGGAAAGGACATGTTGCTACATGTCATCATCAGAACGTGTCTCTTTTTATTTTCTCCACACAATCACTCTTCTATATGAGCATTAGTGACTTCAGAAGGTTTTCTTCAGGATTGAACTGAAATAAAAGCTCATAATGAGTTCACTTCAGACCAAATAAAGGGACTAAAGATGATTCACATTTTTTGACACATTAATCGTTATGTAACATACTGACATACAAATGTTTCTTTTTCGACTGCTGGATCGCTTCCAAGTTGTGATTTATGGAGCCAAAGTAGGGTCACATATATTTGCAACAAAAAAAATGGTTTGCAAACAAAAAAAAAGTTTTGCAAACAAAAAAAAAGTTTTGCAAACAAAAATAGGCTATTAAGCAAAAAATTGCATCTTCGCAAATAAAACTTAAGAATCTGCAAAAGAAAAGTAAAGCACAGAGAGAAAAAAATCAAGTTTAGCAAAGTAAAAATTCAGCAGCAATAATTTTGCAACACATCTTTTCCATTGCATCGCTCCTTTAAATTCGCGTTTCAGCCAATCGCTTCCTTGCGACACTGTTTTCTCTTTGCTCTTCACTTTTCTTTGCGCCTCGCTTTGTGTCCCTGATTTGACGTGGGGGAGGAGACAAGAGATTGGGGCGTGTACAAGCGACCTGAACCTGCCTCCCCTTACGTAGCGCCATCAGCGTAAACTGCTGTGCAGACTGACGCCTGGGCCACACATACTCCGTGTGCGGTCCGTTTTTTTTTTTACGTGCACATGTTAACGGATTAGATCATTCACACAGCGCGCGTATGAAGTGCGGCACGTCCGTTGCAGGTGCGTTGCGTTAGTGCAGCGATCGTTTACGCATCGAGTCTATTTTTGCTGTACAGCAGCACACGTATCATGCCCAAAATGAACACGAATTGACATAGAAATGTGGTAATATGATCCATGTTGACTTCTGCACTGGTTCATAGAGTGAAGTGAACACAAAGTCTGCACCTCGTTCTTCTCCGCAACATTCTTAGCAACAGATAAACGCGATAGCCTTTCTTTTATCGACAACTTGCACTAAACAAAAGAAAGAATCACAATGACGAAAATAGCGTTTCATAAACCTTTTATTTTTCGAATAATCTTCCAAACTTCCGTGGGAGACTTAACATTGTTGACTGAATCACTCCGAAGACGCGTACCGCTTGCACGCAAACGTAACGTAGTATGTGTGGAAACACAATGGCACATGACGGATCTGTACTGCATACGTGTTGCTCTACGCACCGCATATGTACTGCACACGGAGTATGTGTGGCCCAGGCGTCAGTCTGCACAGCAGTTTACGCTGATGGCGCTACGTAAGGGGAGGCAGGTTCAGGTCGCTTGTACACGCCCCAATCTCTTGTCTCCTCCCCCACGTCAAATCAGGGACACAAAGCGAGGCGCAAAGAAAAGTGAAGAGCAAAGAGAAAACAGTGTCGCAAGGAAGCGATTGGCTGAAACGCGAATTTAAAGGAGCAATGCAATGGAAAAGGTGTGTTGCAAAATTATTGCTGCTGAATTTTTACTTTGCTAAACTTGATTTTTTCTCTCTGTGCTTTACTTTTCTTTTGCAGATTCTTAAGTTTTATTTGCGAAGATGCAATTTTTTGTTGTTGCAAATATATGTGACCCTACTTTGGCTCCATAGTGATTTGACAAAATGTTGTTGAGTAAAGGGGATAGTTCACCCAAAAATGAAAATTCTGTCATCATTTACTCACCCTCTTGTCATTTCAAACCTGTGTTACTTTCTTCCGCAGTACACAAAATAAGATATTTGGAAGAATGTTGTTAACAGGCCCCCATTCACTTGCATTGGTTTTGTGTCCATACAGTAGAACAGTGCTGATCGGTAACCAACTTTCTTCAAAATAGAAGTCATTAAACATTTACTAGTTGTTACTAGGTCACTAGTTTGTCCAAAGGTTCAGTATGTCAATATTTTATGGTGGGAAAGTAACATTACGTTGACAATACACTGAAATGCTGGATAATGATTGAAAATTTGTATTGTTATGTCTTGAAACCAGAAAACTTTTAAATCTGCTTGCATTACAAGTTCATGTAGGATAAAGTTCTGTTGTCAACAAAAGACGGCAAGTGACAGGTGTTTGACACTGTATGATGGCATAGATGACGGAAAAACATGATAGATGTTCTAAAGCCGAGTCATTTTCTCGCAGGTTTCATTTGTGGGGGTGTGTTGTCTCAAAGTTAAGTCGTAAGCATGCCGTAACAGAACTGAGGAATGCATGCAGGTGCGCAGGCTGAGACACCGATCATTCAAGCGTCACACTGAGCTTTCTAGGATTTTGTCCATCTCTAAAAAACCTACAAAGATTCTATTAATTCACTTTTTAACAAATCCACAAAGACAGCAAACAGCTTTTTCTTTTATATATATATATATATATATATATATATATATCAGACATTCTCTACCAATAATTTTACCCACTTGCCAGACAAATACAACCTGTTTGTTCTCCATGGGGTCAGATAGACTTATGTTTTTGCATATTTGTAATTAATTCAACAATTTTGTACATTTTCATCTGTCTTTGATAAACTGTGTAACATAATATCAATGTTATATCGGTCACTGGTCACCAAGCTCTCCACATATCAGTACATAGCCATATATATACGACTTATTTCCAGATTGTTTTAACATTAACCCTCAGAAAACCAGCGACCCATAACTACCAGATACACGATCTGCTGTAAGCACCTCATTTGAGGTATTTTAAATGGAAAATGACATCCCGTCCTCAGGACCCACAATGAAGTATTATACTTCATATACTAATATACTCGGTAGCAGATTGACCTAAACTCAAAATTCTGGCGAATAGCAAAACAATGAATTGCCTACACATGCAGAACGAATACTGGGTCAGACAGACTTATGAAGCTTAATCGAGTAAAACATATCTGTTAATTAAAATAAAATATATAACTAAACATTATTTTAAATGTAAGTTTAGGCTGAGGCAATTCAAATATTAATCAATGGAAATATACGAAAACTTAAACCAAAATAATTAGCGATATTACTAACTTATATAAATATACAAAAAAGCTCATTCAAAATATGATTAAACCTACAATAAAACTAAAATAGCTCCTACAAACAGGAAATTATGTCATAATAATTACAGATAGCCGAAGAAGAGTGATACTGCTGACACCTCACATGTGCCTTGTTTACTGACTATGTGTTGTAACACAGCTAACAAATAACAAGGTCAAGAAAAAACAGGAAACATATCTTTTTTCAGTATTAATAATCAGTATTATTTATATTTAACCTTAAAAGCCTTTCTGATAAAACTGCATAGTTTTGTTGTTTATCAAACCGCGTGACCAATGTATTGTATCCCAGCGGATATAAGGAAATATTTTATAGTGATGACACTCCCAAAGAATACAATCTAGTTAATGAAATATGATATAAAATGTATAAACGTGTATGTCTCATCAATATCTTACTCACTTACAAAGACATTCCCTTATACTTTAAGATTTGCAAATATTTTTGACAACCTTGAATATATGACCTCTTGGTCTAAGGAATGTAATTATTGCACAAGTTTATCATTGTGGGTATAAATTGTATGCATAACAATTAGAGAAAGAGAGAGAGAGTGTGTGTGTAGCATTGGTTAAGTTAGCACAAAGTGAAAAGTAGACAATGCGACAACAAAATTACCATTTTAAAGCCTTTGGAAGAAGACACGGGGGTTTTTTATCTATAATTCATACTTTGTCGGTTGTAAGAATACAAAATGATAAGTTAGTAAAGTCAAGATGAAACTTACCGACGAACCGGGAGTGTAACGCATTCCTCCATCCATAGGGTCCATGTTTGGGAGACCACCAGCAGTGTGGGTACAAACACACCTTCTGTTTTCAATATAATAAATGATAAATAAATGAAAAATGTACGAAATAATCGTGGATTGTAAGTAAGAACAGCGGTGGAGTTCACTGCTGAAGTCAGCAACACGCCCCAAACAAGTGCCGCAACAAAAACAACCACAGAGTCCAAAACTAAAACGTCTAAATAAAAAAACTAGCCAACAAACGCTCGACCAAACTCATAAGCGTAAGTTTAAGAAACAAATAAATGTATTAAAATAAGAAACATGTTAAATTCCGCGGATTGTGTCGCTTACCTGCGAGGTGAGAATATTTCCGGGGGAGATTCGCCTTGCAATGGGAGTGACCCTACAGGTGAACACTTCCTATAAACAATACACTCAAAATAAAGCCCTTAAGTATAAAATAACGTTACACACATCACAGTAAGATTCAATGAATTTCTCCGTTCGTCACGTAAAGTCGACGTAAGGTGTATTTTGAAGAGTGCCGGTGAATGTGAGGCTAGTATCGATGTGTTTGTTTCTGTGCAGGGGAGGGTGAGTCACAGAGGCGGGTCTCAATACTTCATGTGCTGTTTGCCTAGGGTTCATGTTTGACATCAATGCTGAGCGTCCGCGTTAGAAATGCGGTCTATGTAGAGTGCGTAGTAGGTTTTGAGCCACACTCGGCGTTTTAACTTCATAGTGATACAAACTCGTCATGCAAGTTTCGGTTGGATTAAAATGGCGTTTGTCATCACGTTCTTTCTGGAAATACCGAGGTTTCAGTTACAGTGCATTAATAAAATATTCAAATAATTGCAATTTATATTATAACAAAATGAAGTAAATATCATAATATTCATAAAAAGTTTATTGACCGACAATTGCATTTACTTAAGCAAAAATCCCCCATAGTGAATTTATCACTTAAACCCTCTTAGGGTTTTTAAATTTAACTCAACCTTTATGTGCCTTGTTGTTTGTGTCAAACGGATATTCCACCTACCTGGCAAGATTTCATAAAATAAACAAACGTTTACAAAAATAGTCATATTTATAAAAAATGTCCGCCAAGCATGCATTAGCTATTACTGTTGTAATAGTGTCACATGGATGCTTGCTTTGTCATCATTATGTGTAGACCACTTTGCAAGATGTAAAGACTTGTCCAGAGGCATTTCCAGTTTCAATTTCATTTGCGTGTTATTTTATGTTCTGTTGGTTGTTTTTTGTTCAAACGTCTGTGCAGTGTTAAACCAGTTTTGTTTGTGTCATCAAAAGTGGTCTATACAATAGACCAGGGCTACTCAAAGTCCGGACCCCGGTCCGAATCCGGACCCGGAGGGAGTTAAATCCGGACCCGCTTGTTTGACTTGTGGCGCCGCTGCGCTCAGACCAATCGACGCATGACATCACATGACCGCGAGAGAGAAAGAGACGAGACCCACCTGCTCTGTAAGCTTTTGAATCGCTCTCGCGATGTCAATTGCTTTCGTGAAATCCAGTAAGCGTATGACGTTTGACGTAATCGAGCGGGTTAATATAACGACACTTCACCGAGGTGCGTGCGCGGTTCTATAGGTGAGGATGTCCGTTACTAAAAAAAGAAAAGTCGAAGAAAACAGAGCTTTTAAAGATTACTGGACAGAGAGGTACGGATTCATTTTGCCCCAATCCAGCACAAAGCTGTTCTGTTTAATTTGTAACGAGACAGTTTGAATTATAAAAAGTGGAAATGTCAAACTGATTGAGAACGGACAGTGCCATTTCTCACATAAGGCTGCTCTGTATTTTGCACCATTTTATTTTTGGCCTATACCTCTTGGTATGTTTTTCCACTTTTGGATTTGTTGTAAAAGTACTTTAAATGCAAAATACTCTATTTTTCAAAAAGTAATGTTAATTCATTACAAAAAGTAATAAGGATGTGTATTAAAAACTAATTTTGAAATAACCAATTATCCGGACCTTTGACACACTCGTGAATTCAGATTTGGACCTTTGAAAGTAGACTTTGAGAAGCCCTGCAATAGACCATACAAGCAAACACTTCTGCATAATATATACCAACTGTGACCATGTGACGAGTGCTCCAGACATGCAGCGCAATGTTCAAGTCCTGCCCTCTCTCCTCCCCATGGCGTCCTGTCCATCTACTCTATACTGTCCCTATCCTATCAAAAATGGCAAAGCACCCCCCAAAAAGGTCATATACACAGTATGCAAATCATTGCATTTCTAATAGTGACCATTAAACACCCTGCATCAGGCAGATGTCTAATGGAAAGATGCCGTTTATTCAGTTTTTTGATTATTTGTTTAATCATCACTGTTGAGATTTATAGCTCAAGGGTTTCAATTAACCTTTTTTTTATTGTAGACCTTGGATTGACTAACATTCTTTTGTACTAAAACAGGAAGTGGTTCTGGACCAGCAATGTTGCCGTCTTGCACACGGCCTAGGGCACTTAAGGGGACAGTCATTTTAGGGTGTCAAAAAACCATATGGGGAATTAAAGTGCCCTTAATCAATAGGCCCATCTTGCAGATACATTTTCACTTATATCAAGATCAAAGCCAGATAAAAGATACAAATACTTCATTGAACAGTACCTGTTTGATTATGAAGGTGAGTGTTTTGTTTTCTTTTTGTGTTAGTGAAGGTGCTAGGATAAGTACTTGAATAAGTGCTATGTCACTGTTGTTAAGTTCCAGCGCGACGGTTCGTAGCAAGACGGATGTCATGATACACTGCTTTGCGAGAAGACGGAAGTTAAGTGACGTCATTGTGAAAAGGGCCTATTCCATGATGCACTGCTGCAGTAACAAGTGTACTGTCAATATTCACCACTGACAGTAGCACCAAATTCATTTCCGATTCTTGGCAGAAGATGGCTTCTGCAGCTCTTTCTATAGTGCACTGCTCTGGTGTTTGAGTTTGTTCACTCGTTTTAATTCACTCCTTCAAGTGGACTATATTAGTGATGAAATGTAGTTTATGGGGGAAAATAAGATAAGCTATTGTTTAATTGTGAATAAACCATGGCTGAAGGGCAGAAACTGGTTCAATTTTCAGACTGTGTGACTAAATGTAAATGTAAGCCAGAGGGATGGTTGGAATGGGGCTGCAGACAGCCTAAGATGGGTGAAAATGATAAGGTATACAAAGGATCATGGGCTAAACTTTGAACATTCATAGTCCGAACTAGCAAAAAAAGAAATCACAGAACTGTCAGGGAAGAAGGGAAAGCACAAGATGAGGACCCAATTACAGCTCTTAACTTTAATTATACAAAATAACAAAGATAACACAAATAAATGCAAGAACCACCAAACATAACTGATACACAGGACTGATAAATATATACAGGGATGACAGGATTGGTGACAGGTGAACTTAATAGGCAACTAGAACAAAAAACACTAACTTTGACAGAAATTCAAAATGATGTTTATTCACCTCAAATCTATATCGTCCTGATCTTGGAATCCTCTTGGAACCATTTAAACGTGTCATTATTGCTGAAATGTTTTTCGTGATCTGAACTTACAGGCTTGCTCGGACTCTTTTTCCTGAAATGGAGATAAAAGCAACAGATTTGGTGTGCAACAAAACTGCAGATGCTTCCTGCAGATGCACACGCACGCAGGATTTTGAGAGACATTGTGACAAGGCAGTGAAGAATACACAATCCTTAAGATGTATCTGTTTACCATGACAGGTAGAGAAGCAAACTTTGGATTCGGACGAGCATTGTTGTCGTAAATATTTATATGTATATATATATATATAATCTCATACATGTTATGAATTAGGTATATTGATATTGAATTTATTTGTAATATTGAAATGCAGTGATCAAGATGACTTGCAGTATACCGGGTGACTGTGCGTTATTAGTTTTGACTTATTGAGTTGTGTAGGAATAACAGACCTCTGGCCAATCAGATTCCAGTATAAACTAATAATAGATGGATATTGCCGGGTATAAGTTAATTCAACAGTAGACGTAGACCTGTTATATAAAATAAACAATACAAAAACTGGGATTCCATTTAATAATGCTCTTCGGAGGTTGTCAGATAAAAAAAAGAATTGTTAGTTAAATATTACTTTAACAAATTCAAGTTTGACTCACCGAATAACCGGAAGTGTAATCCAACCCTCCATCCATACCCTCCATATCTGAGAGACCACCAGCTGTATGGATACAAACACACCTTCTGTTTCTACAATTTTCACTTCACCATTCACTTCAACAAAAAAAGGCAAGCAATGTTCTATTGTAAGCAAGGTCAGGTAAGCATGGAAAACAACAAAAACATATCAAACAAACAGAAAAACTTAACTGAACGTTCAAATGAAAAACTTGCCAAACAACAGTCGGACAAACTTTACAATGGGAGAGAATTCACATTCCAGACTTGAAAGTAAACTCCCACTGCTATGATCGGCTTTGTTATAAAACTCACGTTGTTTGTTATTACTAAACTCACATTTACGTACTGAAAACAATATGGATCATTTGGGATAAAAATTTATAAAAACCCATACTCGTACATATTTAACAATGATATGGTGTGGTAAAAACACTGTTCCTTTTTGTTACATGTGGGTTGTGACATTAGTGTTGGATCCAATATGGTCAGAACAGAATCACATTTTATGTTAAAGGGGTCATATGACACGACTAAAATGAATATTATCGTTTGTTTTAGATGTAATGCAATGTGTATACACGATTTAAGGATCAAAAACGCTGTATTTTCCACATAACCACCATGACTTCCATGTTTGTATCTCCTCTTTGCCCCGCCTCTCTGAAACGCAGGGATTTTTAACAAAGCTCCTCGCTCTGAAAAGCGAGCTTTGCTATGATTGGCTAGTTAACCAGTGCGTAGTGATTTGTTGAATTCTGCAAGCGTTTGACGGAAATGTAACGCCTCTTACCATATTTGGAACATCAGGTTCCAAAGCAATTGTACTGACAGGTACGCCCCACCTTACTTGCGTATACATTTGGGCGGTCTTAGACAAATCATACCACGAACTGACCTAGATTTGTGGGGGTGTGGTTACACGAGGCGTTTCAGGCAGGTCTGGGTGAGCATTCGCTTTTAGACAGAATGCATCTTTTTTTCCGACTCTTTAATTTTTGCAATTTTACGCGTCTAATACATGCATGGGCAACTTATAACACTCCAGAGCAAAAACACGCAGTTGCCCCATATGACCCCTTTAAGTCTCTCTAAATCATTGGAAACCATTAGGTTGATTGAATACCCTTTTTGTAGTGTGTTTTGGACATTATTTGAGTATGATTTAATGTTCTCGTCAACAGAACCCAACACATACCAGTAAAAACTTTTATTTACATTACAACCAATAAAATTCCCATCATAGCCAATAAATGCAGTAGAATTTATCATGGTTTCTATCGCTTTTTCAGCAGTGTATGCATTCTAAAATGCTAAAAAATAGTTTATTGCTGCTCATTGTACATCCAGTGGAGGGCGATGTGTTAATGCAGAATGATTGTGCTCATCTATGTCACTTTTTACTCGGCCAATCACAGCGCAGGAGGGGCGGGATCAATACCGCATCAACAAATCGGCCAACACCTGTAGGCTACAACCTTATGTCTGTCTAAAATGCCTATAAACAATTCAGGAATGAATACTTTATGATTCGAGTGTCAATGTCTGTATCAGGTCATATCCATGGACTACCACAATATAAAAAAAATGTAAATCTGCGAAACTAATACTAGTTTGACAATACTTAGGCGGACATCAAGGCAAACAATGTGCATCCATGCGGTGACGAGTGCCCACAGTCGGTGTTTACAGACGCGTTTAAATACTCGAGTGAAATGTATGGAGCCTCAAATATAAGCGGCACAGAGAAGGCTCATGGCACAATTTAACACACAATCGCTGTCAGAATCCCAAAAGTAGACAAACGGCCATCTAGTGAATTATGGTAGAGCCCACTTTAATGCAACCTATAGCCAAAATGACAGGGTAAAACGCAGAACCTCTTTCTAGTTACTTTTGTTTTGTTTATATTCGTTTAAAGAATCCGTTGCATTCATTTCAACCATCGGATTTCAGTAACAGGAAATAGTATCATAATATTTTAATCACAGATTTGTTTTTTCTGGAAATGTAATGTGTTGGTAAATTATACAAAAATAATTTCCGGTGGAAAAAACGTCGTTGTAACGCGCGTTACTGACATTGTAACGGGTATAATATTGCCCAAATGTTATTAGTAATGCGTTACATTACTGCGTTACAGCAAAAACTAATACATTACTGTAATGTCGTTACTTTTGTAATGCGTTACTCCCAATACTGGATGGAGGTCATGCATGATTTCACCTCAGGTCCCTTGATCCAACCCTGGTTATAAATGTATAAACTCACATCACATTAGCACAATTTTGCAGAGGAACAGTATTTTTTTAATAATCATCCTATTTTAACAAAAATTGCAGATTACATATTTACCTTTACGATTTAAGTCAGCTGGTGTCAAAGTGATGAACCTGACAACTCAAATCATAAATAAGCATAATAATCTTTTCACTGTGAATCAAGTAATGTTAGGACACAGATTTGAACACAGATAAACATACTTTTTTCTTTAGTTTTAAACAACAACAAAAATTTGGATTGCTGCTATATTTGTTCAAGTTGTTTATTATAATTAAAGCATTTTAATACATATAGGTCTTTTGTGTGGAACATTGGGGCAGTTCAAAAGTTAACAGTAACTGACTTTTTCCCACACTTTAGAATAATAGTTAACTCATCAACACTATAAAAAGATAAATGTAACATTAGAAATTATGTTAAGACTAAAGAAAAAATAAACTAGACTGTTATATCTAGTCAGGCAACATTTTGAGGTCTCTTTGATGCTTCTTAAACAGTATTGAATTTCCTGAAAAAAAAGGTTCAACAAAAAAGAGTCACCTGGTTGCCTTAAAATTCAAATTAACAATATTAGTTAAATCGTTGTGTTGACTTATGTTTTAAGTTGAATTTACTCAATATTTTTAAGGTGCAACCAGGTAAAAATTGATTTTAAGTTGGACCAACAATGTTTTTCTCACGTTTTCTGGAATCTGCTTTTCATCATGGAGTTGAAGTCATGCATTTCACATTTTTTTAAAACACAAGCATACAGATTTTAAAGTCATGAGAAATTTCAGTCAGCTGGCCCTAAATTGTGAAGAAAAGTCTTATATTATCATATAATGTTGACAAGTTAATATTGTCATTGTTACAATGTTTTTGTATAAGAATCTGCCCCCAAAATATAAATATACAAATATTTACATTTACATTTAGTCATTTAGCAGATGCTTTTATCCAAAGCGACTTACAGAGAGTTCAGGGAGCAATAAGCGATATGTCATACAGGGGAAATATACAATAGGAGCAATAATACAATACAAATATATATCTATTTCAATATGTAACAAAAAAACAAGACCAAATACATGAAGACAATACATTAAATGAAAAAAGAAAACGTTTAATTGTCTATATATCTATAAGTCAAGTCATACCTCAACTAGTTGCAGTAAACTTTTTTTAATTGTTGCAATAAAATGTGTTTTTTTGCAATTCAACTTATTTGTACGACAGCACGATGACCTCATTTCCGGTAGGTCCCGTTTCGGACTGTCGGTGGCGCGCTTGCTCCTTTTTTAACGCACGAGCTGAACCTGCGGCAGGCGGAGACATACGCGCTACATTCCTCACGCGCACGCAGGATCGTCTCACAGTGGGAAAAGCACGAGAGAGAGCAAGTACTCGAGGATCATTTACCGAGCTCTTTTCAGGTTAATAGCAGCTTTTAAGAGTCCAGAGGCGGATAAATTGAGCGGTCTGTCATCAGAGATCAGCCGATGAAGATGGGTTTAGTCCCCGCCGTGTCGGTGCTTATTCTGGCCATCGCAGTGCCCAGCTTGGCCGGATACATTGAGGTCTGTACGCATTATCTCAACCTCTCATGTGGCGTAATTCTCAGATATTCTGATACTTTTGTACACTGGTATTTGTCTACTGCCATTTGTCCTACTTCATTTTATATGGTTAAATCAAAGACTAATAATAATAACATGTATACGTACAAACTGTAAAACCATTAGGCTAAACAGAAACTACAAAGTGTCCATGACCCTTATGTGTGATTTGCTAGATCAGCTGGGTGGGAGAAAAAAAAAACATATTTATAACCTTACAGTAATTGTGTATTTATTGTGTAGTATTAAACCTTGATGGAGTAAATGGATAATTGTCTTAAGCCGAGCAGTGATGATTAAATGTTTAGCTGTCCTCTTGTCTTTTGTGTTTATATCTGGCGTTTATGTGCTTGAATGGGAAAACTGCAATCGATTCTGTTTAAAGTCCTTGAATGTGTGCCTGTGAAGATAGAGCACCTTCTCAACACCTAGCTGCTTCAAATCCTCTTTTTTGACCCCCTTAAACTCTTAAGCAGGACAAATGCCCAGAATTCCTTTGGGAAATTTCCTTGATTTGATCAAGGTTGGGATCCGAATCAAAGCTGGAATCTTCGATTCGTAAAGCTTCCTTGATATCTCAGTGATGGTTCACCCAAACATGAACATTCTGTCATCATTTGCTCGCCCTCATGTCAGTTCTGTATAAATTACTTTGTTCTGATGAGCACAGAGAAAGATATTTGGAAGAATGTTAGCAATTTTCAATTCTGTGAAATCATTGACTGCCATAGTAGAGAAAAATTTAATGAAAGTCAAAGGTGCCCCGGAACTTTTGTGTTTCTAAAATCTTCAAAATATCTCACTTTGTGTTCAACATAACAACAAAATAGTATTCTTTTTTTCCTACTATGGTAGTGGATGATGTCACAGAACTGAAAATTGAGACTGAATAAAGACATTTATATAGTTTTTAAACCTATTTTTATTTTTGGGTGAACTATCCTTTTAAGCGTTTTTTCTAAAGAGCTTGAGGTGTTGGTTAGCACATTTGCTTTGTTAAAATAATAAAGCAATAGATAGTCTATCTCTATTGAAAAAATTAATCTTTTTATAGCCTCATCTCAAACTGAGGGCGTAAACTATTTGAAAACAAAATATATGTGACATAAAAGAAAGTTGAGTTGCACATATGCGACCCAGGGTTGCGTAGTTGGCTTATTTGTTGGTATAAACCTTTTTCTACTAATTTAGAGATTACATTTATGAGCTGTTAGTTTTCACACGCTCGCACATCTTCCCTTGATGATCCTACAGGAAGGGACCTGTCTTTTTAAGGTACCACGCCTGCACTCCTGGAGACTTATCTTGTGCTTTAACATTAGTTTGAATAGACTCTTCCTCTGTCTGATGGCACGTTCACCCAGTAAGATGTCAGCTGAGCTCAGCCTGTAGGCAGGATTCAGCTTATTATGAAATAATTCTTTATAATGAGATCAATGCGCTGACATATATTATGAAATAAGCTCTCGATGTACTTGGCTAATTGATGCATTTATATAATTGAAACTGCGTCTGACTCAACGTCACGATTACTCGGGAGGTGCGGCGATGCTTCTGGATTTGCATTACAGGGGAAAGTCAAAGAATCCTTTTACGTTCAGAGCAATATTCTGACCCTATTGTATTTCTGTTATTACAGCTTTTCTCACTGTTAAGCGTTTGACTCCTTGTATCCCAGATTGCGTTTACCTGATACCTTCTCGGGTGTAAGATTACAATGGTAAAATGTTATTTTGGGAGCATGTGCAGGCTGAGAGTACGTAGGTTGAGGAGTGTGATGCTGCACTGGTGAGTCTTCTTGACCTCAGACCTGATCTACGACCGGGGAAGTTCTGCAGGGGTGCTGCGCAGCCCGGAGTAATCGAAGCGTAAACTGCAGAAGAAACCTGCGTATTTCAAAGCACCCTGTTTTTTATTTGCCAGAGATGGAAATTATTACCTCTTTCGTTTGCCAGGTGTTGTGTAATTTAGTTGGAAAAGAGAACGTGTTAAAATCACACTGTGTGATAAGTGTTGGTTCTCTACCGCGAGCTCTGTGAGGTGCTGCTGATTTGAGCTTGGATTTAGCGTTTTGTTTCCCCGCTGTGCCAGTGTCCTCGTTTCATTTTATAATAGACGGTTTCAAAGCAACAATATAGTCCCTGTAGAGATTATTTTTGATAACAAGCTAAATAAATAACAAGTTACATTTGCTCGGAAGTTAAAAGTATGTCCAGCTAGTTTTGTTTTGGGTTACCAGTAGAAGAACCGTTACTTGGCTAAACTTAAAGGGATACTTCAACCAAAAATGAATATTCTGTCGTCATTTACACCTTCGAGTACAGATCTCAACACCCATTGACTACCATAGTAGGAAAAAAACAATGGTAGTCAATCGTGCCCTAGAACTGTCATACATTCTTCAAAACGTATTCTTTTGTGTTCAACAGAACCAAAAATAAAATGATAAAGTAATTTTTCCTACATGGGGGTCAATGGGTGTTGAGATTTGTTTGTTTATAAGCATTATTCCAAATATCTTTCTCTGAAATCTATACATATTTGGAATTACTCGAAGGTGAGTAAACGATGACAGAATTTTCATTTTTGGGTGATATCACTTCAGGACCCATTCAAATTGTTTATTGAATGAAATCAATGTACAATAAAAATCAACTAATTGTTTATTTAATACAATTATTATACAATAAAATATAATTAGAAATTGATATGAAAATAAATAAAATAAAATAGTTATATTATTAGCCACTAGCCAAACCGATCAACAAACACAGACCGGAAGTTAACTTCAAGTCTGGCGCGTGCGACCCATGAAACCGTCTATAGGCGGTCTTTACGTGACTGTTTTCAAGCTGGTTGTGCTTCAGGAGTCAGGACACACATTTTATATTGGACGTCAAGTGGCGACCCATCGAAGAATACAAAAATGCTATTAAACCTGAACGTTAATGGGATAGTTCACCCTTCATTTATTCACTATTCTGTCATTTCAAACCTTTACGACTTTTTTCCTCTGCAGAACACAAAAGAAGATATTTTGTAGAACGTTGGTAACCAAACAACATATCCATAGACTTCATTGTATGAACACAAACCACTGAGACATTTCTCAAAATATCTTCTTTTGTCTTCCATAGAAGAAAGAGCCATATATATGTTTTGAATCACATGAGGGTAAATAAATAATGAATGAATTTTTATTTTTGGGCAGCTGGCGTAATAACTAGTATTTCTTAGAATTTATTTCTAAAGGTGAATATTAAAGAAATGTTAATCAGACATAAAGTGCTAATTTCTCTTGAACCATAAGTTTATTCGAATTGTTCTGAAGCGTAAATGAATTAAACTGCCCATCACAAAACACAAATCTTGCTGATACAGCATGCTGCCAGCTAATGCAACACAGGGCTTGCTCGAATTTTACGGCACAAGCTCTGGCGGATACCAGAATATAAGAGATGGAATTTTTCTGAACACATGAAAACACAAAGTTCTATGTACTCTGTTCACACCGCTATACCAACACAACGATTATTCTCATTGTTCTCCCACTTCCTTCTTGAATTCAGACTCGGTGATCACTGTAAAATTATGAATTTAGTCTCAAACAGCCATTTTAATAAGAGAAAGCCGAGCCTGTAAATTTGTTTCTGTGGGCGGCTGGGAGACTTCGTGCTTTTCTGAGAGCCTCCGAGATGGTAAACAAAGTGTTGTGATTTGATTCTAGTGTGCTGGAGGGCTCACCTTGCTCTGGTTACTCAGTCTAGCAGTTTTGTCTCCCATGTTGTGACTCTGGGCTCTTTTAATGATGCATTTCAAGGTCGCAAAAGGCTTTTCAAGTCATGAGATTAAAATGTATTCTGTTTACTTGCTTAAAGAGAGAGTTCGCCCAAAAATGGCATCATTTATTCACCCTCATGTCATTCAAAACCTGTATATGACTCTTCCGTCTGTGAAACACAAGATATTTTGAGAAATGTCTCGGTGGCAATGGACGTCAATGAGGATCAATGTTGTTTGGTTTTCAACGTTCTTCAAAATATCATCTTTTGTGTTCTGCAGAAGGAAGAAAGTCATGAAGGTGAGTAAATAATGAAAGAATTTTCATGTTTAGGTGAACTGTCTCTGATGTTTCAGTTGGAGTTTGCTCGAGCAGGCCTGACATATTACACACGTACATGTCAAAGCTCTAAGTCTCTGTCTTTTTTCGTCACCCCCGTGTTTGGTTACCCAGATAAAACCGAATTGAGTGTGTGTGAATGTGTGTGGTTTGTTTGCAGGGCCGATGGTGTCTACACCCTTTACCACTCAAGCCATTTGTATGCAGACTTCATTGTGTAGATGTGTTAGGAGGGCTTTTCATAGCACGCTCACCCAGGAGTGATGAATGAATGCGGGTGAGGGGCTATTGTCAGCTTTGAATAGATGCAAGCAGCTTGACCGCCACAAGGACCTGATTGGGACATAGATGCATGTGTTTATCAGATACAATGACAGGCTGGAGATCAGACGGTAATTGCTTTATTGTGCACTTCTCCGGATGCTCAGCTCCTTCCTGTGGTGGCGTTTTTCCTGAGCCGTTGTGAAGTCCTACTTGTTTTATAAACTCAACTTTTTTTTCTCACATTTTCTGCTCGGCTAGTGTTCATTGTGGTTCTTGTTTAGGTCTGTTTGTGTTTGTTTCATGTGCACGCGAAGAAGTGAATAGATACAAGTTTTCTAATGCTATTCAAATCGTAATCTCGGTAAACAAACGGGAATTTAAATGTATGTCAGCGCTCTATTGTTGGATTGGTGCTCGTCTGCGATTGGTTCCGTCAGCTTCCTGTTTCCTAAAGCCTGAGACGTGTTAACTCCGTCCCAATGCTGGTCCTTTAGGGCTGAGAGCTTAGAGAGACACTTTCAATTATTTTACAAGGCTCATCACAAATCCTCTTAGCTGTAAGACACACTCTGTCCTCGGCAGAAGAGAAGGAAACCGGCTAGCCTGCGACGGATGCTCCACCCTTCCATTACTGATATGATGCATGCACTCCATTCGAGCACACCTTGAAAGCCGCACCCTGGTTTGTGTAAGCCAAGATATGAGCCGTGCATTAGTCACTGACACGCTTCCTGGCTTATCGGCACAGCAACTGCAGTCCTGCCCTAAAAACACTAACAACAAACAGCAGGGATCGTTTTAACAACTCCACATTTTTGTGAATTTTGTTTATGTGATATACTATCACATCACATAATAACAATAATAATAATATATGCTGCAGGGGTTTTCAAACTTTGCCAATGATCCCCAAATAAGATTCACATTTTGTGAGGGATCCTCTTTATAAAGTACTTCCATCTATTATGTTTTATGTGTCAAACCTTTTATAGAAACATTTAAACTAAAATAAATAGTAAGTGAGATGATATTAAGACATATATTACAAAAACATATTGTTTCCTAACTTAAATAGTTGGCTACACTTAACACTAAACAACAGTATTTAACCCTGAAGATTTTCAATTAAAATGTATTTGTACATTCTGTTGCTAAGATATAAGTTATATGTATTATATGCAAAAGCAGTTAAACACTTAGAAATGAAACCTTAAATGTTTAGTTTTGCTGTATGTTTTCCCTGTAATTTTCTGGGGACCTCTTGTAACCTTTTGGAGGGCCCCTGGGGGTCCCTGGACCTAGTTTAAAAATCCCTGGTATATTTTATTTCGCCAAATTATAAAATTTTTATATATATATATTTTTTTTAAATATCAACTGCCTATCTGTATTTCCATATTTGTGTTCACTTCAACAGAAGCAGTAAAGGCTTGTTCACACCAAAAATTATAACAAAAAAATGACTATGACGATCACTATTATAGCTTCCACACCCAAGGACTGTAAGTTACGTTCAGTCTAAAGGCCTTTGCACATTGAGTCTGAAATGTGCGTCCGAAATTTCCGTACATAATCAAAAAAATACGACCTCACGTTGTGTCAATCACATTAACACACTGCCTGCGATATTTTCGTCCGGCATAAAAAGATTCGGACTGGGTTTGATTTTCTGCATTTTTCGCATCCGTAGTAAGCATTTTGAGAGGTGTTTTGACAATCCAGACACCATACAAACTAGCGGCAAATACGAAAAAACGTATACGAAAATTTCGGACTGTAAGTGCAAAGACGTTAAGCTCGCATATTGCAGTTTTATATTTTAAGCCTTCTATATTTGATTGAATTGGGCTGTCAGTGTTTTTATAATTCAAGTGCCTTTTCGCTACAGATACAATTATGGTGTGGATGCAGCTAGTCTCTTAAAAAGTCATACTTATATCCACTTATACTTATGTGGGCCTTCAGGCTAATAGTAGTTGAGTTTGCTAGTTCGACGTAATGCCAGACAAACAAGTTTGCTTTGGTCTTTAGTTTTCTGTTTTCCGTCTGTCTTTATCTGTGCGATGGCTCCTGTGAATCTATCTGTCTGTGTCTCTTATCTTTCCTCTGTGTCATGCCTGAGCATGTCTGCTGTTTCAGGTCTTCCTTCAGGACGGGCTGTATGGGAAGAAAGTCAAATATAGCAGCGTGTCAGGCAAGCCCCGCTCACATGATCCATCTAAATCTCCCGGGCGCCGCATTCGCTCTAATTATCCCGCTCGTATCCGGATGCTTTGTACGAGAGAGAGACGGGCACTGTTACCTCCTGCAGCTCGGCTCATCACAAATTTAGACTCTTCACCATCAAAGATGTGCAGAAACGGTTACGTTTGGGGCTTTAGCGCGAACGCCTGCAGTCCATTTCGGCCTTAACTGCACCGCAGAGATTTGTCGTTTCTTTTGTTTCGCAGGATGTGATAGATTTTGTGGAGAGGCTGAATATGTGCCGTCTTGCAATTTTTGTGTATGGGGCCTGTATCCTGCATCGGTGGTTGTGATTGAATGGGGTGTGAGTCATCTACCCCGCATGTGTTCACATATGAATAAAACATTTGCTCTCTTATTAAGAGGCATGTTGTTCTGAAACACACAAACAGAGACCAGCTTTCCTTCCGATTCATTCTAACCATGTTTGCTTTTGGTCCATATTTGCGGCCATCTGTATTTGTGGTGCGGCTTGATCTTTGTCTTTAAAGGTTGAACAAGATCTGCATGTTAGTATGCGTCAGAGTCGTACTACGCTATTTTTGACCCATGGATTTGTAAAGTATTCAGTTTGCAACTTGAAGCAATGTCAACCGTTAATTTTAACATCCCTTTTTTGACTTGCGCTTTTTTGTCCGTTGGGTCTATCATATGAATTGTGATTTTTCAACCATTTTGGTTGTGTGTAACTTCTATAGTTTCTCTCTTGTCCATCAAACTGCTTGTTCATGCTCATGTAGGAACGACACCAAATGAATCTGCGAATAAAACAACCCTTGCGGTATTGACTTTAATTTGCATGATCAAATGCGTTTGTACATTTTGTGTGGAGATGGCTTGTTGTGCTCATTTGAATTCGACTCAGGCTTTGATTTGTAGCCCCTCCTGTGTTGTGGTCTTTTGAATTTTAGCAGTCGGTCTCATTCAGAGGGGCTTTCAGTCTTTTACGTTTGGGTCAGTGACAGCAGCCATTGTACTTATTGAGCACCGTGGTCTTGAGTTGGTTTGTTTGTCTTTATCTGGCCGTGGAATGACCAATCATACCTCTCTTAAGCAGACAGAATGAACTCTGCCACCCTTTCTAGCCCAGATGCCATAGCATGTTAGTGTTTGTAAGCCGGCTGGTTAATGACTCTGGAGTTTTATTACTTAACTATTTATACAATTAACTCACTTTAGCTAAGAGTCAACATGATCGGACAGGGAACAGTGACCGGTGAGGTTACAATGCACGGTTATTTCAAAAATTGCCTTAAAGTATTACATTTCAATGAAATCACTCTAGCCAGCTACTTTACAGAGAAATGGAAAAAAACGTTGTTACTCTCTTTGGTGGTAAATCAGCAACTTCTATCTTTGTGAGCCTTTCCATAGGAAAAAGAGCCCTACTCCACTAAATATGTTGGTCTTTATGCTTTTGGTCGGATAGGGTACGTTTACAGATGTTTCCAGAAAAGTGTGCCATATGCATCAGACGTTCAGCCAACGGATCGTGGGCGTGACGTCTGGGGCTGAGACTAGATTTGGTCTAATTACATTTACACTTTTTACCAAAGCGACTGACTGTGGATACAAGCCAAGGCTTACTTACACTTTATCAGTATCTGCATTCCCTGTGAATCAGTCTTTGCGTTATTTATGCAATACTCGATCAGTTGAGCTACAGGAGCACTGTCGTTCTGAAGCAGGAGAGGAGAGATGGGGATGTTGGAAATGTTGTATCTGGGGAGTTGAGCGGAGGGCAGATCAACTCACTGTAACCGTAACACCCCAGAGATCCGAATCTGCTCTGCTGAACCACCAAAAGCACAGCCAACACTGATACAGCACTTTCGGCGAAACAGATGGAGGCTGAGAACTCCACGGGCTGCACTGCAGCCTGTATTCTGACCTCTTAAATCCAGCAGCTTCTGGATAATTCATAAAGAGTAAAGTCCGGTTTTCTGAAAAGTTCGAAGGTCAGCCTCTTCAAACCGGTCAGATATTAACAGCTTGCGGGTCTGTTTATGGAAAGGGCGACTCTTGAAAGTCTCAGAGCTGCTGTCATTGGTGGCAGGGACCGTGGAGAAGCGTCCAATCTAAAATCACCGCAGGCAGGGTTCTGATGTAGCAGAGGAGAGCGGGATGAGATGAAGGAGCCTTTGAGAGAGGCCTGCAGCCGGAAACCTGTCTCGGGGAGATATACGAGGGCCTCAGAAGTGGAACGAGTATGCGAGACGGGACGGTGCTGGCCGAATGGAAAGGTTTAAAGCAGAGAAATGGGCTGATGCAATGTGCCATGGAGAATATGTTACACGCATTCAAAACAGCAGAGGTGCGCGTTCTCTAGGGAATTTAAAGCACAACTCATGGCAGGCGTTGCCCTTATTGTTTCGTTCCTTCTGCCATCTGCACATGGAAACTAGTGTGACCTGGGTTGCACCAGCCATCATGACCCCTCAACCATACTTTTGGGGAAAATAATCCACTTAATTTAGAAGTGTAATTTGTGCTTGGCCATAGAGCAAAGATAAAAATTGTGTCTGGCCTTGTAAAAACAGGAAAGCTAAGGTCTTTGCTTCGAGGCAGACGTTGGCACGTTGATCACCACTTATGGCTTGCAAATCAAACAGGCAGGTATCCATGTGCTAGGCTGACACTTTTCAGATCATTCTTTTGACCTTCTTATGGGTGTGATCATGTTTTTCTAGCCTTTCTTGGATTGTTTTTTGCTATTTAATCCAGCCAATTATCACAACTCACTTTTTTTACAATTAAGTAATTAAACAATTTATTTGAGAGTGAAAGTATGTAACATAAGGCACACTATACCGTACATATACATATTGTTTTTTTGCTGTTTGATCTGTATTGCGCTATAATTTGCGAACAATGCATTGCAACTAGTAATGCAACAGAATCACAAAACTCACGGTTCAGATCATATCACGGATTTTGCATCACGGATCGGAGCATTTGTCGGCAAAATGTAAATGCTCAACACAGTTTTATTATTATAATATAACATAAATGTTATTTATCTTCTAGGCTGTCATAAAGTACAGTATGCATGCATTATTTAAAAAAGGTAAAAGTATAACACATAAATATGATATAAACGTGCAGTCAGAGTAAACCGCTGACAAATGGATCTCTAGAGAGATTTCTCTTGTCTTCTCAAATGCGTTACTGAATGAGCTACGCATCAAAATTTATAAAGTGGCGCGCATTTCAGTTTTTTTAGTGGAACGCATATGGCGCATTGGATCATGTCATTTGGGCTTTGACTCAACATCACATTACTTTAACTTTACAGCTAGCCTCAAGCAGCGGTTTAAGCTTTCATATTGTTCTCGTCGAGATCCTCAAGATATCGTGGACGCGCTCTCGCTCTATGTCTAACACTATGATAAATAAACTTACAGTTAATGCGGGGGGGCACATGCATTCTGAACCGTAGAGCACAATCCGCACGATCAACCGTGATCCGTTTCACCATTAATTGTGACAAAAATGTCCGTAAAAATTATTAGTATACTTGTTAGTCGTTTTATTATTGAAAGCCAAATGTGTATCGGATTGCAATAATATAGGTAGCTGTAATAATTGGATAAGTAAATAAATGAAAAGGAGCAGGAAATCAGTCACAAAAAGGTCAAGCGGAGCCCCCCGTGGGATTAAAATGGCACCATTCTGGCGCTGGGCCTGATTCTAATGTGACTTATTTGTGCACCTTCAATTTTTTTAATAATTTGCCTTGATAATCTTTTTTTTCAGTCTGTAGGAATGGGTATAGTGTGAGCACTTAAACATTTCCAGTTTGTGCTGAAACAAATTCAACAGATCTTCGATTTCTAAGATAGTTGTTAGATCTGCGTATGCAAATATGGTGTTTTAAATAGATTGCAATGCCCTCCAGACATCAAATAACTCTGCTTGCTGTAACGCAAAAGAGATATACTCGGCACATTACCTTCTTAAAGAGACAATAAATTCCAGATACAAAGCCTGAACAGATTGTGAAAAGTTTATCGCCGTCTTTATTGGGAGGTCTTTTATCATTCGTTGCTAATTATAATGAATTCCAGGCTGGCAGCTGAGTCCTCCATCTTCCCTGCTGCCACCCTACATGACATCATCATTCCACTCCCGATGTCTCGAACAACAGTCTGTAGCAGCCTTATTCACTGCAGATAACATGGGACGCCTCATATCCCGCTCTTTTTGAGTGGAAACAGGATGTTTGAGTTTTGAAGCATTGTTGTTGGGGTTGATTTCCAGCGAGGAGTTTTAGACGGAGAAAGAGCTTTGTGTTAGTTCACTGTAAGCAGAGTAGAGATATCTTGTATAGTTTGCAGAAAGAGACAAGGTGATTGGAGACGAGGCCCGGGGCTGGGAATGCATTAAGACACAATCACGCATGACTCGGCTTCTCAGGGAAACATCAAGGTTGTATTTCAACCCATAATGGAATGGATTTTTACCCATCAAAGGGATGAAAATGCAAAATCTTTCATCATTTATTCACCCTCATGTCATTCCAAACCTGTATGACTTTCTTTGGCAGGGCACAAAAGAAGATATTTTGAACAACGTTGGTGACCAAACATCATTGACTCATTGTATGGACACAAAACCACTGAGACATTTCTCAAAGTATCTTTCTCAAAAAAAGCTTCGACTGCAACGAGTAGCTTCTTTATTGTTGTCTCTGCATATTAAACTAAAACACACCATCCAAAAAAATCTCCCTTCACCTCCCCGCATTGCGTTAATCTTCTGTAGTGATACACCACACACATCAGCTTAAATGTGTCTCATCCTCCTCCGCTCAGCTGCAGAGATGAACGGATTCCAGATTCCATTCATCACCGTTGTTCCCTCAGCGTGATAAAGATGGCCGCCCGGCGCTCCCCTCCAGTACCTCAGGGAAAACAGCGTCTGCGTGTGAGGTGCCGAGAGAGCCGCTGTTCTCCTGCCGCGTGCTCGCCGATGGGGGTGGATCAAGAGGCTTAATGATCCGTTTAACCTCGACCTTGAAGGTTGCGAGGCGGGCGGAGCCATAGACGAGGGGAGATTCATTGGCGCTGGGCGGTTATGGGGTGTATATTTCTTTCATTAGATTCATTTTTCTTCCTCCTTCGCACCTCCTCCCCGTTTCTCTTCCGAGTTGTTATTTATTGTCAGATCTCCTCCCTTCCTTTTTAAATGGCAGTACTGGGTTCTCGATTGTTTATCGTGTTGTTGAATGATTTTGTGGATGGGCACAGTGTATCTCCAGCGCTCTTTGAAATGATTTTAATATGTCTAACAATATGTGGTTGTGCATGTGTCCGATTGTAATTCATGGTGCTTTGTAGACTATTGCTTATTATAGCATCACGCGCTATGCCAGGGAACCTTAAAGAATTCCAGGAAATACGTATTTGGACCCTGTGAATGAAAAGTGTACATGTTGAAAAGAATATGATGCATCGCCATGGTAACATGTATGGAGAAGCATGGTCATCCCATGGTACATTTTTGTTTGCGTTTCATTCACTGTGTGATTTGGACAGAGCTGGTGTTCTCTGATAAGGTTTGGTTCCTTTTCAAGCACACTTCCCCTCATTCCTCTGAGGTTTTCACAAATAGGACAGATTTTGTCTGATTTCTCACTGCTGTCAGGTCAGTTTCTCCACAGATACGTGAACTCTGGCAAAAGCTGTTCACAAACTTTATTTGCACACATCCTAGCTCTCCAAACTTCATTACATTGTAACAATGTTTGTCCTGCAACGTCTTCTGTTTGTCTCTGTCTCTGTTTCTTTTTTATCTTTCTCTGTCCTCCATATCATGCATACTCAAACTGGCCTGGTTAAAAGTGCAGTAAGTACGCATACGCATGGATACTAGGCATACTGTTTCAGCAGTGCAAAGTATGCAGATCTTCTGTATGTGTAGAATACAATGTATCCCACAATGCAATGTTGTCCTCAACTTCACCATAACATAAGAATTTGCTTTTATTTATAAAAACTAGATTAAAATGCAAAATAACAATAGAATGTACATCATAATGAGATCATATGACAAATGTAGGGTTCTCCTGTTTGAAACACAATTATTCTGTATTAAAGAGTCAGGTTATCCAGAAACAGAATTTTTTCATTGTTTACTCGCCCTCATGTCATTGCAAGCCTATATAACTCTTTCTTTCTTCTGCCGACCACGTTAGTAACAGAACAACATGCACCCCCCCCCCATTGACTTCCATTGTATGAACACAAAACCACGGAGACATTTCTAAGAATATCTTACAAGTTCTTATATACAAGTTTTGAAGGACATGAGAGTAAATTAATAATAACAGAATTTGTATTAATGGGTGAACTATTCCTTCAAGAAAGTGTGTGTGTGCGTGCGTGCGTGCGTGTGTGTGTGTGTTGTTTAGACTTTGTCAGTGTTGATGTTCTCAAAGTAGCGAGCTTGTATCTCACTGCAAGCTGATAAGTCCAGGACGTGGCCGTACGAGAGGATGAGAGAGAGATTGGCCACGTCTGGCGCAGTGAAATGAGCACAGGTCGTTTCTCAGAAATCCCAAGGTCTGTGCTCGGAGATTAGGCGAGTGAGCAGCAGGCCAGACAGAGCCCATGCTGCGACTTAATCCTGTTCTTTTAAATGCTGAGAGACAAGCAAACAATGCGAAAACAAGCACTCTAATGACTGCATTCACAGCGGTGTTTACTAAACCTCCCAAATCTCCACTTTAAGATGCGCAGGATTTCCCTGCTTAGACCCTAGACCTGCTGCAGGGGGCGGTTCAATAGAGACAGCGTCATTAAAGTTACAAACAAAGAATTAAATGTTTGTCCCTGAACAGGGCCGGCCCAAGCCTTTACGGGCCCTAAGCAGAAATTGATTTGGGGGTCCCCTTGTGCCCCCAATACAATCGACTATTGTCAATGTTTGATTATTTGCACGCATACTTTAAACCTAATTCTATTAGTTGTAGCTGTGTTTGAGATGTAGGAATGTCATAAAAACAAAAACACATAAACCTTGCGTTACAAGTGTATTGTGATTTTCAAAACTTTTGATAATTTTGTAACTTCCAATTTTAGGTGAACTGTCCCTTTAAATTTTGAGCACAGACCATACTTTGAATTTATTGCTCAATGCATTTGACTATTTGCAAAGATTTTAAAAATCTGGTTTATTTTATTTTTAACACCCTTTTAAAGCCACTCAGCCCTGGAGGATGATTAAATCTTTTAATTTAGTGTATTTACTTGATGACCATTAAATTAATTGACACAATTATTCTTCACCTTATCCCTAATAAAACGCTAATTTAACAGATAGTTATACATTTCACGAATCACGTACAGTACATATTTTTCATCTAAATCAGCATTTTGTCATTGCATCAGGGGATACATTGGATGTTAAAAATTTTTATTGTTAAACACAAAATGGTTTTAATACACGTTTATACAAAAGCATCTGCCAAATATGTAAATGTAAGTAATGTTTTGTGTTTAACATGAACTTTAATGACCACATATGTTGCATACCTGAAAAAAATATTTTGGCTTGTTAAAACACCAAAAACTGTAGATTACAGTAATGCACTTACAATAGAAGTCTATGGGGCAACACATTCCAGAGGGTTTTGAAAGCATAAATGGAAGTGTGTGTGTTTTGTTTTTTAAAGCTTTCATATATTTCGTGCTATAAAACTGTCAAAATAATTTTCTTAGTGGTGGGGTTTTGTGTTAACGATTCTAGTTGGGTGAACTCTCCATCGTAAGTTTATTACTGTAAACTAAGAGACGAATTGCACATTCAGAACTTTTCCCCTTTCGGCCATTGGTCAGACAAACAGATAGTCCCACCTCAAACTCATGCCAGTGGTTGATCTAACATTGTTTGACTGTTCAAACAAACGCCACAGCGTTTACCCTCTTCAGGATGTCAACATACAAATAGCTTGCATATGGTCGTCTTTGCGTATTAAGCTGGCACAGGGGAAAGCATTTCACAGATTAAACATGTCAGCTTAAAATTTTATTTCACCCAGAATGTCCCTTTAAGGATATTTTAGCATCGTAAAATCAAAACACACAGTGGTTTTAAAGCTAGAGGGACATTTATTTACTACTTGAACTGCCTCACCAAATAAGCACAGTAAGGATATGAGAGGATTTAGAAGTAAGAGGAGAATCTCTAGCGAGGATGCAGCACACAGAAGTGATAATCATTGTAATGTCTTGAGAATGATGGTGGGAAGATTTTGACACCCTAGAGGATGGCAACGATAAGCGTAGGGTGGGTGGCCGTCGTGTTGGGGCCGGTTCGGTTGTGGCAGGCTGGTCACCGCCATCTCATGTTGGAAAGCGTTTATTTCTGTCATCACATCTGGCGCGGTGATGTCAGGAGCGTAATCCTCTCAGAGACACGTGGAAGCTAAGCCTGGATTGTGAGGGCCGAGAGGTTCAACCTGTCACATGGCACATAGACGCACTTGTGAGGAGGAAGCCAAGCCAGAAAACAAGAGCGCTCATGCATCTAAAAAGCATGACAACACTGAGGGGGAGATGAATCTGTCAGCGTTTGCTGTCTGGATGAGAATGTCGATGAAATCGCAGCGGAGAACACACACACTCGCACACGTCCTTTTTAAATGCCAGCGGATTTAAAGCGGTCATATACCTCACATTTTATTATTTTAGCTTTTCTTTAAAGTCGACGTAATGTTTCACGCACAAGAGTCATCATTTACTTGCTCATGACCTTTATAAAATAAATCAACTGTTTTTGCTACTGTATCTGTGACGTCTAGGTAGTTGGCCTTTGTTGTGGTTGGCTGAATTATGAGGTTTGCCAATGGCGTACCTTTAGGTTAGGTGTTGGGTCCGATACAATTTCTACTCATTTATCCTTTTACACCAACCTTTTTGCAGAGATATCAAATGTTATTTTATTAAACTGAAATGATTTGGGAGTGTAATAATGAACATTTGAATGAAGTTGATCTTCATTTGCTTATTTTAGTGTCTTTGGAAGAAAAGCAGAATGCATGCTGGGCTGCAGGTGTTTACACACATCCTGCATCAGCTCAGCATTCGGTGAACCTCCTCTACGTCTAGTTTTTTACCAACTGGAATAATAGTGCTTTGTTAGAGTAATGGGATCTAGTACTGCACATGCACAATGTATTAAGTTTTTTAAAATATTGCAAATATGCAGATCGCGTTTCCAAGATTCCAATCCAGACATTGTAGTGGTGGTTTCTTTATTTATGATCAGGTAATAAAATATTGGCCTAAATATTATTTGAAAAAAAAATATGTTTTATTTCAATAAACAAACCTTGGGCCGGAGCTGGTGGACCAAGGTGGCCCATACAAACCAGGGGTCACTTGTAAATAATATGCATTAAATGTGACGGAATGTCAGAAAATAAGCTGGGAAAAGTTTTGCGTCATATATTTTTATTCATTTCTCCATTAAATCACCTGTTTTGTCTCCAGCATCAAAACTGCATGTACTTATTTATTATTATGGCTGTAGTGGTTTTGATGGTCACAGGGCTGATTGTTTTGTCTCCTCAGCGTGCCACAGAGAATGCCTTTCCCATTCAAGTGAAACTTTCAGGCCCTTCCTGCATTCCATATCTAAAAAAAAGCCTTTTGTTTCAGATGAAGATTGCTAGTTATTTCGACAGTGTGATCGCAGCTAGTCATTTGCAGTCAGCGGTGCGTTTAATTTTAAAGTCGCATAGACTCGAGCTTGCTGTTTTATTGCAGGGCTGTGTGTTTTAGGCAGGCTCTCGCCAGAGTGGTTTTCACTGCAGTGGATTGAGTGTCGCTATGAAACGGTATTTTTAGTCCTCTCAACCGTTCTGCTGAATTCTGGGCGCGAGAGCCCTCGCAGAGCCTGGCCGATTTCTCACGCGTCGAGACCGGAGCAGAGCGCGAAATAAGCACAGGAGTGATTGCTCTGTCGCTCAGCCCTGTGGCTTTCTTTTCTTCCGCCTCTTTTCGTCTCGTCTGGAAAGTCACATTGATTACTTTAATAAGGTTGTGTTGGCTGTCTGTTGTCAGACGGCTTTTAAACTCGTTCATATCAACACCCCTGAGTAGCGAATCGGGAAATGTGTCTGTCGTGTGCTGTCTTTACGTCTGTCACTCTATTTGTTTCTGCTTTCCATCATTCCCAACATTTTTCCAGAACCGAATAGATTTTATCCGTGCATTTGATTTGGTGTTTTTATCCAAAGTGTATTCAAGGTATGTCCCAGTCAATCTTTACATTGTACTGTGCTTTCATGAGGTCCAGAACGGACCATCTGAGGATTTGTGTGATGAGACTGTGTGATCAAAACCGGTGTGTGCAAGGCGTGTTGGCTTAAGGTAAGAGTCTTATGAGTCTGTGCGAGCACGTGTGTGTGAAATGTATGTCAGTGAGTGCCGAAGGGGATATTGCTCTTCTTTGGTCTGCTTTTAGCATCTAACACACACACACACTTGCAACTGTTGTCTGCTAAGCACACTTTAGTTTGACACACATGAACTGATCTTTGAGAGACTGAAATGGTTTTGAACAGATCTGCGGTGTCCGAGCACCAGAGGTTGGTCTTGTTACGTCAGCCGTATCGTGCTTTTGCGCTTTATAAGGTCCGGGCAAAACAAACACGCTCGCATACACGCTGCTGTGACCTCTGCTGTCTCCTCTGTGTACTTGTAAAGGTTAAGGACTGAATGGCTGAGCATGCTGGGAAGAGTGTGACCCGTCACCTTTGACCTCTGAAAGTCACACCCAACTTTATTTACAGCTTTGGCATGTTGTTTTTTTTCCTTATTTTTAAGACATCGAGCGGTTTGCTTTGAAGCAAAGAAAGTGTTGATATGCATTTAAGTCTGAACGTGTTTACATTATTTGACTTGACAATTCTCCTCGGGATGCCGTTGACAGCATTTTACCTGAAGAGAAAACTTTATCGAAAAAAATGTCAGATGTATATTGTTATGAATTGCATTCTGACACGTTTTGTAACTCAACTAGGATTAAATCGAGACTTCAGGGTTTTAATTTTTTATGTCTGTGTGGGTTTGTTTTGCTGGACAGGGTGTGTGTTTTCTGGATATGTCTGCGCTGGCAATTTAGGAGTCCTAGCTTGTTTTGGCTTTAGGGAAATGCAGCTGCGATTGTTATGTGCCACATACACAGCCACTCTCTTTTTTTCTCTCTCTTGCACTCTCGCTTTTTCTCGATCTTTGTGTGCGAATAGCTCAGATGCCTCTGAGGTGTTTCCATAGAGATGAGGACATTTGAACAAGTCGTCATTTATGTCAGCAGAAGCCGAGCTTGAGAACACACATTTCCCTTTTCTGATAGAAACTCTCTCTGTAACTTGTACCAAACCCTGGCGAGCCGTCTCGCTGTCTAATGCCTTCATACTAGGGGTGTAACGATACACTCGGCTCACGATTCGATACGCATCTCGATATTTTGAACAAAATAAAAAAATGAAACTGAAATTCAAATAACATGTACTTTCAAATATTAACAATGTAACTTTTTTGTTGCACATACAATTTAATAAAGAATTTTTACATTTTAGGGATTAACTGAAATTAGAATTAAGATCAGTGTAAATTTTGAAATCAATTTTTATTTAGTTTTAGTCATAGTCTTTTGACTAAAATGCAACTTAGTTTTAGTCATCCTCCTTTATCATAGTCTAGTTTATAGTCATATTTTAGTCTACTTTTAGTCAACGAAATCTACATTACATTGGTCTACTAAAATCTGGATTAACTAATTTAATTGGTGTAATTAAATGTTCCATACAAAGATTTATCTGTTTTGACATAATTTACTTTACCTTGGAATTAAATTAAACCAGGTCATTACCTTTCTTTTCATAAAAGTTTACTAACTACTGGATATGCGTTGTCGCAACACAGAGAATATTAGACCATGAACGACATGTACCAGTTCATTCAGTCTCATTTTGACTCAATTGATATCTAATCTTTCAAAAAACAAATTAAATAAACTGTTACATTTCTTCAATCATGCAAATCACATACTTTTTAGCATGTCATTCAATCTTTTAATATACATTACGGCTCTCTTCATCACTTCTCTGATCGGAACAGCGCTGGTGTCTTTTGGCTTAACGTTATTTTGTCAGCTCACGTTAGCGAAAAATTTACATTGTCAAATGAAAACTTTGGTGCTTGACTTTGTTATGAGTTTCGTGGTGACTCGCCTGCAGTCACGCTAAAATTGAAAGATATTCATGATATTTATAGAATAAAATGATGCTGGCATATTTCTCGTGTCATTTTTACCCCTTCTAATATGGCTCCAAATTTAGAGTGAGTTTTGTCATTTTTACTTCCCTCTAGAAATGAATTGATTACATAATAACTTTTCATCTTTGGCATTTCATATTTTGGCTTTTATCACTACTGATGTTGGTCTTGCTTCTGTAAAAATGTAAAAAAATAAAAAATTTGAGCCGGGGACCTCTTGAGTTGAGTTGACACGGAATGACCCATATATATTTTGCGATGATATGTATTTCAGTATGATTTTCAATTTGAACTGCCATAGTTTATTGTATTTACATTACACATTACATACAGGCTTTTTGAGCAAGTGTATTTGTTATATAACATAAAACACAGCATATAAAACAGTCAAATTTGTCCAGAAGTACCATTTTACCAAATGTTTTAATGTCAAATAATGGATTTGTACGACTGTAACTTCTGTTACTTTTTTTTTTTAATGCAAACATTCACATCAAAATAATGCAAACATTCATATTCAAAAGAAGGAACAGAGCCTCTGCTTTAAAGGCCTCACAAAATTTATTTAGCGTCATTTGTTTTTTTAAATTAACACTTTTTATAAAATATTTATAAAAATACCAAGAAAAAGTTTTTTTTTACTCCGATTCAAAACAGAGTATCATAATCGAGCAGCCCTAATGACGTGGAAGCATTGTGTCAATGTTGTCAAAAATCTTGTCAATGTTGGGGAAATAGTTAAACTGATCAAACAAATTCATTTTCACTTTTCATGCTGTTTATACTCGGCTTGTTTGCCATCTTGAATTATTATTGTTTTACTGAGCTAGTCAGATTGCATTATGGGATTGCCCTCTCTTTAAAGAAAGCAAGCAATGTCTGAAAATAAGGAAAATGTCTATCAAATGATGGATTAATGCTTCCGCTTGATTTGAAACAGACTGTGTTGTGGGCGTACATATGATGCCTAAATAGGCGGCCTAAGCAGACAGCTCGCTAGGTTCTGGGTCTCTTGTCAACAAACAACTTGTTTCATAACAACAATACATTGTTTGTTCAAGACATAATTACACTTGTACGAAATCTGAGATTTTGGATAATAAGGTTTCTTCCAAACCATGAGTGCAGCCCTGTAATAGAATGAAGCATTGTACTGTACATGTGCGTTTGAGCGATGATTTTTCAAAAATAATGCCGAGATTACGTGATCATGTGGTGTCCAGGGCTTTGCACCGTTACGTGCCAGACTTTTTGCTCCTGTACTTTTCCACTGTGCATGTGTGGTCGCAAAGGTACATTGCCAGACCTCCTGTGATGAAGAGCTAAAACTAATGAACTGAAGGTCTCTCTCTCTCTCTCTCTCTCTCTCTCTCTCTCTCTCTCACCATTATGAGTACAGCTGTCTGTGAAAATGTCTCACGTCACACCGATCTGCTTCACACCCCTGTAGAGATGAGCTTGTGTTTCCTGTGACATTGGCCAAGTATTCCAGAGGACACAGATGATTTATTGAGGGATCTCAGTGTGTTGTTTGCGTGTGGATCAGTTTTGGCTCTGAAATGTATTGGGACACATAAGCCACACTTAAAAATGCATGACTCTATTACATTAGATATTATAAAATATCACAGCGAGTAGGATTTGCTTACAAATGATGCTAGAGGTTTCCTCAGGACAAGCTTCACTTCTCTGAGGTGCAAACCAACTGGATGTTATTTTTAGTGGATGTGTGAAGTCGCGTACACCGTCAGGTTCACAGGTGTTGAAGTGGAATAAACTCGGGTGTATTTCATTACATTAACTGTGATATGACATTTTAACGTGCTTGAATTTGAAAAAGGGTTGTCAAAGAAATAAACGCCATCAATCATATTCAGATCAAAATTTTGTGTTTACATAGTATTTGTCTGTGTACTGTGCATATTCATTTTGTATTTACTGTATAAACACATGCATACATTTAAGAAATATTTCGATTTGTTTATATTTAACAATAATACAAATTGTATATAAACATTTATGATTTTTTTAATAAATAAATGCATATGTGTGTGCTCGTATACAGTATGCGAAATTAATACGCACAGTACACAGACATATATTATGTAAATGCAAACGTTTATTTTGGATGCTAATGCGATCAATCATGACTAATGTTTTATTGTCGGCCCTAATTTGAACTATATCTGTCTTCTATTTTAAAGTTTTATATCAAATATTTTGATTTTGAATGCAATTACCTTCACTTCTATTAAATGGCAAGTGTTCATAAACATTTTGGGCTCACTGTAGGTTGTACCTAAATGTATTTGACGTAGCTCAGATTTTACGTGAAACTGTGAATTTCTCATTAAGCTGAGGTCTGCTTTAGGTCAGAAACACGTCTCACTTCAGCAGGGTTTGAGAATCACTGACTCGCTCTGTGTCAGAGGACACTGAAAATGTGACTCTTTCACAATCACATACACATCATCACTCAAGTGATAGTTTCACAATACTCGAAAGCTCCTTCCTTTTTTTTCCATCAGGGTGATTTACCGGGGGAAGTTTTGGGCTAGTTTCACTCTCTGGTGTACTTTCATGTGGACCACATGTTTTCTCCTCTGTTTTGATCTGTGTTATAGGAAGACTGTGTGAATGGGAAATGTCAAACTGGATTTTGCATTTTCAGATCTGGAACAGATTTAGATTTGGATTGTATATCTTGATTATTATCTTTGTCTTGAATATTGTTCTGTTAACAACAACATAAGTCACGTTCAATTTATATAATAAGTTTCCTCAGGGCATGCTTCGCACGCACACACACACCACACGCACACGCACACTGTAGTTGGTTTGTTTTGATTTAAGCCAAAATAACCCAAAAAATACAGCTAATTTACACATTAAAAACATAACATATATGCATGTATGTAGTCCTATGTGCATATAAAAGCTTGATATGTTATAGTAAGAAAATATGTCTTAATAACGTCATAATGAATGTATTTTACTTGTGAGGGCGTCTTCTCTTTAAGCTGCAATATGTCAATTTTTGGGTTAAGCAAATGTTAAAAGTCAATGTTAAACTAATTTCCTCTTCACCTTACACTGATTTATAATGTAAGCTTATAACAATGATTTATATGTTTAGCTTTTGTGAAAATGCCAATTTGACGTATTTTGACCCACCTATAAATACGTTTGGAAAGTATCTTGCAGTTCTATGTTTCAAACAGAGATGGCGATAGAGAGTCAACACTTCAGAATTGCAGCTTTAAATGTAGTTTGTGATTTATAAGGCCATGTAAACAACCTCCGACAATAAGAATCGGGCACTTTGTCTTGCGTTGTGAATGTGGTCTTGTCTGCAAACATGGCGTCACGCTCTTGGACTCAGACGGTCACAGGACAATGAGGAAGTTTCGCAAACACCTTTGTCTTTGTGGAAGAGCAGGCGGTCATTTGCCCCTGTTTGCTTAGATGTGCGACTAGCGCGATTCAAAGGTCAGGATGGAGAAGACAGATTGTTAAGCCCTGTGTAAAAGGACATATTCAAAGCGGATAGGCAAATGTCTTTCCTGTCTGGCTCTGCGTGCCTCAGCGTCACGCTGGACACTTCCTGATCAATAACGCTTACGGTAATCGCCGTGTCTCTGTAACATTTACAGTACTTGCACTGCGAGAGCCCTGGATTAAATTGTCTTAAGGCATTCCTTCCATGCACGCAAGGCATTCTGGGAATCCCAGTGATGGAGCAATGACGTCACAGATATTTTTACCTTCCCTTTTCCATGTTTTTGTTTTCAACAGAAGTTAGCTCAATGCTGCCCACCTTGAAAAAATACTGTGTGTATTTTTCCTCAGCTGTCTCATCACTGTCACCACAAACAGGTGCCTGTGGTCACGGGAGATTTCTGGAACTGTGTGGTGGGCTGGATGGGCCCGTTCCATGTTTGGTCTGGTTCACGTCACCCCTGCAGCGCTCCGACAGGTTACCAGCTGCTTTATGATCAGCCCACAGATGGACACACATTGTAACAGCCGTATAAGAACATGTTTGGGTTCCTGCATTGGGCGTAAAGGGTCCGTGTGTTTTTGTCCGGTCTGAGGTGTGGGCTCTGTGTTTGCTGCCCGCTGGGTAGATTTCTCACTGTTTAAAATAGAAAACCAGTGGCCAAACATACTGAGAGGCGACCGGACTGGCAGCGGTGTTTACACACAGCATTGCTTTCCCTTCCTGTGTGTACACTGCCCCTGAAAATAGCTTTTCGTATGGAGGTGTGTGAGTGACACCACTAGTGCCGTGTTTAATTAAAAGAGCCTGTAAAGTGTGAAATGTTGTAATAGTTAAAGGTGTGTATGTTGTCTAGTGATGTTAAAATTTAGGTGGTGTTTGAGAGGTTGTGTAAAATCCATTCTATGCCATAAAGATGTGTAAAGTTCAGTTTATAGTCGTGCGTAGGACCTACGCCGCAGAAGTGTAAATGAAAACCGACACGTAACCTACGCCGTTGCAGGGGTGTCAAACTCAGTTCCTGGAGGGCCGCAGCTCTGCACAGTTTAGCTCCAACCAGCTCTAAAGCACACCTGCTTGGAAGTTTCTAGTAATCCTGAAGATGTTGATTAGCTGAATCAGGTGTGTTTGATTAGGGTTGGAGCTAAACTGTGCAGAGCTGCGGCCCTCCAGGAACTGAGTTTGACACCTGTGCCGTAGAGGCTATGTTGTAGGTCCTACGCATGACTATAACTTGGCCTTAAGGCTGTTACTCTAGCAAATCGCCGCTGTCCTTCTAAACCTAGGATGTCCAAATTCGCTGTTTAACAGGAAATGAAAAAACCCCACTGTAAATACTGCGTTGTCAAAGTTGACTAGTATTTTTTGATACATTTTATTGGTTGTCATAAACCCAGTGATATAAAGCGTGACTAATAAGAATGATTTATGGCAAACAATAAAGATCGTATGTACAAGGTTATAGAAGGAAAAGCAGCGGTTTTGGAACCACATTTTGTTCAGAGCAAAGTAAAGTAAAATAACAGTAGCTTAAATTAAATTAAATAGAAATTAAAATAGAAAAAAATACAGGAAAATGTTAAAATAAACAACAAAACAGTAATACATCTGGCAACTGTTTATTGTAAAAAGTAAATAATAATTGGAACTTGATGACGCAATATACTCGTTTTGAAATAATTAATAGCAGTAATAACATGATAACATAACATAAATTATTGATTTAATAATGATCAATTATTGATAATATTGTAAATAATTCTGCACCTGTTTTAAATTTCGCCTTACAAGCAACAAACGATACAAACTTTCTTTCTGCGTCCATACACTTTTTTGAGTGTCTTTTACTGAGTGCATTTACATTCACAAAATAAATGGATATTTATTCAAATTAGCTTATAAAATAAACCCGTTTTCACGTGTTTACATGCATATCAATAAACCGGCTATGCAGAAAACAGTGATTACATGTAAGTTTGAGATTAGTCAGGTTTCTCGCGTGTAGTAACTTAACCATCGATTGTCTGTCTAGCAATGAAAAAAATGCAACGGGAAATCGGTCAGTAGCTGTATTTTTATATCTCTCCTCATGTCTGCAGAACCAGCATATGCAACAATAGATTTTCATTTTTCCGTTTCCACGTCAACTGCATGATTCAAGAGAGGACTTTTATGCGTTATTTTACTGTTACATCTGTTTGACACTTTATTATTGCGCTGTCAGACATGCCAAAATGAAGAAAAAAACGGTAAAGGCGTTTACATGTAATCGTAGTAATGGGCACAATACTCCTTTGGTGAGCTGGGTTGCTTATGCCGTTTATGAGCTTTTGCCGAAACGCACTCATTGAAAAAAAATTAGAAAACTGATTTTGTAAATATGATATTGTGTCAGCAGCACTAATTAAAGCATTAAAGCAGCCCTGCAATGGAGTTTCATGCATTCTGACTTCTTCACAATGTCTTCTCATGCTTAACATGGTCAACTTGTCAAAAAATGAGTTGGGCGTATTACGTAGTATTTCTGTACTCTATATACTCCCCAGAGCGATCGCACAGGTTTCGTTAAAGTTTTTTTTCGAACATATAAATCTGCTCGTACATTTTTTTTTCTTAGTCCCATATTGGACAATTCTCCCAGAAAAGCACGCGGCCGCAAGGAGAGCAGAAGGAGCATGCGCAGACGTCACTTCCACTTGTAAGCAGGAGAGAGAGAGATAGCATACGTTCGTGAAGTTCAGGTGTTTGTTTGTTCACTGCATTTGGGTGATAAATGTTATATAAACGGTAAATATAACGCTGGATTTGGAGATCGTTTGAAACTGATATATGGAGCCGTCCCGGCGCTAAAAGATGCCCGACATGAACCGCATGCGGTGAGTGAAACTGATGCTTTGGTTCAGCCTACCACTCCCCCAGCACGCGCTGTATGTTTTCGGAAAGAATCGTAAAGCTGTATCCATCTTTTATAAATGTGATTAAACTAAATACTCTTCGAAGATACAAAGTATGCAATACTACTCTATAGATACTCAAGATTAATATGAGATTGGCAGAAAACCTGTTTTTAGGGCCACTTTAAAGGTCTAAATATGCTAATATTTTATTTAAAGAGTAATCTTGATAGTAAGGTGGATCATTCACCTCTCTCTCTCTCTCTCTCTCTCTCTCTCTCTTTCTCTCTCTCTCAGTATCTCTCAGGAGTGATATTTTACATGTGGTTGTGCTCTGTCACAGTATAGTTATAGATATAGTTTGTGAATTCTCAGGTGTGTGTGAATATAACAGCAGTTATAGACACTACGGTCAGAAACGACAGAACAAGAAGTTCACCTTCAGTTCCGTTCTTATATTTCCATACAGTGTAAATAGTGTTTAGCTGTGTGTGTTTCCAAATATGAGGTGCAATGAAACTGGAAGAGTGTGTTTGTGGTAAATGAGGTCACATTGGATTGAACTACGGGCCTCATTTCCACACAAAGTCTCTGTTGTTCATGTTTGTCCACTGCTGACGCCAATTTCCAGATCTCCCTCTCATTAGCCCCCATGTTTCATTCCAAAACTCCAACCCGCCGCCCATTTCCTCATTCTGCTCCAAACACTGTTGTTGTTGCACACTATGTGTGCGTATTGTGTTTTTAAAGTGGCCTCCGCGCATTTGAGATGAGGACACACAGCAGTTCTCCTGGGTCCATTTGCTTACGCGCTGGTTCTGATTCTCCACCGGAGTCCTCGTGATTTTCATGTGTCTGTGTGACGGTCAGAGTTTAAGTGCTGCAGAAATGGACTGCTGCTTGCCGTCTTCACTTACTGCTGCTCTTGCACTTAAATATAGCTTTCACTGGTCACTGTTATGGCCTTTTTGATTTCAGCGTCTTCTTCCACCTCTGACCTTCCTCTTTCATCTTCTCGCCTGTCCCTCTCCGGTCTCGCTCGCTTATCTTTCATCATTTTCCGGACCGTGTTCTTCCATTTCTCATTGTTCAGCAGCCATGACATAATAGAACAGGCATCTGATGGAGCCCATAACTGATGTTTGTGGAGATGGAAGGACGACAAAATAAAAAATGGGGGTGGCCGTGTAAAAAAAACCTAGTTGGTTTAATTAGAAAACACTTTCTTCTGTCTCAATTTATTGAGTATAATCTGTTATTACTCGTCCTGTTAAAAGTAAACTCCTCGGTTTCTTTGAACGCCCTGGGCACTGTGACATCACAATGTTGGCTCCACCCATTGGGTGAGTTTACAGCACACCAACGGAAGATAGGGGAGTGTTTAGGGCACCGATATAACTCGCCTTACTTTTAAAGATAACAAATTAAAAGGCAACATCTCTGAGACTGTCAGCATGCTAAATCTCACTTTAAGAAGTTGAGTCTCTAAATCCTTCCCTTTTAAAGGGCCGCTGGTACAGCCATCAGAGCGCCACTTTTGTAATTTATCGCCTTTAATACATTTCAGGACAATTACCTTCAGACATAAAGCCCGCTGTGAGCACTGTTCCTATTATGTGTAATCTGCGAGTGTCCCTTTTTTGTGAGGGCAATAATAGTTCTGTGCAAGAATTATAGTTATTTAACCAATTTGATTGTTCTGTATCTGTCAGTAATACTATTGAACATCCATATTACTCAACACCCATATACATGACATGTCTCTCATCTTCTTCTTGTATAGGATTTTTAGGGAAGTTTAATTTAAGTGAAGATCTCCCAGAATGTCAATGCTATAAAAAGCACATATAGCCATCGTAAAGCTCCAGTGGCAAATAAATGTGGAGTTGCATTGAATAGACGTACAGCAGTAGAATATTTTCAAAAAGAAAAGAAAGTAAAGATATATACATCTGGGTTGGCAAGTCATGAGAGAGTCATTTAGAGCTCACTAGTATGTTGTGAACATTTCTCTATAAATGAATAAAATTCTCTATAATCTCTATAAATAAACGTGAACAAGAGATAAGATGAAGGTATAAGAATGAAGGATGGTGGCAGATTGTTTTGAAAAGATGAAGCCGTCACATCTGTCACGACTGTGCGTTTTACTGGGGCGTTCTTGCCCTCCTCCACCATTTTACAATGTTGTTTCTCTCTGTGTACTTATCCTTTGATTCTCTGCTCTCTTTCTCTCGTCTCTGGGTTTAAAGGCAGGATGTTGTGTGTTTTGGCGTGCATGCCAGCGCTCGGCCGCATCCCAACACCCTCTTGATCCGCCCCGTTCTGTCACCGTGGGAGACGGTCATGCTGAGTTCAGGGCTTGTGACAGTTGCTCGATTAGTGGTTGTGTTCCCCGTTGGGCTTAAATCTATGACAGAAATGCAATATAATATACATAACCGTGTGTTCAGAGGTGTATAAAGACCTTACAAAATGAAGCCTTATGTTTTTATTACGTTAGAATGAGCTATTTCTATCTTCATACACCACGGGTCCCCTTGCATGGAATTTGGCATGTTGTTTCTACAGTAGCCTTACACTGTGTCTATACAGGGCGCGACGCGACACGATAAAAGACATTAGAAACTAATTAGAACATATTATAATTTTCAATCTTGTCCACACTGGATTCGGCGCGACAAACCCATTAAGAACAAGCAGGTTGTCTCTACAGAGCGCATTTACTAAATAAATTATCATCTTTTGCAAATAAGCGGAAACGTGATGACGTCTTTGTCATGTGAGAGCCGCCGTAGCGCTTCGAATGGGAGCGGTGGAGTGAGCTGTTGGTTTCAATTCGCATCCTCACCACTAGATACCACTAAATTTCAAACCTAAATTTTCGAATGATTTAGAAATATAGTTTGACTTTGTGGAGAGTGTGTATGTTGTCAGTCACTTTCACTTGCATTTTGTTTTCTTTCAGTTCAGTTTTACTAATGATCAGTAAGTTTAATGACTAGTTTGTTTATTATGAAATTGACGTTGTGTTGCAAAACCCGTAACGTTTTTCCACATGATCTGTTGCTGCTCGTGTTTTTAGCGCAGTCATCAAATTACCCTCCATAACATGCTTACATCGCAGTGTCCAGATGTGATGTCTTAACACACAAACACACATGTAGCTCAATTTCTCAATTTAGTTTAGTTTATAAACACTTTTTAATTTAGTTGATCAATATAGTTTCGTTTTTTTACGGCGTTGTTTAATTTGCTTTATTGTTTTTAAATGAAATCATTTAGTTTGTTTTATATTACAATAAAACGTAATTAATTAAAATGTTTAACATTTTGTTTCAAGTGCAGGTTCTTCAGTTTGCTCTGTCAGAAGTGTGTTTGTGTAAAGATGTCAAACAAACTGAACACATTGGTGCATAGAGACGTGTTGTTCAACATGTCTGGGCTCTGACCCGACCTCCCGTTCTTCAAAAACTTAAGTATAACGCGCCGCCCCTTTAATTGCTCCTCAATTGAAATAATGAAAGATCACCTTGCTCATATTTTTATTGCGTAATCTCAGTCACATTGACAGTGTGAATCATCATTCCATCCATATTCATCACAATCGAGACATGTTTGTATAGACCTTTAATGACAGACCGGGCGTAGCTGCTTCCTGTTTCGGAAAAGAGGAAGAACATGGTAGTGTAAACCAGACCCGTGTCCTATCTACAGGAAGGGCAAAGAGGGACACGGCGAGAGGAAACTACGCTGGTTTCATGACTGTGTGCGGGTTTTGATGAGCTAGTGAAACCAGGTTTGGGCTTTTCTGTGACTCAAAACCAAAAATCTCTACAATTACTGACCGTAATGGCAATAATCCCCCTGATCTGTGTCCAAAACCCCCAGTACTGTGTACCTGAGCCGTGGCCAGTAAATGTTTGTAAGCGGGGCATTGCTTTAGTCCCACTGATATGAGCTGTGCAGCGAGGCGGGTATCATCAAACCTAGCCTTCAGCAGGAAATGATGCGTTTAGAGACTGTCGGACATTTTCGTTTAGTCCCTGGAGCGTTCGGAGCCATTCAAGGAGGCATCCAGCAAGGTCAGAGTGTGTCTTCTGATGCATGACCGTGTGCTGAACACACACATGGACGGGACAGAAAGTCTCTCAATGCAGTGATGCGTGTGTAAGCAAACAAAAACCAAATGAAATTAAAGTTGTTTGGATGGGATGGTGACCCTGGAGCATGTGAAATATCTCTAGAGATAGTATCTCTTGTACTCTTACACTGTCCTCTTTGGAACATTATACTTACTATGAGAATAGATGTATCTGAGGTCTTGTTTTTAAAGACCCTGTCAAATCGAAATTGGTTTTTGGTTACATTTCGTGTATCTCTGTCAGCTGCTTGTGCTTCCTCTTCAGGAAAAATGGAGCCAAGAGATAAAATAAGGGTGTAAAGGGGACGTCTCGCCAAATATGATCTGATATTGATTTTCTTAGCTAGTGATACAATTATGGTTTTTAGATATCATGTACCTATTTTACACAATCTTTACTGTTACAAATTACATGTTTTCATGGTTGTCACAATTTAGAAATTACAAAGATTTTTTGCCTTTTATATTTAATTTTGTTAGTGTGTTTTTTTGCATTTATAACATGTAAAACCAAAGTTATTTTAGTTAACTAAAATTCTAACTTCGAAAACGTTTTGTTCATTGAAATCAAATAAAATATAGACCTAAAATTATGGGAAAAACTTAACGTTTAAAGGAAAAATTAAATGTCGCCTCAAACACTGAAATTATAATAATAATAAACAAATACTAAAATAGAAATGAACTAATATTATAAAGCAACATAAAAAATAAACAATAAAATGACAAAAGCATATACCAAAATTGCTAAAACTTTAACTAATATTAACATAAAAAAGAATCATCTAAAAATAAAAGCTAATTCAAAATATTAATAAAATAAATAAAACTAAAATCAAAACTATAATAACTCGAGTTATGTTGCATTGTGGGATACAGTTTTGTGTGCAATGCTTTGTTTACAGAAAATCTAACAGGAGATCTGGTTGCTCCATGTGTACATAAAATATACTAATATAATATACAATATATAGAAATATTGAGAAAATTAGCTTAATAGCTTACCAACATAACCATTATATATCGTTTTGTTAGGATTAGACAAAAAGTAAACGTTTATTTCTTTAGCACATTTAATACACACAACTTATTCAATGTGCTGTACCGACTCAAGAAATGGTTTATAGAAAACACGTCATGATTAGAAAAAAAGTAAAATTTCAAAAGATTTTCGATTTTCAATTTTTTAAAAATTTCAAAGATTTTTGAATTTCAATTTTCATCACCTTTTGAAAACTGTGGTTGAATAGTAAACAGAGCAAATAAGTAAAACAAAATCTTATTTGTCAAAGCATTTCACTATTTTAAAGGCTCGAGCTGCTGAAATCCTCCAGGATTAGTCATTAAACGGGACTCGGGACAGGAACGTGAAAAAATGGGAAATTAATGATCTTTTTCATCTCTGGGTCAAATCAGTCATTAAAGAAGAACTCCAGCATGACGTCTAGACCCCCATGAGTTCCTCATGGCAGGTCTGAACCTGCTTAACTTTTATTGGCCTGTAATGAGAATGGCCATTAACTTCCTCCTCTCGTTCCGTCTCTCACCCGCCTGTCTTTTTCTGCTTCACAGGCGCTGGCAGCAAACGCGGGTACCGGGTTCGCGGTGGCCGAGCCGCAGGTTGCCATGTTCTGCGGCAAACTCAACATGCACATTAACATCCAGACTGGCCGCTGGGAGCCGGACCCTTCCGGAGCCAATACATGCGTCGGAACCAAAGAGGGGGTGCTGCAGTACTGTCAAAAGGTAAAATAATGTTACACGAAACAAATATTGTTACGCAATGCTTTGCTTTTGTCCATATATGCTGTTGCCACTGTTATTAAAGCAACAAGTCACTTAAGACTTGTATTACAGTGATGTTTACCGCGGTTAAGAGGTTGCCTGTGAAAAGTGGCTTATTGCTTTTTGCCGGCTATATTGTATTGCACTACACTTTTGGGGTTAAGTGTCTCGCTCAGAGGTGCAACAGTCATACTTTCCATCTCATAGATTCATAGCTCCATTATCCCAACACCCTAACGCTGATAAATACAAAAAATGGCGATGTCTGCTTGTTTAACAGACTTTCACCTGCGTAATATATGCTTGTTTTTCTTAACATGTAAAACAAAATAAACAAGATCACCATATATCACATACTATCAATAAACGTTACGTTTTGTTTTGTCTTTTTTATTTTTGTATTATACCATTTTTAAATACAGTCTTTATGTATTTTTATTTTTCAATATTAAAAAACGTATATACAGTATGTAATATGAATGCGCTATGAATCTTTAATGATAATAATAAGCTTGATGTGAAATTGTGACTAAATAAAAACGTATCAAATGACATCGTTATTAATAACTTCATTTAAATAAACGAACATTCGTTTTTTATGAGCTCAAAGATTCTCCAATATGAAACTATTGAAAAATTCCCATCCCTTATCACACCCTGCCTCTCTGACTGAAGCTCATCTTTCTTCTTTCCCTCAGATTTATCCCGAGCTGCAGATCACGAATGTGGTGGAGGCCAACCAGCCGGTCAAGATCGAGAACTGGTGTAAGAAGGACAGGAAGCAGTGCAAGGGCCACGCTCACATAGTGGTGCCACACAAGTGCTTGGGTAAGTGGTTTGATCGACAAGGCTTTTGTCTCTGAACGGGCAATTTTCCTGAAAGTTCAATGGGGTTAAAGATGTCATAGTGCAGATGAGACGTGTGAGAACAAAGAACAAAGTGACACGGTTACGTCTGAACGAGGTAATAAAGATCGTTTTCAAAGCAAACGTTAACTTCAAAGCTTGAATTGGAGCTCAGGTTGCCTTTATGGATCTGTGTTGGCAAAGCATAGCTCTTGTATGTATTTAAAGAGGCACTATTTCAATATGCGCTGTAGTGTTTTATGATGCTGTACTGAGTAGTACTTGTTGAAAGTAAGTAAAGTTGAAAGTAATATTTGAAAGCATTTGGTCTTAAGACTGTAGTTCAGACTCTACTTTCTGTTATATACAGAAGGTGGTAGAGGGGCGAAAAGCCAATACTGTGACAGTAATAAATCAAAATCTCATTTCTTCCTTAAGACAGAAGCCATGAGGCTGATGGAGATCCATTGTGCTGTGAGACCATGTGTGTTATTGTTTTCTTATTGGGTCATTGTAGAAGTCCACTGCGATCCACTGTCTCACTACCAGAAGTTCGTATTTCAGTTGACAATGGCAACCCAGTCATTTAGGTCATATGAACTGTCAGAGTTGGATTAATCCGTCTCTCTCTCTCTCTCTCTCTCTCTCTCTCTCTCGCTTTCTCTTTAATCTTGCCAACAGTACTAACAGTCTCTAAGTGTGTTATTTTCTACAGTCTCCTCCGGACTCAATCTTTCCAAACTGTTCAGTGTTACTTGCACTGATATTGTACTGTGCTACTCCTGTATCTTCAGCACCGTGGTAAAAGACTGTAAATACACCGCTTTATGAGTTCAGTCAGATGAAAGCGCTATGTAATACAATAAGATCTTTTAATAAAATGATTTGGCTCTTTCCCCGCCATTTTCGGTCATTTATAACAACGGTTGACACCTTTTCCCTTTGATGAGACTATATTAACTGTAACTATAACCGTATAAACTCTTGTGTATGCACGGCCAATGGACAATACAGTTTATAAAGTTGTAAATATGGATATTTCTTTTAATCAAACACGCCGATTCGCTTCTGAAGGCCTTTATTAACATCATGGAGCCGCGTCGAGCAGGGTTTTTGATCGACGGATGTACTTTTTGGAGCATCGGCATGTCATCCTCCGTTCACTCCTGTTAAAAAGCTTTGTAGAGCCAGGATAATTGGTATTTTTACACTGACTGTATTATGTAAGTCATTTACACCTAGTTATGACTTGCCTGTAGTTCAACCAAAAAGGAAAATTCTGTCATGAATTACTCGCTCCAAACCTGTATAAATGTCTTAGTTTGGTTGAACGCAGAGAAAGATATTTGGACGAATGCTTGTAACCAAACAGTTCTTGGACCCCACATTGACTACCATAGTAGGAAAAATGACAATGGTGGTCAAAAGTTGTCCTGCGTTCTTCAAAATGTCTTTTTGTGTTTAACAGAACAAAAATATATAAATTGATTACTTCCTACTATGGTAGTCAATGGGGTCCAAGAACTGTATGGTTATGCGCATTTTTCAAAATACCTTTTTCTGTGTCATCAGAACAAACACATTAATACAGATTTGGAAAATTTTGAGGTGAAGTGTTTATTTAAAGGTGAGTTTTCCACTGAACTATCCCTTTAATCTCCCTCGCCAAACGTCATTGCTTTCTCTGCGTTACTATATTTCACTTCATAGGGAACGAAATCAATTCACGCCCTACATTTTTTTCCAAAAAATAGATCACAATACAAGCAAACAAACCACCATTGCTGCCTGTGAGTTAATGTTAACTTTAACTGGGACCCATGCTTAAAGTGTCATTTCCTGTTGTATTTATACACGTAAAGAAAACTGTATTTGTTCAGAGAAAAGGTTTTCCACGTGTCTCCCGCTCTGGTTGCTCGTTCCTTGGAGGAGTTGATTGAGTTGTGCTTTTTCGCAGGCAGAAAAAAACCATTAGCGCTGCCAGCCGACTGTGAAATGGGCCGACTGTCGGAGGCTTCCCGAGATGGCAGATTTTTGTTGTTGTGTATGTGCGTGTGCGTGTTTGCCGAGCTGACATGGCAGATGTTGACTCTCATCAACTCCGGTTGATTGACAGGGTCGGGCGGACAATGCACTCGCACTCCTTGCGTGTCTGTATGACGGGTAGCCAATAGCATAGGTTGGGCACGGCAGCTAAAGCCGTTTTAATCTGCCCGGAGCAGCTCCATAGGGTTTTTATCAACTTTTTCCTCCACCTGTGAGTTGCCATGGAAACGGTTTTATTAATCCAAAGTGGATCACTACAAATTGGATGAAGATTACAAAAAGAAAAATGAAACTAGCAAAACCATGAGGTGTTTTTTGCCTCATTTTCTTTTCTGTCACTTCACAATCGAGTTTATTGAAGGCAACAGGCGCATAAAATAAATCAAAATCCTCAATATCGTCTTGCTTATTTTATTTTAATGTGATGTGTTTTGTTTTATTGCCTCCAGATGAAAACTAAACTAGACAATTCAGTCTGCACCGTTTGGGGTACATGGGGTGTCACGTCTGCAGCAAAAATGGTGCAAGAAAATATTTATTTAGGGATTCAAACAAACTTTTTATACTACGCTAATACGACTAAAATATGTGTTATAGTCAAGCACTTGATGTATTTTGTCTGGCAGAGCAGCCTCTGGTGTATAAGATTTTTTTTAACCTTGACTGGAAGTCGGTACTTTGGAGAGACTCGGATCTGTTTTACCTTGTACTCTCACCTCTCCTCTGCCTCTGGGGCTTATCACGGTTATTAATGGGGAGATTTCATTGTGATTCAGCAACATTCAGTCCTCTGGAGTTTAATTAAAGAGAGTGATTTGTTTTGGTGGTGTAATGCGTGACATGAGCGGCTCTTCTGCGTCTGGCCCTCAACCCTCACCGCAACATGACTGCTGCGCCCTGTCGGGAAAACCTCAGAGTCGCCGGCATATATCATGTCTGATCTTACAAGATTGTGCAGATTTGCAATTTGTTACTTCAAATTACTCTGTATAGTTGCAGTACTAAATACTTCTCTTGTGTGTGTTCAACAAGCCAGTTTTATTATGTACTGTTTACACTTATAGATGGTTTTATCAGATGCACGCACCTGGCCCGAAGTTAACTGTGTTGTTTATTGGTATGGCTAGTGTATAATAATATTTATATTTGATTTAATTTAATTTATATTCATATTAATTTGTATTCATATTTTATTGTATAATCATTTTATTCAATTCATGTCATGTTACTTTGTCCAATTTAAGTTTAGCCAAGCAACGGTTCTTCTATCTTATAAAATAATATTAGCTAGACATACCTTTAATTTGCTAGCTAATGCAATTTTCTTATTTCACCAATTGGCCTATTTGATCCATCCCTTCACCATTGCACTGACTCAGTTGATTAAGTTAACAATGTTTGAAAGCAACAGCTTTTCTCTGCCCGATTCACGCAATAACAGTTAATGGATCAAAATTTTGCATATCCCTCTGATCTCCCAGATAAAGCTACACCGTGTCTACACCGGACGTGACACGGCACGATAAAAGACGATAGAACACGCTAGCAGCCGTTTGATTTAACATTTTGTCCACACCGGTCGCGTACGGTGTAGACACGGTGTCAGTTTTGAAGTAACCAACAGTTTATGTTTAACAGTTTGCGAATGACTCATAACTGTATCCTAATTTACTTATTTGGTGTTCGGTCACGAAGGGCCTACTTTGCATCAGCAACACTGAATCAATGACAAAAAAGTAATTCATAAGAAGACAACTGATGTATTATAGCAACTAAAACGTATTTATCATCTTATTGTTAATCATAAATATAATAAAATATGGGTCAGGCAGTCGTTCATGCAATGGTATGCAAAATCATGATCCTATACAGCTACTAAGGGTACAATAGTCAGCAATCGAATATTTATTTATCATGATTGGACACTATTTCATCAACCCTATCAAATGACAAAATACTATTTTGTATTTAAAACGTGTATTTAAAATGCATGTATCATAAATACTGCCCATCCCTGCGGCATGCGCAGTAACCTTTATGTTGTTGCTTTGAAACCGTCTATTGACAGTGTTCCAGTCAAGCAGATCTGATCACTATCCAATCAGAATGCGGCGCTTTTACATACTGTATATCCTCATAAAACACGTTTTGGATCTTGGATCTTTTTCTCTGTGCAGTATTTACATTGAATCTTGAAAAGTGAACATTGCTGGAGAGCAAACCTTTATGTGAAGCTCTAGGGATTCTTTCAAAAACCATCTGCAGTCGTAAAGAGTGCGTTGCATTTTAATGCGAAGGGTAAGCTGGGCACAAAACTCAACTCGGTATCAACGATCATGAATGTTGCGACAAATTGTGCATCTTCGGCTGTACTACAGAAGACTTTGATTCTCATCCGGGAAATAAAAAAGGTCACCTTTCTGAAATGTGCTTTGGAGGGACATGAGCCGTATCTAGGGCCCAGTATTTTAGAAGGACTGATTCGGTCCGGCGATCAGACACTCAGAACACATATTGGCAGACGCATAGCAACACCCTGAGCGATAGACCTAAAATCTCTCCAGATTTGAACAATCCTTAATACATTTTCGATTTTTCTTCTGTTCTAGATTCTAGAAGGATTAAAAAGGAATTTTACCCCAGTTTAGAAGTGTGATCTGGATAGAACATGTCCACTATGAAATGAACACAAATAAATGCGATTGTGCTGCCACACAATTTTCTCACTGTGGTATACAGTACCAGGCATTGCATATGTGTGTATTTTGTTTAGTTTCTGGTTCTGAACCAAGTCTTCCCATGTTAAATCATGTCAGGGGGACTGTTTCATCATCCACGCCTGTGTCTCTTTCCACGCCTGTGTGTGTCGCATGATGTCGCCTTTTTTGTAATAATGTTGAACTTTGATCCACTTGTGAGAGTGAAATTGCCCATTGGTTCCGTTTTGCCCATATTTTTACATTTTAAATATTTTTCAGTGATGATGTTCTGTAACTTTTAATCTTTAACACAATAAAAACTAGAATAATATTGGCCTGACCGGAATATCTCAAAATATCTCAATCTTCGCTCTTTTCACTTACAAGTGGCTTACTGGCTCATTATATCTGTCAATTTTGACAGTTTACAGTAATTCTCTCAGTAGTTACAGCAGTGCCAGAGGAGCACTGGCTCTCCCGGTTGAGTCTGGTCTCTGCAAAGGTTTTTTTTCTCCATATACGCAAACATAGATCCATAGTGGAGTCTTGGTTCCTTGCCACCATTCCCACGTTTGCTTAATCCATAAATACACTGTAAAAACTGGCAGAAAATGACCAGTACATTTTCCTTTATTTTACCGACAATTCCATTAATGGTTAAATGTAATTACATGCAGTGTTAAATAGAGGTAAAACAACGGTAAAAAAAAATAAAAAATTGGGCAAAATATACTGTATTGATATGAATTTTTTTGAGTGTATAAACAAATTATGTTTAGCAACGTACATGCGCGTTAACATAACTTAACTTCAACAAATATATTCTTCCTCCACGTTTTGGAATTATTGCAAATTTCTTCTGGTATATTGTAATTTTAGATTTGTCTTATTAATATTTAAAATAATAAACCTAAATTAAACAATATACTTCAATTGAATAATGGACCGTTTCTGCCAATACAGTCAGTTAAGTTCATCAGTGTACATTTCATAGAGAAAAATGTGCAGTAATACCATGTATCATCTTAATACCATAAACTGTCTTTACTCCCCCCCCCCAAGTACTACTACTATATTTTTTAATTATGATGTATGTAAAACTGCTTTGCAACAATGAAATTGTGAGAAGCGCTATATAAATAATATGGAATTGAATTATCTCAATATCTGATATTCAATATTTTGACCAGCACTGCAGGCACTCGTTTTCTTAGAAATCTACTTTAGTATTTCATCTTGCGCTCATTTATATTTAAAGCCATGTTCTCCTGGTGATCTGAATAGAGAGCAAGTCATAGACCGCAGTAATTACTCTCCAAGAGAGTTTTGAGAGGCGTTCTGGTCAAGAGAGAGCGGAGCTCATATTCGATCATTAGCTCTTCACTTTCAAGCACCGGCTCGCTTCTTTCAGTTCGGGCTGAGGTTAATTCCTAATGGGCCGTCAGCAGATGCTTTCTAGCATTTTGTTTGGTTTGGTTTAGTGCTGACCGCTTCTCTCTTTAGCCCTAATAGGCCTGAATGATACAAACACGGCGTAGCGCTGAGATAAACAGCTCTTTAGCGGCGCGGATTGTGCTACATCAACAGCAGTTCTGCTCCACAGAAACATCAGCAATGTTCAGCTCCAAAGGTTCTCCTGAAAATGGAAGGATGCAGACGGATTCCAGCGTGACCCAGCGTTTAACGGATATAGCCGGAGATAAAAAGATTATACTGCATTTAATGTGTAATAGTTATAAATCTTTGATGCAGGACTGGGGCTGAGCAGAGCAACTGTGCTATAAACTAAAAAGTCGTACGCTGCTGCCCTGCGTGTGTCGTTCTTTTGATGGCTTTTTTCTCCCTTTGTGACCGTTACCGACTGTAATGCTTTTCTTTTTTCATTGTTGGATCATCTGAGAGAGCTTGATCGTGGTGTACGCCCGCAATTTGCCATCACATGTCGAGCGCTTTCCGTCTGCCCAATCCACGCGCGGTTATTTAATAAAAAATGGAAAAGAATGCCCAAATGAGTCATTCCACATAGCGTCCTGCTTTATTGTGCGTTTGATAGCTCTTATGTTTTTGCTTTCATCCGAGTTTCCTCTGACCTGAATGTATTAAATATTACCGGAAAGTTATTGTAAAAATGTCCTATTTACACAGCAGTAGACCGTATTACCGCGTGTGGAGCTCCAGAATAGACAAAGACACCTTTAACCATCCAGAAAGAGTCTGAAATACTTTTAAAGAAATATTTTAGTTATGCAAGTTAGCCGCATTCACAGAGTCAAGCTTGCATTGCAATGATGTCATGTGTAAACAATGCAGTTTGAGATGTTTATGGTTGTACAATGCAGGTTTTTCCAGCAATGGCAGAATATTCCCGCTTTCATAACACGATATCAATGAGACCTTGTTTATTCCAGCCGCACAGCCTCGCGGAAGCTGCCAGGATTTCTTTTTCACTTTTTCTGCTGTAGCTGGGAAACAAATGATGTTATTATTGCTGAATGACACGCGTTGTTTTTTCCGTCGAGGCGATTGTGTTACAGGAATATTCCTAGTTTGATACGAGCCGTATTGACAGCACCTGTGACTTACTGTCCATTACCACGAAAATGATTCGCCATGTAAAAACGAGCAAATGGAATTTACAGTAATGGGCTTACAATGGAAATCTATGTAAGGCACCAGGATATTTGATGAAAAACACACTGAATATTACTGCGAACCTTTCACAAACGTTTTAAAATAACTATCTTAGGCTTGTAAACCTGCTTAGAACTTGTTCTTTCCGGTATGCAGATACAGTATCATGTACATGTTTACATCAAGAAAAACCCAAACACAGGACTTAAGTTATCGAGACATAGAACAGTATGTCCCGGCGTACAGCGCAAACTACAATCATTTTAAGCCCTTGACCAGAAAACAAATATATGAAGGTTTAGTCGATTTGATATCGTATCTGTCGTTCGTGGTCATTCGCGGATGTGTTCATGTGTTTGGGTTTGACAGTGCGTGTCGAGTCATCGGTTCAAGGTCAGGCTTGTTTGCTTTGTATGAATAAGATCTCTCAGCTGATCTATTGAATTATGTAAGGGGTTTAGTTGATTTGGGCCCAGAGGGCCGACGGGCCTGTTTCCAGCAGGAATGCGTGTGCGTTTCGAGTGCGTGCAGGGTGAGCGAGCCGTGGTTTGAAGAACAGCTGTGTTCTCTGCTATTTCCAGCTCTTTCCTCCAAACCCTCTCATTTTCCAAAACACTGCCCTTTTCTTTCCCAGCCCTCCTCTCTCCGGCTCTCCGTATTCGGGCTGATTTGGCCCTCGGTCTATTTCGTGGTCAGGACCAAATGAGCGGTTTGTGGACGTTCACAACCCTCTCCTTTTGTGAAGTGTCTTCTGGTCATTAAACCATTTAATCTCTCTCTCTTGCTTTCGCTCTCTCTCTCTCTCTCTCTCTGTAATAACTCTCCTGCATATGGCACATGATCCCAGACCGGCCCTCGGAGCTTCTCAGCCGTCACTCGCTCCGAAACGCCCATTGCTGTTTTCTTTTATTTAAAAAGGTTTGAATTCTGTCCCGCAATTGTCATATAATGAAATTGCAATACGAGACGTCTCTCTCTCTCTCGCTCTCTTTGTGTGATGAGCTGCATGAATCTGATCTTTGTTCCGTCTCCTGATACTGAACAGATGTCTGTTCAGATGTCACTCGTCCTATTTGTAATTTGCTCATTATAGAATTAAAAAGGCCATGTGTTGATGGCCGTAAATTTGCTATCTCTTTGCTAGACGGGTTCTGCAGTCTGCATTGTTCCTGCAATTCAGCCGCACGGTCGAGATGAACCTTTACCAACAGCGTGTGTGTTGTTTTTGTTCGTTTCAGTTGGGGAATTCGTGAGCGACGTCCTCCTGGTGCCAGAGAAGTGTAAATTCTTCCATAAGGAGCTTATGGATATGTGCGTGAGTCACCAGCAGTGGCACGGCGTAGCTAAAGAGGTAAGATGAAAACTGTCACAGTTTATAGTCGGACACACCACTAATAATACATAATACACAATAATACCGTATCTAAACCAGACACGGAGCAACGGCTTTCAAAGACAATGGATGTTAACAAGATGCACCAAGGATATTACTATGTTTAGGGAAGGAAGGCAACTCTCCGTGTTGTGATTTCTAGTGTGTATACGCCCTTATTCTCCCGCATGTATGCTGGAGTCCTCACATTTACTCCGATAATCAGATCAGATTCTGCTGTAATGCTGCTGATCTCCAGACCTCTGCCACCACACACACGCACACTCCTGCTTCACTCGCCAAATGCCCTTCTGAACCGATCGTTTTACACCCTCATCTCATTTTTGTTGTCTCCCTTTCTCATTTTATTATCCCTATATTAAATTTAGAATTACTGCAGTCTTATTTGACCTTTTCTAATTGCTCGTTCTTGCACGTCCACCCCTTCACGTGTGATTCAGATCGAGTCATCCGCACATTAAGCTGATTTCAATCAAACCGCATACACGCCGTAATGTTTGGGGAATGACAACAGTGTTTATTTGCTGGAGTGAATTCCCTTACGTTAATGTTTTTGTTTTATGGACTTAAGGAGTAATAGCACTACCCTGAACCATAGCGATGCTTACGGCTGTGGATCCAGCGATTTCTTAAGTTTCTTTTCATAAGTTCTTTTTTTTAGCATTAACTCACTAAAAGGAGTAACTTTTACTGACAGGTTAACACAGTTTTGAGTATTATTACAGAAAAGGTCTCATTACCGTAACCATTTAAAAATGGTTTGGTAAACATAAGAAGCTATAAGTTTTATGCCTTTCTTATCATATATCATTAGACATTAATGAATTGTATTTAAATAAAAAATATAAATGTTAAAATGGTTATAATATGGAAAACTACCTGTATTGGTAATGAGAATGAAAAGTGTTGTTAATGTAAATATCCTTGTGCTTGGATTATACATGGCTATTCTGTCAATGATTGTTTTTGTTATTAGAGAACTTCTAGTGGAACATCAACATATTTCAGAATATTTAAATAAAAAAAGTACATTATCTAATTACAACGTATAATGCATTCGGATTGGGACACGTTACGGTAATGATAATTTCAGCAGAAAAATCTTTAAAATACAAAAATAATTCATTCATGTGTTAAAAATATGCATTGTGCATGGTAGAGAACACAATTATGTTTATTACGATCACTTGTTGTATTTTATAATTAAATCTTTACTGCCATGATGTTTCTGTGGTTTCATGAGAATGACCTGTTCAGCAGTTATGGCTGGGTGGTATGAATAATGTTTCATGCTCTCTCTCTCTCTAGGCCTGCTCTAAGGGAAACATGGTCTTGCACAGCTATGGCATGTTGCTGCCCTGTGGCATCGATAAGTTCCACGGCACTGAGTACGTCTGCTGCCCGTCTACCCGTCCTGACGAGCCCACATCCCCAGTCTCGCCCTCTCAGGAAGTAGATGAAGAGGAGGAAGATGATGAGGTGGAGGATCCTGCCGTTGATGATGAGGATAATGATGATGAAGCAGTAGAGAAAAGGTAAGGTTGTGTTAATGCGGATGCACCATTTTGATTATTTTCCTGACCCTCATTAATTGAACACGAATTGATCACTGATAAGATTAAATTGTTAACCTACATTTTAATTAAAATAGAATAGACTTCAATTAAAAATACCAACTTTTTAATCTAATCTAATATATTATAGAATATAAGTATGTGTATATATATATATATATTATAAAAATGTAATACAATGGGTTTATTTTTAAATAATATTTGCAGAAAACAGCATAACATGAACATCAATTCACACATCAATTCATCCATTTTACGGTTTCTACAGTTTAAAATGAGCAGTTTTATATGTCTCTCATTTACTATAATGGTATTTGTGTTATCTACCTCTTTTCAGCCACAGTGCTTTTTTACTATCGTATCTGCCATTAAAAAAACTGACCACTAATTTGAGCTATTTTTTTAGATAATTGTTTAAACAAATAGTATTAATTTGTCAAAATGAATGGTTGCACGGTTCAATATTTTCATCAAAATAGAAATTATGCATGAAATTAATTGACTGTTGCACAGTTTTCATGTTATTGACTTTTGTTTTGTTACCAAGAAACAATACAACGCAATATTATATTTTGGATGTTCATGTACAAGTGATTTTAAACAGATTTTACCATTCAAGTTTCATGCGTATTTTGTTTTCACAAACTGTCAGTTGTTTATCTGTTTTTATTAGGCAGTCACCTAATTGAATTTGTCAATAAATTTGCTGTAAACATCAGCTTCAATGATGGTCAGATAAAAACCCTCCTGAAGTTCACCAAAGAATTATGTATTAGGTCTGACTGTGAGCTGTCATATCTCATCACAGCTCACTGAGTTGTAGTTGAAAAGCGTTGTGTGTGTTTATGTGCACAGTGTGTGTGTGTTTGTTGAATTTGGTTGACCATCTGGATCATTTTGAGTGCCATGCCTTTGACCTCTGACAGCTGCTCGATTCGCTTCCATAAATCATAAAACCTCCAACCTGTTTCTCCTCCCCTCCGCCTGTTTCCTCTGTTTTCCTTCCTTCTCGTCTCGCCTTGCTCTTGCGTTTCCTTCCCTTTCTTCCTGACTTAGCCCTTTTGTGTTGCAAATAAAATTAAATGTCTGTTGCACTGGACGAAATGAAAGCCGAAAAATAAATCATGTTGTTTTCATTTCAGCGAGCCAGCCCTCATCAAGCCGCGCACTCGGGAAGACACAGCTGATGAAGAAGAAGACGAGGAGGAGGAGGAGGATGATGTCGACGAGGCAGACTACGTGTACGAAGATGAAGAAGATGACAGAGATAATGAGGAAGGCGACGTAAAGGAAGAGAATGCCGCCGTCCCCGACAGCCAGAACGAGGACAAAACTCCACAGGAGATGGAAGGTTAGTACAACGCGGTTTCCTTTTTTCCTTTTGTCCAGTTATAGCCGCTCATTTAAAGCGAATGTCTGGCACGGCTCAGCCTAGAGGTTTATGGGTATTGACTTTTCCATGTTATTTGTGAATGCTAGTATAAATTGTATCTTTTGGCATTTTTGGACATCCTACAGAGTGCAACAGCAGGGCTCGGGAGGTAAAAATCCCATTTGTTTTCTCTGTAATTGATTTTAATCGATAGCGAATAAACCTTTCGAGATTATTAGCGATGTTTAATGCTTCTGTTGAAGCTACAGACTTTTTAACTTGAATTAAAAAGAGTGTTTAATAGCTGAATTCCTCGTGTACTACACTACCCATAATCCCCAGGGACAGATCCACCAATCACAGAATGAGCCTAGTTCTATAATTAAAAACATCATTTTGTTTAATTTTGAGCTTTAAATCAAATTATGGATAGTATTGGTGCTACTTGTTTCTCATGTTTTTCAATACTCAAGGAGTAGACAAATGGGAAGAATACTTTCGAAACCCAAACCGCTGGAATAGTCGACGGTCACACTCTGTAGTTCAAGGGCTTTACTGTTTCCTGCCCCCGGTGGCTGGAGGCTCTAACTACGCCTCCTCCTCATCCTTTATTAGCTGTGTGTTCTCTGGAGGCGGAGACCGGACCCTGCCGCGCCTCTATGCCGCGCTGGTACTTCGACATGCAGCAGGGGAAGTGTGTGCGCTTCATCTACGGAGGCTGCGCCGGCAACCGCAACAATTTCGACTCTGAGGAGTACTGCATGGCCGTCTGCAATCGTCTGAGTAAGTCGCCGAGGACTCCGCCCTCTTCTGCCACGCTGTTTCCTCCCCTTCTCTGTCTCTCACAGTGTTAACTCCACACTGACATTTAAAACAGTGTTACGCATCAAACGCTAGAAATGTGCAATTTTATGCAGTTTTGCATGATTAGAAAGTGTTTGTTCGGAACATAAGCTTGTGAAAGGAAAGATTTGATTGGATGAGACGCGTTTAAACTTTTGCAAATTATTATTTGGTGATCGTGAATTTATATTGATGTGCTTAAAACTGCAATGTTGCCGAGCAACTGTAAGGGTTCACCCAAAAATGAACATTTGCCCTCACGTTATTCCAAACCTGACTTTATTTCTTCTGCAGAACACAAAAGAAGATATTTTGAAGAATGTTGGTAACCACTGAGACATTTCTCAAAATATTTTCTTTAGCGTTTCACTGAAGAAAGAGTCATATAAGACAGAATTTTATTTTAGGTTGAACTATCCCTTTTTTTTAAGTCGCTGTCAAAGATTTGACTATGGTAAGGATGGTTTTTCAGTCACTTCCTTCTTTCTCAATCTTTGCTGCTTTTCTTCTTCTTTCTAATCGGTTAATATTCTCGATTCATGTAGGAGTGGACGCCTGTATCCTCCTTTCTTCCGGCAACATGAAATGATTGATTTAACATGATGTTTTTCCCATGTTATCTTAAACGCTAACGACAGCTTGTGTCATTCTTGTCATCGTGCGCTGCCGATGTCCCCTTTTGTGCACTGCATTATGGGTAATCAAGTCAGTCTTGTCTTCCGTATCCAGCAAAGTCAGAATTTAGCTCGTATCTTGATCACGGTGTGCAGTGCCGTGCCGTACATTTTGAGATAAATGCTAAAGAGAGCAGTTCTGTCAGAAGAGAGCTATTCAGAGGGAAGGATGAAAGGAATAAGAGATGAAGGATTGTCTGATTCTTTTACAATCAGAGGAAATTATGAAGCCAACTGTGGGAAATTTATTTTTCACTTTGGTCTGCTTTTGGTCTGTGCTGTCTAATGCTCCTCTTTGCTCCCTGACCTGTCTCTCTGTTTGACGTCTGTCTGTAAACGCACGTTTTTGTCTCTACTTTGTTCCGAAACCTAGTGAGCTCCCCTGCTCTCTTATGTCCTAACCATCATGAAATGCCAATTATTCAAAATATTACATCACCTTATTAATATTCATGATGGTTGAATCATGTAGATCCAGTTTGACCAATGCAAGTGTAGGCAGTTCACTACACTCTTAAAAATAAAGGTGCTAAAAAGGTTCTTCACAGCGATGCCAAAGAACACCATTTTCTTGGTTCCACAAAGAATCATTCAGCCAAAGTTTCTTTAAAGAACCATCTCTTTCTTACTCTTTCTTGAAAAAAAATCGCCACGAAGAACCTTTGTGAATCAGAAAGTTTCTTCGGATGTTAAAGGTTCTTTATGGAAACCAGGAGGTTCTTCTATGGCATCAAAGAACCTTTGGAAGCACCTTTATATTGAAGAGTGTAGGTTTAGGCTATGCACGCTTCATTTGTTTATATTCTCTCTTTTGTCTTATCCTCAGCCGTGCCGCCCACCCCTCCACCCACAGATGATGTGGATGTGTACTTCGAGACCCCAGCCGATGATAAAGAGCACAGCCGCTTCCAGAAGGCAAAAGAGCAACTGGAGATCCGGCATCGCAACCGCATGGAGAGGGTGAGAGATGTCACGTCTTACGTTTTGCAGATGGCTGGCTGGAATTTATAATTTGCATGAAAGCAAAGTTGACGCTTTTTGCTTTTTTAAATACATATGTTGGTTTTATTGTGCAATTTATTCTAATAGAAAATGTGTATCTTCAGAGTCAACCATTAAAATATAATAACTAACTTAGCCTCAGGAACAACTTTGAACACAAAACAGCCAAGTTCTTACTTTTTAACCCAAAGCATGCAACCTCAGACATATAGAGGGTGTATAATATTCCATGTCTGATCGATTTGTGATGAAGAGAACAAAGTCTTGTCAAACTTGATGTATGTCAGTGCACATCTATGGATCGATAGTTCATGAAGATGGAGGGGTTTTAAGAGATTATGTACATGACCATAGCTATAGTAGATGCCAAAAGTGAAAAGTACAAGATTTTTAAGGCTTGATTAAACCATCAAAATATGATGTGATTGTGAAGGGTACAAAATTGACAAAACGCTTAACTTTTATAGTATTTATTGGACAATATTATTTTGGTTAAAAGTAATATCTGAGAATACGGGTTTTATTTGAATTCACAAAAAATGCATAGAAAAAGCCTTCGGTTAATAAAGCAAACATCGACTACAAGTTTATGTATTAAATATGTGTTGACCCTCTCTTGTAGTAATGTTTTGTAGCCGTTCTCCTGAGCTATGTCTTTATAAACTTTACTGTGTCATTTTATTGCCAAGCCTCATTTAATTCCTTAAATTATTGGTGCTAAGCTTCCGTTTACACTCCAGACAACTATGCAACACGAATAGAACATTTTTAATGCATCTTGAATAATAGAGTTGAACAAAAATTTGACGTCTGTTGTCCCAAGATGGATAAAACGTTTTGGCTGGGGTTGTGTGTGTCTTTAAAATTGATTTGTTTTCCGTTTTCCTTTGGCATAGCGATTCAAAGCAAGAGTCTGCTTATTGACAAGCTTATCACAGAAAATACGTCCCATGGGCTTTTGGGTAGTAGTCAAGCTCGACACAAGGGTGCTTTTAGGTGCATCGGGTTTTGAAACGCAAGCAGAAAATGACCAAAGATCTACAACGTGTGACCATTAATTAGACACCATTCGGTCTTCTCACTTTTGTGACGCGTGCTGTGTCCAGGTGAGGAAGGAATGGGAGGAGGCCGAGAGTCAGGCCAGGAGTCTGCCCAAAGCTGAGAGACAGACACTGATTCAGGTAACCTTCATTCCCACACCTGTGTTGTAACTGTTTTTCATGGGATTTGTTTGTGAAGTGAAGCTTGCTAAGACGCGTGTCGCTATTGCTCATGCTCCAAACCCCTAAACCGTTGCCATGTTACTTGTCCTGCACTGTTTGTGCCACAGACATGAATGATGGTTTCAGGAGAGACATGCTATTACAAATGGTTGCTTATAAGATGAGGTTTGCTATTGATGATATTCGCAACTTCATAGCAACGCCCTTCCCATCAACAGCACGGTGTCATGTTTGTGAGTTTCACAGTTTCTTCAAGAAAGGTAAAGATTGTTTTCTCTGCAGCACTTCCAGGCTACGGTGGAGTCTCTGGAGGAGGAGGCAGCCAGTGAGAAACAGCAGCTTGTGGAGACGCACCTCGCTCGGGTGGAGGCCATGCTGAACGACAGACGCCGTCTCACCCTGGAGAACTACCTAGCCGCCCTGCAGGCCGACCCACCGAGGGTGAGGCGTCGGCACGCGCATACAGAGTGACCTAATGTTTGCTTTTGGAGGGTGCTAGCGTTACCAAATCCCTCCCAGTATACAAAACTTTTCATTCATTGCAGATCATGAATGATCATGTGATAAATGTTTGCTAAATGTAACAGTCACATCGAGACGAAAGAATTTATCCGGGCTTGCCAATGTGTTTTGTTTCTGCGTTTTGGCAAATTTACATTTTGCTCGAGCTTAATATAAGAATACCAAGTGTTACGAAAACCCATTTTTTGACTCATGACTAATTTAAAGTACTTAAGAATTGATCTCATCTGCTTAAGACCGGATTACTCCTCTCATACTTCAGTCTCTGATGGACGATGGTTCCTCGCTGTAGTGTGATTGAACGATCTGAGATTACCTGTGCTCTATTATCCTGCTAAACGCTCGTAATAGGGATGGCTGCTTCACTTACTTAAGATATTAATTTTTCTCGGGCACATACATAATGCTTAATCCACCCAAATGAGTTCCACGAAAAGAGCCGGGGCCGAGCTAGCAGAAGCAGGTGCTCAGCATCTCCGCTAATCCCCTTATGTTCGCTGTCCTGCGGCTCTTGCTCGTTTTTGATCCTTGCGCTGATTCACGGATCGCGAGGAAACGTCTACCCCGACTCTCCCTGCCTTTTATTTTGGTTCTTCTGGGGTCAATTTATCTCCTCTCTCGGCAGCCTCACCGTATCCTGCAGGCTCTGAAGAGGTACGTACGTGCGGAGAATAAGGATCGCCAGCACACCGTTCGCCACTATCAGCATGTTCTGGCTGTGGACCCTGAGAAAGCCGCCCAGATGAAGTCACAGGTCAGTGCCGCACCATCGGCATCCTCATCAGGCTGAATCGAATACTGTACATCATTCCCTTTTTTGCCATCTTAAACACAGTGTTTGCCAATATACTGCGGCTTTTGCAGTTGTTGTGTCAATATAATCATTGTGTTAGGTTTTAAGAGGAAAGTGCTAGACATAGAAGAACCGGAAGATCACATGGTCGTGTTTAAATCCGAATGGACTCGCGTTACAAAACGAAAATGTAAAAATATAGGCTGTTTTCAAACAGGCACTCCCCTCGTCTTCCATCAGCGGGCCAAACAGATGGGGTTAAGGGTTGGTCAGGATGCTTATGTGTTTACACTTTTCAAAAGAATTACAATTTCAATGTAAAAACACATATCAACTGGTTGTTGGAAGAAAACAACTCGCCACTTTTTTCCTAATTGCAAAACTTTAGCACTGAAAAAATTCAAACACATTATTTGTGGTGGATGGTGTCATTTGTTCGGTGGTGTAGCAACTAGACGCTTGTGTTTCAGGATTTTCCTGTGGTCTTGAGAAGTTGAAAGGATTCTACAAGAGATCTTGAGCAGGTTTGCATGACTGGATTCTCTTTTTGAAGAGATTAGCACGGTGTTGCTTTTCTGTAACATATCAGACTTGGTGATTTGATTGGACGTAACGTTAGCCAATGGGATGTCTCGAAACTTGCATTCCGGAGTGACTGGGACCAGGAGGTGTGCTTAGATCCGAGAATCATGAGAACCAAACTCACATTCACTGCAGTTTATATGGAGTCAATTCAATGCCACATATATATATATATATATATATTAGTACTGAGAGATAAAATAAAGTTTTGCAAACAGAAACTTAATCAGCAATGACTTTACAGCACGTCTTTTCCTTTGCAATACCTACTAATACATTTGCACTGCCCCTTTAATTCTGCGTTTCAGCTTACTGTGCGTTTGGGCTCGTTTTTTTTTTTGCGAGTGTTTACTTGTCCACGCTTTGACGTTGCGTCAAAATGCGGGATCTCCGGTATGTTTTCACGCGTTAAAGTTGTGTTTTACTTCATTCTGTGAACTAAATGTGTATTAAGACGTTTGATCAAGTTAATGAATTTACAGATTAATGCGGTGGTTTTTTTTAGCTCTTCACGTTCACACAACATATAGTCTTCATCAATTTGCCCATAACAAAGTGGTTGCTTGCTAACATTAGACTTTCACTATATTAAATGCTATACTGGTTTGGTTTGCCTTCTTGAATTGTCAAAGTTTCAGTGAATACTATAGTTGGTATTACCATGGTAAATTTAACTTGGTATCATGAGCTTCATTTGATTCTAAAACTGATTTTTTTTCTATTTTGCTATATTGTTTCTGAGTTTGTAAAGCACACGGTTCTAAATAAATTGGTTCTTTGGCTTGTAACAATAGCAGAACCCATTTTCTTGCTGTATAGAACCCTTTTTATAAGGCCCATAAAGAACCTTTCCTTGAAAAGTTCTGTTTAGAACCTCAGTGGTGCTTCAAAAAAGAGCTCCTTTAATACCAGAAGACAGGAGAGGTTTTATTTAGTTATTTTTATGAATTAATTTGTCAATAATATCATTGTTATTTATTCAGATATATTATCTACTTTTCTTTTTCAAGCATTTTAAGATGCATCACATGAAAACATGAAATGTAAAGGTCATGTAAACCAAATAATACTTTTATTTTCTACGTCTCAGAACATAAAACATTAAATGCATTGCAATATATTTGTACATATTAACATTGTGTTCCTTTCACAATTTTGCATTGTTGCAAAGCAGCTTCACAGAAAAAACAGATTAGCCATAAACAGACACATAAGTAATAAATAAGTTTTAGCACATTCAAGCTCAAAAGCAGTAAAAAAACTGAATAGGTTATTGTAAATATACATAAAAACAACAAAAAATATAGATAATATACATGAAATGGACATGGAGACCAAAGAAGCTCATTTTAGTGTAGATGCCACTCACATATGTAAAAATGACATGACAGACCTTTAGTTGAGCTGCTTCCTGCCAAATAAGCATGTTTATGCAGGTAATAAAGATAAAAAAATGTAGATGGATCATTTTGGCTAAAGATTAATTAATAAATAGTGTTGACTGCTGAATTTGCCTGAGAGAAATACCCATCTCTACAAAGTCACTCCCAACACAAGCTCACAATAAATAAATGTACCACATTCTGCTTAGGAAACATTAAGATAATGTGCGTGAAAATATTTGAGACAAATGGTTTATAGGAGTTTCAGAACCAGTAGAATTATAACTGATACAATTTCACCTGATATGTATACGCTTAACATTTTAAATGATCATCCTAGATAAGTGTCCAATTAGAGCCCCTTGAATTGTAAGTAACCATAAAATATATGATTAATAATTAAATAACAATAAAATATATGATTAAAAACGTTGTGTGGTGTGTCAGTCTGCAGGCACCTCAGCAGGACTGTTAAATCAGGACTTGATGCAGGAGAAACAACCAATCAGGAGGCAGCTTCTAAATAACGCATTTATTTAAAGAATAAAGAACCATTTCTCAATACAAAGCAGGAAAATGTTTTTTCAGAAAACATAGTTCTAAATAGAACTCTTAGCATCATTAGAGAACCTTTCAAGAACCATATCTTTTAGTGCGTAGCATGTTTTTCTGTCTCTCACATGCAGATGGTTCAGAGCATCTGTTCAGACAGAAAACGCGCTTTGCATGCATCGGTAAGTAATACATTTGTGATGTCTTCCTTTTGCATCCTGCAAAGTAGCAAAGTTTTGCATCCTGTAACATTTTGATGTGTATATATACATGTGTATACTTAATACGTTTTGGTTTTCGGCTACAGGTGTCCTGGATTGGAAGAAATGGAAAGAAATATCCTCAATTGGCATCAGTCCTTCTGTTTAGACATTAACATAAACTGGATTATTAACAGCATGTTTTGTTACCTGTTTGAGGATCAATAAATGTTTGTATCTTTTCTAATAGTTTATAACTAGTGTATAGTATACATCTCATTTGTCCTCCGTTTTAAAGATGGCTCCTTACAGTCACTGTACATGAGGACTATTAGAATATAAAGCTAAAAGCCTATGCAGCTGTTTTGCACCAATGTCAGAACCAAACTCGGTTGAATGATGACATGCTGTAGCTTTAATGTTCTATCTGACTCTATTAAAGTTAATCTGATTCCATTCAAATTATTGTGGTGTGATATCGCAGAGGTTCGAATGTACTATAATGGCGTTTTCTAAATGTGTAAAGTTTCTACAGTGAGTAATGGAAGGTGGTTTTAAACTTGTTCCTCATGTCTCCCTTACCTAACAAACCAGCTCATGAAGTGAGACATCCATGAATTGAACTAACTGTCATATTTACGAGACATACAAAATGTGCAGGATTGAAAACCACTGATGTAATGTAACCGTTAAATTGTCCTTTAGGATGTGATGGATCTGATAGATTCTACTAGATTGTTATTGATCCAAAATAATACCGTAGTGTTGTTGCATCTTGTTCATACGCCCAAACTGATAGATCTAACTATCCAGATTTGGATGTCAGAGGGGAAGAAGAGCAGGCAGGAGACTAATAAAATAAGCAAAGTTTATTGAATAGACAAAACATAACTGCGGTCAGATGCCCATTCTAACTCTGTCTAGGCTTCACTCTATCTTCGTCTAGCTTTGTCTAACACATTGAGCAGATGTTATTATACCAACATAGACAGTGGAAAATTACTGCTTCACCACATTGTCTCGTGACGTTATTATAAACCTTGAGAATGAGAAACTCTAAACTCATATCTACTTGTGAAGACAACACAAATGCAGCATCAGGTAACACTTCAGTATAGGGGGCCATTCTCACTATTAACTAGTTGTTATTAGCACGCCTATTGGCTGTTTATTAGCACTTATAAAGCACATATTCTGTATCCCTAATCCTACCCATTGCCTTAACCTAACAACTACCTTACTTACTATTAATAAGCAACAAATGAACAGTTTATTGGGGAAAAAGTGGAAGTTAAATTGCCCTATACTGAAGTGTAACCCAGCATCCAACAGAATGTGGAATATAGCATTAAGAAAAGTAATACTTGATAGAAATGAATATAATATATACCTTAAAAGGGAAGTAAGAAATCAAACACAACACAATGTATGTCTGTACTCTCAAGTCAGAATTTCATCATCTTTAGGAAATACACACACAAACAGGTTGCTTTTAAGAAATTCAGGTCCTACGATGGATCATTCCCTCCTCTGAATCATATAAGAGAACATTTGATCACAAATGATGATTAGAAATCAAAGTTGTTAAAAGCATGCAAACTCGCATAATCATTACTCAAAAACATCTCTTTGAAAAGCTTGATTGAAACCATTTTACATGCCCTTAGAAATGGACGGGTCATATTCTCTTTCATACCGCGTATCAGCATAAGCATAAGGAGGATATGTCTAGACATAATGGTTTGTCGTCTGATTATCATTGTGTATCTGGCAAAGCAAATAAACGATTTCAAAGTAATGTACAAGAGCAACGATGATAAACAATGAATGACGCTACAAATGTAAAAATGCTTCAAAAATAACAACACCACGTTGATTTGGATCAAAGACCAAAAGAAATATAGCTAGAAAGTACACGCAGTTAAAATGAACTTTAAAAAAGTCAAACGGCTCAGAGTGGTGTACAGCTTGACCCGTCAACAATTCTGATCTTATTATTGTGACCCAAGTATCTCAAAACAGCTCCCGTCTCGAAATGTAAACTTCCTCGCCGAGTTTACAAAGTCTTGAAAGCTTTGTCTTTCAGCGGACTAGTCTCGAGGCCGTAACGATATCTTATCCCATGTGCAGGTGGTTTTGTCGCCATGCAGCATCCTTCAGCGAGGTGCAAATTCCTTGAACCTTCGAAATCAGTCTGTGAAAACAAAAAACAAGAAAAGCAGATTCCGTTCTCTTTTTATTGACTCCCTTGTCTCTACAAGGACATTGATATGAGACATATTATGGTGACTAAGCTGTAGTCTGGTGTAAGATCATTTCCCATAGCCCCCCACCATCTTCATCATGAGGTTGGCCCCAAGTCACTAAAAGACAAGGTTCTTCTCATGACTCCATCCTACAGCATTCGCCCGTCTCCTTAGTTTTATTTGGTATATGAGCTAATTTACAACGAGTATTATTTGTCCATTTAGTCTTGCCTTAAATTTCACTCAGAAGGGTTAACCAAAATAAACTACAAAAAGGCCATTTGCCCTGGCACAGCATTAAGTCCTTTCTCTTGGTCAGTTTCCAAACTTCCTGAAATAGTTTCTAAAGTCCCTGACAACATGTGATAACCTCAAAAGAACTCTACCCAACCGGTTTAGCCAATAAACAGAATCGATGCAAAGGATGTCAATCCAATCCTTCATATCTAAAAAGTGAAATCCCATAATTCTTAGATTTAGGAAGTCGCACTGTAATTCACACACCCACTTTGTTATGGGCAAATTGATAACAACTAAACGTTGTATGCATGTACTGCTAACCAAACCTTTGCATTAATCTGTAAGTTCTTTAACTTGATCAAACATTTGAATACACATTTAGTTCACAGAATGAAGCAAAACACAACTTTAACGCGTGAAAACAAAAGACTACACATACCTGAGATCCCGCATGCAGCTACTCATCCATGAAGATCGATCGGCACATGATGATGACGTAACGAGGGAGGCATGCCAAGGCCTGTTGTACACGCCCCAATCCATTGACCCCGCCCCAACGTCAAAACGAGGACAAACACACGCAAAGGAAAAACCGAGTAGCAAACACACATTTGGCTGAAATGCAGAATTAAAGGGGCGGTGCAAATGTATTAGTAGGTATTGCAAAGGAAAAGACGTGCTGTAAAATCATTGCTGATGAAGTTTGTCTTTGCAAAACTTATCTCTCAATACTTTATATTTTTTGGCAAAACTTTACTTTTGTTTTCAAAACGTACTTTTTTTCTCAATACCTAATTTTTCTTTTGCGATCCATTATTTTTGTTTGCGATTTTATTTATTTTTGCTCAACGTTGCAGATATATGTGGCATCGAATTGACTTCATATTCAAGTTTATATCTTGTGTTTTTGTTTACGGATAAGTGACACTTCCTGTTTATTTCTGGTTTAATTATGGACAAACGTCCTGGCGTCTAGTTTTTTGTATACAGCTGAAACTGATGGTGGCTTTTAGAAGGGTTTTATGGGATGGGCATTGACACAACAGTTCACCTAAATATAATGTAAAGTTTGAAATAGTCACAGAGCAAATGATATTTGAGAAGAAAGATGCAAGAATAACTTCAATTTCGGTCCGTTTGTCGCACAAAGCTGTTGTATGGCTTCATAAGACTTCATAAGAATTTTCTGCACTAAAAGAATTATAAAAATCGTTAAAGTTAACATTCTTCAGAATTGCTCTTTTGTCTCATGGGATTTGGGAGCAACATGAATATGTTTGTTACGACATAATTTTCATTTTGGCGATGAACTGTCCCTTTAAGAACTAATGTCTCATAGGTTTTTAAAAGCACTGCGTGTTTATATGCAAAAAATAGCAGTTACACAGATGAGGCTGTGCTATATATAACCGTGTGTGTTGGTGTCCAGTCTTGGCAGCTCTGTTGAAGTCTGTGTTTGACTGGCAAGCCCACAAAAACGTCTCTTCTTCCTAAACCAACCCCGTGAGGGCTAAATACAGTGTTTGGGAGGTTTCCGAAGGCCAGGCAGGCATCTTAAGGGTCTGCATGACAGCGTTGAAGCGTTCACCATGTGTATTTTTGCTTTCAGTTTTGACAGGCCCTTCATTGCCATCTGTTGCTGGTTTCTGAGCAATGCGCACAAATGTGGCCATAACAAAGAAACAGGCGTGGTTGTTTGCACTCAATTTCACAAACATACAATCAGTCATAACATTTTCCAGACGGCGAGTCACACTGCTCTCTATCCTCACCGTTGACGTCACAAGAGCACCACAAATGTTCTTTTGTATTCAGTTCACAATAATTCATCCAAATCTAAGGACGTGCTCTTTGAAAAACAGACTTGTTTCATCCTGCAGACCTGGAGTGTTTTTATAAATTTCGGTACAAGCTGCTTTTTTAAAGAGTGTTTTGGTTTCCTAGGTGATGACCCATCTGCGGGTGATCGAGGAACGGATGAACCAGAGTCTGTCTCTGCTCTACAAGGTGCCATTCGTCACAGAGGGGATTGAGGAGGAGATCGGTGAGTGTGGGGGTCTGGGTCAGGTTGGAGGGCATGGCTGAGGGGTCACAGGATGGGGAAGGTGGGCGTATTTGGAGAATAATGGAAAGATTCAGGAAGATGCTCTTGAACGACAAGAAAACAGATCAGAATAGGTCATTTTTGATGGAATTTCTGGGTGTGGTTTTTTCGGTTCTGATATTAGTAATCAGTGTTTGAAATGCCACCTACATAAATGTATGTGCAGCTTATTTATATCATATTTAGATGATATAATATATAATTATGTATTCAGTTTTTGAAGAAAGTTGTAATCATCTGAATGCTCTCATTTGTTTAGTCTATTCATATAAAAACAATAGATTCATATATTTATATTATTGCTATAAATTACATCATTTGATAGATTTTTTGATACAGCTTTGCACAAAACAATAACGGACGTTTTTGGTCTTTAATGTATTGAATATATATATATATATTTATTTAAATATATTTTATTAGAAAGCAGTAAATCACAAAAAGACTAGCTGGGTTTTTACAGACTTGGGTCACAGTTTGTGAATCTGAATATGCAGCAATATGTTGTTCAGCAATCTGAAGCAATATGTTGTGATATGAGGTATTAGATATGGTTTTGAAAATGTGGTTTCGTGTACACATGACCGTAACAATTTAACATACCATCACTGTGATCTGATGCAGAACTGAATGATACGCTATTAGGACATTGCGTGTTTACACTTGTCAACATCAAATGTCTTCTGTATCTGGATATTTCTATGGATCTTTATGCAATATAGTCTAAAGTAGAAAAATGGCCCCAGTTCAAAGTTCTCAGTGGAGAGAGATTTCCCAAATTACTGAACAGGATTAAAATGATCTAAATGATGCCAATTGTTTTGTCCCAGAGCTAATAAAATTCCTCTGTTGTGTGAATGTCTTTTAATGGCATTTTCTGTCAATTTCTCTTCCAATTTATTTTCCAGTTTAGCATGCTGTGGACCGTGGCAGACTTGTGTATTAAAAGAACAGTTCGCCCAAAAATGAAAATTCTGTCATCATTTACTTACCCTCAAGTTGTTCCAAATCTGTATAAATGTATTTGTTCTGATAAACACAAAAGATATTTTGAAGAATGTAGGAAAGTAAACCGATCTGTTTTTTTTTCCTACTATGGTTTTCAATGGTGGCCAAGAACTGTTTGGTTACACGCATTCTTCAAATATCTTTCTCTGTGTTCATCAGAACAAATGTATACAGATTTGGGGCAAGGGGGAGTAAATGATGACAGTATTTTCATTTTTGTTAAACATGTCCCTTTAACTCAAATCCAACGGTATGAACTATTTTTGCTAAATAACAACCCGCGCGAAAGTGTCAGATTTAGTGTCGAACGTTTGTCTCTTTGCTTTAACTGCGGTCTGTCACAGAGGAATTACAAGAGATGGTAAAACCCTACCACACACCACCTGCTTTTAAAAGGACCTAAACTGCACACTCACGTCAAGCTAACCACACCAAGCGCCTAACCGCTACGTTCACTTAACATGGATAAAGATTTACAAACATTCATCTTCAATGTTCTGAACAGAAGAATACAAAACATGCCCTGTCTACGTCTTCGCCAGATGTTAAGATAATTACACACTTTTTATCTCGCAGCTTGAAAACTTTCATCACAATCAAAGTCATTTTAAGTGCTTATGCAGTTTGTGTTACTCTGTCTTTTTTGTTTTGAGTAGAAACAGTCAAGACATACGTTAAGATGGCACTAGCCTGTTTTTTTTTTCTCGTTTTCTTATTTTTGTTTTAGAAAAGGAGATTTGAAATTAACTGTGGTGTAGTATAGCGTGCAGTTTGACAGAACTGGGTCGAGACTCCGAATACCCACGAGTGTCTGTGGAGATGTTGTGTTTAAGACGGACTCTGTGCTGGGATTGTTTGAGTGTTTAGACGAGCAAGAATGAAAGAAAATACCAAAGACATAGAGAAACGCTGCAGTAATTGTTATTCTGGGCGTAGTCTAACGGGTTTAGAAGCTGGTTGCTTTCCTCTCTACCCTACTGCGATTTCTTGTTTTTACCGTCTTCTTCTCTCCGTTTCTTTTTCGATTTAGATGAAGTTCTCCAGTTAGTTTACCAGGATCAAAAGGCAGATATGGACCAGTTCCTGTCCTCCATTTCTGAGTCTCAGCCCGATGTCACCGTGTCCTCCGAGGAGAGCGTGGAGGTTCCTGCCTATGAAGGAAAGCCCTTCCGTCCCTTCCAAGTCAACTCGCTAGGCTCCCTGCCTGAACCCGAGGGTAAGTAAAAACAACATTAAACAATTTTTTTAAGGTTAAACTCACATTCGTGGTTGGCTCCTGTTTTAAAGGAACACTCCACTTTTTTTGGAAAAGGCTCATTCTCCAACTCCCCCAGAGTTAAAAAGTTGAGTTTTACCTTTTTGAAATCTATTCAGCAATCTCCGGGTCTGGCGATAGCACTTTTAGCATAGCTTAGCATAGATAATTGAATCCAATTAAACCAGTAGCATCGCGTTCAAAAATGACCTAAGAGTTTCAATATTTTTCCTATTTAAAGCTTGACTCTTCTGTACTTATATCGTGTGCCAAGACCGGCAGAAAATGAAAAGTTGCAATTTCTAGGACGATATGATTAGGAACTATACTCCCATTCTGGCGTAATAATCAAGAAAGTTTGCTGCCGTAACATGGCCGCAGTGATATCACGCTCCTTGTGCAAGCAGTTGGTCACGTTGGATATGACGACGAAAGTTAGCTGCGTGATATCACTGCGCCTGCTGCGGCCATGTTACAGCAGCAAACTTACTTGATTATTACGCCGGAATGGGAGTATAGTTCCTTATCATATCGGCCTAGAAAATCTCAGTCTTAGCACACAATATAAGTACAGAAGAGTCAAGTTTTAAATAGGAAAAATATTGAAACTCTTTGGTCATTTTTGAACGTGATGCTACTGGTCTAATTGGATTCAATGATCTATGCTAAGCTACGCTGAAAGTGCTATCGCCAGACCCGGAGATCGGCAGAATACATTCCAAAATGGTAAAACTCAATTTATTAACTCTGGGGGAGTTGGAGAATGAGCCTATTTCCAAAAAAAGTGGAGTGGAGTGTTCCTTTAAGAGCCGGTAAGTTCTCTGGCCCCATGAAGATGGTGGTAATGTCCTATAAAGCCCTAAAGTTGTCTCTGTGGTCCTGTTCATTTACTCATGCCGTCCTGCCCGGACCTGCCAAGCCTTGAAGGGAAGCACAAAATGTGCAAAATCAAAGCCCAAAATACTAAAAAGAGCGGTGTAATAAACACATTAAAGCCCGGGAGGGTTTTCGCAGTGATGTGCCAGTCCAGAAACACATCCTAATTTTGTATTCCCCGTTTTTATTTGTTTTTCTTTATCCCTGCGGGATTCTCTTCTCTGTCTGTAGACACAGCTTGTTATTCCTGACTTACTTCTCTTTTACTCACCTGGGTTTTTCTCTGTTTTTCTGTTTCAATATTTTCTTGTTTTGTCTTTTGCTCGTGCTCAATGCCTAGGCGATCTCTCTGAACCCCCTCGTGCCTTCAAGAAAGGTGGGTCTCTGCTGCTTAACCTCTATTTTCTGTTTTTTCCCCACTTCAGCCTCAGATCTTGTGTTTGCTCGTTGGTGTTTGTTTCATGCTTATAGGGCTGGGTAGCACAGATTTCCTAAATCACTTTATGTTCATTTTATGGGAATATTACACCCAGCCCTACACGCACACATCTTTTATCATCTATCCTCGCGCTGTTTTGTCCTCGCTTTCACACCCTCGTCCGTCTCTCCATTCCTGTCGGCCATCTTGTTTCTTTTCCTCGCTCTGTCACATCCCGCACCGTCTGTCGGGTACAGCTTTGCGTCATGAAAGTCCAGGCAGCTTGTTAAGCTTATTAGTTGTTTAGGTGGGCAGATGAGTCTCGTGTAACCCTTACGGAACAATAATATATTGGAATATACGGCAAAATATAATGCAATATATTACATAATACATTTCCATGTACTAAAAGTTGGTGCTAATATTTTTCAATCTACAGCAATGTATGCATTGACAATATATGCTATATATTGAACGTATATATTTAGAAACGAAGACAAAAATGAATCTAATATTCATCACATTTGATCTTTCATTGAGTATATATTGCACATAGATGTTCCCAATAGGAAGGTCAATATATTTTTACACATCCAGTACCATATTTTATCGCATGTACATCAATATATTATAAAGTATATTACTGATTATAAAATTACATATATTGTGACATACAAGTAAATATATTGTCATATATTTTTAAATATATGAAAAGCGGCAATTCCTTATCTATTATTCAATATATTGTAATATATTTACACAAGGGAATATTAGAAAATATACAGAATAATATATTATGTCATTTCATATATTTATTATTCATATATTAGGAAATATCTTTTCTTTCCGTAAGGGAAATGTGCAGTAAAGCGGTTCAGGCTTCCTCTCTAGCGTCTGGTGTCAGAAAGACAAATAACCTGCGAGCGGCGCTGCATTCAGACCCGGCTCCCTGTCGACAGCTCCTCAGGGTTCATTTGTCTACAAGCTTTCGTTAATTATTCGGCCTACTCTCATTTCTCTCCTGTTATCTTGCACTCCTCACGAGAGGAGCTTGTTGATTTTAGTCGTCTGTTGCAGGCGCTCTTTCTTTTTTTTTTACGTGACTGCCCTGTTTGAACATTATTAACCTGTTTACAGTTTAACCTTGTGATCCCAACCTTTATGAGTAAAAGTAAGAAGCTGTTGTTTAGTGCTTGGTTATTAGTGCTTACTAAGGCAAACACTACTGTTAAGGCCCGTTTATACCTAGAACGACAACTACACAGTCTCCCTGTGGTGAAAATCAAGTTTTTAGACGGTTTTAGGGTTGTCAAGCGATGAATCGTGATTAATCGCATCCAGAATAAAAGCTTGTGTTTACATAATATATGTCTGTGTACTGTGCATATTTATTTTGTATTTACAAAAACATACACATACATGCGTATATTTAAGAAAAATATAAAATTAATAAACATTCATATATAATTTAAATTATTGGTGCATATAAATAAATACATGTGAATATTTCCTAAATATGTATACATGTGTGTGTGTGTTAATAAATACAAAATTAAAGTGCACAGTCATATATTATGGAAACACATTTTTTTATCCTGGATGCAATTAATCGCGATGTTTATTTATATATTGTTTGTTTAAATGGTGTAGGGCTGTTAAACGATGAATCGCATCCAGAATAAAAGTTTGTTTACACAGAATATATGTCTGTCTGCCACGCATATTTATTTTGCATTTATAAACCGGAACATGTACACATACATTATTTATATTCATATTTATATATAATTGAAATGATATATAAATGTTTATTAACTATTATATTTGATATTTTTCTTAAAAATGTACATGTGTGTGTATGTTTCTAAAAAATGAAAACATGTTTTTATTTATATGCACCAATAATTTAAATTATATATGATCGTTTATTAATTGTATATTTTTCTTAAATATACACATGTATGTGTATGTTTTTGTAAATACAAAATAAATATGCACAATACACAAACATATTATGTAAACAAACTTTTATTCTGGGCGCGATTAATCACGATTAATCGTTTAACAGCCCTAGTTTTAATATGCTTTAAGACAAACCTTGTGCAAATTCATCTGCAAACACTATTGCTGAGTATTTGCCCCTCAAACTTAATGCTTTATCGTAATCTTGTTATTGTTTTATCGTTCATTAGCTGGAAAAGAATGATCTCCGTGATATTGTTCCTCTGTATCTGTCACCTTATAGTTGTGTTTTGAATGATATTCTCCTGAATTTACTGTGGAATGATTTTTAAACGTTTTTGGTGTGAACAGGTCTTTACCATTACTTTACTTGTAGCCAGGGTTATAGATTTAACACTAAATATTGTTCTTACCAGCTACAAAGATGTATGATAGCACCACTCATAGTTTCTTTAGACATATGAAACTCTGAATGTTTTTTTTTGTCATCTCATCTGTGTCATGTTTTATTATTTTATTGTATTGAAGTTGTCTGTATGTTCCAGTCAGTGTCTGTGCAGCTGGGGTTGTGTGTGTATGTTGTGTGCTTGTGTACTGTTGAAGCAGTGGATCGGTCGTGCATGTTTAAGCAATAAGCCTCTCTCTCCAGACCTCGTGACTGCTGCTGAACACAGTTAATCTTTCAGTGACGTTCACCTGCTGCCCTGACTGTTAAACAATGAGTGGGTGGAAGGTATTGTTCTGCTCTCGGCCAATCAGATTTCTCCACTGTGGGATTATTAAAACCTGGGTTCGTTTTATTCAGGTGTCTTTGGGAGTTGCTGGCATTTAGATAGGACATTTAATACAGTTGTGAAAATGAAGAAAGCCTTTAACCCAAAGGGGGTTTGACGGGTTTAAAGGGATAGAAATTCATCATTTTATAATTTCCTCATGTCATTCCAAACCCGTATGACTGACTTTCTTCCGTGGAACACAAAAGAAGATATTTTGAAGAATGTTGGTAGCTAAATAACATTGCACCCCATGGACTTCCATTGTATGGACCAAAACCACTGAGACATTTCTTGAAAATATCTTCTTTTGCTTGCAGAAGAAAGTGGAATATACAGGTTTTGACATATGATAAATTACGACTAAATTTCCGTTGTTGCGTAACCTAGCTCTTTAAAGTATTTTCATATCCTTTGTGCATTTATAACATGTGTGTACATATGACATATGCTGCAAAAATGACTCGCATCTAGAGGAAAATCTTAACACTTAAACCAGCATTACCTTACCTATGTTAACTGATAACAAGATTTTAGGTAATAAATATCAATAAAAAGAAAAAAAAATATTTGAGATGAACAAATTCCGAGTTCGTTTCAAAAACACAATATTTCCCACTACTCTAATACATAGTAAAAAGGACGCTCATTACATTTTACAGTATATATTACACTATACTATTTTGGTATGCCACACTTTTTCACAGTAAAATCATTTCTCAATAGATAAAGTCTCAATCTTCATTTGTTTTCTCCTTGAATATCCTGAAATCTCATTACAGAGGTAAAATGGGTTACAAACAGCAGTTCACGTTGACTTCAAATGGTTTGAATTGTTGACCATGTAGGTTGGTGTATTTATAGAACTGTTTTTGGTGGGGTGCTCACAGGATGTCCCAAAGCTCTTATTCTACCTGGAGTAAGAGCTTTTGACCGCAGTAGATCACAGCCAAGTTTACACTGAGCATGTCCGGGCTGATCCAAGAAATCTCAGAGTTTAAATTGTACATTTCTTACGTCGCACAGGGATGAGTCTTTAATGAGTTTCTGTGCTCTGTTGGCGTGCCGTTTAGCATCACAGACTAAAATGTCAAGGCAGAAAATTCTCGGCACAGGCTTATTGTGTAGATGGCAGCTTGATCACTGAAAAATAATGTGACATTTGAGTTTGATTGAAACCCGTGTTGCTCACTTGTGTCTGTTCCTCCGCAGGCTCTGGCATGAACGGTCTTGATGGTCTTATTGGAGCAGAGGAGAAGATCATCAACAGCAAGAGCAACATGAATGAGAAAGTGGTGAGACCACCGGCCGCCCCCCACACACACCACAATCACTTGTGTTTGCTCAGATGCTGACGCTGGCACTCATGACTGAAATAATCGACAGCAATTTCAGCTGAAAATATACAACTAACATCACCGCATACTACACTCAGAAAATAGCAACCTGCCAGTAATGTGTTTATTCTAAATAGAAAACAAATGTACAGTACCACGATTCTTTTGCTGCCTTCCGAGCACTGGTATTTTGTGGAAATGCAAATCTGGCTTAATCTAGTCTCATTCATATCCCAGCATTCATTGCATGCCACGTTCACATTCCGGTTTCCTCAAACCACACCTCACATGAGGTCCAGTGTGGTTTGCGGGCTGGATTCTCCTAATGCATGAGCTCGGTTTAAGAATGCGTGCCGTAGACTCTGCTCGTGTTGTTTGTATTTCAGCATGTCAGTCTATGTAATATCACACAGGAGCTATCAGAAATGTGCTTGTATTAAATATCTCTCGCATCTATAGTAAATGACATCAAATGTTCTCCTGAGAGATCCTGACTATCAGGATGATGATGTTTTTAAATACACCTTTAGGGGGTTTTGTATTTGGATGCCAATATAAAGAATAAACTAGATGAAGGTCAAACATTTTGATCAACAGCTGTTTTTTCATGCAGTAAATGAAGCCAATTGTGTTATTCAATGCAAGCACTATATTAGTGATTTGATTCCTTTTGGGATTTGCTCACAGCGTTGCTAAACAGCCGTGTAAAGAATTAAGAGACCATTTCAAACGTTCATTTCAAGTCAGCATTTCTATATCATGTATCGTGGTCAATCCAGTTCAGTGTCTGTTGGATTTCAACAAAATCAAACCTCAGGGGTGACATGAAGTCATCCAACAGCAATGTGAGAGACCGACAGCAGGACAAGACGCATTAAAACTGTGATGATAATCCAGGTTATCACTAAAGAATATTATTTTGAAACTTTTCCTAAAAACATAAACAAATTTTACTGCTGTCGTGCTTAAAAGTGAATATGAACTTGTTTTCTTTGCGTTATCTGAGGTCTGAAAAAAATACAGAGCATCTTTTCTGTTATTTTCACCTGTTTATCCAGTTTTCATTGTCAGCAATTTAATGCAAATAGATTTTAATTTGAAATTTGGGAGAAATAATGTAAGCAGTTCACAGAATTAAACAAAAATGATAATTTTACCTAAATAAATGCCTATAAATAGTACAGAGAAACGGTCCTTAAAATGGTCTCTTAATTCTTTTTGTGGCTGTATCTGCTGCTATAAACCACAAAATGCTTTTATCACACGCACACACAGTCACTGTTCAGTAGAAGAGAAGTAATTGAGACTGCCCTGTCTGTCTTGACAGGTAATTGATGAAACTCTGGATGTAAAGGAAGTGATTTTGAATGAAGTTGATTCTCAGGTAAGTACAGCGCCCTCTTGTGGCAAACACGTGGTGTTTTCAACTATTGCAGTCTCTGTCCAGTTCTGTTATATCTGTTAGCAAATGATCGTGTTACATAATGTTTTACCGTTTATCAACAACTTTTCACAGCACGTGTGCATGTGTTTAATGCGAGCGCATGAGCATGTTTGATGGATACTGTTCATCCTTCATTATCATCATCACCAAGCTCCACACAAATGAAAATTGAGCACTAAACATCTGTGTGTTAAAATGGCCGGTCAGCGCTCTCCCGTAGTCCATTTAGTACTTGGCAAAGCGGATCATTCAACTTAAAGGGACAGCTCACCCAAAAATGAAAATCCGTCATTTATTCACCCTCATGTCATTCCAAACCTGTATGACTTTCTTTCTTCGGCAGAGCACAAAAGAAGATATTTTGAAGAATGTCGGTAACCAAACAACACTGAACCCCATTGACTTCCATTTTATGGATACAAGACCACTGAGACATTTCTCAAAAAATCTTCTTTTGCAATCCGAAGAAGAAAGCGTCATATAGAGGTTTTGAAGAACATGAGGGTGAACTTTTTTGGGGTGAACTAAGAGGCTTAAAAGGATAGTTCACCCAAAAATTTTAATTCAGACTTAAACAACTGGAAAAACACGAAAAAATGAACCTCTGTCTGTTCATGCTTCTTTCAGGATCTTACATGTTTGTTTATTCAAGTACTTAAAAGGATTCTTTGTGTGTATTGTGTAAAATATCAGAACGTCTGAGAATATACCAGAAGTCTCTCGCCATCGCTTTTATCTTTGTCTTTTGTCTCTGCCAGTGGCTGATTCACTGGTTTCCTTTTCTTACCAATTACGGCACATTACGAAGCCATGGCAACCCTATTGTTGCCTCACTGTACAAAAGTTATAGTATCAGTCCTCCGCTTTGGCAGTACTGGCATCATGAAAAGCTCTGTGAGATCTGTCTGTTATTCATGTTTGGAGTAGATGTTTGTGCTTGGGAGTGTAAATATGCTTGTGTTGATTATTCCCTCGCAGTTCAGCCGCGGATCAGAGCAGGAGATGTACCGCCCCCTGGTGGATGACTTCAGCTTCGGAAGCAGCGCTCTGATTGGCTTGCTGGTGATTGCGGTGGCCATAGCGACAGTGATTGTGATCGGCCTCGTGCTACTGAGGAAGAGGCCGTATGGCACCATCAGTCACGGCATTGTGGAGGTGAGGCAACGGTCACACCGTTTGATCATTCACTCGTATTGTTTTCAGTTTGGCCTTGAAGATGACTGCGAGAGGACAAGTCTCTGTTAATCTCTGCGAAGGATGGTATGACACTTTTGTTGTGGACAAGGAGGTTTAAAGAAAAGGGTTTAGAACTCGCATGAATCACAAGATGGATACTGATGACTGCAGCTTAATACAGGTGTCACTTAAATCTGCATGTGGTGTTGGAGAAGTTACCTGCCGGGAAATGTACTTCTTTTTATAGGCAAAGAAAACGTATATGTGAACAAAACAAAGTATGTAGGACAGTTGGCACCAAAAATATCTGGACAAATTAGACACACTTAATGTAAAATGTCATCTGCAAAAACTTGTCCCTAGACTTATGGACTTGGTACGAGGGATGGGTGTCATTAAGGTTTTATCGATATCGATACTGCTTATCGATACCGGTACTTATCAATACTGTTATCGATACTACGCTCTATAATTTTATGCAAAAACACATGATGTGAAAAGATGTTAAGCATTTTAAGTTTCTTTAATACAGCTGAGCTTTAGAACTGCAGTTTACAAATGCTTTCGAGCAAACCGAAAATGCCACATAACAAAACGTTTGTGTTCCTTAGCATACCACTTACAGCACTTAGCATGTGCATAGGAGCACATCATACTGTAATTCAACATATTTACTTTACATATCTATGGTTATTTGGCTGGTAGACCGTATTTCTTTTTTCCTTTCTGGTTTTAGGTCTACATACATTTAAGTACTATTTTTCTAAGCAAGAATTTTTTTTTTAATACATGTATTACTTTTATAATTTTACTTGCACATTTACTTCAATTTACTAAAGTAAAATATACTCCGTGGCCGAAATATTAAAAACAATCATATAACTTGTTCTCAAATAAAGGACCTTTGTTTTGACTTGTTGCCGAAAAGGGTGTTTGACGGAAGCTTCCTCATTGTGAAACACACAGATAAAACAGAGCAAGTATCGATAACAGTATCGTTTGTCATGAAGCTCATCGATACTCTGGTATCGACCCAATTATGTACCGATCCAAATAAGTACCGGTTCTCAGTACCCTTCACTACTTGGTACGATAAATTATTATTATTAACTTATTTTGGATTTTTGCAACTTGTAACCAATTGATCTCAAAGTGATTTTGCTGGATGTATGAAATCAAATTGACATATGTTACACATAGGAGAAACCATTGAAACATCATCGCAATGCTGATTTCAAATAATTCCAGTAACACAAAAAATGATATAGATAATTGTGTTCTCGACCTTGCACAAAGAATAATGTTCACTTAGAAATGAATTGTTTTTGTATTTTATCGCATTTTCTGATGAAAATCTCATTACCGTAACACTTCCCTGTTGAATGCATGATATGTTGTATTTTAAACAGAACAAAATTGAAATATGCCAAAAAATTGTATGTTCTACTCTAGCCTAGATTGTATAATAAAAAACCCTCTAACGGTATTGACATTTTCAGAGGGTTACGGTAATGACATTTTTATGGTCTTGTTTTAAAAACGTGTTTAATTGGTAGCAAAACCTTTGAAATAATTTATTTTAAACATGCGAGACCTTGTTTTTGTCAGAATACACCATTGAGATGACAACATGTTTCGGTATCACGAAATCAGTCATTGTTAGTTCAAGAGCAACTCTACCTTTTATGCGCTGTTAATGCATCTTTTTACACATACGGACTTAAATTCTTTTTTTGTGGTTGACCAGGTTGACCCCATGCTGACTCCAGAAGATCGTCACTTGAGCAAGATGCAGAACCACGGCTATGAGAACCCCACCTACAAATACCTGGAGCAGATGCAGATTTAGCTTTCAGGGCTTCTGTGGAGCTGGAGAGGGGTGAAAATACTACTGACCAATAATCAAACTGCTCTCTTCAAATCATTTCATGCATTTGAAATGCATATTCTGGTTCATTAATGAAAACAATAAAAAACAATGGTTCAAAAACGCTACTACTTCTAATAATGCTACTGTTGTACCACAGAGCCGTTGTGAGACATTTTATCTTTATGTAAGATGTTTTATGTAAGGAAAATTAGCCTGGAATTGATGTTACACACGTTCAATTGGAACACATTATCCTTTTATTTCACACGTTCTTTTTTAAGTTAACTTCAAATCAGATCGGTAGAGGTACAGCAAAGCCAAAACAATCGATTGAAAGACACAGCAGTTTTATCTACACTGTCGCTGGCCGTCGAATATACTTTCTTCCGGATAGATTGCTTGTTTATGAAGGCTATTTGTAACGACTTTAAATGTATAGTAAATCAGTAAATATGAAAAGGAAATCATTTACTTCGTAATTGCGATACACATGATATACGTACATAGAGAAATAGATGATCAAGTTATTCATAGTCATTTTTTCCCCTGCAGAGCTTAAATCTTAGCTGGGTTACAGGTTTAAACTTTGAGATTAAAGGACCGATACTTCCTGTCCGAACATTTGAAACCATCACCTGTGTAGGATGTGATGAATGATTCAATCCGAACGGCTTGACAATCTGCCAGATCTGTCGGCTGCCCATTCGTTTTTAGAAAGAAGATTTGGTTTTATCTTTTGGTCACGGTGTCATACTTGGACCAAGAAAACAGTCGGCCCCTGCAGATGGTCATTGCTGTTTGGTTTGACGTTACGGGCCTCCAGCCTCCCTTATCACACTAAAAACATCTCTTACTCTAATCTGCTCTATGAATGTTATTTTTCCTGCCGTTACGTCCGCACACACTGACACTCCCTTTTTATAAGAGTAAATCTGACCTTATAAAGTGTTTGCATTCAGCTTTGGCTCGGTTTATCACATAATTATACATTTCCATGTCATGGCTGCATAATGAGAAGTGTCATGGGGAGGTGTGGCAATACTTTGCACACTTTAGTCAAATCAAAGAGAGCATAGATGCACGAAAGAAAACTTCTGTAATTATAATACTATGGTATGTATAGTTTATCGTACAAGTCCCACAAGGACGGACCCTTGCAAATTGTGATGAAGGCAAAAACGTACACTAAATAATAGCTAGCTGGGGGCCAAAGCAAACGTTGTGCATGTTCACTAATACGAAGAAAAAATGTTCAATCAGTTTTTTTCTTTCTTTCCCCTTTCTTAACAATGTCTGTATAGTTGATGTTGCAATCATTGGCTTTTATCAAGGACAACCTGTGGTGTGCATTGTTCTTATATGAGATGTTATGAATATATATTTTTAAGTTCGTTCTCTTTTTTTTCTATTTTCCCCTCTTCCTGTGACAGTATTTCTGTATGTGACTTTCACTATGCACCTAAATGGCTCCAGTTTTGGACCTTGTCATTGCCTGCTTGATTATGGAAAAGGTTGTACGAGGGGGAAATTATATAAGATTCGCATATTAGAAGTGAAATATCTGAATCCAATGGAAAAATGGCTTTATGGTTACAAGTGGGAAACACATCAATAAATTCACTACTTCCATGAATGTGTCACTTTGTCGTTTTTAGTTTGCTTTGTTTTTTAATATCAACACCTTTATGCATGAATTACATCAACATCAGTTAGGATTTGTTTCTTGTGTCTTTTTATTGCACTCTTAGGGCATGAAAAAAAAACATGATTTATAACAAATATATGACGGATGAATAGTGCATTTCTATCTTGGATATATATAGACAGGTGATAACACAATTAAAGTCACCATGAAATCAAACAGGAACATTTTAAACAGAGTTGCAGTGAATATTAGAAATAATTTATCCGTGTACGTTATTAAAAAAAAAAAAAAAATTGCACTTGTCATCTTTAATCAAAAACAGTGAGCTCCTCCCCCTCTCAACAATAACTCTTCACCTCATGACGTCAGCAACAAGAAAGAGGTAGGACTATACTGACTGTCCAATGGCCAGGCATTTGTAGCTCTCACCTCCAGGCCCAACTTACAACAAACCAATCACAGGGGAAGGGCAAAATAAAGCCCCGCCCTACATTTTTTCAAATTTCAGAAGCCGTTTTACTCGGATGTACGTCATGAAACGGACATGATACAACTTCCGTCTCATGGTGACTTTAAACAAACATTTTTGAAAGGTGTGTCGCTTTAGTTTTTACTGTTTCTTTAATCATTTTAACATGGTGAACACGAAAATCACAGTAAAGTTCATTTAAATGAAAATCATTTTAAAAACATGTGAACATTTGTACAGTTTTTGTTTATTTGCAATATACTGATATAAGCTCAAAATTGACTTGAGCTAAATATACACTTAAAAAATGTATGCTAGCTGAAAATAAAAATTACCACAATAAGTTGCACCACTGAATTGTACATGAACTTTTAAAAGATTGTGCGAAACTGAATATTGAAGTGATTAAATGACACGTGTTCTAACGACACAAAATATATAATTTTGTTATTTTATATTGACATTATTTTGGGGGAATTTAAAGGAATGATTTCTGTTATAAGACGAATGTATGTATTTAAATAAAACTAGACTGTGGCTTGTTGCCACACTTTTAGCTCCAGTGTATTTGCATGGACACGCATCTTATTTTCCTACAGTAAGCAGAATTACACCATTAATAATTAATCCTGCCATAAAACGGCTTAAAACTTTTAAAAGTTGAACCTATACATAATATTACAAAAATGTAATGTATAGGAATATGATTTTGGAATACAAATGTTAAACTGTATTAATGTAAAAATATCTGACAACTTGCCCGACTTGACATTATATAAAAAGGTTCCAAGAGACGTTGATTCGTGATCTTTATAAAATCTCATTGGTCGGTCTGTCACGTCATTTTTTCATTGGACGGCCTTGCGAGTTTCTTTTTTTCCATTGGTTCGGACAAATGGCGGAAAATTCTTATTGGTACTGACAGGGCTGCGTTACCACTTTGAAACCACAAAACAAAAACATCTAAAAATAAAAATCAATATATAGGCATCAGATTCAATTTAAACAACACGGACGTAATCCGGCACGACACCTATGCTTCTACAGCCTCACAACTATTAAAAACATATGATAATGCGCAAACCGTCGCCCCGGGCCTCGCGTCTGTTGCTAGGCAGATTATGATAATATATGCAAGGCAGCCATCTCTGCAGCTACCATTCTGAGGGAAGACCCATTTCAACCTTTTCCAAAAAATGCTTAAAACTCTCGGGAAATCCACATCAGAACCTTAAGCGCGGATTCAGGATCGTCTCTCAGTAAGTGTCCCGCAAAATTCAAAGCCCAGTTTCCGTTAGAGGCTCGATTAGAGCGCAGATATATTTTGTCGAGTGTCTTCGCCGTGCTTTGTTGCTGTCTTAGTCCCACCCAAAATGGAGCCGTGTCGTGTCTTCCTATTCTGCTGCAGACACACGCACAGAACGCGCCGGCCGGGCTCAACTATGAGCGGGGAGCGGAGAGCTTCTGTCCTGCATTTATACACCTCAGTGTATCTATTATACTTAATTAAAACGGCATTCATGGGCCCTAGCCGGTCATACAGGGTATCTGCTCTGTCTCGTTAACGTTAATGGCCTTCCGTGTGGGTTAATGTCTTAGAATACCGGTGTGAAAGTGTTTCAGAGCCGCTGCAGGTTGTGTGGTATGGTCCGACTGGAACACCCAACCTGCGGGCTTAAAGCAGGGGGGAGAGACTGGATAATGTCCTTAGCGCTTCAGTCGTGACTACAGCGGTTGTATCGTGTTATTTCATCCCGGGGGTGGAAGAGGGCCGAGGTTACACGCATTTGCGTCTGTGTTTTCTCCCCACGCGGCTGTTGGAGATTTTCTCTCCGGCCGCGCGCTTCTTCTACCCCCGCGGAGCGATTAGACTGACCGCTCCCCCGTAGCACGCGCCTTTTATTTGGGTGAAACTGCGTGCTTTCAATAAATCGCATAAAACGCCGTGCACAAATCACACGACATGTGTCACTACTGTGTCTTGATCTCTCCGGTACAACGAGCAACGTTATATAATGCGCCGGAGACGATGCAATACACCGCTCTTATTTCATTTTTTAACGCCAAACCTTTCCTACCGCGTTATGATTCATGACACTTTTAGGGAGATGTGTATCGCGGTATTTTCGAAATGACAAATGTGTGCCACTTAAATACCATGGTACAGGAATATGGTAATTATTCAGCAACGTGCATAGTGTTGGAAATGAGCATTTCGTCTCATCACTGTACTGTAAATGTTTTGAACTGATTTATTAAGAGTAATAAACAAAGATGAGGCCATTTTAAAAATAAATGGAAATGTGTGTGAATATCTACTGTCTTTTCTCCTTTTGTGTGTGGTTTCTGTAATTCAGATGATTACAAACTATACAGTATTGTGTCTATACAGTAACTATACAGTGATCACAAAAGTCACCTAGGTTATGGGTTAGAAAGTGTCCATAAACTGTTTTTAATCAGAATATAACTAGCCTTACTTTTCAGATATTGTATAATATGGCAGTACCAGTTTACTTTAAATGTAGTGCCGTGCTACAATGTTGTTGTTCTGAGATTATTTAAATGAACACTGGTTCATGTCTACAGGTCTGCTGGTGGTTGATGACAGGTGGATAGGAGAAGGAGGTGTTTGGAGTCACCTCAGGCCATTGCCATGGACGCGAAAGAGGAGACATCACCTGTGTGGAGTACAGATGCAAACAATGACACTGGCAACCCAACTCAGGTATAACCAAACCAGGCTCTTTAACGTCACATGCTATGTATAAAGTTACTTTAATTTGACAGAGATTGACTCCACAAAGGATGTTCATCTTTATTTTATGTTTATTGCACTTTGACAAGTTGTTATTTCTAAATCCATCTTTAAAGCTACACATTAGAACTATCGCTCACTGCTCCCCTATCTGGTTGATAAGCGCAATTGTCTGTGACCAGTGTTGTAAATAATGTTGCTGTATAAGCTTCCCAGTGGGCACCGCAATACAGGTGAATTTGTTTACTAAACTGATGAAACCGGTGAATGCAGAAGCGATGTTTGAAAACCATGTCACTCTGCAGGCAGGGTAGGGGTTGGGCGGTAGTAGAATTTGTCCGGCTTTCCTGTAGCTCAGTGGTAAGAGCATGGTGTTAACAACGCCAAAGTTGTGGGTTCGATCCGAGGGGATTGCACATACTTAGAAACAAAAATGTATAGTATAATGAAATGTAAGTCGCTTTGGATAAAAGCAAATACATGCAAGTGTTAGAGTTGTTCTACCACCAAAACATTTTTGGAGACATTTTTTTAAGGTCGAAAAACTGCAAAGTGTGGTAGTCTTCCAACAATAATAGTCTTCCATTCTTCTCTGTTAAGGGTTATTCGCTAGTTGCGCAAGATTGTGCCGGTGAGCTTTTGGGATGCCAGAGTCGGCAGACTGGTCGTAAACACTGTATGGGAAAAGGAGGATTTTGGGCTGGCAAATATGGGCATTTTTTAGATTCAAAAGTAGATAGATATTGATACATGAGCGAAATGACAGATCCTCTTTATATTGCTAAGCCAAGACTACTCAATAGTGTTATACGACTGGAAATTAGTTTGCCGAACCTGGCATTGCAAAAGCTCACCGGCGCCATCTTGTGCAAACAGCCCATTGGTAATGATCTTGTAGGCTTTAGAGCCAGACATACAGTATCATTTTACATTATGATATTGAAAATGAAAAAGTACATATGAAGAGTTTGGTTCCAAAATGAGATTGGACATTCAAGAATATTCAAGAATCATGGTTTTATTGTGTTTTACTGTGTTAGTTAGCTGTATGTTTTAGTTATTATGGCTTAAATCAAAACAAACCAACTACAATTTGATTATTATCAATTGGAATGCGCAATAAAAAAACATGATTTTTGAACATTTTTAAGTTAGCTCATTTTGGAACCAAACTCTTCATATTTATGATTATTTATTATAACTAAACATCATTATAATAGTTTTTAATACTGGTCTAAATAAACAAATTAAATAGATTTAGTAAAAAAACAATGAGAATAAAGAATCACAAATGAGAATAACAGGGAATTAACATTTTTGGGGGGGATTAATTGTAACCTGGGTAGGTTATATGTGAGATTGACGTATGTCACGGATGTCTAGGTGCATTTTGAGGCTGGTACGGTGGCTCAGATCGTGTACAGCGGGGATCAGTCTGACCGGGGACAGCAGCAGGTCGTATACACTGCTGACGGAAGCTCCTACACATCCGTCGACTCGGCCGAACACACGCTGGTGTACATACATCCTGCTGATGGAACTCAGGTGCGTTACACCAGCCAATGAAGATGACGTGGACTTGCTGATTTTTATCATGATTGGATGGATGACAAGCTATGGAAATAATTTCATAAACATACTGTCATGTTTCTAGCTAAGGCTTTTCATCTGTCTGTCTGTTTAGGCTGTGTTTACAGATCAGCCGCAGGTGGCATACATTCAGCAAGATGGCACAACCCAGCAGGTGGTGTGACATTCATGTGTCAAAATTTAATGAGATCTCCTATAAGAATGACTTGCAGTTGTAAATACTAAAAATGGTTGTTACCTGTTTCACAAGGTGACCGTGTTGCTACCGAGCGGTCAGAACATGAATACTGCCAATCTGCACGTATTGAGTAACGTAGCTGATGGCCCACAAGCGATCTTGGAACCCGTGACACAGGTACAACTGCATCCCATAATGCACCTGCTCAATGTTTTCATGGCATGAAAAGCATGCCTTTATTACGAAACCGTAAAGTATCAACTGTTTTTGTTTTTAACAGAGCCAACTTGCTGTGACTCACGCGGCTCTTCCCGGCTTAGCAGAGGCTTCGTCCAGTCCTCTGGGGGCCACAGACTCCACTGTGGATTCAGAAGATGAGGAAGATGACAACGACAGTGAAGATTCTGAAATGGACGATTGGGAACCCAGCACGCTTCAGCCATTCACCCCACAGAACCTCTGTGAGTTAATCCGATTCAATTCATTTCCCAAGTTCAAGTGTCACAGCTGCCGTTTGATTGCATTGTATGGCACATTGGTATTTTTTCCATTCACAGGGTGTGAGGACTGCAATAACGCTAATCCAGGCATGTGTTTGAAACACGGCCCTCTCCATCCCATTCTCAGCCGACCCGTGATGTCCAAGGCCAGAGCCAGTCTTCCTCTCATCCTGTATATCGACCGCTTCCTGGGCGGAGTCTTTACCAAGAGGCGGATCCCTAAACGTACACAGTTCGGTCCAGTAGAGGGGCCGCTGGTGCGACAGAGCCAGCTACAGGACACACACATACATCTTAAAGTATGACAAACCTGGAAACTTCATCATTTACCCCGATTAATGTTCAGGTATACCATTTGGATCTTTGTGTGGATGTAGGACATAACAGCCTCATCGTTTCCTCTGTTCAGCTGTACATGTTAAACCCTGAAAAAGAGGGAGAGAGAACCGAGGACCTCTGGTTCGACCTGACCAATGAGGAGCAGTGTAACTGGATGATGTTTGTCCGTCCTGCCCAGAACCATCTGGAGCAGAACCTGGTGGCCTATCAGTACGGCTCTGAGATATTTTACACCAGCATTAAGAACATTCAACCCAAACAGGAGCTTAAGGTGGGCAGAATAAAAACAATTCTGATTTACAGCTTTCCTTACGACTGACAATGTGCAATATATGGCTTATGTGTTTAAATGTTTAATGTTTAAAGGGGTGAATATTTTTTAATCACTTAATTTTTTCCCTACAGCTATTGTTACCAAGTTTATTTTTTAAATTGTTAATGAAAGTAACATGCAGCATAAAAGTAGTTTAAAAGTATTACGCTTGTTTTCCACACTGTTTTATATTTAGTCATTTAGCAGATGCTTTTATCCAAAGCGACTTACAGAGAGTTCAGGGAGCCATAAGCGATATGTCATACAGGAGGCTAGACCAATACCTGTTGAGAGAAAGCGAGAGGGTTAGTGTTTTTTAACAAAATAAACACCCATATAATCATTTTGTAAAAATGTATATACTAGCTTATTAATTATTCTTGGCTTAATCGTTTTTATATATATATTATATTGAATCTTAGATAAATATTTTGTGTATATTACCCAGCCTTTACAACTATAATCCTATAGCACACTATGTAGATATACAGCTGCGGAAAATATAAATGTTCCTATTTTTAACTTTTTTTAAAAGTGAATTACTTCTTTTTAAATGTTTCTAAATTTACTATTATAGCTATGTGTTTAGGTAAAATTATCATTTTTGTTTCATTTTGTGAACTACTCACAATATTTCTCCCAAATCTGAAATAAAAAATTCTTTGCAGCAAATGAAAACTGGAAAAACAGGTGAAAATAACAGAAAATATGTTTATAGTATTTGAGGTCTGAAAAAATACAAAGAAAACATCTTCAGATTCACTTTTAAGCAATACAATTGTAATATTTGTAAATGTGTTTAGAAAAAGTTCCAAAATTATTCATTTTTATGTGATAGGCCGGGATTTCTATCAGTGTCTTGTCATGCTGTCATTCTGTCACATTGCTGTTTGATGACTTTATGTCTGGACTGGAATGACCACGATACACCTAGAAATGCTGATGAAATGAACGTTTGGAATAGTCTCTTAACTTTTTCTGCGGCTGTATGTGTTTCTTTTAAGCTTGTGTTTCCACACTAAACAGTTATTCTCTCAACTGACCAAAAATGTAATCTTGTACTCTAGGTGTGGTACGCCGCATCATACGCTGAGTTTGTCAATCAGAAGGTTCATGATGTCACGGAAGAGGAGAGGAAAGGTGAATTGTGTTTGCCGTCTCTTTTGAAATCAACTTCATTTGGATTTCCTTACATAGCTCTGAACCACAAAATTATTTTAATGTGTTTCTGGCTTAACTCCTTTCCGTCTCAGTTTTACGAGAGCAGGAGAAGAACTGGCCGTGTTATGAGTGCAACAGACGGTTCATGAGCTCCGAGCAGCTTCAGCAGCACTTAAACATGCACGATGACAAGCTGGACCTCGTCCAAAGGTCCTAACACATGATGATAACTCAGAGATTTAGTAACGTTCATAATGGTATACCAGAAAAGTTATAAATGTTTGAAATATTCTTTGCTTCCAGGCCAAAGGGGCGTGGCCGTGGGCGGGGCAGGAAACGTTTTGGTGCTGCAAGGCGGCCAGGACGGCGCACAAAATTCATCTGCTCACAGACTCCTGTTGAAAGTGTTGACAAGACACAGGTACACCACACACTGTCATTAAATAAACCCAAACCTCCATTTTACCATCTCTCACGCAAACATACTTTGAGGTTTTTGTTTCTTTTTTGAAAGAAACCAATCTATAAAACCTGACATCATGCTAAACAGATTTACTTTAACTCATACGTGCTGTAGGAGCTGTTAGCGTCTGTAGATAGACTTCCATATGAGGAGAGAACGGATGGAGCTCTTAATGGCCTGAAGGTGATGGAGATGACGACTGACCCAGTGGAGGCGGAGATAGGGGAGGGGCTTGATACCCTGGCTACCCACACAGAGTCTTTACAAGACGAGGGGGATTCGGGCACCATGCCTCCACCCTTGGAAGTCCCAGAATCTGTGAAGGACGACCTGCCTCAAACGGTTTCCGCGGATCCCCACCTGACTCCACAGGACATGAGGCGAGCGAGGAGAATTAGGGTAAAGTTACCAAATACCATCTCCAAGCCCCATATCTCTGCAATGTAGAGTGTTTAGCAGAGTTTAACAGTAGCTTGTCGGGGTGTGTGTGTGTTTCTCTTTTGTTGCGTGCTGCACGTTAAGGTGGACTTGCAGGTAGGTCTAATGCGGGTCGGAGGGGAGTCAGAGGAAACTTACTTGTTTTGTTAATACACTGAAAGCCGATGACTCCCTGCATCCCCATTACATCTGTCTGTACCAGTTCACACCTGTCTACCCTGAGCGCCATCATCCAAAAGGGTTAAAGAAATGAAAAATAAAAACTCCGTCACCATTTATTCACTCTCATGTTGTCCCAGACGTATGACTTTCTTCTGTGAAAGAACTTTGTGTCTTTATTCAATGAAAATCTCAAATGGATAAAAGTTTATAGTTAAACTGTGTGTACAAGAGCTACAAAAAATACTTAATATAATATAAAACACTTTGTGCTCCATAGAAGAAAGGTCAAAAACTCTTGCGCAAGCAACAATTCTAGCATGCAAACACATTTTGGATTTTTTTGTGACGTAAAGACCCAAACAAGCGCATTGTGTCACCTGCCTCTGCTCGGAATGCCCACCCAGTCATCATGTGTTGTAAACGTGTCCATTCCTCCATGCTCTCTCTTCCCTTACCCAGAATGCCGCTCTCCAGCATCTTTTTATTCGTAAGTCCTTTCGACCCTTTAAATGCCTCCAGTGCGGGAAGGCGTTCCGGGACAAAGACAAGCTGGATCAGCACATGCGGTATCACGGGCGGGACGGCTGCCGCCACGTGTGCCACCAGTGCGGAAAAGGCTTCCTGTCCAGCGACGCTTTAGAGGATCACTTACAGCTACACTCCGATCAGCGCACATACTCATGTCTGTTCTGCACGGAGTCCTACGACAGACTGGACCTGCTCAAGGTGCACGTGGGAGTTCACCTGGTCGACGGCTGCTTTTCCTGCCCCTCCTGCAAGAAAACCTTTACGGACTTCATACAGGTGCTGCTAAGAAATGTAACCAAACAAGTCCTCCTCTCATTCTCAGTTTTGCTGATGTATGATTGGTCAATCTGTGCTGTGCAGGTTAAGAAACACGTGAGGAGTTTTCACTCTGAGAAGATCTTCCAGTGTACAGAGTGTGATAAGGCTTTCTGTAGACCTGATAAACTGCGACTGCACATGCTCCGCCACTCCGACCGGAAAGACTTCCTCTGCTCCACCTGTGGCAAACAGTTCAAGGTGCTTCACATCATCCCAAACGCGAAGTGTCCTCTTTTACAGTAGAGAAATGCAAACCTTATTTAATGTGTTTCCTTTTTTGTCGACCAGAGAAAGGATAAACTACGGGAGCACATGCAGAGGATGCATAACCCGGAGCGCGAGGCCAAGAAGGCGGATCGGAACCACCGCACCAAAGCTCTGAAACAGAAGGAACCCACCACTGACTTCGAGAGCTTCATGTTCAAGTGCAGACTCTGCATGATGGGCTTCAGGAGGAGGGGGATGCTGGTATTGACCTTTGGCCTCAATTTGTCCATCATTTCCTGTTAAACCTGTTTCATACATGATTTGGTGACATCATAAGCCCCTTGTAGCCTCTGCGGAAGTGAAAGAATGTAATTTTGTGCTTGTAGGTGAATCACCTGTCTAAACGACATCCTGAGATGCGAATTGAGGAGGTGCCTGAGCTGACCCTGCCCATCATTAAACCCAACAGAGATTACTTCTGCCAGTACTGTGATAAGGTAATATGGTAATTTTGTCTATTTAAATGGATAGTTCACCCAAAAATGTATAGAATATGTCATCGTTTACTCAACCTCAAGTTGTTCCAAACCTGTATACATGTCCTTGTTCTATTGAACACATGAAAGATATATGGAAGAATGTTAGCAACTGAGATTTCTGGGGCACCACTGGGGCAGTCAAAGGCCCCAGAACTGTTTGTTTCTCTAAATTCTTATATACAAAAAAAAACATTTGTGTTTAGCAGAATAAAAAATACAATAGACTAATTATTTCTACAATGGTAGTCAATGCTGCCCCAGAAATCTCAGATGAGGGTAAATAATTCATGACGGTTCATACTACAAACCCGTCTACATACAGTAAACATGCATCCACTCACATCATTGACCTGTTCAGGTGTATAAAAGTGCCAGTAAGAGGAAGGCTCACATTCTAAAGAACCACCCGGGGGCAGAGTTGCCCCCCAGTATCCGTAAGCTGCGTCCTGCCGGGCCTGGAGAGCCCGACCCCATGCTGAGCACACACACCCAGCTGACGGGCACCATCGCCACCGCACCCGTGTGCTGCCCACACTGTGCCAAACAATACAGCAGCAAGGTAGAGTCATCACTGAGACCAGCACACGTACAGAGCTGATATATTATGTGTTGTGGTTAAAAAGGAAAATTTGTCACTTATCTGTATGTTTATCCTCAGACAAAGATGGTCCAGCACATTCGTAAGAAACATCCAGAATATCCGTATAACAGCAGCAGCAGCATCCAAGCGCCTCTGGCTGCTTCAGTCATCAGCAGCACACCAGCAGACGGGAGCACTGCAGAGGCCGTTGTGGTAATGAATCATACACACGCATCATAACAAATGGGTTTTAGGTGCTGTGTGTAATTTTGTGGAGGATCTATTGACAGAAATGCAATATAATATACATAACTATGTGTTCAGAGGTGTATGAAGACCTTACATAATGAAGCATTATGTTTTTATTACCTTAGAATGAGCTATTTCTATCTACTTACTACATACATGTTTGTCAGTTGACCTAAACGGACAAACTGCTCTACTGAATGCATTTCGCAAATACGTCATCTCATTCAGCAAAGAAGCGAAAATGTGACGTCATCTTAGTTCTGTGTCAGCCACCGTAGTGCTTCGAAAGGGAGGGATGGAGTGAGCCGTTGGTTGCAATTCGCAACCTCACCACTAGATGCAGCTAAAATGAAGACACTATAGACCTTTAAATAGAATACTGTAATAGCACATTTGCAGCTGAATTGTCTTTAATAGTGAATGCTTTTCCTAGACGACAGACCTCCTGACGCAGGCCATGACGGAGCTGTCCCAGACCCTGAACACAGACTACCAGAGGATCCAGTATATTCCTATTTCTCAAGCAGGCGGAGGAGGATTATCGCAGCCACAGCACATACAGCTACAGGTGGTGCAAGTGGCCCAGGTACGAAAGCAGATACAATACAATTCAATTCAATCATATATCTCTCTACTATGTTGTTATCCTTGCCTTTCATTTTTTCATTTCCTTGCCTTACCTTTTTCTCTTGCTTCTCTCAATGTCTTTTAATGTCTAGGCGTCTCCTCACTCTCAGCACTCAACAGTGGACGTGAGTCAGTTACACGATCCACACAGTTACAGTCAGCACTCTATTCAGGTTCAGCACATACAGGTGACAGAACCCACGGGTACAGTGCAGTCTAATGCACAGGTGAGCACAGAAACCATTCACCACAATACGTTTTTGATCAGAGAGCATTTTTGACATTCAAATGTTAGTGAGCTGCGATTTTAACCCCGCCCTCCGTCTAATCAGGTGACGGGTCAACCTCTAAGCCCCTCCTCCCAGCAAGCTGCACAGGAGCTCAGCACCACCCAGCTGACCCCCGTTACCCTGGCCCAAGGTCAGACTCTACAAACATCAACCAATCAGACGCAAGTGGCTTCACAGCACTCTTACCTACCTAGCAACTGGAATTACAGGAGTTATCGTAAGGGCATTTAGTAAAAAGTATCCGTTTTGTATGCAATATAATAGGCTGTTTAATGTTATGCTAACAATACTGTATTCTAAAGCATCTGAGATCCAGATGATGGCTCTTCCACACACTCAATATGTGATAGCAGAGGCCAGCACCCCCGTTACGGCTTCCGGCAACAGCAGTCAGGTCAAAACGGTGAGTCGGAGAGAAATCAACTAGCCAGCCACCTTCAGTCGTATCTCTTTCGGTGATGTTTTGTATGTTGTCCATTCTAGACACATTACGTCATCTCTGAAGGACAAACTGAGCTGGATGGCAAAGAGTTGAACCCGTCCACTTCCGAACATGTTAATCCCGACCCACTGGAGCAGCCCAACGTCAGCCAGCAGACCACCACACAGTACATCATCACGACCACCACCAACGGGACGGGAGCCAGCGAAGTTCACATTACTAAACCCTGAGCGAGAAAAGAGATGGATAACTTTTTATTTTTTTGAAGAAGAATATGGAGTTAATGAACAAATTGTTATATAGTGAAGAATAGTGAAGCTTTTTATATGAAAATGCACATAAATACTCTAGTGGTTTGCTGTGCTTCTAAAGACCAAAACAGGTCGGATCATGTATCGTTTTACATATTAGGAACTGTTTTAATATGCACCACCCTGCCTCCTACCATCTTCATTTAATGGTGTTGGTTATTTTTCTATTCGTATCCTTTAAGTTATTGTGTCCCCACAAGTAAAGTGGTCATCAATGTCACAGGTTTTCATATTATTTGGAATGCTTTAATTTCACCGTAAAGACAGCAAAAATAAATGTTATTTTCGGCTCTGTTCGATATGTGTTCGTGGTATCTGACCCATATTTGCATTATAGATTAAACGGTCGGAGACCGGCTCTTTTATATGTTTTGACATCTCATCCTGAAGAACCTGAACAATGAAGTATTGATGATATGAGATCAACCTTGACAGATTGTTTTAGTATAAGACATTTGACCAGATATTCTGTGTGTTAAGAGTTGAGATAGAGGTTTGGATAAGAGCTTCACCATCTCTCACAAAAATCATTATAGAATAGAAAAGGAACATGATCTCGACTCATTATTCTGTGAATTAATGACTGGATTTTAACAACGTGTGTTTCAACGTTTGTGTTTATGAACTTATTGGTATTTATTTGGGTTTTGCGCATTGCTGCATCTTTATGACCTGAAAAAAAGGGAAAATATATCCGTATATATATATTCACTATTTATACAGAGACAAACTTGTACAATGTAAAAATGGTATCTGTACTATTCTGATAAGTATTGTAATTATTGACTCTTTATGTACAGTTAATGCACCTCAGTTTCTTGGGTTGGTGTCCTGTTGTCCCTATGATGGGAAATAAATGTGCTTTTGTACACTAAACTTGGTTTTACGTTGTAAATGCCTCATATAGTTAAAGATACTTGATTCATTTATGAATATAAAAACTAGGGCTGTCAAACGATTAATCACGATTTATCTATCCAGAATAAAAGTTTGGGTTTACATAATGTATGTCTGTGTACTAATTTTGTATTTATAAAAACATACAAATATGAATTTGAATAACCATTTACATATAATTTAAATTATTGGCAAATATAAAAAAATTTAAAGTAAAAACGTTCTTAATATATACATGTTTGTGTACATGTATGTGTTTATGAATACAAAATTAATATGCATAGTACACAGACACACATTTTGTAAACAGAGACTTTTATTCTTTGCGATAAAAACAGAAACATCTCATTCTAATACGCAATCAAACAAATAGTCAGGGACCTCCCACACTATACACCCATTTATTTAAAAACATCTAACTAATATTTTTAGAGATATAAGGCCATTCAGAGGAAAAACAGCGGACTGGTGAGGAAGATGAAGATAGCTGTAGAAAATCTGAAGCTCATGCTGGAGAGAAGCCAAAGTTGGCTATCCTGACCAATCATAATGCATCACAGCTACAAAACTGTGTAAATGTTTCAAATGTCTTTATAGTTAAATAACCTAAACTGTATCTTGCGTAGACAAGATGTCATTGGCATTTCCAGCGCTGATGTGACGTTCCCTTTGGAATGAATACGCTTCATGTATGTGGCTTGTAGTTCCACCACGCAACGCTAGAGGGCAGTAAATCCTTACTACAAACTATCAACATTACTGTACACAGTCCTGAGGATGTCTAACAAACATGTTACTCTTTATGGTCGCTTTCTCCTTAAAGCGGTCCTGTAGAAATAAAAACAACGTATTGCTTTTGAAATCACACAAAATAGCACCATATGGACTATTTTTATAACAACTTCTCATCTTAGAGCTTGACAGCCGTAGTCTCCATTTACTTTCATTTTATGACAAAGTTGAAGGTATTCTTCATACATTTCCCATTTGTGTTTTAATAAAGAAAACATTAAAGGTGAGTCAATATGAACAGAATTTACTTTATTGACTGAACTGCTATTTTAAATAAACTTCTGCGTTTTGTCTATATTTGTATTTAGAGTGTTTAATTACTATTGCTTTAATCTCTGTGAATGAGCTGTATTGTGTGTGTTTTTTTATATGTATTTGAACAGGGAGTGGTGAGAGCTGGCACAGGTCTGGGTTGGGCAGTGCATATGCCTTCCTCACTGTACGACATTCCTAACATTCCCTTCTTACAACTCAACACGGAAAACACAACACATTACATGGTCATGAATTAAACCTACCGGGCCAGCAGGTGTTACTGGAAAATCAAGTATCCAGCCTCCATGACACTGGAGGAACCCAAACAGTTCACACAGAGCGTGTATGAGGATCCATGCCTCAGCTGAGCTCTGGAGATGTGTGGAGCTGCCTGGAGCGGAGCTGGACGCAGCGCAGGGGAAAACAGGATGGGAAAGCGGAGGAGAGAGAGATGATGGATGATATGAGCGTGAGAGAGACTGTGAAGGAGAAGACTGAGAGAGTGCAGAGATGGATGAGGTAAGTGTTTGGAGCGGTGAGAGTGGATGAGATGAGATGTCAACAGGTGATGGGATGTTTGTTTCCCAGCTCACTCTCAATCTCACATCATCACACCTGCTTTAGAAGAAAGATCTCACATCTGCGTTACTTTAAACAACACATTCATCTACACACGCAGTTAAGTTGAGGTACAGGTACATTTACCTGACTGATGTTACAATCGTGTCACTCTTATCTACATTTATTTATAATACAAAAAATTCTTACTACGCATTTTGGTCTTGTTTTCTACAAATATGTTAAAATTCTTAAATCAAGAAGCATTTACTTGACAAGGAAAGTGACTGAAGATATTTAGTTTTGTTTTATTAAAGAAAATATGAGGATAAAGTAAGTTCATATTTAAAACAAGCAGTACAAGCACAACGGGTTTGACACGTAGAATTAAATCATTTTTATGGTTTTCTTGTAAGTTTGCAGTCGCTTTCACGGTACATCAAATTCTGTAAATAACAGCGCAAGTAAAATACAATAAAATAACAGTTTGTCACATAAAATTACATGTTTTCTTGTAAATTTGCAGTATTTTTCTGTAATTCAGCGTTTTTTACCGTATCTAAAAAATACACTTGAAAAAAAATCCTGGGAATTTTTTTTATTTACTAGCAGCTGGGACGCCAGTAAAATACTACAAAATAACAGTCGTGTCACATACAATTACACGTTTTCTTGTAATTTGCAGTCTTTTTCTGGAATTGAAAGTTTTTTAATTGTATTGAAAAATCTTTGAAAAATCTGAATAAAACTGTGAAATTCTGTAAAAAGAATAAGAGTCAAATCTTATGTCAAATTACCATTTTTCTAGTTAATATTTGTGAGTTGTGAGTTTTCATCTCAAAATCAAAATTGTGTTATTTTTTACTCACCCACGTGACCTCCCGGCGTCTTTGGAACACAAATAAAGATGTTTTAGGTGACATCCGAGAGATTTCCAGGCCTCTTCATAGACATCATGGTTATTGTTGTTGTCAAAGTCCAGAAAAGTACTAAAGACATTGTTAAATTGGTCCATCCGCTCATAGTGGCTCAACTGAATTATTTTGAAGCGACGAGAATACGTTATGTGCGAAAAACAAACCAAAATAACAACTGTAATAGATATATTCTCCTCTGGCTTGTCAGTCCATGATGTCTATGAGTAGGCCTGGAAATCTCTCGGATGTCACCTAAATTTCACAATTTAGATTTTGAGATGAACTTTTCCTTTAACTATTGATTTTGGCCAGCTAGAAACCACCTGTCAATCACTTAGAACACCAAACAGCAACAAGTTGCAACCACTGCACTGCACTCACATACCCCTGCTTTATTGGATGCAGCTTTAGGAAAACATCAGTTTAGTTTTTTAATGTAAATATGTGCTATAAAGAATGACTTTAGCCAACATTACAATTCTCTCTCTCTCTCTCTCTCTCTCTCTCTCTCTCTCTTAACAGACTGCATTGGCAAAAGTGGCCAAAATGGACTCAGTGTTTGTTTCCCATAGCTGTGTTGTCGTTGGTTTTTCTGGAGGAATCTCCTCTTCACCCCTCTGTCTGTCTGACTGAGGCCAGAGCTCGACTGCTACTCGCTGCGCTGCTGTGTGCCGTCATATATCTTTGTTTCTCAGCTTCCCAGTTCCTTTGCAGTAATAAAGTTGAACTAAAACAGGTCAGTCTGCTCAGTAATTCTGTTTAAACTTTCTTCTCAGTGATACAGGGGAATTAAAATGTGAATACCAATGACTGTAACGTCACATCTGACATGTAAATATTTGGTTATTGTTGTGTGGCCTTTATCAGGTGCTCCAGCAGAAGGGTGATGTGATAGAGAAAAAAGTTGAAGGAAACCAGCATACAAGGTAAGAGAGACTATCATGAGCTCAATACAGCAATACAAGTTGAAAGAATGTTGAGACATTTATAACATTAAAACATTAGTATTAGTAACATGCTTTCAAATACCACAAAATAATTAATAATATTAATAATTGAAATAAATCCATATTCACATACAATTCAAAGAAGCCTTAAAAGCAATAATAAATGTGAGGTTTTTATAGGTATTATAGTTTATTTTTATTTTTATTAATATTTTAAATTAGCTTTTATTTTTCTATTTTTTGTTTTTAAGTTAATTTTAGTCCAATTACAATTTTGTTATTTGCTTTTGTCATTTGTTTATTTTTTGGATTACTATATAAGATTAATTTATTTTATTTTCGTTTTTGTTTATTATTATAATTGTAGTGCCTAAAACGTATTGGAGTTTATTTATCATTTTGATTTTTCATTTAATTTAGGTTTTCCCAATAATTTTAGGGCAATATTTTATTTAAATTCAATAAATAGAAACGTTTTAATTTAAGTAAACTTAATAACCTTGTGTTAAACCACTAAATTGATAAAATGATTTAATTTATATAGTTATAAAGCTGTAAACGAGTATAGTTCAACCAAAAATTAAAATTCTGTCATCATTTACTCACCCTCGAGTTGTTCCAAATCTGTATAAATGTATTTGTTCTGATGAAGAGAGAAAGATATTTGTAAGAATGTAGCAACTGAGAGTTCTGGGACATCATTGACTACCAGAATAAATTAAAATGGGAGTCAAAGTTGCCTCAGAACGTTTTTGCTTTCCTAAAAGTGTTAAACAGAATAAGAAAATGGTACAATATCTTTTCTTCTAAGGTAGTCAATGATGCCCCAGAAATCTCAGTTGCTGACATTTTTCCAAATATCTTTCTTTGTGTTTATCAAAACAAAGAAATTACACAGGTTCGGAACAACTCGAGGGTGGGTAAATCATGACAGAATTCTCATTTTTGGGTGAACTGTCCCTTAAACAGTCATCATTTTCTGATATTTCTGCATGTATCGTGAGCATAACAAACTGACAAAGTCAGTGAAAATCAACACCGTGTCATGGATACTGTTTTAGAGTTTAACTTAATTTGAAGCCTGAACATTTCTTTAATCCCGCTGTCGTTTACTGTAACACAATATTATCTTCCTGTGCTTGTGTTCAAACATTCATTTAATTTCTGTCAATTACGTCTTATTTTTCTGTCTCAGTATAACAGCACAGCAGGATGCGGGTCATCTTGTAACAAAGGTTAATGTTCTAGCAGATGGCTTAGTGGTCTGTCTCCTTCATGAGCCCCTTCCAGACGCCAGCGAGTCCCACATACGAGACCTCCTCATCAGACTAGAGGTATGTCACACGTGAATGGCAAATTTGATCTCATGTAGGCCCATCCTTAGTTTCTCTCGCACTGGCATTAATGGAATGTGGCAGCAGTCTTGCTTAAAACAGCACTTGTAATTCAAATTGTGTTGTACATTTTTTTTATTTAAATGTCTTTTTACATTCAGGCAGTGTCCCGGGCACTCCAAAAAGCATCCAGAAATGATGAGGAACAGGAGTGTCCCCTAAAAGACAGAGTTGACCATATAAGCTCTTACCTGCAGGACAGGTGAGCCATGCAGCCGATGCACCTGATTTGCATTCCAGAGCTGACAGACAGCAAATATTTACCCACATTTACAACAAAAACTGTCCCGCCCCTGAGTTATTTCATTACGTGTCTTCAGGTATTTGTGTTTGGCTGGTGAAGTGCTTGTAATGAACTCCACCTAAGAACGTCTCGCACCCTGCCGGGCATGATGTCAGACAGACAGCATCTATGTTCATTCATTTCAGTTTTATTGGCACACAGTTATATGCCAAAGATTCAGGTGTTACAAGGGTAAACAATGTATGTATATAGACATAAAATGTCATTCTACATTTAAATATGAGGTAGATAAGTACAGTCTGTTCCATAGGTTGCTTGTTTATGAGGATCAACATTTAGACACTTGTGATATTTTAAATGGACTGGATTTCCGTTCCTCACAGTTTTTCATTTACATTCAATTTAAGGTGTCTGCAATAATATGCATAAAGACTTTGCCACACTTTTCTAGCCAATTTTCAAATATGAATGTATTTATATATGTATTGTTATTGATCTTTTCCTAAATGTCTGTCTCTTTGTATTGCTTGTGTCTGCTGTGTCTGAACCCTGTCAGTGTGACTCTCTCTGTTACTATAGTGTTCTTTCTTTTTATGTTCATTGCATTGTTCTTTGTTGTTGTGTTTGAGTTTCCTAATTCATGATAATAATGACCCTCTCTCTCTCTCTCTCTCTCTCTCTCTCTCTCTCTCTCTCTCTCTCTGTCTGTGTGTGTGTGTGTGTGTGTGTCAGGGTGAGGGCTCTGCGTTCTCTGCTGCAGGTCCAGCGTGAGTGTGAATCGAGTGTGTGTGAAGTTCAGACTGGGTTACAGAAACACTGGGCGCTTCTGGAGAACTTACACACCAGAGTGACGCTGAGACCCGACAGCAAACAGGAAGCGAATGACCTGCACGCTGTCCTCACGGACACTGAGGTAAAACAACTGATGCTTCAACCGGCCGCTCACCATCTAAAACATCATTGTAGCCCTTTGTGATGACTCTTCACAGTAATATATGTATATGTGTGTGTGTTTCAGAATCTTTTCACTGAGATTGGACAATTCAAAAGTAAAGTTCAGCAGTGCCGGATGCAGCTGGAAACTAGCATACAGCTTTTACAGGTAAATCCACACGTACTGTGTTTCACTTTTGAAACGAATGCAGGCTAAACCTGAAATGTAATTGTTGAAGTGAAGAAAAAGAAAAAGAAAAAGCAAGAGATGCTTCTTCATGCACCACTCACCTACAACAAAAGGACGTTGTGGGTGGTGTCCAGTATGTTCTAGATGGTTGCAATGATATTAGGTGTTTACATACTGGACTGAGTCAAAAAGCTCAACCCCACGTCTTTCCCCATTCATCATGATGATTTGTCAATGCAGGACTATGGATTTTTTTCCATTTTATGGTATATATTAAAGGGGTCATATGACACGGCTAAAACGATTGTTTTAGATGTAATGCAATGTGTATACACGATTTGATGTTAAAAAAACGCTGTATTTCCCACATACTTTGCATGTTTGTATCTCCTCTTTGCTCCGCCTCTCTGAAACGCGCAGATTTTTTTACAAAACTCATCGCTCTGAAAAGCGAGGTGTGCTATGATTGGCCAGTTAACCAGTGCGTAGTGATTGATGTAATACTGCAAGCCTGTGACGAAATGTAACGCCTCTTACCATATTTGGAACATCAGGTTCCAAAGCAATTGTACTGACAGGTACGCCCACCTTACTTGCATATACATTTGGGGGTCTTAGTCAACTCAAACCACGAACTTACGTAGATTTGTGGGGGTGTGGTTACACGAGGCGTTTCAGGCAGGTCTGGGTGAGCATTCGCTTTTAGATAGGATGCATCTTTTGTTCAGACACTTACATTTTTGCAATTTTTACGTGTCTAATACATGCATGGGCAACTTATAACACACCAAAGACACAGAAAAACACGTGTTCGTGCCATATGACCCCTTTAAATCTCTCAGCAAAAGTGATTAGAGCTGTCATTCATTTCAGTAGCACAAACAGTGTGGGCTATCCTTAAATAGTTAGAGAAAGAGATTGGTTCAGCTCCTTGAGTATGAGAAATTATACAATAAAGATTATTGCTATTATACCGCTATATTTTTGAGGACGCTTTCAGAATTTTGAAAAACTACTACAGCATACAGACCGGACAAAAGTTTAGTCATTTAACATAAATATCTCTCATGATCTTAAATACCTTGTGATCTGAAGGTGTGTGCATACATATTTTAAACAAAGCAAAAAGCTAATTCTATATTTTGAAAAGGCAGTTAGAGCCCAGATTTGATGGAAACTCGTTTAATGCTGTCCCCATCCATCCCAGGTTAAAATGCCAAGAATATACAGTACAAATTTACAGCTTTCCTGTAGCTCAGTGGTAAGAGCATTCCATTAATAACGCAAGGTTGTGGGTTCGATGTTGGATTGCAAATACCTATGTATAAATGTATAGGATAATGCAATGTAAGTCGCTTTGGATAAAGGCGTCTGCCAAATGCATAAATGTAAATGAAAATGTAAATCGTTGGTGTCCTCCCAAAGCCTTGTATGTCCAAATTCGCTGTTTTTTAGAAATGAAATGAATAAAAAAACACAGCACTTTTGAAATGATTACAATATTGTGTTGCCAGAGTTGACAAGCACTTTTTAATACTTGGTTAGATATTTGAAAAACCCATTGACAAACATAAAGGGTGACCAAAAATAACTTTTATTGTAAAAAAGGGAGATACAAGGTTCCAGAAGGACAGCAGCGAAATACTAGGCAAAGGGTTGCAGCGTTAAACATAAATTTAAATTAAAAATTTTATCAGAATGAAAGAATAAACATATTAATGAAGAGTAAATAAGTGAAACTTAACTTTTGAATGGTATTGTACCTTTGAACGAGAACAACAACTTTACTTTAAAGCAGTTACACATAAGGTCGGGCTCTTATTGTTTGCTCTTTCTCAGGGACTTCGCAGCAGTCAGCAGGGTCTGTCTGAGACTGTGAGTGCTACAGTTGATTCTGCATGGACCAAACATTTATTACAATCCAACACTGATCTGGTGAGCAGCAATTCGCAGATCACACAACATACACTCTGATAAAAAATTACTAGAAACGTACTTTTGTTAAAATCAAAAATACATGTCTTAATTTAAACCAGAGAGCGAAAAAGTTTAGAGTAGACCTTTGTTTAAAAAATTATTTGATTTCTTCACTGTATCACTGTGTCTTTATCTGTTGGCAGTTTTCGGAGATCCATGAGGATTTTGCATCTTTGGAACAGCAGACGTCCAATTTTGTGATTCACTTGAGGGGTCTGAATGCATCTGAAGAGAAGACAGGTTTGGCTCAGTCACAAGCCTCTCATCGATTATCTCTGCCTGCTGTCCCAGTGTACAGTGTTGCATCAGATCCAAAACAAACACATTCTGACCCAGAAACTGATTCAGAATCCACACAGAAATCCCACTCCAAACTGTCTCCCTTCCATCTCTTGTGTGGGGTGAAGAGAAGGAGGTCATCACCGCTAGTTTGACAGAAGGAGGTCACTGAAGTTTTACATAGCAATGTCAAGAAAGTACAGTGTGTGTGTTTCACCTCCACATTGACTAAACAATGTGAATTAAATGTATACAGATATTTAAGTTATGTACACAAAGTATTTTTGTAATGACCTGTTGAGCAGGTGGAATGAACCATGCACGTGTATGTATAATATTTTATGATTGAATAAAATAATACACTGAAATATAGTGAGGATATATATATATATATATATATATATGTAATTGTGAAACTGTTACTGCAAATTGTGTAAATAAAAATATTTTTCATATGGGTCGTTGAATCCCTTTGAAGTACCCTGATGCTACTCCAATCGTACATTTTAGTTGAACAGGTAGTTTGAAACAACATTATATATAAATTACTGTAGATGATAAAAAAGCGATGTATAAAATATAGTAAAATATGAATATACAGACGTAGATATAAACAGATATAACTACATCTCGCCTGTTTCAGGGACAACACAAAGGTTATGTGGCCCAAACTTCACTTTCGCTAGACCGCAAGGAATCAATAACTATATATTTTAATTATATATATTTATATTGAATAATTTAATACAATTTACATACAATAAAACATTTATATCCATTATAATTATTATGAATTAAATCAAAAATAAATTGTTATAGTAAAACCAAACACAGACCGGAAGTTATAACGTCGGACCATGCGCGTGCGCACCAGCTTTTACTCGTACCGTTTCTGCATTTATTTATTTACGTATTTTTTTTATTGTTTTATACTGGACATTGATCGTCTTTCATAACCAATGTAAAAATAATTAATGTGGAACAGAAATATTTCGTATGCGGTGTAAGGCCATGAACGACCACATGATGGCGCATTACAATCAAAAATGAAAGGTAACGCCAACAAGTCTTCGGCCAGGCAGCAGGCTGTATTTCTACATGCATTGCAAGTAACTTAATTCGTTTGTGACGATCGAGTGTATTCTGGTTAAGTTGTGTTCAAGTCACACTATCAGTTCATAAAAGTTTAGTTTGATCGCAGTAAACTGTAATGCATTGCAGTAGATCATAGTATATTATAGTAATACAATATACTGTAGGATTATATGTAGTATTACATTATATGATTATAAAATTACAATTCTTTCATAATTGAATCACCCTCGTTTCGTTTCAAACCTATATGACTTTCTTACTTCTGCACAACACAAAAGATATTTTGAAAAACATTGGTTACCAAACAACATTGACCTCCTATTGAACTCCATTGTATGAATACAAAACCACTAAGACATTTCTCAAAATATCTTCTTTTGTGTTCTACAGAAAGAGTCACGTAGCCATGAGGTTGAACAAATTATACATTTGGCAAACTATCCCTTTAACAGGTGTCAGACTTTATTAAACTCAGGACAGGACAGTGATTCTCTTATGTGTAGTGAATAATAGTAAAACTACTCCGGTTTCTCTTTTAATTGAAGTGCGTTTTTGGTGATAAATATTAAAATAGTTATCATGACATTGGTGATGAGAATCTCTCTTTAAAATGGGATTTCAAAGTTTCTTCCGACTCACCCCACTTTATTTGAAGGGTTTTATGGTCTTTAGACAGTACAGAATAGAGTCGGAGAATAAGAGAAGCAAAAGTCTTTAAGGGTCATTGCCAGAAACCTGTTATCTGTTATTACTAAAACACAAAGGTACCCTCTGGATTTCTCGGAACCGGTGAACTCTTTTGATCCAAATTCAATTACCTTTCCCTCCGCCGGCTCTGATCCAATCACATGCAACCGTTCAGAGGATACGCTGTCAGTCTTCTCTGACCCGAGAAAGTTTGGTCAGAAGTGAATGACAGATGGGCGAGACAGATTGATCGACTGCTGATCTCATTATGTGTGCGTGAAAAGTTGACAGGACATAAACCAGCGTAGGCATTTAGTGGGGCTGGATGGCGAACAGAGGATGAGATCAAGTTTATTTATCCAGTCAGTGCTGAGCTACGCAGAAATCTGTCTGACAGGAGCGCCGTTCCAAAACTCAGGGAGCTGTCTTGCTGTCTTATATATACATAGACAGCTGCCTTCTACACTGTAAAAAAACTGCCTTTATAGTTTTACTGTTATTATTTTAAGGCTTTTTGAAATTGCAGAAATAAACTGCAAAGTTGGGTGTCAAAAAACACTTGTAATTTAAATTTACAAATAATATTATTTTTACGTTTTTCACAGTGGTAGCTAACCATCACTGGGGCGAAAGCAGATCTTACTAAAACAAGATATTTACGAATTCATAAAAATTTGCCACCTCGTAATTCAGTTATGAATTGCCATGAAACATTTATTGTAGGACAAAACTATTTGTATGGGTGTAAAGATATATAGGTATTATATCGCAATATAATTTACACACAAAATTTTGCTATGCCGATTGTTTTACAATATATGACAATATATGACGTTTGTTTAATTCTGTTGGTTGAGCTGCCAACATGTGACCTGCATCATATAATGTTTTAATGCTTAATACATTTTGTTTCGTTTTGTGCTTGTAGTGCTTTACAAAGTTTTCTCTTAAGGTTTAAAAGTATTATATCTTAATGTTGAATTCAGTTACATTTTTTTAATTACATTTCTATTAATTTACATACAGAAGATTAAGTTAAACTTTGAATGTTGTGTTATTTATTTCATTCTTCCAAATATCTCTCTTTGTGTTCAACCGAACAAAGAAATGTATACATGTTTGCAACAACTTGAGGGTGAAATGATGACAGAATTTTCATTTTGGGGTGAACTGTCCCTTTAAAATTCATCTTGACTCGGGTAACTTCTCGGGTAACTTTTGCGTGTGTGTAGGGATCTCGGAAAATGCCGTCTAGGCTTCCTAGATTCTATTACAACAGAGCTAATGTGTCTTAAGAATGTGAAACAGAAGGCCAGAACGTCTCACCGCCATAACCTCAAAACCGCAGCTTAACCAATGACAAATATGTCCAAATTGTGTGAACTCATTATGTGTGTGTGTAATTGTACGTGTTTCATTGGCCTAGTGCCTAATTCATCTTGTTTTGTGGCCTCTGCACCTGTTGGTCTCTCTCCGACTGTGGCTCTAATTGAAAAGGGTGGGCCGTACCCTGGGACCGCTGCGAGGAATGGAATGCGTGCTTAAGCATTCTGGGATAGGAGTTGTCACAACACTTTACATGCGTGCGCACACACACACACACACACAGTGTAGAAAGAATGAAGGAGAGGGGGGTGTGTGAGAAGTGTGAAGATTGGGATCATTTTGTCGTAAACAACAAAAGCGCTTGGTCGCTCCGCACCGCACGATCTTTCACTCCTTCATTATTAAAACGTGGAAACAATGCAAATAATAAATCTCTGGCATTTTCCCCCTCTCGGTTATCCTTCATTCATTCACATGCCAGATGTCAATACAGTCTAATTTGACACAGCGGGACTGTTAGGAAACTCGGGGCGGTGAGGCAGATAGCGCAAGAATATCTTATATGTACCAGGCTGGGAGAGAAAAATTCGATGTGCCATAGCTGTGCGGTGAGATCAGGCCTTGTAAAAGATGAGAACAAGCTGGCAGATGCTGACTACACCCGGGAAGGCCGACGGTTTTCGCTTACTTTGATTCACGATAGCATAAACAGGTTTTTACTTTAAATGTTTCGAAAAGGGCTACACATACTCACTGCCAGGATGCTGACTGGTTGCTATGGTGTTGCTAAGGGCTTCTGTGGGGTGTGGAGACGTTCTGGGTGGATGCGGTAGGCCTCACTGAAGAGGTCTGGTTTAATAACGCTCTGAATGCATCTCCTTCCGTATTTCAGGACGTGAAGGTGATGACAGTGAAGTTTAGAAAAGGAGTCCGTCTTCGACGGCACTTGAGATATAGACTTATCAAATGCCGCGTCTGCTGCTTCCATGAATGAGAAGCTCTGTGGAAAACTAAAATCATTCATTTTTATGATGAGATGTACTCAAGGACTTCGGGATGAATCATTTTCCAAATGTGCAGTACGCTCGTATGCGCACAGCTGTGTGTGCGTCTTGTGTTCGACGCGATTGGATTTTGAGCAGAATCATTTTTGGAGTTTGTATTTTAATCTCGCTGGAATGTAGTTTTATAGAGGGTGTAAAATAGATGAATATCACGCCAAATGATGACAGGTTATTACTGGTAAACTTTAAGAGCAGATGATTGATTTGAATGTGTATGTTGGACGAGCTTGAATCTTTACACTTTTGCAAAGAACTCTGGGAGAGGGTGTATTGTACATTGTTTTCCATTGTGGCCACATAATGTTTGGATCATAGGTATTTACACGCACAGTTTGTGTGCATCCAGTATTATATATTTTTACTTTGTGATGATGACAACAAGCCTTTATGAATCTAAAGTTGCAAGTTGTGTGTGTGTGTGTTAGTGTGCGTATTTGTGTGTGTGTGCATTTTCTTTAAGGGAGTTTAGGAAGAGAGAATAAATGTGGTTTCAATCATTACAAAATACACTGTTTCCTGTTTTTGTAAATAAGTCTTTATGAACTTAAAGGCTGCAGGCAAAAGCAATTTCCATCATGACCTTCGAACTTCTGCCTTACATCAGCGATGCCGATACATGTCACATCATTCTGCTGGACCCGTGTTTTCTGCTGCTTGTATTAGAGAGTTCACAAAAAAGAAAACTCTGTCATTATTTGCTCAGCCTCATGTCGTTCGTAACCACATGAAACACAAAAGAAGGTATTTTGAGAAATGTCTCCGTGGTTTTGTGTCCATACAATGGAAGTCAATGGGGGCCAATGTTGTTTGGTTACCAACATTCCTCAAAATTTCTTCTTTTGTGTTCTGCAGCAGAAAGAAAGTCATACAGGTTTGAAGTGACACGTGAGTAAATGATGACAGAATTTTGGGTGAACTGTCCCCCTAATGGAGGTATTGAAATATGAAAAGCAAGATGAAAAGAATTGTGTGTGTGTGTGTGATATAAACCACATTAGCTTGGGCCATGAATATTAATGAGGTGATGTAACCTAAGGCATGTGTTGGCCGATCAACATCCAGTTTTTGTTCATAAATCATGTTTCGTGACTTCATTTTCAACATTTTCAACAGCAACAGCACTTGCATCTGATAATCTCACGAGACGGTCCATTGTCGATTTTTTTATCTGGTCTCCCTCCTTCCCCCCTTTCTCTCTCTTTGTTTATTTCTATCTTCCTCGCCCCTCTTTCAATGTGTGAGGCAGGCCACTCGCTTAAGGACTAAACAAACAGCCTGGTCTCTAGACAAAAGCCTCGCTGGCCGGACACATGTGACAGAAAACCTTTTCACGTTCTCTTCTCAGAAAAGAGAGAGAGAGCGAGAGAGAGAGAGAGGGGTGGGTGGGTGCTGAGTATAGTGTATGGTGGGTTGTGACGTCCATTCAGAGAATGTCACTTGTATACAAAAGCGACTACATGACACTTAAGCTAAATCAGGAGTTAATGGACTGTTTTCTCAGGCCTGTTGAACATGATGTGGGCGTTTGGGTGGGTGTGTTAGGTTTGAAGATCACAAAACCCATCAATGTGGTTTATGAAGTACTTACCTAAAAATAAAAAGACGAAAGGGTGCTACCCAGATAGCAAACGTTATTGTTTAAATGTTGAATCAATCTTAATTTAACATAAAATCAATCATCTCTGCTATCTGGGTTCTGTTTTTCAGGAACATTAACATAGAGTCCTAAAAGCTACGTAAATATGGTTACAATTAGCATTAGAAATGAGCACTAGCATAGCATGCTAGTCATACTCGCATTGAAAAACTCAACATTCCAAGCAATGTGCTTTTGGCTGCTATTCAAGCGGTAAGGCGAACGCAACGTTTAGCCTCAAACAAGACGTATCCAAAGATGAGCAAAGTTCTTCTCGTGTCATTGTTAAAAACATACTGTGCGCAAACAAGCGTGTTTCAATTTGGAGATAGATGTTTGTGCAACAGACACCGAGAGAGGTCACAACCTCCTCGGCAGGAGCACCGCTGCGCTCTGCATCGCAGTCACTGTAGCCGATCGGCTCTTTGAGACCTTTGACAATCTATCAGATCTCCTAACTGGCTGATCGGGGCATATTAGCATGTGAAGACGTTAAACACAGCAAGAAGAGCCTCCGGGGGACTGACTGCAATTTCTGCAGCTTTTGTTTTCCCTTCTCGGGACCAGTCCCCCCTCCGTTCCGTTCCCTCCATCCCGCGGACGGATGGCATTCGTGTCAAGCCCGTTCTTTTACATCGCCGCTGCCCCCCGCTCGCCGCGGAGCGCGGAAAGAGGCGCAGACTGAGGGAGAGACACTGGAGCCCTAGGTACCGACCTCATTAGCAGATAAAAGCAACCTCTCCCCATGACCCTTGACCTCTGGGGTTGCCATGGAGCCTGCCAGTCGTGGCTGGGCCGGAGCATGCTGGGATGGCTCTCAGCAGGAAGTTGAGCGAAAGGGACTGCTACGAAGACGTCGGTACCGCAAAACACGTGTACGAGCACACACACACACACAAAATTGGTATTCATTAAGACCCTCTTACCGTGGCTGTAAGGACAGGGGTAATGGATTGTGTTGTGTTTCTGTTTAACGGTCCGTTCAAAATGTCAAAGTGTTTTGTTGTTTTGGATGAGGTTGGAAGAAATCATCTGGTGAATTTATCGTCCATCAGTTTTAATGGATATCTGATGCGTTCGGAATGTTGTGTTGAGCTAGCATGAAATGAAATCGATTAATATTTATGGTGACATGTCAAAGGGGAAGAATTCTTCCATTTGATTGAATATTTACAGGTATTCTCAAGATGGGATACACCTGGTCAGCATGGATGAAGATATTATTGATCCTCACATAAAAGAACTGTGGAGGTACAAGGATGGTCACCATATGTACTTCAAGAGTACTGCAGTACTAACGTCCAGTAAAATTGACATTATTATATAATTACTTTTTGTTGTATAGGTTTTAGTAGAGTTAGTTTTAGTTTTTTTATGATAAGTTAATCAAAAAAAATATTCCCTTTTTTTCTTAGGCAGTAATATTCAGGCCGATATTTGATTTGATTTCAATGAACAAACTTTTTTTTTCCGATTTGGTTTTAGTAAACTATAATAACTTTGGGGTATAGGACACTTTTCTAAGTTAAAAACGACAGAATGCAACTGACTGAACAACAAATGGTGTGTTTGTTGGTGGCATTTACACAACATCGATATACTGTATCATGTGCATGTCAGAGTTTTTACAGTTTTGCATTTCCACAGTTTACATGGAGACGAGAACTGCTTTATCTTTAAAAATGTGCACTTTGAAACCCGTTTTCTAAAGTTTGCAGTTTAGTTCCCCAAAATGCCATTGTCGTGTAAACAAACAGCCAAAATCCCTAAAAAGTTTTCAGTTTTAGTTGAAAACGTTGTCGTATAGAGTAGGCGGCCGAGTAGGCGGCCCCTAACATTAAAACAGTTAAAAACATTTTAATGTGAATTGAATTATTTACATACATGCTCTGGTTCATTGTTTTGTTTCGGTGTTCAAGTCTAAAACTCAAATCTGCTTGACTGTGTGTTACGGAAATATTTTTAATTTGACACGGCAAAAAAGTAGTTGTGGTGTAAGACATCTAGTGCGTAAATGAAGCCAAACTATTACAAAATAGCACATATTGGACACACATGTAGTATTGTAATCTTTTTTGTTTGCAAACACAAGTTCACATTCAAAATGCAATTCTGTCATCATCATTACTCCATTAATTCTGCCATTTTAAAGGGGTCATAAGACACGGCTAAAACGAATATTATCGTTTGTTTTAGATGTAATGCAATGTGTACACGATTTAAGGTTAAAAAACGCTGTATTTTCCACACACCGTGCATGTTTGTATCTCCTCTTTGCCCCGCCTCTCTGAAAGGTGCAGATTTTTTACAAAACTCATCGCTCTGAAAAGCGAGGTGTGCTATGATTGGCTAGTTAACCAGTGCGTAGTGATTGGTCGAATACTGCAAGCATGTGACGGAAATGTAACGTCTCTTACCATAATCGGAACATCAGGTTCCAAAGCAATTGTACTGACAGGTACGCCCACCTTACTTGTGTATACACAATCAATATAGTCAAATCATAACTGACGTAGATTTGTGGGGGTGTGGTTACACGAGGCGTTTCAGGCAGGTCTGGGTGAGCACTCACCATTAGATAGGATGCATCTTTTGTTCCGACACGTTCATTTTTGCAATTTTACGTGTCTAATACATGCATGGGCAACTTATAACACACCAAAGACACAGAAAACCTGCCCCCTTTAAACCCTTGGTCTCCATTGACTTGCATTGGTTTTGTCCATACAATAGAAGTCATTGGGGACCAACCTTTTTTGGTAACCAAAATATCTTCTTTTGCGTTTTGCAAAAGAAATTCACACAGGTTTAAAAGGACAACAGAGTGAGTAAAGGATGACAGAATTTTCATTTCCAAGGTGAACCTTTAAGACATGGATTTTTTCCACCGTTTTGTCAGTCGTTCTTAAACGTTTTGACTTCAATGCCCCCCTTTTGTCCAAACCAATATTCAAAGTCCCCCCATTCAAAATGTCTACCCAATAAAATATTGTAGAACTTGGAACGCTTAGCAATTAGTCATTTCATAACTGGTTTTAGCTTATTTTAACATTGTTTTGTCTCATTTTAAGTAATATCGGGGCCCCCTAGTGGGCCCGGTCCAACTAACATGCCAGTACCATAGTATCTAGTGCTACTTCTTTTTCAGTAGACATAAATGCATATCCACGCATGCCCTTAAACCATGAGTTTGTAAACCTTGCTTAAACATCCGCTAGCACGTTAAAGCATATACTTTGTGTCTTAAGGATGGCATGCATGTGTGCGCGAGCGTGTTAGGCGCGGGGTATACGTCGGTCACGCCGCCTGACTTTTATAAGCTGTGGCTAACCTCACTCCCCACAGCTGACTGAATATTAAATAAACAGATCCAAGTGGCTGAATTCAGTTGGGTAAGTACTGGAGCAGGCAGGAGGAGTTAACACACACACTAAAGTCAAGGCCCCAGGGCCCTTCGACAGCCTGTCTTATTTTTGGCAGCTGTGCTTGAGGGAGGCACATAGGCCTGGGGGGGAGGTTTGGCAGAAGGGGGCGGTGTGTCGAACTTTCAGACAAAGAGAGAGAGACTTGTGGTAAAGCGAAAGTACGAGGGAGAGATGACAGCTGAGGCGGGGGATAGAAGTCCTTGTGTTTATTGCTCTGGAATGAAAATCAGGAACAGCAGCGGACAGAAAAGAAGGGATTGTTGAACGTAGCCGCGCTGCAAATTTTTCTTGCGGTGAGCAGTAAGTGGCTAGGGGCCGGCCGCTGTCAGTTAGTCCATCACAGCGGCTGTGTGTTTCTGAGTCGCTCTGTCAGGTTGTCTTTGTGTGAGTCTACATTAATCCCCTGTAGTGCTGTCCCCCGGCCCCGCCTCTCATCACTGCACCGTACAGATCTGAAGACGAGGGGTCAAAGGTCAGACTCCGCCTTCTTGTGAGGGTTGAGCTGAACACTGACAAGGGACTCGCGAGTCAGTTTTGGCGCAGCCTTATTGAAGCTTGCTCTGGCTGGGAACCGCCCATTTAGACGGAAAGACCGCGTTTGAGTGACCTGTAACTGGCCAATAAAACAAATGAAACCGATGCTGCCACAATAATTGACTGGCATACAAAGAAATGATAGATGAGTTGAATAATGGCTCTGCCAAAGGTTGTACAAACAACGCTGAAGAAATTAGTGGAAAATGTGTGAAGACTTTGTGGTCAGAATTTCCGTCCATCCAAGAATAAGCAGTCATTCTTTCACAAAATCATCCAAAGCTGTTGCAGACGTGGTACGGCGAGACCTCTTCTCCTCCTCTCTGAAGTTTTTCTCACCTTTCTATGCATCATCCTCTCTTTCTTTGTTCAAAAACATATATTTGCCTATAGTTTAACCGTCAATATTTTAAATCTTGTAACATATATTGTTTAACGTTGTTAATATAATACAAAATTGAAATATAGAATACTGAGATGTCACTTTTTATTTATTTCAAAATAAAAACACTTTGTTCCAATGGAAAAAAATTAAGAGACCATGTTCAAATTATTTTCAGTTATTTACTAGTTATAGATATGTTTTAAGGCAAAATTATATTTTTTTCTTAATTTGTTAACTACTAGTAACTTTCCTCCCAAATTTCAAATAAAAATATTGTTCCTATTTGCATTTATTTGCAGAAAATGAAAACTGGGTAAACAACCAAAAAATAGAAATTATCCTCTGTTTTGTTCAGACCTCAAATACTCAAAAGAAGTAGAAGAAGTTCAGATTCACTTTTAAACAACACAACAGTAATATTTGTATGTATTTGGGAAAAGAAAAATGTTGTGATATGTGATTTTGTCACAGTTTTCATGTGTCTTGTTGTCCTGCTTTCAGTCTTTCACATTGCTGTTGGATGACTTTGTCACTCCTGAGGTTTGATTTTGTTGAAATTCAACAAACACTGGACTGAAAAGGCCGCAATACATCTAGAAATGCTGATTTGAAATGAAATTTGGAAGGGGCTCTTATTACATAGTATATATTGCATTCTTCTTTTATATTTTCCAGTGTATTCCCATATATATTTGCTTTGTAAGTGTATCATTGTAAAAAAAATATGATTTTTCTTTGCCATAAAAAAAAAGTGATGTCCCTTTTGCTGACACAACTGTTTTGCTGATGTAAGCAAAGACCATGTGAGTGGAGAAAAACACGCAACCATCCAATTGAATTATTTTCTGCAGAAATGCCTTTTTTCTGCGAAATACATAGCATTAGTTCAAAGTTTAAAAAGAATGCGACACAATTTACTTGTGTGGCATATTTCCAAGTAAAACAGGCAATTCAATGAGACAAAACACAGGAGATTCATTAGAAGCTGATTTGATGATAAGCAGAATGGAGCCAGTGGGGTTGAACAAGTTTAGTGACAAAAGTCAGCCCAAAAACAAATTGTTGCGGATTTCAAAACAAACCTTGTTTCTTGTTGTAATAATAACATGCACGGATGAATTATGTTCAATAAAACCACAATAACATCAAGTTTGATTTCGTGTTTTTCACATCTCTCTCTCGCGGTTGTCGCGCTCATCCTTTGTTTGTTTCCTTCTGTGTTTGATTGTTATTACTGACATCTCTGTACAGACTGTCTCTCTTGTCTTTACTCACCCACTCAGGCACACAATGTGTGTGTAGCAGCGCATCATCACGGGTGTGTAAACATGTTTGTGTGTTGTTTTCTCAAATTTCTCAAAAAGGTTATTTTTTCCTGCGGGATCCAGCAGATGTTCTGTGCCCTCTGGACCGGCACGCAGTGTGTTGGATGTTGTTTGTGTGTAACGGAATGAAGTGAGTCAACAAGTGTGCTTGTGTTTTCGTGATGAATTACTGAAGATTCCCTCCCTCTGCGTTCTCTCTGTCCCTTTCTTGAAGCATCTCTCTCGCTCTCAGACCTCCCACAGTGTAGAAGTGACGAACGCTGTCTCGTTTAAAGGGACAGCGCACCCTAAAATGTCATTGTTTGTGTCTTTATTTACTCACTGTCGTATTCTAAAGCATTTCTAAAGCAAAAACGTGGCTTTGCTATAGTCTTCTGATAGCTTTGTGTGAGAAACGTGCTTATAGTCAACAAAGGTAATGTTCCTGTCCATCAAAGCTTTGAAATAGACAACAAAAATGGTTTTGACACAACAGTTCCAGGTTATCGTGTGTCACTGCTTTAAAAACTCATTTTGTGTTCCACTGAAATAGCAGCAGTACAGACTCACATGAGGGCGAGTAAATAATGGCATTTTTCTTTTCTTTTTTTGGACGAACATTCCTTCGCTGATCCTCACGATTGCATTTTCCAATAAAAAAAGAACCGAGTTACTGTAGATGGAAACCAGCAGAGGAGAAGGAACGTGATGAAACGAAGGCAGATCTGTTGTAACTCAATGCAGTCATCCCGACTGTCTTTCTCTCGGCAGAGAGGTCTTTCCCTCTTCTTGTGTGGTCCGGAGCTCGCAGTCATTCCCAGACAATCGGCATTAATCCAGCGGGTTTGGGGTCTTGAGCGCGGATCTGCCAGAGAGTCTGCGCGGCCCTGTTTGGAGGCACGCTATAGGACCCAGCCCCGCAGATCATCCAAAGCAAAGCCCAGTGCCCAGAGACCCCTCCATCCAGTCCCCCCCTGAACCCCGGTAAGATTAACCACCACAGATGGAATGTGTGCCCTGGCAGAATTTACAGTAAATTACAGTAATCATCCATTACTCTAATTCAGCCATTTACACAACTGTGCACATTTATCAATCTCTTCCTCTCCTCTCCCTCTCTCGCCAGACGCTCGGATGATGAACTGAAGTGCTTTAATGGGTCCCAAGCTCACAGTTCGAGAGAAAACAGGGCCTCTGAGAAGAGACAACGTAAGTGACCCCCAATCTCTCTATATCTTGACCTGTAGAAAAGAAAAATGATGGATGAGATCTCTTTAATATCTTTAATAATAGTTGTTTTTGCTAGACTTTTTCATGAAGTCGACATGAAATCTGATTGACCCTGTTTTACTGACTTAATACACTTTCTGGTCTTATTGTGCGCTATACATCAGTCCAGGTTGTTGTTCTTCTTTCATCACAACGTTTTCAGGTTCTCACCTCCAATCACCTGGTTGCATTCAGTTTTTTTTGCAAAACAAATACTATCCACATTAAATTTGCATCCATGCAGTGCAAAAACAAAAGGAATTCCTTATAGCATTTCTATGTTTACTCGAGAAGCAGTACACAAAAAACATTTCTAAGCAGTTTGTCTTGTTTTCTAGAACACATATCTAAAAATTCTTAAATGAAGATACTTTTATTTGGCAAGGAAAGTGACCTTAGATATGTGGTCTTGTTTTATGAAATGTCATATAAGAAACATATAAGTTATAAGATAAGACTTTTTAGAAAACAAGGCTAAATATCTGAACCTGTTAAGCATATGGGATAAGAAAAGTAAACGAGTTTAGACTTTATTTAGTAAACAAATAAAAAGGTAAAAAAGTTCTTCTTAACGTATTGGCAGATATTTTGTCTTGTTTAAAGAAAGTACTCTTTTTCAGAAAGCAAGGCATACCTTCAATTCACACGGGCATCGGTGTCGACGCTCGACAGAGGGCGTGTCTGACACAGCTGTCATAGTGACAACAGCCAATCACATTGTACCACAACACAAAAAAATATGCTGCGTCCAAATTCCCATACTATCCGTCCTAAAAAGTATTCGAAAATAGAAGTATGTCCCAAATCATAGTACTGTCACGGTCCACTGTCTGCCCTCATTTACCACCAGACTACACTTCCCATAATCCTTTGCACCCGTCTCACCTGATCCCCATTATCTGGACATCTTTTGTTTATTCCCATCACCTGTCTACCCCTTGTTATCGTCTTATTTAAGTTCTCTCCTAAGTTCAGTTCTTTGTCTGGTATTGTATGTGTATAATGGTGTTGTGCTTTTTCCTGTGTCTTCTGATAGTTACAGATCGCAGTGTCGTAACGGCCACTTCCGTTTCACATTAGTATGTATAGTATAATACAATGTAAGTCGCTTTGGATAAAAGCGTCTGCCAAATGCATAAATGTAAGTATAGTATGTCCCAGTGCACGCAAATAGTTTTACTACGCACTCAAATGAATATACATTTCTATAACAAAAGCAGTACATACTTTAAGGGCATAGTATAAGTAGCCGAATTGGGACAGTGTTGGGATTTTGTTTTGACAGCTACAGCTAGTTGTGATACAAATGGATGGCCGATTTTGAACTTTTAAACATGGCAGCATTACACACGGCATGAAATGTCATTTTTTCAACGATCTCATGTTATGCACTCTTCAAGAATTCTTTTATATTTGCATGAAAAACATGACTATGCACATTTAAAACATTTCTTTAAATGTTTGCAGCGTGTTCTACTGTATCTACAGTACAAGTATGGTCTCATTTGTGTCTACATTTATGCCTATAAATAATTTTACAGAAAAATCTGAGGAACAGTAACATAACTTAGAACCCTAATATGTCCGTTGAGCTATGAAAGAGCAACCTGTGAGCAATAAAATTTCCTCTGGGGATCCCCCCTGTATATTCTCTCTCACCCCCTCCACTTCCTTACCTAATCATCCCCACAGACTGGTCATTACTCAGGTCTTGAAACCATATGAGGCTGGGCCCCTCCCATCAGCAGTGTGTGTTTGTATGTGTGTGTAAAGGATGTAGTGGAGAACCGGGTCACCAGCCCTCTTATAGCCATTACAGTAATCATAGTTGGCGTTCTTAATTGTTTTTTTTTCTTCTCGAAGGCTAATGAAGTATAGAGGGGGTCTCGCTCGTGTAATGAGTTCTCGGGGGCTGCGTTGGAGTCGCGCGGGGCGGGTGGATGGAAGAGTAAATGCCATGAAAGAGAGGCATTGGAGGCGCGGTTGAATTGTCAGTGCAGGTTATGATTAGCAGACGCACATCCAGCCATGTGAGAAATGAATTTCATGGCCATTGATTTTTGTGATTTCTGCTGGAATGCGCCGGAGAGCTTTGACCCTTTTACGCTCGCTCTCTCCGCTGGGGGTGGATAACTGAGTAGATAATCCATGATAAAAGCTTGAACCTGACTTAGAAGCCTAAAGCATGAGACTAACCTCAGTGTTAGATGTACAGTAGCCCCAAAAAGTATTGGGAGACTTAAGTCACAGTCAGTGGAAAGGGAGTTACATAACAGTGTCACTGTGTTAGATACAACCAAAATATTAACAAGAATGATATTTTCATAAATGAGGCGTTTTTCTTGCTTAAAAATGATTATTTTTTGTTTTTGGTGACGGATAGGCGATGTGTGTGTGGTTCGTCCATTATCTGTGAACATGTTGGATTAAAGTGATAGATCACCCAAAAATGAAAATTCTGACATCATTTACTCACCCTCAAGTTGTTTTAAACCTTCCTTAACACATAGGAAGATATTTGGAAGAATGTCAGTAAGCAAACAGATCTCATCCCCGAATTACTGCCATAGTAGGGAAAATAAATACTATGGGTGTCTATGAGAGCTGAGATCTGTTTGATTACTGACATTCTTCCAAATATCTTCCTTTTGTGTTTAGCAGAACAAAGAAATTGAAACGGGTTCGGAAAAATCTGAGGGCGAGTAAACGATTCATTCATTTTTGGGTGAACTATCACTTGAACATTTGTTTTAAACTGATCATCTTTGTTTTCATCAACTGTTTTGCCTCAAAAAGCCGTAATTCACTATAATACATGGCGCTGGTTTGATATTTCAAGCAATACAGTTTAACTTAATACTTTGTACATGTAGTGAAAAAGACGGTGAGAAATCACCAGACAGAAAATACCAACCCTCGGCAAAGGATTGTGGGTAAAATAAAATAAATCCGCCGCTCTCGCATGGATAATTTTCGCACACCACCCTCACCTCAAGCAAAGTCAACATTGGCTCGGTTAGTGCTGTGTAGGCAGATGATGTACATTTTTGTCTGACATTGTGTGTTAGTTTTATCTCCTCCCAAACAAAGGGAGTGGAGGACGCTTGGCAGAGTCGCGCGCATTTATCACAAAAGCTTAATGGGAAACGTGCAGAACTGTTGGGACATGAAGTGACATATGATACATCCTTAAGGATTTGGGAAATTGAAATTTATATCGTTCAGTTCATTCTTGTGAGCATTGAGGCCATCTGTATGCTTGCATACTCCTTTAGGTTGACAAAATAGAGTTTTATCAGATAGACTTGATTTAAGGTCTCCGAGCAAACCGGGACGTGCCAGAAATAATGATGACTCATCTTGGTTTGCAGGGGAATCTATATTTGTTTAGTCTAATAAAATGCTTTATAGAATGAGCTTGCTTCATTCCAATTAGTGAGTAAATAGTTTTTACTTGGACTTTATATACTTTATTTCATACTTTACATGTACAGCTCTCAGGCTAGGTTACTTTAAGATAACTATGGTCTCAATTTGGTCTCTTAAGGAATTTTACAGGCAAAATCAAACACAATTGACTGAATTAATAGAGTTTTGGAAAGAGCAACGTTACTTTTAGGGACACGTTTACTTTTAGTGTCTTCATAGTTTCAGATGTGGATGCAGAAACAGAAACATTCCAAAAATGGTTTCTTACTGTTGGGTGTAGATGGTCAGACACTTATCCACTTCCATCAAGTTCCCTAGACTATGTGAGTAAATGGAGGCAGAGTGTTGCTGTGCGCTATCTGGAAGATGTTTGGGTGGGAAAGGGCCTGTGGAATGGGCGAAGGATATTTACACTGGCGTATTGACAGCCTCTGCGCTAGACTCCTCCATCAAACAGCAATACTGCAACCTCCTCCGCCTTCCCGTCTAACTCCGCCCTACCCCTTCACACCCAAAACATTCATTCTGTCTAATACCTCACGGCATTTGCTTTTTTTAGTTGTCATCCCATTGTTTTCATCAGATTGTTTTCATAGTTTCCCCCTCTGTGTGTTTACTCTGTGTGCTCAGAGTGATCTGTATGCTGTTGTGTTTCAGACCCACACTGCGACGCTAGGATGGTCCGCCCAAAGGGAACATCACATAATGGAAAGCAGTGCATGTCAGAATGTTTTGCTGGTGTGTCTGTATATTGCGTTATCCCTCCGTAAGCACGCCAGATATGTGTCAACAAACATCTGACACAAACTGTCACGGCAGATCTCTATGGTAGAGACAAGGCAGGAGAACCCAATTGCAGGCAGAGGCAGGACGACAGGAGGTGAAGGGGTTAACAGGGGTATTTATTAACAAAATAACAAGACTACAAAAAGGCAAAACAAACCCCACGAGGGGGGGAAACAGGACTGGATACTAATAAAATGACACAAGGACACGGACTAACTAAACTAGAAAACAAACAATTAATACTAAACACTAAACTACACTTACTAAACACAGGGGTAACAGGAACTTGAAAGACACAGCAAGGTACTAACAGGAACAGCTTCAGGAACAGCTTCAGGAACAGCTTCAGGAACAGCTTCAGGAACAGCTTCAGGAACAGCTTCAGGAACAGCTTCAGGAACAGCTTCAGGAACAGCTTCAGGAACAGCTTCAGGAAGCTTCAGCTTCAGGAACAGCTTCAGGAACAGCTTCAGGAACAGCTTCAGGAACAGCTTCAGGAACAGCTTCAGGAACATACATAGAGACTTTCACAGTACAAGTACATCAAACAGCTACAGATGAGGTAAGACGTACAATGAACCCGCACAGGACAATGAACACGAGGATGTTTTAAAGGGAACAAATCAAGAGGGAACAGGTGCAGGGGATAAACTAATTAACACAAACTAGGAAACAGAAGGGTAGGAACGATGACGCAGACCCGAGAGAGAGTATGGTAGGCCACATGGTCAAAAACATCTCTCCCCACATGAAAACAAAGGATTCTGTATGATTCCACCTCTAAACCAAGAAATACCTGACAAGGAGAGGTGAAACCATGACACAAACATGAATCAAGATAACCCAGAGACAAATTGACATTTCAAGTGTGCTGTTACTATGCTACTTTTAAACAAAAAATACAACATTATCCTTTTAGGCTACTTTCAGTCTAATTATATTTGGTCTTTACTTGAGCTCAATTCTATTTTTCTCATTATAAGCATATAGATTCAGTTTTCTAAGTAGCCAATACTTGGCTTGTAGTTGTGTTTACTCTTTTGCGCGAGTAGCCTATTCAATATTTGCTCACTTTTTTATAAGTGTACTTTCATAAACCATAAAATGAGTGTTTTTAATTAATGGGGTCATATGGCGCGAATACGTGGTTTTTATCTAAAAGCAAATGCTCACCCAGACCTGCCTGAAGCGCCTCGTGTAACCACACCCCCACAAAGCTAAGTCAGTTTGTGGTATGATTTGTCTAAGACCGCCCAAATGTATACTCAAGTTGGGCGTACCTGTCATTACAATTGCTTTGGAACCTGATGTTCCAAATATGGTAAGAGGTGTTACATTTCCGTCACACGCTTGCAGTATTCGACCAATCACTACGCACTGGTTAACTGGCCAATCATAGCATAGCAGAAATACATTTTGACCAGCAAATTGTGGCTGGTGCATCCTCCCACCCCTCCCGGTCGTATGGCAGTCACCTTTTTCACCTCTTCCAAGTTTGCGGGTCTGTACTGCACAGAAAGTATACTTAAAATATAGTTATAGAAATACTTATATGTATACTTGAAGTACACATATTTATTATGTGTGCTCCCTTAAAATATAACAACCAAGACATAACCACAAATGAGACCATGGCTATCATCATAAAGTAACCAAGCTAACCAAAATATGCTCAAAGAACATTTTGCTAACATTTAGTAACATTGGGTTACAAAAACATAATTTCTGAATGTTTAAAAAGTTCTAACAACGTATAAATAATGTTTATTTAATGACATTTTCAATCAAGTAAACTACAAGTACATTGATATTACTGTACTTACTACGGTTGCACTTTATTTTACAGTACGTGTACTTATATATATATTTATATATAACATAGTTATATAAATACTTATATGTATACTTTATAAAGGTAACTTGAAGTACACTTACTTTAGTTTTGGTACGGGAAGCTTTTAGTTTGAATGTTTATAATCTCGCATACTCAAACCCAATCATCTTTTAATATAAATCCAATAAGGTCACCAGATTTGTGTGAGAGGGATGTGAAGGCTTTAAAATACCACCAGCCTAATATGAAAACACTATTAATTTATAAGATGCCCTTTCTAACATAGTAAAACAAGCCTGTGTGTGTAGTTTGTGTGAGTGTAAGTGTGTGTGAAGTTGCAGTATGCAAGTGTGTTGTTAAGCCTAACCCCTGTGGATGAGTAGATGTGTGTGAATGAGGGGTAAGCCGTCCTCCTGACCTCCCCGCTGTGTGCTTTAATGAGGGGTTGATTGGATTGGCAAGCTGGATCAGGGGGCTTGAAAACGAACCGGGCCTGTGCGGGACCCCCGATAGCAGCTCAGATGAAGGGGACGGTCCGGGGAGAGAGACGACCGCTGAGCCCTATTCTACGGGTTTATACGGCCGATATGAAGGATTAGGATGTGTGCGTGTGTGTATCGTTCAGAGCCCTGTTCAATAAGTCCAACCTTGTTAAGAAGAAAGACCTGGACACGCAAGCGGCCAAGGAAGTTTTCGGGCCCCCAAACAAACCACAGAAGTGTGATAGAAAATAGCTGAGAAACGTTGGGGTTTACTGGGGTCAAATGAGGCTGAATACGCGCTGTTAAGGGCAACTGGAACGTTACGAGAACAGTGTTTATACGGCATGCAGCACAATAGGAATTTGTCTCTATTAAGGACCTTCGGGAGAGGCCAGAACTGTTTATATGGTGCTGAGAGAGCAATTTGACCACTTGTGTATTAATAATGTAGTGTTGGCTGTAATACATGCATTTCAGAGGATTTCTCTAGACCTCACTTGAACCCATTTGTCATTCGTTAACTTGGACACATCACAGCTCAACCCAAATGCCCACAGGACCAGAAATATTTCTCGATCAAGATTTCTGTTTTTATGTGGATTAAGAAGAGATACAAATTTTCACATTGAACGTAGATTTGTTTGTACAGCAAGGCTGGAAATAGCATTGCGTTGCATACTTGGGTTTCAAAGTTATTTTGACCAAAAGGTAGAATAGAGAACCGCAAACATTTTTCTTAAATTTTAAGTTCCTTAATCGTTCCACCGGGTCATTGTAAGTCTTCCGGCTGGGCCGGCCCGGGCTCCTGATGGTCTCAAACAGGATTACTGGAGCCCGTGGCTCCGGCCTCTCCGTCCGGATTTGCCAGCATTACCATGGAGATGCCGCTGCTGGTGTGCTTTAATTACCCAACCACCAGGAGGCCGTGATGGGAGAGAGACGGGGGCCTAATGCAGGGGGTAAAGCCCAGCGGAATAATCCGCCTCGCTTTCCTCCGGTCAGAATCCACTTACAACTGACTTCCATCTTGAAAGTTGCTGTTGTGGAAGCTGCTGAGACGAGTGGGTTGTTTGTGGCGGGGCTGTTGTTGGTGGGATCATTTTGGAAGAGCAAGTGTTTGAAGGCTGTTCCTTTAGGCTTGGTTCCAGCATTCAAGATGGTCAATCTGTTTGTGAAGCACTTTGTTCAAATTACTGCACGAAAGAGTCTTTGAACATTTAAAATAGAGGAAGCACCAATGTACTGCATCTGATTATATAGATCTGTCTGTCTCCCAATCTGTCTCCTAACCAGTGTTGGGTGTAACTAGTTACTAAGTACATGTAAGTTAGTAAGTAGATGTAGATGTAAGTAATTAGTTACTGTAATTTAATTACTTTTCCCTTGAAAAAGTAACGTAAGGGATTGCTCTTATTTTTTCTGTAATTTAATTACATTTACTTCTGATGTAATTGAACTAAATACTGTGTGTAATATATATACAGTGGTAGACTTGACATCAAAATTTAAAGTCTAACTTTAAAATCTAATGCTTTAATTAGTTTTATATTATTTATTTGAATGAATTGAGAGTCGTTTCATGTCTATCCTTGAATCACTTAACTAATCAAGGTTGATATATATACAGTAGAAAGTAGTTAGTAATACGTAATTAAATACTTTTTGGAGGGAGAAATTTGTTATATGTAAGTGGTAACTAGTAATTAATTAATTTTTCATTTGCCCAACACTGCTTCTAACACTCCGAAGAAAAGTCTAACACATATTGCAAAATGTTTTTAATATTTCAAGGTTTCAGTCAATCTTCAGACATTCACCTAATGGGTTATAAAGATGCACAAGCTACAACAATCTGCAGAAAGGATTTTTATTTTCACTGTACTCAAAGTGTCATGTGCACCAGATTCAGTGCACCATCCAGATTCAGGAGCATAGAAATACATAGTTGGGCTGCTATATGTGAGTCTTCCACCATACTGGAACAATCAAAGCATCTGTAACCGTAACTATGCATATGTGTGAATTTCAAATGTTGAAATAAACCCAAACATTAGATTAGGTGAACAAACAATACAACAAAGACGAAGGTGTAAGTGAGGGTTAGGGACAAATGGAACAAAAATAAATGGGATCACTGGATGTTTCGCATACTTTTCAATGTATGAAAAGCGACAAAACTGTCAGGTTAAGGCCAGAACCCAGGTCGTTGGGATAGTGATCAAGTAAAGTACCACTGAGCCACAGGGTGTAGATATAATCCAAGAAGCAGACGCTCACTTAGAGGAAATTGTAAAGATTTATTTCCACAGGTAGAAAATAATCCTCAGGGGCAACACATAGCATCCACGTGGAAAAAAATAACAGAGATCAAAAGAGACAAAAAACTTCTCGGGGAAAGAACACGAGAGAAATAATACAAATCCACAAGAGCTGGAGACTCGAGATAACTAACATCAACAATAACCAAGCACTGAAGGAAAGGTATCAACATAAGTTGCACATTGTAACTTGCGACCCCGTCAGTTGGGATCAGAGCCATTGAGAGCGAGAGTCGCGTCTTCTCCATTGACTCCAATGGAACAGTTTTTTCACAGTTTCAATAGTTCACCCAAGTTACTAGTAACGGATGGAACTGTGACTAAACAGACCAACTGAGGTAAACTTCTAACCCATTTAAAGACGAAAGCCATTTAATGAATAAAAAACTGAAAGAAATAAAGCATTTAAAGAGAAAACATAACTGGAACTATCTGAAGGCTCCATGAATCACGTGACGCTCCAGCGTTTTGGACTTCCGTTGGCAGAACTCTCTCTCTCAATGGCTCTGGTTGGGATGAAAGTAACACACAGCTGGGTCAAAAGTAACACAACAATTAAAGCTAGATTTTTTTGTGTTACTCTTGCTTTTATTAAATATACCTGACTATGACCTTCTTAATGTGTAACTGCAAACACCTTTTGTCTTTTATCTTTGAAAAAAAAGTGATATATCTTTTTTAAATTTCAGTCAAGGTTTCAATATGTTAAATTCAACATTATAATGTTTTTAAAACAATTGTTTAAAAGCTGTAATATTGAGTTACATACATATAAGAAAACAAACAAACACATTCGCACATGTGAAAGGTTATCCAATTTCTTCAGGACTTCAAATCTCAACGTTTTATACAACCAGAGGCTGCGCAATGTTGTGACAAAGTTGGAAAAAGTGAACACACCTGAAATCATCAACACGACTTACCAGCTTGTGAAAAACAAACCAGGAGGACCTGATACTTCAAAAGACTTCATCACAAGTGGTGTTAAATCGCCTCGTGATTTTATTCAATGCGTTTTTTATGTCAGCGATTCGATTAATATCTCGATGCGTCACATTTTTTGTGGCCTTCTCTCGTCTTTCGTATTAATAATCATTTCAAATTAATATTATGGTCCATAGGCGGGCGCTTCTTTGATGGCACAAGTAGTCCCTTACAAATGCAGTGTGTTGTATTTTAAATGTCGATTGAGTGCTTTATATCTTAAATAACTTTAAACAGTACTCCAAGTTCAAAAACATATGAACTGTTCTTTATTTACACACAGCGCCTACACTCACCTCAATGGGGCAGAGAGAGAGAAAGAGACTCATTTACAGTCTAAAATATGCAATGTTTTCAAGTAAGAGACAAAATAGGACTACTTTATTTACAGTTGTAAATGACATTGGCACATGTGATATTTAATTCCATTTATGCATCAGGTCTAATAATCCCCTGTATGAATAAATATAGCAGAGAAGTCATTCACAGGTGTCATTGTGTAGATACAGCAGTGATGTATAAAGTACCTAAAAGCAATACTTGAGTAAAAGCACAAATATCTTGCACGAAAATTACTTTGGTAGAAGTGAAAGTAAACTTTTAGAATATGACTTGAGTAAAAGTCTTAAAGTATCAGATAAATGTTGTACTTAAGTATCAAAAGTACTTTTTATATTCATTCTACTTAAATATTTAAAGGGCCGCAATCCCAGAATCTACCAGAAATTGAGTCGCCAGCGTGTGTGCAGAAACACCCTGTAATTATACAAATCCATCTGTTCTTCTTTTGTAATATCCTTTAAACCACAACAGCGACACAAAACAGGCTGTTGGGGAAACCCTAACAATCTGATGTCACATTGTTTACGCCTGCCCATGACCGCTCACAGACCCCGCCTTATGAGCGCGTAGTTCCCACCTTGCCAGAGACACGCTTGTCAGCCATTTTCAGGCAAGAGCAGATGTAGCCACTAGCCAGCGACAAAAATTTCTAAGAAACAACAAATGTGTGCTGTTGTTGGATGTAAAATGGAACATAAAAGGAGGCCGCGGGAGGAGACCTTTCCAACGAGCTCGGGTTTGTCCCGATGCGACTGAGGCCGGAGTTATTCACCATCGAAATTGCCAGCGGGACGCCGAGAACTTTGCGTCCGGGGAAGAACTTTTTTCGGATAGACAAACCAACATTCACCTGTTCGTATCTCCGTTCCGGAAAGACTTACAGAAACGAGCCAGGATTCGTCTTAAAGGTCTCCGCTAGGTCGGGAGCTAGAGCTCCGGTAGCTGGAAAGGTTTAGAAATCTAAACTAAGACCAGGCTCCGGCAAGTCGCCTTATAGCATGGGTTTCAGTATAGCATGGGTTTCGCAAAAAAGAATATTCTCAACAGTGGATCAGCACCAGCCGTTTGTGATCAAGCTCCATCTCCGGAAGAACTAAGTATTAAAAAGCATCGCGCTCATCGGTTCAGAAGACTTGTGACCAGTCATCATTTCCTTGTGTCATCATTTCTGTAAAGCTTACAACGAAAGAAAGGTATAGCAGTGTCTTTCTCGGTGAGTTCAGTGTTTTCTCGTATGTCCTAAGTGCGACAATACTTACAGCGGATAGAAACAGAGTGTGCATTTGTAAGACAATGAGGTTACGCAGAAATTGCTACTCACAACGTAATAACACCTGGTTGCTGATCTTTACATACCTATCTGTCATATACAAGTACTCTGAATGCATGTTTTTTGCCTATATCCTTGTTTATGTCTGTTAGTAATATGCATGCACATGATTAATCATCAATGGCCAACATTTCATCCAGCAAATGGTCAGCATATGTTGTTCTATCTATGTTTTTGTCTTTTTCCATTTAATTCGTATTTATGAACAAGGCATTAAGGTGATTTTTATTGCAGTTAGTGTAAGGTGTCTGTCTCAAGCTCAGCAGTTTTATCAGGATCAACATGTTGCCAAATTGGTAAACTATCAAAATACAAGTTCAGAAACCACATCTTTATAACTTTACTTTATAGCTTGTAACTTTATAAAAGGATAGTTCCCTCCCACCCCCAATATTATCTCTCTTTATTATCACAACTTGGAACAAAATCTGAACAAATCCGTCTGGACCTTACTTCTTTCTTTCCTTGCATGTCCCTTACCCAGTCATTTGATAATTCTTTGAAAAATGTGCTGCTTTTCTTTAAAAGAAGCAGCACTTTAAAACCTGTGTTGAAATTAACTGAGGAGGGCACATTTTTGCACTTACACATTGAGCTTTAACCAATGGTTGGTTCAGCATTGTCATGGTGACCCGATCGCCGACTTGTCTCTTTCAGTTTCTATGCTTTTATTTTGTAGTAACGAACATGCTTAGGGGAATTGTATCAGAGTAAAAGTATACCAATTTTGAATTAAGAAATGTTATGGAATGAAAGCCTGCAGAAATATAAAGACTCAAGTAAAGTACGGATACTGTCAAAAAATACTTAAGGACTGTACTTAAGTATTTTTACTTTATTACATTACAGCACTGGACAACAGGTTAAAGTACAACAGATAGCTGTAGCCTAATCTTGAACAGTCCAGAAGTCAGGCCGTCATTTTTCTTTCTATGCGCATCATCTGAATATAATCATATTATTTATTGCATCGTTGCATTTCCTGGATATAAAATGAATTCCGGAGGTAAAGCTTTTTCGGCAGTCAGCGATGGCAAATGTGCTGTAGATTAACCCTGACAGCATGCAGGCACAGGCCTATACCAGGCGAAAGAGAGAAAAACGGTCTCACAAAGCTGCTTCAGTGTTGTGTGTGAGCGCGCGTGTGTATCCTGGAGATGTGGAAAATTCCCTTAATAGATTCTGAGCCAACTTTTAGCTCTCAGGAGAAAGAAAATCAACTTGCTCTTACCGTAAAAGACCTGCAGATTTCACCAAACAGAGTATAACTCCTCACCTGACATCGTCTGTGAAGACAGGTCTGTCTCTTTGTGAAAAATCCATCTCCGTGCCATCAAACACAGACGTAAGATGCATCCTAATCACGCCAGCCATCGTACCCGAGCCGCGTGTTTGTACGCAGCCATACGAAATAGTGTGGGAGTGATGAAGGTGATAACTCTAGTGCGACGTTTAGCTTGACTCCAAAACATTTTAGGAATGGGTTTAGGGTTATACCAGACTAACCCAGACAGCGTCATCGAGAGGGTAAAATAGATGGCAGACATACCGCACTACAAACCGCTATGACAAACATTCACATGCCAGCTTGTGCTGCTTGGATAATGTGGCATTTCTCTCACCCCACCATCCGTCAGCAGTCGCCCTGTTGGCCAGATATCTCACCCAATACTGCGCAAGACCACAAGCCCTTTAATCCTCAGCTTAAACCCATCATTGATTTTTTTCGAATCTCTTTTAGACATCAGACTGGTTTCTCTCTCGTATTCAGAGGTGGTTGAGGGTCTCGATTTGATATCCTGGACTTGTCTTTATTAAACGTAGTGTTTTAGAATGAAACAAAGACATTTAAGAGTGGAGGAGAGCATTACTCGTCACATTTCATTCGAAAGGCATATGGCATTCTGACTTTTTCAACCCTTGTAGGCTGTTACTCAGCAAATGTTTGCAGGTCTAGTGGACCCATTTATTCGTTTTTAAAGGGATAGTTCACCCAAAAATGAAAAGTCTGTTATGAATTACTCACTCTCTAGTTGTTCCAAACCTGTATATTTTTGTTTGGTTGAACACAGAGAAAGATATTTGGACGAATGCTTGTAACCAAACAGTTCTCGGACCCCATTGACTACCATAGTAGGAAAAAATGACAATGGTAGTCAAAAGTGTTCCAGAACTGTTTACTGCACATTCTTCAAAATATCTTATTTTGTGTTCAACAAAAAATAATTAAGTATTTCTTCCTACTATGGTAGTCAATGGGGTCCAAGAACTGTTTGGTTATAAGCATTCTTCCAAATATCTTTCTCTGTGTTCATTAGAGCAAAGAAATTTATACAGATTTGGACACACATTTTGAAGGTGAGTAAATGATGACAGAATGTTTATTCAAAATGTATGTAAAAATACTGTATGTTCACTATATCACAAATATAAGCAACATAGAGAGAAAATATGGGTACTATTTGTCATTTACCTTCACATTTATGAAAATATGCTTTTCGTTTTGTTTTGAAAAATCTAGTTAGCATATGGTTGAAAAAAACATCAAATTAAAACATTCACATCAGTTATTTTAGTAAACATTGAATATGGGTCCCACAGACCTGTACACCACAAAAGAGTTAAATCTGTTTAAACATTTTTTTATTATTTACATGTAAAGGTAAAGTTTACATATATTAAATACTTCTTGCATATAAAATACTAACATGAATAAAATAATAATTCAGCTTGATCTCCCAAAATTAAAACGTGATAATTCTGTATGAATTCATACAATGTGAATCATAAAAAACTTTACCAATTATTGGAAAAGGCAATTCTGAAGCCCCGCCCCTAAACTTAACGTGACACTGCTCGAAAGCAAATCGTACTAAAACGTAAAACATAAGTAAAACATAGTGTATAAATAAGATCGTACAAATTAGCCACCTTGTAAAATAGTATAGGAATTCCTGTCAGACTGTGTTGTGTATATTGCATGTGGAAAGGGTCTCAAATACATACATTTTCTTTCTAAACTAAAATTAATAATCTGCTTTCACGTTATTTAACATGTGGGTGAAAATCATCTTTAAAGTTGAACTGTGTTTGTAGATTTTAAAATAGAAAGACTACCAAAAGCAATACCCAAGCCGTCACCATTCCACCGTATTTTTTGGCTCTAATCTTTAATAAGCTCTTGTCGCTCATTTAGTTTTGGTCTGTCAGCTGTCTTTTCTTGGCTTCCAGCTCTATGTTCAATGGAAAGACTTTAGTTCTGGCCTTCTATGTTCCTCCTGGTTTCCAAATCTGTTTTGCTCATTTTTTTCTGTTGCGAGTGAACTTCAGTCCACCATGTCATTTTAAATAAAGTTGTTCATTTTTCGAAGGTTAGTCTAATTTTTCCAAAACCAGACGCTTTTTATAAACCAGTCTGCCTCCGTCTCTTTAGCTTTGCGTATGTCTTTTTCTTTTTTTCACTGCTATTTCCTTCAATCATCTCACACGGTCATAGGGTCTGTGGTTGGGCAGTGGCGTTAATTTTGTGTGCTAGGTTTCAGGATTAGGCAATCTGGGATCGCAAGCACAAAATCACAACCAGTCCAAACCACAATCTGTCCTACAGTGCGTGTGTGTGTGTGATTGCTATTGCATTCTGGGATATCGTGGATGTGAGCGGTGAAGTGGGGATGTCGGTATCGGAATGTAAAGACAGGAAATTGACCCACTGAGGACGGCCAGGCTGGATCCATTGAAAGGACCCCTGAGTTGACAGGCTGATCCTGCCATGGACCCCTGCATCTGTTCCAGCTTACCCCCTCCACCCCCTCCGCCACACGCACCAGATAAACCGCATTACTACGAGCTTTGGCTTCGCCTTGATTCATTTACCCTGGATCTGGAAGCAATGTGTGTTTTATGGGTATGTGCGGGGAGGTATAAAGCTCTGTTCCAAAATCTAGTGAGTCGTCTATTGCAGACATCGTTCACCTTGAGGCAACGTTCTTACTTAAAAGGAACTGACTCATTAGTGACCGAACCTAGAACAATGTACGCAGGCAGCAATTCCACACACGCAAACAGCACTCCTGAAGGAAAGCACACAGGAGATCACAAACACAAGCGGTTCCAGAGTTTGACGTGCTAACAATGCAATACTTTAAAAACCATAGCATACACCATGTGGAGTTCAATACAATTGACATTATATTCTACTAGTATTGTTAATTCTGGGTTTGAAAATATGTATATAGTTGACTTCACCCTTTGCAAAGCATTCTGGGATTGTGCTTTCGATGAAGGATACATTTGGTACTTCGTTAGCATTTAGCGCAACCAATATACGCAACTTTTATTCGACTCCTGTCCAAGCAACCTGTAGCTGAAATGTATGTGAAAGTAGCCTACATGAGAGAAAGAGATGGAGTGAATGAGGAACAAAGGTCATGTTTGTCCTCACTGGTGCCTGGCACCCCAAAAGCACCTGCTATTACTTTATATTGAGCTGGCAGTGGGGAAACGCTCCACAGCCCAACGTCTGTCATGTTTGTTCACGGAGGGAAACGTGTTGGTTTGAATTAGAGCTCCTGCCAAGCGGTGAGGTAATCGATACTGTATGTGTGAGAGATCTGCACTGCATTTGAAAGTGAAGTGAGCAGTCTGCGGTTCATACCACAGAATACAATATAGGTCATGCACTGACAATGCCATGCAAATGCGTGATCTCGAGGAAAAGGCAATCGTTTTTCAGTTTAAGAATCAGTGAACAAATCATTACGGTGTTCTCATTTCGAATGGTATTTACATGTAAACGTATGAGGATGTATTAAGGTCTTGGGGGAAGGTCTATTTAAACAGTCACCTCATGAAGCTATTTTTGATGTTTGTTTGTGGTTTTGTTATTAAGGTTGTGTGTGAGAGAGAGCAGGTGTGTGCGATTACCTCGGCTCTCGGCCATACACGTCACATGAATTATTAAATATCATTACAGTGTTTGCAGTTGAACAGTCACTCCATTCAGTTTTCACACAGCTGTTGCATATTGCTGGTTTTTCCATATAGGCTTTAGGTATTAAAGTCATTTTTTTTCAGAAATAACTATCAAGTAATGATTTTAATAATGCATGTGACGTGTATGGCTGAGAGCCGAGGTAATCGCAAATGGCTAATTTTGTATTTTTATTGTCTTTTTGCTTTGTTTTGCTTGTGTTAAAAGTGTTATGCATCAACAGTGAAGCACACTGTCAGCAATGCTGTACTGTAAAGTATCGATTCATTTAAAATGATACATAATTCATATACAGTTCATATAATAAACTTATCATTTTTCTTTGATTGGTCACGCTTTATTTTAAGGTCCAGTTCTCACTATTAACAAACCATTAACTACAACATTTCTTGTGTCAGTCTCTGGGGGGCAGTGTTCTGATCTTTCTCCTCATTCCTCCACCTGCATCCCAGCTGTGGTCTTGTGCAGCTCATGAAAATTCCCACAAAATTATTTTGACAAAAGAGCTACATCGGCTGCAACGACGACAACACACACTCCTCTACACAACACCCAAACACAAGTACACACTTTCAAAAGCCAGCGCTCCAACTGAGCTATGTGCCCACGGCTAGCGTGCCATTGACCTCTCTGTCTAAAACCTGACAGATAAAAACAAGGAAAACAAGACAAAAGATAGACTGAAATGGAAGTGACATAAAATGTTACACTGAAAAAAAGAGAACGGAATTTGAACAAGAAACAGCAAAAAAAAAGCACGGATGAAAGATAAAAGATCAACCTAATAAAACAAAGTGGATAAGACAAAGGAACCCTTACATATCGTATCTGTCCTTCCATACCTCAGATCTCCAACTTTGTTGTTTTCAGAAAACGAAAACACATACTTTTAAAATGGTTACATACTCTGTTGTCAAAGTTGACATGCACTTTTTAATACTTTTATTGGTTAGATATTTGCAAAACCTATGACTAAATAAAGTGTGACTAATAATAATGATTTATAATCCGCTGCTTCAAACAAATCATCCACATCTTTAAATATCTCTGATCTGGATATCACATTATTTATTTGAATTCTTTGTTTTAAGCGTGATGTCAGTGGATCATTCGTTTTTATCAGCAGCTTCCATGATGTTAGAGCTGTTTGCACATCGCTGATAAATAATACGCTGTTCTTAGGCTGCTTTTAAATAAACACTTTAATTTAAAACACTAAAGTTTGCCTTTGCCCAGATTTGCCTACATTTTTTTATAATATAAACCAAGGCTTTATTACTCCCTTCCGACTTTAATGGGAAAATCGCTGTTTCTGTCATTGCAACACACAAACTATATGTTTAGCCCAAGCAATGACTGAATAAACTAATAAACACCGGAGCCAAATACAGAGCAGTTGACGCTGATCTGTTTCGCCTACAATTCTGCTTTAAGAATGGACCCCCGTCCCATCCTCGCAACGCACGCTTTTTATAACTGAGAGTCTGCAAATTAGTGCCTGTCTGCCTGATGAAAATGCATTTAAAACACGTTCATATTTAAGAGAATGTAGTTTACATTTGCATAATTAATGACAGATCTTATCGACCTGCGACACACCCACAATTAATCAGAATGTACTTTTTTATTATCTTACCTACGGATTATCCGCAGCGCCCGCGGATATAACCGCAATCCATGCATCACTAGTAAGTATACTCTGTAGTGAGTATACTAATATCAGTAGTAGTAGTTTACTTGTAAATGTACATTTCTGTAGAATTTGGGACTAAATTGGCTCACTTTTTAGTTTGTAGAAGTTTACTCTCAGATATATATTTAAGTGTAACAGAAGTGCCCTTTAAAAATACATGACTATAGTTTACAACTATGTTCTTCCTTTGTACTTTGTCCTATGCCTTTTCATAATGCAACTATATTTCATTTTTAAGTGTTACTTTTTATGCAGTACGTTAATATTTACTACTATATTATGTGCTTATTTAGGTGAATTAAATTATATTTTAATAATTTATTTTACAATATTTTAATTTAAAAAAAAATCATAAATGATAAAATATGATAACAAAAAGAGTTAATTTTAATCAAGCCAAGTATACTTGGTATACTTTTTAGTATACACACACTGTAAAAAAACTAAAAATTTGAATGATGCTGTTTTTAAGTTAAATCAAATTTGTTTTAGGAGTCAATTAAAATTAAATGATATTGAAGTGACTGAAAAAATATAATTAAGTTCAATTGACTCATAAAGCTAATCTTATGAAATAAAAAAATGTAAGGTGGCTACAATTGGTGAATATTTTTTTTCAGTGCACATATTGGTCATATATACTTAATTGTAATTTTAGATATATATCTGAAACATACATAAAGATTCTTTTAGTTTAATAAAACACCAGTGAAATGACCTGAAACCACTGGAGAGGAGGTATGAAAAGAAAAAAGTGAGACAAAGTGGCTCAAGAAAAAAAAGAGAGCAACAGATACATGAGGAGGTGACACACAAGGATGAGAGGAGAGCAAAGGAGACGGGATGAGATGAAAAAACTGAGAGAGAAGTAAAACAAAAGAGAAGCAGACGAGACCGTGTAAAACGAAGATGAAGAACAGTTTGGACTTCTGTTGTGATATAAACTACGATCACTGAAAAAAATCATACATTTGAGAATTTGAGAAATGAAAAGAAAAGACATCTGATGAGGAGAGACAAGATGAGACGTGAAAAGCGGAGGCTTTCATTCTTTAAGGCTTGAGGACAAATAAGAGTTCCTTCCTCCCCCATCACCTCCCGTCTGCTCTCCTCTGGAGCATAAAGCAAAGACGCGGGATGTGATTTAGCATTCTTAGGTTATGTGTTGGCCATGAATATAAAGTTTTGAATTATGCTGTAGGAAAGGCGGCTGTGGCAAGTCTAAAGGGACAAACTCTGTGATGAGATGAGTTGAGGCATGTTTGGCCTCTTCTAGTTCCTGTTAGCCGATAGCATGCACGGCGTCTGTGAGTAAGTGAGTGTGTATGGATATGCGTATGTGTCTACATTCACATCTGTGATTAGAAACAGGCGTGTGTGATCATTGCACGTCGCTTCACCAAGTAACACACTAAAAGCGCTGCGCTCGGGGTCCAGGGTGAGAGGTCAGAGGTCAGAAAGAGGCTTCAAAGACATAATTGGGATCAGGTGTGTGTTTTTCCTGAGAGGAAGAGGCCTCTCTCGCATTCTATGTCTCCTTAAGGCCTTTTCTTCGCTGTGTGCAAAACATCTCATGTGTTCACTCAGACACCGCGACCGCATTGTGTCTAACATCATACTTGAATTGCATTGACACGGCTGCGAAAGAAAAATGCAGCACTGGTTTTGAAACCCAATAATGTTTTAACTTAACACGAGTCCCTGCGCACACACGCTTGCACAACACAAAGTCTTGGCAATCGTCAGACGCAGATAAAGGAAGAATCTGGTAATGCCATTGAACGTTTGGAATCGATGAGTTCCAGGAAAAACATTTGCATTCGCTGCAGTTGCAAAATCAATCTCTTTTCTTCCATCATCTGTGCTGTCCAGATCGGTCTCTCAGATTTAAGGTTTGACAAAATTTTGCTGGAATAAAAACATGTGTACAGTTTGGATGGTTTCCCAAACCATCCCTGTCTTTGTTATGCACGTTAAAAACCATGAAGAACTTTTCCCAAAGTGGTATAATCATTGTTATGTTGCTTTTACGAAACCATGACAACAGCAATATGATAATAGTCTATAAATAGTCAATAAATAATGCACATTTTTATTTATTTATTTTTATTTTCCCCTTTTAACAACTATCACCACCTATATTCTTTAATAATTATTAACATAGTCACAAACAATTCGGCGCAATGCGGCGCAGCGGAAGTGTTTTTGCTAGTTTCAGCCTGACACAGTTCTCATTTTCACATCCTGCACCACGTTGTTTAAATAGCAAACGCATTTGCGTGCCCATGGGCGTGCTAGTCTAAAAAAGAGGTGTTTTCAGGCGCATTGTTGGCGCGTTGCTATTTTGAGGAACTGAAAATAGACTGCGCCATAGACCAACTCAAACCTGGTCTAAAGTCAACAGCTTTTTATTTTTGTTATTTAAAGAGCGCATATAGAAAATGTGCCTCTGAACGCGCTTTCACATTACTTGTTACACGGAGGGAAGGGCAAGAGCACATAAACATGGCAAATATAAAAAATAAATGGATAACCATGTTTAAGATTATTATTGTGTACAAAAAGATAAAAATCAGGCTTGTCCTAGATCGTCTGCTCAAGCGCTTTAACCTCAAGCACGAGAGCGTTTCCTCTCTGGAGAAGCGTCCAGTCTTTGCTCTTGCAAGTTCCGCCGTGTAAATAGCGAATCCCCCGTGGCGCGAGCGCAACTAGCTCTTAAAGGGAATGAGAGATGAGAGTCTGATTGGTTTACTGCACGTTACGCCCCAAAAACACCCATGACTCATTGAGAGAATCGGGAGAAACCGTTTAGACCACGCGCCCGGGCCCGCCGACCGTTTTCCCGTCGTTATACTAGCAAAAGTGAATTCGGATACGCCCTGAGTGCACCTGCGCTGTGCGGCCCCAAAATAGGGCCCAAGTGTGCTATTAATCCACTTATTTTAAACCGAAGATAAGAACGCATACTTTTATTCTGCTGTTACTTCTCAGAAATGTACTAATATTTCGGTCCCCCTGCATGGGTCCCTTTACATGGAATTCACCATGTTGTTTCCGCAGTAGCCCTAAACGGACAAATGGCTCTACATAGCGCGTTTCATTAATATGTTATCTCCTTCTGCATAGAAGAGAAAACATGACGACATCTAAGTTCTGTGTCAGCCACCGTAGTGCTTCGAAAGGGGAGAGGGGAGTGGTGGAGTGAGCCGTTGGTTGCAATTCGCAACCTCACCACTAGATGCTGCTAAATTTCTTACACTGGACCTTTAGAAGTATACTTTTAGAAGTAAATAAAAATTGGGCCAATTTCATCCGACGTAGTTTTGAAATAGTTCACTTACATGTATACCACTACTACATTTATATTAATATACTACTTACTATGTAAAGTGTGCTTAAAATGTACTTGAACTTGAATTTGAAGTATACGTTTTTGTAAGAGGAGTAAAAACAAGACTAAAGGCTTGTTTACACCAATAAAGATTACATTTTTATCAACAGTAAAGATACAGAGGACCAATACTGTAAGGATCACTTTCAGAGAGATTTTTTTCAACTGATAGTCAAAAACCCATTTTAATTGAAGTTAAAAATGTAAACTGCATCCTTTGTGTCATTCTCGGTGGGTTAATATGATCTCATGCATGTCTACTATTTTGAGCAGCTTTTAAATATGGCTCATCCGATCAGATTTTACAGTCAGAACATGATCAGCACTGAAACCAGAAGCAGTCGGTTGTTGGATGACACTTGTTAACACGCTTCATATCTGTTGTGTGATGTGCTCTCTGTAAAATGTGCTCACCGGTGACCCTGACAGATGGATGCAGAGGTGAGGGGAGGGATGTCTGCCGGAGAAGGACAGAGATGGTTTACTCGTCTCACACACACATGCGCTCATAACCTGGAACACACTGCCGTTAAACAGAAAGTTACTTTCTAATGCCCGTAAACTTAAGGGACCATGAAAACACTATAGGAAAAATGATGTGACTGTTACTAAGACAACTTAAAGTCCTCATGAACCGGAAGTTGTGATCGTTTTTACTTCCGTATTTTGACGCATTTCCGAGTGAAATGGAATTTCTAATGAGAAAAATAGTCTTTCGTCTTTCTCTGCGATTTGATTAGATGTGTAAAAACAGCCGTTGCATTTGTGAATGTCGGCAGACTGACATTTGAAGGGGAGGAGTTAACGGATGCTCCGCCCAAGCCGTCTAACATAAGATGGATAGTCATTACAGGTAGGAAGAGCATTTTCAGATTTTAATTCAATATTATGAGGGCGCGCAGATTTTAAACAGAGAATGACCCACATTGATAACCTGCAATTTTTCATGAAAAAATAGGCATTGTAGTTTTTATTTCACTGGGACTTTAATATACCACGTGCACGTTTTGAAGAGCGAATTTCAATAGGTTTTTCTTTTTGTATTTGAGTTTTGAATGCAGTGTATGGGCGTTTATTGGTGTGTTTTATATATAGTGTTTTCATTTCTTAATCTGATCAAAACAGAACAATTTTCTCCTAAGACTTTGCAGATGCTGCTGTTACACAGAGACAAACATATTGTGCGTTTGAGAAACAGAATATGCATTTTCATGTGGAGTGTGCTGTTATTCAGAATCCATGTAGACACAAGGCCTTAGGCTTTTATTGAACAATTCTGTAAACAATAATGTTGCCACTGAATAACTTTAATTTTAGACACAATATGGCCAGTTAGCACAAGTACCGGAAATAGTTCAGCCAAAGCAAATAAACTGTTGTGTGTTTTCAAAGGCAGTGACAACCACAAACAGGCAAATAAGCTTCACACTGCTTTTACTGTATAGTAAATGTCGACATCCTTGAAACATCACCACAAGACAAGGTCTTCTTCAGCTTCTCAAAGCATTCATTATTTTTTTAACTACAAATGAAAAATGCATATGTGTTCTAATGGTAAGCAGGCTTACGAATAAACTCCATAAAACATTAAAACAGCATGTGGGTAGTTCACAAATAAACAGCAAAAATGTAGAAAAAAAACGTACAATGAAGATAAATCTCTCTTATGCGATTTTATTATATAATTAAAAATCAAATTAAAATATACACATGTACATACCAATATTACAGTTTATTCATGGGAAGGTAAAACCAATAAAAATGTGTATATCATAAAGGATGAATGCGAATACTGTTTCAATTGACAGCTATATGCATTATATAGAACTATGCATGTCGCTGCGTTAGGTCTAAAGCTGAGTATTTATTTTGTTGCTTTGTTATTGAGGATAAAGATGGTGCATGAGGCTGGATGTCTGCCCATATAAATATGATTTTAATTGTCCCTGTGAGTGCGTAGGCTATGAGGGGTGGATAGAGTGTTCTTTGTCCAGTGTAAGACTGCGTGTGGCTGGCTATCTTAAGAGAGTCGTAATCACTCCAAACATGCAACTGTTAACAGCCAACCCACAGCTGTCTGCAGCAAGGCATTCTGGGAATCTATGACTTCGAGCCTAGCGTGTTAAACTGTTAAACTTTACCGGCTGATTTGTACTTCGTGTTTTGTTCAGACGTTTGGGATTGTTACAGTAAGGCGAGCAGTGTATTAAAACACCTCTTCAAGGGATAATTCACCCAAAAAGGACAAATTCTGTCATTGTTTGTTCACCCTCGTGTTGTTCAAAACCTTTATATGACTCATTCTTCTGTGGAACATAACAGAAGCTATTTTGAGAAATGTGGTTTTGTGTCCATACAATGGAAGTCAGTGAGGGTCGATGTTGTTTGGTTTCCGACATTCTTCAAAATATCTTCTTTTGTGCTTTGCAAAAGAAAGAAAGTCATACAGGTAGACACGATAAATGATGAAATCATTTTATTTTCTAACAAAATCATCAGTATAGATATATTGCACTTTTGATCCTTAATTGGTCTCGTCTATGCTGTGTGATCTGTCCTGCGTGTGATCTGACGTCCAGTTGAATCTCCATTACATATTTGAGGAGGATTTAAGAATGATCTTGTCTCTGCCCGTGTGAAAGGTGGAAACGGACAGAGCTGTCATCCCGGCCGGATCCCTGGCATGTGATCAAACGGCCGAGCCTGCAGATTATGTACATCTGAGGCCTGTGACCTCACCGCGGCCCCAACCAGCTGCGCGTGTGTGCGCCGGGAGCGTTCGGTGGCCCTGATCTTTGTTGCAGCTCTTTTGCGGGGTTGTCGACTCGACTATGTACATATCAAGTTCTCCGTTTGTTGGTTTAAGCAGCTGTTATTGCTGTTAAGAGATCAAGTGCACCCTTCAACCCCTCCCGCACACCAACACACACACACAGGGATAGAGATACGCCCGCCTCCGTCGGCTCACACTGATGTCCTTGTGTTGCGCAGAGGCTGGCGCGGCGGGCGCAGCGGCCCGAGCGCGAGCTCCAGTGGCAGTACGCTGCGACTGGCAGCGAAACAGCAGCAGGCCTGGTGGTCCTGCCTTGTTTACAGCGTGGGGCCGAGCCAGACTTGTCTAAACAAACCTGGGAGCCTGCGTAAGCTTCCCTTCATTCCGCTCACGTCATCGGGTCTGGAGCTACTGGCCTGGACCCTCTCCCTGGAGCTCCGCAAAACACCACTGTGTGTGTGTGAGGGAGAAAGGAAAAACTGATCATTTGAATGCATGTGTAAACATTGAAGATAACATTATAAAAACTATATACAGAACATGTTGTTACTGGTTGCATCAAAAAAACAAATTAGTGAATTTAGGTTGAAGTAACAGTGTGGGCTCAAACAAAAATGTTTTGTAAGCAGCAAACAGCAGTGTATATGTTTACACTTTTATTCAAGGCAACCATGTATCTCATTAGTGTATTTGTTCAAATGCAAGCCCATGATCATGACGTTATTAAGCCTATGATTCAAGCTTAGCTGCAAAAACACTGTATGTCACTATATATATATACAGCCGTAATTATAGGTAGGCTATGTGTTTAGGTAAAATGATCATTTTTTTCCATTCTGTGAACTACTAACAATATCTCTCCCAAATTTCAAATAAAAACCTTGTTTCTATTTGCATTTATTTGAAGACATGAAACTGGAAAAACAGGTGAAAATAACAAAAAATATGCTCTGTATTTTTTCAGACCTCTAATACTGCTAATATTCACTTTTTAGCTATACAACAGTAATATTTGTACACGTATTTAGGAAAAGTTTCAAACATTTATTTTTATGTAATAACCTAATTTCCAAATGTCTTGTCATGCGGTCAGTCTTTCACAGTCTGTTGGATGACTTCCTGTCACTTCCGAGGTTTGATTTAGTTGAAATTCAGCAAACACTAGTCTGGAGTCTGGAATGGACCATGAACATTTTAAATGGTCTCTTATTTTTTCCCGCGGTTGTATATAAGGTGATTTGCAATCATGCAGAACTCAAACATCACTAAATACATTTCAATTGAATTGAATATAACCGAACTGAATGAATGGAATATAACCTTATTGATAAAACATTTTGAAATGTTATTGAGATTTATAAAATGTATTAGTTCCAGTCTTGGATTTTGATTGGTCAATACCTGTGCTTTATTGATGATAAGTAAACAACCGGGGACTATTTTGTAAACGCTTTACTTCAAGAAAGTTGAATTGATACATATGATATTATAAGCTTTAATATTTGTATCGTGTGGGAGGCTTTTTATAAAAGCAGTAAGATACTCAAGGCTAGTGCTTTATTGGGAATAAATCTGCTTCACATTGTGCCTAACAACGCCCGCGTGCCGTGACTATTAATGATAAAGCACAGCCTCTCATACCGTATTGCAACTTATTTTCCATTTTGTAATAACATTTATTGCATTAAAGCATGTAAAGTTGCAAGCACATGTGCATGTTTTCTGTAAGCATGCTTGCATGTTCAAGTTGTTGATTTGTGCATGTGTGCGCACGGAGCGAATCCCAGATCAAATGTTCTTTATTTCCGGAGAATTCTTCTGGCCTGGCTGTGCTGGAAAGTGAAGTCAGTTACGAGGCTCTCTCACCTGCACCAGAGAGCAAATAAAAACCTCATGCACTGCCGCAGGAAACTCTCTCAAATTCCCTCTCAGCCCAGAACCTTTTCAGCGTCAGTAACTCTGTATACCTTTGCTGTATCAGCTTCAAGAAAAAGCTGTCGACATGTGAATTATAAGTGTTTATGCTTGCATGACTTTGTGTCGTTCTGCACAACTGTGGTTGGTCTGGGAGGTGTGGTGTTTCCACAGGCTTGTACGGTGAACAGATTTGTCTTAATCTGGTACGGTTAATGTCACTGTTAATGTGTGGGTCGGACCCATAGAGACACTCTCAATTCATGCTATACAGCAACACAAATGGAAATCAAATGGAGGCGTTTTCCAAAGCCTGAATATTTCTTTTCTTCCTTTTCATTTCCCCTCCATTTCCCCTCCTTCATCTCATGTCCTCTAACTAACCTTCTGACCAACCAAATAACCAAAACTAAATTAAAATCACCAAAATTCATAGCCATCTAGCTTCCCACCCTCTGACATGAATATTTGCTCAATAGCTGGAACCGTCAGAGGGTTTCCAACCCGGTTCTTCTCGCCAGGCTCTCCACCCCCTCAACGTCCCCCATCCCTCCCCGCCCTCGTGCTCCAAAGCCCAGGCAACTCCAAATGTCACTGATGTTAGTTTAGCCATTGTACACGGCTGGGCAACTCTGAATGGGCAGCTTGTCCACAGGCCAGCCCCCTACAATGGCCCCCTTTTCCCCTACAACTTGTTCTCAGCCTTTGCCTTCTTCATGAAGAGAAATTTCTCCCTCTCTCGCTCGATCTGTCCTTTAGGTCTTTTGCTCCGGGCCTGGGGTTTGTGATCTGGAGTTAAATGGGGAGAGGGCTCACAAGAGAGAGAGAGAGATGAACCATGACTGAACAGTAAGCGCTTTAAGTGCAGAGCTGTTTCAGCAGACCCTGCCAATAAAACCAGTACAGCCAACCAGTACAGCCGAGCAGCAGTAAATCTGCCTTTCACAGCGCAGCAAAGCTTGTTAGTGGGTTTAATTGGACAGAGAGGGTGCGTAATCTTTCAGCGAGAACACCGAGACCGAGAGAATCAGAGCGTGTGTACATGCGTGTACGTGAGATGGAGAGAAAGCATCGGGACTCGGGAGAGGGTTGGCTTATAGCTGTTCATGAACCGAAGCAGCCTGACTTGACCGTATTACATTATATCCAACAGGTGCACAAGTGTCTGGTTATATGCGTGTTTAGATTAGAGGGCTTGTGTTCATATTAATGGTTAATGGTTATACCGCTGGGGTCTGGCAGCGGAGGATCTGGGGCTCACCGCAGACTGGATCATATATCCACTTCTACAGTAATATGAAAAGTAGATTTGTACATATTCGGAAGAATTTGTGAGAGGTGCTTGGCCATTTGAAGGTCGTGGCTATGTTGTTGTTAGTGATTGTCAGTGTATTGCCTGGTTGAAAGCCAAAATCAAGTCTTTATGATATTCTGGCCCCTAGATATACCTAAGGTCTTTCCTTTAGTGTCAGTCTATGTGATTTTTTTCATGGCTATAATCATCATTTGTCTGTCAGGCAAATATGCATATCCAAAGCCATAATATTTGATTCATGTACAGTGTAATAGTTTCATACTATGTCTTGTTGAAATCCCTGACTTTTAAACTGCATTCCGTTACTTTTGACTCTACCACTTTTGACTCTACCAACGTACGTGATGGCTTTATTTATTAATCCATATTATAAGTTTACGGGTGCAATTTGGAGGAAGGAACAAACTTTAAAAAAAAATGGATTGTAGCTGTCAAGATAACAAAACAAAAGCATGCACCTTATAATATATCTTAAAATGAGTACTCAACTCAATATATATATTAAAATACATATCTTTTATAATCGGCACATCGGAACTGGTGGCTTGAACGTCACACACTTTCTGAGAATGCACTATTAAATTCTAGGACTGTCAAACGATTAATTGTGATAAATCATAATTAATCGCATCCAGAATAAAAATGATGTATGTATCTGTGAACTGTAAATATTAATTTTGTATTTATAAACACAAAACATACACATATATGCATAGGCTATATTTAAGAAAAATAAGTAAATAAATAGTTAACAATAACAAATTAATAATATTTTTAAATTATTTGCAAATATAAATAAATACATCTAAATATTTCCCAAATATATATACACGTATGTGTTTGTGAATACAAAATGAATCTGTACATATATATATAATATATGTAAACACAAACTTTTAGTCTGGATGCATTTAATCGCGATGAATCGTTTGACAGCCCTAAAAAAATTCATACTTTTAGAGCTTTGGTGTACCGACTTTATATTTTCTTGCTCTTGTAGCTTTGAAGAGCTATATTAGCAGTAATGCTTGGCTTACCAAACACCACTGATAATTTATTAAAATTGTATTTGTTACTTTATATACTTTTAAGTATAATTTCGAGATCTCGAGTGTTGTTTGTCAGAAACATCAGAGAAGTGAGATAGATAAGATATACAGTTTTGTTTTGATGGACTAAGACTTTCTCCGTGGAAACAGATGCATATGTCATTCATTTTCTGGCTCTTTCTTTCTGGAGAGGAGTACAAAGACCCAACAGAGGACTCTGAGTGTTGGAAACGGATAAACTGTGAGGAGAGGAGGGGCTTCCTCCTGCTTTCCTCTTTTCCCAGTCAGCCGCTAAAATGATTATTATCATTAAGGGCTTGTCTGCATTTCCCACAGGGGAAACGGTTTATTTTAACACATTATAACACAAACTATATTTATGTAATATTTTTCTAAAGCGGCTGCTGACTGGTCCGCTGCCAGAAACCGGAGAGGATCGAAAAGATAACAAAAAATAAAATCTTTTTTTCGGAAATGGATTTCAATCAGACAGAGAACATCTGGGCAAGTTGAACTAAAAGCAGATGAGAAGAGAGAGACATCTTTTTAACTTTTGAGTATAAATTCGTGGCATATAGGTGCGATTAAACAGTGCGAGATTTTTGACTGAAGGGCACACCAGCCCCTTTTTATTTTATTATTCAAATATAACAAACTAAAGTGCCTTAAAGCATTTATATTGTGTATATTTTTAAGCACAATATGTGTGCATTTGCCCTGAACATGTTTGAAGAAAAACTGATTGTAGATTTATCCAGCTGTGCTTGCACCCGGCCTGTAAAGTTTTGCAAAATATGCAAACTTATATTATAAAAATATTAATTTTAACGGAATGTAAACGGCAACACTTTTTATCCATTTCACACTTCATTATTGCAAATGCTGGTCACGCTGCCTCCTATTGGTCAACTGGAGACTAACACGCTCACTAGAACTTGTGATAACAGCATCTGCAAGACACATGTCCATGTGACAGATGTAAGGTCAGAGGTCATCTAAACTCTTTAATTAAGATAAAAAGCTGAAGAGAAACAAATCTATCAATGTATCGCCTGTCTGTCGTATTATAAAACAAGTCTTAATTATGTATTTAATTGCTTCTATTCAATGTGATTGTGTAGTGTAAGGTGAAAGAAGTTATTCCACATATATGTCTTATGTTAAGTATTAACTGCAGGCACATCGTATTCATCCAGATTCATGTGCATAGAACAAACTGTTGTCATTGGAAATTTATGCCCAAGACTTTTTCAAGTATTATGACTGTCTACAAATGAAAGGAATAGTTCACCCAAAAAAGACTTTCCATAGTAGGAATAAAAATAACTCTGGTCACGTCAATGGGGACCTTTTTGGGTACACTTTTCCACCCTATTTTCATGCATCTTGCTCTCTCGTTCTTGCTCTTTCCCAGTTTGCTTCTTGCTTTGATGATGTCCGTGCTCGGACTTGTCGCCCCCTCGACTCCTGCATTCCCTTCTTTCAGAGTGGGGTCATGAGTCAAAGGGTCATAACCTGCCTCGAGGATGATATGACCCCTCCATCCCCCACTCCACATGAAAGAGCCGCTCAATGCCTGCATGGGTTTTATTTTGTACACACCTGTAGCCCTTACCTGTGGCTGGATCACCTGACAGGTCGCTGATGGAGCCGGCGGGCTCATTGTTTGGATACCCTGTCCAAGTCCTCCAAGTCATAACACACTTCAAAATGTGGCTGTGAAATCAATCGTGAAGTTAATAAAACAATTACTTGCCTATTCTGTAGAAAAGGTTGCTCTGTGATGTCTTGCAGGTTTAAGACGAATCCTGTTCTCCTTCATGTGTTCTGCATGTTTTCTACACCAGCCAGAGTTGGAAATGCCTCATTGATTTTTAAACCTTTTGTATTTGGCAGCTCTAATCATTTATAAGGTATTTTATAGCCAAACTGTTCTAGATTTCACACTTCAGAATTCATTGACTTTTGTGAGAAATACCAGGGATGTTTTTTTCCACTGAACCATTAGATTATTAGTGGAACTGACATTAGCCTTTATTGAAACCGTGTGTGTGGTTAATTCTTCCACAACAATGTCCAGGTGTAACACTGCACTCCCATTTCTTTCTCCACTGTGAAATTCTGCCAAAGGACGGGATTTTTTGGAGCAGCCTTCGAGTCGGATGTGGACCTATGACGCTGTCTTCGTCTAAAAATTGTATGTCTTTGTAAAAGAGTTTGAATCCGTGTTTGCAGTCTATCATTCGATTTCCACCATAATTTCCTCTCTCCCCTCCTTCTCAACTCACGCCGTCTACAACAAGCTGTTTTAGGAATATTCACTGCCCCTCACTTAACCCTGGAAGCTTGGATGGCTTGTGGCTCGGATTCGGAAATGATCTGTCTCCATCTCTCTTTGTCAGAGTGTAATTGTCTGTAGCCCATCTTTCTGTTTGTGTTTTCCTGGCCTTGTCTTCTCCTTGTGCGTTTCCTGTTTTGAGTTACGCCGAGGGTCTCAACGGGAGACTCCCCCCTCACCCTAAAGTATATCTTCTGTTTACTGCCCTCGAGGGATACCTGTCATTCCACCTTTGCTATTGTGATCGCTACAGCGACACACGGAATTCCGTCGAGCACAGGCCTTGACCCCTGACCCGAGCTTCATAAAGAGCTCACCTCTGACTCTGACTGCACCTGGAGAATAAAAAACAGAAAGTTTTGAGATGCCTGAACAAATAAATAAAGCCTGCATGAAATGGGTCATATCGTTTTTGTATTGTTTTATGCTTCTGGATCATTGCTAAATGTTAAACAAAACCAAACAAGATTATAATTGAATTATAATTATTCTGATCACAACAATTAAACAATCCGTTTTTTTGTCGCCAGTTTGCTTTCTATTTGAGTTCCCGTAGTTCAGCCTGGTGCTAGCGGCATCAAGGTCATGAGTTTGATTGATCATATAATATGTTGCCGTTAAAGAGATGGATAATTCTTACAAAAATATTTGTCATTATTTATCCTCATGTGGTTCAAAACGTGTATAACACAAAAGAAGATATTTTGAAGAATGTCTCAGTGGTTTTGTGACTCCAAGTCAATGGAGGTCAAGGTTGTTTGGTTACCAACATTCTTCAAAATATCTTCTTTTGTGTTCTGCAGAAGAAAGTCATAAAGGTTTGAATGACATAGGGAATACATGATGAAAGAATTTTTATTTCGAGGGAAACTAGCCCTTTAACATCAAATAAGCATCAGACCTTCCGTCTCATGAATAACGTTACCACCAGACAGATGCATACTTGCACACTTAAGTGTCTCCAAGTACTGTATTCAGTTTCTAAAACTCTTATGTTTCGAATGTCCCTTTATGTGCAATGGTATCTTCCTCCTTTCTCTCTCTCTCTCTCTCTCTCTCTCTCTCTCTCTCTCTCTCGCTCACTCTCTTTTCTAGCCTGAGGGTGGTTTGTTACCCAGCTGCTACTGTTACCAGTAAAAGTGATCCGTCTGTTGATGGAGGTGAAGAAAGGGTACTTCAAACACAGACGCACCCGACTGCGTCTGCAATCACAGGAAGCCTAACACTGGTGGCAGTTTGTACACTTTCCTAGCCCTCGAGGCTGCTTCTCTCTTGTTCGTGTATGTGTGTAAAAGTCACACGGACCAACTGTCAGAGAGTCAAAGTAATCCAGACGTATTTTCCCCCGTTGCTCTCTTTGTACTGAATGTGTGCCAGTTCTGTGGAATGCCATTATGTTCCCCGAAGGCGAAGCCAAGACGGCCCTGGCACAAACACAAACACACACAAAGTCATTCTCGCTTCTTTCTTTGGCTCAGAATGGGGCTGGTGGCGCCACATAGCAGCATTGCCTATGTGGCGCAAGCACACGGCCAGATTAGAGCGACCGGCCCGAGCACGCACGCTTCAGAGTCAGGAAAACGTTGAGACAGAACCTAGCGTTGGAATGAAAGCAACAGGAAAGGTAAGTGTTTCATTCAGGTTGGCCTCATTATTTTGTCCGGTCGAGTCTGAAAGATCTCCGCCCTGTCTATGGAGTGCTGTTGGTTAACTTGGCTCAGATTGTCAGAGGGCTGTCACACCATACAGCTCAGCGGGCCTGCAGAGAGGACTGGCTTTTTGTCTGCACGCTTGGCACTTCCCATCTGCCACTAACCGCCCTCCACTTTTACCCCCATTCAACCAGGCTATACTATATGCCCGCACATCTCTCCAGACATCAGTCCTGCTACCATCTGCATACGGTCATATAATGGATTTGTTTAGCTTTTTCGAAAGAATTTTGGTGTACTACTGTACTGTATGTGGACATCATAGATACAGTAAATGTACATGCAGTGGTGGGGGGTGTAGTCGCCCTCCGTCAGTTCGAGATTGCATACCCTCTGTCCATCCACGACTGTTTACGTCCCCGCCTTCATCCGACGTCCCTAAACCCATGGGCCTATATGCACTTCCATACCCTCCATACTCAGACGCTACGCCACTGCGTAGATGCCATTGGCATTTATGTTTCTATAATTGGTCAACACAAAAAGATAAAGCTATAAGCTATTAGCTAACACAACATTAAAACGTTACCGTAGTAAAAGTTTTAAGGTTTAAAAACAGGTGTCATTTTGGGTACGACAATGATGTAGTAAGAAAATTAACGTTTTTTTACGTGCACACGACAGAGTTGTGTAAACAACCAAATACTCTATTTTTTAAGTTTGTATTTTCAGGCCCCCAAAACGCCATTCACATGTAAACAAACAGCCAAAACGCATTCAAAAGTTTTATTTTTATAGTCGAAAACGTAGTGTGACTATACCTGTGATACTGATGGCACAACAGAGTAGATTCATACCTGAATAGCCACATAGTATCAACACCTGTCTAGTGATCAATATGAATTACACTGGTTTGCAGAATTTAAATGTATATTTATATTCCTATTATGTTTATGTTTACATTTATAATTTCATATAACTGCAGTCATTTATATATGTCAGTCTTAAAGGTAAACATGCTGTTTAAAGGGTCATTCACCCACACTCTAAAAACATAGTCCTATATAGCACTTAAAGTGGTTCTTGGCTAGTAATCATATAGGGGATTCATAAGTGCTATATAGAACCATATTTTGGTGCTTCAGTGGTTCTTCAGTGGTTTTTTAGGGATGACTGAGGTGCTATATAGAACCGCTGAAGAACCATACAGGGGCTTAACAGGTTGTTTATACTGAAACGGTGCTATATAGCAACTTGGTCACCCCACTGAAGCACGTAGATATGGTGGTTCCTCTATGATAAGCAAAGAAACACTTTTAGTGCTATATAGCCCCCTTTTTTTTGTGAAAAACTAAAATTCTGTAATCATTTACTCACCTTCTTGTCATTTCAAACCCATATTACTTTTCTTTAAATGCAGACTATTCCTGTTGCAAAATGACTGTCATTGACTGTTATAAGTGGACAGAAAACACCTAAAAGCACTTTCTTCCAAATCTTTCAAGATCTTGTACAGACCATCTGAAATAGTTTTCATTAAAAGTCGTCTCTTCTGTTGCAAGAAACCCTGCCAAACATTCTATATGGACTTCGGGGAAAAATCACAATAGTGCATAACATGGCCCCTTTAATATTCTCCTTTCTACTCACTATAATTACAGACAAACAGGCTGTGATTGTTGTACTACATCACACTTATAATGGAAATAATGAATATGTCATTTAACATATAAATACATCATTGATTGTTATCCCAGAGGTGCAGTAATAGCCAGCCTGCCAAGATAACTATTGGATAGAAAGACGAGAGAGAGTGATTGAGGGAGAGAATCTATTCTTCTTGTCATCCTTTCATATAAAGACAATAAGGCTCCAGAAGGTCTGGACACTTGAGACACCTCCGGATAAAAGGTTGGAGATCTTGAAATTACAGTTATTATGACTCTCTTCTTCTCGATTGTTTTCTCGGCATGTGAAGACCTCCGATTTTTCAGCCATGCTGAGGCCGAGCGGCTCAGGTGGTGGGAAGCCAGAGATCAAGAGGTGACAGAGTTGGCGGAGTGTAGGGTCTGTTCGGGGGGCGTGGATGAGCGTTCGGGAGATATGGGTGTAAGTTTAAGGGACGTTTTTCTCAGGAGGGGAAGATGATGGCTGTGTTTTGTATATTTTAGGTGAGGTGTTTTAGAGGGTTCAGCAGGGTTGAGTGGGCAGCAGTAGAGGAGGGACAGCTGGGGAGCATGAGTGCCAAACGCAGATCAGAGAGCTCATCTTACCATCACTGAACTGGAAATATAGACAATACTTTTTCTCTCTGTCTCTGTCTCACACGCATAAGCATGTATAATGCTGTAAATAAACACAGACAGTGTCACAGTGTTATCCTTTTAATCCCCAAAGATGACTAAAGCTAACATCCACACACACACACTGACTTTCTCTTCTGCAAGTGTTAAAAAAAAACACTTGCAAGCTTTTGACAGCAACACAACAGTACGATTTCAGCCGATTAAAATCACATTTAATTGATGCCATAATATTCAATAAGATCAAGTGTTGCCACAATTACAACTTTTAAGTTTATTTCACTTCTTTACTAAATCATGGTGGTATTCTGGATGTATCATGGTGTTATGCGGATGTGCAAAATTATTTCGGCCATTATTGAAATCACGATTATTTAACACGATTACTCGTTGTAAAAATTCATTGTAAACCATGTATTTGTAGAAATAATAAATCAAATTTCAATTTCAACACTAAACTCTACTAAATAACCAAAAATGAGTGTAATAAAGAGATCAAGTATGAATGCATACATTCAAATAAATAACATAAAAGTAAAACTTTCCAACTCACAATTGGCACAGATTGGTGCTATTTGTAAAAAATGTATGCCTTAAAGAAATTACTTTTTAAGTTGGTTTAAGCGGTAATTTTTCTGAGTTTATTTGACAGAAGTGATGTTACAAAGCGCCAACATCGTTGAATAGCTCCGATTGTGCGAGTTTCTAAATACATCACCGCAAAATCATAAACAGCCAGGTTGATTATGTCTGTTTATTGGTGTGTGACACACAACACACATATTTACAGCCGCATTCATATTCTATTATACATTCTAATACGGTGACCTATTAAACAAGTTTGCTTTGGCCGGCATGCAGCGTTGCGGTCCATTATTTTGTTGCCATGTGAGAGTTTACCATAGCAACGGTTGTTGGTGGAATAAAGTGACATCAGCAAGTGTCAGTGTGACAAGTACGAAACACAAGTTCTTTTCAGTTGGGGACTGACCTCAGGGTCCTTGGTCTGCATGCCCCTATACTTTTCCAAATCAGAAGAATCACAAAGTTTGAGAATAAATGAAAGAGAGAGAGAGAGAGAGAGAGAGAGAGAGAGAAAGATGAGGAAATGGTCTTTGTTAATCCCAGCACATCTGGATTCTATTAGGATGTGGGGGCCACTAAAATAATGTTTTTCACCCTGCAAGCCTTTCCGTGCTATAAATTACCCACCAGCCACTGTGCCTCTCTCTCCCGACCAGTCTCTCTCTCTCTCTGTCTCTCTGTTCTTACTTATTACAGTTAAATAGCAAAGTTTTTTCATTTAAATAGCAAATTAAATTTGATTTAAAAATACTATACATACTATCAGTAGCAGCATGAACCACTACGCAAACCACGCAAATGCCTAGGGCCCTGTAATCTTGGGGGCCCCCTAGTGGCCACAAGCGGTTACATAATTTGATGATTGCTTTTGACGCGGCTCGGCCTGCTTGCGTTGCCTGCACCGGACGCACCTAATAACAGACAGGGTTGCCTCGGTTGATTAACCAATCAAAACTTCTAAACCAAGGAGGTGGTTTACCCTCGCTTTGACGCTCTGCCAGAGGTGCAATCGTCCGTTCATCACATGTCGCTAACATTTACAGGAGCAACATTCTTTATGTTAAGACCTTCAAATAAAGTAAGTCATGCTGATGAAATGTTTTGCTACAATGGATCAAAGTGACACAGTGGAATGTTAACATGTGATTTCTAAATCGTCTTGCAATTACTGCTGTATTATATTGTGAATTATATTTTGCAGTTATTAGATGGGTCTGCTAAAATTATATGATAATGAGATGTTGCCTCCATATAGCATAAAAAAAGCATGTTTCATAGACAAACGAGTCAAGACAGACAAAAATATGATGTGAGACCAATGCCTTGAACTCTGCTTTCCCTGGAAACAGACAGGTTGCTTGTAGGATCAGTGAAAATTCCATCTAACAATAGGACTAATGAAATTGTTGTATTTGCCTAGTTTAAGTCAGTCTTAGTTAGTTAGATCACAGCATCTATCTCATGTTTTTTAGGGAGGAAAATATATTTAATACACTTAAATATGTCTTAGAAATTCTTAAATATTTTCATCAGTTTCATTTTATAAATGGAATGTGAGTTCACCATAGTCTAGAAAGCAAGCACTGGAATCTTGAGGGTTCTTTAATAAAATTAATTTCTATAATATTTACTTGATTTGTGTTCATGCTATTAAGTTTGAATTATTATTGAAAACTCAAATTATATTTTAAATGATCAAAATTTGCTCCACTTTTTTGGGGTAATGGTGCCACCCCTGGCACAGATACACAGTCATGAAGTGCACGTATCAAATATTTGATTCCAAAACAAATCATTTTTATTCTTTATACCAATTTTGTGTGCTGTTATGCAGTTCAAAGTAAATAAAATGTCTCACTTATTCCATATACTCATTATTACTGTTGTGCAATTCAAAGAAAACCTTTTAGTATGCATGTGTGGGGGGCCTCAGGTCTTGACTTTGCTTAGAGCCCCCAAAATGGTAAACACGCCCATGCATACCATCAACTTTATTTTTAGAGACAGCTAAATGTAGTTTTTATAGACCAACCCTAACCCACACCCTGACCTTGCATTAATCTTTTTGTATTTATAGGAAAAAACTATTTGCAACATCTGATTCTCGCATAGTCAAAACAGTTTCCAAATGTTTTTCTTGCAACTCTATGTACACACATACACACACACACACACACACACAGCACGCACACACACAAACTGAACACACTTATAAACGTCAGTGTCATCCTTTAAACCGCTAACGGACTAAACAAGGCCCATTAAAACACACATTTAATCCTTGCCCTGTTTACACACAAGATTCTGTCAGAAAACTAAATTGCTGGTTAACAACAATTTTATTTACCACTGTTTTAGCATGGTGCCATCTGATATCTTTGCTGCATAGAACATTATTGCTATAGTCACCAACATTTGTTGTGTTTTAAAGACGGCATAAAATCAAAATTGATTTTCAAAATCTGACTGCGGACTGGCATTAAAATTTGCCTCCATTTTGTTAGCAATTATGCCCCAACTTCCAATGATCCATTCAATTCTTGATGAACGAAATCGAGTCCAACATTTTTTTCTCAGTTATTTCAGAAGCCATTTCACTGTGATATATGTTTCATTGTGATATATGTCACAAAACGGAAAAGAAGACCGTCGCTACTTACATTTCATGGCGACTTTCTTTGATGCTAATCAATCTTGTCTAGAATGATGCTAGTTGTTTTTGCCTAGAACGACTTTCTTGGTCAACCAACTTTACCCTGAAGACATGTCTGTCCAGCTACCAACACCAAACCAACACTAACCAGCATAAAGCAGCATGGAACATATACATTTATGCTAGCTTTTGCTGGTCATTAAAGTTAACTTATATGAAACATTAATGGACCAATGAACATCAATCTACAGTACTTTCTGTGGGCCTTTAAACTCTTTTTGTGTCCAAAAGACATATTCTTTAACATATAAAGGCATATTCCACAACAGCAGTCATGTAGAAAGAGTGGATATAGACTCTAGAAAAGAGAGAAAGACTTGTATGTGATCTGTGGCTCTTGGACATGTATGCTCATGCTAAGGCCTGGCGGCGGGACCAGTGTGGGGCCGGCGTTGGGTGCCTGAAGAGGGTTGCTGGGGTTAAAGGGTGGAGGGTCAATGCCTCTTCACCAGAAACTCCAATTAGCTAAATTGGAGCTGACAAGTAACAGCAGATGAAAGGAGCAGAAGATTGGTTAATGAGCAGAGCCGAGCGCTAATGATGAGCGTGCTACTTCAGATCGGGCCCCATTAGGCACCTGTTTACCCAGACTGCACCGGGCCGCAGCTGGGCCTGACAGCAGGGTGAGCGTGCCATGCGATGACGGCCACTGTTCCACTGCCATCATCCAAATGCGTATGCGGCGAGAGAGCCCTCCGCACGCATTTGTCCCATTTTCATACTGACAGGATAATCGAGATCAAATCAGCGGCGTGTAAAACACACTACCTCAAAGCAGCGGCCTCAGAGATCGACTATTATCGCCATTAGCATAGCTTATTTACCTCACTGGCTAAATCTAGCGTCCGACCCTAGCACGCTAACCTTTAGACTAGCATTAGCGTGATTAGTGTCGACGTAAAAGAAACAAAGTTTGTGGGTGTGCGTGTGTGTCCGCACATGTAGACAAAGAGCGGTTTATCCAATGGAACGGCTTGTATGAATGAGGCTGTTGTAAAAGCGAGACTCACGCTCTGTCAGGGCAACACATTACCTCATCCTTCTCAAAACGGACTCAATGATTGCTATTACGATGATGTTAGACAACTAATTTGTGTGGGTGTTTGTGAACAAATGTGTTTGTGAGCACAGCTTTTGGCCTTTTAGCGAGGAAACAAACGCCCCCTCAGAATTGTGTATTTGATAATTATGTGCCCACAGGTTAAAACGGATAAAAAGGTTCGTTCACGTGTGGACTTAGGCCGTCCAAACAAGACACACCGGCTGAAGACCATTTTCTTTAAACTTAAACTTCTGTTATGGTCTGTCTATCCTTATGTCACCTGAAACCCACCTGCTGTTTTCTCAATGAGAGACAAAAGAGTCATGAAGTTTCTTTTGAAATGTCCACATTTCTGTTTGCTATCTTATGAGAAAGACAATCAGACAAGGGATCTCTTGAATAGACTTCTATGAGATTCAATGGATAGCAAAGGTAATCTCAGACATTTCTCCTGAGAAAAAAGACCACAGAAATCTCACAAATGTATCTTTTAGATTTTCAGAAGGGATCTCAACGGTGTCACAAACTGAGCTCAGATTTGTCATATCTGCAATTAAAAGTTGAAGATTTTATTATGAACTCAAACAATTTTGTTTCTGTTTAAATTTCTACTAACCCTAACCTTAGGAGTAGATGCTTGAATAAAACACAATTGAGAACTACATCAAATTTCCAAAGCTATGCAACATTTTTCTCTATGATGTCAAATGAGGGTCAATTTACAAAACACAGCAGAAGCAGGCACATCAACTTGAAATGGGTGTTGTACCAAAAACGAATATGAAAAAAATGTACTTTGAATAGGCCTACATCATCTTCACATGCATTGCTTTGTATACTTAAAATCTTGATTAAAATCTTATTTGGGTAAGATTTTAATCCAGATCCCTTTCAACTTTAAACAAAACTTAACCGCTAGACAAACCAAATGCATAAAGTGATTGAATTAAATCTGCGTTTCTTCAACTACAAACACATGTCACAACAGTTACATTTTATAAAAAAATAACAGTTCCTACTTATTATTGTTACTGTAACATTAAGACACACCGGGATGATAATCGCACGCGTTTATCCGAGACGTTTTTCGAGACGTTTTTCGATGTTCATACCCAAACAATTATCACTGGCGATGAGCCGAGCGAACATGCAAATTGAAACGAAATACCCCGGGACACAAGGTGGCGCTGCGGAACTTTATGCGTTTGACAAGAAGAATTCATCTTGCTTCCTCATTGTCAATGTGTGCTCGGCAAGACCATTTTGTGCTTAAGCGCCACCAAGTCGTGTTTTACTGTAATTTCAGAAGCTCCAGGCACGTAAACAAAAGCAGCAATCTCATTGGTCGGTCAGTTTTTACCGCAGCGCTTTAAAAAAAGAAAAACGAGACACGTGTTCGCAGCAATCGCAGCACCCGATTCACATCGTCTACCGCGAGTTTGCGTCATTACATTGTATGTAATTTACGCGCACAAATCACTTAATTTGCGTTTGGTGTGAACCCATTGTTGATCACACGGCGTTAAACTTCGATGATAAACGCGCACGATTATCATACCGGTGTGGACAAGCCTTTAAACTGTCTTGGAAAGGTTTACCATGACTTCATTAATTAATTTGTTGCTTTTCATATGCCTTTCATATATATAGTTTGAGTTTATTAAACACTCAAAGTTTTTAGTATTCAAGGTTTTCAATATTAAAATCCTGAAATAATAATAAAAGTTTAAAGTGATGCATGTATACGGCAATGTTAGATGGTATTAGTACACACATTAAACTAATGTGAGTGTGAAAGTGTGTTTTAATAGATTTTACTAACTAAAAGTCCCCAAAGTGCCCACAGTGGAAAACAGACCCAGGTGCATAATGGCTTTGGCCCTTGGTGATGTGTGTTACGTATGTTGAAATGGAAACAGTTTCTCACTGAAATCTCAATTTGTTCACGAATAATATAGGCAGAAAAGGGGGACATGTACATGTTTGAGTGAGGTGTAACAGAAATCTTCTCTCAGGCCCACATCCCTCTGTGGGTGTCCACGGGAATAGTGCCATGTTCTCAGTCGTACCCTCTTGCCTCATATCTCCACCCCATTACACCATCCAATAATTACCTTGAGGATTTCTCTGCTGCAGTCCAAATTCTCCCTCTTTACCAGGCTGCCAGCTCCTCAGATGTGGATGGAGAAGCGTGTCATTAGCTCATTACCGTGGACAGGCCCGAGGAGAGAGTGTCTACAGTATGAGCACTCTCCGCCCGTCTGACTCTCTGTTTTTATTTGTCTAATGTCTGTAAGGGCATATGTCATTGTCATTCAGTTTTTCCATGGTCAGATTATAACCTCTTACTCACTTTTTTAACTCTTAGGATGTAATGGGAGCCCCTTTCATGTCGGTGTGATGTGTATCTCAGCTATTGAGCTATCAAATTCACCTTTGCCAGAGGGAAGACTGCTGCACTGTTGCGGTTAATCTCAGTTGTCGTCACTCTTGGTTCCAGGTAGGATGGTGATGATGGTAATGTGATGGGTGATAGATGGGTCTGTAATCCGGGAGTTAAAGAAGCTACTTTAAAACTTTGTCTGACCATGTTGGAAGCAACTAATAATTTAAAGTCAAGTTACGCCTTGGACAAAGTAGTTAGCTACACTACGCTACTAAACAAAAGTTGCTGACTACAGCTCTCTGGAATACTTGATTGTGATTGGTCAGTCGCAAACATTCCAAGGTTTGTTATGTAAGGGATAATGTACAGGCAGCCGGTTGTTATCGCAGAAATAAGCTTTAGTGTGATACAAGACCCTCCGCTTCGCGTCGGCTCCTGATGACACTGTCGGGGCTTATTTCGCGATAACAGCCGGCTGCCTGTTCATTATCCCATTTATTACACGGCCACTTCCCACATGAGAAAAAAACAGGACATGAAATGGGAAATATTTTATTAGCTCATTTTTACCGAATGCAGATCTTCCGGGAAGGAAAGCCGTTTACTTTCGTTAAGGTGAGAAACGACGTTAAAATGTCACGAACAGGCAATTTGGTTTAATCATTTGTAAATATATTGTCATATATGTTATTAAAAGACATATTTATATTTCATTTGTCAAAAAAAAACTGTCAAAATGATAAGCTGCATCCGGGTTACCGCATATTATTAGTTTTGAGAGGTTGTTATCTGGGAATAACAAACCTGCAAATGTCGCGACTGGCCGATCAGAATCAAGCATTATCACAAATAACCACTGCTAAAACTGACGAACAATGGTGGTACCATTCACCTCTCTTTTATGGACACAAAATCAATACAAGTCAACGGGTACCGCCGTTGTTCGGTTGCCAACTTTCTTTAAAATATCTTCTGTTGTGTTCTGGAGAAGAAAGAAAATCAAACAGGTGTAAGAAATTACACGAGAGTGAATAAATGATAACAGAATTTTCAATTTTGGGTGAACTCTCTTTAGAGTTACACCATATATAAACAATTTGTTATTGGAAATTACATGAAAAATCATGTTTTCAGGTACAATTTCACATGCATTGGTATTTGACTCAAGCAAAAATAAGTGCGCAAAGTAACCTGCAGCTTTATCTTTCAAACAGAGATGGCGAGATTGAGGCAAAAGTTACAGATTGCAGCTTTAGGAAGATAATATTTTTATTAAATAGAAAACTGTGAGGGTCCCAATAAGAGTGACAGTATTAAACTTGAACAGCCATGCGCACTACACTAAAAACTATAAAATATGCTAAATTTGAATGTCAAGATATCAATAATATTATAGAAACAGTGATAAACAACATGATACGCCAAAATATTTTGCTACAGGCCCTGAATAAGTGATGGTTGATTTGAACTGATTCACTACCGATAGTTCATCTCGGACCAGGAAGATGATCGAGTTTTAAAACACGATGGTTGATCGACAAACCAATGACCAGTTTAGGCCAGCTAATAACAAGACGGATCAGCTATAAAGCAAACACCAAATCATTCATATCATTTTAAAAGGGAAACACTGAACATAACCCGGTCCATACGTTTAGTCCTAAAACTCAATTTCAAAGGCTTTGAGGGATGGACAGGAGAATCCCGGATGAGTGAAACAGACAGGCTTTCATATGTGCCGTCTGACTGGGGACTCGTCATTTTTCCGTCATGATCCGTGGGATTATGGATCGAGGGGGAGGTGATTTCCCCATGCGGGGGTCTAAGATATCAAAGCCGGAAGGGTGTGGGGAGGAGAGGGAAGTGGGGGGGACGATGGCGCCCTTTGTTCCAGCTCCACCCCAGGATTCCATGAAAAGATCACCAAGCAGCCTGATTTGTCACGGCCTCGAGCTCTTGGCTCTGATTGGTTACGCAGAGCGGGCAGATGTTCCGGCTGCAGCAGGGGGCTTGAAGGATTCCAACACTACACTCTCACCCCACAGGCAGTCACACACACATGCTTATGAAGCCTCGCATACTAACGCACACAGACACCACAGGACAGTCTCAAACTCGACAAACACACAATCTAGAACTGTCTCATATTCACGTTCATACAAAGTCTGGTGCGCTTGCAGTCGCTCTGCAAAACGACTGATGTGGAACCAAATGATCTGATCTCAGTGGTCGAGTATCCATCTGATATTTCAGACATTTTCAAAGGATGTGCATGAATAAAACTTCTACTGATCTACAATCACAGGACAGAGGAACACAGTCCCAAAGCATGTCACAACCAGTTTACAGAAAAGCATCTGTACCTTTTTGCTGTATGAGCACCAAGGCATCAATGAGCATCAGTAGGTTCATGCATCAACTTCAAGTTTTGGCTTTTTATAATGTACTGTACAGTCAGAGTCTCAAAAATGACATGAAGCAAATGGGTCTTATATCATCCTTGAAGGGATAAACATAAATGCAGCATCATCTATGTGAGAAAATCAGTTTCCTACAACTTTGCTGTAGTTTTGCAGCAGGTTTGCCAGTAACTTACTGTAGATTTATTTACTACTTAATATACTTTCCAATTGGTACTGTTTTCAATGATTTTAATCAAAATAAAACACTTTGACTTTTGAGATTCAAAATGAGCAAGAAAAGACAGCCTTAGCACAGCAAGACTGCAAAAATGGCATTCTTCCTAAGCATTTTTGTCTTGTTTTCTGTAAAAATATTTAAAACTTCTGACATGACGATACATTTACATAACAAGAAAAGTGACCCAAGATATTTGCTCTTGTTTTATGAAAGAAAAATATATAAACTAGGTACGTTTATGCGATTGGCATCTCTGGAAAAATTGTCCGTAGGGTGTGAGTGCGTGAGTGAATGAGTGAGTGTGTGTGCCCTGCGATGGGTTGGCACTCCATCCAGGGTGTATCCTGCCTTGATGCCCGATGACTCCTGAGATAGGCGCAGGCTCCCCGTGACCCGAGGTAGTTCGGACAAGCGGTAGAAAATGGAATGGTACGTTTATGCTTAAAACAAAATCTACAGTAAATTACTGGCAAACCTGATGCGAAATTACAGCAGAGTTTTACAGTGTAAGACAACAGGTGCACAGTTTATTACATCACAAGATGCTGTAACTGACCAATCAGAATCAAGGTTTTCAGAGAGCCATGTAATGTAAATGTAGCTCCTTCTGGTTATTATGAACCATATTCCTCTATGAAACAAAATATATGGGAATATTCTGGAAAATAAAATGCAATGTATTAAATAACACACAAACAAATACTGTTTGGTTAGATATTTGCAAAACTCAGTAACAAACATAAAGGCTTACAGGAGGACGGTTTTTCATTAGCAACTATTTATGTATTACACATCAGTTGTCTTGTACTGATCAAATATAGCTTGAATTCACTTGAATGCACTGCAAGTCGCATTGGATAAGACAAATGCATAAATGTTTATGACGGTTATAAACAAAAAAACATTGAGTTCCAACCTGATGACCTTTAATGAACAATGGAACAACGCCTGACAGTTTCCGAAATAATTTTGTGTTATATTAAAGTTCAAGTGCTATTGAGTTATTGTTGTAACGCAAAAAAAGAAAAACATACGAACTATGACTCATGAAATCAAACCAAGCAGATTTGACTGCCCCGCGTGAATTTGCTGCCACGTTGCACCATCTGTAAATAAAGTTGTTTACATTGTTTGTTATTAGGTACACTTTCCCCCTGTCATGGAAAGCTCACTCACACGAGACAGGAACATTACGCAGACGTCTACAACCAGACACGGGGCAATTTGCTGGGACAAAATCACAGAAAAGAGAGATATAGGAAAATCTGTGTGATTGTTGTAGGTCTGATTAAAGGCTCAGGTCTAATGGGGAACGTGGCTGGCAGAGAGAGAGCAGATAGCTTATCTCGGCAAATCACTGCCGGTCACTATTTTAAAGCGTTCCCGTGATGCACTCCCCTTCAGGTCAAAGATGTCAGACCCTCCATCGCTGGGACAAAAAAGAGGGGTACTCACGTGCGTCTGAAGTCCCATACAGCTGGCATCTGCTGGCATATCCCACCCTAACACACTCGTCTCGGCACATCCGCAATGCACTCACATGCAATGACTCAAACGACATAGAACTAGAAACATTTGGTGTGCCAACGGGGCTTTTTAAATGAGCGTCTTTGTAGGAATTATAGGTCATTTTATAGCATTTGTGTTGTTTTCTTATTCAAAACAAAACAGATGTAAGGCCAGTTAATAATCAGAACCAGAGGCAGCTGTATATACAGTGATGTATGGGTAGTTCATGCGTCATATGTCCTCAGACTTCTTTATCAACATTAAGTTTTTAGGATGAGATTTGTATTGAAATAGTTTATTTATTTATTTGAAAGTGCATATTTCACCGTTTTAATCATGTTTCAACACCAGTCAATATTACATGCTGTGGTGTGTCAATTTTTTTATCAATATGAGTGAATCTGCATTATTAACAATAAAATGTAACTAGTTACGGTTTGACAATCGGAAAAAAATCCTGGACTCATTGCTACAACGTAACTTTTGTGACGTTGTTAGTTAGTCATAGCAACGTTGTAACAACATTTTGACATTACAGTATACAATAAAGTCATGTGTTTACCAAAATAGTACGCATATACATAACTAGACTATTTTAGGTCATTTTGCAACGTTAGGAGATGATAAAGGTGACATAATGATTTGGTCAATTCATTTTAATGAAATTATGCGCCTGGGATGTGATAGTTACGTTGCCAGCAAGTCATATACTTACCAAAACAGTACAAATATAGTTTGTAACTGGAACATTTTTAATCATTTCGCAACGCTAGGAGATCGTAAAGGTTACGTTGTGAAGTGGTCATATAATGGTAATGAAATGAAGTGCCTGGATGTGGTTGTTAAGTTGCCAGCAAGTCATAAAATTACCAAAATAGTACGAATGTAGTTCATAAGTGGAACATTTTTAATCATTTCGCAACGTTAGGTGATCGTAAAGGTGACGTTGTGAAGCGGTCATTTAAAGGGAACGAAATTATGCGCCTGGGATGTGGTAGTTACGTTGCCAGCAAGTCACATAATTATCAAAATAGTATGAATATAGTACATAGCTGGACATTTGTGATCATTTTGCTACGTTAGGACATCGTAAAGGTGATGTTGTGAATTGGTCATATAAAGGTAATCAAATTACCCTCCTGTGACATGGCAGGTATATATAAACAGTACTATGTATATATACTTGTGTGTGTAAGGCCACCAAACATAGTATGTGACTATTCTATATGATAAATGTGCATATTGTTTCAACATTTTCGTGCAAGAATACATTTTAATAGGAACGTTTTTGGGGAATGTCTGTAAAAACATTCATATGCATGCTTGGTGAATAAGACCCATTGTCTACCTTCCATTCTTTATGCCCACATTGTAGTGATTGAAATAAAATCACAGTGTTGGAGGAATGCCGTTCGGCTATACGTTCCTGATGAATGTAATGAACATTGTCGTTTTGTCAGCTCTTAAGGCCCCAGGTCAGAGGTCAATGATTGCTCTGAACGGCGAGGACTTGTCTTATCCATTTAGAATCAGCCGACAACACGCACACACTTAAGACCCGACTTTCAAGCCGCATGACCGAGTAGGTACCGCATGCCGTGACTTAAATTCAGATAAGGAAATGAAAAGACTGAGAGCAGGGGAAGAAAGAGCAAAGGAAAGATGTTCTGGATGTGGTTATCGGGCCGGGGCTGGCATCCACACATTTCAGAGATAACAAGCCCCAGAGAGCCCGTCCACCTCCTAATGGCACATGACCAGAGCTCCGCCCAGGGTCGCCAGCAATTGAAGTCCGAGCCAGCGAGGCACATCTGGGCCTTATTTTATTAGTGTTCAATTTTGCATCGGTATGTGAAGAGGGCAACAAACAAAGCTCCGGTCCCACCCTGATCCCATATTCCTGCTCGCTCCCCCCAAGGCCTAAAATCCATTTGAACTCACATAGGCCGGGAGCACATTAGTGAGCATAGGTACAGAACTTATTTTGATGTAGGATTCCAGAGTAGCCCCCACAGGGTAGATGACAGGGGTTATTTCAAAGAAAAAAGGCAAGGAGGAGTCTTCAAGTCTGAAGAGGATATTATTAAAAAAATACACGAGGGGGAAAAAGCACCCCTCCGGCAGGAACAATTTTCTACCTTTCCAGAAGGAAAGTATGCTTCGCTGTACGGAGGTTGAGTAAAAAATGCGATATTGAAATTTGGTTTCGACCTAAATCATAATGAATATTGCTAGTTGTCAGAGAATGAGACGATAGAGAAAAAAGAAAGAGAGAGAAACGTACACAATGTACGAGGTAGAGCACTTCATGAAAACCACTGCCCGCCTGTCACCATCTATCTATTTCTCTACAGGACGCCATGATTCCAGAGGAATAACAGTCCTGCCTTCTTATCCACTCACCGCTCAACTCCTCTTCTACTCCTTTCCTGCCCTCTGTTTTAATTTTCAATATTGAAAAACATTTTTCGAAAGCGAGCGTCTGAAGCCGTACAATTGGTTTCAATTTCTTTTTTTCAGGAATGTCAAATATTGCAACCACATCAAATGAGTTGCAAATGAGAAGGGTGTTTCAGTTCTGGATGTGTGATAACATGTTGCCGACTCCTGCAGGGACGGATCTGCTCCACACAGGAAGTTCTGCAGACTGCTCTGTCATTTAAACTATGGGACGTGATTATTAAGCAGTGACTTCATCCAACAACAGATCTTGTTCTTGCTAAGCTGTCGTAGTAAACTTAAAGCTGTTTACATTTACTTTATGTTTAGGTCAAACCTTTTAAGACAAAATGTAAAGATCACTTAATTAGTGATGAGAAAGTGGCTCGAATGACAACAACAAAAAAAAGTTTATTCTTATGATTCACAAATTTCATCAATTAACCATTTTCTTTTGTTATTGTAAATAAGTCCAGAAATGTGCATTAAGGTCCTGTGTACAGTAATTTTTGGATCTATTTGACAGAAATGCAATATAATATACATAACTATGTGTTCAGAGGTGTATAAAGACCTTACATAATGAAGCGTTATGTTTCTATTACCTTAGAATGAGCTATTTCTATCTACACACACCACGGGTCCCCTTACATGGAATTTGCCAGAGAATTACAGAGCGCGTTTCGTGAATACGTTATCTCCTTCGGAAAAAAGCGGAAAACATGACGACATCTTAGTTCTGTGTCAGTCACCGTAGTGCTTTGAAAAGGGGGGGGAAACGATGGAGTGAGCCATTGGTTGCAATTCGCAACCTCACCGCTAGATGCTGCTAAATTTCATACACTGGCCCTTTAAAAAAACGATTTATTGCAGATTTATTGCAGATTTTTTATAGAAATGTACAAAAATCTTGTTTTATTTATTATTTACTACATACATACAGGAGTGTTTTGCTTCTCTGTTCCACACAAAGAAAGCATTCAGTAACCCGGGGCCAAGCTCGTGAAAGAAAAATGAAAGAGTATTGTGACATGCAAGTACCTTGTGTTTATATTTAAAGTCGTCTGAAGTCGTACGATAGCTTTACAGATCTATGTGATCGCATTCAAGCTATTTTCAATGAATAACGAAGCTATCGTATGACTTTAGAAGGCTGTAGTGGTATACGGTACTTCTATATGGTGCTTTGTGTCCTGGAGTTTGACAGCCCATGGTCACCATATGCTATTATTCTATGGGAACCATCATCTTGAGGAGTAATCACAATTTTTGCGAACTAATCTTTCAAAAAGAATCCCAAACCAAATTCCACAAGAATACGTTTTCTTATCCCACCAGACATCTATATCTCCGGTGTTTCGGGAACACTCCTTTCCACCCTGCCTAATTGTGCCAAATATCTTCTGTAAATCTCTCAAATTACATCACATCCGAGATTATCAGTCAGCCACTGATCGTGATGCCACCAGCCGGCATGCTGGAAAGACAGGAAGCTGTGGTAAAGTGAGACCCTCAGGGAGAGATTGCTCAAGAAGTGAGCAGAGAAACGGTACGGAGGTGATACCTTTCTTCCTTCTTGCCTCCTTTTCTCACTCCTTATCTGGTGAAAGTGGTCTTTTTGGCTGGCTTTGGGCAGGCCTGATCCCTGAGGCTGGATTGCAGATGGAGATAAGGCTGGAAAGACTGGAGCTCTTTCACACTTTTCGCTAGTTGCTAATCTACTCCAGCACAGCCAAACCGAACCACTCGGCCCAGTATTAGCTTTCCTGCTGTGAGCAGCCCAACCCAGCCAATGAATATTAGCATGTTTCATTGATATGTGTGTGTGAAAAAACTTGCATTTTAAAGGAAACAGTGCAAGCTCTATTTGTACGAAGATGGTTGAGGTTTTGACCATTGCACTACATTTGACCTGTTGGAAACTAAGCACTATGTAAGGGATAATGTACAGGTAGCCGGTTGTTATCGCAGAAATAAGATCTCACTGAAGGGGCTTATTTCATGATAACAGCCGGCTGCTTGTACATTATGCCGCTTATTACACGGCTACTTGCAACATGAGAAAAAAACTGGACACGAAATGTGAATTTGTAATATTTTATTAGCTCATTTTACCGAATGCAGAGCTTCCGCCAGGAAAAGCCGTTTACTTCCGGTTTAGGTAGAAAATGACGTTCAAATGTCACGAACAGGCCATCTGGTTTAATCATTTGTAAATATAATATATATGTTATTAAAAGACATATTTACATTTAATATGTAAAAAAAAAAACCTGTAAAAATGATTTGCTGAATCCGAGTTACCGTGTGTTATTAGTTTGGAGAGGTGGAATAACGAACCTGCAAATGTCGCGACTGGCCAATCAGAATCAAGCATTCTAACGAGCCGTGTAATAAATCAATATAAAGTTAAGCTCTCGTTTAAATGTTGGATAACAACCCGCCACTATGTACCTATGAGTATATTTTGGCCTTACAAGTGTGCCAGAATGTTAAACTAACAAAGTCTGAAATGAGGAAGATTACAAAACGCAAAACAGCCTAACATTAAAGCCATGCAGAGGATTTTGACCTTATAAAATGCTGTTACTTCATCGCATAGCGCTTTCACACATGTGCTGTCAAAACACAGTTCTAACACTGTGCTTGAGTCATATGTTTAATATGAAAACCTGTTTTAGCCACAAAAATAAATGACAATATACTTGAAAAAAAGAATGCAATATATTACATAATACATTTTCCTTGGAACTAAGTGCTTATATTTTTTATATACAAAAAGCTGCAATCATTTATGTATTATTCACTATATTGTAATGTATAAAGAATGTACTATTCTATATATTTTCTAATATATTTATTTAATTATTTAATATCCTGACAGATATATAAGAAATATGGTTTAAGCTTTTCAGCAGGGAAAAAATAAAGGGATAATTTACACAAAAATGAAAATGCTTTCATCATTTATTCACCCCTTATGTCATTTCTAACCTTTGTGACTTTCTATCTTTTGCAGAACACAAAAGAAGATATTTTGAGGATCGTTGGTAACTTTGTCCCCATTGACTTCCATTGTATGTACCCAAAACCACTGAAACATTGTTTTACAGCAGAAAGAGCCATATACAGGGTTTGAACATTAGGGTGAATAAATGATGACAGAATTTTTTTTTTTCGAGGGAATTATCCCTCTAGGTCAATACTGTCGGAAACCACATAATCGTACCCTTGTATCAGCTGCCACTCTAGTGGCCTCCACCACAACTGCCACCAAACATCTCTCTCTCTCTCCATTTATTACCCTAATTTAACAAGGGCTTTCCCTTCGTAACCTCTCCAGACTGATTTATTGCTCGACAAGCCAAGATCAGAGAACTGGGTGCTATGGGGCACTCCGGGACACCCCGCTACCCTTTCCTGTATGTAAGCGCTTGGCTGGCGTGAGCTGCATGCGGGCCGGGCGATCACTGAATGTGCTGTAAGTCACAGCTGGGCTCAACATGGTGAGAGGTGTGAACAGTCGGCTCTTAATGAGGGAAGAGGACAAGCGGATCAGAACACAGGTCAGAGGTGGTGGGACTGGGGCCAGAAAGGCTGGCTCTTATACAGGGGAAGTGGATTAACGGAAAAAAGAGATTTGCCGTAACTCTTATGAGAGCCACTTTGTAAGTGTGGAATTAAGCTTTTGATGAGAATGATGTGGGCCAAAACTTGGAAGCAAGTTCTTTTTCATATCTTTTGCAGCTGGAGCGCGTGCACTCTTTAAAATAAATGTTCCAGAAAGTTTCAAAGCCTGAGGCCTAGGAGTAGCTTTTTAAGTTCCTATGATGCCATTAAAGAACCTTTTTAACATCTTTAGAAAACCTTTGTACTGCCGCTTTAAAGAACTCCAGAGGGGATCGTTTTTTCTCAGTTAACAGACGAAGCAATATGCTGATCTGATCAAACTTATAGTGTGTTTTTGTGTAGCCAGACTTTTGACAGTTAACTTTAAAGGAACATTCCCCTTTTTTTGGAAACATGCTCATTTTCCAACTCCCGGAGTTGAGTTTTACCGTTTTGGAATGTATTCTGCCGATCTCCGGGTCTGGCGATAGCACTTTTAGCATAGCTTAGCATAGATAATTGAATCCAATTAGACCAGTAGCATCGCGTTCAAAAATGACCAAAGAGTTTCAAGATTTTTCCTATTTAAAACTTGACTCTTCTGTACTTATATCGTGTGCCAAGACAGGTGGAAAATTAAAAGTTGCGATTTTCTAGGCCGATTTGATTAGGAAATATACTACCATTCCGGCGTAATAATCAAGGCAGTTTGCTGCCGCAACTTTGTTGACTGAAGTTAGCCTATTTCCACATGCACTGCGTGCTGCGTGATAACACTGCGCCTGCTGCGGCCATGTTACGGCAGCAAACTTCCTTGATTATTACGCTGGAATGGGAATATAGTTCCTAATCAAATCTGCAAAGAATATCGCAACTTTTCATTTTTCCGCCTGTTTTAGTACACGATATAAATACAGAAGAGTCAAGTTTTAAATAGGAAAAATATCAAAACTTATTGGTCATTTTTTAACGTGATGCTACTGGTCTAATTGGATTCAATGATCATTGCTAGGCTTTGCTGAAAGTGCTATCGACAGACACGGAGATCGGCAGAATTCATTTCAAAACGGTAAAACTCAATTTATTAACTCTTTGGGATTTGGAAAATGAGCATATTTCCAAAAAAAGTGGAGTGCTCCTTTAAGTTTGGCGCCTGTTTCATTTTTAAAGATTTGATGCAACTGGTCTGATAAAAGCAAATTGGTTCGTCCTTGAAAGCTCTCATTGTACTGTAGCAGCTTGGGAACAGAACAGAACAGTTTCTGAGCAAATCTGTAAAAGCCTAGGCACCATGACTCTGGGAAGTTGCAAAGCAGCCAATCAGATTAAAGCTCGCCAGATCCAAAAAGTGTTTTTGCAATATATATCAGACACTATTTACTATATAATCACTATATAAATTGTGTGGTTTGGCTGATCACTATATAATGCAACAACAGGACCTACTTCAATCTCCACAAAACCAACTCAAGAACCCTAAAGTAAAGATGCTAAATGATGCCACAGAGGAACCATTTCTGGAGATTTGGATCAGTAAAGAAGCTTTAACATCTGTTGAGCAAAATTTACTTTATAGTGGAAATAGGTTGTTCAGACTAAAAAAGTAATCAAAAGTAAACTAAAGACTAAAGGTCTTTGCACATACAGTCCAAAATTTTCGTGTTTTTTTGTATTTGACGCTCGTTTGTAGGGTGTCTCTGAATTGTCAAAACGCCTCTTAAAATTCTTGCTAAGGGTGCAAAAAACGCAGAAAATCAAACCCAATCTGAATATTTTTATGACGGACGAAAATATCGGAGGCAGTGTAAATGTGATTGACACAACGTGAGGTTGTATTTATTTTTTAACGTGTCGGACGCAAATTTCTGCAATGTGCAATGGCCTTAAAAAAGAATTGTGCTTTTAATTTCACTTAAAGGTTGTTTCTCAACAGCCCAACTCAAGATTTTCTAGTGACTGCTATTATAAATGTATAACTTGTGGCAACAGCCTTTACAAAATTGAAAAAACTTTAACTGAGCCAATTGAAAATTTTAGATGCAACTACATATAAGCCCACAAAAATTTTTGAGTTGGATAGCACTGAACATGTTTACAGTGTTGGGGAACCAAAAATGGTTTATATGGGGCATCGCTGTGAAGAACCTTTTGTTGCGCCTTTATTTTTAAGATTGAATTACAAATAATGTTGTAAGGAATGATTCTGGATGAACATAAGAATAATTTATTTAGCTTTATTTTACAGGGTGTGTTTTAAAATGTAACTATACAGTCACTGACCACATGTTACCTGGAAGTCTTTAGAGATGTCTAATAAACCGCCCGAAAGATGTTCTTCATCAGCTCCCAAAGGTTAAGTATTAGGTAACTTCTCTTTATTTATGAGGGCTGTAAGCGGCTCTTGTTTCCAGTCAAGGGGGCATGTGTTGTGTCATGGTTAAGGGCTTGAGTTCAAAAATGTGCGATGATCAGCAGGTTTGCCAAAGAGATGTTGTTTGGATAGTCACACCCTCAAAACCCAAAACTGAGCCATTGGAATCAATTTTACACTAAGATACGTCTGATTAGATGACACATTTCCCAGAAGCCTTCGGGACTGAAGCGATGACAAAGGTGACTACTTGACTGGTCACATCTACATTTTTCATTTGGCTCAAGTCTTAAAGTAAATGAAAGTACATTTAAAGAACAGTCTGTTGCCACAAGTGATAATTTACTATTGTGCCAATTGAAAAATAAAGATGCAACCAGTCACTACCAATTTTGAGTTGCCTGACGTTTTTACAATGAGAGTCATAATCACACCAAACGTGGTTGAAACGTACACAGTTTCTGTGATCCACAGTGGCTTGACACTGTAAAACAGAGAGGCGTAAACATGGATAAAATGCGACAGCGTCAAAGGGCCCATGATTTTCTGATTTATGGATGTCTGTTACCCTTTCACCCGGAATGCTTACCCTCTCGCTCTGGATCATCTCAATAACTCTGCTCCTCCGACGGCTCCCAGTAGCATCATCAATCTGTCCCATGCTAGGATAAGAGATCATTCTGTCTCCTGCCGTTCCTCGTTTCACCCCGATTTGTGCTGGAGGTTCACATTTCAAATGTGCGACTTAAGAAAAAAATGCAAAACGTACAATTGGAGTCCTGGAGCAAAACTATTAAAGTACCACTATCTTAAGATACTGTTTATAACAGACTGACAACCAACCGCTTCGATGTGATCAATAGCTTATAAAATGCTTTACTAGACGTGACATGACAACAAAAAAGTTACCAATATAGAATTCACTCGTCACATATTGAACATATGCTATTGTGTCTGGTTAGGACATGATGTAAGACGTGATGTTTTCCTTAAGGACGGGACTATGCGATGTGATGCTGTGACAATAAAAATCCCTTCTAATGCAGAATTCACTCATCACGACTAAATAACATGGAAAAGAGATGTACTGCAATGTTGCGTCACGTTTGCTGACAAAGTGATAGGTTGGAAGACACTCTTTGGTTGTACCTCAACGTCTCCGAGCGGAATGATGTTGTGTTCAGCGGTTACCTGACCTGACCGGACTGTAGTTTTTACAGAGATTAGGCGAGCGCTGTTTTTAGAGGAGCAGGGTTACTGCTATATTCTCACTGGGTGGCCTATGAAATACTGTGAATGAAAGCACAGCCACGAGGAGAGAGAGAAAGCGTGGTACTGAGGTCTGTGAAACGCGCCTCTGCGGAAAGCTCCCTTTATTTACTTTTAACAGGCTGTAAACGCACTTTCAATGCCCCAATCAGGACTCCACACGCCTGGGTCACAACCTGTGTTTCCAGTCATCGACAGGAGAGCCCCGTCACTGTTTAATCTGTACTTAAACCTAGTCAGAAGGCAAGCGATACACCTCATATATATACCTCAGAGATATTTGATAAAGACAAAGACCATCGCAAGATCTTCGAGTTGTTTTCCCTGGTGACCTCTGTCCTGCAAAACTAATTTGAAACAGAAGCTTCTTCAGACAGTTTCATCTCTCTTTTCTAAGGCCGGCTGTCTCTCTATCCACCCCCAGGGAGCTGCAATTTATGCCCAGGGAACAGGCACAGAGGATGGGGCCGAAACAGGCACACAGGCCTTGGAAGGCTGGAACCGATTGTTCACGGGTTGAGATGGTCTCTGTGGAGAGAGAGAGAGAGAGAGAGAGAGAGGATGGATGGATGAGTCTATCACAGAGAGAGTAAATGGAGATTATTATGAAGACATCAGGCCCGGTCTCTGGTTTCACATCTGTCCAGGATTCCTGTCTCACATCCTGTTGAAGGGGATCTTTCGTCGCAACCATGTTGCAACCTCTCGTCTTACGCTTCTTCACGCTTAAAACTCTTATGAAAAAATAACATGGTATTACCGTAGATTTTGGACATAGTACCAAGTTCAAAGTGTCATCTTAACATACTGTATATTTAACAACAATATAAAAAATATTTAAATAGTGAAATAAAAATATATAATAATTGCAATATAAGTGAACTGAATTAATTTTAATGTTTGTGGGGTTTGTGAACTGCTTTTTTTTGTGAACTTCAATATGTTTTATTTAATAAAAATATGTACACATGATAAAATGATACATTTACTTGAGAAACAAAAATGTTGCTATTTTTAATTTTTTTAAAGAATGTCTTATTTAATTCTGAAGTCATACTACTAAAAATATACTGACAATAAAGTAAAAAAAAAAATTCAAGACATATTATAAATAATTTTACGCAAATTTGCTTCTTATGTACATTTATGGTGTTAAAATTATATTTTTCATGGAAAACAGTGGAAATGCAAAACATGAAACATGTAAACAACGTCAACAAGAGGTAAACAGCGCTTATCCAATGCTGCTCCAGAAGGACCTTTTCAGTTTTTTTAACACTGCACAAACGTTTGAACAAAATACAACCAACAGAACATTTATAACCAAATCAAAGATGTTAAACTTTAATTAGATTGTAGACTGAATAAAAATTCAACCAAAAGTGCTTATGAACCAGTGTTTCAACATATTTTTATTATGCATTTGTCATTCACGTGCTCATACACATGCATTTACATCTGTTTTCTTACTCGCTGCAAACCTTGCATGTTTGCATATGTTATTGCTTCTCTAGCCCTGTCCAAAATGCCACATCCCGTTCAAACCAAAATGCTGAGCAACAGCCCCGCAGCATAACATTGAGTAAACACGCATGATATTCATTCAGCAGCTGGGAATATTGCTACCAACAACACGGACCAGAGCAAGAACCATATTTAATGGGCTAAGAAAACACTTGTTCTCATTCCCTGCCAAGCTGGGTGTGTGCAATACATGAGAAAATATTTGTTCTTTATAGACATATTCTGATGTGGAGATGCGTAACAATACATTTCCAAAGACAGAAACATTATGATTGCATACAATGTGTCAAAAGTATACTAATATGTATATCCATAAAAAGGAAAAATGACAGATCAGATCGGTTTAATATCTCAATTATGTCCATATATCAATGGAGAACAAATGAAACTTGTTTTAGTCTCTTGACTACCCAGACCCCCCCTCCCCACCCCCACAGCACGACCGAGGCCCAATGGGAAAGCCATTGTTTGTTTTACTACTGTTTTATGGAATACCTAGTGACAGGAAGTTCTTAAAACAGCAGCAGTTACTATTTATATAGTGTCCCTTCGGAGTAAATACTCGTTCAGATCACCGCCTCCCCCCCCCGAACACAGACCCCCCGGGACACCCCGGTGCTGAGGAATGCACCCATTCACTAGCCGGTGGCCATCTTGAAGGCTTGCCCCTCACTTCCTGTTACCATGACGATACCCACCCGCCTCAGACGGGCGTGAATGAGAGCCGATAAGCGAGCGTGTGAGCAGTAATCCCTCTCATGCAGCTCATTTTCTAAATCTGTTCGGCCCATTCAGAGTCACGACCACGACGGCATTTAGCCTCGTCGGCCGCCTTTATTGCTTTTATTAGTTTGGCGATCGACAGCCCGTTACCGGGTGTCACCTAATTACTTTTCTTTCTGTAGTGCACTTAAAATGCTACACTTCCCCTCAGGTAGGGTTCGTACAGAGATCATGAGCAGGTGGAATGTATTTGTGTTCGGGGGGCATTACAGGGTTCAGAAGTGTCATCATCTGATCGGCGTGCTGGGAAGAAGGCAATACTTCAGTTACGGGGGATTAGAGGTTCAATTAGAAGCAGCGGTGTATTGCGGCGTCTGACATAGAGAGTATTAGCATATGAGTGCATGTGTGTTTGTCTATGTGATGAGTGGTCTTTGTATTCAATGACTTGTTTTTTGCAAATGAATGAAGGATTATAGAAGTGCTTTAAAATGAGCTTATTAGCATCAGCACTGGTGTAAATTAAAGTTTGAGAGTTTGTGAGTGTGTGTTTGAGCTACCAATACATGTGGGGATGGAATTGCGAAAAAGGTCCCCGCAATATCAGTGGAATCTAAGAAAAACGTGTTCATGCCTAGCGTTAGTTAGTCAAGGGTTCATGGTTCAACAAAAGTTCAGTTTAAATTACAGAAAATAATGTCAACTAATCACTCATAGCCTCCGGTTGTGTCTTAAATGGATAGTTCACCAAAGAATGAAAAGTCTGTCATGAATTACTTAACCTCAAGTTGAAGCGTGAGACCTTAGTTCATCTTTGAAACACAAAGTTAGTTGCGGTCTGAGAGCTTTCTGACTCCCCCATAGACCGCAACACGACTTGACCTCAAAGGTGCACACGCATGGGCCGTGAACGCACGTTGGAGACCGATGCGGAAGATAGAATTTTTTGTTTTTCGGCATGCAAAAAGTATTCTCGCAGCTTCATAAAGTGAAGGTTGAACTGTATATCATATACTCTTAAAAATAAAGGTGCTTCAAAAGGTTCTTTGATGCCCTAGAATAACCTTTTGGTTCCATAAAGAACCTTTAACATCTGAAGAACCTTTCTGTTTTACAAAACGTTCTTTGTGGCGAAATTTTTTTCTTCAGATTATAAAAAGCAAGAAAGAGATGACTGAATGTTTCTTTGTGGAAACAAAGATGGTTCTTGTATGGCATCGGTGTGAAGAACATATAGACTATTTTAATGATGTCTTAACTAAGCTTTTGTACTTTGAGTGTACATTGTGTTGTCTATAGGATCAGACTAATCGAAACTATCTTAACTTGTGTTCGAAAGATGAATGAAAAACTCTTAAAAATAAAGGTGCTTCACAATGCCATAAAATAACCTTTTTTGGTTTAAATGGTTCCATAAAGATCCTATAACATCCGAAGAAACTTTCTGTTTCACAGACGGTTCTTTATGGCAAAAAAGGCTCTTCAGGTTGAGATGGTTGAACGAAATTTTGACTGAATGGAACTTTGTGGAACCAAAAATGGTTCTTCTATGGCATCGCTTTGAAGAACCTTTTAAGCAGCTTTATTTTTAAGAGTGTAATTCAAAGCAGAATTTTCATTCTGTGGAAAACTCTCTTTAACAATGCAAACTTTTTGTAAAGATATTAATCATGGATGGAGTCCTTTTCTGGTATCGATGCAGAAGTTACCAGATTCATGACAGAAGTTTAATACCGTTTTATCGTTTCATAAATGATTTTATCACACCACTGTTGTGTTTCATCGCTCTAGACACAGTGTGTATTTTAATATTTATGCAACACCTCGGCCCATAGACATGTCACAGTCACACTAGACTTTTTACTTCGTTGACTTCACTTCAGTTCAGAAACGTAAGCTCCTGTGAACATATTTTACATTTTGTATTTTGCTGTGCTCCAAAGGTAAAGTTTGCTGACCTGCAAATTCGCATGATGTGATGATGTGTGACCAAAAGAAGATCGATGACCTTTTCAGTTGAAGGAAATGTTAATAATAATATCACACACGTAATAGCGTAATAATAATAAAAACAACATGCAAACCAGTGCAAATATGTTGGAATCCATAATGTGAAAATAAACAAGTTTTTTTAATCAACATTTATTAGTCTTGCTGGCCGTATACACAGGGCTCTATGCGTGGAAATAACACGTTATAAAAGTCCAATGTGGCCATGGAACTACACATTTTTGAGACGCTTTTGTCCAAATCGATTTACAGTGCATTCGAGCTATACATTTCACTGAAAATCATTTCAACTCATGACCTTTGCGCTAACACAATACGTTATTACTGCAACACTATAAAAAAGAAAAACATTTTTTCACGAAGTGGGCGCCAACATTTTCATGGCAACCGACAGCAGTTGCTCCAACTTGTATGAGACCCACAACATTTCTTTAATATAAGAACAACAGAAGAGCTAAACATGTGCATGTGTGTGCACTCTTTCCTGTCCCCTGGAGTGTGTGTGTGTGCATCCTCGTGTTCTCACAAACACGCAGCCGTGCGAGTTAGTTTGCAGTGATGTTCTCAGCCCGTCCTGCCCTATAAATCAGCAGCGCAGCTGAAACTGCAACGGGACTAACGGAGACATTACAGCACCCTGTGACGGATCACTCTCTTTACCTGCTTCCTTCCCTCCTATTCCCTCGCTCCGCATTGACTCGCTCCATCAAAGATGAGCCGCGTGTCATTATTTTCCAGCTTATCTTTAATGATTCCCCGTTTACAGTATCCATGAAACGTCCTCAAGAGAGGAGAGATTCAGAGCTTCCTTATGGCTGCGAGTTACACAGTTGCATTCTGGGAAACGTCCTGATAAGGCAGAATACTCCTGTGGTTAAAGTTCAGATGGTCTAGCATGCTTTTTTTACAGAGTGGAGCGTCTCTGAAGATAAAAACAGGATGAGGGAGTAAATAGGGACGGAGAACACTGTGACGGTTCTCAGGGGAAACGTGAGGTTATGCGTCTGTGAATGACTTATGCTGGAGACTGAAAGAATGAATGCACATGTAAGTGCGTGTGTGTGTGTGTGTGTGTGTGTGTGTGAGAGAGAGAGAGAAAGAACAGACTGCAGAGAGACAAGTGAATAAGTGAGATGTAACATACTGATGAAATTCCCAGAGAGGCCAGAATGGATAATACAATCTCGGTACAGTGATGCATAAACCAGATGGGTGGGGGATGGAGGGATGCTGGGGGGATAGTGGTGTTCAGCTCTCTCTCTCTCTCGCTCGCTCACTCTCTCACACACACCTGTCTGTGCTTAAAGATATATGGTCTTCCTGGGGGAGATTGGTTACGTGTGTTGTACAAGAGTAAAGGGAGTTTCTTTATGTAGGATGTACTACAACTTCACGTTCCTGCATGTATATAAAATACTACTATAGTAGTCATCATAATGAAATCATGTTACTATGACATTATATACAGTACTGTATATCGTAGCATGATTTCATTATGATGATATACAGTATTCTTGTAATAATAACTAAAAGAAAATCGCTTTTTCTTCTGTGGAATAAAAAAGGTATTTTGAGAAATGTCTCAGTGGTTTTATGTCCATATAATGGAAATCAATGTTGGTCAATCCTCTTTTGTGTTTCGCAGCAGAAGGAAAGTCTTACATGTTTGAAATGAGGATGATTAAAATGATTAAAAAATGAAAGAATTGTAAATTTTTTGTTAAACTATCATTCTATATTTACTTTAACTATTCACATCATACAAATTCAAAATGAAATGAAAACATTTTGTTTTTGAAAATGTTTCAAGTTGAAACACCCTCTTACATCTTTAGCCCCGCCCCTACAACTCCCTGTCATCTAGAAACACGTTTCACTATTCAATCATTTCCCAAATGGATAAAATCATAAGCACAGTGTTTCACGACAAAATACATTAAAGGGATAATTCCTCCAAAAATGGAAACTCTGTCATGGATTACTCACCGTCATTCCAAACCTGTATCCATTTCAGTTGCTAACATTCTTCCAAATATCTTTCTTTGTGTTCAACAGATCAAAGACATTTACACAGGTATGGAACCATTAAACATAATAAAAAAATACTGTAAGTTGTAAATGCTGTGCAACCACAAACTGAGATAAAAATGTTTACTCTACTTTATTCTAAAAGTATATTACAAATCACTGCCTTTATATTTTTAGTACAAATTCATTAACACAGAATTCCAATCCTGTACAGCAGGGCAGGTTCTGTTTGACAGAATTCAATAAGCTAACCTTTGGCATTTAAACACACATTCCAGTGCGAGGTTAAGGATTCTCCCTGGTTTGATTTAGCTGTGTACTCTGACCTCTGACCCCTGATGGCACTCTTGCTATCTGTAATGACCTTTTGATAGCGGACGAGAGGAGGAGAGAGAGTCGGCATCACGGCCCCCGCTGAAAAAGTCAACAGTGGCCTGTCTTGCTTTGCAGCTCGTAAACACTCTGTTGACAGTGATCGGGTCCTGATTACCCCCCCACACATACACAGCGAACAGTAAACAGGCTTAAGCACCTGACTGGAGGAGGTGTGAGGGCTCTGCTGGGGTGATACAGGAGCTAATTTAAGGTGCGTGTGGCTTTGGAAGTGGAATGTGAACGACCTTTTTTAGCATTTTATTTTGGGGTTTGTTCGCATTTTACTGTGGCTCTTTTACTTTAAAAGAACGTGCGTGAATCTCAAGAACACATGTTAATATTCATGACTATTTAAAAGTTGATGTTCACCATTTTCCCCAAATTAAAAGAAAGAAATTGGAACTTTTACTTGACATAACCAATAGCAGTTCTATTATGGTCACATTTTTTGGGGTGTTTTTTAATCTCATTCCCAATGATATTGCGAGGGAAATACTACTTATTATTATGAAACATTTGTCTTGTGAATATCATAACCTAAACATTCTTAACAGTCCCGAGCTACAGTTTCTTCAAGCAAATATAACAAATTATTTGAACTTTTGGGATGAATTATGACCCAGACATGGCCTGGAGATTTCTGAAGATTCACTCAGATGTAATATATACATATATATGTTCTTATCTTTTGCACTTTCTCAAGTAAAGAACAACAACAAATAAACAGTTTAACTGATTGCATTATATTTCATATAATGGCGAACTGACATGCTGGTATGCGAGAAGTAGACTGGAGTCTTCAGTTCCCAGCATGCCTCTGGCCTCTAGCTCGCTCTGTGCTGTGCTGTGCCTGACCCCCTCCAAAGCTCTTTTGTATGAAGACCCCTGCTCCCCACGGACTGCTCGCTTTCTGGCCTTTCACATGCGACTGTGTCAAATCATTCTCCCTCTCAAACCCCAGCCCTTCCCCACCCCGTCCCTCTGAGCCTCACAACACAGTAGCTTTCGTCTTCTCACGTGCACACATTGCCTCCCACCAGCCCAAAATACGAAAACGGAGAGCGATACAGGGACCATGAACAGGTGGTAGAGTGGGGCATCTCTGATAAAGACTGAGAGGTATAGTTTCCTAACATGCATGATGCGATACTGGAAAGGTCTACACCTGTTCTCACAGAGTGTGGGTCATGGAAACACCTTTGATTTCAATCCAGGACCTGTTGAATCCAATCAGTCCCATACAGAGTCTTTAGAGCCAGTGTAGAGCTCACAGACAGCCTGCTGCTCTAGGCCTTTTCCCTCTGACTAAATCCCATTCAATAAGACAAAAAGCTCAGTGTGCTGAGGTATAGCGAGGTGAGAGGAATGGGAACTGTGGGGGCAAAGGCCACTAACATGGGAAATTGGTCAAAATGGGTCCAAAACCACATCGTGTGAGAATAATAAATACTACTTTTGTTACAATTTCTGATGAAAATGTAAGTTGTGCTTATCTGATGCTATAGTGTGTTTATTGCTATGTGGTTGCTAGGGTTTCTGAGAAGTCTTGGATGTTTGCTGGGGTCTTATTGGTTGCCTATGAAAGCCCCCAAAATATTTCCAATTCTATTCTGTTGCAGGTTAAATTGCAGGTGAATTGCTTATTTTTATGTGATTTGTCAAATTACCTTTCCTGCAATATCGTCCACGATTACTCAAATTATGAACAATTAGAGAACTCACAGATGTGATACTGAGACAGTCTTTAACTCTTATTTTTTTTAATCCACTTTTCAATTAAATTCTTATTTATTTGTATAGCGCTTTTCCCAACTTTGGTTGCCGTGGGGCATGTTGGCACGTCCAGATCCTCTCAGGCAGAAAAGAAAGCAGTAGTTGTCAGATAAGAAACCTTTCCACTCCAGTGACTCTCTCCATCTCTGCTCTCTCTCTCCTCAGACCTTGGAGGAATTGGATCACACCTTCCACTCGAATGGGCTGTCAGATGGCAGGCAGCACCTGCTGTACTTCGGCCCGGGTGGGCCGCCCCATCACAGCCCAGTCCAATGACTACAGGCGAAAAGATGATTATGCTATTTACACATGCCGTACGCAGAACAGATGACTGCTTCACAAAGTCCGGGCGTCCAATGCGCTCGGGCCGTTCCACAGGTTGAACACACACGGTCGCTCTCACGCACATGTTAAGCAGCCAACAATTCCCCCACACACCTGAGCTTCCCTACATACACAAACACGCATCTCACAAAGTGCTGAGGAAATATTCGCGGCCAAACAACATAAGCCATGTCCAACCAACAATCCTGAGGCCAAAATCGACCCACGGAGTGTAGCTACACAAACAAGGACACAAACACTCATTTAAATCAGTGCTACAAGAGCAAATTGCATGTAACAGTATGTACATATTGTATGCCTCACTTACATTTTTAATCTATTTATGGTCTTTTAGAACCTTCTAAAAGGTTTTTTTTTGTGTCTGGCCTTGTCAATGAATGACTGAGGAATGTGCTCTGTGCAAATATACCACATACTTCCTGAAAACTCTTGCATTGCTGGGGATTATGGAGGTGGACACACAGGGACACGCCACCTGCCAATCACACCCAGGGCTGACAGGTTCTGAATAATGTGAAAATATGAATAATAACCAAAACTGTACTGGAAGAATATTGATAAATTACAGTATGTTTCTTGGCTAACTGATAGAAATTATTTGTCCGTTTTTTTACATTTTTCCTTAGTTTAATGGTTATAATGAGAATTGCAGTAGTTGTAATAGAAACTATAATGGGAATAGGATAAGAACAGCATTAAATATTACAGGAACAATGCCCTAAACACACTACGGCTGATGGTAGATAGATAGATAGATAGATAGATAGAAGAAGAAAGAAAGAGAGAGAGAGAGAGAGAGAGAGAGAGAGAGAGAGAGAGAGATATTTATAATAGAATATACTTAAAAATAAATAAATATACTTATCAAAAACATATTTAAACATAATATACTTATTTTAGAAATTGTTTTTGATGATAGAACATTTATATGAATATATAAACAAATAAAATCAAAGACAAATCCAGGTTGATTTTGGTGTGCAGGGGGCGGTACATGATGTAGCCTACATGGTATAGTAAATCTTCTTTAAATACTTTAGAGTTATAAACACTATAACCAACCCTATACCTAAAAGAAAACTTTTTCATTTTGACAATTTGAAAAAAACTTTCTAACTAATATTTACTACAGTTTTTACAACTGAGGACGTCCCCAGCTGGAGTTTTTGCTCAGATTTTGTATGGTTCGCACACTTTACGTACAAATTGGTCCCCAAAATAATAGTCACTGTATCACCATCTATACTCCAGCAGTGCTGCTGCTGTGGGGCTGGAACATTCCTGTTCTGACGATCTGCTGAGCAATCTGATCCCCCTCTCTCTGCCTCTGTGTGTGTGTGTGTGTGTGTGTAAGAGAGAGAGAGAGAGAGAGAGAGAGAAAGAGAAGACAGAGCGACACAGTTAGACGAGTAGGGTTCACTTACTACAAACCTCGCCGGATCTGAAGTTTGCACTCGCGCGTTCTTTCCTTCAGCGCCGTGAAGGGCACGAGAACTTCAGCTCGGGACAGCGCGCGAGCGAGACGCGGTGCGGCGTTACTCTTTTCCCCGGTATCGTGCACTTTGCGCCCGTGTCTAATGGAGGGCCCCGTGCGGATTTGCCATCGGGAGAATGTGTTTAACTTCTAGCCCGTCCGGCTGGTCGCAGCTTTTGCCCTCCTGTACGAGGTAAGAAGAGACTGCGTTGAAAGGATTTCTTCACGCTCCGCCATGCATTAAGATCCTCTTTACTCAAATAAGCGTTAAAGTGTTGCACATTGCCACATTTATATCGCAACAAACCCGAAACGTCCCGTTAGACTCGACTCGAATCTATACGTTGCGCAAAGTAAAGTCGTCGGGAAAGTGTCACAAATCTTTTTTTCGGACGTCTCCTCTTTTTGTTTAGGAATGTTGGAGGATCTCGCGTCCCCGAGAGTAAACAGTGTGCAACTTTTACGTATTTAAAAGGTTTTTACAACAAACTATACTTTTTTGTATACGTGAAAGTGTTATGTTGAACTTTATAAAGTGCCAAGTGGAAAAAAAACAGTTTTGTTTTGGCATACATAAACACCCATTACTTTCAAGTGAAGAACGTGTAAAAGTATACATCGTTAGAAACATTTAAGTATACAAAGATGAAATGCTAAAGTGTTTAGGTGTAGAAACAAAGTTTCCAAAGATTGAAACACGCTTTGTGTAAATGAAAAACTGCGTATAGTGTGTAAATACAAAATGCACGTTTTTCTTTATATTTTTGAAGGGATGAACAGCTCAAGTGTGTTGCCAAACTCTTAGTGTATATACACTAATAGTGTATATACACTAAGAATATAATCTTAGAATATAGTGTAAGTGTTAAGCATATAAACTATGTGCATCTCATTAGGGTTGTTTTCTCAGGAAATCATTATCATCAACTGTAACTGTATACAAAACATAAGTACTTGTTGCTTTTTTGTGTTCCATAAAGTGGGTCGATTGGGAAGTTATCTCGCAACACAATATGAAAAGTGTTTTGTTTGTATTGAAAGTGTGGTAATAGGATTGTGTGTCTTAATAGGGAAGGTTGTCTGCTCAACGTGAGGAGCAGGTTTTGTATGTAAATACACTGAACATGTGCACATCAATAATATCGTTGTGTTTTGTTTGTTTTTCTGTAATAATTCAGAAGTCTGATTTTATGTGATTTATTAATGATAATTTGCCATTCGTACATCTTATTGACATGGAAAGAGGGTTGTTCATGCGCAGCAGGGTTCCTTCACCATCAGAGTAGCTTGGTTATATTTCTTGATGAAAACGGACCACAATATGTATTGGTCAGACCCCAAACACACAGGTCTTTGAAATGAGATACCTGTGAGACAAAACCCAACTTTTTGCTCCAGAAAATAAACGGCCTGAGTGATAGACAATGAAATGTGGTTGAACCTTTCAAAGAGTAGATTGTCATCAAAATGAGTTATTGTATGAATGCATTTAAGTTATAAAAATAAATACTTGACCTTATGTCCTTATTGCAGTATTTACTGCTTTAACTACTACAAACGTTATTACAATGTTATTTTAAGTGTGCAATTACTTTTTTTATTATTAAATGTAAAATATATATATATTTTTTTAAGAGATACATTTTTAATTGGCATGAAATAGCATAAAATTTAACCTAAAAGTTAAGGTTTAAAAATGTTATTACATACCATAAGTACACTGTTACAGCTACAGAATAGTTTCACTTCTATAGTAGATTTTTTTGCGTCTCTATATTAAATAAATTTTAACTGCCGATTTATTCTGTAGATTATAAAAAATAATGTTTATATGCAAACCAATGTTGATGATTCCGAGAGCAGATATTGGGGTGTATCTCTCTATTGTTCCTCCCGTGGGGCGTAATGACTCTTTTGATGTTGTTTTTCTAAAGAGGCGTAAATGGATGCCTACATGTGGCATGTGAGTGTCTTTTGTCTGATCAGAGAGGTTAGGACAACATGACTGCTGGATAACAAAGCCCTCATGCTTTCTGCTCGGGAGCATAAGAGACCCAGAGATCGTCTCAAGATACCAACACAATAAAAGTTTGAAAAAGCGGCAGTGAGTAAAAGGCAAGTGTAATGAATGGGTGTCTGAATAATGATCTAGCGAAGGAATTTTTCTTACATTCGCATCTTTTACCAACCGGTACAGCTAGCTGAAAACACTGTGTTCTTTATTGTGGTGTATGAAGCGGATGAGAGTGTTGGACAGCAGGTCAACATTTATCATCTTTATTTTAGTCCAGGCAGGAATGTTGAGTTCGGTCACGTATAATTCTGCTTGTTTGCTGTCACCTGTTGGCTCTTTCGTTTGTCCACATTTTTTATTAGATATAGTGAAAAAGACAACTGCACTGATGTGCAAAACATGCTCAACATTTTTTCACACAGACCGCATTGCAGATGGAAACTGCAGGAGTTGTGTTGATGTAATTATAGACAAAATTGTTTGGGATATTTATGCATCATTGGTTGTTTTTATAATTATATAAAATAAGTTTTTTCCTAGTTTTGGATTGTGTCACAGTGCAGTTTAAGATGTCTTCTTTTATCTAATTCTGATGTATTTGTTTTTTTTACCTAAACTGAAAGTCACTTTTAGGAGGCAATGCTAACTGTTTCACCATTTAGTTTCATCTAATATGTAGCATAGGAAGTCTGATTTATTCTAGTAAATTGGTTTGGTCAATTCTTTCTTATGGATTTGAGGTCTTTTTGCAACACTATTTTTATGGTTGTATACAATTAGATGGATTCTTGTTGGCTAAGGTAGGTGTTTAGTTATTCAGTGTGAATTTAGATAATTTATGTTTTTGTACCATAAAATACAGCTTGAATTAAATTCTTAATGAAATCTGTAGTTATGCATTTAATAGGATGTTTCGACCTCAAGTAGCTTTGGTGTATTTGGCCACTTTACAAAAGTTTAAATTTGCATTCCTGATAATATATTTGACCATCCGTATAATTTAGATCGGTTTAAAATTAAGAGGGGCAAAAAGCGACACATCTTGTCTCTGAACCTTTGATCCTTACTGATTCTGTTTATTAAACTCCCTCATCTCGGATGAGATTCTTATTTATTTTCTTTCTGCTACTGCAGGAATACCCGGATCCCTTTGCTGTTTCAAACGCTGTTTTCTTACATAGGGGCTGCACTTACAACCTGGACGAAGTAACATTGCACAGTCTTATACATTTTCACTTAAAAAAATGACTTTCAGACTTTGAGCCACAGGTGGGCACCTTCAGAGACGCTCAAAGTCTGTGTTTTGTCCTCGGGGGAAACTATTTCCTGTTAATTTATGCCCTTTGAATTTAGTCTAAGGATTACCTATAGTTTTGGAGGTCACTCTGTTCATACAGCCTAGCTTCCTCCTTTTATTATTTCCTTACCTGTCAATTTCGCCCTTGCGATCAAGCCATTTTAGTTCACCAATCAATTGGCTCAATGCTATCTTCTGATTTTAAAGTCATGACCCATCCGTGTTCCCTCGCTAATTACCAGCATTTCTAAACCATTAGCAGGGCATCGGTTATCCAGTACAGGCCGGAGCTAAACACTGCAGTGCTATTTAGAGAGCAAGAATAATGTTTGGCCGTTTAGAGAGTTCTGGGTAATGATAAACACATGGGGCTGTTGAAAAGGTATGCTAAGTGGCCAATTCGAATGTAAGCATGTGTAATGATTCGGACCAGTGATGGCCTTTCCAGTCATTCTGGTGGTCTGTCGTTAGTTTGCAAATTAGAAGCTCTGCTTTGATCAATACGTGGGAAAATATAAACCTCTCTGTAGTTGAGATATATCAGTCCGAACTGTGGCGATTCAATCGTCCGGGTGGGACAGCAGGTGGGTTTTTAGAACAGTACAGTACAGATAGGTTGAAAGTGATTTATAGATAGGTTTGAGCGCCAATGTCACATTGGCATCGTAGGCAAATAAAAAAGTTTAAGAGTCAGAGGGATGGCACAGGTTTAAGGAGTCGTACTTTGCCCTGCCTCTGTTGCCCCACAAATGTAAGGTGACTTTTTTCCCCCACGTGGGTATGGGACACGAAAGTGAATTTGTGTGACTGTGTGGTTTGGAGGTTTGTTTTGGCTGTGGTTTTGTTCTCCGTACTATCACTTTTGGATCAACCTTTGACCATATAAACAAAGAACTGTAATGGTTTTGTATAAAAAGCTTTCACACATTGCTATGCGTTATATTTTATATACGTTGTATTTATATTTTGACAATACATAACAAATGAGATATTTTTGTATTTGATGTAAAATGGCTATAAAACTATTTTGTTTTAGTTTCAAGAATCATTCCATTCAAATAACCTGTTTAGCAATCAATGACATTAAAAACTCTTAGTGCAAGAAATAAAGTAGGCTGGAAAAACCAACAGACTATTGACAGGCGTTTCATTAACTATACAACAGTATAAAACCACAATGTACTAATACTACTAATAATTTCTATTACATTTAAAGAAATGAATGTCACACTTTCATGATTATAATTAGTGAGAACATCAAAGTATTTTAATCAAAGTTTTAAACATTTTTTAAAATGTTTTAAAATTAGACTCTAGTACCATCTTTATCAGCTTTGCTAATTACAAAAGGATTACAAAGTTTAGGAAACTTCAAGGTATAATTTACAAAAAAAATTAAGTTCTGTCATTATTTAACCATCATGTCTTTCCAGAGGTATATTCCTTTCTTTCCGTACAGTGAGGTGGCTGAGGCAGTCAGTTCTGCCTAACAGCTCTTTTGTTTTTCCTTTCATGAAACTACTGTACATAAGAGGAGTAAATTATTTAAAATTTTTGGTGAAAGGTCCTTTTGAAGTATATTCACAATATGTTTAATATCAAATTCCTTTTGAATACTCAGTATCCCAGCCAGCCATAGTACCATGCAGAACAAGCAGGGAGGATGTGCTCATGCACATTACACACTTAATCTGCCTCATCCTGATTACACAAACCACCAAACCACATTTCAGGTCTTTTATAATGAGGGTGGTAAAGTCCTAGTTCCAGCAGGAATAAAGGATGTTTTATGCATCTGGGAGTTTAAGTGATTGTACAATACACGCACATAACTGTAGTGATCGAAAGTTAGTACACCACCCAGAATAATTGCCTGTAACCCCTCTAGTCTAGATCTCATTAGTTCGAGTTAGCTGACAGCCGCTGTCTTTCTGGAGAGTCGCAGGAACAGGAGAGGGATTATGGGTTGGGTGCCGAAGCTTTGCTGTGATTTAGGGCCCTGGTAGTGTGTTGATGGACACCGGCCTGCGGTTATGCACAGGGAGTGAATGTAAATTCAACAAAAAAAAATACGATATGAATACCACAGATTTTGCTCCTCGTGCTAACAAATTTTGCTCTTGAAAGATGATCTTCACACAATGGAATTTGATAGACGCCACGGCTATCTCCCACTGCTCTGAGACAACAATACGAATTTGTTTCTTGTAATTCATGGCCCGCCATCACCCCAAGGAGATAAACAGAAAATGTAGACTCATCCCTTAAAATCTACTCCCTAGTTTTTGCAAGTGATTTATTGACGTACGTACTACGCAGAAACTCTCTACCCTTGGCTCACCTTCGAGCCATTTATCAAAATATTTCTCTCTCTGGCTTCCTAACACCTTTGCGTAACGACAGAGAGAGAATTACAAACCTTAATCGGGAGCGAAGAAAGAAAGTGAGGGCTCAGATTTATTCACAGTGCATCATTTAGCGCATCAAAGATAAACTTTAACTAAGTTTGTCTAACACTAACCCTGCTTCACATCAATACGAGAAGTTGAACTGTCTTCCCAGTCCCCCCGAGGAATCATAGTAGCATTAAAATGTGAAACCTAATTGTCAAAACAAACAAACAATCAAGTAGTTTAGTTTGATGCAGTGAAAACAGATGTTGAAAGTGCCTCTAAATAGAGAAAATCTGAACGGAGTAAATCTTTCATCAACCTTTAAAACAAATGCCCGATTTAATGTGTCTAACACTTTATTTGAGTTGCACCACCCTCTTTGGTGTTATCTCATAGACTTAGAAGTTGCAATTTGGAATTGCGTACATGTATCGTCGTTTTCTATAAAGGCATAATGTAGAAGATTTCTGCATTCTCATCACCTTCCTGTTTTCAGACATTCTTTTCTTTTGCTTCCTGAGATTCACCCTCCGTCTTCACCAGATCCTTGAAAGCATTGAGAAATCCTCCTCACATCCTTTTATTTGACATCTTTAGTACCAGCCCAGTTACACCACAGCTTTCTATTTCAAACGCGGCAGTCCACAAGCAACATCTGACATGGGTTTTCCCTTCAACCCGGCGCCCAAGCCGGGCAACGGATCAGCAAGACTATATTAAGGCAAAAGTGGCCACGGCTGCCCCCCCTCCGCTCCTGACAAACAGACAGTTTGTTTGGAACGACTGCGTAACTTGCAGATCGGAGCCTGAGGCATTGTGGGTACTACTACTGTGAGGCCTGTGGTCGCGAGTGCCGTTTTGAGCTCCGCGTTGCGGGAAGAGGCAGCCTCTCTGGGGAACCGAGTTAACTGGCCATTTATAGAGTCTATTTCAACTCTTTGAGGAAACGGGAATCAATTACAGGGTTAGCCTGAAGAAGGCCGTACATTGTTACTCCTCTGACCTATCTCTTAGAAGGCAAGGATTAGTTTGAGATACAGGATGGGATATTCATAATATTTATGATTTGAGGACGGGTTGGCTTCCCGATCTATGTCCAAAAACCTCATCTATTGCTGTTCTGAATGAGGCTTTTCATGAGACTTCGCCATCTGTTGAGACCAACGCTGCCGATGCTCTCAGTAGCCTAGTAGGTGTGCAGTATGAATACTGTATACAAGTGATATTGTTCTGTTTTAATTTTGTTTCTTGGATTTTTTTGGCACCATCTGATACAATACATCATTATCCAGTGTCAGCCGAATCCAGAACACGACGAAGTGTTTAATGATCTGACGCATAGCCAGCGTTAGAAATTCAGACAAGCGCGTTTGTTCAACTCAAACCACAAAATTTGTTTTGTTATTTTGGAGGCGCTGGAAAACATGAACTCTTGGCTTGTTAGAGGGCTACGAGACAAGACAGATAAACATTTAGACAACCTAAATAGATTCAGTCAGAGGCAGTGTTTGGAGTGGATATTTATTTCAGAGTCCTCAAGCTTGTACATACAAGGCAGAGAGCTGGCCTTATGTTTTTTGGGTGTTTTCAACAGACTTGGAGAGAGTCATTCGGTCTTCTTAGCCTCTCACATCTTGTTTGTTTTTGTTCCGTGAGGCTAATATTTCATGCTGGAAGAAAGCGATGAATAAAGCAGCACAGTGCTCAAATTCATTTCTTTTGCTTAATTACGTATTAAGGGGACTCAAAAATGAATATTTGTCTGCGTTTACTCACCCTCAGGTTGTTCCAAACCTGGATAAATTTAATTGAAAGAATATTTGTATCCGAACTGTTGAACATAATTGACTACCATAGTAAAAAAACGAGTCAATGGTGGCCCAGAACTGTTTAGTTTCCCACATTCTTCAAAATATCTTCTTTTGTGTTCAGCAAGGTTTGGAACAGCTTAAGGGTAAGTAAATGACAGGATTTTCATTTTTGGGTGTTCTGTCGATTTAACCATTTTATTCATGATGATTTTACCTCGTAAAATTCTCCATACGTTAGTTTGTGGTACATTGGTAGTAATAAATTGTATGTCTTCCCTCCTTACCACAGATTACTCCATATTAGCATGGTTTGCTCATTTTCGTTAGTCGTGAGCAATGATTCCGAGTCCCTCTGTCAGCCTAATTTTGCTTTGCTCAAGTTGAGAATCATAGATTTTACGAGATGTTCCTGCCCTGTAAGAGCTTTTGGTCGGAGGCCAAAGACCTATCGATGGGATACTGAGCAGAACCTGTTGTGTAGCTGTATGTCTGTTCTAGTTGTCATGGTGATGGAGGAGGTGATGGAACCCAGGAGGGACTGGCTATGGACTGAAGGAGATAGAGTGAGGTTGAGAGCAGAGACTGAAGACATGCAGAGATCGGATGGAAAACTTGCTGGCTTCAACTTCTGTTCAGCCTCTGTCCTGTTACAGTCTTCAGTGATACACTATAGTAGAGCAATCTCAGCTGCTTAGTTCAACATTCACGATTGAGAAATTTTCCAAGAGTATTTAAAATGCAAGAGATATGCCGATCATGATACAGACCGGATTTGGAGTCTAGATCTCTAGGTCCCAATTCCAACGTGTAGCTCTTAATAAATGAAAATTTGAAATCTCAGAATTGACCAGAAAATATTCTAACTACCACAATACAACTCACTCGCATCCTCCGCAACTTGTCTTATGATTCAAACACTGTTGGCACAGCCCGCCTATCAACCTTGTCTCTCAGCACACCCTCTGGGCAGACAGAACCACTGTCTCTACTGTCTCTAGCATTCCTCCTCTCAATTAAAATTACCCTTCCTGTGTGCAAACGTCCCCTCGAGGGTTTAGAGTAGCTGTGAACTCAACTGGAAGGATATTCGGGTGTACCCGCAATGCTGTGTGTGTCGTTAGTTATGTGCAGTTTTGGCTGCGCCGGCAATACCCAGAGATCCGTTTCCAGTGTCCGAGACAAGCCTATTGAGTTTCAGCCCTCTGCTTAATCCCTGTTGTTGAAAACCTTGGGAAACGGCCCCTTTACCTCTGTACCCCTCCTTTCTCTCACCACCTCCTTTTCCACACCACCTCCTCCCACCATTCCCAGGCAAACAAGACACCAAAGAACAAACTCCAATTAAGAGGGTTCTTCTGTACTGTACCGGGGCTAAGGGTCTCGCTCCCACCCACTCTCACCAGGCGATCTGTGTGTGGAGTGTTTGTGACCGAGGCCAACACGCCTAGGGCAGGAATTAGCACTGTCTCCCTGGTCTCCCTGGCCTGGCACTCTTGGGAAATAGGCGGAGGTAGACCGGGTTGCTGCTGAGAAACCTTAAGGAGGGGAGAGGAAGGTCGGGGATGTGTGTGTTCTTGGTAAACAGTGCTTTGTTAGAGGTGACTGTCTGATCCCAGGGGCCTCTGTTCTCATTTCTTTCTCGTCTCCTCCCTTTTTTCTTTCACCGTCAGCCGCACCACGGCCGCCCGGGCTGTGCCATGTCACCCTTCTAGCGTCTTACCCAAGGGCCGCCTGCCCTTCGCAGACGCTGATGTTATTTCCTGTCAACAGAGACAGGCTGTGTTTTATGGCTGGGGGAGGCCAGTCTTGGGAAGTAGTATCAAAGTCTTGATGTAATGCATCTCGGTGCACATGCGCCCCACTCCTTTTCACAGCAATAAGAGAGGAGTTGAAGGTTAACCTCTGTTTGCCTTCTCTTTGGAACTGTGAATGCAGAGAGGCAGTGGCTAACTGTAGTTCCACCTCTGTTGTTTCCATCTCCTTTCTTTCACTTGTAACAATGTCTGCCCCCTTCAACTACAGAAAGACTGCTAAGTTTAAAGGTCTAGCAAGTTTTTTTTATTTCCAGTTAGTGATGCCGCTTGGCCCGAAAGTATCCTGTGATAGCCACCCATACTGCCACCCCTTCACACACACCTTCTATTCTCCTTCCTTTTGTTTTATGTTCTTTTTCTCATTCCCTCCCTGGGTCTCGTATTGCACATCAAGTCAATATGTTGTATCATTATTTGACTGAGAGGATTACAAGCAAGGTTCACACAGTATGAGTTTGTCTGTCAGGCATTAGCTGGGGAAATGAGCTGAGGTTTGGCAAGTATTCCCCTCCCGATGAATCTCTTCTTTTTTCCCCTCTCTGGCCCTCCCTTTCTCGCTCGTTCCCACCTCCTGTTGTTCCTTCCTGACTTTTTTATTCTCTCTCACTTTTGAGAGTCATGTACAACTCTGTGTCTTGGTCATATTTTTCTTGATCTTTTATTTTTGTAACCTTTGTACTGCCTTATTTGTTCTCCTTCACCTCTCCCTCTTTCTCTCTTTCTCTCTCTCTCTCTCTCTCTGTGGAATTTGTGGAGAGAAGCTCCTCTGTCGGTGTTTGTGGGGGCGAGTGTGGACAGGTTCAGCATACAGAGGTATCAGGCTCAACACATGGGTCAGATCAGACTATTGGGAGAGATATTCATTCATTCTTGCACTCTTCAAGTGGTTTCACACTCTTACTATGTCTACTATTCACTAGTCTTACTTTTGTTTCTCTTCGCGGTGCACCTCATGTTTTCATTCTTGGCTTTTGTGGTTGTTTCCTGTATTTTCTAATGACCATAGCCGTGCCACTTATTTCTATTTAAAGTGGTTTCCTTAGACAAGCTTTTGTATTCAAGCAGCATTGTGGTGGATTTTGAATGTGCCTGTGCAATGTTCCTTCTCTTTGTTGCCTGCATGCGGATCTCAGGCCTTCGATTTTGTACCAGTTGTGACCTGTTCTGCCAGAGCCCTGTGGGGGTCTTGTGTCCTGTTTACTGAATATGACCGATCTGGGAGGAGGGCAGATGACACTACAAGCACTGCCTGCAGTATTAGACTCATCTTTTCTCACTTGCACCTTTTTTTATAGCACTGCAGGTGCCACCTCCTGCCCCTTTACACCCAGGGGCTTGTCAGAATGTTTATATTTTTCCTGATGTCATTCCTATAGACCCGTGCTCTGCTTGCATTGCATCCAAGTATTCTCATTATTCCAGAGGCCATGCATTACATACAGTCATGAGGGTATAAGCCACATTTATATTCAGCAATTTGTGCATCACGTGAAATTTTAGCAAGGAATGCTTTGGTTAAACTGCAGAGGATGTATTTTGAAGGTCGTATGCTTTCTGACATCCCAAGAGATAGAGTCTTCCTTCCCTGCACTTTGGCAAGATCTCAGGTATGACCCCCGAGTTACTCCCTCATTCCAGAGAGGAAACAGAAAGGAACAACAGCTTCTGCTCTGACGGCTGATAATATTGTATTTATGATCCTCGACTGCTTGTGGATTTGCTGTTGGATCAAGCTGTCTGGGAGCCTCAGAAAAACACTCAGAATGTGTGTGGGTCCTCTGGCTTTAAAACGCAAACTTATAAGTGCAAAAACAGACTGGAGAGACAGAGGAAGCCTGGTTTTCCAAAATGGAAAAGGACATGTGTTATGGATGCTCCCTACAAGCTTCTGAACTAGCTTAAACAGCAAAAAAATTGTTCTGTAACTTCGGCTAACATCTGTAACTTTAGATGAAATTCTTGCGTGGGGTCACCAGAAGTGTAGTGCTGTTACCTAAATAGAGGCAATGTCAGTTTTATGTCACAATTCTTTCTCTGATTGTCAGCTACTTGTTTCCCTCTAGACTTTTCCCTCAGTCGTTCTTTTGATGTGGTCTGTATGATGGAGATCTTCAGCTGGTATAGGGGACTTCCCTTTTTTCTGCTGTTAGACATGTCTCTGCACTCCACTACCCGCTCTGTCTCTCGACATATATCTCTCTTATTGAAGACTCCAGAATGCTTCAATTCCCTACTGTCTCTCTAGCCTGCATCTAGTAGGTTGGTGCCTGTCTCTCTTTCTCTCTGATGGAGGACAGCAGATATCCTGTAAAGTGTCTCTCTGCCCTGAACCTGCCGCATACAGGCGGATGTCAAAAGAAAGACGGAGAGATAAAACCCATGAATGATGCTTGAGTTTCCTCGTCATGCCAGATCTGTTGCAGAGATTGTGAGTGGCACAGCATCATACCTTACACCAGATATCTCTAACCGGGTTATACTCACCCCTCCGGGGGAACTTGCATCGCGTTTTCGGAATACACATGGTGCAGTGTTGCCCATCTTTGGCTGTATGTTTCATTCAAGGCTGTTGTTATTGTTGTAATTATATATTATTATTCTGGGAGTGAGAAAGAGATTGTTTCCACTGATGGTATAGGGGCACTGAATAGGGCTTGTTTGGACTTGTGGACAAAGAAACGCTACCCTTACATTTCCAGGACTGACAGACCATGCACACATACACACGCACACACACACACAGTCATGGCACACAAACACTTCCACATTTCCTTACGATGGTAATCTTTGTAAAGTTTCTTTAAGATTGTTTTTTTTAAACTATAATTTTATAGGTACGTTTGTGTCACACTCTCTCACTGTCTCGCTGTCATTTGTGCTCTGGAGACACTGTCCCCATTTCCTCATTCTGGTTTTGAGGGTGACCCCAAGGGGTGGGGCCACGTCTGGCAGACACCCGCTGCCTCTCTTCTCTCCGGTGACCCTTGACCTCTAGGGTTAGAGGGGGCGTGAGCAGAACGTTGAGAGAGTTTATTATTTCCTGTGTTTCCTAATTCGTCTTCCTCTGAGTGGTCCCGCGGGGGGCGGGGAAGATGTGTATGTATGTGGGTGCGTTTGAAGCTCGTGTACATTGTTTTGGGCCTCGTTGTGGTTAAAATATAAGCTTGATTTATTTTATGCAATATTAAACTGGATTTTTACATTGGCTGAAGAAAATTGAGTCATGATTGATCATACAAAATACACCACGGCGATGCTAGGGTGTTTTGGGGGGTTGCCAGAGAATTTCTTTGCAGTTTCTAAGATGCTCTGAATGGTTGCCATAAGGTTGTTGGGCACTTCTGTGTGGTTGCTAGGGTATTACTAGGTGTTTGCTTATTAGTCCAATAGCCCCGTCTCCATGCCTTGAGTTCATCCTTCAATGTAAGTCAACGGTACTTTTGACGTTTTATTAAAAAAGGACTATGATTTGAGGCACATTTATGTTTGATGCACAAGCAGTGCAGATTGCTCCGCTCTAGTGGTCCCACCCAGACATCACCCCTTTAATTTGACTCATCCGAGTGGCTTGTCCTTTGGGCTGATGTTGGGCCGGGCACAGAGCCCCATGGCACCCACAGCTTGAATATCACAGCTGGACAGCCATTGTCCCTCAGACCCCGGCCCAAACTCTGCTCACGGACCAGGACCCTGTGATCAAAGACCCTCCGGATTAACACAGCCCAGATACAGAGGACTGGCGCTAGGGGAGGAACAGGTTCAAATGCAAAGAGGAATGCTCCTAATTACGTTCTTTTACTCCTTTTTGTGTCTCACCCTTTGGGAGCTCCCCTTGTCTTTCTATTTGAGTGTGTGAACGCCGTGTGGCGGCTCTTCAGGCTACAGTGAGTCTGTAAGAAAGCAGTGCACTGTAACAGGAGAGTGATATTAAGAGTGGACTGAGGCAGACCTTACGACTGCAGTCCATCAGAGACGGGCAGGAGTGAAGGGGCCAGAATAGAGGGTGGGTGAGGGGGCGTAGAGGTTCAGAAATTCCTGTTTCACTGGTGAGGCTCTCTGTGGGAATCGTAGGATCATAGATCAACAGAAAGAAGTTTCTCATTGGGAATCGGGCTGTGTGAGATCAAAGCATTTCGAAATGAGGAATGTCATATAGGTAATTGTTTAAGATAAATTGTGGAATGTTATGTGTTATAATTCCTACACGCTGAACATCTCGACCAGCTACAGATGAGCAAATCCTTTGTTATAATGCATGGTAAAGATTGTCCTTTTATAACTACCAAGTGTTGCATTTTCACAAGATCAAACCTGTGGTACAAATATCAGATTCATCCAGTGTTTTCTAGTGGTTTACGCTTTAAAGCTTGGGTATTTTTACTAAGTTGTTGCCAGGGTGTTGCTATGTGTGTGATAAGATTTTTTTCAATAGTTGTTGGTCCATTGATATGCAGGTTTTGGCGCTTGTATGGTTGCCAGGGTGTTCTGAATGGTTGATCATTGGTTGCTTACTGGTTAAAAAAAGTTCACGCCAAGAGTCTATCATTCAATATATTTGTATCATTATCTTTCTGAATCATTCTGGGGTTTTTTTCATTTTTAAATAGCAAAAGTTTGTATGTATGTAGGCACCTTTGTAACTGCTGTAATACGTGTTATATTAATCATATTGAGCTGTTCATGAATCATGTTAGACTTTTGAAGTTATTTTATTTGCAATGCATTTAACATGTCTTGTGTGTGTTTCAGGTGTGGAGTGTGTGTAAAGGGGGTGTGTGTGAGGCCCCTGGTTAGTGCATCAAGGTGAAATATCGTCATGGAGGACAGCGGCCTGAGATTACTGTCTGCTGTGCTGTGTGTTTGTCATACACTGATCTTTAACTGCCCATGTGAGTAACACGCTGACGCACACAAACATCAGACAGGCTTAATGTCCTTCTGGCCCTTTAAATGTTCATTAAACATCATGGCCATTGATGAGCCATCAGAGGCTAAAAGATCAACGTGGATTGTGGTGTAATGTCTGTTTATTTATATTCGACTCCTCTCTCTCTTTCTTCTTCAGCTGTTCTGTGTCTCTCTTTTCGCGAGGAGCCTCTATCCATAATACAGAAGCAGGGAGGTGCTGTCCAACTGCGCTGCACTGCACGTCCCGCCACCGCCAGACTCAGCTGGCTGTTCCAGGGGAGTCCCTTAGACCCCGTCCTCCAAAACAGTGTGGAAATCACTCCAGGCTCCCTCTCGCTGCCCTCCCTCCAACCGGCCCTCACGGGCTCCTACCAGTGCGTTGCTCAATCTGAGACCGGCTCTATCGTCAGCCGGCACGCACGGGTCCTTATTGCAGGTAAGCGCATATGAACGCATGCTGCACGCTGACACATACACTCTCACTACAGCTGTTAGACCGCTCCTATAAGACTGTGCTTCAAAGAGATGGCTGGAGAAGAAAGACAGGAAGTATCGGAAGGCGGATTTCTCGAGCCATTAACACTGTGAGAATAGGCGACCGTTGAAGAGTGTTGGAAGGGAAGGAAACGGTTCTTGATTTTCAGTCTGGCACTCATCCAGACACCTTCACCAGTATCCTTAATGAGCTCAGGGGCTTCCTGTGCCGTACCGAGGCCTGATGCCGGGAAGGACGCCTTATCGAATCAACCCCCAAGCGGTCTGCCCGGGACCTGATCGGGGTTGCAGATAAGGCTGCATTATTCAGCAGAAAGCGCATGTTCACTGCCAGTCACAATCCAATATAAACACCTCTTTGACAGAAGGTCTTTGTGTGAAGTGTTGATGTTATGGATGAATATACTAGTGTGTTACACAGCTTTCTGGTTTTTTATTGGCTATTCTGTGGTCTATAATGGCAACTAAACTGAATAATTAACATTTGTCTCAGGTAACCAATTTCCTATATAGCTGTGCTAGTTTTATATTGTGTCACTACACAGTTTTTTTACTTTTCATATAAATAGTTCAACCCAAACCAACTAACTAACTATTCATTAGTTTGGCAGGTAATTTATGGGAAAACATTAAGTCAACTGGTTCCATTATGTGTGATGATTTAAAGTATAAAAAGTAATTTGTTGCACAACATAAAAAAACATGTCTAGAGACTGATCATTTTCAAATGGCTCAGATGAGGTTTCATAAATATCTAAATAACAATTTTAAATAAAAATGTTTAAATTTATAATGTATAAATGATGGTTAACTCAACAGGCATATGTGAAATTTACAAAACTATAACGGAGACAATTTGTATTTTTTTATAATAATTTTAGTCATTTTCATTTACGTATTTATGCATTTGGCAGGTGCTTTTATCTAAAGCATCAGCATTTGTAATCCATGGGATCGAACCCACAACCTTTGCGTTGCCAATACTCTACCATCTGAGCTAGAGGAAAAATTGATGTATTACTAGTGTCATAAAATCTTTACAAAATGTGCATTCCGATTAGAAAACGTCTGTCAAATCGGTTCTTGCAGGTATCGAAGATTTCGCAGAGACCCATCGGCGGTTAGTAACGGTCAAGAAAGGAGACACTGCTGTCATCGAATGCACCCTTCCTCACAGCAACCCGCCTGCTCTCCCACGCTACCGGATACGTGGAAAATGGCTTGAACAGTCTTCAGGTACAGACAAGATGCACATGCCAAACCTTCAAGTAATACACGAAGATACAATCGAAGGTTCAGAGAGTTAATTTTCATTTGCTTGTTTTCAGATGAGTATTTAATTCTGCCCTCCGGGAACCTTCAAATCAACTCTGTGTCTGTGGAGCATCAGGGCATGTACAAGTGCGGCGCTTATAATCCTCTTAGCAGAGAGACTCAAGCAGAGGCCCATGGCACTAAACTTGTTGTCAAAGGTGGGTGGAGCACACCTGAACTTTTATTCTGCTTATCACACTTTTTGCATACAACCGATGAACTTGTTTTAACGTAATGCACAGAAAGTGCAAACATTTATTACTGTAAATCTTTCCTCCATGTAGATTCTGAAGGCCCTTCCCCTGTAGGGATTGTCTATCCCATCGCTTCTCAAAATCTGACAGTGGAACAGTCTGAATCTGTGACTCTGGAGTGTGTCATATCAGGAAGTCCTTCAAAGGTCAAATGGACTAAAGATGGGTCGGAGCTTATGCTGAGCTCCAAGTGGATGTTGTTGCATAGCAACCTGGTGTTGAATGACATTCACCTAAGTGATAGAGGCCATTATTGCTGCTCTGTTCTGACTGACCATGGGGATGTGGTCAGTGTTAACTACACTGTGAATGTTCTAGGTAAGCAAAGAATTTAAACCTAATCTTCTTGCACATTGTTTTTATGTACACTGCATTTCAATGAATCCATGTTTTTTTTAAAGGTTTTCCTGATATGAGTGTAATAATTCAGCGTGATTGATCTTCTTTACAGAGAATGTGAGCATCCTGCGAGGTCTGTCTGACCAGGCTGTAACAGAGGGCTCCTCTGTGAGATTTACCTGCACCTCCAGCGGTTTCCCCACCCCTAACATCATATGGCTTCTTAACTCCACCCCTCTCTCTTCTTCACCCCGCCTCCGAATCTCTGGCTCCTCTCTGCGTTTATCTTCTGTAACTGCTCAAGATCTGGGAATCTTCCAGTGTCTCCTCGACAATGGGATTAGCTCCGCCCAATCGGCAGGCAGACTCAGTTTACAATTAGGTAAGACAACATTGATGTTAAACAGCAAATGAAAAAACAGTTGGCACTTTTTAAACACTTTTTTTTTTGTAAAATTTGTTGAACATTTTGCTAACATTTTGGCTGACTGTGGTATGTTTAGTGAAAAAAATACACTTTAACAACTGTCTGTAACACCCTAATAACCACGTAGTAATGGCCTGGCAAACGCCTTCTAAAGTTTTGTATAGTCAAGCTAACATTTATTTTAATTATACAATCTAAACATGAAATATTAAATATTATAAATACTATATTATAAATGCAATTTAATAAGTAAATACAAATAAAAATTATTGTTAAAGTAAATCTTTAGTATTTATTACAACAACAAAAATAATAATAATTATTATTATTTCCACCAAAAGTATTTGGTATATAGATAGTATTTTTTATGCCACAGGTGGTATTAGTGGGAGGGCCTTCTTAATTTTGGGGAGCTCTTGATTGGTCAAAGAATGTTACATGCCCCTGTAAACGGTATGAGTCATAGACATCTTTGATTGTTGTTTTTTTCTAAAAGAGAAAGACTGTCGCTGTGTCCAAAATCGTATACTATGACAGTACGTACAGTTTTAAATGAAGTTCCTACCTGTCGACTGTTAAAACAGTAGGTTCTATATAGTATGTGTGGGGGTAGTATGACTAGATTTCGGACATGCCACATCCGCCATGTTTTATTGTCATGTGACCCGTATGCTCTTTGACCCATGACGTATTAACATCAACCTGTACCTAGGCGTCGATACAAACATAATTTATTCACGAGAAATTCATTAATCTGAACTTACATTTGAAAAATGGACCCCGCTATTTTAATTAATTTAATTTAATTTTAAATGTAATTTTAATTAATTAAAATGTAGAAATTTGACCTTTGCTCAACTCCCGTTGCATCATGGGATAGAGAAGTGTCCATCCGATGCACACTCACAAATCTTGGTGGAAGCTGTAGACCATCCGGGTATTTCTCACCTACTGTTCTGTGCATACTGAGGTTTCGGACATACTGCTCATCACTCATACTCATTTTCGCCTACTATAAAGTATGGAATAAGCGATTTCGGATGCACGGTGTGAGTTTTACAACTTGGATGTCTGCTATTAAAGAGTCGAGGTTTAGGGCAAGTCGCAGGGTTAGGACAGTTTATCCATCTAACAGGGCGGAGAGTTTAGAAGTTTGGCTGAAGAAGGGGGTGGGGGGGTGTTCTTGGCTGGCATTGAGAAGGCTGTGAGTGTGAGCTTTATGCGTGCTGTTGGGGATAAGCTCTTGGACAGCGGAATGTAAGGAGTAGCTACACAAGGTTATGACGAGAACCAGACCACCCAGCTGTCAACATCACACACAACTAGCTCCATATTTATTAATACACATCACACACAGAGACACACAGCCTCCCGCCCAACTCCGAGGCTATTCCTCAACTCTGCTTAGTGTCTTCCAACATGATTGATAAGCCTAGAGATATGCAAACTTCACAATAGATAAAACATGACGGAGGTCTTTTCCAAATGTTGGCTCGCATCACTTTTTTCCTGGCTCGGTTACAAGGGTGATTTATTTAACGCTGATAAAATGCAGGTCGGTTCAAAAGCGGTGTTGTTTATGTTAAGCGCTAAGATTCGAGTTAGATATGTGATCTGTTGGCCGCTGAAAAAAGACAACAACATGATGTGATCTGCTCTGGGCCTGAGAAAACACACCGTGAATGCTCAAGAGAATGATTGTTAGCCTTATATTTTTGGAGAATTCTTGACATGTGGTTGATGTGCACAGTTTTCTTGCCTGTGTTGACCTACTTCCTGTTGAAACAGGAAGTTTGGGGTGGGCCATATTGAAAGGCTTCAGTTTAGAGCCATTACCTATGATTTGTCACTTGCTATTGCTAGTCAACATTTTATTGGATAAAAATGATTATGTCTGTGTCTAAATCATCAGTATTTTAAATATGTGCAAGAGACTTTAAATGCTAAAACAATATCTACTAAATAAATGTAGCAGTGCACTAATAAACATGAACTTAAAGCTATCAATTTTTTATTTCATTGGCGTCTTTATTTAGGTGGGAACTCCAAGCCAACAATCCTATTTCCTCCTGAGAGTGGCGTCTACACTGAGGGCGACTCCGTTACTCTCACTTGTAATGCTAGCGGACACCCACTTCCTGTTATTCGCTGGCACAACTCCGCCGGTCCCATCGCCACCCATCCTGCTCTTCTGCTACAGCCCCCTCAGTCCGCGGGTGACAACCCCACCCACCTCGCCATGTCCCGACCAGGCAGCAGCACCCTGTACATCCAGTCGGTGACTGCGGCCCACGCTGGCCGGTACATCTGTGAGGCCTCCAATGAGGTCGGCTCTGTTCAGACTGAGGCGTTCCTTACAGTGGGTGAGTTTAGATGATATAGAGCCAGACTGTTCCTCTCTTACTCACTCTCTGTGTCTCTGCCTCTCCTGTGTAATGTTTATATTAATCTCACCGTTCATTAATAGTTAATCGGGCAAATGTGAGTCACAAAGGCGAAAGAGAGAAAACTACTGAAGCAAAAATATTTACTTTTATTTTCTGTGTTGTGCTTTCATTAGCTGTGTTTGTAAAGGCAAGCATCACCATAATTATTGCTCATACGTAGGTTTAGGGATTTGAACAAACCCCTAACTGCAACAAAAACTGCTGCAGACATAAATGACACTTTATGCTGCTTTTTCAGATTTGGTATTATTACTTTTGTAAGCTGTGTAAACTATAAAATTAGTGAAAATTATCTAAGAATGAGAACAACATACGTAGAGACCTATGGGCTCCTCGTGCTTCAGTATGCAACCCTTTGCAGTTCGCAACCGTGCTCTAGTCTAGCACTTTCTCAAAACATATCAATGTGCTAGAAAACACACTAAACACCGTAGCAACGGTATTTCAACACCTTAGCAACCATATATCAATGTGCTAAACCTCTCAGGACACCCTAGCAGCTGGACAGCAACACCTTAGCAACCACATAAAGATGTGTTAGAACACTCCGAGCACCCTAAAAACTGTACAGCAAAACCCTTGCAACCACATAGTGATGTGTATAAACACTCAGAACACCTTAGCAGCTGTATAGCAACAAGCTAGAGCAATGTGCAAAACATTCAGAACACTGTTGAAACTGTAAAGTAACACCTTAGCAACAACATAGCAATGAGCATACACTCATAACACCCTAGCAGCTGGACAGCAACACCTTAGCAACCACATAGTGATGTGTTAAAGCACTCAGAACACCTTAGCAGCTGTATAGCAACAAGCTAGCAACCATATAGCAATGTGCAAAACATTCAGAACACTGTAGAAACTGTAAAGTAACACCTTAGCAACAACATAGCAATGTGCATACACTCTTAACACCCTAGCAGCTTGACAGCAACAACTTAGCAACCACATAGTGATGTGTTAAAGCACTCAGAACACCTTAGCAGCTGTATAGCAACAAGCTAGCAACCATATAGCAATGTGCAAAACATTCAGAACACTGTAGAAACTGTAAAGTAACACCTTAGCAACAACATAGCAATGTGCATACACTCATAACCCCTAGCAGCTTGACAGCAACAACTTAGCAACCACATAGTGATGTGTTAAAGCACTCAGAACACCTTAGCAGCTGTATAGCAACAAGCTAGCAACCATATAGCAATGTGCAAAACATTCAGAACACTGTAGAAACTGTAAAGTAACACCTTAGCAACAACATAGCAATGTGCATACACTCATAACACCCTAGCAGCTTGACAGCAACAACTTAGCAACCACATAGTGATGTGTTAAAGCACTCAGAACACCTTAGCAGCTGTATAGATTAGATTAGATTCAACTTTATTGTCATTACACATATACAAGTACAGTGTAACGAAATGTAGTTTAGGTCTAACCAGAAGTGCAATTAGCAAGTGCAGGATATACAGTTTGAATAAATACGGAATACAATATTAGGGAAATACTATACAAATGTTCTATGACAATATGACAGTCGGTATGTACTATGGACAATATATACAGAAGGATATATACTGTGAACATTAATGTACAGGTGGTTATGAACAGATAACAATTTAGACTATACAATAGTGCAAGTGACTTAAGTGTGCATTAATTACAGACATTAGATATTAAAGTTAATGAAGTTATTAGAGTTACAGTGCAGTAGATGAGGTAATGCAGTTATTAAGGTTATGGTGCAATAGATGAGTAGATGCAGTTAATAGAGTTACAGTGCAGTAGATGAGTTAGTGCAGTTATTGAAGTTATGGTGCAATAGATGAGTAGATGCCGTTAATAGAGTTACTGAGTTACACTGAGTTACTAATACAATATAGCAACAAGCTAGCAACCATATAGCAATGTGCAAAACATTCAGAACACTGTAGAAACTGTAAAGTTACACCTTAGCAACAACATAGCAATGTGCATACACTCATAACACCCTAGCAGCTTGACAGCAACAACTTAGCAACCACATAGTTAAAGCACTCAGAACACCTTAGCAACTGTATAGCAACAACCTAGCAACCATAGCTTTTCTGTAGCTCAGTGGTAAGAGCACTGCGTTAACAACGCAAGGTTGTGGGTTCGATCCCAGAGGATTGCAAATACCTATGTAAAATGTATAGGATAATGCAACGTAAGTCGCTTTGGATAAAAGCTGCCTAATGCATAAATGTAAATATAGCAATGTGCAAAACATTCAGAACACTCTAGAAACTGTATAGTAACACCTAAGCAACAACATAGCAATGTGTGTACACTCAGAAAACCCTAGCAGCTGGACACAAACACCTTAGCAACAACATATAGATGTGTTAGAACACTCAGAACACTCTGGAAAGTGTATAGCAACGACGCAGCAACCACATATTAATGTGCAAAACACTCCAAACACCCTAGAAACTGTATAGCAACACCCTAGCAACCACATACCCATGGTTACCAAGTTACTTGGTTACCAAGTAACCAGTACCACCCTAGAACAATGGTGTAAAATTTACACTGCCAGAAATCCAGAGCTACATGTAATTCATTTGAAATGCCAGGTGTAGGTTCATGGCTTACGCTTACTCGTAAGGCTGCTAGAGTTCACACTGAAACTCAAAGAGTGGAGTCAGACACACAGAGAGAAGCTGGGGAGGCACAGGACTGTGAGGTTGGTATCTGAGCTGGTGTAGGGCTCTGATTCTCTCTGGTATTTTAATGGCCGATGGGTGGAATGTGTGGCGGCTGGCAGAGGGCCCAGTTTGAGCTCTGGTGTTACTGGCTCTTGGGCTGTTTGTTTTGTAAGGTAAACCAGTGCCACATACACAGAAAGAGAATCGGAGACCCCAGGAACCAGCAACAAACCTCACCTCTCAAACAACAACTGACTTTCAGCTGTTTAGTTTGGCTTTAGTCAGTTGGTTACTTTACTTTGTTGTGGCTAATGTAAAGCAGTACAGCATACACAGTTTCTTACACAAATGCACCCACGTGTAAAGACATTATTGTTGTAATTTGAATCTGAAGTTCTGTCAAACCAATGTCAGATCTCCTTTTTCTGCTGACTTAAACTGTTATCTAGATAGACCTTTCCGAATGTGGTGTAGCTAAAAGAAGTTGATAATACACAAAGCTAAAGGCAGTATTGTAAAAATACTCAACCTTTAAAGTATCCAGTTCATTTACTTTTTTTAAAGAAATAGAAAAAAGTTATATTATGTTTTAAAAATCTGTTTTAAATATAATTTCAGCTATAATCAATATTAAAAAATATGTGTACATGTATATAATATGTTAATATTTAAATATATTTTTACACTTCATCATTCCTTGCGCATAAAAACTTACCGCAGCAGTATTAGGATGTTGTGGGTGGTTTCCAGGGTGTTATGTGGTTGCTAGGGTGTTCTGAGTGGTTGCTTGCCTATTAAACTAAATTACTTCAGCCTAAATTTTCTGTGATATTCTGCTCCTGAAATAACAATTAGTCGGAATAACTGATTTGGCAACATGAGTTGCATACAAAAGTAAAAAGCAAGTTGCTAGATTACAGGTATCATTATGTAGCAAAAGCAATACGTACATAACGCATTTTAATAATTAACTTTGAAAAAAGTATGAGCAATGCTTACAGTAATTGTTTATCAATTATGAATAAGTAATAAAAGCGGAAGTTTTATGACCAAACATCTTTTTATTTGATAGGCCCCAAGTCTAGTTCCGTGTCAGAAGTTGCCGTGGAGACGCAGCCTTCCATCCACCCTATCCAGAGTGATGAGGGTGATGAACTTTTCCTTAAGGGGCTTGGAGACACAATTGTATCTCCTTCCGAGAGAGTCAGTGACAAACCCACACCTGAAGCACCCATCATCATCAGCCAACCTCAAACACACAAACCCAACATGTATGATCTCGAATGGCGAGCTGGTCGAGACTGGGGCATTCCCATTAATGCCTACTTCGTCAAATACCGCAAGGTAAGAAATCGTAAAAAAATGAATTTGTTGTATATGCTTATGTTTACTGATGTCTTTTTTAAATTGTATACAAAAACTCTGCTCATAAGTGACTGGAGCTTATTATGGTTTTGCTTTCAGTTTTATTGTAGTTTTATTAATATTTTATTCAGTAAAATTGTATTATATTTTTTGTTTTCATATTGATTTCTCATACATTAAAACTCTTTTTGTTCTTGTTTTATCATTTATTTGTTCATTTTTTATATTAGTATATCAATATAAGTTTGCTTTAAGTGTTTTAACTAATATTTAGGACAATATTTTAGATGATTTCAACTAACAGACATGTTTTATCAGATTTAGTAAACTACAAAAACCTTCATTTGGAGTACTCTATATAGTCAGCCTCCACATGATCGTCATCATTTTAAATCCACATTTGCATTAGTAGTGTGATGCCTTAACATGCTCCCTTTGTAGAATGCTCACTTGGTTTTGGTGCTACTTTGTCAAGTAAAACTCTTGGAGTCTCTTTTTCCCCCTGGCGTGAGTTATCAGGTCAGATTTACAGTTATTAGATTTGAGAATGAGCACATACTCATAAGAACGCCTAGTGCCGTTTACTGTAAACTCATACAATTCAGCAGTCTCTGCCAACTGAGAGCATTTCGGTAAGAAGTCGGTCATTTCATTCTTTAAAAGCCCATGTTTTCTTCAGTAATTAGCTCCCTTGGCTAATAAAACCTCTTTGGTTTGTTTCAAACTTGCATTGGCAGCATTTGTCACGTTGGCTCAGGAAAAAGTGACACGGCCCGTGCTGTCAGGAATAGTTGAGTAGGTTGATCTTTTGTCATGATTCTAAGTAGGAGACAGAAAGAAAGTCACTGTTCTTCGTCATCTGTGCACAAAGTGCGGGTGAAATCCCAGAAGTTGAATAAGGTTCATGACATTTATGGATACGTAAGATGTCCCCTTAATGTGTCTTTACTTTTGTCCCCTAGGTGGACGACATGGGGAACGTGGTGGGTAGTTGGCACACGGTGCGAGTGCCCGGCAGTGAAAAGTCTCTACCCTTGTCCGATCTGGAGGCGTCCAGCTTGTATGAGGTTCTGATGGTGGCCCGAAGCTCTGCAGGAGAGGGTCAGCCCGCCATGCTCACCTTCCGCACTGGAAAAGGTGAGAATTCTCTCAAATTTCATAAACGTTCTAATAGCCGGTTCACACCAAACAAGAATTAAGTGGTTTGCGCGAGTAAATTACATAGAAAGTCAATGCAAAGACACGTATTGACGCAAACTTGCGTTAATCTCATCTGCCGCGAAGGTTGGAAATATTTTTCAGATCGCGTCACTCGCGTGAAAATATTTCGCGCGATTGTTCGCGTTTGGTGTGAACCCAGCATTACATCCCTATGTGTCACTAAAGCACTTTTGTCTTTGCCACATGTTGCGTAAGACATGCGCTCATGGTTTGATATCCGTGAACGGCAAGAAACCATCTGATCATAATGTTTTCCATTACAGTACTTTAGCTTCAGAATGTGTGCCAAAACTCAAGCCACAGTGGCTACATAAACTCCATTATCATCATCATTATCATATCATAATCTCTCTCTCTCTCTCTCTCTCTCTCTCTCTCTCTCTCTCTCTCTCTCTCTCACACAAAGAGAGGAGCTCCCCCAACAAGATCCCCTCCAACCCTCCATTTGTGTCCCTTCCAGAGAAAGTACTGGAAACCACTAACACATATTACGGAGTCGTCATACATGAAAGAGGTATGAGGAGATCATTTAAGGGCCTGTGTTGTGGTTCATAATAATTGAAGCATTTTGAAAACTTCACTTGCAATTAAAATTGTGTATTGTGAATGTAATTGCATTAGAATGACTAAATATAAATAAAAGGTTGTTGTTTACCGTATCTAACAGGTCACAGTTGACATTACATGACATGTTTTGTGGTAATAAGTTTGTGTATATCCCCTGTGAGCATGCGTTTAGATTCTAAAGGGCTTGTGCCCGCTTTCATATGCCACATCAATTTAGCTCTTTCTCTTTCTGTCTTCCTCTGCTTGCGTCTGTGTATTTATGGCTCAGAGCCCATTCAGTAAGTACTCAATTGACCCTGGCATGCAGTTGGGTTTGTGTGTGTGTGTTTGTTTACATTTTTTATCTTTGCTGGTTTTTAGATGTTGAGGTTTAAGTTTGCGCTTGACATGAAAGCTGTTACGTATTTTTGGAAAAATATGAGTTCAGTTTGCAGTTGCTTTATTGTACGTCCCCCTGGTAGAGCGTAGTGCTAGCAATGCCATTGGTTCGATCCGCAGGCAACTTGCATACTCATGCAATATAGTATATAGCTCAAGTGCACTGTTAGTCACTTTGTTGTTGTCGTTTAATAGTTTAGTTTTGTATTGTGCAAAATAAAGAAATGCATATTTTTTTATAAGAGTAAAATTTTTAGGGCTGGACAACGATTAGTCGCGATTAATCGTTTGCAGAATAAAAGTTTGTGTTAACGTATTATATGTGTATAATAATTATGTACTGTTTATATAAATACACACACATAATAATTTAATTTAATTATAATTTTAAGGAAAATAATATGAAATATTTATATTACATAAATTATATATAAATACAAAAAATGTAATACACACTTAAATATATTCATGCATGTGTGTGTATTTATATACAAATCATTATTGTACACTGTACACACACATATATTAAGTAAATACAAACTTTTATTCTGCAAACAATCAGTCGCGACTAATCGGTGTGCAGCCCTAGTCATTTTTCATTTTTGGGTGAACTATACCTTTAAGTAATGTAAGCTGAAAGCAATGTAAATGTAAGTTGGATTTAACCTCTGATTTTTGGGCTTCACCCTTAAAGTTCCTGAGGCCCCGGACCGTCCAACTATATCAACAGCAACAGAAAGCTCAGTCTACGTCACGTGGATCCCGCGAGCCAACGGTGGCTCTCCAATCACAGCCTTCCGCGTGGAGTACAGGAAGCAGGGTCGCAGCGGTGACTGGATTGTGGCGGCTGATAACATATCCCCCCTGAAACTGTCAGTGGAAGTGCGTAACCTGGAGCCAGGTAACATGAGACGCACACTTTTTCTCTTTCAAAATAGTCCGTTTTCAGTTACTACACTGCATAAAACCAATTAAATCTTACATCAAAATCTCTTGCACTGTCGTTCTAATGGCATTTTTAATTTCAGGTTCCACATACCGCTTCCGTGTCATTGCCATGAATAACTACGGCGAAAGTCCCGCTAGCACCACCTCCAGACCATACCAGGTGTCCCTGTCGAATCCTCCCGTCTTAAACCGCCCGGTCTCCGGCCCTCACATCTCTTCCACCGATGCTATCAGCGACACTCAGATCATGCTCCGCTGGACTGTGAGTACACCCGGGAACTAAATCAAGTGAAATACATATTCTAGCCCTGTTCCAAATTCTGCAATCCCAGAATGCATTGCAATAAGCACAATTGACAAAATAATTTATTCACTCGCATGTCATTCAAAATCTCTTTGATCTGTTGAACACAAAAGTAGATATTATGAGAAATGTCTCTGTGGTTTTGTGTTCATACTGTGGACGTCAATGGGGTTCAGTGTTGTTTGGTTACCGGCGTTCTTCAAAATATCTTCTTTTGTGTTCTGCAGAAAAATAAATGTCATACAGGTTTGAAATGACATGAGGGTGAATAAATGATGAAAGAATTTTCCTTTTTAAGTGAACTATCCCTTTAAGATTCTGCTTTAGCAAGCAACTGGCTATAGGCGGCAGTCAGGCCGCTAGGTTTTGGAACCGAGCCTCTGTCAAGCACTCTATAACTCATCACTGGATAAACTGTGAGTTTTTCTATCCTTGCGCGCTTCTGTATGTGTATTATTAGCACATTCGTCTTAAAAAGGCTCTGGCCACTTGTACAAACAAATGTTGTTTCTGTTTCTGGCCTGTTGAAGGAATAACACCGAAGCTCACATTAACAGCTCGGGGTCTGTAGAGTATAAACCAGTGTGTGTTAATGTTTTAAACATATGCCTTTTATATCTAATGGCCGATTTAATTATACTCGTATTTCATGCTTAATTCGAAAATGAGAGCAGAACTAACCACAAAACAAGATCTCGCAACGTACCTCTTCTGTTCTCCTCTGGCGTGCCCGTCGTGCCAAGGTTTAGTGTTCAGTATTACGCAAGAGAAAATGTGCGTCTGCAGTTTTTCCAGGCACTGTATAGTGTAAGTGTAATGTGGGAGTGACTCTTATTTCCATCAAGCCACCCCAGAACGCTCAACCAGACCTCTAACAGGCAGAGACGTTGAGAGGAGCGAGTGTGTTTTCAATGTAGAATAAAGAGGAGGCCTCCTCCTGAGCGGAATGAATTGAGTTGAGGTTTTTTTTTAAAGTCACGCATAGGAAAGGTTTGATGTTTCCTAAAGGGTTAAATCGGTATAAAAGCCTTTTTTTCTAATGAACACAGAGAAAGATATTTGGAAGAATGTTTGTTATGACCAAACAGATTTTGCCCCCCATTGACTACCATAGTAGGTAGATAAAAACAATGGTAGTCAAAGGTGGCCCAGAACTGTTTGCTGTCCTACGTTCTTCAAAATATCTTCGTTTGAGTTCAACATAACAAAAGAAGTATAACGTAATTTTTCCTACTATGGTAGTCAATGGTGGCCGAGAACTGTTTGGTTATAAGCATTCTTCCAAATATCTCTCTCTGTGTTCATCAGAACAAAGAAATTTATACAGATTTGGAACAACTAGTAAATGATTTTCATTTTTGGGTGACGTATCACTTTAAGAGGAGGTAAAGGCAGATTTGTATCAGTGAGTCTCGAACTCGATACAAATCGAGTTATTTTATAAGGGGCTATATAACGGAAAACAACGGAATAGTTCACCAAAAAAATGAAAATTCTGTCATAATTTACTCACCCTCTTGTCGTGACTTTCTCCTGCAGAACAGAAAAGGAAACATTTTCATCTTCTGCCGAATTAGTTTACTTTGAAAATATATTGCCAGTTTACAAATGTCTATCTTTCTTTTTCACAGTACACCCCTTCAAGTAACAACAACACCCCCATCCAGGGCTTCTACATCTACTACCGGCCCACAGACAGCGACAATGACAGCGATTACAAGAGAGATGTGGTGGAAGGTGAGCTCATGGTGTCTGTCTTTGTTTTGTTATTGTGAACCTGATGTTACATCTTGATTGATGTGAAATATTCATCAAAAAAGGATTGTGTGAGAAAAGTGTTGAGGAGCGATATGCAACGTGTGAAATCAGATGCCTGGGACAATAGTCATATAGAAATGCTGTGATTGACCAATCAAACCGGAGTATTCCAGATAGCCGTGCATGGGGCGGGGCAAGAGAAGCATGATCTGTTGATGGATGTGTCGCCGAGTCCTGCGCTCCGAGTAATGAGCCGGTCTAAAATGTGTTTTTAATAAATGGCTGGCGCACTAATGGGCTCAAGCTGAAACTCTACACTGACCGCTCGGAGAGAAACTCAACAGAGGAATGTTAACTGCCGTCCCCTTTACACCGCCTTCCTTCCCTTTTTACTTTTTACCCCCTCTCTTTACGTCTGGCATGACCCTCAAACGTCTCCACGGCCGTACAAACGGCGAGCTGTCAGAAACCAGCCGGGCTGAGATTACCTCATAAGTCTTGAGGTTTACAAGATATTCACCTCGAAGCAGTGTGTCAGAAATTAAATAGGACACGGGGCACTTTTAAATGTGTTTAAAGTAACATTTAGATACACATCCACGATACTTTTGTTATTATGTGTTCAGAGGTGTATAAAGACCTTAGGTAATGAAGCGTTGTGTTTTTATCAACTTAGAATGAGCTATTTCTATCTCCATCCCCTCACATGGAATACGGCGTGTCGTTTCTACAGTAGCCCAAACGGACAAACTGCTCTACAGAGTTTCATGAATACCTCATCTCATTCGGCAAAAGAGCGAAAACGTGACGACATCTTAGTCCTGTGTCACCCGCCGTAGTGCTTCGAAAGGGAGGGGTGAAGTTAGCCGTTGGTTGCAATTCGCAACCTCACCACTAGATGCCGCTAAATCTCATACACTGGACCCTTTAAGGCAGTTTTTATCTTATTTGTATCTTAAAATAAAATGTTACTCTTAAATCATACAATCTTCTTCAGATTTATAGTCTAGCGTGTGATGTACATGATACTAACTATCTTTAATGATTTCCGTCTTTCTAGTGCACTGTCCAATGGCAGTTGACTGAAAACTCATTATTTATTAATAATAACAATAATAAAAACGTACATTTTTATGAATATTTTTTATTTCATGGCAACCCCGACTGAAATGACTAATTTTTAACTACAAAATGTCACAAACATCCTGTGAGCCGCTTAAAACCACAACACAATAAAAAGGCTTGTTTATCTGTCGTATTTGTGTAATTCTGCAGTACCCACTGATGTCTTTTTAGTATGTCACTATTTATTCAGACTGCAAATTCGCAACACATTTGAAAGGTGATTTCATTTGCAGTGTCACTCTAAGTAACAACGGTATATTGTGTAAATTCAGCACAGAGCATCTGTAATGCATTAGAGATGTTTGTGCCTGTAAGTGTGTGTGTGTGTGTGTGTGTTCGTGTATTCTGTCTTTTTTTCTCTCATTATGCAGTATAGCAGCTGGTTGTTTAGAGGACGTCATGCCTTCACTGTATAAGAGGAGAAACCAGCTACACAGATCAAATATTGTGCCACAAACTGTAATTACAGAGCCGGCCCTGAGCGTGTGTGAGTGTATGCGTGTGTATGTGTGTGTATGTGTACACAGGGTCGTCAATGTGTTCAGTGGGAACTCTGGAGCCGGGCCAGAACAAACCTTAAGCTGCCTTATAAGGAGCCTGTCTGGAGTAAAGCAACTGTCTGAATCCTTCTGGGACTGTGAGAATGAGAGCGAGAGCATGTGTGCGCGAGCGAGAAAACCGAGATCCAGCAAATGAATTGTGGCCTGGAGAGAACAACACGCGCTTTGAGAAAGACCAATCTCATTCAATAATATCACTCTCGTTGTCCTGTCCCCTCCCCCAGGCTTCAGATTCTGGCATATGATTGGTCACCTCCAGCCCGAGACGTCCTACGACATCAAGATGCAGTGTTTTAACGATGGCGGCGAGAGCGAGTACAGTAACGTCATGATCTGCGAGACCAGAGGTGAGAGTCTTGGGCGGTTTTATTACAGGAAAGACAAAGAGACGTTGTGTCGTGTCTCCTTGGCATCATTCACTGATAAGTGCGCTTAATGCAACACTGTTGCAAATCAAACCAGAACGTCAGTCACTGCCAGAGCAAATAAAAATCATGAAGTGCAAACAGACCGAGTTTATTACCGACAACAGACACATTGTTAGAAGCAAATGCGGGCGAAAGCAAGCATTGCTCATACTTTGGGTTCGGGATTTTCGGGGGGTTGGGACCTTTTAATATTTGCTGTAAGTTATATTATTTTAGCATGTACTGTACACCTTGCACGGTTTGTGCTACTGACAAAAATATAGATGTAGATAGAGATATATAGATCTAGAAAACAACTGCTCCCAACACCCTAGCAACCACTTAGTAATGCCCTGGCAACCAACCAGAACACCTGGTGGAGATTCATTCAGGCACTTTTCCTCTGAAAATCTAAAAAAGACACAAACGTCAGGGTTGTTTCACATTCTTGTGAAGGGCTTTTAAATGTTTCATCCTCTCAGACTCGTTTTGTTGTCGGCCTTTCTCCTCAGCCCGTCAACCTCCAGGCGTGCCCAGTCAGCGGCCCATCACTCCTCCGGGCATGTACCCTCCAGAAACACCCAGCCAGCCCGGCGGCCTGCTCTATCTGATCGTGGGCTGCGTTCTGGGCGTCATGGTGCTCATTCTCCTGGCCTTTATTGTCATGTGCTTGTTGAGGAACCGTCAGCAGAACAGTCTGCATAGTAAGTGATGGACATTCTGTTTACTTCCTAAAAGTTGACTTATTGCTTATCTATTTCAATACTACTTGGGAGTAAATTGGCCCACTTTTTAGTTTTTAAGAGTACACATTCAAGTCAACTTTAGGTGTAACTCTATTTAATAAGTATACTAATATCAGTCTAGTACCATACCTGTAAGTATACTATTTCAATACTATTTGGGAGTAAATTGGCCCTCTTTTTTGTTTTTAAGAGTACAATTTCAAGTATACTCTATTCGTTAAGTATACTAATATCAGTCTAGTGGTAGACTTGTAAGTGTACTATTTCATTTCTACTTGGGACTAAATTGGCCCAGTTTTTAAGAGTACACGTTTAATGATACTTTGGGTGTAACTGCCACATTTGTAAGTCGCTTTGGATAAATCGTCTGCTAAATGACTAAATGTATGTATGTAATGTAACAAGTATAATGTTCTCAGTCTAGTAGTATCCACACAGTCCACTCCATTGTACTATTTCAATACTGCTTGGGACTAAATCGGCCCACATTTTTAGTTTATAAAAGTACACTTTCAAGTATACTACTATAATGATATTAGTATACTTACTAAATAGAGTATACTTAAAAATCTCTTAGAACTTTACCTCAGCGTTCTTGATAAAATTAACTTCTCCACTAGTGTTTTTAATGCTTTGTTTATTAAAATGAAAGTTATTTTCTTAATTATAAATATTTATACATTTTACAAATGTAAGTTATTTGGTAATATATAAAAGACCCTTGTTGACACATTTATTTATTTTATATGAAAACCTTTTCTATGCATTGGTTTATTATTGCTGCTACTATTATTATGGTATTGTATTATGTAGTAGAAAGAGCGACAGCAGTGCATTGTTTTAGTTTATGTAGCATGTCTGTAAAGGTTAGGAGAGGTTAAGCTAATAAAAGCCGTATGAAATTGAGTTGAAGTCCGGGTCCTGAAGAGGCCAGGCCGTGTTTTCTCTTCTGCTCCACAGTCAGCCCTTTGAAGTTTTCTTTCATTCTCTCTCTCTCTCGCTCTCAATGAGATTGAGTAACAGAGTAAACAGTGCTGGCCACCGCCGGGTGTATAAGTAGTAACACAGACACACCTCTCCCTGAAATAGGAGCATAAACGGGGCGGCTTGTTAACTTTGATCAGATGTGTTCTGCTTCCCTTTATAGATTCATATTCAGATTTTATGTATTGGTGCTGTTTCATTTTAGTATAGCTCTATAAAATCATATCGTTTTATGTCAATATTTTTTGATAATATAAGGTTAATGTATTAACACTAAAATATTTTTTTGCAGAATACGACCCTCCAAGTTACCTGTACCAGTCTGCTGAGATGAACGGTCATGTTCTGGAATATTCCACCCTGCCCGGCTCCAGTCATGTGAACGGCAGCGTACACACAGGCTGTGGGCACAGCGCTCCCATGATGCCCCAGTCCTGCCATCACCTCCATCACAAACTGCCCAATGGACTGGCCCTGCTGAACGGATCGGGAGGTCTTTACCCCTCTGGACATCCTCACACGCATGACACCACTCTGCCCCACAACACTATGGAGTACGATCACCCACACCCTCACCACCATCATAACGTAAGGAAACCTTTGTTTGTTTGAGGTTGGACATAGTTTCTGGTAACTGAGTAGCGAATGTTTTTGTCATATTTGTGCATTTGTTAGATGCTTTTATCCAAAGTGACTTACAGTGCATTCAAGCTATTCATTTTATTAGTATATGTGGTCCCGGAGAATCATTGCGCTGCTAACGCAATATAACCTTATCATCCCTAACAAATATTTATTTTATAATGTAGTTACACTTTAAAAAAGACAAGTTATACCTTACATTTTTAGGTATTATAATATTGCCTGTACAAGTCTTTTTAACTCATTTCAATTTAACCTTCATAGGTGTTTAAATATGGAGCCATATTAAAAAAATAGCGCAATTTGTTTTTTCAACCTTAAACATTTACAATCATCATAATTATTATTACAAGATAAACGTGTTTTATTCACCTTTGTTACACGGCTCGTGGGAATGCTTGATTCTGATTGGTCAGTCGCGACATTTGCGGGTTCGTTATTCCCAGATAACAACCTCTCAAAACTAATAACATACGGTAACCCGGATGCAGCACATCATTTTGCAATGTTTATGACAAATTGAATATAAATATGTATTTTAATAACATATATGACATTATATTTACAAATGATTAAACCAAATTGCCTGTTCATGACATGTGAACGTCATTCTTACCTTAAAACCGAAAGTAAACGGCTTTTCCTCACAGAAGTTCGATTCGGTAAAAATGAGCTAATCAAATATTTCAAATTCACATTTCGTGTCCAGTTTTTCCTCATACGCCAAGTAGCCGTGTAATAAGCGGCATAATGTACAAGCAGCCGGCTGTGATACTGATCACACTGTCGGGGCTTATTTCTGCGATAACAACCGGCTGCCTATACATTATCCCTTACATATCATCGATTTTTCTTTTTAGTACATTTCTTTCACAGAAAAGCACCTTTTTCAGACATTTAATTTAACAGTTAAATAGCAGATATTATCCACACGTGCTGTCCATGTTGCTTGTAACTGGTATAAAGTAAACATCTGTAATACACGCATCAGTCCATATTTTTGCATATTGATTTATAAGCAGAATAATGTTCTTTGAACATTGGCCAAGTCACAAAAACACAAACACCTTCCAGGGGTTAACACACAATATGATATATTTATTATAATGTAAACATAGTGTGGTATAGTGATTTACGATATAGTTGTATTGTATACACTGTATAATGGCCTACTTGTAGTATTACGCAGCGTGTGTGATGTCACTGATGCTTGAATCTTAAATGCCGTGTGTTTTTGGGCAGGGAGGAGGGATGTACACAGCTCTTCCTCAGAACGACTCGCCCGACTGTATGAGCTGTCAAAACTTCTGCAACAACAATAGGTGAGACACTGAGAAGCCCAGTAGCTTTGTTAATGTTTGGTGTTTACATGCCTGCAGAATTATGTTTTGCTCAGCACGCCTCCAATCGGCAAACCGATCGGCCTCTCCATCTGGCTCTCATTTCACCCCTGACCTGAGCTTATTCTGTTCTCCTCTAAACACACACAGTGCAGTTCTGCTCCGTGAGGCTTGTTTGTGTACTCTAGCGTGTCCGGCAGTAACAGTTTACACTGAACGCACTCTCTCTACAGTCTTAATGAGCGCTGTGTTTATTTAGTTTCGGCCAGCGGGAGAGCGGAGAGACAAGCAGGCCGATGGAGCGGATATCAGAGTTTTCTAGCTACTGTGTGTGTATCTGTGTACACTTTATATCCTTCATTAGTTCCTGTGTGTATGTACCGTTATCTGTGTGTGTTTGTTCTCAAAGGTTTTGTTTATTTGCGTGTTTATGCGTGTGTGTCGGAGCCCGTGTGTCTTATCGGCGTGTACAAACACACAGAGACACAGGCTGTTGAGTCTGGTCAGGCATCATAGAGGCTCGCGGAAATAAATCTGCAGTTTCAGATCCAATCAGAGTTTGAACATTGCAGAGATGCTCGGTCTTGTTTCAGCCGGTTCATAGATTTAAAGGAAAACATCAGAAATACAAATTCTGTCGTTTTTATATTGACCTTTATGTCACGCTAAATCTGTGTAATATTTTTTCTTTGAGGAACACGAGTGGAGAACTTTTAAAATATATATTTTTCTTGCATAAAACAACGGCTCACTTGTATGATGCTCTAAATATGACAGAATAACCTGTGATAGATACTTTGCAATAAGGTTGTGTTTGTTAACCGTAGTTAATGTATTAGCCAACACGAAATATCAATGAGCGTTATAGTATATATCATTTATTTGTTTTTCTTTGATATTCAACTGCTTTTTGTTTTATTAATATTTTGAATGAGCTTTTAATGTTGATTTCTTTTTTAGTTTATTTTAATATTTAGTGTTATGTGTATTGCTATTTATAATATATATATATATAGCTATATTATTTGACTTATATTATTTTAGTTTTTTATTATTTCCAGTTAATATTTTATTGTATGATAACTGATATTTAGCAGTGTTGGCAGTGTTGGCTTGCTTACCGGAGACTGCATCTATTTATTTATTTATTTATAAGATATTATTTATTAGAATGATCTTGCTTGTTCTATAAACACTATGCACTGTGCTGTGGTTTACCTTTTCTGTTTTTCTTATTTGCTCCTGTAAAGCTGCTTTGGCACAATGCACATTGTGAAAAACGCTATATAAATAAATTGAATTGAATATTTTAAATAACTTTAGTTTATTACATTCATTAATTTTTCTTATAATACTTAAGATAATATTTAGGCTTATATTTGATTTGATTTTAATTAACAGAATTTTAGTTTTTTTTTTTAGATGTTAGGTAATATTAAACAAATATTCATCGATATTTAACTAAAGTTAATATATTCGGCGCTTGACGTTAAATGTATTTGTAAAATATATATATCATAAAAATAGTCTATACAACACGTGTCTTTCGAAACCATTCAATAGATTTGTGTGGAATGGACAAAAATTGAAAATGGGGTTCTATTGTATCTATTTCAGTGTAACTATTAAAAATACATAACTTTATATTATATATTGTAACTATTTCAGTTAATGTAGCCTAAATGTTCAGAGAAGGACATGAGTTTATACCTGTCAACCATATATAACACACATGAGAATATTTGGACAGCACTGAGAATGTTTGTTTAAGATCACCTATGGTTAGATTCTGGAATGTCTTGGCTTAAGCCGATTACAGAGAAACTCCATTTTGAAGTTCTGTCTCCATCTCTAAGCTGTACGTCTGTATTTCACGACCAGGTGTTACACGAAAACCAACGGCACTTTTTCGGGCGGCACTCTTCCTCTAATGCACCGCGTGGCAGCGCGCCAGCCCGACGGCCTCGAAATGATGCCGCTCAACCCCGTCCTGTCTCGCTGCCAGGGACGTGACAGTCCACAGCTCACCGGCACCCAGCAGAGAGATTCGGTCCAAGAGGTGGAGGAGGGCAAGGCTCCGCCCCTTTCCCAGAATTCCCCTTGTCAGCCTGTGGAAACAAAGTCCAGCGTAGAGCTGCAGAGAGGTAAGAAAAGTTGAGCATAAAGAGCTCTCTGATTCACTCTGAATGAAGAGAGTCAGTTCAGGAAATTACTACACTGGCCTGCCATAAATTACCCATCATGCAATATTATTTTACCTGACTAGACTGCAGAATGCTTGTACCGTAATTCTTTCTATCTGTTTGTGTGCGTAACAGGAGGTCAACATGAAGACCCCGAGGGTCCCGTGGTGTGTTGGCAACAGCTGGGACTGTCTGACCTGGACTGTAAGGATAAAACAGCCTGGATCTCTACTGGAAACCTGACTGGAGATTTCATCCAGCCTACAGTGCAGGAGATCTGAACGCACGTCTATTATCACACACAGTGCATATAGAAGAGAGCGAGAGATTGTGGAAACGGGAACACGGATGAGTTTTTATTATGAAATGGCCAGTGATGGGATGGTCTGGGACATTGTGTGTCTGAAAGGGGCTGAACACTTAACCGACTGCCTACGGAGCTGGAAACGAATGATGAGGGAAGGACTTTAAAAAGCAGGATTGAGGTTGAAATGGACTCATTTGTGGATGGACTTTGAAAAGCAAAAACTCTTTAGATGACTTATTTATTTTTTGTAGTAGTAAAATATAATTTCATATGAATGTATCTGTTGTAAGAAAAAAGTTTGTCTTTTATATTATTTATGCCTTTTTTTTGATGAGATACTTTTTATTTTTTTGTCGCTTATATTTTTTGTTTCCGTTCCACACAGTGTGGAGTTTAGCCATTGTATGTGTAAAGTTTTGTAATAATATAAAGAGAAGATAAAGTATTAAGTCTATTCTTTTCTTTGTGCTACGGTGACTTTCAGATGAAGAAAAGAATAGACTTAAGATTCCGCTTAGTAGGCGAAATCTTAAGCCTATTATTTTCTTCATCCGAAAGTGCTACGGTATACAATAATATGTCAAACTTAGGGCTGCCAAACGAATAATCGCGATTAAGCACATTCAGAATAAAAAGTTTGTTTTACGTCATATACGTGTGTCTGTGTACAGTGCATATTCATTTTGTATTTTTTAAAACATACATATACATGTGTATATTTAAGAAAAATATTAAAATGTATAAATGCATGTATACCTTAAATCATTGGTAAATGTAAATAAATACTACATATTTCCTATATATACGGTACATACATACACATGTATGTGTTTTTAATGTTTATAAATACAAAATGCACGGTACACAGACATATATAATGTAAACACACACTTTTATTCTGGATGCGATTAATCGTTTGACAGCCCTAGTAAAAATGTCACTTTTTAAAGCTGATCGAAAGTGAATCTTGGTTACATTTATCCTTTTTCAACCGTATGGAGCTTTTCAACTTTTGATATAAACAAATGAAATTGACTACATAAGCATTATTTACCAGCTAGTAGGTTCTTATTTTAACATCCAAGGAAATCTAGCATCTTTATGCTATCCTATGCTGTCCCTGCAATGTTATAAATGAATATATATCACAAATAGCATAACACATTCACACACAAGGTTTTTTTAAGAGAAGCATTAGACGAACAAAAAATAAATAAATTGGCTGGTGAAGCTTTGAAAGACGAATGCAAATCTGAACAGATGTTGATGCCTCATGGCCTCTACACATCTAGGAGGATGTCTATCATTTAATCATTTGGCAGACGCTTTCGACTTGCATTGCATTATAATACACATTTGTTTCTAAGTATGTGCAGATCGAACCCATGACCTTGGCGTTGTTAACACCATGCTCTTAACCACTGAGCCAGAGGAATTATTCTTTATGAACATCCACACGGCAATATATAAATGTCAGAATGTTAATCCTAAACTTTTATATATGTGAGCCCTTTAAGTTTTTATCATTCATTAGCTGAATTTTTTTTGTTCTAAAAGTGATCTCAATTGTTCCTCTATATTGTGTTTGTTAAAGTGAGGTGTGGACGCTGCTATACTTCTACATTTTGAACAATTATATTTTAATTATAATTATAGTTCCCTTTCTGTCGGTCTCTCGACGTTGTGTCGAGAACGACAGATTGGGTTCGCCCTTGAGAACCAATCAACTCTGACTACTATAGAAAAGGCCAATGAAATTTGCGTAACAACCCGGTGTCAGCCCACGTCCTACGTGGCGACATGTAGGACTGGCATCCGGGGGGGCGTATGCCTGCGAAAGCACCTTTCCACCCTCCAGTAGGTTGGGTCAGTGTGCTCTCTACCTCTCTTTCTTACCCAAACATATGGCTAAGAATAGGTATCTCACCAACCTCCCTTCTTACCCAAATACTGGTTAAGAACAAGCACTCCATCCATCACTAAGCAAGCACCCCCTGGGGGCTGGCTGGGCAGAGCAGCCTTCCCCCCTTAGGCCGGGATACCATATGAACTATCACAGATAGTTCTAACCGGACCTAGTGCTACCGGACGTCTGTAACACCCCCTCCGTGGGCTGTTCCGTCTGATGTATCCTCATGAGAATGGTTCCCACTCCTGGTAACCCATGAGCTTCCCCAGGTGGACCTCCACCTCATGGCTAACTACTCAGTCCGCACGTTCCATGCCTTCTCCTCCAAGGACGAGACCATACCTATATCCACCATATTCCTCCCCACGGGTAGGAGGTGGCCTCTGCAGCGCATCCCTAATTAAGGAAGTTGCGCTTACCCGGTGTAAACCCGAGCCGGACGGCCTCTCGCCAGTAGAGAGCTAAGGCCTCCATCCGTAAAAGGTTACCGGTCAGGGCTGTACCCATCTTTGTCCAAGAAAGCTCTGGAACCCCCCGACCACCACACTGGAAGGTTACAGTTTCGCGAAAGCATCGAGCTGACACGCCCAGGCCTGTTACCGTCGCTTCGCTAGAGATTGTGACGCGATACAGCGTTGCAGCGTTTTCCATAGGCAACCCCATCTGTCGTTCTGGACACAACGTCGAGAGACCGACAGAAAGGGAACGTCTCGGTTACGTATGTAACCTCGGTTCCCTGATGGAGGGAACGAGACGTTGTGTCCCTTATGCCACAAACACGTATCGTATTCTGCTGTAGTCGTGAGAGGCTCTCAGGCTCTTCAGAACAAGAGGTAAATGAATGCTGCACGCCGGCTTCCTTTTATACCGGACATCCGGGGGCGGAGACCGGCATGCAAATTTAATTCGCCAAATTTCATTGGCCTTTTCTATAGTAGTCAGAGTTGATTGGTTCTCAAGGGCGAACCCCATCTGTCGTTCTCGACACAACGTCTCGTTCCCTCCATCAGGGAACTGGGGTTACATACGTAACCAAGACGTTATGTTTATATTTATTATTTTGTTGAGCACAGGCCTATAGTATACATGTCAGTGTATCTGGTATCAGGTCTTTGAAGTTGACCCACCAGTGGCTGAGGGTCCCCTCATAAACCTCTTTATCTCCCAGCCACGCCTCCTCACATCTCTGCACTTCTCTTTGTTAACCATAAACAAACATGAGAGTGCTTAAATGACCTTCGACCCTCCCGCTCTCTGTTAAAACCAGCTTGTTGTGTTGACATCACACGAAGTGTTTATGTTTGGTTGCTTAGCGGAGCTCATTACTGTGGTCTCTTCAGATGTGGTTTGTACTCGGGTCGACTGTCTATACAAGCAGTCGGGCACGGGGCGGATGGTGCGTCGTCGTGTTTGTGGTCTTTTAGCAGATGATTTCAGGCAGGCACTGTTTTGTGGATGTGTAGAGACAGAAAACATGTTTCTCGGTAAATTATGAAGAAATCCCTGGTTAATTATTTATAAATCAAACTCAGATGGGATGTTGAACGTAAAGTTTGTATGGGAATATTTGGTCATGGCTTCTTAACAAGTGACATTGCTGTCATTTATAGATATTTACATGAACATGTCAGATTACACTTATGAAGCATGAGGAAAGTTGTTTTATTGTTATTAAATTATCGCATGTTCTGTGCATGTTGATATAGGTACATCAAATTTAGAATTTGTTCTTTGTGTGAGATAAGTAAAGAATGCCGTTGCATGAATTCACACTATGAAACTGCCAAACTTAATAATTAAACGTATGACAGGGTTGCCAGATCGGCTTGGAAAACCAGCCCAATGTCCAGTCAATACTAGTCCAGCAACCCTATTTAGAATACTAAAATACCAAAATAAATGACACTACTTTCATAAATGCAATAATCCTACCTTAAAATGATAAACAAAATAATTCTGCCTTTAACAATTGAATAACTGTGGAAACAGTTTAAAAGTCGACCAGGTTTGCAGGAAAACTGAAGACTTGGCAACCCTGATAAAAGCTAATCTGTTTTCTTTTTTTAAAGGAAGTGAAGTCTTAAATAGTTTACCCATACTCAACTGAGTCAAGACACAAAGGAGAAGATTACGCTGACTGCAAGAGGGAGAATATAAAAGCCAAAGGAGATGTTGAAGGAGATCTTCGATCATGAGATGAAGATAAGGTTGAGAATGTTCAGATTCAGATCTGCCTCTGTCTGAAGTCATTCTCTCCTTACTCTCCCTCAACACTGCCCTGTTGCCTCCTACACGTCACTCAGAGCTCTTATTAAGGGCACCATGGGAACAAATGTGTTCATTGTCCATCCCAAAAATTCTTCCCCCAATCTCAGAGTGGACCTGTTAGCGCCCTCTCCCACCTCTTCCTCCACCCACCATTCTTCGGCCTTCTCTTTGGCACACTCATGAATTAGCTTGCGTTTCTTTCTCCTTTTCTCTTCTCTTGTGTTGAGAGTGGCACGATTTGACTCGGCTTCAGAGCCGTTTATCCGTCTGAGGTGCAAAACTGCACAAAGATCGAGGGGGACGGTCCTTCCTCATACTGCTATAATTTTTAAGCAAATTTCAGTAAATAAACAGTGTTTCTCAACTGTGAAATCCTCAACTGACAGGAAACGAATGAACGTTCTGCCAGATCCAAGGGATGTTTGGATAAGTTTTTCTAGCTTGGCTGTTGTTCCGTACGGGGCTTGATTTATGAACAGTATGGCTATCGCTATATTTCTATTGTGTGGTGCTTTCGCAGGACTAACTCAGGGTCTCGTAAAATGGAAGGGACAAGGTTCCCATCTTTTCTGAGGTCATGATTCTTTTCCATTTGTCGGTGCTGCCATTCATAAGACAGATGATAAGTCACGTGGACAAGCGTTACCTCAGTCAACCAATCTTGACTTTGATTTGTATGCGATGTGTACTCCAATGAAACCGATGTCAATTTATGTCAGTTCTGAGTGGATCTGGAACATTCCTATTAACCAATCATATTTAAGGCGTAAAATTGGGTAAGGAATTGACATTTTAATTTGCAGATTCTTTTATACTAAACCACTCACAAATTGAGAAATCGACATGAAAAACTAAATTTGAAATCAAACACTTCGTATGCAATTGGAACCCAACAAGCGCAGCATGTTCCAGTTATCGTTTTTGCTTCCAAACCAAATTGCAACCCTAAAACACGTTCTTAGAACGTTGCAGGGAGGTTCTTTTTTTATTTGTCTGCGATTCCACACAACATACCAAACATAATTTTCTCAGAACATGGCAGGATGGTTTTCATTTTAAAAGCCTAAAGTTACGTGCACAGAACATTCCCTGATGGTCATTTAGAAACCATTTCATGCATTATTTTAGAGTGTAGTTTCACAGACAATACGGATAAACCGAAGACTCTTAACTTTGCAGGTTTTAGTAGAGATCAAGATGACTGAATACACTTCATAGAGCATGCACACACCTCAGATGCTATTGTAGATGGGGATCTAGGTACAAAGACGAATATATAAACAGGTGTCCGACAAGAGAACATTTGAAGAGATCTGCAAAGACTCAAGACAATGAATAGGACCAATGAAGGTACATTAAGCAACCATTCATACCATCAGCATCAATAACCCATAGGGAGACAAAACAACAAGTGTGATTGAGTTGTTTGCTTATATAGTGGAGTTGATAGCCGTGTTGATTGTAAACCGGTGTCAGTAATACGATTCTTATTGAAAGGGGACCAAAAGGCGACATGTTTCCTGAAACGGTGTGCAACAGGGTTTGAGAGACTTGTTTGGTGGGTGTGTCAAGAATTACAGCCCATTCAGCAGCAACATGTACATATAACCCACGCGGTATTAAAGAGACAATGGGTCCAAGTAAAGTCGTTTATCAAATATATCCGCTGCAGCTTGGTATATATGCAACAATTGAAGATATTAGAAGACATGTTACCGATAACATACAGATTTCATCAGGCTCCGAAAAAACTTCAAAAAGACCACAAAGAATGGTCTTCGCAGCTGCCATAGTTCACCCCTGCGTCATCACAACAGGGTGTTCAACCGCACCACCTTTCGTTTAAAAAATATATTTTGTAACGTTTTGTCGGGGCTGAACGGAGCCCTTGTGTCTGTGACACACAGATTATTGTCCGTCATATCTGAAGGCGCAAATAGTATTCACTATGAATAATGATAATTTGAGACGCATTCTGATTCATTGAATGTGCTGCAGTTGCGATCCAATAACATGGTCATAGTTTAAAACCCGGTCTGATCACCCGTTGTAATATTAAAAAGTTTGTAACCAATATTTGTTAAGATATGTCAGTACCGCTTTTTTATATGCATTGAAGCTTTATTGGCCTTGACACAGTTTATCCTGTTTATTTCACATCTGTTTATTTCCCAAACTAAGAGGAAACTGTTCCAGTGTTAAGCTCCATAGATTTGGTGAACAGTATGACTGTTACTAGTGCTATGGAGGAAAACATGGAAACTTGGCTGTGTTGAGTCAGTTGGACATGGGGCAAAGCCATCAAAATTAGATCAGTTGAAAACGTTTTTGGTTTTTCAAAATGTCACAGAAATTACAGTATATGATTCATGTGCATTTCCTAAAGGAAATACCAGTGCGTGCAGCTTTGCGGGCCGGCAAAGTTGGAGTTTTATGTAAGCTTCAGTTGAAGCATTTTTAACTTTGACGTTTGTTTTTCATTGTGTATCAACACAAAATGGCACCATCTTGACCACCAATAACACTTTACAAAAAAAGTGCTTAAAAGGTTCTTCACAGTGATGCAATAAAATAACCATTTTGTTTTCACAAAGAACCATTTAGTCAAAAAGTCTCTTTCTTATTTTTTTATAATCTGAAGAACTTTTTTATGGAACCAAAAGGTTCTTCTTTGGCATTGAATAACCTTTTGAAGTACCTTTTTTAATAGGGGCAGGAAAGAAAGACTGATCGCAATTTTGATTTCTAGACATTCTATCAAAGTCAATTGATATTTTCAAACTTTAATCTAAAATGTACAAATCCAAACATACATTATTCTAACATTGTTTAATATTCATTTAACTTTTATAAGTTTTTGTACTTAGCAACAATTTGACTCTATCCCACAGACCCTTAAATGATCGAATCACAAAATACTGACCAAGCTATTACAGACCACACTCAACTGTGTCTATATGTGATCAGCTACATTCTGTTGTTCCTGCTCTGTAACTGTCTCTTGGTCGGTGTCGGTGAGGTGAGACCCTGACCCCCTGTCTCTCTCCTCATCGTCCTGCACATTCAGCTGGTTGTAGTAAAACGTAACCCTAGGGCTGCCATCCATGTTGTGCAGGGCCTGGCAGGTATAGACCCCCTCAGCCTCATTGGAGACCCCCTCGATGACCAGGGTGGAAGTGTTGGAGAGCAGGGAAACCTCTCCCAGGGTGCTGGCCAGGGGCAGGAGTTTGGAGCCGTGCCCGTAGTTGTAGGCCAGAGGCTCATTTTTCTCTGTGCCGGGTTTGGAGAAGACCCAGATGAAGAGCGTCGGCATGTCGGATCCACAGTGAAGGTACGCCGTGCCGTTTACTGTTGCCTCCAGCTCCTGTCTGATGTACTCGATTTCATCTGGGTCAGGAATATCTAGACCTAAACAAACATGCGAGGAAAGGTCTAAAAATACCCGTACAATGAAGTATGAAGTATGTATACTAATTTCATGGCACTGTAGGAGTATACTTGTGTGTACTGTTTCAGTCCTTGGAACTAAATTGGCACACACTTTTAGTTTAGTTTAGAAACATACTTTTAAGTATTTATGTACTTTAAGTGTAAGAGTAAACTGAGTACACAACTAGTTTACAGATATGTTTTCTTTTACTTCTTTTTTAGTTTACGAAAATACTATTTACTAGTTTAGTAGTTTTTATATTGTTTAGAACAATGTATAGGCCAAATATACTTATTTGTCTGTATAAGTCCACAAATGTACACTGTAAAAACAACTACGTATAGAATTTACTTATTTATTGTAAAAAATTTTAAAAGTTTTGCACGCAGTTTTCAAGTGACGTTTACAATTTTTTGTGTCAAGTTTTGGCACACGGTTTTTTAAAGTAAAATTTACTTGTGCGAATTTTGTGGTAAATTAGTGAAAATCTTATTAGTTATTTTTTACAGTGTAATTTTGAGTATACCGTATCTCTAAAAAGTACATTTAAACTAGGGCTGTCAAAAGATTAATCACGATTAATCGCATCCAAAATAAAAGTTGGTGTTTACATAATATATGTCTATGTACTGTGCATATTGATTATGTTTTATAAATACAAACACATACACATGTATACATATGTAGGAAATATTTACATGTGTTTATTTATATTTACCAACAATTGAAATTATATATAAATGTTTAATATTTTAGATTTTTCTTAAATATATGCATGGACGTGTATGTGTTAATAAATAGAAAAATATTATTCACAGCACACAGATATACATTATGTCACGATAATCGCGATTAATCTTTTGACAGGCCCTAATTTAAACAAGTATTATATATTTATGTGAAGTACACTTCACTTAAAAGTACAATAATCGCACACTTGAACTTCTTTCTTTCGTAAGGGTGTCCACACAAACATTAAGAAAGGTGCACTAAGTAATTCTTTCCTGTAAAAAAGATGTTTACACGACCTATGGTAGTTTTGAAAAATGTTTACAATATGCATGATATCCCATCTTATCTAAACTATTGCTTATGCGTGAAGCTACGTTCATAATCACATTAGTGTACATTTAAAAAAATTCTAAAGTCGCCTTACAAAATATTTAGATTATTCAGATTACAATAAAACTACCCACTAAACATGTGGGGGTGTCATGTTCACAATTGCATAATATGTTTGAATCAAACATTGATTCAGTATCGCCACAAAGTTCTCGACTTTTGTATAAATACTTGAACAGATCATCCTATTCCGCTTATATCTTAAATTCGGCATCCTTTTCACCTTAAACTCTGCTCTCTTACTTCATATCGCGAATGTTCTTGACACACTTTTGTTCGGAACCCAAAATCAGACACCGTCCTCCATCATCACTCTTTCTTACCTTGTACAAAAACCAAGAGGAAGCATAAGAGCAGGGGGGAGAAGCATGTAATCCCCATGGTGCCACAAACGTTAGGAAATGCTGAAAGCAGACCTTCAGACAACAGGCATTTGGACAGTTTCACTCCCGTCCCATCTAAACCAGAACCCTCTATGGAAAGACTACGGGGACACTGTAACTGGTAGAGAACTTTGTCTCAGTTACTTTAAATTATTTATTATTGACTTACATTGTCCTGGTGTGCCTCATTGGGTTTCTCATGTTCTCTGAGAGAGCTATAGGGTGTCTGGATGGAGTCACTGCATTGCTTATTGATGAGGGGGCTGAATGGGCAGGACCTCCTGAAATTCTGCCAGATTGCTTGACTAAGAAGCAAGTTTGAAGAAATATATCCGACGAGGAGCAAACGCCACCACACAATATTTCACTGGATTACCAAGCAATCGCTTTTGCTTTCAAGCGATTATTATAGATGAAAGAATTCTCATGGTTGGAACCGTGGTTTAGTGGTGAGGCACGTATGCTGACACATCAAACTGTGGTGCACATGTGGGAGAACCGAGTTCAAGTCCGGTTCACAATAGCAAACTTGCGTTCATCATTAACTCCCTTGTTTACTGTGGTTTTACCAAGTAGGACATATTCCTAATCCAGATGCATACAACAAATCTGCGTCTACCAAGAAGATCATATTGAAGAGTATATTGAATATTGTTCCAGGACTAACAAAAGTCGTTGATCTTGGAATACCTCCCACTTGACTAAATATGATCTTCCTCGCTCTCTCTCTCTCTCTCTCCTCTCTTTATGTCCTGCTATATCTCTACCCTTGCTGTCAGAAATAAGGCTGCTCTGTCCCTCCTCCAATGTATCTTCCGTCTACCAGAGGTCCTTCATTCACTTCATCAAGTTCCTTGTTTAGTATAAATATTTTCTTGGCCTGTGGGAAGCTCTTCTCCAAACTCTGAGCTGGAGGCCTTCCGTCAGACCAACGCTCTAATTAACAGGGCTTGGTGCTGCACTTCTTCAGGAGGAGGCGGTTATATTTGGAAAAGCTGTGGGTCGCAAACACACACATGCAAAAACAACAGTCTTTGAGGCCAGAGTTTAAGTGAAACGGGTGAACAGAGCTGTAAATAACAGATCTGTAGATTGTCTTAGTGGCGATGCTTCATGTGGGATAAATGAGTTGAGCATTTTAGGCCTGATGTTCTTTATCCGTTGTGTTGCTTCTTTCTGGGGTTTTTTCCAGCGCCTTGTGCCGTGTTTTTCAGATCCTCCTGGTGTCAGGTACTGGTTGGATCCTCATACATCTAATCCGTGAGATGTTTGAAGCATTCTTGCTGAGAGAAGGTACATTTCAACATCAAGCCGACGTGCACATATTGAACTGAACGTTCTTTGGCAGGAACGTCAAAGTTCACGTCCAAAAGACAAAGATGCTGCATCAGATGATGACGCTGATGAAAAACAGATAAAAGACGAGGATTCCAGCGAGCACTTGATTTGTGATGAGCTTCAGTTGGGCGGCCGGCTGACCAAATTCCTTACCGGTGAAATACATCCCTTATTAAAGCAGTCTGAGACGGCGGAGGCCAGACACATCTGCTACGGCAAATCTACAGGCCTGGGAGGGAAAGAGGGAGGACTGGAAAATGTGAGCAGTAGAAAAACAAAATGTTTTGGGGGTGGGTTTTTTTTCAGGAGGGGGTAACTGCGGCAGGAAGAGATAGAATTGGAGAGAGCAGGAGGGGAAGGTATTACAAGTCTTAGAGTCTTATCTGAGGCCTGTGCGCTGGGTAAAAGCTTTCTGGTGTGGCGCCCTTTCAACACAGATCTGGCTGGGCCTGGCAGGGGGGTTGGCAGCACATTAGAGTGAGGCCCTTGATCCTTCGGAGGAGGAGAACCCATTTACTGGACCTGATGCCTGAACGACTGGGTCGGGGAGTAACCAACTTTAGTTTACACTATGAATATGTTTTCAGTAGAACGAGAGAATTTGTTGTCGCAGAAACATATGACTTCTGCCAACAAGTAGCGTTGTTTAGACATGACAAAAATATTACAAACTTACAAAACAAGGACTGTCACGATATAAGGTTTTCACTTCACTGTTATCCTGGTCACGATCATTGGACTGTGGCATTATCATAGTATCTGTAATACAGCTAGCAGTCAAAATGATCTTTGATTTAATGTATTTTGTGTTTTCAAATTTTTTTACCTTACACACACATTGTTGCTCTTAAGACAAATCTTGAAACGCGTACTGAAATATTTACAATGTTATCATATATGTAGAATCAACAGGGCATCCATAAACATGGGTTTTAAATCACGGTTATTGACAATACTGTGGCACCCCTATACAAAAATATACCGCATTTATTAGATATTATTTACTGGAATGATCTTGCTTGTTCTATAAACACCATGCAATGTGCTGTGTTTTAATTTTTCTGTTTTTCTCCTGTAAAGCTGCTTTGGAACAATGCACATTGGGAAAAGCGCTATATAAATAAAATTTAATTGAAAAATGTAATTGAAAATTACTAAAAGATACAGTAGCCTACCAGCCAAAAGTGAAGTATTCACTCTTTTTTAATGCAAATTATTAAAGATGTATTCAACGTTTTGTATGTATGTTGAGAAGTGGTGCTTGGAGTGTTAACTGACCTACAGCTTTGACAGGAGGCTTGGAAAAAATGACTCAAAATACACGAGGAAACGCTTATTGAGTCAAGACTTATGTAGTCAAAAAGGAGACATGAATCAACAATACATTTATAACAGATACTGTAAAAATGTAGTGAATATATTTCTTATGCTCTTTTTGTTTTTTCTATATTAAATATAATCTTTATTCATTTGTATGATGTAGATAACATTTTTGCTTATTTTGAAAAAGAACCTTGCTTGTTTATAGTTTTTTTCTATTTTGTACCATACACCTCATATTTTGATGCTGTAGGATCATTAAAAGTAAATGCTTTGCAAACATCCCGTCTGGAAATCACTTTGGGTCATTACTGTATTATCAGTTGATATAACCTGGGGCAGAAGTATAGTTCACTACAGTATGAAATCAAATGAGAAGGTCATATACTTTAATACAAAGTACAATCAAAAGTCTTATAGGCACATTTCATTTGACTTATTTTTAAAACATTTAGTTTTTACCAAAAATATTGTTAATGTATGTTCATATATTTTGCTTTAGCGTGGCAGTTTAAATATGGAAATATTTCCATTCTTCGACAGTAATAATTAAGTGAAATTAAGTGGGCCGACCCATCTGTCGTATAACGCTTTTACATATATTTTTACATATTCTTTATTCTTATATACTTTTACATATTCAAATCTCACTTAGTATTATAGTTAACGGCAAGGAATGTTTAGAAATCGTTTTATTTTTGAATAGTTTTTTATTGATACTCCAAAAGTGAAAGCAAAAAGTTTGTTTTGTTGAAGCATCTATTTCATGCATAGGACTTATGCACAGCACAGCACTGTATATTATATATTTATTTAAAGAATACCACGGTACGTATACAAAAAAGTGTGTTTTGTTTAGAACCACGTTGTCATTTGTAACAGTTAAAAATAGCAACATGAGAGATTATCCCAATTGTTTCCTTCTCAATGATCACATGGCCCTTATGATTCCTGCATCTGTCCGCTGAATGAAAGACAATGATTACATCAGAGTCTGGTCACTATCTTCTGTTCCACTCACTCAGGAATGTCATATCCAGATCAGATGGTGTTTTATTGTAACTGTTGAGTCTGTGCAGAGATACCATGAGTGCTTACCATGTAAGCTTAATAGTGTATCACCGTAAGCTCTTTGTATAGTTAATGTGCAGTACTGTACAACATATCTGCGTTCTTCAGTATTAAGCCTGGCGTTTCCTCTCGTAACCATATGTGTGTTTGTGTTTTCTGCTTTGGTGCATCCCACGGTACCTAGAGTATGGAATGCAGAAAGAACACACACACATAGCCGACACTTTTTCTTTAAGCTAACAGTTGTGTTAGAGACGGAAGAGGTGAGGTCTATGTTTTCTATCATCATTCATATGGCACATGCTGGGAGGCTCTGCTGTGCCCTAAACGTTCTCTGAGCCCTCTCCTCTCGGTCCCTCTCATCTAACGCTCCATAAGAGAAAAGTAGTTTTAGCTCTTCACTGGTTCGGTTGTCTTGGCGTTGTGTTTGTGGTTTGGAGATGCATGGCTGCAAAAAGTGGACGCCCGCAAAAAAGAGCGAGCCAATGGTGGGGTAAAAAATAGCACAAAACTTTCATAACCGTCAGCCGCAGAAGGATTAGAGTGGAGCCTGATGGGACATTCCAGCTGTATCAGACTTATCCGGACAAGCTTGAGGGGCAAACAGAGCCGGCGTATACATTCTAATTCTGTCATTCCTTGAACTGTTGACAGTTTTGTGTTTCGCTCCTACTGTACACAACAAACCACATTTTCCCAGGCTCCATCCTTTTTGCAATTCTCAGAGTTACTGTGTATTGCCTTCCATCCATAAACGTTGGCCATCGCACTGAAGAATCCACCGTAATGGCTTCTCACAGGCCCACTCAGTCTGCTAATGATGGACAGGGGCTTGTGGCCTGTCAACAGAGTGCGTCAGGCTCTGAATGGATGAGCTTAACTGCTTCTTAAAGTGCCGTGGATGTATTTGTGGCTCTGCCAAGAAGCGGCCACACTAGAATGAGTTTTACAACTCAGCTGACCTGTCGGCGAGAGCCAGGGAGACCTGTGACATAGCGGGACCGGCCTGCACACAAGTGCGAACCGCAAAACCCAGGAGAGGTTTGCTTGCGTTTCGCTAGAGCGGCTATGAAGCGGAACGTAGGTTCACTTCAGGGAACCTTACACGTGGGTGTGTGAAAGAGGGAACGCGGTGAGCGAGATGACCTGGTAAGAGCCAGATGGGGAAAAGTCCTTTTAAACACCACAGAGGCCTTCTGCAAACAACATGTGGAAAGGCTTTGGCCTCTAATGTAGCGTGGAGCGTTTATGTACTGCACGCAGACTCCCCTAGAATGTCCATCAGAATGAAGAAGCCTCGTCGCTCGCGTCCACGTCCGCTCAGGACCCGGTGTCCGCGGTGACGCCGGGTTCCCTCACAAACGTGCTACCTCATCTATCCTTTTCCTCTTAATCTCACCCAACCCCTGTCCGAGAAAAAGACTCCCTGAGGGCCGTTCTCGCCCCAGTTCTGCTTCAGCTGTTCGGTGTGCGGAAGTGCTTACCCACAATCCTCCCTGAGCAGGTGGCCCCAAACAGGCCCCTTTGTTTTCCTGGGTCTTGCCAAGAAGCCGAAGGAGAGGAAGCTAGTGAAAATTAATTCGTTTTTTTTGTTTCACATCTTGGCACTGTGTTCTTGGCTCTTAACAGCCAATACGTATATGAAGTCCAAAACTGGATTTCCTGCACTTGTATGATGTCATATTGCTCAGGGTCCAAGGAAAAATGAGAATCTCAATTTGGGCACTGCGGCACAACACAAAACACTTGATCTTACGGGAATTCGTAACTGTTTTACGAGGTGGGTAAGTTGTAAAAATAACGTACGATCTGAATTGAACAGAAATGTACGATTATTAGAAAAAAGCAAATCCCTTCACTTGGGGAAATACGAAGAAAACAGATCTTATGGGAATTCGTAACTATTTTACGAGATGGATAATTAATAAAAAAACGTATAATGTGAATTGTACAAAAATGTACGATTATTAGAAAAAAGCAATACTGAACACCCTCCCTTAGGAAAAAAACTTATCTTACGGGAATGCTTAAGTATTTTACGAGGTGGGTAATTCGAAGTAAAACTTATGATGTGAATCGTACAAATTGTGCGATTATTAGAAAAAGCAATACTGAAGCCCCTCCAATAAACCCCACCCCTAAATCTAATGTGACTGTCGCGAAAGCACATGGTACTAAAACTTACAAATAAGATCATACGAAATAGCGACTTCATAAAATGGAAACGAATTTCCGTGAGATTGTGTTTGGACAGCGTGGACATCTGTAAAACACCACACAGATTTCTCACATTCTAATTGATCTTTTTGTAGTTCGTATCCACGAGATTCCTCCTTCTTTCCATAGGAAAAGATAGGATATCTTGCTGCGAATGACTTCCTAAACGCTCTCTGATGTCTATCTCCTATCTCCTCAGCTCAGTGCAACCAGGCTTGTTTTTCTCTGCGTGTTTTGGTCTCAGGGCCAGCGAGCAATTATGTACAATTAGCCTTTACAATCCAGCGCTGCTTGTGATGATCTCATGGATAAACGGCATAGGGATAAAAAGAGCGGATTACGCTTCATCCTGAAGTTTGAAGGACATCTGGACAGAGGGACCTTCAAAGAGATCAGGTTGGTCCTGTCCTCTCAACACCCGGCCTGAAATACTGATGAAGGACACCATAAGGAGACCTCAAGGACGCCTCTGGAGCAACTGGCACAGGACTTCATCGGCTAGCCTTGAACCACCGGCCAACGTGCATTCTTCTGAAGACACAAACAAAATTCCTTAAAGGAATATTTCAACATAAACTCTTATGACAGCATCTATGGCCTGCTGCCGATGATCACAAACTTTTGACGTCAGTTTGTAAATAAAAAGAAAGATTAATGCACTAGTAATGGAAGTCTATGGGGCGTTTCTGGAGGGTTATTATGAAGTTTTTCGAAATCTCTTTGTTTTAAAAGTTTGTTATTTGAGCTGGTAAATTGTCTGACTTGTTCTTCTAAAATGGGATTCTTTTTTGAAATGGATGAATGGAAGTCCTATGGATGTTACATAGGTTATGCACTCAACTGTCATGACTATCTTAGACTTTATCATGATGTGCAAAAATACAGAGAAAATTTCTGATGTCAATAACCATTAACATATAGCAAACTATAGGAATTATGTCTTTATGTCACCTATGAAAATAGTTCCACTTAAAAATGGATGATTTAGTGATTACTTCACTTTACTTTTATTTCCATTCAAGAATTCATGTAAATGTTTAAACCCAGGGGATTTTAATCTTTTAGATGGCATAGACCCCCAAGAATCATCATGTGTGAGGGACCCAAAAATGTAAAAGGCATCTATCTTTTATAAACACTCTGATTATACACTGAAAAATGTATATTATTTATATAAGTATAAGTAGCATTATTGTATATTTTTGCACTATTATTGTAATGTAAATATTAATTAATGTGCTTAATCTAATTTAATTTTTATCAATATTTTTTTTTAATATTTATTGACTGATTAAATGTAATCTATTTAACATATGAATAACTAACTATTTTTGTTATTTTCATCACAAAATAAATGTTTTGTTAATTTTGTTATTATAGGCATTAAAGAACCATTCAGTCAAAGGAAAAATCTCTTTCTTACCTTGCAATAATCTGAAGAAACTTTTTTCGCCACAGAGAACCTTTTGTTTATGATTCTTATTGGAACCACCAGACAAAAAAAAGGTTCTTCTATGGCATTGTGAAGCACTTTTATATTTAAGATGATACATGGATCCCCAGTTACTCCCTTGCGGCCCCTTGGGGGTCCTCGGACCCCAGCTTGAAAGCCTCTGGCTTGAACCCACTGGTAAACTTAGACTTAAATTGTAAGCACACAGTTTCTTCTTAAACTAGGGGACTATTTCAACTGCATATATTTAATTCAATATTATTCATATAGCGCTTTTTACAATGCTGCATTGTTTCAAAGCAGCATTACAGGAAGAAAAACTAATCCTGCAATTTACAGAATCTTTAACTAATCTTAAGCGCTTAAATCACACTTCAAATATTCATGTAAATGTACTTTACTTCAAATCTGCTTGAATTTCTATTCGATTTTGCATCTTAAAAGGGAATTCATGTTATTGCTATTCAAGACCGCATTATAACATAGACTTTTGGAATAGTTTCTTGAGCCGGATATTCATTTTGCCTGGCCACTAAACACTCAACGGTTAACTGTTTTTACCATTTACAGTGAGATTTGCACATCGACGTCCGGCCTGAATACATTTAATCATACACTTACTGCACATCAGCACCAGCTTGAAAATCCACCATCATAGAGTTTTCTCTCAATGAAAACCAGACCACAGCGCTAACCATGACAGTGTTTAAAATATAAAAGGATAATGTGCTTTCTTAACACTTAGGAGTGCAAACAAACATTGGTCTATATACAAACAGGCGCGTAAACAAATTATCCTCAGGAATCCGCTAAAAAACGTAGCCACGAATGAGAAGACGTCTCACATTTTTCCTCGTATCTTAGCTTGGCTCCAGGCTCTACGTAGTTTACAGGCCTGTAGCTTTTTTGAGGGGGGAGTCAAAGACATTATAGCATTACATTTCTCAAAAACAAACTTGAACCCTGTTGTGCCTGCCCCATCTGGAAACGGTGGAGGGCTTGTCTGAAGATAAAAACGATATGAATCGCTCCTGGCAACGCGAAACAGACAATCTGGGATCAATTACAGGGACAGCGTTTTGAAAGCGAAAAGAGGAGAATGAACTAAGAACAGACTTAGTGCCTCAATCCGGTCCAGACGCACACACGTAACGTTAACTGGTACGGCTATCTGTGACCTGTAGCTGAAATGGTGTTTTCTGCGGAGTTTGGTTGTTCTGCAGGTGATCGAGGTCCGTCCCGGTAAATGAGGTTCTTCTGGGAGTTCTGGTAATGAGGCACTGCTGGATGTTTCTGCTCGGGGAGAAACATCACAGGCCAGCTGCATTAGTGCGTTCAGATAAAATCAAAACATCTTGAGTCATTTACCATGTCTCCTTCTGCGTCCCTCGTCATTCATTTTTCACATACTTCCAGTCAACAAATGTGTCCACGGCCGCAGATGTCGACATGTGCCATTGAAAATCATTAATGCTTCATTCAAACGGTCGCATGAATGCCTTGAGTCTAGGCGAACGTATTCTCAACAGTCACACAACTAAACACACCGATCTGCTGCCCCGAACTGTGAAACATCTGCCAGGCAGCCCAGAAACAGTGCATTGTGGGAGCAGCGGGGTTTAATGAAAGGAATATGAATAGCGCGGAGTAAAAGGAGGAGAGGAAGAGAGGGAAGAGTCTAATGCAGTCCAGATTGTTGGAACTGTCGTCGGGCATATGCGACGACTGTGTTTGTAAGCATGTCGTGAAACCTGGAAATGTAAAGACAATGTTAGTCTGTGCCCCAGTGCTCCTAAATTGATCATAACAAAGCATTTTACAAGCATGCTCATTTTAAAAATAAAACTATTTCTGTCTATTTCTGTCTCTATTTTGTTTAGTATGTAGTGGAGTTCTGTTTACACTGGGTAATAGTGCACTTAAATACGCTTTATTTTATTACAGTTAGCACACTTCCGTAAGTGCACTTAAAGTGCTCTATTTTCACACATTACGTTAGGGTCAGGGCACCACTGACTAGCACAGTAAAAAATACATATATTGTATAATTCTTTTTTTGTTCTGTTGAACAAATAAGAAGATATTTTGAAGAATTTAGGAAAGCAAACACTACTGGGGTACCTTTGACCACCATTGTCATTTTCCCTACTATGGTAGTCAATGCTGCCCCAGGAATCTCAGTTGCTAACGTTTTTCTAAATATCTTTCTTTGTGTTTAACCGAATACAATTTATAACTGTATAAAATGTATATAGGTTCAAAACAACTTGAGGTTGAATAATTCATGACAGAATTTTCATTTTGGGTGAACTATCCCTTTAATATAGTACTAAAAGTATAGTCTTTCCTACTCATGGTGTCTTAAGTTTCTCTTAAAAAGCACTAAAGACTCATTTTTATACATTAAGTACAAAATTACAATACAAAACAATATAAACAATAAAACAATACAAAACACATTAAGATTAAAATACATTTAAGCGAATTCTAGTCTACTTTTTCACCTGAAGCAAACCTAGTTTCATAAAACAGAGAATAACTTCTGAGATTAAAACTGAAAAATTATATTTAACAATCTGTAGTTAAACTCATCATCAATGTTTTTTAATTACAATCAGTCCAGAAGGCATGAGGTTCGTAAGAAGCTCAATTTTTGCTTAAGAAGTTTGGTTTCATGTCTCTTTAAAAAGGCTTTTAGCGCCATCTAGTGGCAATTTATTATTGAATAGTCCCGTGACCACTTATCTGAATTGGGATGGATGTGTCTTATTGTCTATGGTGGTTATGCATTAGTCTAGAATGTTTTTTAAAGATGTGAAAGAGGTTTAATTCAGTAATTCAATTATATATTTTTATATATAGTGCTTTCACAGTTCTGTATGGTTGCAAACAGCTTAGCATAGAATTTTGCAGTGGTTACTGTGGTTATGACAATTAAATAAATAGATTACTAAATAAATAGATAAATAAATAACACCACATATGGCAGTGATTCTCAACGGGGATGGGGGACGTGGGACTCAGGGGGCTCCAGCTGACTTCCAAGGGGGTCTCACCGCCTCAAGGTAACTCATTTTTTTAAATGAGACAAAATGATCATTGAAATATATGGAGAGTTTGGTTCCAAAATGAGATAACTTTTTTCAAAAATCCAGTTTTTTATCATGTTGACATGTTTTGATTGTGTTTTATTGTGTTAGTCAGCTGTTTTTTTTAGTTATTGTGGCTCAAATCAAAACAAACCAACTGCAGTTTGATTGATATTAATTGGACTGCACAATAAAAAACAGGATTTTTTGATTAAACGGCAAAATCTCATTTTGGAACCAAACTCTTCATATTTAAAAAACCAAAAAGATCTTTCTTATTATTTTACCATTTCATAACGAATAAACGTTTTTTCCAGTTAGTGTCAAGCTCTAAAATATTTTGTTGGGTAGACATTTTGAGTTTTTGTGAGTGGGGCCTTTGAATATTGTTGAATATAATGAGGGTCCACAGAGAACGCATGAAATATGCTATTCCAATACATGGCAAAATAACTTTTTTTCAATACGATGTACATGGTTAAACTTTCATTATGAAACTGAAACAAATACTGTGGTGGATTGTCAACGAAAAGCCGTCGATTGTTAAAAACCACAAAGGACAAATAAACACAATCAACAGTGCTAAAGAAAATCAAAAACGGTTCTGTAAAATGCTTTAAAATGTGTAGAATACGCTCCGTTATTTCACACTAGAACACGTGCAGGTAGGCGAACATCTCTGTCTCTGATAACACAGGCTTCTGTAACATTCATGAATTATTTAGTGGCTCATTAAGCCTGTGAAACCTTACATTAGCTCCATTAACACTGCAGTGCATGAGAGTTAACTTTCAACAAGTCATTTTGCAAGAGCCAGGATTGAAAAGAACACGCCACCCATGTGTTATTCTACATCTCGCTTCTGCACGTGTGTGTACATTCTGATGCAGAGAGAAGCGCAGGTGTCTGAACATGCCCTTTGTCTTACTTGTCAACATATATGAGCAATAGTGCGAGCGCTTTCAGAAAGAGGGTCATTCACAGTGAGGAGCAGGGTAAGATAACTTACAGACACAATGGCAGGGGTATTGTTGTCACCACGGAAACCATTAGTTGCCAGGCAACTGACCTATCAAGGCAAGACTCTGAGCGTGTCAACTAATGATGGGATTCCAGCAGCTCAGAGTGCTAAAATACATCTGCGTGATATTTGTGTGTGTGCGGGAGAGAAAGAAAGACCGAACGTGGGTGGCAAGCAGTGGGAAGAGTAAAGTGTCGCTTTGAAATTTTAAGAGATCAGAGATTGAAGGTATTGAAACCGAAGGAGTGCGAAAAGAGAGCTTTCAGGTATCGAGGAGAAAGAATTTTGTGGGGAGTGACTCACTTTGCCTTTAGCGAGCGTGTTGTGACTAAATGTCCATTAACAAGGGTCTTTGTATGAAGTGTGCTCGGCCTTGAAAGTGTTCCAGCCTTGAACGAACCCCTCTATCATATCTGACATGTCCTTCACTGTTTGAGGACAAACATGCACTGAACAAAAGCAGAACTGATAATAGCTCCATGCCATAAATGGATCTACACAAAGTCTACTGTATATGAAATAGACATCCTTAAAGCAATGAAAGTGAATGAAAATCTGTCATCATATACTGACCTTCATGATTTCCCAAACTGTTTGATTTTATTTGGATATCCAGTTGGGTGGACACCAAACAATGGCAGTACATTATTCAGTTACGCACTTAATAAAGCAAACAAGAATGTCAACAAGAAACGATGTGAGACACAATAATCAAAAAGTTGATTTTGACTGATAATACTACAAATAATGTAGATGAATTCATATTCACATGGTGTTTCAGAGATTTTTTGGTGTAGAGAATATTTTGTGGTTTTATTAACGTTTATCTTGGATTTATTCTGTAGACGCATCTATTTTGTCTAAATAAAGAGGTTTTAAATCTCATTTTCCACATCCACATGAAGCAGCTCTTTTACGCGATATTCAGTTTCTCAGTAAAATTGAGGAGGTCGCCGTGACACCAATTATGTTGTTTACGGAAGATCCAAAGCACACTGCCCTTCACAACAGAGCACTTTCATGCCAGAAGTTACTGTGAAATTGTAATGCAAAATGCTACACGTCTTATAATACTTTTATTTTAGTTGACGTTGATGAAGTATGTGTAAAGAAAATGTTTAAGAGTTGTAAATGGCATGTGACAAATTACTCTGGAACTGCTTGATGTGACATCATGACATTCTGGCAAAAAAGATTGCTTGGCTGATGCCATCACAAGAGCACGCACAATCCTAAATCCAAGTCACAGGGAGCACACTTGAAATTACGTCAAAATATCTAGTGTTATGATCAAATTATAAAAATGGAAAATATGACAAAATTGCAAGAATGAACAGTTCTTGATAGCAAGAACTTTTCACCATTAATAGATTAAGATGCTTTTTACCTTAAATGACCTAGTTATCTACCAGCAGGGAAAATTGGCCAATGCTAATCTGACCAATCTTGAGAGATCAGAAATGTCTCTTATTTTATCATCTCCCCTCATTTTTTAAAGAAAGCAAAGCGAAATTAAACGGGAGGTCTGAGTCTTTCACTTTTAAATTTACTTAGTGAGCGGTATAGCTGTTTTAGCATAAACAACATCTGCCAAATTGAAACTCTCAAAGTTCACAGAAATTGAAGATATTTTCTTTAACAGAGATCACTTTTTAAAGACCAAAATAAACGGCTCGTTGGGACTACAACAAACTTTTTCCTGTCAGTTAGATCATGAATCCCAAAATTTACATTGACCCTCACCCTGCCCCCTGGAACACAGATAGGGTAATGCCTCCACCCGAACTGCAGCATCCTTCACAACTTTCAAAAAACAGCTCAAAACATACATGTTCTGCATTTATTTGACTAACCAATAACTGTCTGGCTGTCTAAAAAAAAATGTTTTGAAAAAAACGGCAGGTTCTGGAATGCACCTATCTATGATAGGTTGAACACCGCCTACACAGAAAGAATATCAACGACGACTTCTCTAGCCCCGCCCACTGGCTCGCGCATGACAATTTTGAAGTAACACAAATGGGGCGGATCCAGATAGAGCGAGCAAGCAATAAACAAAAATGCCGTTAAAGATATTGTGCCACCCCTGGTTGTGGAAGAATACAGTCGCTGCATATCCTTCCTTCAGACATTAGTAATGCAGGAATACATTTTATTTTTAAAGACGTTCCAGCTCATGTGGGAAAAACATGGAGTGTTTGTTTCATTTTCACAAGGAAAAAAGGTTAAAAAGCAGTGCTGTGCCGTCAATTTTGGATCCGATAGGAATGGCGCAGCAATCTTGTGTGAATAAAACATTTTTGTACAATGCGTCACTATTGCTTTGTTAGTGGCCTGAGCACTATTCGCACAAGATTAGTATTACCTGGGGACCTCTAGTCATTTGTATTAATTGCAGAGGTTGTCTTTGATCTTAAGCCCCTGCGAATCGCCATCTCTGTGATTTGGCGGGCTCATATATAATTTTCAAGGTTTTATCCACCGTTTGCGAATAATGGAGGCAGTTTTTAAGTGTTTTGGTATTATTTCGGGTGCTAGGTGATATCCATAAGTTACCGGGAGTCTCCCCGTTTGTTTATTTATCATGGAAACTCTTGTAACATTTGAGACCCGCGATCGCGGTGATCTTTTGTCCGGTTCGCGATCACTGGTCTCAAATGCTGACAGGTGCGGTCAAATATCTTTAAACGCAATACTGTAGGCTATACAAACTATACGCAAAGCCTTGCCATCCCATCCGGGAAATAAGTCAGTACATTTGAGTAAAATCATCCTGTGCGAATGCGTCACATGAAATACTGATGTGGGGAGGTCATTTATAAATCACAGGAGGTCTCCAGATAATACTAATGCCGTGCGAAAACTGTGAATGGTGCTAATGTGTAACTGTAATACAGTTCAAAGTAGGGAAGGAAGGAGACTGGAACCGGTGAACATTCAACAAACTTTTAATAAAATAAACAAACAATAACACGGAAGTACTTGCCGTGCAACAAGAACATAAATACAAACTTAACCCATGTCCGGGCCCGATCCTCTCTGGTCAGCAGTCCTGTCGCTCGTCCTTTTATGCTCCGGTGCGCGCACAGCTGATTCCCAATATCACTCACGCCACTGGCCCCGCCCCGTTGCCTCACGGCTCTCGTCCCGCCTTCCTCGTTACATACCCCCATCGCCCCTCAAAGACCGGGGGGGTACCACCGAGACTGTGTTTACTCCCCCCCGGGGAGCCAGTCACGGCGTCCGCAACCCCTGGGGCTATGCACCGACGAGACGAGAGAATGGAGACGGAAGCACCAGGTGCGACAGGGACGAGAGAGGGGAGGGAGGAAAAATTAAATTAAAATCTGGTCCGGTTCCCCGACACACTGCCGCATAGTCCTCAGCCAGCCGAGAGGATCTTCTTGGCAGTGCCATGCGATGGTACTGGACGCTCGGTGGATGGTTCGATCCTCCTCCGCCCCCTGGCGGCCGGCGATGGCTCCTCCGGCTGAGGACAGCCGTGAGCGAGTCCCCTGTTTCCTGCTCCTCCCCTTCACGGCTGACGGCAGCAGGATAATCAAGAACTGGCCAGTGGTGCAGAAAGAAGAAGCCAATGGCTGTGGTTTAGATGGATGGACACAGCATGGGCTGCCAGATGACCTTGTAACAATGCGACACACACCCAGGTCTGATCAACCTGCAGTGGGCCTCCCTTGGCTGAGGGTGTCTTGTGATAAAGGGCCGAAACACCCAATGAGGCTGAGGTGCACAACTGACGATGTGTCGCGTTGATGGGAACCATACAAAGGGCATTATCAGCAGCATCTCACCAAAAGGCATCTTTCACTCAGGATAATGGATGTGATGAAAGTGGGACACACAACTCATGAGATGTCTCTCTGATAATGGCAATGAAAGGTAAGTATGCGATGTACTTCTATAATGATTTATCCCCAAACACAGAAGATGCCTACCCGACGAATCCAGTGAAACCTCAGACCTCCTTTCCTCTGTTCATATTCTTGACTGCTTCCCCCTGCCATGCATAAGGGCTGGGAAAATGTCCTATTGGGCAATTCAACTGTGCTGAAATAGTGGGTTTATAACACCTAGTCCTATTCACACGCTCTAAGCGGTAGACCAATCACAAAAGGCTGGCTCAGCTTGACCAATCAGAGCGTTTCAAAACTCAACAGTCTGTTCTCTGAGAATCGAGATGAAGGTGTAAAACACAGGTGAAATGTGTTATATAAAATACATTTTTTGAAAATCAAAACATGAACACAGATCGTTTAGCATCATAAACATAATAAAGACTTTGGACTAACTATGCAAAATAGGAAGTCATTCTTTAAGTCATTCTTCTCGCTGTTTTGGATATAGATATAACAGGCTATGGAAAGGCATTTCATGTTAATTTAACTTTAAAAAAAACTTAAGTCATTTTCTATGTTCAGAGCAAAATGCTTTACAACTCACTGAATACTGCGCAGTAAACCCCTGTTATCACATGACCTCAAATGAAAACAGTTTTGCATGTGACAAGACCTTGACAAGTGGAGCATATTGTATTCTGGATGCATTTTTGGCAAAAGGTCATTTGACGATTCCATGTAAAATATTTGCATGCTGAGCACAGTTTATACTGTATATCTAGCACATACAACTGAATATTCTGTAGAAATAAGGTTATACTGTATAATAATATTAGCAAATTTTATTAAAGTATTACCATCCACTACCTGTTACTTGAAGTAACATAAATTAGCAATAAATAAATTAGCAATGCACATAATACACACACTGACTTTTTAGTTGTATCAAGCAAGGCGGGACGAGAGCCGTGCCGTGACTGATAATGGGTGTCAGCTGCGCGTTGCACCGGTCTCGCATCTCTCACGGAGGAGATCGGGAGCATAAAAGGACGAGTGACAGGAGTGTACGACGAGAGAGGACCAGGCCTGGATTTTATGTTATGTTTTATTATGTTTGTGTGGCCGGCAGTCGACCGTGAGGGAGCTGTCGGCACTTTACTTTCGTTTTGTGGTTTGTTTATTTTATTAAAGTTTGGTTGAATGTTCGCCGGTTCCTGCCTCCTTCTTCCCGTTCCTTGAACTTTGCTACATTAGTCTGCAATCTTCACTTTTCCATGGAGACTCAACCTGCTGTCTCTCTCTCTCTCTTTCTGCCTGTGGCTGTCTGCAATGAAGTTATTTCATTTTTCTATAAACCACTGATGTGGGGGAAGCTCAAAGTCTCTAGAGAACTCCCCACTACTAACAAGCTAAATTAAACTTGTGAAAGACAAACAAGGCAACAAAGAAACACATGCACACACGCACACATCTCTTTAACAACCCACCTTAGTTCCTCCCAAGGCTAATTAAAAGCACTCGTAATTACTTAAGTCACTGATTTCACCGCCTAATTAGATGCTCTTTTCTCCAATTGCCCCATCACACCAGCCATTCTTTTAAAGGTGCCGTTCTTTGGCTGTTTTAGAAACTTTGATTATGATTTACATATCAAATATGTTTAACAATGGATATTCATGTTTCTAGTTTCAAAAAACGCTTCATATTGACATTTCAAGTCTATTGTTCACCGCTGTCCCTCTTCTCACAAAACGATCAGATTTTTTCCGGTTTCTACAAAGTCCCTCCTTCCGAAACGCTTGATTGGTAAAGCTGACCAGGTCTGTCGTGATTGGTTCCCCGCTAAGAGCATGTGTCTGAAGATGTCCCACCCATACCATATCAGCGAGCTTCCGTTTCTCAGGCTGTTGTGATTGGTCGGTCCCCCTCTCAGTGCACGTGTATTCATAAGCTTTGGGTTTTAGCAATGAACAGTAACAAAGGCGTCAACTTCACTTCATCAGTTAAACACATTGCGGATCCATCGAAGTGTAACGGAGGTCTGCTAGTGCATGTGCAAATGTCAATCTTTGTTAGAGATCGCAATTTCTTTCCTACTATGGTGAGGGAAATGACACCGGACCGATTGGGTCAGACCGGTTATATTAATTAACACTAATAACAGAAGCCTTAGTTTTGCCTTTTTATATTGGACCCGAGTTGGATAATAAAACAATCAGATTGACTAGGAGACATTTGCAAGCAGGACTTCAAAGGACGTTTCTTAGAAGTGTTTTAGAGGTATGTCCACACACACACAATATCAGTGTATTACACAGAACAGCTTTCACAGCCGATGTTGAAGTCATGGAAGCTGTTATTTGACCGTTGGTTATCTTAGAATGTGTGTAGCTGAATTCTTATTAACAGCTGTAGGACTGTGATGAAAGTGAACATAGTTTAGCACGTAGCTCAGTCAAATGTTTACAATCTCTGATAACCAAACACTACTCCAGCAGCTCTTCCTCTTCTCTAAGGAAGGCTTCGCCACTTTTTTGGCGTATTCCTTTGGGCGGAGGTTATTCAAAAACTCGGAATAGTCACATCATGTACCCGGGAAGTAGAGGGCCGTAGTCTTGGCATTAAACTTGATCATTTTCCAGATATTATTTATGCTCTAACAGCCACATTACACACTAACTAAAGTTTGAAAATCGGCATTACGGGGAACGGCACCTTTAAAGCATTTCTTAGGTATGATTTGTAGCTTATGCTGCCCTATTGACAGAGTTGGGAAGGTTTCTTTAAAAATGCATTCTGGTACAGTTACAAATTACTTAATAAAAAATTGAATCAGTAACATCAGTAACAGTAAACAAGTAATGTATTCTGATTGCTTGTGGATCACTTTAGGGTCACATATGTAAATAAAAGGATTTTAAAAAGTATTTTCATTTACACAGAAGCAAGGCAGCATCAGAATTGTCTTGAGGTGGCTTAAAGCAGAATATCGGATGAAACCAATCTAAAAAACAGGAACTTATTAATGTGGGCTGCGAGATTCAAATGAAATCATTATTGTTGACTATAGACTTTGATGTTGTAATCATGATTAGTAATGTCAATTAACACAATCAATTATAAATGTCATATTTTTATAGGTATCTAAAACAAGCTGAGAAGCATGTAGGAATGTACATGAAATTGTATTTAGAAATCGGTTGCACAGCACAAACATACCTTAGACTTCCACATTTTAAAACAATTACTTTTGTTTTGAAACAATTGTTATCCTGATAGTAATCAATTTTTGACTAATTGTAACTGAAATCTGATTATTTAGATTTTTTCATGTAACTGTAACGGATTACAGTTAACAATATTTTTGTATCCTGATTACAGACTCCCTAACAGGTACCAACCCTGACTATTGAACTCTTTATCACCGCTGCTTACATACACAAATGTGATTGAATATGATCAATATGTGATTTTGAAACCATTTCAGGTTATCGCAGGCATTTCCTCTCCACCTCAATCACTCACCCCTGGCTCTTTTACACTCCTCTTGTTATCCAATTCCATCACATTCGGAGGGTAAACCAATTTACATTCTTGTTTTGGTCTTTAGATCCCTGCCAGTTTCCATGACAACACTGCTGTCTCCCCCCTTTCTCCCGCTCAGGATCTTTCATTCCCCACTGTTTCGCTCTCTTGCTTTACTCTTGACCTTTCTCATTTTCTTTCTCTTTATATTCTGTTTGCTTCTTCTGTCTAACTCTCATTTCTTTGCCTAATTGATGCGCTCGTTGTTTCGGCACGGAGCGGCTGAAGGTGTGAGCGGTGGAGCAGAGAGACAGGAGATGCAGAGAGCCACATCCCCGAATACCTGTGTGAACATACATGATGCTCTTTGCGTGTTAAATGATCAGTACTGTGAGTGTCTCCCAGAAGGCTGTGTCTGGCCTCTTTATTTGTGGTTGTCTGCCGACTGAGCATCATTTTTGGGTTGATATTAATTTTGTAAACAACATTAACTTCAATAATATTCACATTTGTTTGGTGCTGTGTGTGAACAGAATAAAAATGAAGTTAACCTTCATGTTCAAATGAGATTAACTTCAGTGCTTTTATGTTTCGGTCTCAGAGACCCTGTGAAATACGCAAAAAAGGAATTTCCAATTATTTTATTTCTTCTATTTCGTCTGAAATTTTAGCACGTTAAAAAATAAATACAACAACATGTTGTGTAAATCACATGTACACACTGCCCCCAAAATGTTTGTCCATCATAAAGAATTCGGACAATGTTAGATTTTCTGCGTTTTTTGCATCCATAGAAAGCATTTTGAGAGTGGTTTTGACCTGAAAACTGAAACTGAAGTGCTTCTGGACCTGTGTTTACATCTTGCGAAGTGGTCTATAATAAAGCATTTATTATTATTATTATCAGGGCCGGGTCTGGGGGGGCACTAGGGGGCATTGCCCCTCCAGATCTTTCTTGGGACCCTCCAAAAATATCCAGCTGTCAATTAAAATAATATAAGATGAACTTACTATATATGAACTTATTTGTATGATCTATTAAATAACGACCTGTCAGTTTCATCACAGAAGAATGTAAACATGATGCATGCAATGAACTATGACTATATATCTGCCCCACCAGGATATACGACCCCCCCAGTCAAGCCAGCCTATAGTCCAGAGTCTAAATATTATTATTTGATAGTACCCCAGTGTTAAAACTTTTTTCAGAGAATAAGACCTACAGTATCAACAGCTAGGCTGAGATATGACACATTTACACATTTCATCTTTTTTATCTTTGGCTTTCTATAGTTTGCAAAAAATGTTGTACCCTAACAAATTAACTATACGTTCATTCTCTCTCTCTCTCTCTCTCTCTCTCTCTCTCGCTCTCGCTCTCGCTCTCTCTGTTACTTCCTCCAGTATCTTGGCAATTGAAAGTGTAACTCAACACCAGATGTTAGACAAAGAAAAGAGCCATTTTTTAGGAAAACACCCAACCAATGCAGGTCCACACAATAGTCCTTAATGTCTCATCCCAGCAGAACGATGGTAGTTTTGACTTCTTAGTTTTACACAGCTCTGTCCATTCTGCACAAATTTACGAGCATACATTTCTCCAGGTTTCATCATGTACATGGAATTATAGCACACACTTCCTCTGGTGAAAGCGATAAACACATCCAGCTCATAAAGGAGCTATTTGTATGCGCACAATTAGATTAGCTTGCATTGTGGTTTGGAGTGGAGCTGATTTCCTGGTGGTGCAACTTTTGGTACATTTAGTGCAAGTCTGTGGGATATGAAACTACAGTTAATTCACTTTGGGACACGTGATTTACATAATCATACACGTTTGTGTTTTAGAACGTGGTTTTGCCTGCTTTGTCAACCCGACAGTAAGAGTAAATTCATCAAGGGCTTCACCAAAGGGACGTTTAACCGTTTTCAGCACCACCAGAGGGAGTGCTCACCTGTGAAATGATGTCTGAACACCCAAATGTTTCACAGGCATTATGCCTCCAAGGGAAAGAGTAGTGATCTAGGCACATGTGCCGGATGAAGAGAGATCTAAGGGGTCTGATACATCGGATACCTCTGTTGTCGGATCACATTGAGCTTCTGATTTCTCTCACCCGGAGCAGAAGTGAAGTTCATTCGCCCAACCGCAGACACATAACTATCCTCTGAGCTTTGGTAAACCAATAGAGAAAGTAAGAAACTTTCAATCCCCGGCAAGAATGTCTTCTCTGTTTTGCTTAACAAGTGGATTTGAATCAAGATAAATTATACTTTGTTTTGGCTTCTTGGCTTGAATGGTTATGAATAATTGAAAAGTCACATATTATGAATAACAATGGCTGACAAAACAATGTTTACTTTCTATATGTGCATGTAAGTATATACACACAAGCTCTCTGTAAAGCCCTTTAATAAACAATTTTGTTTGTTACATAAATCTATTGGTTTGACTATATTTATAGTGATAGTTTTTATATTTTCATATCAGAATGGAAGTACACATAATCGTTTTGTTAAAATAAAGTCAATAAAGGGTGTATTAATAGTAATAATATTAATAATAGTTATTATTATTTTCATATTGGAACTAAAAGAATGGAAGTACACATAATCTTTCTGTTAATGTGAAGTCAATAAAGGGTGTATAAATAATAACAATATAAATAATAGTCATTGTTTTATTATTATTGTTGTCGTTGTTATTATTATTTCACAATAATATATATATATATATATGTAATATCATATGAGAATTACATTTTATTTAGATTCACTCAATTTAGCAGATGCTTCTATCCAAAGCGACTTATACTAAAGGTGCTTAAAATGTTCTTCACAGCGATGCCATAGAAGAACCATTTTGAACCATTTTCAGTCAAAGGATCTTTGAAAAAGCATCTCTTTCTTACTTTATTATAACCCGAAGAACCTTTTGTGAAACAGATGTTAAGGGTTCTTTATGCAACCAAGAAGTTCTTCTATGGCATCGGAGAACCTTTTGAGCCATACAGTACAAATGAGAGAGTAGGCCTATTTATTTATATGACGTACAATAATACCTAAATATAATAAGGTTTAACACATCATGACAACTGATGGTCCACAATGTTAATTTTGTTTCGTTTATTACTGGAATTTATTTTTTTATTTTGCAAGTCTGTAAACATTTTTATAAACAACCTTAACAGTTCAAATAAATTGTTTTTTTTCCATAATATGACGTCTCGTATGACACAAGATTATCACAGCAGTAATGGCCAAAAATGATTCTCGAGTTGACACTACAGGAAACAGTGTCTGGGTGAGTGTGTCATATATGTGTGTGTACAGTGAGTTGAGTAATGAACGCTAGAGCGGCTGTCTGTCTGAGCGCCTCATCAGTGAGCGCTGGCTGAGTGAATGCGCCTTCTGCTACCTCTACACTATGGGCTGGAATATGCAGACAGCGGAGTCATGATCTGCTGTCTTCCCCGGGACTCGTCTTCCGCTCGGAGCCCAACGAAAACAACACTGTAAAGCGTCTTGTACCGAAGCACCGCGGCAATCGCACCGGACGCTTAACGCAGCCGGCCGGAGAGGATCTTGCGCAGTGGCAGCGAGCGACCGTGGCGGACACTTTGGGTGATGTCGGCTGGCCGTCACTCTTGACATCGGCCTCCCCTCTCAGACGCACAGCGGAATGGGGTAGGAAACCTGCACGCACTCGGCGATAGAAATGCGGGCGCGCTCTGACAGCGCCGCGCGTTTCGAACGGTCCGCGCGTTGTCTCGCATCTTGCGAGGTATCAATTTGGAAAACGCGCGAAAGCGATTCAACTGCCAGTTGTGTTGTAGCGAAGCGCTCCGGCGCGGAACTCGCGGTCACGGCGGCAGCTGTGAGCAATCCTGGAAGTAGCCTGGGCTGCTAACGGGCTAGCTAACTGGCTCTCTTCAATGCAATGGATGCTAATGAGCTGACGAGAGGCTTAGAGAACGTCGGGCCCGTCTCCATGTGACCATCAAACGACACGATACGCCACGGAAGACTTTGCAGCACTTGTGGCTGTTGTTTAAGTGTGTCGTTTGAAGGTTTGCGTTGAGAAATGAGCATAAGTCAGTTTGAATGGCAGTGAGAGGCAGGCACTTGAAGAATGTGATGGTGCTGTTGATCTGTGCGCTGTGTGTGCTCGGCCGCGACTCACCATCACGTTTATTTGGTCAATGGAAATATAGTTGTTATTCGGATAAATTAAGACTATCATAGTTTTATAATATTATTTTTAAAAGCTGTATTGAGTTTAATTGTGTTGCAAAGTCATCAATTTGTTACAACCAGCATACTGTATAGGCTATGCACTGGCCTCGTGTGGTAACTTTATTAAGATACTTCACACATTTCCATGTGTCTTCCATTCCATAACAAAACGTCTAGTAGTGGGCTAAAGAAGCATTCTGCAGAAAGATGGCGCACGTTTGATTGAACATGTTAAATAATGAAGGCAAGTTGGATTTGGATGCTCTGGTTGTCAGATGTTATTGGCACATATTCACGCTTAATGTGATGAACTACACCTCTGGTTACTAACTTAACTTTACATTCACTGAAAATGTTCACGGGTCATCTGAAAGTTTAATTTCACATCACAAAAAGTCTTCAACAACCCGATGAACTGCCTTAAAAGATAATGTAGAGGTAGATCAGTAAAGTCATTTTATGAGTCAGTGTCATCTGACCAAAATATTTTTATGTTTGCTGAAAAGCTGCCAGACAATGTAAGCAATGTCCATATGTGAATGCAAACACACAGATTATACTTTCATTACAGTGAGACGGTAAACTGTTCTTTCAGGCACTATTAAATGACATCCACAGACTATTTTTCTTTCTGAATTTGATGCATTTCCCCATTAAAGCAAACCGTTTAATGAGAAAAATGTTGACTGGGATTTTATTGATCAGAAATTGAGGTGATTGTGAAAAGTGGGTGTTTCTTATCAGCCTCCTGGTTGAAGGGGAGGGGACTTGGTGACTTTGGCCGTGTTTGGGCAACTGAATCTTACAGGACTAGGAAAATAAATAAGGTCAATTCTAATTTTGGCGATGTTGGCTTTAAGGCTTCTCCTTCTCTGTCATGTTTTGTTTCGTTTTGCTACCCATGCTCCGCTAATTTTCTTTTTCCTGTCTGTTCTCCAGGGTCTCAGTGACGCAAGCTGATTAAGTTAGTGCTGCGTGCGATAGAGAAAGAGAGAGATAGCGATACCGAGAACCGACCCCAGATCAGGCACAGCCGATAAGGTTGCATTTCATCTGGAGAGTTTGGGCAAAGCGGCCCTTTTAAATTAAATGGATCTTTTCCTCCATCATAGGAAGCCGACAGACCGTCAGCCGTAGTAAGAGTGTGACTAGAGCGAGAGGCGGAGAGGGAGGGCGAGAGAGAATGTGTGAAGTGTATTCTGGCAGTGTTTGGCTGCTCTTTAGCCCACTGGCCACAACGCCTGTGCCTCCCCATTAGCTATTGCTGCGAGCGTGATATCCTACCACGCTATTTATAGCAGCTCACAGAGTTTGCAACTTGATCTGAATTGTCTTTAAGGCCCAAGGCTCGCAGTGTGTTCTGCCCCACATTGGCTCAACACCTCATAGACATCAGCGAGTGGTTTAGAGCAGAGCTTCGCCGCTGAACAGATTTTCAATGAAGCCACATCAGGCAGTGATTCAAGACAGCGTTCGATTGGTTTAAAACGCCGTTACAATTAAACATTGAAATTGAGTTCAAGTACCCTGTAAATCGATAGAACACCCAAAAATGAAAATTGTCACCATTTACTCACCCTGAAGTTGTTCCAAACCTGTATGACTTTCTTTGTTTTGTTGAACACAAAGGAGATATTTTGAAGAATATGGGGAACCGAGCAGTTCTGGTGCACCATTGACTATCATAGTAGTTTTGCTTCCCACTATGGTAGTCAATTGCACGCCAGAAGTGTTTGGTTACATTCTTTCAAATGTTTTTGTGTTCAGCAGAACAAAGCAATTTATACAGGTTTGGAACAACTTAAGTTACTTTTTTTAAGGTAAGTAAATGGTGGTGGCTTTTTTGTGTGAACTGTCCCTTTAAGAAGGTTCTACATTGGAAATATACCTTTTACATAAGGCTGTGTAATTAATCGAAAATGAACGGTGATCGTTCATTTTGGCCTTCAACAATTACGAAAACAACATAATGGAGGTAAAATGATTATTGTGCTGCATTCCATTTTGCAAGGATCCTCTCTTTTCTTGTGGTATAAATCCACAGTGCACCATTTTCCTTTACAGTGGTTCGGGTGTATTTCTTTACATTTATTTTGCAGTTGAATTCACACTTTAAATGCCACGTTTTTATTTTTCTACGTTGTTTTAAAAGTTAATGAGTAATCGTGTTAAATAATCGGGATCTCAGTATTGGCCAAAATAACCGTGATTATGTTTTTTGTCATAATGGAGCAGCCCTACTTTAACATGATCAAATGACTCTATAATTTGTTGAAATATATATATACAAATTCCCTAACCATCATCTGACCCTTTACCCTGTACCCTTTGCAAAGTCAGACTGGGGGATCAGTACCATAAAACCACATCATTAGTACGTTTGTGGGCGTTGACTCAATTCACATTGACTTTTATACATTGTCTATTAAAACCTCTGACACCATATTTACGTCATTCTATCAATCATCACTGGAAATAATGATCAGCCAACCTAAATCCTCTTATGCATGTAAATCTAGACACTTGAGCTCATTGGTTTGCTTTTACAGAAGAGCACTTCCACCTGAGGAACTCTGTCTGTGGTTAGAATGGCCTGAGTTGACCTGAAGTTCAAACCCACGATCCATTTCTTCACTGGAAACAGTGAAGCTTTAAGAAACTAAACTAGATTGTCAGGTCTCATCTCAGCCACAGAGAACATTTGTCTGATAATTGCTTGAGATTTTTTGGGCATTTCTATGTAGTGAGTTAGAGATAGATTGCGTGAAACGCAACAGCAAACGTCGCCCAAGCTTGTGGCTCTTTGTGTAGGAGCATGTGTGTTGACTGCTAGACAGGGATGAAGAAACGATCCAAAATGTGGGCAGGGGACACATGCTAAATCTCATCAGCCTCTCAGTATGACATGTCTTTAAATGACTGGTTGCCACGGATACGCCATCGGGAAGCTTAAAAACGAAACTTTGCATAACAGTTTGTCACTGTTAGCATTTTGTCATGAAAGTTTAATAAGTAGACCAACGCATACAGTAGTTCAACATATATGTTTTAGCCATGTCTCTTGAAAAATAACTTTTATGTGACGTTGCACTAACATTTTTTAAAAGGTGGATGTTGAGAAGTCCTCCTTCTATCCACCGTCAAAGCAACGGTTGGCAGAGCTTTCTGCGTATATTCTTTTATGTAGCTAGCTGTAATGGGGACTTGCACAAATGTGCACATTTTTTATCGCTGGTCTAGACGTACCATCGCACCGTGAATGTTGTGTTTTTAACTTTTAATCTCATCTTTTATATGCTCGTCTGGAGGCCTCTGCGTTCTGTTCTGTTGACTGTCTTGTGTGTACACGTTCTAACATCTCTTGACGAAAGTCTCCATGCCCAGTGTTGACTCAGATTGCTGTCTTATAAGTCAGACCACAAAGTATAACAGAAGATAATGTGAAATTAAAAATAAAGATGTAATGTTGTACGAAATGAAAAATAAGGACACTATTTAGTTGTTACTGGACTTAATCAGCAGTGAAATGTAAACAAAACCCTCATTTATTTGTATAAAATTAATTTCATAGGCTTTTATACAACTGTATGATACATTTACATTTAGACATTCAGCAGACGCTTTTATCCAAAGCGACTTACAAAGAGTTTAGGAGCAATAAGCGATATGTCATACAGGAGCCATAATACATTAAGTGCCAATACAAAGTTACTGGTTTCAACAAAAGCTAGACCACTACCTGTTGAGAGAAAGTTTTTTTTTTTAGTTTTTTTTTTATGATAAGTTTTTAGTGCACAATATCGTATATAGCTAGAGAAAAAAGTTCATATTAGAAATAGCTGCATTAGAAACATAACTAGGCTATATCAAAAAGTGATCAATTGTTTCATGGCAGGTTAAAAATATAAACTTAGGGCAAGTTTGTAACCAAACGTTTTCACCTACTGACTTAGTTGACTAAAAAAGTGACGAAAAAATCTGAAGGGCGTCCGTTATTTTGACAGATCACAATAAAAGGGCAATTTGTAATTCCCTGTTTTATCATTTCCTTTCCTCAGAACGTGATTGTGAGCGGCAGGAGTTAGGCTACTACTACACCTCTGCCCTGAATGCAATCCAGAAGGGACGTGTGCTTCCCATTCATTAGCTTTCTATAATGCCTGGTCCGCTTTGGAAAACGCGCGCGCTGTCAGCGGAGACTCATGGTGCAGTTGCATCTGTCACTCACCCCCAGGCGCGCAGTAGTGCAGTCTTTACAGAGTTATTTTCCCTCAGAAAAGCGACTAGCGTCTTTTTGGATAAGCATTAGCTTTCAGTGAGTGGAAAAATGTCTCTCGGCGTCTTCTCTGTTCAGTTAGCGACAGAAGCAGGACATTCATGACCAAACCGCAGCTTACTTGTGAATGAGTGAGTACAAAACACCTTTTACAGGCACCTCTCATTGTTACTGACTAGACATATGAACATAAACATTTGTCTGTAACTATTATTTTATGTCTGACAATAGAAATATTAAATATATATAAACGGCTTTATCGGGCATTCAGGTGTATTAAAATACAGTAAGGTCAGAGAGTAAACGAAAGTACAGCATGATGACGTCACAAAACATGCTAACTAGCACATAATGCCACCTTGCACCATACTAGTGACGGGTTATAATAGATTATGACAGATTTTTTACGAAAAAACGCAATTTCTGCTATTCAATTCTATCAAAAATAAAAAGTCCTAGTCAGGTAGGTGACGCTTTCAGAATTGTCACATCCGTAATGGTTCCATATTCCTCAGAAATGGACACATGATTCAAATATAAGAAATGTTCCATGAAGAGTCTTCCCTTCTCCTTTTGTTGCATATTATTGCTTCTGGTTTGCGCGTTTTAATTCACTGAAATCCTACAAAGTTTGTTGTCTCTCAAAAACAGTCCAATCTTTTCGGTCACCTCCATAACGCATGTTTATTTCCCTATTTTAAAATAGAAAACCTATGCGTGGACAGACATTTTTCTGATGTCTGGACTCTGTCAACAGGGGTTTAGTAAAATATAAACAAATGGTTCGATATATTGCTAATACTTACATTCTCTGAGAGTCTATATTTGAAGTTTTGACTGAAAATCTCACTTCCATAACAGTGGAATTGCCCATTAGAAAAATATAATTTCATTTTAGACAGCCAAGAAAGATAGCATGTGAGTAATAGAAAGGTTGTGTCCATGAATGCTGAGTTTATTTTAATTTGTTATAATGGGATGATCTAGCTTTGATCCATCATGACGCATCCGGTGTAGACACGGTGTAAGGTCGCCGGCTCAAGCCCTATTCTAATGGCCGGTACTTTGTTTTGCGGTCGACTTCTTCACGCTGGCCTGTGTATAAAACGTTTGCAGCTTAACATATGGCCGCTCACCTGAGACAATGTCTTTCATGAGAGACTTTAGATCAGGGAGAGAGTTTGTCCCCGCTGCCATCTGCTTTCATGTTGTTTAAAGAGTAGTGTATCCTCTCAGGTACACAGCCGTCCGGGGAATGCATATTCGTAAAAGACTCTGGAATATTAAAAGCAACATCCCAGAATACTTTCCATCTCTCTCGGGCTGGGTGCTCGCCATTCATTACATGATCATTCCTGCCACAGTCGGAGGCCTTAGTGGGCTGGTTTTTGTGCTGTAATGTTTTGAGAACCACAGGTTTATGTTGTCGTGCCGCGTAGAAACATCTGCGATACTTTGAAGGTGATTCAGAGAGATGATAACTTGATGTCTAACCGTCCAAAGACTGGACGAGACTACGCAGAGGAAGGTGAAATGTGTCATCGAACGTACATGTGTTTCGGGTCTATTAAAGGCCGTTTGTAGTGCGTTGGAAGGACAATGAGATTCAACGTTGGGAACAAAGTGTTTCTTATCTGGTCAGGTGATCTGAGAGCTTCCAGATGAGTTACAAGCCGGCGTGCTAAGGTGAGCTATGAAAGAATAATGTGATATTGAGAAGCTTTGAGCGTGACGAAAACAACAGCGCCCAGCTGTGAGGCTCAACAAAGATACCGAAACACTCCGAGCTCAACACAACAAGCAGTTTTCCCTTCAGCACGAGCTCTTTGGATGAATCGTGCCAGAACTTTGCCCCACATCTACGGTGGAATGGAAATTACGCTGTAGTTTTATAAATCGGGCGCTGCGATTGGCCGAGGTGCAACGTGTGTATACACAAACTTAATTTAAGGCTTTAAATATTTAGCTGTGCACGCCGATGATGAAGTGGAATTTCTTCCATAATGGCAAATTTATGGTATTCTTTCCCCTGTAATGGCCATTGTTGATACTTTAGTTAATTTATGAATTTACAAAGACCTGCAGATGTGTGCAACAGTTTTAAGGTTAAGTAAAAATGTTCTTGTTACAAATATAACAAAAACTTTTACATGAATTAGTGTGAAATGCGATGCTATTAATATCAAATTCATTATCATCATTTGTGAAAATAGCTTGTGGTTCATAAAATGAGGTTGAGAGATAAACGTTGGTAAAGATGTTTTGTGGTGTTGCATCACTCTTGCTCGTGTTTAAAGATATGGAATTTGACTAACCCCAAACTCTGTATACAATGTTGGTGAATAACTCATTTGACCCTTACAGCCACATGACAACCACACTAAAAACCACTGTGAACACCCTAGCAACCTCATAGAGAAGCCCTTGACAACCACCTGCGAACATCGTGACGACAATTTTGCATTAGCCACCATTCACGTTTACTTCAGAAATGTAGTTAACTTTCAAATATGACAAACCCTTCTGCATGAGTCATTTGTGTATTCATCACACACGCACACACACACATTAAACATGCTTGTGTAAACATGTTGAGCGCCAAATCCTTTTAATCAAACGCATGTCTCACTTTCCTGTCTCTCTTACGTAACAGACGGCAACAGGTGTTCAAGGCTGCATTTACAACGTCCTGAACAGATTTGATATTTTGACACATCGTTTTGTCACAACTGTTTACATTCGACTATCCACACGTGCAATCGCAGCCCTGCGAGCGCCGTCGAGGGCGTACACGTGCACGTATGTATGAGAGTGTTCAAAAGCAGCTGTCCGCCCGTCCTGTGTTACCAATACTGTGAAAAGGACCGGAGTACCCTAGTTTGGCATCTCTCTCTGTGCATCTCTCGCCTTTCGGTGCTGCGGCTGCAGTTCACTCTTTTTTTCCCTTGTTCTAGTTGGCAGACGTCCCAAAGTGTGTTCGAGATAAAACAACCCTTGACCCCCGAGCAATTCGAGACCAGCTCTTCCCTGTCTTTAGAGGGAGAGCGAGAGAAAGGACCTTCAGAGCTCACCGAGGGACTGCGGCCTTAGCACAAACACACAGTACACGGCTGTTCTGTGGCCTTGACAGTCTGTCTATGCTGTGTGTACCCTTGCCCGCCTCCTCTCTCACTCTCTGTTTCTTTCTTACGTTCTCTTGGAGGTCACATGGTACATGCTATACATAAACTCAATTTTACCATGTGATCGCACTGTGAAAACACAAAGTGTAGGAAAAATATTTGCTGTTAAGCACTGTAGAAGCGTTTGGATGACGTTCAATATTTTGTTGGATTGTTTGATGACGAACAAGCCGAAGAAAAAGTGCAATAAAATCATTGAAATATTTACCATTTTTTATTTTATACTATCGCAAACGTTTGCAGACGCTGATGTTAACACACACAAGCTACCCTGGCCGTTTTTTCAGACTTCACACGTTCTCGCAGAATACGTAACGCTTTTGTTAACACATTCCCAGCGTGGATCTGCAGCCGGGGTGTTTATATTGGCTCATTCGGTTGCTCCGCTCCTCCTTCCTCTTTTTCCTTCTTCAGACCTCTACAGTCCGCCCTCCCTCCCTCTTAAGTAAACAGTATTCTTTCACTTTGTTGTGGCATTGTTGTTCGCCGCGAGGGCACGGCCAGTGTTTTCAAACAAGGGGCGGCTGCGAGATAATCGCCCCCCGGCTGCATCCGGTCTCACTCTATTTGCCGTCGTCGTCATCCAGCCTCACGCTCTCTTCCCTCACGCTGCTTTCATTCGCTGGGTCCCGTGTCGTGCCGTTGCCACAGCAACCTGACCGGACCCCCGACAGGCTGATTTCTTGGCTTTCACCTGCGCAAAGTCCCACAATGCACTGCACGCTGAGCAATGTCGTTTACATTGAGATACGCGACAAAGAACTCTCACTTGTATACAAATGACTCTCGAAATTGTCCTTAAGGTACTTTTTTCTCCCGTTTCTTCATTTTGTAAATGGCAATCATGTTTATTACAACATGATTATGATTAGTTCGCATTTGCAAATATCCTGGCATGAGGCGCATGTATCCAACTGATTTTGAGAAACTGGAAGAGATGCGTTCGGTAATTATAGATAATTACAAAAATGGCTTTTGAGAAAAGTAATCACCTGATGCTGAAGAAGGTTTCAGAGAGTGATTGTAATTTGCTGTGGGTTGTTGTTGATAATGTTATTTATCAGTGGTTCAGCAGGGTGTCTCTGATGTTCACTGCACACTTGAGAGATAATATATGTCTCTGGGCCTGAAACGTACTCCACGTTCAGTACTTGAACGCAGTTACGAATGCTTGGCCAGTGTCCTCTTGTACATCGCTGATGTCCTTCTGAAACCTTGTATCTCTATATTTTGTGATTTTTACTTTTTGTGATCATTATTTTCAGTCACCCTTTATGTTTGTCACAGGGTTTCGCAAATTTAACCAATAAAAAGAATTGACAAGTGCTTGTCAACTTTCACAACACGGTATGTCATTATTTTATAAGTACAGTGTTTTTTCTATTTCCTGCAAAACAGCGAAGTTGGACATACAAGGTTTCAGAAGGACACTGACGACATGCTTAAAGACTCTTGAAAATCACCTGATGCCCATCGTTGTCTTGTGTTAATGTGTTTTCTAATCAGATTGGAAGCAACATTTTTATTGTTTTATTTCCAAATCGCTATATGCACGGCTGCTTGCTGGTGAAAGATAGGATGGCTGTCACAATTATTAAATAATTGTCTCATCGCAATTATTTGACGTCATCGCAATTATTTGACGTCATTGCAATTATTTCAGATAACCACAATCATTGTGAAGCCTTAGAAACAAGGGTGATCTGCAGTATCTGCTGCGTTTTGCATCCTTTATCCTTGATCTGCACTCATTGTTACATTCTAATGACATGTCTCCATCATTTGAGTTATTAGAGTTATTAGCTTGTATTTTTTGTTGTTGATTGGTTTTGTTTCCAGACTTGCTGCATCTACAGAGCAAGACCCTCATGTCTAGTTTTAGCGCTCAAGACTCTTCTCTGTTAAGCTCACTCTACAGTAAATAATATTAGTTATTTACAAAATCTAGAGTATATATTTCCTTCATTGAAATTGATTGTCATTAATAGTTAAATCATCAAAGCCTTAAAACAGAATATTAATCGCAATTATTTAGTAGATAATTTAGATTTCATAATCGTGACAGCCCTCTACGATAGTCCAGCTCAAGCATTTCCGGTGAATTGTCAGCTGTCAAGATGTCATTCTATGCTCACTGCCTTCATGTTGCCTCAGAGGAGGATCACTGGGGGGATGCAACAACCCCCTCACGACATCTTTTTATCTTGTTTTACGCTTAACTGAATGACTGTATTCTGATTATAAACTAAGCATTTAACTATTGTTTCACATTTTCATGGCATGCTTGCATACATGTTTATGTTTAGGGTTTGACTACAACACAAAAACTCAACTCATGTCTTAAGTGAAAATAACTGAATCACTTTGCGCTCCTTAAATGATGCCCTAAATCTGTGGTTGACCTACAACAGTAGAACAGTAAAAATGTTCCTCCTCTTATTTCTTGTGCTTGTCACATTATCTCATCATCCCATTGAGTCATATACTCCATCCCGAAGTATTCGTGAAAGCTTACTAACATGGTCCAGGGAGTGATGTGGTGTAGTGGAGAGAAGAGTATTGGGTAACACTTCAGTATAGGGGGCAATTCTCACTATTGCCCAGTTGTTATTAGCATTCTTATTATTGGCATATTGGCTGTTTATTAGTACTTATAAAGCACACATTCTGAATGACCATATTCTACATCCCTAATCCAACCCAATACCTAAACCTAATAACTACCTTACTAACTATTTATAAGATACAAATTAAGAGTTTATTTGGGGGAAAGTCATAGTTAATGGCTTGTTAATAGCAAGAATTGCCCCCTATACTGAAGTGTGACCGAGTATTGTAGTTTTATGACCAATTTTCTTGCCCTTAGAATTAAACTAACTGTTGGTATCTTTATTCACACTGATCAGTTTGAAACTCTTGTTGGCGTTTATTGGATAACGGTCAATGAGATTTTAGAATGTTGATGTTTGTTGGCATTTGTTGGTATTTGCAGAGTTTGTCAGTGTTTGTTGCCATTTGCTGGCTTTTGTTGGAGTTCATTGGGGTTTGTTTGCATTTGCTGGTGTTTGTTGGTTTTTATGGTGTTTGTGGTTGTTTGCTAGGCATTTGTTGAATCAGTGGGAATAAAGCTCGATTTGTTCTGCATCAAACCTACGTCGTAGCCTAACCCAAACTTTCTCGAAGAATGTAACAACTCGTAAATTCGACGCAAGCGTTGTGATTTTGTGACCTCTCTCAGGTCAAAAATCTCTGCCATTTTTACTCATAATTTATTTATATAATTCATTCGGATATAAGGATGTGTATTTAACAACTCAAGGTGCAAAAGTGACTGTTTACTCTCCACTATCACTGCTAATGCTTCTCCGACAGCGTACACAAGCTGCGTCTCCTTCTGTCTTGGTTACACAAGCAAGACGCCCATGGACACTGACGACTATTGGTCATTGCCTGTCAACAACAACGCACGGGTCGGGTATAAATAAAAACCGATGCGTTGCATACGGCGTAAAGGATTTGCTTGTGTGTCTATTGTAGTAGCTGCTGGCCAACAGCCTCCTTGCAAGGCCTTCGTGGTACATTAAATCTTTACTTCACTAACTAACAGATCCCACAGAAGCATATGCAGAAGTGCAGGTGCTTTACGCAGCCAACAATAACACAAGGTTTGGAGGATTTCCAAGTGGAATTGTAGCTATTGTGCTTTCCCTTTATTTGGCTTCTGCAGTGCACACTTTGTTGACGTGTCAGTATGTACATATGTAAATATTTGGGTGGCCATACCATATGGTTTGACGTCAAATAATTTTCGAATGATTTGTTTTCGCAGCGTAATTTCAATAAATGTTTTGGTTCTGAAAGGTATGACATGTTTACACGGTGCATCAGCCACATCAGAGCGAGGGAATATCGTTTTCCACAGTGACCCCTTTAATACCAGCGCCTCTGTTTATGAGTTCAGCAAAGGGGCGCTTCAGTCAGACTTTGATTTGTAATGTCCTCCATCTTCCCATGACGGCTTTAGATTAGGACTATTCCTCTCTCCCGACACTGCAGTTGCTTGGCAATCATGACTGCACATCCAGTGGATATAGAGGATGCTGGAGATCACATTACAGAGTGACATGATCTGTCAAACAGGGCTGGGCAGTTTAGCCAATATAAAAAGCTCTGTTTTTCAGCCTTTTGATGATATTTGATATATGTTTCTATATTTGTCTGTATCGGCTTGAAGTGGTTTGCAAAAGTGACCGTTCGATATGACATTGTCAAGTACATTCCAGATGTTTAATAAAGGAAGTAACTATTAAATGCATTTAAAAATGAACTCCTATGAAATAAGTTAAGCTATGTAAATACAAAATAAGAAATATTATTTACAATTATGAATTTGGCAGACACTTATCCAAAGTGACTTGAATTTCATTCAAGGTGTACAGTTTGTTTATGTGTTGTACCAGTTGAACTAATTGACACAATTTATAAACAAAATCAAACAAACAAAAACATTTTGTTTTACATTTTCAGTCTTTTGTTAATAGATGGTGATCCAGTGCAGATGGCTCCAGCATTTCAGGCTACCTGAGTTTGCGTCCCGGCTCATGGTCCTTTACTGGGTTCCGTTCCAAATAAAGCTGCCAAGTTCAAAGAGTAAAATAGACAGAAACATTAAAAAACATTCACATTGCCGATTGATTTCCAGGGCTGTATCATAGAAATGTCATAGAAATAAGTTACAAGTCTTGGGACATTTATGTAATCAATTCTTTAACATTTGAAGCTAAAATATAATACTATATATAATAATAACTGAGTTGTTAATAGTTAGTTAATGCATTAGCTAACAATAGACAATACTTCTTCCGGTCCGAATCCCCGAGTGGGTGGTGAGGCGAACTGACAGTAGTTCCAGCATGAGAGTTGTGCGCTCTGGGCTTTCACACACTCTCTGGCCTCCGCTGCGCTTGCATATGCATTTTTTATCTGCTCATTTCATTATTTAATCTGACACATCTGCAGTTATTAGCGTACTGTTTTTACAACTGTTATAACACGAAACGTCTCCGAGTGAGAGGAGAGATGAAATGACAATCGGCCTCGTAAGGGGTGTAACATTTCCGTCACACGCTTGAGGTATTCAGCCGATCACAACGCACTGTTTTGTAAAGATCAACGTGTTTTAGAAAGGCGGCGCATAGAGGAGCTACAATAAAGTAGGGTATGTTAAAAGATAATGCGTTTTTTTCGACCTTAAAACGTATAAACACATTGTATTACACCAAAAACACAAGTTAATAATGTTTTTAATCATGTCACATGACTCCTTTATTGCACAATGAACTAACACAATTGTTTTGACATTAGCTAACATCGACAGAATTAATACACACTGAAAAACGATATTGTTTATTGGCAGTTCATGAATACGACCTTATAGTAAACAGTGTTGAGTAAGTTACTCTGAAAAAGTAATTCATTACTAGTTACAAATTACATATTCAATAGTGTAATAACATTACTGTACAAATTTCTCTCTCCAAAAAGTATTTAATTACTTATTACTAATTACTTTCTATATCATATATCAACCTTGATTATTTAAGTTATTCAATGATAGACATGAACGACTCTCAATTCATTCAAATAAATAATATAAAACTACCTATAGTACTCTTACTAAATGACTATTATGAGTTAAATGAGTATTACAAATGTAAGAAAGGTACATTAATGCATGCATTATAAAGTTAGACTTTGAATTTTTGTGTCAATTCCACTATTGTGTACATTACACAGTATTTAGTTAAAATACATCCAAAGTAACTTTAAAAAGTAATTAAATTAAAGTAACTAATTACTTAGTAACTAGTTACAACCAACACTGATTTTAAAGTGTTACTTTTTTTTTAATCTTTATCCAGTGATCACTAAAGACTGAAAAAGTTATAACAAATGAATTGGTCAAAAGGTGTGGGAACCCTGTTTATATCAGTAAAGCCATTCGTGTGATCGAAAACCACAGATTCGATTCTTCTCTTGGCTCTCTGTGACACACCAGCGAGGCTTCGAACAGTGAGCTCCTCAGATGAAAATTAGATCAGTTTTAATAAGCCGATTCTTGACATATGCAGCCTGCAGTGGCGTCCCCAAGTCTTGTCTTGGGTCCTCGTGCAGCACAAACGTTAAGTATTGTTCCGGTTCCCTTCTGAGTTGAGTTCTGACAGAGAGGAGCTGTTCTCTTACCTGCAGTCCCGCACACACACACACACACAGGCGGTCTGCTACTACTGTAGCTTCTGTCTTACGCATGTGACGGTTGCACTCTCGTAACCTTTTGTTCTACTCGAGACTGCGCTGCGCTCACTCCCACGACAACGAATGACAGAAAAACAAACGGCCCGTTGCGGTGGAGGAACAATGGAGTGACTGAGCAGGGAAGACGCACAGCTGGACTAAGAGAGAGAGCGAGAGAGAGAGGAAATTACAAGATAGACTTTCTGACACTGGAAGGTTTCTAGGTAAACTCTCTATTGTGATGAAAGGAGGATTTGACAGGATCTGGCCCAGTTTAGACTCAAAGCCAGACTGGGAGTGTTGAGCCCTATTATTGACTGTTTAATCATCTCTCTTCTTCTTGTACGATAGTATTTAGTCATGCACAAAAGCAATAACCTAGTTTAATTTGTTACGTTTAAGCACAATTCAACAATCAGGTCATTTTTGTGACCTACTGACCTCCATTGTCTCTTGACCGACAATGGTCTTACGGCAACTTCCCATGATTCCTTGCAAAAGTGCAGGTGATTTGAGTGTTTCTGACTGGGTTTGAAGAAAATTAAGTCATATCAGGTGTTTTGGGTGTTTGCTAGACGGCTACTTTATGGACATATGTTCTTGTATTACTAATGCTGCCTTCATGCGCTCTCGGAAATGTGATAATTCCCACTTCAACCCGGAAGTAACTGGATTTAGTAACATCAAAAGTATTTGGCAACATTACAATGATTTAGTAGCATTAAAACATTATACATAGCTGCTAACATTAAAAGAGCACCGTTCCATAAATTATTTCCGGGTTGAAGTGGGAATTGTTTTTTTCCAACATTCTTCAAAATAATATTTTTGTGTTCTTCTGAAGAAAGAAAGTAATACACAAGTTATGAACTCAAAGGCTTGTTTTTAATCACTAAAATAAACTGTGATATAAAAAAATTGACTATATAGATTTCAAAAAATTGTTAAAAAAAAAATGTCTAATCCCGTAAGGATGAGCAATAGCAATAGTAACAGCTTGTCTATGCAAGCACCAGTAACAAGTCCTCGGCATATCATTTATAGAGCTGTCAGACATAATTGATGCTCAGTCAAATGTCAAGACGATCTTACAGGCGGCATGAATAATGGGTTTGAACACGGTTTAAACATGTTTAATGGCTCCCTCTTCACACACTTCATTAGGGTCTGAGAAGAACACATGCCGAGACAGAAATAGAGATAGACGGGAGTAGAGGGAAGCGCTCAGACAGTGTGAAGTAGTCTCCGCTGCCGAGGAGGAGAAATGAAAGAAAGCGAAAAAGCGTTAGTCATCGCATGTGTGGACGTATTAGTCAGACGAAAACACGTTTGCGCCAGTTTCAGCTGATGTGTGGGAAATTCAGGTTTCTGTTATGCGAGATTCATGTCCAAACAAGACGAGGCTTTTCGCATGATCGGCCCGACTTGTGACAATAAGGACTCTTAGTCTTTCTCTCGTCCAGATGGAGAGTAGCTGTGCTCGTGAGCGCTGAGTCACCGGTTGTAATCTCGGGTGTGGGGTAGTGATTTCTGTGGCGGCGACATAAGTATGCTCACTGCTGAGTGCTCACTTTGTAGAATTACAGTGTGTTGAAATTGACTGTAAATGACTTCAGTTCTTGACTAGGGATGATCGAGATTGCAAACAAATCACTTTGGGGTTTCTCGCGGCACATTGGAAAGAGCTGTTTTAGATTACAGCTTTATTCAAATTGAGCTGAAATTCACTCAAAATGTTCTGCGACGGGATTGAAACAAAGCATTTACGAAAGATTATTAGAGCTTTGGGCTTTTTTAGACCCATCAGGATCGATGGATCGGTCTTAACTCAATATGTTACACAAATTATGGTGATTCACGCTGAGGTTCACCAACTATTAAAAGCATTTAAAAGGCTTGATTTCCTGTGGGTTGTGTCAGAAGAATTTGCATTTTGACTAAAGCGTTGCACCCTGAAGTCACAACGGCTGACTTTAGCTTTAAAACAACAACTGCAATGAAATATTGACAGATTTAATACCATGACCTTCCAGAAAATCAACTATTTCTTCCTGAAAGAATATATACTTAATCTTTGCCATTTTTTGGAAGTAATTGTAGCTAGAAACAACAAAAAGCTATTATTGATCTGTATTAAATATAGTTATTTAATCATATTTATTATTATTAGTAATAATAATATATTATTGTTAATATTATCAATTAATATTATTATAATTATATTGTATGATTCCAGTATTAATAATAAAAATTATATATAATGATAAAAGTTTTTTTTTATAGTTATTTAATTAAGTATTTTTCATGTCCATCCAGCACACCAACGCTTACTGTCTTACTGGAAGGATATACACTTTGCAAGTATTAGTAATTGCATTTATTTGGAAGTTACTGTACCTAGAAATATTGAAAAGCTATTATTGATCAGTATAACATATTATTATTTAATAATATTTAATATTATATAGTAACCCTTTAAAGCCTATGGCAAAAATAAGATGTTTTCACATTTGTTTTGAATGTCACATTGTAACACAATGCACAAGTGTAAGTGTCAGTCTAGAGTTATGTTAAAATGATGTCTGCGATGGTGCATCAGGTTTTAATGGTTAATAATACATTATTATTACTTATTATTACTTAATATTATTATTTTACATAACTATAATAATATCAGCATTATTTAATTCCAGTATTATTATTATTATATAATGATGTTATCATTATTTTATTAAATATTTTTAATGTGATTTAAATGCATCTTTAAGCAATAAAATGCATATTACTTATATATGATATTCATGTGACAATGGGCATTTAAAACCTGGTATAAAGCTGACACATTTAAATGCGTAATACAAGTTTAAAAGTTTGGAAAAAACATATATATTCTGTGTAAATTCTATGAACCCATTTATAATATCCCTTTATATATAATAACAACTTTATAAAAATTGTTGCCCAAGGATCTTGCCCAAAGGAAGTTGAGTTCTCTGCTTTGTGACATCACTGTCATTATTTTCAGTTTTCTTTGAAAAGCATAATATTTGTGTGCATAGCTGACACTGAGGACTGTTTTTGGGCTCGTCGATACGCAGCGAAGCGCAAGGTCCTGATTGTTGGATGTGACCTTCAGCTGTGGCCTGGATGCGCTTATGAGCTTTTAAATGCTGGTAGCAGGTAAATGATTAGAGCTTTCAGCGTGTCTGTTGGCTTTAGACTGTTTACCTTTCCTTGAGTGCATTAAGCAGTAGGAGCAAAGGTCCGGGCATCAGGTGATAGAGTTGGATTAAGTACAGCACCAATGACCCTTTGAACTCCATTGGGAGACAGTATGTGTGTACATAAACATGCGTCACAGTGAGTCACGGCTTATGAATAGCCTTTGTCTGTGATTTGCATTGATTATACAAAGCGTGTTTGTGACAGACCCTGCCAAAACGGAGCATTTCTACCAAACCAGCGTTTCGTTCGTGGCAAATTCTTGGCGAGAAAAACAGTTTGTTGCTTATAGTTGCCAGAGGAGTTTACTGTCTATAGTTTTGTAAGGGAAAGTTAGGCCTTGGGTCCTCTACTTCTTATTTTTTGTTATTATTGTTGAGAAGTGATAATTCAATTTTGTGCATCATTCACGTAATTATGAAATAAAATTGACCATGCTATACCTAAACAACCTTCCCAATTCTGTACACTACCACCCCTGCTTCTTGTTTTTTTCTTTATGTGAAATGCAGTGGGGCCTTTTCCGCCAGATATAACCAGTCCCATATCTTCCATATCATATTGTTCCACTTTTCATTCATTGGTCTGTAAGACATTGCTCCAAAATTCTTGAGGATCTTCCAGGTGAGATCAGTGTGAGCAGTGGCTTGTGCCCCATGACTCCCAATGAGTCGTGGATGTTGCTCTGGGGTGCTTTGTGACTTTCTGGATAGTTTTGCTACTTGCTTTTAGTGAGATTTTGGCAGTACGAAGGACACTTCCTATTCCAGTAATAGCAACTATTCCAAACTTTCTCCATTGAAGCACTAAAGCTTTAGAGATGGCTTTATTACCTTCACCAGACTGATAAGATTTAACAGCTTTTTCAAAGGTCTTTAGTCTCTTCCCTAGTGCAAAAATGCAACCTTACGGTCTGTAAGTTTACTTTTAATGTAGGGGACAAAATGGTTATAAAACAAACAAACACAACTCATCTCAATACTAATTTACTTACATTCTTTTTCACATCTGAACCAGAGCCATTGAGAGAGAGAGTCGGTTGACAGTTTTTTCACAGCAATGGCGGTTCTCGGAGCTTCTCAATAGTTCCCGGAAGTTAGTAACGCTAACTTCCGGGATTAAATCACGTTTTGACTGAATGTTTTATTCATGTCATGTGTTTGGAAGTAGATATTAAATGGTTGTTATGTTAAAGATTTTTTGCGTTGAAATTCCAGCAATAATAACTAATCTTTTTTCCATCTATCTATTTTCCGAACCTGCTTTTCCTCTTCAGGATCGTGGGAGGATTGGAGCCTATCCCAGCATCTCGGCATACACCATGATAGCCAGTTCCTCACAGAGCAAAACTAGTTTTTATCACAATTTAACTAGACAGATCTATTAAAAAAAGATCATTCAAACCTCGAATTGGGATTGAATGACTATATAACTTTATTCTAATGTGCCAGATTGCTGTTTCTTGGCAACCACAAAAAAACTATAGTTCATGTAATGAATGATCTATTTCATAGCGAAACTTTATTCTGTCACATACAAAAAATAAATAAATCAAACATCTCTCATTGGTTCGTACATATGCAGAGTCAAGCATTCATATCATTACAGTAGAATCCAGGTTTTACCACATGCACATTGGGTTTTCGGGACCCCTTGATGTGCTCAATACTCGTGGAGACCAAAGCATCTATGTTTTTTTAGCCCAAACTGCTAAAATGGACCTCTAAGGTAAACCTTCGATCGATAAGATTATTCATTCAAGTGAAGAAAACTAGCACAACAGAATTCAATCTGACAACAGCATCGAGGTTGTTTGTTTTGGAAACAAATAATTTCATCTGCCAGAAAAAACTGGTCTAAGTGGACAGACAGAGAAAGCAAGGCCATCAGAACCCATATGTCTCTCTCTCTCTCGCTCGCTCGCTCTCTCTTCTCCGTATTTCCACTGGCGCCGTGCTCAAATGTAGTTTGTTAAGCTGGGGCCGGTGTCATAAAGCCTTCACTGTGTCTGTGTGTGTCTGTGTGTGTCTGTGTGTGTGTGTTGTTAACGTTTAACTCCTCTGTCACACACTTTGGTCACAGTATTGACCCTGTATTGCCTACAGTACCTCTCTGTGTGCGTGTGTGTGAGATTTATATGTTTACGTAAGCAGAAGAGAACGCGAGAGGTGTGTGTCTTAGGAGAGGGCCCCGAATTTTCCTATTACTTTTCTGCTGCTCCCGTTTGGGAATTTGGAGCTATAAATATACCTTAGCATGCTAAAAATGTGCAACAGTGCAAGTTGTGTGTGGGACTCACTGCTAGACCTTCATACTAAATGGATCACAGTGTTTGGAGGTCGAGAATCGGTAAAAAAAATGTAAAAGCTTTTTAAAAGCAGCAAATGAATTATTTCTCTCAAACACTGTGTGAATGCAAGTTCGATACATTTCAAAAAAGTGTTATTGAACTGGTTTAAAACAAGTCAGATTCTGATTATCATCAGTTGGTAGAGTCCGATGAAAATCACTGCATGTAATTTCATTTTTTTTATATATTTGTATTATTCATCGGATGTACCCGCCAAGTGAAGTTCCGGTCAGAATTTGGTTATAATATAAGGAATTATTTTATATTTCATTTATATTATTAATTAGGGAATTTTTTAAAGACCGTGTACGAGTATCAATATTTTTTTCTGGTACTCGCCGATACTAATACCGATGCCTGTGCCTGTATTTTTTGGGAGAGATGGCAATTTTCCAAGCACAACACACTGAAACTAATAACTCTGCCTCAAAACACTTTATGAAAAAAGACTATTTATGTGCTTGTCACAAACTTTCAAAGCACAAATTTCATCTATATGATGTAGTAGGAGTACATGAGTTTGGGATCGGGCCCGATAACAAGAATATTGTTACTGGTATCTGTTCTTTCCTATTAATAGTAAAAAATATGCATCTTTTTTGGATATGAATTGTATTAAATTTAAACTAGTCGACAGTTATTGATTCTTTGCGGAGGTCAACCGGAAGTTGTGTTTGGGCCACATAATGTATATGTTGTTGCTGTCTATAGGGCCGTTCACATTATAACGACAACTATAACTTTAACCATACTAGCGGACGATAGCGATAATTTGAGATTAGCGATAAATTATGTTTATTTTAAGCTTGCGTCCTTTTATAACTGCTGGAGTGAGCGCGAGCACTGAGGGGAGTGGCACGGGCGCCAGATATTTCCGATATTTTTTTTCCGCCAATTGCCACTTTTCAGCAGCGGAAATTCCGGTGCATCACTACCATATACAGTGTCACAGTTGGTGGGTATGCCCTAAAAGGTTTTTATGTTATTGTTAAAAATCAGGTTCTCTATGAAACCTTGCTGTTGTGTCCTGTTACACACCCACTATTTATACTTGTGTAACACATTCACTGTTATATGCTTTGTCTCATTGTGGCGGTTTTGTTTTAGTTCACAATACACACATATGAATGTCCACTTTGACTTTGTCATGCGTGTCCTCTTGGCCTCGGGGTTTTGGTATTATGTCATAGGGTTGTTTGAAATCAGTACATTTTGAATGACTTAAACAAAAACACTCTTTCTCTCTCAGAGATTCATGCAGCGTCTTTTCTGAGAGCATTATTGTGCGTCAAATTCCCCCTCAGTTTTTTTACAACTCGATCATGTCGCATGTCGCATTTCTTTCCGAAGTTTCTTCGGCTAACTTAACTTAAATGTGCTTCATTCTCTGTCATTTTCTTTTTGACAGACTGTTGTTTTCTCATATCCGCCTCCTTTTCAGTTCTTCTGGACTGTGAAAATGGGATCAAAGTGGCAGATGGTAATAGCTGAGTTTTCTGCATAAACGGTCGGGCAAAGAAATCTTGCTTTTCAAAGAGTTCTCTAGGTCAGTCTTTTTTCTCTCGCGTTCTCACTTTCATAGGTTTTCAATGGTTTAGAGACCCTATGAATTAGTTGTTTAGTGTCTTTTTTGTCCATGTGTGTTTTTTTCAAGGCAATCTACCGTATATGTTAGTATACTTTGTTGCGTTTTTTGTGCACATGTATACATTTACAGCCTTTCAATTCTAAGAAAATGTATTGATGACTCATCTCGCACTCAAATGTCTTCTGCTTTTTTACAATGTATGTGGGACTGTGGGCCTCCTCTTGGCTCAAACGTACAGTAGATGGACCTAGTCCAAAAATAACCCAAGTGCATTTTCTTCTTCATCATCTTCGGATTCGGGCAGGTGTGCAGGTGCTATCGAAAGTGAATGCGATAGATCCAGCAAAACCGAACGTAAAGTATCTTTATTGCTTTTGACATCAGTCGACCACAAATTATAATGATTCCAGTAAATGTAGATGAAGCCGCCCATCCACTCACCATAAGAGCTCAAGATGGTCAGAAAAGGTGTTACAAAACATCCGTCAGTCGATGCGTTATCGCAATAGATAGAACGCATTTCCTCTTGAGTTAATATGTGATGAATGGTGCATGTGTTAATGATTAGCTTAACTCTGTCAAAGTGTGGCATTTTTTTCTGTTAAAAAAGTTCTCCTTTACAATTCAGTTTGATTTATTTGTATAGTGATTTTGACCATATCATATCACAATACAGTTTCCACGCGGCTTTACAAAGAAAGGTGTAAAAACTGTCAATGTGTGACGTTGTCAAATCTTAACTTTGTTCATACAGTGAGTTCGGGGCAGAACCATGTTTATTCACCCAATGGCAGCAGAGGTTGTGTTTTGAAAACCTGTTTGAAATCATTGTTTATTTTTGCAGTACCGTTTCGTGCCACTGGTGGTGCAAAATCGAAGCACTAAGTGGAGTGAAAGAGTTGGAAAGAAAGTGTAAATAGCTCGTGCAGGATGAAGGTGATGTGTGTGAACGGTGGCAAACGGAAAGAAAATTGTTTCGCCTTGAGACTTTGATGGAGCCAGTCATGGAGGCAGAGGTGTTTTTGTGGGGGTGGTGGGGGGCGGTTGTGCGAGGGACAGATACAGCATTGGTTGTTTTTGAGGTCAACAATTTGGAACTTGAAGCTCTAGGATGGAAACATGTGTGGGGCATCATTAGCATCTCCATCACACATCTCTCAGTTTGTGTGTTACAGTATCTGTCGCTTAATATGTAGACATACTTCTTTATTTTAAACACTAGCGTTAACGTTCACCCAAAATCTGCATTTACTATGGGAGTCGATGGGGGCCGAGATCTGCTCATTCTTCCAAATATCTTCCTTTGTGTTTAGCAGAACAAAGAAATGTATGCAGGTTTGGAACAATCTAAGGCTGAGTAAATGATGACAGGATTTTCATTTTTCAACTATCCCTTTAAGTATATGTAAAATAAGGCAGATTTGAATAAAGGATGATGTCATTGGGTGTGTGTGCAACAGGTGCTGGGGTGTCCTGTTCAAGCCTGTACAGAGACAGACATGTACCGCATGCCACTCTTACACAGGCTGCACGACAGGCCCAAAACGACATGACACACACGTGCACGCACACATGATACAAACAGCGCTGAGATGCTGGAGAGCTCTGCAGGTTATGGACACAGGCAGGTGGCTGCTGGGATTGTGTGTAGTTTCTCTTCCATTCAGATGAGAGAAACCCAATCCTTCACCAGCACTGCTCACACACACACACACTTGGGAGCTGTGCTGAGAGCCATTAAAATGAGAGGTATGTGCGTGCGTGTCCTTATAAAAATGCATGACGTGCGTCTCAGCCTGGGGGTGGGACTATATTGACTGTCCAGTAGCCAGGCCTCCAACTTTCAACGATTGAATCAATTTCTAAGGGATGATATCATGCCCCGCCTTACATTATTCAATGTTCCAGAAGCTGTTTTGTTCAAATATACCTTACATTTTCAGAAGAAAACACCACTGCAACTTTCGTTTCATGCTGACTTTGAAAGGGGAGGGGCATATCGAAGGGCTTCTCGTTTTTTGAAGGTGTAATTTTTGCAGGATGTATTGACAGAAATGCAATGTAATATACATAACTAAGTCTTCAGAGGTGTATAAAGACCTTACATAATGAAGCCTTATGTTTTTATTACCTTAGAATGAGTTATTTCTATCTACTTACACAGTGGGTCCCTTTACATGGAATCTTCCATGTTGTTTCTACAGTAGCCTTAAACGGACAAACTGCTCTACAGAGCGCGTTGCGTCAATACGTCATCTCCTTCGGCAAATAAGTGAAAATGTAAGACATCTTAGTTCTGTGTCAGCCACCATAGTGCCTCGTAAGGAAGGGGCGGAGTGAGCCGTTGGTTGCAATTCACAACCTCACCACTAGATGCTGCTTATGTCATGCATAAGGCGTGGGAAAAGTCCTATTGGGCAATTCAACTGTGCTGAAATAGTGGGATTATAACACCCAGTCCTATTAAGCGTTTCTTATTGTTAGCTCATTGACAAAATGTTAAATGCTCTATCATCTGTAAGTCGCATTGTATAAAAGCGTCTGCTGAATGAATGATGTAATGTAAATGTAGTCATAAATGTAGTCACCTCTTGGCTGGTGATATTTGGATTTGTCATTGTAGGAAGCATTTTATTGGACAAACCTTTGTTTAGTAGTCCCTTGCCTGCGACCAGGCGAATCTTTTTTTTTTATGTTTTATTTACAGAACTGTATATGTTGTTTGTTTTTACTTTTATGGTAAATCTTTTAGTAGCACAAAAGCTTAAAGATGCCATAAAACTAATTAGAATTATTATCGGTGTCACCTACACCCATCTTCCTAAAGAGACCTCTCAATGATCCAAATGTTTCCCGATTTTTCATCTCTGTAAATGTGCTAATGATACTAAAGGGTTTTGTGTCATAGTTTAATACCATTTATTAAAGTTTCTTCATGAAAGCATCACAACTAAAACTCTCCTGTGTTTGTTTGCGTGTTACAGATCAGTGCTTGTGAAGTGAAAAGACGTCGGAATGCACTTGTTTGTTGGACCTTCATCCCAGTGAGGTGCGTAAAAACCTGCAGCATCTCTACAAACAATGCAAACAGTACTGAATTTAGAGTGTGTTACCAAAATGAGAATGTTTTTTATGATGTTATCATGTTTTATCGTGTCAGTGAATTTTTTTACTTATTATGGCTCAAATTTGATTGATATTCATTGGAGTGCACAATAAAGAAACATGATATTTGAAAGATTTATCTCTTTTTGGAAATAAACTCTTCATATGCACACAATGAAATGCCTGCAAATGTGATGTCATAAATGTGACATTATGGATGCATAGCTGTATATTTTTTCAATACTTCACGTTTCTTCATTATCATGATGACCACTGCTAGATGTGTTTCAAATAGTCCAAAAAACGTTACGACAAAATCTCTCCCATCACATTTTTAACCTGGAACATAGAATTTGGGGTTTTGTTCATTCATTGTTTCATGAATGCTGATGCTGCAAGTGGGTTAAAGTTAACAGCCATACTCACACTTTCTTCATCTCTCCCTTTCTTTCTTTAGCTGTCTGTAAGTTTGCTTGCAGTGCACGTCTCGCTGACAGACACGCACAACATATCGCCGCAACCCATCCCTTCCGTTTCCTCTCCACCACCGGCCAATCAAATGCACTCCGAAAGTAAACTCACCAATCATGGCAAGCAAGTGACTAGCGGGGCCCAATCACAGCTCCCGAATGTAAACCAAGCGCAGCAGCAAGGACCTGCGGGCACCCAGGGGTCAAAGAGCACTGCGTCAGGGAACCATGGAGTCAAATCAAACCAGATTTCTCCTGGCAACCCTGGACTGAAGAGTCTCAGTCAATCAAGCCCTGGCGTCGGAGTAGGTGGGATGATGAAGACCAAGGCCAAGAGGGAAAGGAGCGTCTCCATGGATACGGGAGACCAGAGAGAGTCGATCACTCCTGTTTTGGAGCCGGATGTCAAAGGTAGGTATAACACTTGTGTTAGACTCAAAAAAGCATGCTGAGACGCCGCCCACTGACCATCTCTTGCGTATTCCACGTATATGTGGAATTATGTTTTTTTGATCAGCAATCAGATTGGCTCGGAGAGTCCACAAGGGGCAGACTTAGTCCGTGTGGGACATGAGGTGTTGTTTTTTATTGTGCTTAATGAATATTCTGTGTGAGCGGAGCCTTAAATGTCACGAGAAAAAAGCAAACCGTGTTCCATAACAAGCCGCAACGTGGACCAGACTTTGTGCCAATACTCAAACGCCTGGCTATACGAGAACCGACGTACACAACCCCGCATATATTACTCATTCATCGTCGTACTGTATCTCTCCATCAACAGCCCAAACTTCTGTAATTCCCCTTTCGACTGGAAACACAGTAAAGATGAAACTGTTTTCAGCAAACCCAAAATGCCCTGACCTTTCTGAAGACACGTGTGTTCGTGTGCTTATGTAGCATGTACATGGATCTGTGTGAAACGCGTGTGCATGCAGGTGCTCGTGTTTTCCTGTCGGTCGCCCTGTGGTGTGTCACTCACTAATTGTGAGCAGGGATAGAGAGAGACTGTGTGCGCACAGACAGGAAGTAGAATAGAGTGGGTGGAGACACTGAGGGGGAGTGAGACTCGACGCAACAGGTTCCTGAAAGTCAGCAGTCCGCTCTGTGCACACATACACACACACACGCATACACACTCTTATGTTTCCCCTATGTGGTCTACATGGGTAAATCACATGAAAACATGTTCAGGCCACATTTCACTCCAAAACTGAAAGCATATTTGACATAAAGAAGATTACAATTACATTTTTTGTAAAACAAAAAAAGTGTTTCTCATGATCTTATAAATCTGAATATAAAGGTTAGGATTAAATATCCAAAGTTGAAAAGATGCACCGCTTCGGAAAACGTAAACAGCGCTGGTCAAGAAGAACTTCCTGTTTCAGTTTTGAACCGAAAACAACCAGAGGAACATATAGACTCCAATCAAAATGTTACATGAATATTTTTAAGATTGTATTATACAGCTGCGAAAAAATTAAGAGAGAGAATTGACTATTTACAGGCATGTATTTAGATAAAATGAATCCAACTAACAGTATCTCTCCCAAATTAAAAAAAAAATATGGCTTCTGTTTGCAGAAATATTGAAACTGGAAAAACAGGTAAAAATAAGAGAAAGCATGCACTGTATTTTTTCATACATCAAATACTGCAAAGAAAACAAGTTCATATTCACTTTTAAACAATACAGGTTCAACGACATTTGGAATGGTCCCTTACATTTTTTTTGCGGCTGTATATGTAAGAGTTAAAAAGGTAAATAAAAACTGAGACCGGAAGTGCTTCTGGACCAGTGTTTAACATCTTGTGATGGTCTATAAAAAGTATATTTTGACAGGTGTTGGAAGTGAATATACTTGTAACCTCCCTCAACTCTGTTTAAAAAGTGTCCCATAATGCACCTTGTGCACCATAATGCACCTTGTGCACTAGAGTAGAGGGAATGTCCAGACTGTTTAGTGATTACTGGATTCAAAGTGTGTACTTTGAAGAAACTCTGATAGAAGACTGAGATCTTTAGCATTGTTGTTCACTTCATACTTTCCACACTTGTGTTCTTTTATAATTTCAAATATTTGCTATTATACCAAAACTTGAAAAAAACGGAGTTGTATTGTGTTCATTCATTTCTGTGGTAGTGTGAATACGGGATTAAAGCAGTACATAATTTATATGCAATTAAATACTACCACCATGTCATTCTTTAATACATTCTTTGTCATTTTAATTATTTAGCATTATCTTTTGCGCTTTACACTAATGACTTTGAGATTTTGTTACGGTCATGTGAATGGGGGTGTTTAATTTAATAATGTTTCAATGCAAAAAAGGGCATTATTGTCATTAGGGGAATTTTTTTTTTCATGTTTCGACTGGGCTGACGTATTCTTGACAGGTTTAGTGAAATTCACTCAAACAGCGTCTGCCCAATATTAAAAGCAATAACACCTCTTCCATTCCTAGACTGTGGAGGTGTGTTTTTCTTTTCACTGTGTGTATGTGCTGTTTCTTTTTGTTTGGTTCATTGTACTATTCTCAATTTATTTCCATTCACCAGTGCTTTTTGTATGTCGTGTGTTTATAAGAGAGAGAGAGAGATCAGGGGAAATAACGGGGCTATCGTGTGAGTCATCTGAGCTTCCTGTAATAGCAACGAAGCTCCTTTGTGTGTGCATACACACACTTACACAAACACACACACACACCTGTATGGCTCTATAAGAGCATGGAAGGCAAAAGGTGGGGTTGCACCTAGGTTTATTTATGTATTTATTGTAATTAAATGAATAACTTTTAATTGTAAACAGAGCAGTAAAGTAAATATTCGAGAATTGAATTTCCCGACTGAAAAGGTTACGGAAACTTCTTAAAAATAAAGTCACAAAAAAGTATTGGAAATTGTTTGATAATTGTAACTTTAGTCCACATCTTTTTAAGAAGAGACGTTCAGTCACTGTTCCCGTCTATCACATCTCAAGCAGACTCGCCTCTCTCTCTTTCGCTGCCTCTTTCTTTCTCTGTAAATATTGTTCACCCGGCAGAAAAGCAAACAGAAAGACATTCAAATGAAATGCAAGTCACCCATCCACTTCAGACCACTCGATTGCCACACCTGGAAAGGGCCAATGATTAAATAGAAAGTCAACCAGAGAGAGAGGGCTGACTCACTCATTTACGTAAACTGATGTCTGCTGGGAACAAAAGAGGATGCAGAAAAGGTCAGCTCTTTATCTCTGCTCGCCGCCAACACGACGTGCACAAGCCGAGGACACCACAACCTAACGCCCCTCGCATGCTCTCTCTCCTCCCTTTCTTACTCTCCCTGTCTGGTATTCAAGGTTGGGAGATATTTTAAGGTTTTGAAGGCCTGGTCTCCTCTCATACCCTATGAATGCCTTACATTTCTGGAGTATTGCGTGTCTGGAGTCGACCGTTTTAACACGAAATACTCACCCGATTCTGCTCTGCCGTGGGTTTATTGGTCAGTTTGGGGGCGTGGCTGTCCGCGCATAGCATGACTTGACATACATGTTCATTTGAAACGTTTTTGCATCATTTTGCCTTTCTGTGTTTTTCTCAATGGTGTCCAGTAGAGGGCGTGATGCGCAGCAAACGCAGGTGTGTGCTGGAGAGAAAGCAGCCGTACAGTGGCGACGAATGGTGTTCGGGGGCTGAAACCGAGGAAGAGGATGAGAAACCTCTTTCTGCCACACACCGTGAGTGCACACGCACATAAAAACACAGCTGTTGAGCCATAGCTGTGGCCTAGCCAGTCCTGTACGTAATCACTGTGTTAGAAGACATAATGTGAGTTTCATCCTGTAGACTGTGTACACAAAAGTTTACGTGTGGTGTCACATTAGGAGTTCCTTAGTGAAAGCATTGTTGGCCAAAATATTAACTAATAACCATTAAATTAATAAAGTCATTAAACATGAATAAATTGCATTATTCATTAAATAATTGTTAAAGGGATAATTCACCCAAAAATTCTAATTTGCTGTTTATTTACTCACCACCAGGCCATCCGTGACGTAGGTGACATTTTGACTTGAGTAGAACAATAAATAAGATTTTTTTGGTAAATCCGTTGCCCTCTGTGCTTCACATAATGGAAGTATATGGGGTCTCCGTGTCTAAGAGTTCCTAAGCACATACATTTCAAAAAAGCGTCTCCTTGCGACATGTTGACGACTTGTGATGCGATTCGTTTCATAAAACTGAACGTCATTTTTAATATGTAATAATACTGTACAGCCTCAACACTCCCTTTCTGCAGACACTGGTATGCCATCCGCCACTAAATACTACAAGAAGAAGATTGCGATCGTGTGCAGAGGCTGTACAGTATGGCTAATATCAATAAAACAATGTTCAGTAAAACAAATATCGAATGATTCGCTTCACAAGACGTCAACATGTACTCTTAGACAGGTGGACCCCATATTCTCCTAGTATCAGTTAATAAAGCTATTAGGGGTGTAATGATACGCTCAGCTCACGATTCTATGTGATTCTAAGTTTACGATTACGATTGCATTACGGTATTAGTAAAAAAATGGAACTGACAGATTTTTCCCCCAAAACATTCACATTTTGTAGTGACATTTGTTAAAGAATTGACAATATTAAAGGTTTAATTCAACCATTTTATTTAATAAAAAATAGAATAGATTTAAAAAAAATATTAGAATTTTTTTTTTTACATAAAAATATATATTTTTTAATTAATAAAAAAATATATTGCCACAGTCTACGATGCATATCTTAATAGCTCTACGATACATATATTAATGTTTTTGTATTGCGATATACGATACTTCGATATATTGTTACATCCCTAAAAGCATTACCTCTCTAACATCAAACCCAATTATATATACTATCATAAACTGCTCAATTAATGTATTCAACGCCTCTTCTACACTCAAAAAACTGAACTGTCGCTGCTGTTAGTTTTACTTAACCCATCCTTGTTCACACTACATAAAGAATGCAAGTAACTAAATTAACGTAAGTTAGCTATGTTATTTATACTAAAAATGTAGATCTGTCAGCTTTACTTAACAAGTGTTTGACTGGTCAACTTAACATTGTTTAGTAGAACGCAAAACCCTATAATATTGGACCTATAATATATAAACAAGTTAATTCAACATGACTGGTTGAGGGGGATTTTCAGTTCCCAGCATGCTTTGCGTAAGACTGCATTTAGGCAGTAAATTTCGAAATGTAGTGTTATTTTAAGTGTTTTCAGTAAAGAAAAAGCACTTGTTTGTGCTTAATGTTCATTTATCTTTGAGTTTTAAAAGAGTTTGTTGTATTTTTTTAGTTTTAGGGTTGCCATTGTTTTGAAGGGTGGCACATAGGGTGCGTGAGAGGTTTATGTGCGCCCCTGATGTCTATAGCATCATACAATGAGCTTTAACTGTGCTAATGCCAGTACTGAGATGCCTCTCATCTGATTTGCTCATTGTGTTTTGACTTTCATGCAGTAAGTCTGTATATCATTTATGAATGACAAAAACAAAAAGTACCATTGAGAAGGATAAATATTTAGTTTAATTAACTTAAAATTACTGGTACAATCGGAATGGTTTGGATTTACTCAAAAAAGTTTTGTCAAGATTTCTTAAATGTATATTGTTTATACAACTACAGTGTTATTTGTTCTAATTACTTAATATTGTTGCGTGGAACCACTTGACGCAGCTTTTTAAAGTAAATTCAACGAATACATTTTTTGAGTGTAGTCGCATTTGTGTGTGTCTATGCGAGAGATTTATTTTTGTTTGTGTGGATATGCATCTGTCAGTTGGTGACCACAGCTCGGGAGCGCAAGTACATCCTGCACTACCTGCTCTTCTGTATCTGAGAAAATCTGAGACGTATGAAGACGTGTTGGCATGGCAAACAAAAAGCAGAAATAACACGTTGGTTTTAACTGACACAACTGGACAGAAGCTATTTATATAAATTTCTTTTTTTTCTTTTTTTTCTCGCTTAAGCTGTTTCTGAACCCTACACTGCAAAGAAGAATCTGTTGCTTAGTATTTTTGTCTGGTTCTCCAATAGAAATATGTAAACATGCTTGCATTCTCGAATTAATCGTCGATACTAAATTTCTCTACCGATAGCCGTTTATTCAGAGTGATGTCTGCAGATACAGATTCTGAAGATTAAATTAATATTTCTTAACTTTTTGAATGGGCTATTTATATTGAACATCAAACTGGTGATGTTTCTTAACATTTTCTGTATACAGAGCACAAATTCATTGCACTTTCCCGTCCTCTTTTGATTGACAGGATATATCGGCCCTGATCATTGGCTGTTTTTAGTCTATTTACTAGATATTATATGTCTTGTTTTTCTTTTTTTAATGTTCAAAATTAAGTGAGTTTATGCTTAAAACAAGAAAAATATCTTCATACAGTAAAAAATAAAAGACAAAAGCAGGTAATTTTTTGTTGTAAGCTTAAAGCGTACACGGTTGCACGCGCCTGGCCCAAAGTTAACTTCCGGTCTGTGTTTTGTTTATCGTTCTGGCTAGTGACTAATAATGTAAAATTTTAATTTATAATAATATGAAATATATTATAATATTTATATTAATATTTTATTGTACAATAATTGTATTAAACACACAATTTGTTGAATATTATTGTGTGTTCATTTTATTAAATGTTAATTTATAATAATATGAAATATATAAAATAATATTTATATTAATATTTTATTGTACAATAATTGTATTAAACACACAATTTGTTGAATATTATTGTGTGTTCATTTTATTAAATGTTGAATGGGTCATGTAATTTTGTCACATTTAAGTTTAGCCAAGTAAAGTTTTTTCTACTGGTAACTCAAAATAATAATGGCTAGACATACTTAACTTAATTTATGTAATTTAATTCTTATTTCTTTTGTATTCAGAAATAATTTGTTCTCTGCTGATGTCTACTGGAAGTTAAGTTTGGGTCACAAAAGCACGTATGCGCAGAAACGTTTGTTAATGTTGTTGCTTTGAAACCCTCTATTGGAAGACAAGACACAAATACTGAGCCAGGAAATTGTTTTTGCAGTTTATAATACTAAATGCTCTGTTCATAAAAGCGTTCAACAACTTCCGCGAAAATTAAAGTACAAATTTGATGTAAACTTGCCATGCAATAGTCTGACAGGTCTATAGTATTGAGCTGTTGTGTTCTTATGTGAAGTAAAGTCAACTTCCTCATCTGTGTATAAACACGTGACTGAGGTGTGTCATGAAACATTACCTGCTCACGCCCCACACAACACCCATGGCACACTCGTATGACTTGATATAACCCTTCAAAGATAATATCCAATGCTGTAACCTTGACCTTGTCTGAATCATATTATAAAAATAAGGTTTTCCTGTGTGTGGTGTAACTTGGACCAGTTAACAGATTTCCAACTAAATTTCATGTGACCTTAACAGTAACTGGCCTATTTGTTTTGTATTTTTCACTAATCTTCAGTGTTTCATATCTACCCACATAATTTTATTGACGTAAATGCCAACCTATTAGACGCTCATGAACCGAGGCTCTGGAAAGTGTTTCTGTGGGATTTAGCTCCTCCTTGTGGTTTTCCGGGACATTAGTGGTATTTTTTTTACATCATAAATCTGGCTTCTCAAGTTCACATTTTTTTTGTCATGAATTAAAACTAACTGGCAGGTTGTTTGTTTTATACTTAACAGTGTACTCTAGTAAACTCTTTAAACAGGGATATCACAGTTTTAGCCCTTTTGGCTATATAAATGTTGATTATGAAAATGACTACTAAAAAGTTCACAAAAAAAGTTTCAGCATTTATTCACCCTCATGTCAAACCTGTATGACCCATTGACTTTCATTGTATGGACACAAACCACTGAGACATTTCTCTTAATATCTTCTTTAGTCATATACAGGTTTTGGATGACATGAGGGTGAATCTATCATGACAGAATGTTTGTTTTTGGGTAGACGATCTCAAAGTGGTACAGTTGTTATTTGCTAAACATTTTGTTTTGTTTTTTCTTCTGTCTTACTGTTTTTCTTGTGGCCCTCGCACAGGAGAGCATGTGATGTGTCCTAGTCAGTCCCACTCTGGTTCATCTGCCACGGGCCCGATAAGTGATCCCGGAGGTCAAGGTTTGGGCTCTGGTCGTGGACCCGGTATTCGCACTGATATGAATCCTCGGCCCCCTCAGCAAATAGTTTATGTTTTCACCACCAGCCTAGCCAACAGGTTAGTGTGTTTTTTATTTTTGTTCCTGTATACTCTGCAGTCAACATGTGCTAATCAAAATTTGCTGAAGCCACAACAAAGGATTGAGTAAAGTGCAAGCATTAACAGCAGCCTATTTCTCCACCACGCAGTAGCTGTAGGAGTGTGCTTTTAGAAGCTGTTTTCACACGACAGAATGGAAAACACAGAAAATGATAGAAAACAATGTTTTGAATATTGAATAATGTTTTGTGCTGTTTTGTAGGAAATTATAAAGAACAAATTGTGTGAAACTTATGAAAATATTTGTATTTGTTCTGCAGTGCTGCAGAGGCAGTGATGCATGGCCACACAGACTCCATTCTCTTATATCACCAGCAGAATGTACCTCGCACAAACCTGGACCAGGTCTGTCCCGACACAAGCCTTCATATTGTTATCCTTAATAAAATGTGTTTTATGTTCAGAAACAAATCATGTGTGAAAGAATTGTGTCTCATCCAGATTCAGTTCAGTGGCGTGAGACACAAGCTTTGTTTAAAATGGCTATTTAAATCACAACGCTTGTTTTTGTTCCTGTTTCTATTGAGAAATTACATTTTACGAATTACATACATGGCAATTAATTTTTTGTGTTGAGCTGAGGTAAAAGTGACATTTAATAGCAACCCCCACCTACATCTTTCTCTCTTTTCTTTTTCTGTGTCCTTTTCTGTCTCTGAGCAGTCTATCGATGTTGGAAAACTCACCAACCTAAGTGAGCAGATCAGCTCTAGTCACACCCCGCCCATTGGCACACCCAAATCCCAAAGCGGTACCCCCCGGCCAGCTTCGGTTGGTGGCGTTGTGGGAGGACACCTTCCTGGCACCAGTACTCCTTCTTCCACAGGGCATCCAGATGGTGAGTCAACCCAAACCCACCGAGTTGGAGGAACATCAGGCAGCAACAGCCGCTCTGCAGTTCATTCGATGGGTCCAGCGGGGTCAGGCCCACAGTCTGTAGGGGTTTCTGGATCAGATGGAGTGGACAGGCCAGGTACGATTCCCCACCATGGTGCAGGACTGTCTCCTTCCTCAAGTCCCTCTGCATTATCTGCACATCGTCAGGGTGAGCCAGGTCAACGTGGAGGGCCGGGCACCACAGATGGCCTTTCTAAGGAGCAGCTAGAGCATCGTGAACGATCACTGCAAACTCTTCGAGACATTGAGAGGTTGCTTCTCCGTAGTGGTGCCGGTCCTGGCCATGAGGAACCAAGAGGTCCTAATGGAAATCCTAATGGTACTAATGTCAACAACAATAATAGTAACGATGGGGGTAGAGGGATGGAAGATGGTGAAAATGGTGGCGAGAATACTGGTAATTGCCACAACAACAATGCTGGTATGCCTGGTATGCCACCTGTGGGTGGAATGAAGAAGTACGAAGAACCATTACAGTCCATCATCTCACAGACCCAGAATCTTGGTGGTCCTGGATTGGATGATTCAATGATGGGGCCGCACCATGGTATGCCACCGCACTCTCACCACCTCTCCTCACCTTCGGGGATGGATATGGGTCCTATGATGGGGCCTGAAGGTGTAACACCAGAGCAACTGGCTTGGAGAAAGCTGCAGGAAGAATACTATCTAGAGAAAAGGCGACAACAGGAAATTAACCCCCATCAACATCCCCAGCATTTCCGCATGATGTCGGAAATGGGCATGCCCGGGGGTCCAATGCTAATGAGGGGGCCCCCACCCCCATATCACAGTAAACCTGGTGATCAGCAATGGGGGCCAGGGCCGATGGTAGGGGGAGGAATGGGCGGAAATCCTAGATTAATGGAAATGCATCAGGAGGGGCCTCGAGGGCCAAGGTTTCTTGGACAAATGCGAGGCCCCTCAGGTGGTGGAGGCTACTCAGAAAGCCCCGGAGGAGTTTTAGCTATGGAGGGGTTAGGCCCTCAAAGACCTGCAAGGCCAGGCATGGCTTGGTTGGATGAAATGCCACCAAACATGGGTGGTGGGGGCCCATTTCATGGGTGCTACCCTCCTGGGGGACCGGGTGGACCTCCGCAGCATTTTCAGGGAGATATGGATCGGCCTTTAACACGGGAAGAAATGTTCCGGAGATTACATAGATTAGACTTGCAACAACAAATATCCAGGCAGCAGCAGGCTGGGCTTGGCGGCCCAAGGATGATAGATAACACTGGAGGACCAGGCTTTCCTAATCCTGGAATGGGGGGAGGACCGTCCTCCCGGGGTGACCCAATGGACTTTCCTGGTTCTCGGGCTATAATGGGCTCTCCCATTGGTGGGGTAGGTGGCGATGGTGGCCCTACAATGCGAGACATAATAGACGCTCCCTTGGGGGGTAATCTAAACATGAATATGGGCATGAACATGAATCCACAGCAGCAGTTGTTGGCACAGAAGCTGAGGGGAGGGCCTGGACTTGCTGGCCCTCTTGGCGAGATGTTGACCCCAGAAGAAATCTCTCGTATCAGGGCTTCACAGAATGGCCGTGGTGGTGCTAACAAAGGAATGATCCTTGGTCCTGAAGGACCTCTTCAGTTCCCCAACCAGAGCTCCTTTCCTGGTAGTCAAGGTGATGGCCCATATATGCAACAGCCTGATATGTTTGTACCGGACCACCCAGGTCCTCCCCACATGAACAGCACCCCAAGACTAAGTCACATTCCAATGAGCACTGGCTCAAGGGGTATAGACCATGGCACTCGCCATCCCCCTGACCTGTCCATTAGTGTAAATCCAATGGGTTCCCCAGCTTTACCTCCATCTCACCAGCTCAAATCTCCTTCTCTTAGCCAAGAACCATCACCTCTCATGCCCTCACCATCTGCAGCGGGCCTAAAATCACCCAGCCATTTACTACCAAGTGGTCCTTCTCACCAACCTCTACCAGCAGCTTCCGGGGCTGGAACACCCTCCTCCACCTCTATCAAGTCGCCACAGGTCATAGGCCCTTCTCTTGGTCTCCGGTCACCATCTGGCTCTCCCGGACACCTAAAATCTCCAACCATGCCAGTCGCTTCACCTGGCTGGACTGCCTCGCCCAAGACGGCTATGCCCAGTCCTGGAGGGCCACCTAGTGTGAAGGTCGCCGGAAATGGGGGAAGCAGCTCCACGGATACAGGTAAAATACAGTGTTACCCACAGGATTTTGAATACAGGACAAACAAATTTCAAGTGCCAACAGTAGACCAAACCAAAGCAATGATGTCACAGATATGAAAATTAGTATCTGACGTCATCGCGTCATGTTTGCATTGGTTTGGTCTACTGTTGGCACTTAAATTTTTTTTGTACTGTATTTTAATACAACAATGCCCTTCTCACATATTTTCTGTTCTGTTGTCATACATGAAACGAGTATAAAATATTGACTGAACACGACCCAATAATACCTTGTGTTACAACCACCAGTCACTTTAACTGCTGCTAAAATCCTGATTTATAAACGAAAATCATCTGATTTGGGCTATATTAGGCCTAATTATTTGTCTCATGCAGCGCACAACCTTTACTGCTGTATTATGTGAGCTTCTTTGATTTTAAATGGTAGTAGTTTTATTTTAGATCGCCTATAGCGCAGACAATTCGGCGCAAATTCAGAAATATGGGAGAATACACTGAGCGAACTAGAGTGCGTGTGTACAGTGCACTGAACTCGGGCGAGAGCTCGCACACAGACACACACCGAGCTCATATAGAAAGAGTGTGTGGGAGATGTGTGGGAAATATTGCTAACCTTTTCATAAGCCCTTATAAACTCGGTCAGCCGTCTACTCTGTCGGTAACATCTGTGACAGTTGATGTTTACGTGGAAAGGCAAGAACACGCAGGAACGCATATTGAAAACACTGCCACCTTTCAAATCGTACACTGTCATGTGAGAGGAGCTTAGTGTCGAGGTGCAGCACGGCTAGTAAAATACAAATTTAAAGGGGATACATGAAATCTTTTTTTGACTTTCTTTCATCTTTTTGTGGCGGTCAGTGTTGATAGTGTGGCGGTCCGCACCGAATAAATCAATGTACGGGAAACGCTGAAATATGTTTGTTGTAAAGTTAATTGGCTTGGCATTGATTAGTTTTGTATATATGAATGCTTTAAGCAAAGTTGATACAATGTCTTCCATCTTCTTCCTCTAGGCATGTCCCTGCCACCTAGGAGTTCAAACTCAACACCCATCAGTCAGCCGCCCAATTCTATCAATCCTAGTATGCCTTTCACATCCTCGCCTGATGCTCCCCCATCCCAGAATCCTCTTTCCCTTATAATGTCTCAGATGTCGAAGTATGCCATGCCCAGCTCCACTCCACTCTACCATGACGCCATCAAGACAATCGCTACATCAGATGATGAGATGCTACCCGATAGACCCCTCCTGTCTGGAATCAACATGTCAGGTATACATTTCTTCACTTTTCTAACAATCAAAATCTCAAGCTGTATAAAAAGTGACTAAATATAATGGATTTTTCTTCTCATTAAGATTATCGTTTGATGTTATATTGTTACATTAGTATATTATATTTGTATTTATTTTAAATGTAGGTATTTTATATTATAGTAGTTAATGAGTACACTATAAATAATACTTGTAAAAACTGTAATGTTCCTTAACTATTTTACAGTTTTTACAACATTTTCTAAATTCTTTTAAATAAAAGTAGGTTTCTTTACAGTGTAGAATAAATTCACTTTATTAAATTCATTTAAAGGAACTTTTATTCCACATTTGTTTTCAGTAGGAAACATGGGAAATCATCAGTCCACGCAAATGCTACTCTCCTCCCAGGGTTCAATGGGACCTCACAGTGGGCCACAAAGCCCTATGGGAATGGTTCTCCAAGGAGGTCAGCAGCTATCCCATGATCCTTCTGGTCCCATGCTACCATCCCCTAACACTATGGGCATCCCAGGAATGGCCTCAGCAATAATGGGAGGTGGACCTCCTGATGGAATAGGACCTTGTAATGTTTCCCCACTGCATCTTCAAAACCAGATGGGGGGATTCCCTCGCATGCAGGGACCTCTTCACTCCCCCATTGGTATGGGACAGCAGTACTCCCAGCGTCCCGATGAGGTCCTACCACCTCAACAGATACACCTTCTAAATAAAGGCATGTCTCACCAGCGACCTCCTCACCAACCAGACTCTTTTCCCACCTTAACCATGGGTGATGGTCCAGACTTGAGTGAGGTCATCAGGCCCACACATTCAGGCATTCCCGAGTTCGATCTTTCCCGTATCATTCCTGCCGACAAGCCCAGCAGCACCCTACAGTACTTCCCCAAAAGTGAAGCTATGTCCCAGCCACATCAGAATCCCCACCAGGGTCAACCGCCTCAGCAGACTTCTGCGCACCTTCTCAAGCAGCTCTCCTCGTCTGGACCGCCCCATAGCGGCATCCCTTCCTCCAACCCCCATATCGCTAACTTACAGAACATGATGCCTGAGCAACACTTGCCCCTACACCCTTCGCATTGTGGTATGCGTCCAGGTATGGGCATGCCTCAGATGGGCTCCAGGGGCATGGGTTCAGGTGGTGGGATGGGGCCCATGTGCCACCCAGGGCATATGATGGGCAGGACTGGCATGTCTCCACAACAGCAGCTCCAGCAACAACACCATCAGCAGCAGCAACAGGCCATGATGGCCAACAACCTCTTACAACACCCCTCCCACCCTCCCCGCGGTATGCTTTCTCCACAGCATCACCCTCACAATCTCATGGCTCAGCAGAATCTGATGATGATGCAGGCCAAGCAGCGGGGCATGGCCCTTCCCGGGGAGCACTTTGGCCAGCCGGGGCCCCTCATGTCCCCTCAGGGACCTATGATGGGACCTCCACATTCACAGTCAGGCATGATGGGCCCTCAGAGTCTGAGACAACGGAGCATGTCTCTGGACAGTCCATTGGGCTACGGACCTGGAAATATGGCCAACATGCCCTTTTAATCGGGCGTCTCTGTAAAACTGTAAAAACCTTGTTTCCTATTGGTTATTTCAGAATGAATGCTGTCATTGCCATTGATAATGGCAAACAAATGCTAAAAACATTGGTTTTAGTAATATTTTATTGATGCTGAAGTGAACTTCGGGAACTAACTGTTGAGGGTTATCATTACAATTCAGTAAAATCTAAAGCCATTTTTTAAGATATTTGTAAAATATGTATATTTGAGATTAATGTGTTCCATTGCAAAGGCGAACGGAGAAAAAAGCCTCTGGGTTTCTATGTTCTAATTACATTCTGGCTACCAAACTGTTGTGGAAGGTAATATATAAATATCTATGTATAAATCTAAAACATATATATAGTTGCTGTAAATAAGATGCAATTTGTGCTTGTTTGCAACTGTTCTGTATACTGTGTTTTATTAGAAATCTAATAACAAATAAGAAAAAAATCTGTTCAGCAACTTAGTGTTGGCTTTGTTGTTGTGATGGTGGAGGTGGTGGGGGCTTATGACCAATTGAGTGGCAATGACATTACAAAAATCAAGACATTCATTAAGGAAAACTTTATTTCAGAATCATTTGTTATCTGACATTTAGACTTTGGCATATTCAGAACACAAAGCAAAGCATTTTTGCAGGTTAGCCATGATGCAGAAGCTTTATTTGAATTGTCTTAATTCAGTCTTAAAGGGATACTTCAACCAAAAATTCATTGGTAGTCAAAAGTGCTCCAGAACTGTTTGCTGTCCTACATTCCTAAAAATTTCTTCTTTGGTGTTCAACAGATTAAAAAATATATATATATATTTTGTCCTACTATGGGAGTCAACGGTGGCAAGATCTGTTTGGTTATAATAAGCATTCTTCCAAATAATCTTTCTCTGTGTTCATAAGAACAAAAAAATTATACCGATTTGGAACAACTCGAAGGTGAGTAAATGATGACAGAATTTTCTTTTTTGGGTGATGTATACCTTTAAGGCACACTTCTTATTAGAAAATGATTACATACATTGTCACATTATTAGCATTTATGTGTCCATGCGTAGCCTCAAGCAATGCATTGTGAATTAGTATAGGGGTCAAGACGTAGGTCTCAAGTTGCTGCTTGGCAACTCAAAGATGTACATGGATTAAAACATTTAACTAGTTCTACAAAAAGTTCAGTTTCAGAATCCTCCAATGTTCATTAGATATAGTTGTTGCTTGTTGTTGCAGTCACAGCCTCTGTTACAGATGACCTGCTCTGACTTTCAGCTCTCAGCCCTGGCAGGCATACACTCAGACACTTCGTTTTCGCTAGCAACTGCAGGAGGTCTCGCCGGAAACGTACCCCAATGAAGGCATACAGGATTGGATTCAAGCAACAGTGCATAAAGCCAATGGCCTCCGTCACTATGAGTGCTTCATCCACCATGGCCTGAGCTTGGCAGCTCCACTTAGAGATAGCACCCAACACCACCAGGGTATCGGTCAGAATGGTGATGTTATACGGCAACCAGCACAGGCAGAACACCAGTGTAACCAGCAGGGCCAATCGGATAGCCCCCTGCTTCTCCAAACTCTTTTGGCTTTGGTTAAGAGTGATGATGATGGCAGTGTAGCAGTAGCCCATGACCACCAGAGGTAGAAAGAAGCACAGCAGGTGCATGATGAGTCGGCTGGTCAACATCCAGTTGTGTGCGTGGATGTGATAATTTTGATAAGAACAGGAGAGCCAGGTAGGTCCGTCATCTTTTTCCGCAAGGCTGAGGAACACCATGTTGGGCATGGACAAAGACAGGCAGAGGAGCCAGAGCAAGGCACAGGTTAGGTGAACGATCTTAGGCCGTCGCCTCTGGACGCTGGGGATGGCGTGCACCACGGCGAGGTAGCGGTCAAAGCCAATGCATGCCAAAAGCAGACTCCCACACACCAGATTTAGACGATTGATGAAGCCCAAAAGCTTGCAAAGAAACTCTCCAAAGATCCATCCAGCCACCGCTTGAGTCACTGCGAATGGTAAAGTGAGCAGGAGGAGAAGGTCGGCTAATGCCAGGTGTACCAGGTAGATCTCAGTGATGCGTAGGGTTTTACGACGCTTTAGCAGGACCGTCAGGAGGAGGCCATTGCCTGTCAGGCCCAGGAGAAGCACTGCACCGTACACAAGGGGTTGGAACACGGTGTGAAACAGGTGCCGTGGTTTGTTTTCGGCATAACAGGTGAAATTTTCATTAGAGAAAGGTCTCTCTGTCATGTTTTCATAATCAGAGCTCGCGAAATCAGTGCTCTAATAAAGTAAAAACATAATTTTGTTCAATAGAATTATTAATCACTTTAAACAGATTCCACAACAGATAACAATATAAATCAACAGATGAAAACATTATTTTATCCTATTGATTAAAAAATTGTGGCGGTTAAAGCAATGTAAAGTGCATTCACAATTTAATTTTTACAGCTAAAAAAGTTTAGTAGTACAAAAGGCTTTCGCTGTGATCCACCTGTAATGCTCAGAGGAAGTTATTCAAAGTAAACGTCTCACTTCCTTTTTTTTGGTATTTAAAATTAATATGATATAATAAATTAATGAATGAATACAAAAATGTGATTAAAAAAATATATAAATTAGAGTGTGATCATTTTTTATCTAAGAGCTTCTGATATGGAACGTATTATTACTAGTCAAGTTCTTAAAAGCAGATAATAGTTATAAATATGAAGTTTAATCATTGTGCATTTTCTAATCATTAGAGTTTAGTTTTAACAGGACATGAAATGAATCAGTGAAGACAACTAGACACAAACTATAAAAATCTAGAGTAAAAAATAATTGTTTGTAAAGGAGCTTTGAAATACTCACATCCAAAATAATTGTGTTTGTTATTTCATTAATATTCATCGTGATGTTGGCATCCGTTGTCTTGTAAGTTTGAGTCCTCTACTCCAACAATAAGGAAATATTGACAGAATATGTAGGCAGCGAACCACTGAGACTTACATTTACGCTCGAGTCTAAAAACACGCCTCTGAACTTAACCTCCTTAAGGACTTTCACAGCCTTTTTTTGTAACCGGCACGTTTCTTTTTTAGAACTTCAACTTCATGATCCTTAAATTTAAATGTATACTGTACACTATGAGCACAGACATTTAATTTATCTTAAAAAAATTAATGGAAATTTGTTGCTCCCCAAAAAAGATTTTTGCTCAAAAAAGTCACTTTAAGTAGAATGTAAGATCCTTTATATTTTTTATTTAATTTGACAATTTTTAATACTAAGTGATCTCTGCAGTCTTTGCTTTGATCAAAGAGGCTACTATGCAAAGCAAAGGAACAGCAAGTAAAGCAAGATGTACCACTTATTACACACAGATCTCAACACTAATCACACAAACCTCAATAATGGTGCCAGTAAACAAAATGTATGAGATAGAGATAACCTTTTCATCACCGATAGCAAAGACAATTTCATTAGGCAGCAAACAGCAAAACAACAGTCCTACATGTAGAACAGTACCAGTTTAATTAATGCATGACGGATCAAACCTTTAAAACAACATATTCAAATAAGCAAAGATAAATGTGTTCAACTTAAAGTTTCTATAGTAGAGTTTCAAGTAGAAACCATTCTCTCAAAACACTTGCGTAATGGAGGGACTATTTCGTGATTTAAGACTCATTTATGGGCTTCAACAAAATCAGGTTAACAGTACTTGACAGACCAAAACCTAGCAACCTTCTTTACAATTTTTCAAACTAACCTGTCACTTTTTCATAAGTTGCTTTATCAAAACAGACCTACATACAAGTATGGACATACCACATAATGATAATAATTACAATAGGTTTCTAGCGCTACGCGCTCGAACCCTAAATGTATAACAGCTAGTAGAATTCATAGGTGTTGGCCAACTTGCTGTAGGGTAAATGGAACAATACACATGGAAATCAGCCAACCATGTTTCCAGGAAATGTATTTTTTATCAAAATCAAGGGTTGTTTACACTTAAGATTTCATAATAAAGATATGTGGGGGGTTTCTTATCTTAGGTCATAACTTCACAAATCTGTATTACAGAAGCAAATCTTAATTTGGGATTCCTATCCTATCTTACAAAATCGTACTTTATCTCTAGTTAGGACATCTTAAATTGTACCATCAAGCTTGGCAATTCAGGTCTGTTACCAAGCAACCAACACTGCGCGAGCTGCTGATGAGGTAAACAAAATGGAAAAACAAAACCGGCAAGCTTTTCATTTTAGTGCCGCGGAAATAGAAACTTCTCCATTCTTCATTTTCAATTATTAATCAATGTAATGGCATTGTTGGACAGCGCAATTGTGAGCGTTTTTTCAGTTAGTTTTTACATCATTTTGAAGTAAGGACAGCTGTGGGGTCGTCATAAAGTAAAGACGCTTCTGTAATACCCCTTTCCTATATGTAGTTAAGATAACTTAAGTGCTGTTCTGTAACAGATTTTGTCCTAAATGAGGACCTATCTGAAATGACCATGGTTACCAAACAGATGGGATAAGATTTTCAAGTTACAATCTTTCTGTAATACACCCCCAGTTTTACTCAGACCAGTTTCACAAGTCATTATTTTACATATGTGCCTGGTTTCCCAGACAAGACTTAAAGTTCACCCAAACATGAAAGTTCTGTCATCCTTTACTCACCCTCTAGTCATTTAAACCTTTATGACTTTCTTCAGCAGAACACAAAAGAAGATATTTTGAAGAAAGTGGTAACCGAAACCACACTGGACCCCTTCACTTCCATTGTATGGACACAAAACCAATGCCAGTTGACAAAACTTTTCAAAATATCTTCTATTGTGTTCTGCATGAGAAAGAAAGTCATCCAGGTTTGAAATGACAAGAGGGAGAGTAAATGATGACGGAATTTACATTTTTGGGTGAATTGTCACTTTAAGGCTAGTCCCCGACTAAAATGAATGTTTGAGCTGTTTTAACTGAAAATAACTTGCGCTGACATCTTAAAATATATACATTGTTTTGTAACAAAATGTACACCAGTTATTTTTTAAGGCATTTTGATGAATGCGATTTCAAAGACATGGCTTGTCTCTGAAACCGGGGGATTGTGTTTTTCATATAGGGGGTATCTCTGGCTTATTAATATTTTTCAAATTACTTACTTTCTTGTTTTCAACAGGAAAATCTGTTTTCATCACCGCATCAAACCTTCAATTGTTGTCAGTGCAATTGATGAGTTACAGTCATTAAGATACCAAAGGCAAATAATTAACAAGATCTCACAGGTGTTTCAATCAAGAGATGCATGCCATGTGCACAACAAACCGCAATGCTCTTGAAATGAGTACTAAACCTCGAAAAGTGGAGCGAAAGGGCAGTTTGTTCTCTTCGTGAGCCCCCTATAAGAGACATTAAAAACATTAAAGCAAGCATTAGTAATTAGACCAGCCCAGATGTGTTCACCTCATAAATGACCCCTCACGTGGCAGCTGAAATCAGGTTTGAGCCGGGATAAAAACAGACCTGAGGTAAGAATTAAGCTTCCCTATCATGACAATATATTTTATAAGGAAAATGTGTGATTAATTTACACCTTCCAGATGCAAAAATAAAAGATTTTCAACAGAAACAACAAAGAGTATTAGGAAAAACTGCTAAAATATTTTAACACGCATTTCTCTCAAATACCTCATAATGAGTATTTCAATCAAATAAATAATGCTAAAAAGAGTGGTGTTTTTGTGGATTAGACGGGGCACTCATGTGACTGCTTATGGGAGGGTTTAAAGATGACTGGGAGCCATCTTGCACACTCGCTTTACACCCCCAAATATATGTCACAACTCTACACTTCAAACTCACAAACACAAACACACGGAGAGATATTTTCAACCACCGTCGGTGAGTATACATAATGTCAAATCAATGTTCATTATAGCTATGTTTAGTGATCTTGAATGTAGGTTTCGAGGCTGTCTTTGTGCCCGTGTGTTTATATAGCCATCTCTGGTGTTTCGCCTTTATTTTTGGCCCAGCTACAGAATTTAGACAATCGCCATAAATGGCTGTAAATGTGTTATTTCAGTACGTTTTAATGTTAGGTATTAATGCCAATTTGAATGTTTTACGTTTGTGACCGCTATCAAAAAGTCTGTCTGATTTCATGCGCGTGCGGCCTGTGTTTGGACGCGCTAGCTCTTGCGCTTGCGCTCGAGTTCTGTGTTCATTTACATTTTCACCCTTTATGTATTAAACTCTGCCTTAACTATAGACACGCGTGTTAAAAACATGTTCTAGTATGTATTTATTGTCATTCTGTCTGTTAAAGTGTGATGAAACCCGGTTTAGCTGCGTAGCTAACTTTAGCATTAGCTGTTTGTTGAAATAGCCTATACGCTTCAGACGATAGAGTTAAAATGTAAAACGTAAAGATGGTCGAAATTGTTACCACGTTACTTTTTCTACACCAGTGTTAAAACATTTACTTTGTGTTCGTTTATGAACGTCAGGACCCATTTTAAACAGATTTCACGGTTTTAGTTTAACTGGATTTAACGGTTGTTTAGTTATCGCGCTGCTGTACGTTACCGGTTTCACGCATACACATATACAAGTTTACGTTATATGGTCGTGGTTTTTATGCGTTTATGCTTTTTTTGGGGGGGTGAAGTATTTCACGACAGGCTGGTCTGTTATATTATGAGGCCTATCCGGTTTGATTTGGTGCCAGGTGCTGCTGCTGCCATTATTGGGCAGATTTCATTTGACATCAAACACACATTACAGTTTTTCTAACCTTTGCATGCTTTTCATATTGGGCATATTGCACTTTTATTATAAATGATTTTTGATTTGTATGGATGGTTTCAGTGTCAACAACATAAACGTTATGTTGCTCAAACGTCCTGTAGACCTCCGCAAAGAATCAATAACTGCAATGTACTTTTAATATAAAATAAATTATAACTTGTCAGTGGATAACCAAACACCGACCGGAAGTTGACTTCGGGCCAGCCGTGCGTCCAATTAAATCCAATACCTCATTGAAAATTCTTATAATGTTCTTTTCATTTTGATTTCCAAAACTGCTTTAAATTGCTATATTTTCAATCTGGACCCTATTGCATTTTTTTCTGTATCCCTCTACAGTTAAAATAATAAAATTGCTACACAGTGCTATCGAAAAACTTTTTTGGCTGTTTGATTCTATAATAGGGATGCACCCCAATGAAATTTCTTGGCCGAAGCCGAATAAAAAGTTTTGGCCGAATACTGAAGACCGAACATGTTTTTTTGCATTTCTTCTATTTACATGTATAAACAGAATGGCTTTTTATATTTTGTCTTGCTTTTCAATATAATACAATAACTTAAAATAAAATTGAGCAAAACAAGTAAATTAAAACAAAACAAAAAATTGAGCCCTCTCCCTTCTTGAATAGCCTGTATTAGTCCTATAATAGATTTCTGAAATAATGTTCTGTGTTTTGTTCGAGGGGCAACCTTCCGATCTCTCTCGTGAAGCCAACACGGAAGTGAATTGCAATTTATCGACTTGCCGCTAGAGACCGGCTCCAAAAGAGAGCAGAATCTCATTGAGCTCCATGTTAAAATGGGCAACTTACAGCGGAAAAAAACACGTTTACAGCCTGGTACGAAAAATATTTTGGTCTAGATATCTAATTATACCCTTCATGACAACTGAGAGGAGGGAGAATTTTTTTAACTCAACCGTTTAACTTATATTAAGCCTTAAAAGTCTGCAAATTACGTGCGTCGCTGAGTGGTTTCAGCAAACCAGGAACCTTGGCTCTAACCACGTCCTGCCTTTTTGCCCATTTTCGATAATCTTCGATGGCGTCGAGCCCCTCCGCCTACTTAAGGCTTTATTTTTACTCTTTACAAACCTACGGGTGATGTCACGGACACCACGTCAATGTTTGATGCAGTCTATGGTTTTGTTGTACCCCTACAACAAAACACCTCATTAAAAAGTGGCATTCAACATTATATGCTAAAAATTAGGGATGGGCATTTAAAGCAAAAATAATATTTGAAGATCGATGAGGACTATTCGAAAATTATTCGAAATATGCACCCCTCCCCCACATGCACGCATGTACAGTATTACATAAACAGAGAGAGAGAGACCATTTACGCTTTAAATCCGTATGACGACACACTGCTTTATTTATTATGGAATAGGCAATCTTACATCAAGCCATACATTAAGTATACGATATAATAACGTGCTGAAACATTAATATATCATTAACAACCGAAGGACGGCACTTATTAACACAGTACGTCGATCAGCCTCAACCGCTCATAATGCTAGGACATTTCCTTGTAAAAAATAAGCATGCACATTTATACCAACTAAAAAAAACAGTGTGATTGATCCAGGGAAATATATTCAAGCCATAAAGATTTTAGACCGGACTTAAAACGCGTTAAACATATTTACCGAATGATGGCATTTATTAACCTTCCGGAAGGATTTCATGAATTAACAGCTCAAAAGGCTTCCATTTCGATGTTAAAAATAGCATTAATATCAATAAAAAATGTTTGATTTATCATGAAAAGTTTCTCCAGTCTGGCAGTGATCGTTTTTCTAGACAGAACAGGAACCTCGGGCTGTACAAACTCCATAAGATTTTTAAAACCCTCTCCTTCAACAAAGCTGATCGGAAGCATATCCTTAGCGATCATCTTAGTAATTAGAGCCGTTATTTGCTCCGCCCGTCTGGCATCCAAATTGGTTGGTCTGACCATAAAACTTGCAACTGATTGCTGACCAGTGGATGGACCTGCTGGGTGCTTCGCTCTCAAATGAGTGTGCATCGTAGTTGTTGATCCATGATTAGCCAGCTTTGCATTGCATAGTTTGCACTGCACTTTATTCTTATAAATTTTATTAAAGGACCCCCACACAGAAGTCACTTTTGACACCGTCTCAATTTACCGTATCCGTTTTGCACGCGGGTCTGCAGTGTGCGTAACTACGTTAGCAGTTGTTGTGAGAAAATGTTTTCCTCTATTGTCTCTTGATTGACAGCCTTTAGGTTTTAGGTGCGTCGTTATTGACAGCGCCACCCTTTGGTTACATAAACGCGTTACGCGTTTTTTTTAAGATCGCACACACTATTCGAAATTCTATAATTAAATAAACTAATCGAATATTCGAAATTCTCACCCATGGCCAGGATGCACAGAACAAACTTGTTTATTACAGGGAACTGTGTGCTCGCGACTAGGTGTGGGAATCGTTTGGTCCCTCACCATTCGATTCAGAATCAATCCTTCGGGTCACGATTCGATTTCAAATCGATTCTTGACATACTAATTAGCATATTTAAGGTTTAGGATGTCATCGTGTCATGTTTTGGTACTTTGGCTTCTCAGGGCTTGACATTAGGCATTGTCATGTGGTTGCTCTTCGGACAAATGCATTTGTCATTCACTTGTCCGAAATAAAAAAAGATATTTCATTTGAAGTGTCAATATAATTGTTTCGGATCTTGATTGGTCAAGTTTGCTTATAAGCGTCTTACCTAGTGTCTGCTGCGGCCACCTAAATGTATTAATACTCTCCGTGATTGCTATAGAACAAAGGCAAGCAGTAATTATTCTTAGTGTCAGGGCGGTGCGTGAATTCTTTTTGCACATAGCACTGGTGCAACAGAGGCCAAACAGTTGTAGCACAAGTATAAAATTATAGTCTGTTGTCATGGTCAAAAAATACTGTGCTGTTCATCACATGAGTAGGCAGAAAACTGACAAATGACATCAATCTTACATAAAAATGGATAATTTAGGGCCATATAGTTTTTAGTTGACCTAAATTGTTTATTTTTTCTAGTTCTGTTTATAATTTTTTTTATTATACAATAAATCACTGTAGTATAGTATCAAGGAGAAACTGAAGTTCCTAGATACTATAGTGCTGCTTGAAGGGGTCTTTAAAGAAAGACACAACTGATAAACATAACACCACCGTATTATCATCTGAAAACAGTTTAAAATAACATGAAATGCTGGGCAACTTGATGAAAGCTCTTATAGCGCAGATTCTCTATTAGTGTAAATACGGTGATAAGCTCCACACACTCTCATGATATGTTTTTACTGTAATGACAGATGTAAGCGCGCTCTGGGATTTGTCCGTGCTACAAATTCAGTCATTAGTTTCTAGTTGTAGTTAATATGTGAAGCATGATCGGAACAATGTAACACAATCCTGAAAGACAATCATATGAGCAGTTTTGTTGTCAGGCTTTATTTACTTTACGTTGGTCTGTTGTGAGATTAATTTGGGCAGACTTGAGAGCTTGTAAATGCGTGTCTCATGCATGGCAACTCTGCTTTAATCCCAATAGGCTACTTCTGTGATCGTGTGACAGAAATAATGATGTGTGGTTGAAAAGACTGTTTGTGACATCGTTTCATACTACAGTATTTTTGTCGTCTGAGTGTTCCAGTTAACGGGACTTTTATTTGACGGGTAGTTGGGAAGACGCTTGAGTTTTAGTGTGAGCAACTCTGCAGATGAAGTTAGAGTACAGCTAACATCAAGCACAGAGTTTATTTGACGAGCATTTGCTGGTTATGTTTTTAAATCCTCATACAGTGCAGACACAGACAAATCCTTGACCATCACTCGTGTAGTATTTTATTCTGTGCACCTCATTCACTCCGACACGCAGAACAGCCAGAAGAAATATTTAAATAAACTAATATCTGAGACCAATCGGATCTCGTCACACCCCCACTAGTTAATGATTCGTCAACCTAAATGTTTTTATTTCAAACAAATTATAGACGTTCTTCCAGAGCAACCCAGAAAAGTGTTCTTAATATCCTACCAGCATGTCTTACAGGTCTCAAGACGGAAAGCATTCAGACAGCAGTCTGATTCGAACAATATGCTTCTGTTCCTATATAATGTACACATTGATAAATACTCTATCTATATGCTGTACCACCATCAACAATGTTTTGCTAATAGCAGGAAGTGAATGATCACGACAGAAAGACAGTACTGTGCTGTATTTTAACTGTGAGCAGCGTGCAGCTGGAGAAGTTTAACCAGAGGAAATGACTTATGAATTATCGGCTATAATATATCCGTTAATTTATCGTGCATCACTAGTTATAAGCTTCAAGATGTTTCTTTCTCTCTCCTGCAGGTGGAAAACCTTAAATTGTTAATGCTTAGGAGAGAAAGGAATGGGTCGAAAAATTGAAAAGACAAACACTGGCGTCCTCGCCCTTGGTCTGTGATACGTCCCTTTTGCAAAGGAGGGATTCATTCATTTGCAGAAGACTAACTGAAGCTAATACTCCTGCTTATAATATCTGCGACCTGTTGCTTGAATGACCTTCATATTGAGATGCTCCACGAGATACTTGCATATTGAGAAAAAAAGGAACTGGTGAAACATATTGATTTTACATTTTTGTGCGCTTTGGACACTGAGAAAGGTGCGGCAAGGACAACCTGCAAATTCTTTTGCAAGCCCATCAGGCCAAGTATTATTTCCACTGTTGTTTTTGTCGCTCACTGCAAGAGAGAATATTAAGTAATGAGTACAGCCAGAATGGAGAACCCTGTTATTCTTGGACTGTCGAATCAGAATGGCCAAATGAGAGGCTCAGTGAAGCCAGCAGGGGGCCCTGGAGGTGGTGGAGGGGGGTCCCAAACAACGCAGCCTGCCCAGGTGAAAGGCTCCAGCACAGTTAACAATGGCAACTCTCAGCCTGCGCCCACAGCCAACACCATCATTAAGTAAGTCCTTACATGTTAATTATACATAATGCAATAAACTCTGCCTCGGGGTCATGCAAGTGTTTTGTTTCGTTCCCCTTTAGGCCTGGGGATGACTGGAAGAAGAATCTGAAGCTTCCTCCGAAGGATATGCGCATGAAAACTTCAGTAAGTCCACCTGTATACAGTAGCCTCTGATACAGAATGTGTTCTGAACAAATCTGTGCCAGCAGGAACTCAATGACTCTCGTTTGTTTACAGGATGTGACGGCCACCAAGGGAAACGAGTTTGAGGATTACTGCCTGAAGCGGGAGCTGCTCATGGGCATCTTTGAAATGGGCTGGGAGAAACCATCACCTATACAGGTAACATGCAGAAAGCACTTGACCCCTATAGCATGAATGAAGATATTTGCTGGACAGAAGTGTGAATCGAATCCGATCCATCTGCTCATTCCTGCAGGAGGAGAGCATTCCCATTGCGTTGTCTGGAAGGGACATTCTGGCTAGAGCCAAGAACGGCACAGGAAAAAGTGGCGCCTACCTCATTCCCTTACTTGAACGCATTGACCTAAAGAAAGACAACATACAAGGTATGGTGACACGCTTGTGCAGGGGGAGATCGGTTTGTTTTTAAAATGGCTTCATGTCTAAAACATTTGTGGGTGTTGCAGCGATGGTCATTGTGCCCACTAGAGAACTGGCTCTCCAAGTGAGTCAGATCTCCATCCAGGTCAGCAAACACATGGGCGGGGTTAAGGTCATGGCAACTACAGGTGGAACCAACCTCCGTGATGACATAATGAGACTGGACGAAACGGGTAAGTGATCGTAACGTGGCGGCATGGCTTTTGACATGATTTTGTCTTCTAATGCTGTTTCTTTTCTGTTATAGTGCATGTTATCATTGCCACTCCAGGAAGAATCTTAGACCTCATCAAAAAGGGGGTGGCCAAAGTCCGCCAAGTACAGATGGTGGTGTTGGATGAGGCAAGTTTATTTTTTTTCTTGTATCGCTGTCATCCTGTAAGTACGGAGATCTCATGGATGTTGTACTCCCGTGTTACCGAGTAGGCTGATAAGCTCCTGTCACAGGACTTTGTACAGATGATGGAAGAACTTCTCAGCTCCTTGTCCAAACAAAGGCAAATTCTGCTGTATTCTGCCACTTTCCCACTGAGCGTGCAGAAGTTTATGGTAAGTCAACTGGTTTGGGTTTTTAAATATGTGGCGTGTTAGTGGTGTATTTACACTTGTTTTGTGCACAGAATACTCACCTGCAGAAGCCCTATGAGATAAACCTGATGGAGGAGCTGACCCTCAAGGGGGTCACCCAGTATTACGCCTATGTAACCGAAAGGCAGAAAGTCCATTGCCTTAATACGCTCTTCTCCAGGGTAATGATCTCTTCAGTGTTCTCACGCTAATGCCATTTAGGTATTTTTTGAGTATTGCAGAATATAACGGCATTTTTATTACATTCTTAGTGTTTTGTGTGTATGTGTGTTTTTAGCTCCAGATCAATCAGTCGATAATATTCTGCAATTCATCCCAGCGAGTGGAGCTCTTGGCCAAGAAGATTTCTCAGCTTGGTTATTCGTGTTTCTACATTCACGCCAAGATGAGACAGGTGGGTGTAACTGGTGCCTGTGGTGTTACCGCACAGCTCCTGGCAGAAGTTACTGATCCAGCTAATGCTTATGTAATCATTTCTCAAGCGCTTGGAAGATGTTTTCATTAGTTTGGGCTAATAGTACCTTCATGGTGGTTTTCTCTTTGTAGTGATGTTAATGCATGTTTACCTTTTTTTAGGAACACAGAAACCGTGTTTTCCATGACTTCAGAAATGGCTTATGTCGAAATCTCGTCTGCACTGGTAAGTACTTATCATTCTGCATTAAAAAAAGACTAGACAGTTACCGGGTTTCCATTACAGATTTGCACCAAAAATAAGTGATATTTTGTAAATGACATCGTTTCCATTAATTCTTTCCCCGCCATTGACTAGTTATCTCCTCATTTAAAAATTAACTGTTTTCTGCCAAACATAGTTATTAGGGCAATCTGTGTCTGTAGTGTTGTACAGCAGGTGGTGCTGTTACATACCTTTGGAAAAAGTTCAGAATCAGAATTAAGAAACCTACCCACATCTAAGAGGTTATAAAAAAGAAAAAACGAAGATAGAAGATTAAGGTTTTTTTTTGTTTAAAAGCAGAGACGCTGTTCTTTAATTTGATATATTGTTTGTCCAAATATTCATTACAGAAAATGTACTGTGAGCCATCAAAGTTTAGAGAAAATGTTAAAAAACCGCTGGTGGGGAAAGAGAAATGTTTTGAGACTGAAGTGATTTTTCTTCTCTCAATGAGTCATATGGCCAACATTAGGTTTTATGGTGGGTCATGAACCTACTTTAGAGGTGCAAAATGTCACCTACTGTGGTGAAAGAGTAAAGTAATGTCTATATTAACCCACTGTTTCCAATAAATCTCTACACTGCACTCTCTATACTACTACACTTTTCCTGCATTTGGGCCATCATATAAGATGCAAATTACTTGCATCCTATTTTTCCAAACATACTGCGAATGATCATGTGACAATCGTACGACACGTGACTTGGGAATGCTACAAAAAGTGTTTCCATTGCTGTTTTGTGCACTGTTCCTTTATTGTATTGCCTGGAAAAACGTGACATGTTTCCATTGGGTGTATTTTCAATGAAGCGCTACTTCAACTGTCAATTGATTGGTTTAAGAACTCGCTTTGGTGATTAATAGTTTAATAACTACAACGTTTATCGACCATGTTTTTCTTGTTTTTAGATCTCTTCACAAGAGGAATTGACATACAAGCTGTGAATGTGGTGATCAACTTTGATTTCCCCAAACTTGGGGAGACGTACCTCCATCGCATTGGCAGATCCGGTGAGACCGCTTTGCATTGATAGATAGACAAGCATGCGTTTGAAAGAACAGCACATTGACCTTCTCATCTGCTCCCAGGTCGTTTCGGACACTTGGGTCTTGCCATTAACTTGATCACCTACGATGACCGCTTTAACCTGAAGGGTATTGAAGAACAGCTGGGTACTGAGATCAAGCCCATTCCCAGCAGTATTGACAAGAGTCTATATGTGGCCGAGTACCACAGCGAAAGTGGGGAGGAGGTCAAACTGTGAGCAGAAGAGGCGAGTTCAAACATCATCATACTTGGCGTTTTTCAGATGCTTTTATCATTTTTGATGTCTGTTTTCTGTGACTCATGCTCATATGTTGCTTCTTGTTTTCTACCTCCTACAGATCACCAATCCTTCTCCCCTAGTTCCATGTCTTTCCCCCTACTGTGTCTAGGGAATAGGGGATTTTTTTTTTAAACTATATCTTCCTTCCCCCGCACCTTCTTACCCCAGCTCCTTCCTTTTTGTCTGGTGCCACCACAAGGATTGTGACGTTGTTCCAATAATCGGGAAGGACTCATGGCCCAATAAAGGACTGTTGCACCAATATTTTTTCAACCCTGAAGACTTCGAATCACTTCGAGGAGGGAAAGAGGGGACGTGAGGATTTATCAGCCATGAAAAGAAACGATTACTCGTCGCCTGCAAGCACATCCACACCCTGCTGTCGCTCTATCCCTCGGCTCATCTTCATATTTCCATGCATTTGTAACAAGTGCCTTAACAAGCAGTCTAACTTGTTCAAAAGTAATAACCGGATTGATTTATGACATTTTCCATCACACTTGTTTTGGAGACACCAGGATCTTGCGCGTTTTAGTATTGCTTGTCAGCCCATTTCGTTTGACGTCATAAGATCCATTTTGCATTCGCCGCCTATAGATTTTTGGGACAGGATTTCTCAGCGAGAGAGCGGATAGGGCAGCGAATGTGATTTGCGCAGTCTCTGGCGTGAAGAGAGAAAGCCCCTGGAGAACTGAGATGATATCAGCGATGAGCGTGGCAACAGTGATGGGGGATAACGTTCCAGTGGCAAGCTTTCAAAAGTCCCACAAGGCTCTCAATGGCTTTTACCTTCATGCGCTCATGGAACATACCGTGCCTCTAGAGACCCATAACTCTTTCCTCCTCGGTCTTCAGTGGGCCAACACTAAGAGTCTTTGAGCAGACTCTCACAAGCCTTTTCTCCTGGCCATGAGGACTCCCCATTTAGACGAATGTGGATCCTTTTCCCTTTTCTTTTGATTTCAGAGCAGTTTCACATTCTTGTTGGCTAGGCACTCTGTCCTAAATGTGCCATTTTATACAGATCTGGCACATTGTAAACATTTTGTAAATACTTCATTTGTTTTTTTAATAGATTGTTTTAAAACAAGCTAAACAGGCTGGATGACTCTTGAGAAGAATATCGCGAAGAAGATCTTTTAAATTCAGGACTCTGTCAGCACTGGATGGCACTGTTTTGTTTGCTTATTCTGTTCTTTCAATCTTGGGAAAGTTTAGCCAAATTAAAACCTTTCCAAGCAGCGCACCACTCCTGTTATATAAAAAGCGATTTGGGCTTCTTTATTTCAATCAAAGCATTTTGTTCAAGAGTTTGGGGATAAGCTTCAAAGCCTTAAAGTATAGTTTCATCCGGTGGTGCGGTTGGTTAAATTTGCACTTGTGTTCTATAAATTATTAACCGTCATCCGTAAGCCACTGTTGACAGAAGTTCCTGACGTTGGGTAGCTCAAATATTCGGCCTCATTTAAGGGTTGTGAAAACACGAGGCTTATTTACTTTCCAGCCTTTTGCTTGTAACTGACTTACGAGGCACTCGGCAGGGTCCCCTTGTCCGGGCGACTCTGATCGTAGAGATAATTTAATATTTTCATCATGTAATAGTGCTACTTGCTGCAGTGCAGCTCGAATTGGCGATGCGCAAAAACGTTGAACATGAGCGAGATGTGTAGCTGTTACGTGGGTCTGTGTTCACCGCCGTTGGCACTAGGGCATGACTTTAAACAAACCGTTTGGGGTGGTGGGATTGACTTGGACGTACCCCTTTGGAAATATCGGAAAAAAACCGGGATGCCAAGAATTCGAAACAATGGACCGATATAATGTAGCGGCCGAGAGATAGTGCACCGTAAGTCAGCCATCTTTTTTGTGTAATAAGACCATGTTCTCAAGATGCTGCACAGATTTAACAGAAGAATCTAAACCTTTGCAGTGTGGGCTGCACTTAGTTTGAACTGTAGTTCAGGGGTCGGGCAATAATAATACGGGCTGCACACGTGTTGGGGGCACTTCCTCAGTTTTGGCACTGAAGTGTTCAGACTGAGTTTTTTTTTTTTTTTTTTTGAAATTGTGGCAGGGATGTGGGTATTTCATGGGTGCTGATAACCAAATGAGTTTTTTTCTTTTTGCAGCGCAATATTCCCCCCAAACACTAATAGCCTTTAATGATTCGCTTCCTATTTTGGGGGATTGACAGGGGCTTGTTCGATACACTTAAGCCCTTCCGCTGCTTTTGAGTAAATTTGGGCCCATGCCGTTTTGAGGGGTCTTTATTTTGGGTGGGCTGGAGATTGGGAGGGATGCAATATGTGTTTTGTGATAATTGGCGATGTTCACCTGAAATGAATTGATATCTGTCCCCATTTAAAAGTCACATACAGGTGAGATGTTTTGTTTTTTTATTTAATGGCTCGGCATTGTGTGCTGTGGAATGTTGCATGGGGTTTTTCAGGTACCACAAAGTAAGGTTTGTCCTGTGACTGTCAGGTTTTTACCAAATTACAAGCAAAAATAAGTCGATCACTGACTTGTTCTATTAATAATGTGCAACATTTCCCCAGCAGCATTGCTTGAGTCTAAACTTGTATTCTCTTCTCTATAGTGTGTGCCCCTTTGTGCGGGCACATTCCCCATGTGTATTTTTTTTTTTTCTTGAATCAAGAGATCTGCTTTAGAGAAGAGTATACGATTTAATGGGCTTGTTGGCAGCAAGTCTGGAGTTTTTATTATTTCAAAAACTATTGTTGTGAAAAGCACCGTGTCATCCTAAAATGTTGTAAAGCAGCATCTGTCAGATGTGCTGTGCTCTTGACCACAGTGGTTTGGGGTTTTGTTTACTTTTTCCTCAGTTTTTATTTGAAAGAATGATGTGGAGAACATCTCGCCTGTTTAAAAGCAAAGTTTCCCTTGTATACAAAATCGATTTTTTTTAACACCAACCTCCACACATTCTTCTAAATGTTTTTTTTTTTGGGTTGGGAGGGGTGGGTGGTTTGCTGCCCTGATGCATCCTTAGATTCTTGACACTTTGCAGTACCACTGGTCTGTTCAGAGTAGGAATATGCAGATGCATCGGTCTGGGTTGAGGGTGAGCGGGTGGGTAATAATGGAGAGAATAATTAAGAGAATTTGGAAAACAAAAAATGTAATTCAACATCTGGAGTTCTGGGTAAGGAAAATTCGATCTCTAAACTTTGCCCTTAAATTTGAGATTTTTGTTTTCTTAAGCAAGCACCAGTTGGATGTTGCGTATCAAAATGACCAGTTAAATTTACAAAGTTGTTTTCTCCTTTTTGAAATTGGGCAGTTACAATTGGCATTGTTCTCAGTGATGCTACATTTTAAAGACTGAAGTTATGTGATGTGTAGTAAATGCAATGGTTAACATCTATGATGGTTTTTTTGTTGAAAAATAAAGCTCACTGAAGTTCCATTAAAGTGTGAGAGGTTTTCATTTTAACACGGTAGCTTTAAGCATGACATGATTATTATAGGGATGCACGCCGATACTAAGCTCAATGCACAGATATCAAATACTGATACCTCATGTGACAGAACTAAGAGAAATTTGTTGTGAAATTTGCTTTGAGAGTTTGTGAAAAATAAACAATGTTATGTGCTTTTGACAATGTGTTTAAGGTGGAGTTGTTTGTAAGTAAAAAGCTATTCTATTTTTATTGGTCTCACTGTGTTGTGAAAAGGTACAAGCATGAGTATCGGCAAGTACCAGAAAAAATATCGGTACTCGTACTCGGTCATAAATATTGGTATCGGTGCATCCCTAATGATGATCTTTTGTGCTCTTAGATTTTATGTGGGTCTTTATGCTCAGAACTTAAAGGTTTCCACCCATCATTTACATACTTCTGTGTTTTCTCTGCATTAAAGTGTTTGGGGAATTATCATGCGTTCAGCTACCAGCGGGAGTGTAATGCAACTACATATCTACTTCTAGCATAAAATGCACTCGGTTTCTTTGTACTGCCTCTGACAAAGTAAAGGTGGTGAGAGTGTAAGTCTTGGACCAGAAATGTTAAACCCAATTTTTATTTGAATGATCTTTGATGTTTTGTTTGTGGCATAAAAAAGGCCCAACCCCCTTTTAGTTGCTGTTTTGTTTTGTTACATACACAGCTTTATTTACAGCAATGAAAGTCTATCCCTATAGTAAACCCTTGGTGACGGTATTGCTTTCTTTCACTAGATGGCAGTGTTTGTTAAAATTCTTTCCTTCAATTTTGTTTCCATTACACAATTTATGATATTATGTCCCACGTGATGTTATCTTCATGCAGGTCAGTCTGCTTGTGCGCTGCTAATGATTTTTTTATGACAAGTGTTATTAAACAGTCAAACTCTGACCCGGTGATCGTTGCTCACAGAGCTTTAAACACAAGTTATAGGTAAAGAGCGATCAGATCCACATGAGATTTTATCTGAAAATGCACTGGCTAAATGTGAAGATCTTTTCATCTCTTCTGCTGTTCTCATATGGAGATGCACTCCCAGAACCTTGTGACAGGTTAGTTCCCATATCACATTATTTTTACCATTGAAGAACCTTATCTGAATCACCTAATAGGATGAACTCTGTATTATAACAACACACTAATGTCGCAGCTCTTACATTGGTAGTCTTACTTTTGGTGCTTGGTTTGTGAAAGGTATTCCTGTGATAAGACTAATGTTGAAGATGGTCCTTAGTCAATTATAAAAGACTTCCACAGCTACTTATTCTTGTTTCTGAACTTTGAATTGGTGACGACACTGGTGTAATGTTGGATGTTGCAAAGCTGAACTTTGAACTTAAAGGGACAGTTCACCCAAAAATGAAAATTCTGCCATTTAATCGCCTTGGAGTTGTTTCAAATGTGTATAAATGTCTTTGTTCTTATGAACACAGAGAAAGATATTTGGAAGAATGCTTATAACCAAACAGATTTTGCCCCCCATTGACTACCATAGTAGGAAAATAACTTTATCATTTTCTTTGTTCTGTTGAACACAAAATAAGACATTTTGAAGAACGCTTCTGGGGCACTTTTGACTACCATTGTTTTTTTGGAACTATAGAAGTCAATTGGGGGTTGAGATCTGTTTGGTTATTAGCATTCTTCCAAATATCTTTCTCAGTGTTCATCAGAACAAAGAAATGTATACACATTTGGAACAACTCGAATGTGAGTAAATGATGATTTTTGGGTGAACTGTCCCTTAAAAGCAGCAGAAAGTTATTCATCTTGATATGTGAACTCGCCTGTGAGGAACCGCGTCTATTATTGTAACCTTACATGTCTGTTTGCTGTTATCAGTCAGATCTACTGTACTGGACAAATCCTCAAACAGATTCAGATGGCTCGGCTGTTTGATGATGACAAGCACTTTGTAGATATGAAGTTGACTGCTCATCCTGGTGGGTCTAAGATGTTTACTCTCTGAAAAGCTTGAATGTTGTGATGTGGTTTCTCTCGCTCACTGCTTTTCCTTCTCACCTGTAGAGGTCGTTGTGGAAGCTTTTGAGAATCTGACCTCTGGGTTCCCAAACAAGACTGTCCCATCCTCAGAGCTACTGAAGTTCCTGAATGTATACTTTGAAGAGCCGGGTAAAGAGTTTGAGATGTGGACTCCTCCGGACTGGCATTCTAAGTAAGAGGACAGGTTATCGATACCAAAAATAAATGATTACATAAAGGGATAGTTCGCACAAAAATAAAAGCACGTCGTACACTTTTGAAATGAAAACAAGTGTTTTTTCATTCTTGGGTGAACTATCACTTTAGGGTCAAGTTGAGCTTATAATAAAGCCACAGTCCCCATTCGTTTTCATTGTATGGAAAATAAAAATGCCCATTCTGTAAAGTAACTTAACAATTTGTTTTCTCAAGTATTGGTATACACTCAATGATTTCATACTTTTGAGTGAACAACTTCTTACATTTTTTTTTAAAGCCCCAAATTCTTGTCCAACATTTCTGATCCCAAATATCGTCGCTGGGCCGAAGAACTGCATGGTTTGTGGAAGTCATTAGGTCGAAAGGTAATGTTTAAAAACATGGTTCAATATTTTCAATAAGCCATAACAATGATCAAATATTCCTTATTGCTTTACCGTACAGATCCGTGATGATGTCCGAGACCACCCCGAGCTGTACTCGCAGATTTACACCCCACATCCAGTCGTTGTGCCAGGTGGACGCTTCAGAGAACTTTACTACTGGTCAGTCCCCCCAAGCACACAAAAATGTGACGCATGCGATTTCATATCCTGAGGATTGGATACAGACCCCTAAACCCCGTGGTATACTTCTTTTTGCTTCTTTTTTTTTAAAGCAGCACTATAAAACTATTGCTCACAGGTTCCCTCCTGTGGTTGATGAGTGCAAGTGTCAGTTACCAGTGTTGTAAATAATGTCGCTGTATAAGCTTCGTCTTAGGCATCGCAATAAACGTAAATTTGTTTACTAAACTGATGAAACCGGCGAATGGAAACTCTTTTGGAAAGAGTCTTTTGGAAGGCAGGGGATGGGCGGGGCTGTGTGTACCGACCCGAACACAGAGCTTAGTGTGCTTGTAGCCGCTATGAGGCTGCTCCGGTAGCAGTGGCAGTAGAATTAGTCCGGTTAAGAGTGGTTCTACCACAGAAAGAGAGACATTATCGTAGGGTAGAAAAACGACAGTGTTGCTTTAACAGACGAACGCACCGCCTTGCAAAGTATACTTCCTTCAAATCATACACGTACACGCATGTTTTGACGCATGCGCATTACGACATATTGCAATACCTCCCCCGGCCTACAGGGGTCAGGTTTTCTTCTACAACCTTGAATCGACGCTCCCAGGACACGGTTGCCACCTGGTGGTTAAACTAATTACTGCAAGAATTCGGCTTGCACATACTATGTATGCAAGGTTACAAAATTCCGGCTGAATTTATGTATAAAAAACACTGAGCCATTTGTGCTACAATCATGAAAAACTGTTGAAATTGTGCGACTCGGCTGTTACCATTTAAAACAATAATAAAAATGCAAAAAAATTCGACTTGCATTGATGCGGGCGCCCTGAATATCACGATCGGCCTTTTTTGCCTAAGTTCACCAATCAGCAAATATTTACACGGATGCATAGCAACACCCTGACAACCACCCACATACCCCCAGCAACAGGGCAGTGAGTTACGAAGGGTCACCTTTCTTATTTTCTTGTTATAATGTTTCTAATTCTGTATTTTTGTTCTTCAGGGACTCTTATTGGATTATAAATGGTCTTCTTTTGTCAGAAATGACTGAGACAGCTCGAGGAATGATTCTGAACTTCATGTACCTGGTGGAAAGGTGTGCTATTTTTTTATAATGTTTTTGTGTGTGTGAGACCACAACTCTTGAAGTTAATTTCACAAAACATCCAATTAAATTGCTGTGCAAACATGTCAAGCGTTAGCAGTTTTATGGACTCAAACTCTCAAAGGTCTATTAAAAGATCAGTCAGTATGTTGTTTAATAATAGAGTTTTGAGTATTGTTACCTCAATTAATGAGTGGGATGTTAATGTTATTCTTTGGAATAATCGTACAAAATGACTCGATTCCATAATTTATCTATTCAGGTACGGCTTTGTCCCCAACGGAGGCCGGATTTATTATGAGAGGCGCAGTCAGCCTCCATTTCTATCCTTAATGGTGGAAAGCTTCTTTGAGGTCACTGAAGATAAAAACTTCCTCAGGTAACCTTCCCAAAAATTGCCCTCCTGCAGGTTTCTTGACTATTGGGGTGCTGCGCTACTGGTTTCATCAGATCTGCGCAGCGTGTGATCCGTGTGCGTTTGTGTGTTAAGGAAGGTTTTGCCGGTGCTGGAGAAGGAGTACGGCTTCTGGATGCAGAATCGCTCTCATGCTGTAGTGACGAATGGAGCGTCACACATTTTGAATAGATATGATGTACCGGTGGCAGGGCCCAGGTGAGACTGTGCTGTACAGCCCTTGAGTAAAACGCATGTATGACAAGAATCACATTTGAAAATGATCTGATGTTCTGTGCAGGCCTGAGTCCTACAGTGATGATGTAGAACTGGCCGAGGGTCTGTCAACAGGTAGGAAACCAGATGCTTCTTGCAGATGTTAGAATTTAGCCAAAAACACAGGTTTTGAATGACATGGCGGTATTTTCATGGTTTATGACTGTCCTTTGTGGAAATCAGTGGGAAGATATTTTGAGAAATGTGTCTGTGTTTTTGTTTGTACAATGAAAGGCAATGGGATTTAATGTTTTAATTGATTTTCCTCAAAATATCTTCTTTTGTATTCTGCAAAAGAAAGAAAGTCATACAGGTTTGAAATGAAATGAGTGTCAGAATTGGACAATTGTTTTGCTTGGCAAATTATTCATAATGCTCTTAAGCTCTGTTGTATTAAGCTCTGATTTAGGTCATTTCTGACCTTCAATTATTTGACTAGAAATATTAATTTTAAAAACAAGATTTCACTTTAATCAATGAGCTTTTGTTTTTTTGAGGAGGGTAAATATAGACTGTTTGTATATGGGTGTCAAGTAACATCCCTTATGTGTCTTGTGATGTGAAAGCAAGAATTTAGAAAACAAACAATAATAAATTATTAATATTTATAATATGAAATGGCATTAGAGAGATATATTTTCATGGTTAGTTTTTTATTTTTGCTGTCACTCCATATGTGACATTTATTTATTTAATTTATTTTGTGACATTTAAATAAACACGAACAGTTTATTTCTGTATACAGTTTAAGCTGTGAATTTGTTTAGATGTTTACTATGTATTTTACGGAGATGAGGCAACCACAGCTGCCATCTTATAAACATTGTATGCTGTTCTGTACTTAATGATTTACAGTACTCTTGTTTATTTACACCTAATGACCAGTGACAGTAAATATCACAAGAATTCTTTACACTGTATATTTATTCACTGCAGAGGCTCAGCAGAAACTCTGGGCAGAACTAAAAACTGGAGCGGAGTCGGGTTGGGATTTCTCTTCACGCTGGTACATCGACGGTCTGAACGCTAACAACGGCACCCTGCGTGACACACAGACCAGCTCCATCCTGCCTGCTGACCTCAATGCCATCATGTGCCGCAATGAGCGACTGCTGGCCTCCTTCCACAGGACCCTGGGTAAAGAAAACACACCTCTTGCTATGATAAACACATCTATATTAAAACCTTCAAAAGCTAATGTAAGGGTCCAGTCATGGCCTAACGGTGCGATGCACTGAGCTGTGATGCTCATAAAGCAGATGCTTGTTTCAGTCCAGTTTGTGGTGTTTTCCCATTTAGTTCCCCATTTAACCCTTAAAGGGATAGTTCACACAAAAATAAAAACACTGTCAACTCACCCCCGAGTTGTTCAGAATCTGTATACATTTCTTTGTTCTGATGAACACAAAGAAAGATTACAATGGTAGTCAAAAGGGCTCCAGATCTGTTTGCTGTCCTACATTATAAACTCTTTATTCTGTTGAACACTTCATATTTTGAAGAATGTAGGACAGTAAACAGGGCACTTTGGACTACCATTATAAATTCTTTGTTCTGTTGAAAACAAAGAAAGATTAAAAGGCAAGTTTTCCTACTATGGTAGTCAACGGGGTCCATTAACTGTTTGTTTATAAGCATTCGTCCAAATATCTTTCTCTGTGTTCACCAGAATAAAGAAATTCATACAGATTTGGAACAACTGGAATGCGAGTAAATGCCAGAATTTTCATTTTGGGGTGACTGTCCCTTTAAAGATTTATCCTTAACTTAACCAATGGAATCCCTTTGTTACATCTACTGAACATCTGGATTAGGTGTGTTGCCATGACAACATTTCCAAAATTGTGATCTTCCTGCTTGGCACATGCTGTAGTGTCAGTAGTGTTATTGGTAGATTTCAACCCTCTTAGGATGGTAATGTTTTAATATCAAGTTCTTCATTACATTTAACTTGTAAGTACCTTGTTTTATGTCAGTTTGCTCAAGAAGTTTAAATGGTTTTAATGGAAACTATAATGGTGTCTACTGGTGTGTGATGGATACTATTCGTGGGATGTTAAATCCTATTGGAATAAAGCCCAAAACACACTTCAAAAATGATTGTAAATTTGTAATGGTATTAATGGAAAAAAGCTATGGGGTTGTAAGGGTATTCTACTGTAAACCATTAGAATTTCTGTGATGGTTTCTATTAGGTTTCTACGTTTTTCTTCGCCAATGTTGGCCCTGCTTAAAAATCATTAGAAACCCAGTACAACCATTACATAAATTCTAATGGTTTCTATTAAAATACCATTATGAATAATAAATAAAATCATTTTTGTAGTGTGTTTTGCACTTTATTCCAATAGGACATAACATCCTACCAACAGGATCCATTACATACCTGTAGACACCGTTGTAGTTTCCATTAAAGTCCGTATGATACCCATTGAAACCATTAGATTTTCTATAGTGTTTTGGCCAGTGTTTTTTTCAGCGGGGTTATCCATTTTGTCATCCATGCAGTGACATCTATACATTATAAATTGTTATTTAAATGTTAAGATCATTTTTTTGTTCATGTACTCAGTCACATAGTCTGCATGTACATATTTATCTGTTATACTGTACATACTGCTGTATATAAAAAGGGATTTTAATTCCTGAGCTATAAGCACACAATTCTGTAAGAATTACAGTGGTAATGGATGATGTGGTTTGTAGGTTATATAAAACCACCCTGTGATTATTCCTTGAAGGTAATGAGCAGAAGGCAGCGGAATACGACCAGGCGCTTTCTGCCAGGATTCAAGCGCTTGAAAGTTTACTGTGGGATCCAGAGAGAAAAGCCTGGTTCGATTTCAGCCTGGTGACCCAGTCCCGACACACATCCTTCTACCCGTCTAACATGGCACCTCTGTGGGCACGCTGTTACTCTAAACCTGAGATGGGAGATCAGGCCATGCAGTACCTTAAGGTTAGTCTATCACATTAAAGACACTCTTGTTACAGACTACACTGGGCTACCATTGTCTGTACGACGTGAGCGATACCTCCTCACCCTGCTTACGACTGCAGTCGCGCTCCAGATGTCTCACAGTATGACCTGATGGTGCTTTCATTAGCACCTTTCTCACACACTGCGTGTAAATTAAAACAGTTATTTCTTTATATCTAATAAAGTCTCTTGGGCAACACCTTTGCTCGGTTCCCAGTTTGGTTTCTCAGTTCGTTTGCGAAAAGCCACAAATAACCAAGACAACAGTATGTTAAGGTTTCACAGAAAAGGGAGATGCCACAAACCCTTTTGAAACGATGCAGAGCTCTGATGTAACACCAGATGGCGCTCTGTGCACAGATATCGGGCTGTTGTTTAATATCCTGTCTGGTTCTGAGCGTGCATCTTTGTTTAGGGAAGTGGTGGTCTGGATTATCCGAATGGGGTCCCCACATCTTTGAGTGCGAGTGGGCAGCAGTGGGACATGCCTAATGCTTGGCCTCCTCTTCAACACATGATAATAGAAGGTATATAATTTGGGTAGGAAAACGTGAACACAGACAGGTCAGTTTATTATTGGTCTAGCAAATGACAGTAAAACATGTTTTTGGTTTAAAATATACACACTATGTATTACACGCATTACATAATCAAATCATGTGATCTGATTTGGTATGTAGACCCTGCGTTAGACTACGCAGCCTTTTTTCTAAAATGTAACCAGTAGATTCGCACACGGGTCAATTTCATCTCCAGCCTCCGGTGTTTTCATCATTCCTCTACTTTCCACTGATTCGTAAATCCCAATGCATAACATCAAGTCCCACAGATTCTACTTTCTTATTGATAAGCCTGTTTTATAGGTCACATCACATAAATAAAATAGGTTGTAAATGTAGGTGCAGTGTGCAAGCAAACGTCAACTGAATGCATGCTCGCGGTCATAATGCGCATGTTGTTTCGGAGCGGTGATCCCTCTAGAATCCAGGTCAGCTGATTCTGGTTTCTCATATTTTAAGACCCATTCATACCAAGGGACATACCTATAAAGATTAAGAGAATAAGGGCGTCCACACCACAGTTGCAACGCACGCTTGGCAATAAAGCTCTTTCTGATTCTGATTCTAAGACAGCCAATCAAAGTCCAGTTGAATATAAAGGGCTGGCACATTTAAAATGTGTAACTGTAATGCACAGGCATAGCATAATGTTATCATCCATCGTTATAGTTATTGTTCTTCACATGAACGGGACTCCAACTTCTGACAGACACTTAATGTAAACTATAACTCGACGCAACCGTACATGAAGAATCTTCAGCGGTTTAAATATGTGAACTAAATCACATTATTGCCTTCAGAATTTAATTTACCTGCCGTCACAGCTTGTCTCTGAGTTTGTGAAGTGGCTATTAAGATGTGATTAATGATGTTCTGTAGTTGGTGAATTTGCCATTTAAATGACCCGCCCACTTCTCACCCCATCCATCATCATATGTCTCAGGGCTCTCCGGTCTCGACTCTGCCCACGCTAAAGAGCTCGCCTATGATTTGACCCAACGGTGGATTCAGACCAACTGGCTAGCTTACGACAAATATGAGGCCATGTATGAGAAGGTAACGTCTACATGCATTTTCTCTTTCTTTACAGTTTTTAATGCAGGTTTGTTTTTCGATGGTAAAATGATGCAGTGTAGTATGCAAAGACAGCTAGAAATCATCTTTTTTAGCTTGATTGCTCGGAGGCGTGTTAACACTTGATAGAGCAACAGTCAAGAATCAAGAATGAGTTTGGGGTCAGCAGTGATTAAAATCTTTTTTTTTTCAAACCGATTAATGTCATATTTTACCAAAATTGGAATAAAATTGAGTAATTGTTGCAGTAAAATGTATTGTTATATGAGGGTTATTAACCAAGAACAAATTACCAAATAAAAAAATGACATCAGGGTGCTGATTTAGATAAATATGTTTTAAAGCCACAATATGGAATATTTGGACCGCTAGATGGTGCACTTTCGAAACGACAACAAAAGGCGAAGCTAAATGATGTTATGTAGGAGAGTGGAATTATGGGACATGTCGTTTTTACCATCCATAGGCGTATGGCGATCGCCCATCATGTTCACGGACGAGGTAATGAATTCATTTTATTTTATGTCATGGTAATGAATTTGCTTGCAAGAAACGTAGAATGTAATGCTATGTTAGCCCGCGACTGATATTGGACTTTGTTTTAACCACGTAAACATTACGCTACCAAATCAATTGACAGTCATGCAGTCGTCATTTAAAATGTAAATTTGAATGAACCCACAGTATTTACAAGTAACGTTATTGGCTACAAATGTTAATTGCTCCGTCTACTGAAACACATGCGAGAGCGGAGTCTCCGTCATTATTTTAAATAGGAATTTCTCTGGATTTGCACATTCTTGGGAACATTTGGGATAATGTAAGTACACAACTGCATGAAATATATCACACTGTGGAAGTGACTTTTGGATATTTCATAACAAAATTACTCCATATTGTGGCTTTAAGTGAAGATCTACTTGTAAGAATTAAATAAACCATAATTTACAGCAGTTCTAGTTAAGAACACAACATGAAAACAATTCAATTTATTATTTCACATAATCACAACGGACGAATAGTGAATATTTAAATGATATAACCTGTAATTAATTCCACAAATGAGTTGTTCATTTTTGTCTAATGTTGGTCATGTTTTAAGCACTACACAAATGTCAGAACAAATATTTACATAATTAGATTACATTTAATTCTTTAAAAAAAAGAATAAAAAATGTAAATAATTCATTAAAAAAAGAATTGAAAAAGTAAATAATTCATAATGCAGCATTGCACAATTAAATCAGGCAGCATGTTCATTCATTGCTCTCTAAAAAAATACACAGTAATACCTTTTATAGCACACACAGCAACCTCAGATTGATCGATAATGCACAGTTAAAACTTGTTTAATTTGTATTATTGCTGTGCTACTTAAACTTTGTATTATTAGACTCACTCTCTTGTTCAGTTCTTTTACCAGATACAGGTCACCGGTGATGGAAAGCCCGGAGGAGGTGGCGAATATGAAGTTCAGGTATTAATGGTCTGTTCATATTTACATATTCAAATTCTGCTTCCATGCTGGGCACAGCTCATCTGAGACGTTTCAATCTCAGGAGGAATTAGGGGTAAATTAGAGTTCTTCAAGCCAGCAGAACCATTCTTGAAATGTAGAATCTCATTTACTGTGACGCCCTGAGGACCAATAGAGCGTCTGGAGGAGGCACAGAAAATCATTTAGGCTCAGATCATCAGACGCCACGTTCATGGAGGAAATTTGGATCATGATCAAAAGTTACATCATGGAAATGGTTTTATTGAAATTGTGTAGATTGCTTTGTTTTTTTATTGATGATCCGCATGTTTTACTTTTGGATAGGCAGGAATTTTAATATCAGCAATACATTGCAAAAATACTTAATAATAATGGTGAACAAAGACAGTTGTGCATTTATTGAATTAATAAGTTATTACCTCCACCCCTTTGTGTCACCAATTGGGTCATTCTTTTTTCATTCTGCCATAGTTGGGATTTGGATGGACCAATGGTGTTGCTCTTCAGCTGCTGAACCAGTATGGTGATAGGCTGAGCTCTGGAGGGCGTGTCCTGAGTGCTGGTGTTCTGATTGGGCTCATCGTTCCCACCTTGAAAACTCTGTTCTGAAAAGCTCTGCTTTTAGCCTTCTGACACAGCTGAGCAGAAGCAGAGAGAACATGGGAGAATTATCCCCTTCGTCTAGCATTACATAAATAGGACTGTGATTATATAATGGAAAGGCCTTTTAACCATTTATGCGTTATTTGAAACGGTTGCTAGCTGAGGGACGCGTTGCAATGCGACAGCGGTCTTGTCTTGTGTATACAGTCACAGGCTAAAGGCTGCGTCAGTGAATCTCTGTCAGACAGCACAGCATCAGTATTAAGTTCTATTTCGTGCTTGAACGAACAAAAACACACAGGATTATGTCAGAAAGATGGCTTTGTCCAGCATTCTCGTAAGCACAGTGTTTTAACGTATTAAATAAAATCCTAAATAAATGCAGAGTTGTATAAAAATGTAATTAATGTTAATCAAAAGAAAAGAGGAATTTGTGTTTTGTAGCTTTAATTGTGTATTTAATTTAGATTTTAGTATTAAAGACTGTAAAGTGTTTGATAATTTAATTCATTTTTTTTATTTCCTACTGTTAGACACGAGAGCTCCCAATTACGCTGTACTACAATGTTGAACGGACATAATTAATGTTAAAATAAAGAAGAAAAATTCTATTTTATGGAGTACTAATATCTGAACGTTGGCTTTCTTTCATAAAATGATGTTGTCCAAGAAATCTGCCGTTTCTACAGATTTGGAAATGTAAAATAATAAATATATTTAAAAACATGAATGTTATGTGCGACCGACCGTAATTAATCAGATTATTTGTTTTAATCAATTGACAGCACTAATATTTAGTCCATATATATAAATGTTGTTTTTTACGAGCTAAAAGGTAGAAAATTATATATAAAAATTTTTTGATCCTGTTATTAACTGCTGAAGCAGAAATAACAGAATCAAAGTTTTTCTTGGCTCGCTCAATCTTCTGTACTTGTTGGTCAGGTTTCTCCTTAAATCTGAGTGAAGAGAGATGGGAATGTCGCTTAAAGAAAGCGAAGCACATTTAGGACTTGTGATATTCTTATCACAATAATGAGACTTTGGGAGGAAAACACTTAAAAAAATACAACCCATTTTAGAACCATTAACATGTTTGAACTGCAACATTTTTTTTTATGAAAAATATTTTTCTTTTAACGTTGGCAGTGAAATCTAACCTGAGCAGCTCTTTCCGTTGGATTTAACCAGATGTATAATTTTAATAAAACGCATGCAGCTGGAAATCCAGTGGAGAATTGTAGACATTTTTTCCAGGTTCATTGTCTTAGGTGGTAATTAATCTCCGGCGGTGCCAGGATCAGAAGATTATCGTTGTGACTAAAACTGAGCTGACATAACAAATGCTAATTCGCTTTAATCCAATTAGAGGGTTTATTGCCGATCAGAACTTTGTTCACGCTGTGTGCGTGGAACAGAACATCATTAGAAGTGTTGAGCAGTGTCTGCGCATCTATATATGACTGAGCAAATATCTTGGTGGTATTTGAATGTATGTGACTGTATATAAGTGAGTGTGTTGACATTTGCTTTCATTTAAGTCTCTAGGCTTTATTGCTACCTTTCAGCAAATGTGTTTGAAGGTCAGGGTGGCCAAGTCTGAAGAATGACTAGCATTTCAGATTTTTATCAAGAACAGTATTTCCCAGAAGGATAGAAGGGAAAAAAGGTCAAGATGAAGTAATTATGGTTCTGCAGGGGTTGCTCATCGATATATCGCAGATGTAGCTGGAGTGTCTTTATTTCTCTCATTACCTGTTTATACTCTTCCAATTGAAACCACACTAATAGTGTGATTAACCGGGTGGCCCCTGCGCCACAGCTGTCTGAAAAGTTGGCTGTCTGTATGACTGCAGTATTGTGTGGGGTTGGCTTAGGCTTTAGTTAAATTGGGACATTTACGTACCGTTTTACAAACATGCATTACCAACAAACATTAATAGTGTGCATCTCGACACAAAATTGTGCCAATGTTAAGGTTAGGTGAGTACCAACACATGGAATTCTATGTATGTATATGTCGTACGTATGTATGCGTTTACATATGTACGTGCGTTAAAGTTAAAATCTTCTAAAATGAGTAATGCATTTGTATAAATGCATGCAAGTACAGTCTTTAAAAACATTGTGCTGTTGAGTATCTAATGTTGTGGTCATAGCTGGAAATAGGAATAACTCCGTAAGTGAGACTGTCACAGTATTCATTTTTATATCGTGGCCAAAAGAAGTCAGGATAACTAAATTTGAATTTAAAGAAGCCTATTGTGCTTCAGAAGACATTTATCAACCCACCGACTTTTATGAATTTACAAAATATAAATACATCTGGTTATGATTATTGTCAGTACCAGTACAAGGTGATACTCCTACTCCTACTCCAAAGCATCAAACCATCTAACCTTTGTCATGCAATGATATTACTTGTCGAGGGGATGCGGTCTCACTTGTATGGCTGATCAAACAAATCAATTTAACACAAGCTGGGTGTATCAAATGAATTCAAACAATCTCATTTGTATAGGGTGCACCGATACCCTTTTTAAAGACTGAGTACGAATACTGATATTTGTTTCTGGAACTCGCCAATACCGATGCCTGTATTTTTTGGGTGAGGTGGCAATTTTACAAGCGCATAAAAGGTAAAGCACAAATTTCATTCAGGTATGTCACATGAGGTATCAGTGTATCTATACGAGTACGAGTACATGAGCTTGGTATCGGGCCCGATACTGGAATTGGTGCATCTCTAATTTGTATATTTTAAAGCAACACTTTGTAGTTTTTCAACCTTAAAATAATTTCTCTAAAATGATTTCTGTAGTAGAACAACTCTTAACCAGACGAATTCTACTGCCGCTGCTAGCCGAGCAGCCTCATAGTGGCAACAAGCACAAGCTGTAAGTTCTGTGCTCGGGTCGGTACACATAGCCCCGCCCATCCCCTGCCTGCGGAAGAGTGCCACATTCCCAAGACCATATTCCTATACAATGGTGTATTCACACTGGCTCATATTATCACGTTTTCAGCGAGGATCTTGGAGTCTGATGGCCAGCGTTACATTGTGAAGTCACATATTAAAGAACCTAAGCAGAGACCACTGACAGGAGGTGGATTCGGTGTGTGATACTGAGGAGGAGTGTCTCTCTGTGTGAATGTTATCAGAGAAAATAAATGCCTGATGCCGTTGAGGTTTAATAACACTTTGATAATGATCAGATACGGTTTGAACTCTCCACTTTTAAGTGTTTTTGATTTCAAATGGATTCCTTTATCCATGTCTGCATGCTGTTTTCACACCTTCATACACTACAGCCTTTGAAGTCTGTCATTTTTGGGAGTAGAAAGTGATAGATTACAGATGCATTAAGGCCAAAGTAATATTTCATGTTTAATGTTTGACGATGAATGAAATATGTGCTGATTTGAGTTGACAACACAATTGGATTGTGTTAACTGACAATTATTCAAAATCAACAGACATCTGATTCATTTGAGGGAAATTTGCGGTAAGGTAAAGGATTAGGTTCTTATTATAAAAAACCTGTTTTGACATTAGGGCTGTCACGATAAACCGACGATAAATATCACATGATTTATGCACAGCTTTTGAGTGAAATACGGGAAAATGCTGCTGCAGAGGGCGCTCTCGTGCGGAAACTCCATATTCGCACTGCAGAAGAAGACCATTACGCGTTCTAGAATCTAGGAAATGCCTATGGACATCTTTTTATCACTGTTACTCAAGCCTCATCAGGTATTTTTATGATAATAAAGTATATTTATAATGATCATGTTTGACAGGTGTTGCTTTTACAAATGCACATCGTAAGCGACTCAAACTCGCACTGCTTTTAGAGCGAGCAGCATTTCCTACTGATCCCAGAGCCGTGCTTCACGGACAAGCTACGCATTAAAAAAATATCGCAGCCGGCTTGATTTCAATAGGATTTAGTGGTATCGCGATAAATTATCGTGCAGCCTTAATTGATATTTACAATATGTATAAAACCCAAGGATGTAACGATTCCCCGTGAGCCGGTAGAAATTCGATTATAATATGTGATGATTCAAGTCGGTTGAGATGTTTAATGAATCGCAATACATATTTTGAACAGTAGGGCCCACAGTGTTTACTGCAAACTTGGAAAAGGTGAATATGCTGTATTCGATTTGGAATTTGTTTTAAAATTGCTTAGTTGTTAGTTTTGTTATTTGATATAAAATAACCTTTGCAGCATTCGAGGAGAAATAAAAGGTTAGTTAGTTGTTCAGTTCTAATTCGTCTCAACTCATTGTGGAAAAAGAAATTGTGAATAAATCGTATCATGAGATCAGTATCATGAGTCGCATCACGAGCTGAGTGAATCATTACATCCCTAATAAATTGTAAATGTATTGCAATTCTTCACTTGGGGAAAATTGTTTTCTCCACAACTCTTGATTGTGGTGGTCAATCGAGCTGTGTGATATTCATCAATAAACACCACACATCTAGGGATTCATATTAGACCGCTCGCCGGAGACACAAAATTTGTAACAATTTTACGCCATGGCTTTTTTTCTACATACATTTTGCACTGTTCAAATTCATATGAATTAGCCACCTTGTAAAATGGTTATGAATGCCTGTAAGATCAGTTTGACTCATCTGGGCTCTGTGCTACTTAAGTTATACAGAATACACGATTCTAAGGGCCCACGCAGAGGTTTGTGCCGCCTGCTCTGTGGTCGTACCCGGAACACACGTAAGGCCAGTGGGGGCCACCCTAGGGGTGACCGTGGAAACAGAAATTGTGATCTTGTTATACGCGCAACACCATTTCAGCAACCCCCTTAGCTGGGCCCTCCCGCTACGCTCACTATGATATCCGCGAAACAAACAAATGACAACAGCGTCAGGCTTCACAAGTTTTATTTCTGAGTGAATTATCACTTTAAGTGAAACAACAGCAATGGATGGTTATGTCTCTTGTAAGCAGAGCCGGCCCAAAGTATAAGCGAACTAAGAAGCTGCCCGATGTTATTCCATGTACTCTTGTGCCATTTCTTGACATCATTTTTGGATAATGATACAAAACGCATTATGCAATGAAAAGAATTGAGATGGTATGTAAAGTTGAGTTAGTTTGTCTAAAATAAAGTGTTTATTTGAACCCATTTAAATTTTTTCATTACAATTGTATATACTTTTCATATAAGAAGATCCTGTTTGTATTTGATTTTATTTGGAGTTGATTGGTATTCAGCTTTATATTTTATCCTCAAACCACCTTGTTACAGATCCATCTGACCTGTTCATTTTGTTATTATTTAGTTTAATATGGTCCATTTTGTCCAGTAATTTTATTTGTAGTTAATTGCACCACACTATTTCCACATTGCACATTTTTCTAACCAAAAGTAATTCAAATGGTTAACATGTTTACAGTAAATGCATTGTCTACTGGTTTATTTAGTTAATTTTTTCAGTACACCACATTAAGTATGCCAATTGGTACGGCAAGACTTTGAATGTTAAATTGCAAATTAACACCTGACCACACTTGTGGGTTTGCTACTGTTACAACTAAAATCCGTAATAGGGTGAAAACATTGATGAAAGCAAATGAACACAGCTACAACAAATAAAATTGATAATGAGTGTTTTAGATTTATAGTGTGCGAATAATCAAGGATTGACAATAATTTGTCATTTTGGTGGCACAGAGGGGGCCCCAAATAATATTCTGCTTGGGCCCCCTTAAGGCTTGGGCAAGACCTGCTTGTAAGCATTGTTCTCTCTGTGTGCTCTGAACGCTTGGGTCTTTTAACATAACTGCACGTTAGGTTGAGATATGAAAATAGTACCAATACTACACGTTTAATTACAAATAAAGTTTTTCCACATCTCATTACACGCAATATGTTTTTACACTCACTGTCACCTTACCAGCACCTTTCATTCAGTGGTCGACACAAAAGCCCGCTATAGAGAAAGAGATGTCATAACCCAATGCTATATTGTTCAACAGGCTAATCTGATCGATAGCTTCCTCCTAAAGCATGAAGACACTGTACATCACAACAGAGCACAAGGGTTCACTTGGTCAACAGTACAGCTGCTTGTTCCAGCGTAAGTTCTTTGACCTCACACGGTTTCATAAACTCCACTGGAGCAGAGAGATCAGGTGGAGTGGTATCGATTGACCGTTGCCTCTGGACCGTTTGGTATTCATTACAATAGAAGAATTAGAGAACAGATAATGGCTAAAAAACTAGATTCCAAAAACCAATTTTAATCTAAATACACACTATAAATAAAGGCTTATCGATCTGGAAAATAATTTGAGGGTGTTTTTAGATTGGTTTCCATCTGCATTGGCTCACCCGAGGACCAGAGTTATATGTTTATTGCATTAATCATCTGTTACTTCAGTTTGAAAATATCAATATGTTTGTGTTAGCAGCCATTGGTGTGCATGGTGTCTGATTTTGCCTCTTGGAGAATTTAATGTGGAGTGAAATGGAAACATTGATATTCCAAAGGCAACTTTGCCACCGCTATCGCTGTGTTGATGATGGATATGAAATGCCAAGGTTTTGTGCCATTTAAAATCGAATTTAGCTTTTAAATTCCACTTTGATTTCCAATTCGATTTCAAATTAGAATTTAAATAAATTGTATGTTTTTAACAATATTATCATAAATTTGGTTTGGTGCCCCTATTAATGTTAATTTGATGTATGCATGATATCAGGGAACGTCAACTTTACGCAAATGTTCATTTTCATATTTATTTTCCTTTAATTACAATGTAACATCTTGTTGAGCATGTCCGATTCGATTCCAACTACGGTTCAAGGAAAACAAGACAATTCCAAGTTCTTCAACAATGATCAAAACACATAGACATAAACACTTCTTGTAGTATCTTAAAAGGTCTTTCTATTTGGCAAAACACAGTTGTTTAGACATTTAACTGCTGTCTGGTTTCTCTTCAAAGCTTCTGGCTTAAGAAACATATTGTCAGTGCCTACGCACTACATTTATCACTGAAGTGATTTTTTAAATTGTTTATTATGCTGATATGTTTTTCTCCAGCATGGGCATTAACATTATAAAGCAAAACGGTCACATGCTGTGTCGTTCTGTTCACCGTGTAAGTAAAACACCACTTTGTGCTTAACATATACTTCTGAAATGGCACATTTAACAACAGCCTTTCAATAGTTCCATGAATTCAAACTGCACAGAAACTAAAATTTCAGCTTTCTTGGAAAAGCAGTCGTTTAATGTCTATAATAGCTGATGTTATAGGCACTCAACATGGTGAAAGCTTTGACCTCAAGCATGATTCAAACTCATTAAAGATCTAAGCTCTTACTGACACCAAATCTGTTGTATTTTCACCTGTCTTTGGTTTGCTATATATCTTTGCTATGATGGTATTTAGACAATTGTTGGTGATTCTATGGATCTTGTTCTGACTGTTTTCAGTTTGGGGGTGCACATACAGTACATATACACAACATTGTGAAAAATAAAAAAAGGTATCTTTGCATTTTATTTTGAGTGTTTCACACCCGTGACGGATGAGCAATGAACTACAACCACATTCAATATTAGTACCGTTGTTTTGTTTTAAATGTCGCACAACACATCGCATCTGGTGTAGACACTGTGTTAGCCACATGAATGCATCTTTATAAAATGGTTAACACTTTACACTAAGGTTGTATTTATTAAAGGATTAACACTTTACACTAAGGTTGTATTTATTAAAACGGTTAACACTTTACACTAAGCTTGTATGTATTAAAAGGGTTAACACTTTACACTAAGCTTGTGTGTATTAAAAGGGTTAACACTTTACACGTAGGTTGTATTTATTAAAACGGTTAACACTTTACACTAAGCTTGTATTTATTAAAAGGGTTAACACTTTACACTATTAAAACGGTTAACACTTTACACTAAGCTTGTATTTATTAAAAGGGTTAATACTTTACACGTAGGTTGTATTTATTAAAACTGTTAACACTTTACACTAACGGTTAATTTACACTAAGCTTGTATTTATTAAAAGGGTTAACACTTTACACGTAGGTTGTATTTATTAAAACGGTTAACACTTTACAAGCTTGTATGTATTAAAAGGGTTAACACTTTACACTAAGCTTGTATTTATTAAAAGGGTTAACACTTTACACGTAGGTTGTATTTATTAAAACGGTTAACACTTTACACTGAGCTTATATTTATTAAAATGGTTAACACTTTAGACTGGGGTTGTGTTTATTGGAACGGTTTCACTTATTTGTCGAAGGAGATAACGTATTTAGGAAACGCGCTCTGTAGAGCAGTTTGTCCATTAAGGGCTACTGTAAAAGAAAACATGGCCAATTCCAAGTAAGAGGACCCGCGCTGTTGATAGAAATAGCTCATTCTAACTTAGAGGTAATAAAGGTAATAAAAACATAAGGCTTCATTACGTAAGGTATTTATGCACTTCTGAACACAGTTATCTCTGCATCTCTGTCAGTAGATCCTTCAAAAAATGACACACTGGATCTTTAACTAAAAGGCATTTTTGTTTTTAACTATTTTGTGATGGAGAGGCTATACATTCACTTGAAAATGTCTACATCGTAGCAGACACTGGCTTATTTCATATGCAGTCACTGCAGCCAAATGCATTGTTCTTGTGTGGAAAATACCACAGCCATACAAGTGCAGATGCGTTTGTATTGTACCAACCCGGACTGATGCGCTGTGGTCTGTAATAGCAGTGTTACCCGTCACTGACAACAACAATCTGCCCGCTGGAGGCGGAGAGAGAAACTAAAAGGCAGAGACTCCATATCTCACGTTGAGTGTTGTCACAAGCAAACAGTGGTGGAAGGCGTGTCAGTGGAGCAGGAAGACAAGGAAGAGAGAGTCCTTGGGGAACAACAAGGTAAAGACAGAGAGCGCTGCACTTATCGCGGCTACACAGATGGTGTGGCAGATGAGATGGGAGTGGATATTAAAAGTGGATGTGTGCGACGGTTTACTTAAGGAATTGTGCTCTAAAGCCCTTCTGAGGGAACCGTTTTAATATTCATTGTTCGGAAAGCGGATAGAAGGTCTCCTTCCAGATGTGGTCTAAAATATAAATCCAAATGCATTTCAATTTAGAACTCAAAACAAGATATGGTCAGAAAAAGGTTTTTAAAGCCTAGGCGTGTCATTTCAGCACCTGTACTGATTCTAACACTAAACTGTCACCTGGTAAAAGTTGACAGTCCGCAGATACATTGAGCATGCCTAAATCGTTCGGACGGTGCTGCAAAAATGGGCGGGAGCAATTCCTCCATATTTCTGTACCGAGAGGTCCTGCTATGACTTTTTGATTTTCTATTGGTCTCACGCATTCATGTGACGCAAATTCGAAAGTCAGAGTTCACCAAACCTGAACTTTGCTACGCAGAAAAATGCTAAATATCTTCGGACAAGCTTGCGCTTCCGATCTGTTGCATGAACATGCATATGAATGGAAGTCAATGGAACGAAAAGTCTAGCGTGGCTGCGGGATTAGGCTCCTCAAACACAAATACAACAAGCATCCCAGAGCCACAGCATTTAGGATCTCGTTTCACATTAAACTGGCAAAGAAGCATTTTAACCCTCGTTTTTGTTACATGTTTTTGCCAATGTTCACAGGCGTATTAAACCCACATCATTATTCCGTTTTTAAATCAACACAGCCATAAACATGTATGTAAAATACTTTGCAGATGTGTACTTTATATCAACAACAAGCAAATATACAACATGCAGTATGACCCATCATTTACCGCCTTTAAATCACATTTATAACAAAACTATTGCTTTTTACTTTTGTAAACAAAGGTTTTAAAAAAGGGCAAAAAAAATGTGTTTATCTGAAATGAAAATAAATGACAGTTGTTGAAAAAGAGTTATTTGCATATTTTTTATAAACGTTTAAAATATTAATATAAAATATAGCGAAAATTGATATATATCAATATAAAGTAATCTAAAATATGTTAAGGTGAAGATAAAAATTAAACACTAGCAAATCTAGCTACTGAAAAGGATTCGGCACACTAAACAAAACAGTGCCAGGAGGTAGGAAATAAGTTTAAATAAGTTTACCCAGATAAGTTAAAAATAGCCGAACTCAAAGATACTAAAGATGGAGTAGCCGAGAAATTTATGTGAAACAACATAAACAATCCATTATTTAGCAACTGTGTTTTTTTTTATACAGATCTGACATTTGTAGTCTTCTGCTTTTGAACTGGTTGAGCGGTGTGCATGCTCTTCACCCCTCTGGATGCCCACCAGATGCTTACAGCTGTAGGCTGATGTCTGGCTGAGGCTGTGTGTTCTTCCTCTCACACTGTCCTATTTTTATGCCAGAAGCTGTTCGTTGGAACATTTATGAAGTAACTTGTTTTTCACATGAATGGTGTTTGCTTGTGCAAATCTCACCAGCAGAAACAATGTTGATGGTGGTTTTCGGGATGCTGTGTAGTTGGTTGATGTACATGTCACTACGCGGTTTCTCAGGTGATTTTGGATGGTTGTTGAGTTTGAGGTTTGCTGGTTTCTGGTACTTTCAATTAGAAAAAGTAAAAAGTATTAGTGGAAAAGTAGCAAACAGATACTGTAAGTAATGATGTTTTTTTCTCTGACATTGTGCGAGACATCTTTTGTTTCACAAAAACAATAAACAAGGGTTGGGATCAAGGTCATTTTAGTATACCAAAATTTTAACTTTGAAAACGTTCCTGTTAATTGAAATAAAATATGAACAAATAAAACTAAAACTAAATAAAAAATAAAATAAAATAAAATAAAATAAAATAAAAATAAAATAAAAATAAATAAATAAAATAAAAAAAAATAAATAAAATAAAGGAACATGAAAAAATAAAACCCCCATGTAAAATAAAATAGTAATGAGGCAATACATGTGCAACGTAGCGAGTTGCTATGCTTCTGTTATAGTGTGTAGTAAGTTTACTGTGTAGTGTAGACTTGTGGCATTCGGGTTGTACTGGAGTGGATTCTCAAAGGGGAAAAACTGGGAAGACACAACAGAAAAGTTTGTTGTGTGAGCCATACGGGGAAGATACCCAACATCATCCAGAACATATGTGGGTTTCAAGGAAGCTGAATATGCTTCTGGACTAATTTTAAGAAATAAACTAGAAATAAAAATATGTGTTTTATTTTTCTTTATTAGTGTAGAGATTTGCAACAAACACCTTAGGTGGGCCTTTTCCTTCAACTTTCTCATAATCTTGACATGGTTCTCAAAACAGTATTACTTTAATCTCACAATGCTTTCTTTATTTTCAAAATATTACAACTTTAATCTTGTATGCTACGACAACAATCTTGAAATTTTGACTATTCTCGTAAAATTATTTTCAAAAACACAAGTAATGATTTTTCTATTACATTTTTGTTAAAGTGTCTTAAATCTTCTAATTTCACCAAAACAAAGTCCTGTCTATGAAACTGGGCCTTACTATTTTACTGAACTATTCATTTAAGAATTATTTATTTAAGAATGAGGAATAGAAATTGTATTGCTCTTTAGCAACCACCATTTAATAATTCCGTCATGAATGACTCACCCTCAAGTTGTTTCAAATCTGTATCAATTTGGTTGAACACAGACAAAGATATTTGGAAGAATGCTAGCAACTGAGATTTCTGGGGCACCATTGATTACCATAGTAGAAATAATTATTGTGTATTTTGGTTCTGTTGAACACAAAAGAAGATATTTTGAAGAATTTCGGAAAACGGACACTTCTGGGGCACCTTTCACAACCATTTTAATAGTAGTCAATGGTGCCCCAGAAATCTCAGTTGCTAACATTTTTCCAAATATCTTTCTTTCTGTTCAACAGAACAAAGAAATATATACAGAATTGGAACAACTTGAGGTTTTGAAATTCATGACAGAATTTACGTTTTCGGGTGAACTTGGGTCCCTTTAAGCCCTAAATGATTATTAAAAACTGCCATCAATCAAAACGCCATCTCTCTATTTCGGTTTATCCGTATCATCTCAGTTCAACATCAAGCTGAAAGTAACGAGTCGAAAGTGGCTCTAACTGTCAGAGATCTGCTGCATCCTCATGGGTTTGATTAACATGATCCAGAAGTTGTTTCGTCAACACAGCACATGAATCCTCGAGGGTTCTCCCAACATCATCTGAATGATGAGCATCAGAGAGGCAGAAGGCGGCAGAAGGAAGAAGAGAGAGAACAGACGGTTCTTTTAACCGAAACAGAGAGTTCTCTATCTTTGCTCTTTGATTATCTTTTAATCAGTTGGGTGTAAGTGATCATCTTGTCATGCTTTTACAAGCAGCCCTCCTCTCTTCAAAACCTCTTGAGCTTTATTAATTGGAGGTCTTCGTCTTGATGGATGAAGGGTGAAGAGGAAACCACATATATTAGTCACTCTGATTGAAATGATCCCTTTGGCCTTCACTGTACCAGCCAAAATACTCCAAGGTCTCATTTCTTTAAAATGATTGCTTCTAGCCTCCCTGAGTAGCTGAATTTAATATAAAGTTGGAGAATATGAGATCACTATCCTCTGAATGTTTACACCCTTATCCTCAGTTCTGGTAGCTATAATTGGTCGTGTCTTGGTCGTGTACTGTAAGACATTGCTTGAATTGAATGAAATTCTGGTGTCGTTGTTACGGTATTGTTTCAATACAGTTGGCAAAATCCAACAAGTTAAGTGCCAACGCAGTCGTCTGAAGTCTGTCGTCGTGCGCCACTGTGCAAGTCTACTTTGTAGAAGCTGAAGCTAAAGGATTTTTGATGTATCAGGGCGACTTTGCTTGCTTTTCTCTAGCGAGTTTTGCGAGGATGTCACTTGTCTGGGGTTCCACCAATGTGATGTATTGGTATAGAAATGTAAATGTTTTTTTTCCAGGTGCCAGCTCTGACTTTCAATGGGGAGGATATCCCTGTCTCAGCGAGTTTTCGGAGAGAAAGCTTCGGGCAGGATGGATTTTCTGGTGTTCTGGCAGGGGTCCTTCCCTCAGGGGCGCTTGAAGGCCGCTGATGTTTGAAACCACCAAATCATACTTCACAGGACTCCGGAGAAACTCAAGACAGCCTCTTTATGGTTGGAATGAGGAGCTGCTGGATGTCCCCTCAGGGATTCAGAGAGGTTGACTAATACAGAAAGTATGCCAACTCGTTTTCATGCAAAAGTTACATCATGCGTGCCAAATTGGGGGTGGGGGTGGGCGATGGTGATCGGAAATATTTAGGATGGAACGTGGCGCACATTCGCAGTGGGTGGAGAACGCTGATGGATACGCTCGTAAAGCTAATGTCTCACTTTGGATGCTAGAACATTAAGCTCCAAAACAGCAGTCAGCTGGCGTGGGCTCGCGTTCACACGTAGGTGGGAATGACAGGGTTCCGGAAGAGCTAAAACACAGCTTAAGTAGTGGCACAGAGAGAGAGTGGCTAAAAAGTCTGTGCGGAACTTTAAAATATGCTTTCAAAGGTAAGCGAATTTCCAACCGCAGGTGAACCGTGCTTTGCTTGGAGCTCACCTCTCAGGGGAGTCTGAGATGGGTGACACCTCCACATTTAACATCTGCGTTGTTTCATTCACGTACATTAGGATGAGCTTCAGAGCATGTCTATGTCTGTTTTGTGAGGTCCTTCACAGGTCTGTTGCTTTGGTGTTGTGCAGTAGTATTCGGATAACACGTACGAGCAGCTGTTGTTGGAGTCAAGGCACCTGTCTAGGTTGCTTAACTTTGTGAATTAGGATAAAGGGGTCTATCGGGAACCGTGTGGCTCCAGGGGTCAGTCAGGACTATATTATTCATGTGGCTAAATTAATCACTCTTAATGAGGTTACACGCCGCAGGAAGATGAATACGGTGGCTCTCCATGTCTGACTGACCCTGGGGTTTTATTCAAATACAGACCGTTCTACTGGGTGGTGCAATCCGAGGCCTGGTGAACACGGTCAACCAATAGTGCCTGTAAGTAAACATGACACTGTCTAGATATCAAATGACTAGATTTTGTCTTAATCTTCTGTTAGCCGACCGACTACAGGTGTCCATGGATGGCAGCAGAAAGTCATGTAAGCTTCCACCACCCATGTATAAAGACACAACCCACAGCAGATTTGATTTGTCCGGGTCAAAACACAGCATCTAAGCTACTGCACACTTTAATCCGGTCGCCAGGCCAACAGCATTGGCCTACAAGGTTCTCAAAATGTATTTAAAACTATGTTTAGGTGTTGCCTCAATACGTGTCTTAATAATGTGCTTTGCTTTTTTACTAAGGTTACATTTATAACAGACAAACTAAGTTCATCACTAAAACTAAATAAAGGCCCAGGACAAGCTTTTTACAGGTTGAACCCAACATTATAGGGTCAGCAAGACTGGGACATGCTACATTTGCTCAATCATTGTCAATAAGTTGAAAATATGCTTGAATACACCTACCTACAAAGCTACAGTACTGTGAAAACTTTTAGGAAACTTATAGGTATAAACATTCCGTAATGTGCAGGACATTTTCAAAAAACAGGTCATACGTTTCATCAATTAACTCCTTTTAACTAAATCAAATAAAAATATCTTATTACCAAGCAGCAACCTTCCCGTCTCTCTCGTGAAACATAAGTGACTTAAACTGCAATTCATCGTCTGGCTCCTTGAGACTGGCTTCAAAAGAGAGCAGAATCTCATTGAGCCCCATTTAAAATGTCCAACTTTACAGCAGAAAAGTGTGTTTACAGCCTGGTACACAAAAAGCTAATTTTGCCTTTCATGGCAACTGTGAGGGGGGAGAATTTTGTAACTCATCCGTTTAAATTATATTAAGCTTAAAAATTCTTCCAAATTAAAGGGCGTGGCCACTTGAATGATAGGTGGTTTTAGCAACCAGGCACCTCAGCTCCAACCACGTCCCGCCTCTGCCCATTTTCGCACGGCTAAGATGGTGATGGGCTCCGCCCACTTTAGGCTTCAAAAAAGCTCCTCAGAAATCTACGAGTGACGTCACAGACACTACGTCCATGTTTTATACGGTCTATGATTATTACAAACAATGGCAAAAGGAATGTCTGGAAATGTAAACTCATATTTCCAACTGACATAAATAACTAGAAATACTAATGTGCCTAGAGTAATATATTCATTTGTGAAAAATTAACCCAGCGTTTGCAAATGTATAGTATGAAATCTTAACACCTGACCTCCAAGGCTTATAAAATGATGAAGTGTGAAAGCTATTTAACATTTTAAGTTTTGCGATATTAAGCCTTAAATCTAATAAACTGCATGTCAGACAACATTGTGATACCTTAAAGGGATAGTTCACTCAAAAAGGCAATTTATTTACTTTCATGTCATTTCAAACATCTATCACTTAATTTCTTCTGCAGAACACAAAATAAAATATTTTAGAGAATGCTGGTAACTGGAACCCTGAGAGAAGATGGATGTAGGAATGGAGGGATGTGGTCGCTAGGGAAAAATTGAGGGGGTAGGCAGAACGGTAGGGTGGGCTGGGTGCAGTGTCTCACTTTGTCGCAACCTACGGCTCTCACGATCCCCTTCCCCTGCACTTTTCCTCCGTGGGCTTCCCATTTACCAATATTTCATCAGCAATGCTTCTTCTAAATTAAGGGATGGGGTCACGCCCGTAATAAAGGTGGGTACACTGTTAAGCCTGTACTGATAGTCATTTAAGATTGGCTCGGGGGGTACAGAAGACTAGGTCTGGAGTTTTAACATGGTTAGCGAGCGTATAAGGATGGATATGGGGGGTAAAGAAATGACTGGAATGAAAGAATGGGGGGGGGGTCGGCGGGGGAAAGAGGATGAGTGATACGCAGATAGGGGGTGGGTTCCATGACTTTCCGGGGCGGGGTATGAGAGGTAATAGAGGAGATAGAGGAGGGCTAGTGTGGGGGGTTGGCGTGTTAAGACACTGGAAGGCGATAAAGCGGAGGAGGTAAAGATGTGGGCCGTAAGAGAGATAAGGAGTTGGAAAAGGATGTGGGTGTGGGGAGGGTGGGCTGTAGAGGGGGACGGTGGTAAGAGGGAGGAAGGGGGGAGTATGGGGGACAGAAGGATAGAGTAGAAGAAGTGGAGGGCTCGGGGGAGAGAGGGAGTAGGAAAGGTTGGGTGGTCAGGAGGGTAAGGGGAGGGAGGAGTGAGGAAAGAAAAGGAGGGAGGAGGCAGGAGGAATGGTAAATAGGGATAGGAGTGGGGATTGGGGGGGGAAAAGGAGAAGAAGGGGGGAAGGGGGTAAGGTGGAGGGTGTTAGGGTTAGGAAAGGAGGGGGTGGTGAGGCGTTGGGCAGCGGGGTCGAGTATTAGGGAGGAGGATAAAGGAGTAGAGGATGGAGGTGACTCGGGGGACGGGGATATCGAAGGGGAGGGGTGGGTTCTCGTGCAGTGGTCTGGATCGGAGGGGCGGTAGGGGAAGGCCATGTTGAAGCAGGGGTTTGGGGGCGGTGTAGAAAAAGTGGGGAATTGGAAATATGAAGATGGGGGGGGCGTGAGGGAGTTGGTTGGAGCGGGGAGAAGTAGGTGGTAGATGGGGAAGGTGGGAGGAGGGGACAGTAGGTGGTGAGAGTAGTCGAAGCGAGATAGGAGGAGGGAAGGGCCAGGAGGGTGAAGTAGAGGGGTGGTGAAGAGGGGGGGTCAAGGAGATGGGGGGGGCGTGTCGAGGCGGTGGGTGGGTAGGTGGGGTATGAAGGTAGGTGCGAAAGTCTGGTGCAGAGGGGTTTGGAGAAGAAGAGAAGTAGGTGACGGCAGGGGGTTAGACTGAAAGGGAGAAAGAATAAAGAGGGATACTCAGGAGAGGATTTAAGGTCTGGGGAGTGAGGGGGGGATTAAAAAACTGGCAGACGGTAGGGATGATGGTCGGTAATGGGTGATAGGGACAGGAAAGGCCGAAGTTAAGCAAGGTGGGGCAGGAAAGCAATAGGAACAGCGGGTAGAAAGGGGGAGGAGGTGGGAGGATGGTAAACTATGGGGAGTGGGAGCAGACCCCTCTGCCCTGTCTCTTACCTCCTCTCCTTTTGGGTCACATCAGTGTCTCCCGTAGCGTTTCACGGGCGTTTCGGGGATTGCGCTGTTACCGGGCGAGATAATCCAGGCAAGAAAATGCAAAGTGGGGGTGTGGGTTATTGGTGAGCATGGTGGGGCATTTCATCGACTTAGGGGTAGCAGATTGGGAAGATGAACATAGTTGTTTATGTTCGAGACGGGCTGAGGTGCGGGGATAGGGTTGGTGAAGGGTGCGAAGGGGGGGTGGGGGGCGAGAGAGGACAAAGATTTAAGAGGGGAGGTAAGGCGAGGGGGGGAAGGGTTGGTACGCGTAATAAAGGGAGAGGTGCACATCAGCAGGGAGGTGGGGGGTGAGAACTGGTAGGACGAGGAGCAATTGTGGAGGATGTGCGATTGATGAAGGGAAAGGAAGGGGTTAGGGGAAGGGAAGAGATGGGGTATTTGAGGAAGAGGTGGGGCATAAAGTTAACAACAGGTGGCTGATAAAGGACGTATGTAGTAGAAGAAAAATTGTGGGGGGACGGGGCTAGAGGAACGAGAGGGAAAGGGTATTGTGGACGAGAGAAGACGCGGTGTGGGAGAAGGGGGCGGGGAGAAGTATGAAGGATGGGAGAGACGTGGAAGAGAAGGAGGGAGGTAAGCAGAAGACAAGGAAGGATGGGTTCAAGAAGTTAGGCAAGGTTCGAGTAGTAGAGGGCAAGGGGGAAAAAAGGCGGGGGTGGATTGCGGATGGGAAAGGGAAAACCAGCATGGGTAAGTCTAGAATTGATGTGTAATAAGAAAAATCGAGAAATAGAACGGATGGCGGGGGGGCATAGTGCGGGAAGGATGGGGGTGAGATTGTCATGGAGACGGGAGAGCTATAGCATTAGGGAGAAATGGCGAAAGTGGAAGTCAGGGCTTTAGTGGGGGAGGGTGGGGAAAGGGTTGCGGTGGTGTCATGAGCTGAGGGTGAGGGTGGGAGAATTCGTGGTGTGGAGGGAAGAGGAAGGTAGAGGGGAGGGGATAGGGGGTAGGAGCAGGAACGGGGTACGAAGGGAGAGTATGCGAAAGTGGGAGGGAGACGAGGGGGAAGGGGGGGGGGATGGGAGAGGGAGCATGGGTGGAGGGGAGAGTGTATGGAAAAGAAGGGGAGGGGGTATGGAGAGGGAGAAAAAAGAATGAAGAAAGGGCTGCAAAGAGACGAGGATGGGGTTGAGGAGGAGGGGGGGTGGCGGGGGGGGGTGTAGGTAGAAGATAGGAGATTCAGAGAGGGAACAGGTGTAGTTGAGAAGAAAGGCGGGGGCGGGGAGAGAATGGCGGTGGGGGGGGAAAGGGGAAGAGGTAGAGGGGGGGGGGGGAGGAGAGGGTGTTGGGATGTCGAGGAGTGTTGGGGGGTGTCGCTCTACGTTGTATAGTCGAGATGGGGATGTGTGGGGATGGTAGCCGGGGAGGGGGGGGGTATAGGGAGAAGGTCGTGGATTGGCGGGTGCTGGGGTGGGGGCAATAATGTATGGTGGCGGGAGCGGATGAGGTAAGAGGTGGGTGCAGCGGAAAGAGGTGAAGGGGGGAAAGAACATAGAGAAAGTTGGGGGGGACCGGTGGTTGTTAAGATCGGGGTGGTAGGGGGAGCGACATCGGCGGGAGGGTGGAGGAACACAGAAGCGGGGGAGTGAAGGGCGAAGAGAGTGGTGGGTGGAGGAGGAAGGGAGGGGGGGGGTGGGAAGGAGGTGGTAGCTACGTGGAAGTCGGAAGGGGAATGGGTTTAGTGGGGAGGTTGGGGTCTAAGGTGAGTTCAGGAATAGGAGGCAAGGCAAAGTGTGGGGGTGACAATGAAACGGTAGCGGGGCGGAGGGGAGTGGGGAGCGGGGGGAGGGGTCGGATAGGGGAGGTAGAGGCACGGGGAAAAAGGCGAGTGGGGATCTTGGGGTAGAGAGGGTAGTGGGTAAGAAGGTGTGGGATAGGGAGGGGGAGGGTCGCTGGAGAAAGGGCGGACGGAGAGAGTTTGGGATGAGATTGATAAGTAAAGCGGGGAGGGGGGGTAGGGAAGAAAAAGGGGCCGAAATAGATGTGATTTAAAAAGGATGGTAGGGAAGTAATATAGGGCGGGGAGAAAAGGGGGGGGAGGAAGGGGGACGAAGGAGTGCGAAGGAAGGGGATGGAAGAGGGCTGTGGGTATCACGGTGGGAGGCGGGGATAGGGGAAAAAAAAAGGAGAGGGGAGACATTTGCGGAGGGGGGCGTAGTAGCACGTCGTGAGAAATAGGGGCTAAGGCGAGTTGAGGGCTATAGAGGAGATGTTGGTGGGGATCGGAGACGGTTGGTGGAGGAGTGGGGGGGATATGGGGGGGGAGTGTAATGCCGGGTAATGTAATTAATAAAAGGGGTTGGGGGTGCGCATGCGGGACGACACGAAGAGCAACAAGACGGTACCCCATCACATGCACTGATTTTGTGTCCATACAATAGAAGTCAGTGGGTACCGTTGTTGTTTGGTTACCAACATTTTTCAAAATATCTTCTTTTGTGTTCTGCAGAAGAAAGAAAGTCATACAGGTTAGAAATGACATTGGGGAGTAAATTAATTTTCATTTTGGGATGAACTATCCATTTAAAATGTAATCTAATAGTTGATTTATTTAAATATTAGTTACATGAACATATTGTGTCTACATTTACATTTATTCATTCAGCAGACACTTTTAACCAAAGTGACTTCGAAATGAGAAAACATTTAACATTCTGTAAACGACAATTCTAGTCTACAATGTCACAGATGTCATTGATGTCCAGAAAGTCTAAATGTCAAGTAAGAACACGCCACTATGTACTGTACACACCCCCACTTCTCCTTTGACTCTTTGTGCTGCATTACAGAGCATGTCACTACAGCAGGTGGAGCACAGGGTTGTAAAGAAAGAGTGCAGCATAAAAGTGGAGCATCTTCTTTCACTGTTGTCATGACAACAGCCATGCTCCGTATCTAGCCTTCTGATCTGATGTATTTTAATGTATGAGAGGAAAGGCACCCTTTACTTCTTGCATTCCCCTCTCACATCTCTGAAGCATGAGAAGGCTGGTATGGCTCATTGACAACATTTTCCTCCAGAGTAAATGTCAAAGCCTCAAGGTTTATGATCTGAACATGACAATCTGCTTGTGTCTTAATTCACTTTCCGATTCTTGCTTTTATGGCCTGTTCATAATGCTGTAAAAATCTTTGCTGCTGTTTGTTAGAAGGCCTTCATAAATAAGGATTTAAAGATAAAGATCACCAAAACATTAAATCTCATTTGCTCATATATAAGTGTATCTGACACAATAACGAAAAGATTTCCATTATACACAAAAATATATAAAAAGGAAAGGGGGCGGATGGTGTCGAGATCAAGTCAAGGTCACAGTCCTTTACTGTAATATGTAGAAGTACTGTGTAACGGTAAAATAAAAACTTACTTGAATGTTTCTTTACAGACTTCCCAGCTAACACACGATGTACCAGTTATGTAATTTATTCATACTCTTAAGCAATTTCATGACGTAACAGCCATGTCAGAGGCAAAATTACCTAAAACGCTCCAGTTGCTATACTATGTTCGTACTATTTTGGTCATTACGTGATTTATTGTCACATCATGAATGCAACATAATCCAGTCACATAATGACAAACGGAAGAGTGAAATTCCTGGATTTGTTGACAACCAAACTTTCGCTGCCGCAATATAAATTTGTGAAATTGTCAGTTAGTAATCAGGAATCAGTCAACAAAGACAATTACTAACTGGCAAGGTCACAAATTTACGTTGTAGCATTGAATGTTTGGTGGTCAGATGATGTTGCAGTTGCTTAATAATAACACATTATGGTTAGCTGGATATAGACACAATTAGTGCTGGGCGGTATGACGCAATATTCCACGGAAATTCCTGTCTATTCCACGGAATGTAAATAATTAGGCGTGGTTAATAGTTAGAACATAAATATAAATAAATAATACATCTGATTATCAGAACTTAATCTGATATCCTGAGTACATTTTCATAACTTGCTTGTTTTAACTATGGTGAGCATTTAAATGAACTGTAATCAATAAAAAAAGGAAATCACTCTAAAATGAGGTATAATATATAGAATTATAATGGGAGATTGTTACCGTAAAATAAAATTACTTTTTTGGTAACAAAAAATAGATTTTTGGCCATTCCGCCCGCATCTAGATATAATTCAATGCAAATTTTCAATTTGTAAGATAATTACAAAAATAAAGCAAAAGCCTGCAAAGGCTATCAAACCGCTCCAGCTGGTTCAGAACGCAGCAGCACGCCTCGTCTTCCAACACCCCAAAAGGGCTCATGTGACTCCCCTTTTCATCTCTCTCCACTGGCTACCGGTTGAAGCCTGTATCAGATTCAAGTCACTAATGCTTGCCTACAGGACTATCACTGGATCTGCCCCGGCTTACTTTCACACCCTCCTGCACTCCTACGCCCCATCAAGATCCCGGTGTTCAGCAAACCAGCGGCGTCCTATATTGCCTTCCCATAAGGGCAGTAAATCACTCTCCCGCTCATTCTCATTCACAACTCTTTCCTGGTGGAACATTCTTCCTAACTCTGTCCGGTCAACCACATCTCTCACAACATTTAAAAAACTACTTAAAACCCATCTCTTCTGTGAATACTTGACAGACAAATGAAAAAAAAAACACTAACCCTTTCTCTCAACCGGTAGTGGTCCAGCTTTTGTTGAAACCGGTAACTTTGTATTGGCACCTAATGTATTATGGCTCCTGTATGACATATCGCTTAATGCTCCTAAACTCTTTGTAAGTCGCTTTGGATAAAAGTGTCTGCTAAATGTCTAAATGTAAAATGTGAAGATAAAGAGTAATTGCTGGACAATAAGTGAGAAGACAGTAAGATAAAGTGACTAGTTGTAAAAGTGATATTGCTGGCATTGTAACTGCCAGGTGATGTTGTTATTGCACATTAATGGTTGTTGAACATAAAAGATAAAACTAAGACAAAAATAAGACAAATAAACTATATTATAAGGCAAAAACTCCATATTAAGCGACAATTAACGTTTGTATGACTATATTCAAAGGTCATACATGTTATATCAATGAATAGAAAAGGTTGTGGGATCTTGGACACAATACATACGACCTACTTGTGTACTTTTTTGTGTAATTTTCTGAGGTCAGTGGCGTTGGTATGTAAAAGAGGTGTGAGAACATTCTGTATAGTATATCTGTATATTCTGTTGTGCTCCAAGGAAGAAAGCAGAAGTCATGCAGAACACCAGGAGGGTAAATAAATGACGACAAAATGACTCCCTCAAGCTATACTACAACTGGTTCTGTGTAAAGCACATAAATAAAACATTTAACCCAGAGAAAAGTTTTTCAATTCTCTTTTGTCTTTGAAGATCATGTTGTGACATTTCCACCAAAACGAAAGAAATGACACCAGAAGCGTGCTGCAATGAAACAGCTCACACAGCAGTTGTGCTGTGACACTGTGTACTCAACCCGCGTGCAGAACACCCAAGACGAGTCACTGAACGCCCGTAAACACACTGTTCACACTGTCACAATGTTCCTGATGCACGGGAAAGCTGCCTCATTCACCATCTGTATCGCTATGCTTGTGTAAACTCCCGCTCAAATGCGTTCCCTTCAAACGTTTTCTTCGGACACAGAGAACAGCTGATAACACACCTCACCAGCTGCACACAGCGGGAGAGATATACCACTGTCCCCTAGCCGCCACTCATCGGAAAGCTAACAGCTGCGTGAGAAAACGCAGTGGAAGAAAAAGAAATGCCTCGCGGGATAACGGTGTGGGAAGTGAATTGTGTTATCGATTTAAACGTGGTCACGTCCCTGGTGGAGAATCCGTCTTGGGATGATAGCTGTATTTTGGACGCTATAGCTGGCTTATACTGTGGCTGCTCAAATCTGGTCATTGGCCGGGCTAGAATGAGCAGGAAGTGTGTTTTAAAAACTAACTGGACCTTGTTATGCTAGTACGAGTATAGAGTAGCCTTGTGTAGCCAGACGTTCAGACTGATGGCAGAAGGTCTAGACTCCATGTCAGACTAAACTGGCCAAGAACTGCCCAGTCATGAGAAAATGCAGTGGCATTCTTTCACAGAGTACAATTATTTGACAAATTTGTACTTGTGATGGATCTGCCATGAGCCTTAGCAAATCACAACAAAGAATTGATTCCATTGCCACAAAACAGGAAGCAAAGTAGTCTTCAAATGTAACAGTTTTTATAAAATCCTGCTTACGCAAGATAAAATGTGATCAAGCCTCATCAGAGAGGAAAAAGATGCAAAAATTGTATTCCATTCAAATGAGATCATAGGAAAGATCTGGTAAACAAAAAAAAGGACTCATTATGCTTTAGCCTCTCACTAACAGAGGACAAAAATCCAGCATCACCTTTCTCAAAATACAACAAGTAACTCCCCTCTAGACAAAACATACACTGAATTTATAAGAGGTGGCCAGCACCATGAAAACAAAAAAGGGGAGACAAAACAATACAAATTTTCACAACAGTAACAACACAAACCCTGAAATGAACACAATACATTTAACTAAACTTAGAGCCATGGATAAACTTTAGTCAATGCAAAAATAATGATATTAAACAAAATCACATTGATCAAGAAATCACATTTTCCAATGTCCCCTCTAATACTTGAAAGTTGGTGCAGTCTCATTTCCTTAGAATTCCCCCACCAAAGAGATCATGAATCTCTTTGTCACTAGGCTGGTCCATTCCAACAACACACCAGGTATTAAACATTTCAAGTCATCTTTACTATAAAATGAACTTTAACAATTTTAGCTAAGTTTTTATAAATCACATTCTAGCCACAGAGAAATTTTAACTGGTTTTAATGTTTTTATCTTAAGCCACATAACTAAGCCCGTGCACTGACTCAGTACAATGACAAAATAAAAGATCTTAAACCAAACCAATATAGTAATGTCTTTTTATTTATCAATCAATGAAAAGATAATGGTATCAGAATTGTGTGGCCCAAATCCCGGCCATCACAGTACTTTTAGTATTTTAATTTATTGAAAGTTTTACTTTTACACGCTACTTTTTTTACCAATTAAATAATTTTTACTTTGCACAAAAAAATCTCTCGTAACTTAGATTTTTGTCTTGTTTTATTATTTCGTATATAAAATACTTTTAGCATTTAAACTTATTGCAAGTTTTACTTTTGCTAGATTTTTAGCCAAATATATTTTTTTACATTGCACAAGAATCTCTTGTTACTATGATTTTTGGCTTTATTTACTTTTTATAAATAATAAAATACATTTAGTATTTCAATTTAATCGGAAGTTTTACTTTTACTTTGCTACACTTTTTAGATAATAAATAAATTTTACTTTGCACAAGAATCTCTCGTTACTATGGTTTTTGGCTTGTTTTATTATTTTGTAGATAAAACACTTTTAGTATTTTAATTTATTGCCCGTTTTACTTTTACTTTGCTACACAAATTTTAACTTTTATTTTGCTAGAATTTTTTGCCAGATAAATCAATTTTACTTACAAGAAAAAAAAATAAGAATCTCTCATCGTCACTATGATTTTTGGTTTTTATTATTATTTCCCATATAAAATACTTTTAGTATTTACATTGATTGCGTTTATTTCGTAAATAAGCTGTGAATTTCGTTGAACATTACAACCAGTCAGAGATGTTTCTTAAGCGCATACATGTTCTGGCCAATCAAAAGTATGCTTTACTGGTGCACCACAGAAGATCTCTGCATAAGTAGATATGCAGTGTCTTAAGTGCCTCTGAAGTGCTACCCTAAATGTTTAGACAAACTTTGGAAAATATTAATCTTATGTCTTGGATGGAGCCCTGCACAGCATGATTCTGTCTAGGTTGTTTCCTTACACTTTGAGGTTTGTTCTTTGTGTTGTACATGCTCCTTTTAATAGGTGTTTCATTATTAAAGCCGACCTTTTGTATTGCACAAAGCCAGACTCACTGTGGACTCATTATGTCACCTGGACTTTCATTAGCCTGAGCTGTTGAAGTGTATACGAGACAAAGGGGGCTACAAGTGTTTCATTATGAAATCTGTGGGTTAAATCAAAGCAGACACTAACACCGGTGTGAAACACAGCACAGGGGAGAGCTATGAACCTGCCAGCATTATGTCTCTACATCTGACTCCCTCTCTGGCCTGCAGCGATGGCACAGTGAAACTGGCACTCTGTGTACGATACACTCACTATCAGGCCTTCTGCAGGATTCTCAGCGATATTCAGTCAAATCTTTCCCCCAGCTGGCCCCACAGGTGCCCATGAAATGATCCAGGAGTGAGAAGACACAAACCGCCAAAGCTTTCTTTTCTTTTTATCACAACGGTGTCACTTCCTCATATGAAGAAATTCATACGATTGCTGGCGGCCATTTTGAATGAGCATCCTATGAGGACAGTAAAACAGTTTTATGGCTATTATTTTACTCTGATTCAAAGACACACTCTTGCATGCCAGACCCTGCGTCTCCATCTTTAGCACTAATGCCTCTAAAATCCACTATAAATGTGGGCTTCATACAAAGTGCTACCCAATTGCTATTTCTTATGTACAACATGCATGCAAACCCAAATTAAATGATGTATTTAAAGTCTAAATTTCCCTACTGAAATGTTGGCAGAATTTTAATATCTTATTTCGTTCAGGAAGTGTAGCCTACGTTCCATACTGGACACACACACCCATGCAAACCCCTGTTAATGCAACGTCTGAGATCTAAGCTCTCAGCGGAAGTTAATGGAGGACTGTGAAAGGCTTCTGTGCTTGCTTTTGGGTGTAATAGCAGTGTTTGGTGCACTACTTGCCCGTCAGTCTCACAGCGTGGGACTAAGAGTGTTTCACAGAAAAGATGGTTACTATCAAAACCTATTTAATTTGCCATCTTACATTCAAGCATGTCTTATCAGTTTGGGATAGAGAGGCTAATACGCTTTCAACATAGGTCTGATCTCCATGTCAAGAGGATAGGCCTAACTGAGGAATCTACTGACAAACATGATGCTGTTGGCATGCTGATCTTGTCTCTACAGATGTACACATTCTCGTCTCTCCTCTTTTCGCTGAAGAGAAGTTTGAGATGAGTTTATTGAAGATATGGTTCATAAAAAAAGAGACGAGAAAGTAAGAACAAGGTAGCAAATTGGATAAGTAGCTCATGTAGTCAAAATACGTCATTGATCTCAAGGCATTGATTGCGTAGGGCCTTGATCCCTTGGGAAATAACCTACTTCATACTCTTCTCCTATAACATCTCCCTCATCCTCCAGCCGTCAACTTGAGTTCTGAATGATTTTTATTGCCGCGGTTTGATCTCGGTTTATTCGTCTTTTCACATTCCTTCTAATAGGAAGTCGGACATCAGAGTGAACTCACTGATCTCTTTAGTGCAGAACATATGATGGCCAACCAGTCGAGTAACCTACAGCTGTGGTTTGAGTTAGACGTCCCTTTGTTGATAAAAGCGGTTGAACTCTTGCAAATTCCATTCATCACGTGGACTCCTGTAGAAGACATGTGGGGAAATTGTCTGGTCGAGTTTGTAGCTCATTCTGGTCAAGAGCTGCCTACTTAGAGGCAAGCTTATATATATCTTATGCCCGGTTCAGACTACTTGATATTTTCTGTAAGAATAATCACTGTGTTCGATTGTGCGATTTTGCCAGTGTGATCTCACTAGAATTCTTAACTATTTTACGAGGTGGCTAATTTGTATAAATTTGCGCGATTATTACAAAAAGCCATACTGAAGCTCCTCAACCCCTAAACCTAACATCACTGGTGAAAAGCAAATTGACTTAAGCAAATAAGAAATTCGACGTTCATACGAAATATCCATCCACCTAATAAAATAGTTCAAAATTCCTGCTATTTTGTTGGATTTTGACTCCTAAAATTCGTCATGTCGTGGACAAGAAAGAATCTCAGACTATATGTTGCTTCCAGACGTGTAATTGCTTTTGATCTTTTATGATGTGTGTGATGTCATTGAAAAGGCGAAACTAGTGACAAACAAGAGCGTGAACAATGGCTGTCAAATGACTGTCGCATCGTCGGACCGAATTATTAGCTTAATGCTAACTCCAGTATCTACCTGGTTGCTAAGCGCTATTGTTTGCCAGCTTTTATCTCACTGAAAATAGATAAATAGAAAAAAGTAAATAAAGTAGAAAACAGAAATAGTAGCTCCACATTTTTTTTATCCGAAACATTTAACTGCACAGTGCATTCAATGTATGCATTTGATCAGAATGTGTATTCCCTGGGATTATTGCTAATTTTAGATATTTTCCACCTCAAACGTCTGGAATGGCACTTGAAATCGGACATCTGACCACAAACTCATGACAGACAATCAACATTGATGCGTAATTTAACCCCACGTCCTAGACGCTTCCAGTGAGATAAGCATGGAGCTAATGTATGTAGAAATATAAAAAAAAAGATTCTGCGAAGTGTCTTCTGTAAGTTTTATTTCGAAAATTTAAGTAGTAAATATTGTTTTGCCGCTATTTAATGTGTCATGCCGTGATTCACTGGAACGCATTGAGGTCAAAGGTAGACCATTTAAACTGGGATGTTCCTACTTCTGGCTTCTTCAACGTGGCATAAACCCACATTTGGTGTTGAGAGTGCCATGCTTTACCAGATGAATTACAGGAAGATGTGTTTTAGGCTAGTTTACCTTAAAAACACTGCGTTACAAACATGTTCTTAACATCAGAAAGACTGTTTCTGAGAAGTTACTGATTTAAACTGGAGTTTTGCATGAGTGCATCTGCCGTGCATGTCCGAAGAAAAAATCAATAACATTATCATAGCGTCATTTCTATGGTTACAGTGCCCCTTGTTCTGGTCTCATTGAACACCGCTCAATCCAATCAAGAACTGGAAGTAACTCTCGTAAAATACTTAACATCTGAATGTGCTTTCATTTGTGATGAGGACAGTCAAACTAAAGCCCACTCACTTTTCATCTAGAATTGAACAAACCCCTCGTAATCATGTCAGCATCGCCACACGAGAACAAAATCTGCTGTTTACCATTTAAAACGGCACCAATGTGCCAGACAACAAGCTCAACATGACATCTCAATTATTATTTTGCATAAACAGTAGCGTGTGCCAGCGATTCGTGCGAGCGTGCCCAAATAAGAGCATTGATGAGATGGCTTTTCCGTGTGTTGGGTTAAGCTGTGGGCCGCATGTATCGAAGGAGCTGGGACCCCACTTAATCACACCCGGCCAATGCTCGGCACCGTCTAAAAGATTGAGTCGGCCGTGAAATTACATTGGCTTATTCAAAAGAAAACATTCGATCAAATGAGCAAAGGAGACCTCTGTGTTTACAGAAGGCTTAGATACTGTTGATTCACTCGTATTGTTTGTCTTTTTGCAGAACGCATGACTGAGGGGCTTAAAATCTCCGGGTAAATGTTCTTAGCCATGGCCATTATCTTGAGTGTGGATCGATTGCTAAAATAAGATTTTCTCTGAGATTTTAGTAAGACGTTGCCAAATCTCGTTCAGTCGTGAATGTGCGTTTTAAAAACGGCAAGTCATTATAAAGTCAATCAAATTCTTTGTGGGATTTTAAACAAAACCAAAAAAATTATCATTTTACAAAGCCACCAAGCTTCAGTCTATGAAGGTATTTCAGATTACCAGCACATATGTATATTCTGGTTGATTTGATCTGGGATTTTTTCATGCATAACCTTTCGCAGAGGACAGCCAATCTCATTCAGGCCGAGCTGATTTCTGCTGTTAGCAGTAAAATGTCATCTCACAACCGCCACTGTACTTACTGACCTCAATTTACGGGAATGCAGAAAATATGCATGATGTCAGAATCTGTTTCTTTTCTAGTCTCGTGTTAACTAATGATGTGTTTTAAATGTATAATTTTGACATTCATTATACATTTATACAAGCCTTTAGGGATTCTTTCGTCAAGTCCTGTGATTTTTCCCCTTTACATACATACTTTTTGCTAACAGTATTTTCCTATCCAGTATAATTTGCAACATCAATGAGTTATCAACATGAATCAATGTGAGATCAAGCAGCATTATGATGTCTCAGCAAACTCGTGATATCTGTAAATAGTATATCATCACATCAAACGTGACAGAAGGCTTGCACAGTGAAACAAACAACATTATCACAACATCCCGTTTTTGCCATTTTATTCTTGGTGTTTAAATTTTTTTGCATTTTTTGTAAGCATGATTTCTAGCCTTTTCACATGCACCAGAAGACAAAGTAATCTACATAAATGTATTGTTCATTCAAAAGTGAACAATTATAGTGTCATGATTCTGCCCCATCATGTCATGCTTCTCTTGATCTAGTGGCAAGCCAACAGGACCATAATGCCTCTCTCCACATAAAACAAGAGGCTCTGTCATAATGGTCCTGTTGGCTTTCCATACTCTCTCTCTGTTCCCGCCCTCTCGTTTCAATTCAATTCAATTCAAGTTTATTTATATAGCGCTTTTCACAATGTGCATTGTTCCAAAGCAGCTTTACAGAAGCAAAATAAGAAAACACAGAGGTAAAACACAGCACAGTGCATAGTGTTTATAGAACAAGCAAGATCATTCTAATAGATAATATCTAATAAATTAATAAATAGATAAATAGATGCAGTCTCCCGGTGAGCAAGCCAACACTGCCCTGCTGTGGCGAGGAACCAAACTCCCTTATTGATTGATGGAGAAAAAAACCTCGGGAGAAACCAGGCCCAGCCGGGAGGGCCAGATCCCCTCTGACGTGTCATAGCTGCTCTCAGTGACCCCGACCAAGTCACCGAGCAACATCCCCGAGGAAGGGGGGGGGAGCCCACCGCCCGCGACCCAGGCAATCCCACTCGCCGAAACCATGCACGTCCAGCCCGGTCCCACTCCGCGATCGACACCAGAAAAACAGAGGAACAACCAGAGAAAATAGTAATGGCATATTGGAACATTATTCCTCTGCTGTCTGACATCGACCACAAAGCAAGACCATCCAGACCACACAGCCCCAACAAATAGAATCCCCCAACCACAACCAATGAGCCCCCCCCCCCCTCTTACGAACATCAGCCCAGCAACCCCCAATCAGGGCCACTGAACTCAGCTATAACTTCAAACTGCTGACATGTGATGTAGTTTAGCATTTAATACCAAGCATTGTAACTTTTAGCATTAATTTGACAAGTATTCCATCTTTGCTCTCGGTTGGGGATAGAATGGTCTGAGCTGGGATGGTCGCCTTTCTCTTGGGTGGAAATGGAGTTGCCTTAGATGGAGCTGGGATGGTCAGTCAGTCCGCAGCTGGCGTAGTCTCTAAGTCAGGATGGGCATATGATGTCCATCTGGGCCTGGCAGAGCTTTCCCTACCTCGAGATGGGCATCCCGAGGCGAAGGCAGAAAGAAAATAATTAGCGTAGCTGCTGTTCATTTACTATGCATTAGTGAAAGCTTGGGTGAAAAGATGTGTCTTTAATCTAGATTTAAATTGGGAGAGTGTGTCTGATCCTCGAATAGTATCGGGAAGGCTATTCCAGAGTTTAGGTGCTACGTATGAGAAAGCTCGACCCCCTTTGTAGATTTAGTTATTCTAGGTGTTATCAAAAGTCCTGAGTTTTGCGATCTTAGAGAGCGTGATGGGCTGTAATGTGATAGAAGCTCAGTTAAGTAAGTAGGGGCTAAACCCTTTAAGGCTTTATAAGTAATTAAAAGAATTTTAAAATCAATACGATACCTAATGGGCAACCAGTGAAGAGATGATAAAATTGGGGTAATATGATCGTATTTTCTTGACCTGGTTAGGACTCTGGCGGCTGCATTTTGGACTAACTGTAGTTTGTTTATTGAAGATGCAGGACAACCACTAAGAGAGCATTACAGTAGTCAAGTCTTGAGGTCACAAATGCATGAATAAGAGTTTCTGCGTCAGCAACACATAAAACATTTCGTAATATGGCAACATTTCGAAGGTGGAAGAAGGCTGTTTTTGTGACATTTGAGATATGATTTTTAAATGACAGGTTGCTGTCTAATATAACGCCTAGGTCTTTAACTGTATTTGTCGCAGTAACAGTGCAGCCTTCGATTTGTAGGTTATAATCTGATATATTCTGTTTACGAGTCTTTGGTGCTATAAGTAATATTTCTGTTTTGTTAGAGTTTAAAAGAAGGAAATTACTAGTCATCCAATGTTTCATATCTTTGATGCACTCTGCCAGTTTGGATAGCTTGAAGGAATCATCTGGTCTTGAAGAGATATATAGCTGAGTATCATCTGCATAACAGTGGAAGCTAATTCCATGTTTCTAATAATGTTGCCCAGGGGCAGCATGTATATGGAGAAAAGCAAGGGTCCTAAAACCGATCCCTGAGGTAATCCATAGTTTACTTGCGTTAGATTAGACGATTCCCCATTTAAATGGACATATTGATATCTGTCAGATAAGTAAGATCGGAACCATTTTAGTGCCTGTCCCTGAATACCGGTATAATTTTGTAAACGATCTAAAAGTATTTTATGGTCTACAGTATCGAACGCAGCACTAAGGTCAAGCAGGACTAGGAGTGAGATGTTACCTTTATCAGATGCCATAAGTAGATCGTTTGTAATTTTAACGAGCGCAGTTTCGGGTGCTATGATGCGGTCTAAAGCCAGACTGAAATTTTTCGTGCATGTGATTATTTTGTAGGAAAGAGCACAACTGAGTGGACACTACTTTTTCTAGTATTTTAGACAAGTACGGGAGATTTGAAATCGGTCTATAGCTTCCAAGTTCACTGGGGTCTAAGTTTGTTTTTTGATAAGAGGCTTAATCACAGCCAGCTTAAAGGGTCCTGGGACATGGCCTAGATTAATTGACGAGTTGATAATGTTATAAATGGGCTCAATTGCAACAGGTAGTAACTCTTTTAGTAATTTAGTTGGAATGGGATCTAATAAGCATGTTGTCGGTTTGGATGTTGCAATAAGTTTAATTAAATCTTCCTGTTTTATAGGTGAAAAACACTGTAGCTTTTTTTTGGGTGATGGTTGGTACTAATTCATCAGACACACTTGGAGGTTGGATTTTAACTACGTCGTCTCGTATTTTTTCGATTTTTTCTGTAAAAAATGTCATGAATTCATTGCTACCAAGGTGTGGCGGAATAGCCAGGTCAGGAGAAGTCTGTTGTTTGTTAGTTTAGCAATTGTACTAAAAAAACCTTGGATTGTTTTATTAGTTTCTATGAGGTTACGGAGGAGGTGCTCGGCTTTTGAGGCTTTTAGTGCCTTTTATAACAGTTTGCACTCTCTATCCACGCAATTTTAAAGACCTCTAAATGGGTTTGTTTCCATTTTCGTTCCAGTTTACGCGTTTCTCTTTTTAGGCCGCGAGTGGTGCTATTGTACCATGGTGCTTTGATCTTCTCGTTAATCTTTTTTGACTTCATAGGCGCGACCGCTTCTAATGTATTAGAGAAAATAGTTCCCATGTTGCTGGTCATGTCATCGAGCGATTCTGTATTAATTGGCAAAGTTATTAAAGGAGTCAGATCTGGCAGATTCTTAACGAAACTATCTTTAGTAGATGAGGTGATTGTTCTACCCTGTCGATAACGAGCTATACGACTGATTTCTGCAGTGCGCAGTGTACATGTTATAAGATGGTGATCAGTGACATCGTCGCTTTGAGGTATAATATCGATATTGGTTAGATCGGCTCCGTGAGATATAATCAAGTCTAGAGTATGATTAAGTCTATGAGTGGGTCTGTTGATGTTTTGTGTTACACCAAAAGAGTGTAGAAGCTCTTTAAACGCCACTGCTAAAGCATCGTTAGCGCTATCTACATGGATATTAAAATCTCCAACGATCAGTACTTTATCAACGTTAACCAATAGGTCCGATAAGAAGTCCGCGAACTCCTTCAGAAAATTAGTGTAAGGCCCAGGGGGTCTATACAGTAGCCAGTGTAAGAGAAAGCAATGTTTTTTTACTTTTGTTTGGAACAATTATGTTCAACACAAGCACTTCAAATGATTTAAATTTATGATCTGTTCTCTGAGTTACGGTAAGAAAGTCTCTAAAGATTGTTGCTACACCACCACCTCGACCAGCCGGCCGTGGCTCATGCATATAACCGTAGCTTGGTGGAGTAGACTCATTTATACCAAAATAATCATTTGGTTTAAGCCAGGTTTCAGTAAGGCAGAGTATATCAAAGCTGTTGTCTGTGATCATTTCATTTACAATAACTGCCTTTGAGTTTAGTGATCTAATATTAAGTAGCCCGAACTTTAGAAGTTGGTTTTGCTCAACAAATATATTGTCTTTAGGTTTAATCACAATAATGTTTTTTCTCTGACTTTTACATACATTTTTATGTTGTTGTATTATTCGGGGGACAGACACAGTCTCTATGTATTTGGATGTTGTAACATTTTTAACAGTTGAGTGAGAGGAACACAGACTATGGTTAACGCTTGCTTATGTTTTACAATTACTTATGTTTCCTCATAAGTAATTGTAAATGATTTCATGCCCCGCACCTGTTCCCTCTTGATTTGTTCCCTTATTTAATGCTCCTTTGTTTGCTGTCCTGTGCTGCTTCATTGTCATTTGTGTGGCGAGTTTCTGTGCCTTAAGTCTAGTCTAGTTTAGTTATTTGTAGTTCATGTCTAATGTTAACTTTAGTCTTTTTTTAGTTTAGTTAGTCTTAGTCCTGTCTTGTCATATTATTACAATCCCCTGTTTTGTTATGTTACCCCCTCGTGGGTTTTTGGTTTTGTCCTTGTTATTATTAAATGTCATGTTAACCCCTTACCCGCTGTCTGCGCCTGGGTCCTCTGTCCTCGTCTCACCAAATAATCATGACATATACATTGCTTAGGTTTATTGTAGCGAGGAAGGCGTGACCGGAGCCGTGGGGCGGGGCCGGAGGCGTGAGTGATAGTGGAAATCAGCTGTGCGCGCACCGGTCCCGTATCTCACACGGAGGAGTTCGGGAGCATATAATGGTGAATCGACAGGACTGCCGACGAGAGAGGACGGGCCCGGACACATGTTAAGTTTATATATATATGTTTGTGTGGGCGGCAGTGGTCCGTGTGGAGCTGCCGCCCTTTTAATTTCGTTGTTTATTTAATTAAAGTTTGTTTAAATGTTCACCGGTTCCCGCCTCCTTCCTTCCTTACTCTGAACTGTATTACATTTACATTTTGTTTGTTCTCTATACAATTCAATATATAACCAAGACAAACACATATAGTGATAGAACTTTTGACCGGTTATCTCTGTCCTTTCTGTGTTAAAACGACAGAACTTGACACATTTACTGGCATGTTTATAAGACCAATTAACATGTACAAAATACTTATCTTTTTTTTTTAATGACGCTAACATGTATTTCCAATATTAGACACAGCAATACAAAGGAGAAAGATGAAACAAGGGGAAATATTTAAAAATTTGACACACAGAGCTGAATTTCTCATTAATTATTTTGCTCAAAGGAATTAGAGGAAAGAATCCTACATGGTCTTTTGATTTGAATAATTTAAGATTTTAAAGACTTCTTAAGTTACCAACTGGCGTGCTTTGATTTTTTAAAATCTTATTGCAGCTTTCTAATCAGATACCACTCCAAAGAAAGTGTATAAATACATATAATCAAAAAATTGCTTTAAATAGAAACGACATGACAAATCCATAATTTGGACTTCATGGGTATATTATCAAAAGGGGGTTTGAAGTTATTCAACAATTCTAATGACATTAAAGAAAATGTTATCTTTAGAAACACATGTCTCTGTTCAACTGAATGTCCAAACTAAAATACATCCTTCTCATAAATTGTCTCCAATAAAAATAAAATAAAAAAAAAACTCCAAAGAGTAAAGAATAAATAATAGTAAAGGCATCAATATTATATAATCATTTGAAATCAGTTTCATTAAAAATCCCACACTTTGTCTATATGTTGCCTATGGCACAGGAACAATAGCTTGTTTAGGTGTCATGTGGTTCTGATGAAATGCGAAAATCAGATGGGGGGCACGAGTAAAAAGCAGAATGGAAGTCCGTAATGAACTGGTTTACAAATGAAAGGTACAGTATAAACAGAAAATCACAACACATGTTGGACATGACCCTTATGAAGAGTTGTGATGTTTCTTGAAAAATAATTGCCTGCTACTTGCTTGTAACTTGTAACATTCAATTTGGATCACGTGCATGTGCCTTGTAATTCCTGTTCCAAATGTTACAAGCGGTAAAATTATTATGACACTACCCTTTTGTACAAAAATCCTCCAGTTCGCCCAGGCCTGCCATCGTATGATGTCACTGACTTTTACTAAAAAATATATTTGTTTCTTTTTACAGTAAATCGTGTAAAACATGTTCAAAGTTAGTACACAGGATGTCAGCTCAATATGTAAGAAAGAACAGTGCTCTCACAGAAGAAGTCTGCTCAGCATAAACTGCATAGATTAAGAAAACAGCCTCTTGCCAGTGGCTCCATCTAAGAGAGGCAGGTAAAGGAGTGCTAGTTAGAATAAGTTACAATTTAATACTTCTAGGTTCATTCAGGTCAATGTCAAAGCAACCGGTTAGCAGAACGTCCAAATAGTCTGTAAGAAGAACAAGTCCCCATTAGCTATACTGATAGCTATGCCCCTTATTAAATTACATCTCTGAATTAATATCTCAACTTTTACTTTTAATTCATTAAAAAAAAACGTACTTTGCAGCCTGATTTCCATCACTATCAGCTCCAACTCATCTACTCTACATAAGGACAATTTACATACAAATGAATGTCAAGCATTTAGCACAAGCCCTTGCATGAAAAGATGTAATATACCATGAGAATTATAAATTCAGTCAAAACTATAAAAGATGTATGTGTTTACCACCAGTTTTACACTCTACAACTTTACAATCTAGATCTAATCTACAGCACATGTAATGGACATACAAGCGGATACATTTCCTTTTAAAAGACCCCCTTCTCATCTCTGCATGAGCTATAAACACAGTGTGCCACATTAACCCAACGACTAGATTTGTCTGAAGAACCTGCTGATAATAAAAACGCACTGCCAAAAAGTTAGGTGATCATATAAATGTACATCTTTCTTAAAGTACGTAAATTATGTATTTTGCATAAATGTTTCCGGGCAGCATCACAGAATGTAATTAGTTTTTTGGGGTCTATTAATGTGGTATAATATAAGCCCACTCCTAAACAGCCCATAAAAAATTGTTCCTCCCTGTTCAATTTGTAAAAAGCACCAGAGCTTTAACTGCGGTGATACTAAAGCTCGACTGGTCACCATCTAGACCCCAATGAAAGATTACAGCAATTTAAAAACCTGTATCCAATTCACCCAAAAGTACTGACCACATAAAAATGTTTTTAACATAAAAACAGAAATAGCACATTCATTATACTGTAGAAGATGTGTTTACCAGTCCATCCATCCATCTTCTTCCGCTTATCCGGGGCCGGGTCGCGGGGGCAGCAGTCTAAGCAGGGACGCCCAGACTTCCCTCTCCCTAGACACTTCCTCCAGCTCTTCCGGGGGGACACCGAGGCGTTCCCAGGCCAGCCGGGAGACATAGTCCCTCCAGCGTGTCCTAGGTCTTCCCCGGGGTCTCCTCCCGGTGGGACATGCCCGGAACACCTTCCCAGGAAGGCGTCCAGGGGGCATCCGGAAAAGATGCCCGAGCCACCTCAGCTGGCCCGTCTCGATGTGGAGGAGCAGCGGATCTACTCTGAGCTCCTCCCGAGTGACCGAGCTTCTCACCCTATCTCTAAGGGATCGCCCAGCCACCCTGCGGAGAAAGCTCATTTCGGCCGCCTGTATCCGGGATCTTGTCCTTTCGGTCATGACCCACAGCTCATGACCATAGGTGAGAGTAGGAACGTAGATTGACCGGTAAATCGAGAGCTTCGCCTTGCGGCTCAGCTCCTTCTTCACCACGACAGACCGGTACAGCGACCGCATTACTGCAGAAGCTGCACCGATCCGTCTGTCAATCTCCCGTTCCATCCTTCCCTCACTCGTGAACAAGACCCCCAGATACTTGAACTCCTCCACTTGAGGAAAGGACTCTCACCTACCTTAAGTGAGCAAGCCACCCTTTTCCGACTGAGAACCATGGCCTCAGACTTGGAGGTGCTGATTCTCATCCCAGCCGCTTCACACTCAGCTGCAAACCGTCCCAGTGCATGCTGAAGGTCCTGGTCTGATGGGGCCAGCACGACGACATCATCCGCAAAGAGCAGAGATGATATCGTGTGGTCCCCAAACCCGACGCCCTCCGGCCCTGGCTGCGCCTAGAAATTCTGTCCATAAAAATTATGAACAGAACCGGCGACAAAAGGCAGCCCTGCCGGAGTCCAACATGCACCGGAAACAAGTCTGACTTACTGCCGGCAATGCGAACCAAGCTCCTGCTCCGGTCGTACAGGGACCGGATAGCCCTTAGCAAAGGGTCCCGAATCCCATACTCCCGGAGCACCCTCCACAAGATGCCGCGAGGGACACAGTCGAATGCCTTCTCCAAATCCACAAAACACATGTGGATTGGTTGGGCAAACTCCCATGAACCCTCCAGCACCCTGGAGAGGGTATAGAGCTGGTCCAGTGTTCCACGACCGGGACGGAAACCACACTGTTCCTCCTGAATCCGAGGTTCTACCATCGGCCGGATTCTCCTCTCCAGTACCCTGGCATAGACTTTCCCGGGGAGGCTGAGAAGTGTGATCCCCCGATAGTTGGAGCACACCCTCCGGTCCCCCTTCTTAAAAAGAGGGACCACCACCCTGGTCTGCCAGTCCAAGGGCAATGTCCCCGACCGCCACGCGATGCTGCAGAGGCGTGTCAGCCAAGACAGCCCCACAACATCCAGAGACTTGAGGTACTCAGGGCGGATCTCGTCCACCCCGGTGCCCTGCCACCGAGGAGTTTCTCGACTACCTCGGTGACTTCAGCCCGGGTGATGGGCGAGTCCGCCTCCGAGCCCTCGGCCTCTGCTTCCTCAATGGAAGACGTGACGGCGGGATTGAGGAGATCCTCGAAGTATTCCTTCCACCGCCCGATGATATCCCCGGTCGAGGTCAACAGCCCCCCCTCCACTGTAAACAGCATTGGTAGGGCACTGCTTACCCCTCCTGAGGCGCCGGACGGTTTGCCAGAATCTCTTCGAGGCCGACCGATAGTCCTCCTCCATGGCCTCCCCGAACTCCTCCCAGGCCCGAGTTTTTGCCTCCCCAACCACCCGGGCTGCAGTCCGCTTGGCCTGTCGGTACCTGTCAGCTGCCTCGGGAGTCCCACAAGCCAGCCAGGCCCGGTAGGACTCCTTCTTCAGCTTGACGGCATCCCTTACTTCCGGTGTCCACCACCGGGTTCGGGGATTGCCGCCTCGACAGGCACCGGAGACCTTACGGCCACAGCTCCGAGTGGCCGCGTTGACAATGGAGGTGGAGAACATGGTCCACTCGGACTCAATATCTCCAGATTCCCTCGGGATCTGGTCGAAGCTCTGCCGGAGGTGGAAGTTGAAGATCTCTCTGACAGGCGATTCGGCCAAACGTTCCCAGCAGACCCTCACAGTACGTTTGGGTCTGCCGAGTCTGTCCAGCTTCCTCCCCCGCCATCGGATCCAACTCACCACCAGGTGGTGATCAGTTGACAGCTCCGCCCCTCTCTTCACCCGAGTGTCCAAGACATACGGCCGTAGGTCAGATGAAACAACTACAAAGTCGATCATCGACCTCCGGCCAAGGGTGTCCTGGTGCCATGTGCTGATGGACACCCTTATGCTTGAACATGGTGTTCGTTATGGCCAAACTGTAACTAGCACAGAAGTCCAATAACAGAACACCACTCGGGTCAGATCAGGGGGGCCGTTCCTCCCAATCACGCCCCTCCAGGTGTCACTGTCGTTGCCCACGTGGGCGTTGAAGTCCCCCAGCAGAACGACGGAGTCCCCAGTCGGGGCGCTTTCCAGCACCCCTCCAAGAGTCTCCAGAAGGCCGGGTACTCTACACTGCCATTTGGCCCATAGGCGCAAACGACAGTGAGAGACCTATCCCCGACCCGACCCGAGGCGCAGGGAAGCGACCCTCTCGTTCAGCGGGGTAAACTCCAACACATGGCGGCTGAGCTGGGGGGCTATAAGCAAACCCACACCAGCCCGCCGCCCTCTCACCATGGGCAACTCCAGAGTGGTGGAAGAGTCCATACTCCCTCGAGGAGAGTGGTTCCAGAGCCCAAGCTGTGCGTAGAGGTGATCCCGACTATTTCTAGTCGGAATCTCTGAACCTCACGCACAATCTCAGGCTCCTTCCCCGTCAGAGAGGTGACGTTCCATGTCCCTAGAGCTAGATTCCGCGTCCAGGGATCGGGTTGTCGAGGCCCCCGCCTTTGACTGCCGCCCGATCCACTTTGCACCGGCCCTTACGGTCCTCCTGCTGGGTCCACGGAGGTGGCCCCACGTCGCTCCTTCGGGCTGTGCCCGGCCGGACCCCATGGGGGGAGGCCCGGCCACCAGGCGCTCGCATACGAGCCCCAACCCCGGGCCTGGCTCCAGGGTGGGGCCCCGGCTGCGCCATACCGGGCGACGTCACGGTCCTCCAATTAGTTGTCATCATAAGGGTTTTTTGAACCGCTCTTAGTCTGACCCGTCGCCTAGGACCTGTTTGCCTTGGGAGACCCTACCAGGGGCATATAGCCCCAGACAACATAGCTCCTAGGGTCTTTCGGGTGCTCAAACCCCTCCACCACGGTAAGGTGGCAGTTCAAGGAGGGGTGTTTACCAGTATTAAATGAAACAATTTCCCCTTTTGACGTTGCCTTTGACGTTCATAGCTCACAATGGTCCCCTTGTGAAGAGTTTGGGACTGCGTACATCCTTATGTATGCTATCGGCCATCAACTCATGATGTCATTTCCAGACCTTTTCATAGCTCAGCTGATTGGCTCACAAGAACCTTGGTGCTCATTAGCAAGTTATTTAAATTGTGGACCTCCAGGGTTCAATATTACCAACCAAGTCCTTGGTTACCATGGCAATCCAAAAATGCCCATTCCATATGTTCAGCAGGATGACAAGCATACACTTGACAAGCTATTATCTCCTTCGTGACTTTCCTGATGGTATTTAAAAACTATAGACCACTTCAGATGACGTAAACAACGCTGGTTTAAGACTGGTCCAGAGGAACTTCCTGTCTCTGTTTTTTAACATGTTTGAATAAAACACAACCCACAGAACATTATAACCAAACCAAAATGTTAAACAAATATTTTCAGATTTAAATATATATGTTCGGGACCAGTGTTTACATCTTCCGAAGTGGTCTGTATAAATATCTGTTTCCATGAACAGAATAGATTCTGCAGTCATCTCCCTGACAGCCAAAGACTCCTATGCCGTGACAGCCCCAGAATATCTAAGAAATATAAGCTTCTTTCTATCTGGGATTTCCAAATGAAGCCCATCTTTCTCTCGGAGCCCCGTCACACCATTACTTCACTGATATTGTGAAGATGCGGCTCGGTCTCTCTCCGCTAAGCAAAGCAAACAGCGAAGCGGGTCCACGGCGTGTCACTCTAATGTAGCGTTCTGTCACTCCGACACCACTTCATATCTAATCGTTATTGAGTTTTATTTTCCACTGCCAAAGTGGGGACGTAACTGAAAAACAGCGGTGAGATTGAATCGGCCTTTTTTACATGGAAAAAGGCGAGATGATGTGAAAGGGGTAAAAATTGACTCGAAGTAGCGAAAACAGCTAAATGTGTTGTGTACGGATAGCAGTCATTTGAACTCTGATCGTCGCTGTTTTTCAGTCTATGAATACAAAATGCGACCGGTTTTGCTGCAGAGGAAGACCGGCTCCCATTTTCAGGCATTATTTCAGAATAATACACACGTTAGCTTTCTCTCTCAGGCCCCGGCGCTGAAGATAAATCTCTTCCCATCGTATAAAAACATTTACCAACATAATTTGAACTGATGAATTATTCAGCAGCCATTCATGAGGAAAAGTGTCACCATTCAGACACACAGAAGTCAAGTAAAGGAACGACCTCTATGTGGACAATGTGGGAAAAAACCATTTGCTGTAAAAAAAGAAAGAAAAATAGCAAACTTAAATCTTCATGGCTAACAGGTGTCAGGTGGATGTGTTATAGGTCAATAAAACTCATTATTTCTGTAGTTAAATGCCATGAATAATGCAGTCTGCCCGTGTTATATTGAAATCTTTTCCAGCGGCTGTTAGTTAGCGTTTGAAATTCATGAGGGAATAAGGTGACGGTATTTTGGTTCCCTCACTCGAGGTAGACTTTCATAAACATCTTCCAGAGAAACCAGTTTGTGTCATTTAAACTTTAGTCATTTAAAGTGTCTGTTTGGAAAAACTTAAGAATTGTTAAAAAATATTCTCAATTACCACCCTGTCCACTGGCCTGTTGACTTGAAAACAAATGAACTCATGCGCATCAGTAAAAATATACCTTTAGGAATAAGAAATCAACTTTTGGATCAATTGAATCTTCAACAACACATCCATATTTGTTTTGCAGTAATTCATTTGTGGTAATGATTGAGCTTAAGTGGCATAATAATGTGTAAAAAAATACAATTATAGTCAGTGAAGTGGCTGTTACTACTAACACCCTAGTATTGCTGTAGATTAAATATTAAAGGGATGGTTCACCCCCCCCCCAAAAAAATGTCATCATTAACTCACCTTTGAGTTGTTCTGTTGAACACAAAAGAAGATATTTTGAAAAATGTAGTAAAGCAAACAGTTTAACTACCGTTGTCATTTTTCCTACTATGGTAGTCAATGGGGTTCAAGTTTGGTTACATGCATTCGTCCAAAGTAAATGATGACAGATCTGTTTTGGGGTGAACTATCCCTTTAATGTTCAAATGTATATTAAATAAAATAGTGTCAATTTTTACATTTATTAAAATTATTAAATGGATGCCAACCTATCGGGACAATAAAACACTACGCCTACCACTGACCTAACCTTACACTTTATAGTTAAATATTTCTTAAACACTCGAATGTTTGCTTCATTAAAAAAAAAGATGTTATGGGAAAAGGTAGAAAAGTGAGTTCAGAAAAAAACCTATTCGAACTCAGGTCTGTGTCAATTTGCCGTGCACTTTATCAATGGAGTCGCTATTTGAATTAACTCGTTCTAACACTTTCTGTATTTCAATCAGATACTGGTGGGCGGAGCCTCTGCCAACAAGGCGAGTATATATCTGCACTCTTTGTAAATAGACACTCAGTAATTCAGTAATTCTGGCGGATAATATCGATCTTTAGCCTTACAAACAACAGGGTAATTGTTGAATTGCCAGGTAACGTCTATACATTCAGTATTATTATAAAACATGAAGTCATAAGTTTGCCTTTACTGAAATTGTACAACTAGTGTTTGTCCAATCAGAATCAGTGTGACATATTATAGTTACGTGAAACTATTTTTTATAGCAAGTTTCTTTCTACCATATGACATAATTTCAGATTGATTTTGTTTAAGAGTTCAGACCTGGTTTTGACAAGGACTTGGAGGGTAACCGCCGCTTTCATCATGTAGAGGTGACTTGAGTGCCCACAGGTATAACTGTACGTGCATCAATCTGTTAAAGTCATCTCTAACTATTACCTCCCTCTCTCTCTTTCTCTCTCTCTCATTCTTTTTAGCTTCTCACTCTTTTCCTTTCTCTGGACTTCCCCAGGCAACCTATTACCTCAGAATAAAACCACCAGGTGTCAACAGGGACAGCTCAAATATGTTTTAAAGCACTGACCTGTGCAGGTGAAGGGGTGTGAGAGTAATACTAGCCTGAGGGTCTCTCTCGCTCTCTAGTTTCTCTATTACTCTCTGGCACAACTTCTCATGCTCAAATCTTTCTAAATAATATAATCCTCTGCTCAAAATCTTCATGAGAAAAGAAGTTCAACTTTTCTTAAAGGTATTGCTTTAAGAGATGAACAGAAATGTTCATGTTGGTCTGAGCTGGGTTATGTTTGTTTGTACTGGTGTGCCATAGTCTCACAGAAAAGCAAAGAAAAGAAGTCATAATAATATTTGTAGTCTGATAACCCAATGGTCATTGCTCCAGACAATTATACATGAGCTTTTGGCTCACAGGGACCCGGGTTCGAGTCCGACCTGGGTCATGTCCGAATTCCACACCCCGTATAAGTCAAAATAAATAACAATGTTTGTAAACATAATTTGCTGACAATCTTGTGAGTGGTTTACTAACTTTTATATTACCATGAAAAAACTAACAGTAGCCTTTGAATCACATGAGGGTGAATAAATGATGACAGAATCTTTATTTCTTGGATGATTTTTTCTTGTAAAACCTGATGTTTACAGGCTGTTCAATGTAGTCGCATCCTCTTCAACTTTTTATATCTCGTCACTGTTTATAGCATGTTACACCCCCTTTAGCACATACTGAATGATTTATAATGTGCCTCTTCTATACGAGAAAGCTCTTAATCATTAGCGACTTGTGTTTCAGGGTTTGTGTTTCATTGTATTCATCAAACGTGATGTTTTAATGAGGCCAGGTTCATATAGTAAAAGACACTCCAATATATCTTGCTTTTAAAGCGCTTTTTCAAGAGATTGTAGATTGTCGGTGTAATTACAGTTGAACTCATCTGTAGTTCAGTGATGATTTCTTCTTGGCACCAACCATGCGTGACTTGGGCTCTTGACAACATTTTAATACAAAGACCAATCAAGATGTAAACAGAAGCTCAGAGCTATCAAATCAAAAAGCTTTCATGAGTCTTTATGGGGCTCCTAATACTGCCATACACAATCTAATAGCGTTCTCATAACAAAGATGAAGGCAAAACCTAATTATAAAACAGGCTTTCAGATATGGTTATAAAAAGAAAAATGATTTGTGCAGACAAATGTCCCTGGCATAAAGAAGCCAGGTGGCATAATTTTTTAAACATCAGCTTGAATGACCAATGCCAGGGGGCAAGACATGGCCCAACACAATTACAAACCCAACGCTACCCTTTCTACACCTTTGTCTTGTTTTTCTATGTCCCTTTTAAAATATATAAAAAATAAAAGCAACAATAAAATAAATCTGACTCTCCACAAACAGTAGCTAAACATCATGGCATTACTTAAAGACACAAGACCAGCCGCTTTATCCCCCGATGGTTTGTTTAAAAGAGATCTGCAGTCTCCACTGACTCAAACACTTTCAGATAGACCACAGAAGCTGTGAGAAGGCTATTATCTACTACTACTTTGTAGTGTCTTTAAACAAGTGGTTAACACAACACAAAGTCTACTGGGTAATAGTTACAGCAGTGTCTAGTGTTTTTAACAAGTGGCTAACACAACACAGCAAAGTCTACAGGGTACCAGAGCAGCTGAAAAACAGAGTTGCGACACACGTTGATCTCGCTGCCACGTGGTCACGTGGTTCACGGAGCTCTCAATAGTTCAAACTGTCAGTCTGTTTGAATGGGTGCAAGCGGGCGAGACAGTGAAAGCTGCTGTATTTGCAACAAATTTCACTAAATACCGACACAAAATATGCTACGATTACTATGTTGATTAAATGTATGATAACATTTTGTCTGATGAGTGTTAGAGACAGTATTAATCAGTTTTGTGTATTTAATTTGACTAGGAAGGATGCACTACATTAACAGTATGCATGCATTCATCTGTTTCTTATGCTTCCATGATCATCAGTACATACCAATGTTAAATTATTAGGGATGTAGCAATATTATTGATATCGTGTTATCACAATATCAAAATTGTCTCAATATTATCGTTGTCACATGACTGTACGCTAGGTCTTCCGGGCCTAACATAGAGAATGTTAGAAAAATAAATATGTTACCATCTCTTTGGAATCTGATAACACAAATTCCCTTCAAATCTTCTCAAAGTACAGTTTAAAGTATATATTTAAAGCATATAAAAAAGTTGACTTTTCAACTAAAAACTGAAGCCTTTTGGCTGTTCGTTTAGACCACAACAGCTTTTCGGGGAACTGAAAACGCAAACTTTTGAAGATGTATTTCCAAGTGCAAGTTTTCAAAAACTGCACTTCTGTCATCTCCATCTAAACGTGTAAAATGCAAACTGTTACATCATGCACACTTTGCATGTATGTATTAAGTGTTTAGTCTATAGAAAAGGTTCTCAAACTGTGGTACTTTATGAGACTCCGGTGGTACGTAAAAATTTTAAACTCTATATATTAATTTACATTTAGTGTTTTAAATACAATTTAAAATGTTTAATATGTGATTGATAAATATGGAATACTGTACATGTCAGCTTTTTGGCAATTTTAAAATAGTTAGTTGTATGAATTATTGTTTATTTATCATTGGTCGATGTAACTCAGGCGCGAGACGGGCAGCTGAAACACAGAACGGGAGCAGACAGAACTTGTGCGTCACTCACTCTCTCTTCCGATGAGCTGCAACTAAGCTTGTTATGTATTTCTGCACTTGAACCGTTGTTTAAAGCTGTTGTTATTGATGTAAAGTGCTAATAAAGTGCTAATTCAACACGCATCTGCATGTACTCGAGGTTAAATCAATGAAGTGCGTGTTGCGATTTATTTTTGACGCGCCGCTTTGACGAGCCACTGCAGGAAAGTGTGAGTCTCTGTTTGTAATACAGCTGTTCTCTTGACGTTTCAGTATCATATATTTATTTATCTTCTGTGTTAGATATTCTTTCCACATTGTTTGACTTTAATATAGGTTTGTAGTCTTTCTGCAAGTGTGCATAAATCCCCCTTAATAGTCATTTACAGAGCCCTGTGTACAGTGCACTACAAACAAAAGTGTTTTGTGTCCACTATTACTGCTGACTAACTTGAAAACAAGGAAAAAACATGTTCTTTAGCTTGAAAACAGCTGGTAAATTAAAAAGGATTTGTTTTATTAATAATACGTTAGAATTTGAGGACAAGGAGTGACGATAAAGATTCACAGCTCTACTATTAATTTTAGTCTTTTTTAGTGTGTTTTCTATGGCGGTCATTAGGTGGAACAACAAATTTTATTTTATTAACGTTTCTTCAACAAAAAGAAGATTTATTGCACCACTACAACAGCGGAGACTGTTTATTTAGACATATATAAGCTGACAACATTTACGCATTTGGCAGTCGCTTTTAGCGACTTACTCTGCATTATAATATACTGTGGTGAGGAAGGCTGGAGACGTGAGGCGGGGCCGGTGGCGTGAGTGATAGTTGGAATCAGCTGTGCGCACACCGGTCCCGCATATCTCGCGGAGGAGATTAGGAGCATAAGAGGACAAGCGACAGGACTGCTGACGAGAGAGGACCGGGCCCGGACAAATGTTAAGTTTGTGTTTGTTCTTGTGGCCGGCAGTCAACCGTAAAGTGGCTGCCGCCCCTTTTACTTCCGTGTTTTGTTTGTTTACTTTTGATTAAAGTTTGTTTTAATATTCGCCGGTTCCCGCCACCTTCCTTCCTTTTATTGAACCTTATTACATATACCTTTGTTTCTATGGATGTGAAATCCCTAGGATCAAACCCATGACCTTGGCGTTGCTAGCGCCATGCTCTAACCACTGAGCTACAGGAAGGCAAAGTATTAAGACCAGTGGCGGCAGGTGCACAATTATTTTGAGGGGGCGCAACAAACCATTTGACGTGATGAAAACGTATCATTACTGCTTAGCTAAAACAAGTTTGACTATCTAAGCATGTAATTAGGTTTATTAACAGTAATAAGGTGCCAGTTATGTATATTACAAACCGTTTCATCGGACGCCTGACCCCCAGTTAACTTCTGGTTTGTGTTTGGCTCGTGTCTAATAATATAACTATTTATATTTAATTTAATTGATGTTAATATAAATGTATATGATTATTTTACTGTATTATAATTGCATTGAATAAACGATTTGTTGAATCTTGCTGTATGTTCATTTGATTAAATAAACAATTTGTTGAATGGGTCCTGTAACAAACATTGAGATGCATACATTTGCATCTTGCGGTTGAGCTTGGTATCACAGTCTATATTCAAAATATTGGAGAGACAAGTTTAGCCAAGCAACGGTTCTTCTCAGTTTCTTTTAATTGTTATCATAAATAATATAGAAGCACTCTATTGTTTGTGAATGTCTACCGGAATTTAAGCTGGGGTCACAAAAATAACGTTGCTTAGGTTGTGAAGATGAAACCGTCTATAGTAAACTGTAGTAAAATTCCTACATGCTACAGTGTTTTTGAACTCTGGAATTGTTAATAATGACCGTAGAGAGAGTAACTCTGTTTAGTGTTTTGGTTGGCCATCCATCTCTTCTGTAACAATATACAAGAGGAACATTTCGATTTAGTTCAGTAAATAATAATAACAGTCCCATCGGGTGTCTCGTCATTTATTTGTGTTAAGATGTGCGACAATCGCGCTTTCAACGCGCTGTGACGTTCTCTGTCTTCCCGGCGTGTCTACACCGCTGCAAAATGAAGCTCAGCAAAGCAAAGCTAATAGTAGAGCTACTTCACAGGAATTTCGGTGCAAGCAATACATTTATTATTTACATAAACTTTTAGCATCGACAGCCTACGTGCGCTTTGGAAAGGAAGAGAAAACGGCGACGATCCGTGGTTCCCTTTCTGTCGATCTCTCGACGTTGTGTCGAAGACGACAGATGGGGTTCGCCCTTGGGAACCTATCAACTCTGACTACTTTTAGAAAAGGCCAATGAAATTGGCAAATGAAATTTGCATGCCGGGCTCCGCCTCCGGATGTCCGGTATAAAAGGAAGCCGGCGTGCTTCATTCACTTACCTTTTGTTCTTCAGAGCCTTCGCTCCTGACTACAACTGCTCGTATCTACATCGCCGGATTCTCACGACATGGTGCAGCGGATCGTCCCTTCCTGCAGCGACTTTCCCCTGGCCGTCTCGGCGGTGCCAGAAGTGTTCGAGATCTTTCTAGAAGAAGCAATTTCCTTCTAAAAGAGCAAATTTCTCCAGCGTGGCATGTCCCGCTGTTCTCTCAGGTGCAACACACTCATCGAGGAGGGGGACGGACACGATGTCTGCCTCGGGTGTTTTGTTTCCAGCACGTTGAGGCAGCCGTTGTGGATACGTCCTGCCCGCGCTGCGGGCGGATGACGATTCAGACGTTGCGTCACAGGCGGCTGTCTTCCCCCGGGAACCAGCCGCCACCTTGTGTTGCTCCCCGTTTCGTGACAGCAGGACTACGACCGAGGGTGACATGAGGATTATTGCAAGCGCTAATCCGCCAGCCACTGGCTCACGGACTGCTCGTACCTCGCTCGTTTGATCGTTCCCCAAAAGACGGTCCAACTGTCTTGTTCCTCAAATTACATCAGGATCAGGAAAAATCGGACGTCGAAAATGCCGGCCATGGTTTCCCTAACCGCCGTGAGAATGGGGAGGTAGTGTACGCACTGCCCCCCCAACGCTCGCGGCTGGATACGCGGTACCTTGGGTTTGCGTGCGGCTCTAAGCCGCGCCTACCCATCAGTGCCGTGTATACCGGAAGTGCATGAGGAACTCGGTAAGACCTGGAAACGCCCCCTTCTCGGCGCGTACAGGTCGAACTAGTTCTGTCACCCTTTCTTCCCCTGTTGGTAGGTCAGCTAGAGGATATGTCGATGTCCCCCAGAGGGAATGTGCCGCTGCGGTCCAACCCGCAGTTGGCTGCCACCTGGGGGCTCGATCTAGACTCCTGTCCAAAGCAAGTGGGCTTTCCGGTGTCCCTGATGCCGGGAACTTGCACTGCTGCGGGCAGAAACTGCCCCTCTCTTCGCGCTACGGCGTGGAGGGGGGGGCGGAGGCTGCCACTCTCGTCACGCTACGGCGTGGAGGGAGTCCCAACAGGGCAAGACCGACCTGGCGCTTATGCAGGAGATCGCGCCTCACCAAACCGCTTACGGGTGGCTGGGTGACCACGTGGGCCCTGGGTCGGACAATGTCCACACTCGTGGTCTGGGAGAGACACCTCTGGCTGAACCTTGCATACAGTAAACAGTAAATAGCAGACTGAGGGTATCAAGCATATCCTCACCTGCCGGAACTCGACCCCCCCTCGGGCTGTCGAGATTCCGTGCACTGTCTGCTCCCCAGCAGCCTGGTCCTCTTCGATGTTCCCTGACTGCGGCCCCCTCATTCAGCTGGCCCACCGGAAGAAAACGTCAAGGAGGAGACCACCACCCCGTCAGCAGCCGCGGCGGGAGCCAATGCGGCCCTCACGGGAAGACCCCAGGGAGAACGAGAACACCTTCAGGCTGGACCCCAGGTTTTGGAGGTCATTCAAGGACGGTCCTGCCCCGTCCCAACAGCCCACTTCAAGGTGTTCTCTCTCTCTCTCTGGGAGTTTTCACAGCCGCTCTCACCCTCTACAGGACGGTGTTCGGCAACTCGACGTTGCGTCATGGCGAGACACAGTGTCGAGGATAAACAGCAACTCTCTACACTCTCACAGACAGTGCACGTTGCTACATCATCGCCAGGCAGGTAAGCAGAGCCGATCGCCCCCCCCGGGGGCCCCCCCACAGCGGAAGATCCGCTCTGCCAGCCATCGAACTCCCTCCGGGAGGTCGATGAAGCAGATTGTACCTCTAGGCCCCGGCCGGTCCCTGAGAGTCTGACAAGACTTGCCCAAACCGCGACGTGGCTAGGAGATATGATCCGTCTCGGCTACCTCGTCCCTCTAGCCGTGATGTTCAACGGGTGGTGACCCGTACTTCATCGTTCTCAGAAAGGAGGGTTGCTAGATCTGCAGACCCTGAACAGGCACCTACTCAAGCTGCCAATCAGGATGCTACGCAGAAGCACATCTTAATGTCTACTGGATGTCAAGATGAGTTCATGGCAAATGACCTAAGCGACACTTACTTTCATGTCTCGGTCTCGTAGGTCGGGCATGTCAGTACAGAGTCCTCCCTTTCGGTCTGTCCCTTCCCCACGAGTCTTCACGAAGATCGTGGAAGCCGCCCTCACTTTCCTCCGAGAGAGAGGTGTGCGGGCACTAAACTATCTCTGCGAGGCGCTCGTGAGATTTGTTATGTGCACACGGGACTTAGTGCTCTGGCACACAGATAGATTGGGACTATAGGTCAACCGAGAAAGAGGCTCCGAGAATAAGAGGCTCTCCCCAGGTAGAGCATCCTCTTTTTTGGCATGGAGATCATCCTCTTTCTTGGTAAGGAACTTAACTCTGCAGAGCGCCCTTAGCCGGTGTTGAGCTGCCTGGAGCGTTCCAGGCAGTCAGCGGTCCCTTTGAAGAGGTTCCTGGGACAGATGCATCCTCGACGGTGGTGGTACCCCTCGGGTTGATGCACATAGGACTGCTCAAAAACACTGGCTACAGAGTAAAGTTCTGAGGAAAGCGTGGCACACCGGCAGCAGGTGGATGGTGATTACGCCTCTCTACCGACGCACCCTCACCCCTTGGTCTTAAGTGATACGTCACCCCCCCCGCCCGCAGGGGCACAGGAAGCCTGCGTCCGCGCTGGCTCTTGGAGACCTTTTCTCGGGAAGGCATGTCGACTGACACCTTCCTGCAGGGTTGAGAGCGCAGTGTGCAACGGGCACGCAGTATCAGGGCAAGGACGAGGCGCTGGCATATCAGTGCCTAGAGTTGGCGAACGACTCGCCCGACGCCTCCTCCTCTGGAGTCAGCAGGTGATCCGCTCCCTGCGGGCCACACATATCCCAGGCAATCTGAACCAGACAGCCCACGGCTCTCTCGTCAGTTGACGCCTTGTGGAGAGTGGCGACTCCACCTCTGCGCACTCCAGCTCATGGGGTGCTGTTCGGGCAGGCTCAGGCACCTCTTGAACACCACCCCTTTCCACCTTGGCACTCCCTCCGAGACCTCCCTCGGCACGGAGGCCCTGGCGCATAGCTGGCTGCGCGACAAGTGGAAGGATACCTTCCCCCCAGTGAACCTCATTGCACAGATCCTGTGCAAGGCCAGGGAAGAGGAGCATCAAGTACTACTGGTTGCGCCCGACGGGCCCAACCAGACTTGGTTCTCGGAGCTAATGCTCTTGACAACAACTCCCCCCTGACCGATTCCCCTGACGAAAGACCTGCTTTCTCGGGGGAAGGGCACGTTATGGCATCCCAGGCCAGTACTCTGGAGCCCCCATGTCTGGCCCCTGGACAGGACGAGAAGGTCCTGAGTTGGCTATCCCCCCTCCCTGTGGTGGAGCCATCACTCAGGCTTGGGCCCCTACCACTGGGGCCCCTTCTCATCCTGGTGCTCTTCTCGATGAGAAGACCCACTAAGATGCTCGATCGGAACAGTCTGTTCCTAAGGGACTGGAAACTAAACCTCTCCCCCTCCACACTGAAAGTGTTTGTAGCGGCTGCTCATCACTACTCAGTGGTGGAAGTCCCCAGGGCAGCACTACCTGATCAGTAGATCCCTAAGGGGCGCGTGAAGGCGGACTCGCCTCGATCGCGCTCCGTACCTTCGTGGCGGGCTCAGGCCCTTCGAGCTCTCAGAGAGGCCGCTCTTCCTCATCACGATGAAGACACTTCTCTTGTTGGCGTTCATCTCCAAGAGGGTAGGGGACCTACAAGCATTTTCTGTGTCCCCCGATTGCCTAAGATTAGGGTCCGGTAAGTCTCACGCTATCTTGAGACCCCGACCCGGCCACGTGCCCAAAGTTCCCACCACCAGGTGGCGAACTTGCAGGTGCTCCTTATCAGGGAGCTAGACCCAACCCCACTCGTGTTGTGTCCGACATGCCAGCTGTGCCTCTACTGGAACCGCACGCAGAGCTTAGGGCTCTGATCAGCTCTCTGTCTGTTTCGGAGGTCAGCAGGGAGGACTGTCTCCAAACAGAGATTGGCGTACCAGACCGTGGACGCCGTCACTATGGCATCCCAGTCTCAGTTGGCCCCGGCCAGGGGCGCCTCTCTGGCAGACATCTGCAGAGCTGCGGGTTGGGCTACGCCCAAACACCTTCGCGACTCCGCGTAAACTGGTATCAGCCCGCGTCCTACATGGCCACGTGTAGGACCGGCAGCCGGCTGGGCGTATGCCTGCGAAAGCATCTTTCCACCCTCCAGCAGGTTGGGTCAGTGTGCTATCTACCTCTCTTCTTACCCTACCTTGGTTAAGAACAGGTATCCTTTCCGCCTCCCTTCTTACCCATCTTCGTGGTTAAGAACAGGCATTCCATCCATCACTAAGCAAGCACCCCCTGGGGGTCGGCTGGGCAAAGCAGCCTTCCCCTTAGGCCGGGAGAACATGTTAGCCATCAGATGGCTCTAACCGGACCTAGTGCTACCGGACGTATGCAACACCCCCTCCCTGGGCTGTTCCGTCTGATGTATCCTCATGAGTTGGTTCCCACTCCTGGTAACCCATGATCTCCCCCAGGTGGACCTCCACCTCGCGGTTAACTACTCAGTCCGCACATTCCATGCGATCTTCCCTAAGGGCGAGACCATATCTATTCCACTGTATTCCTCCCCCCCGGGTAGGGAAGTGGCCTCTGCAGCGCATCCCTAATTAAGGAAGTTGCGCTTACCCGGTGGTACCCGATCCGGACGGCCTCTCGCCGGTAAGAGAGATAAGGCCCCATCCGTGAAAGGTAGCTGGTCAGGGCCTACCCATCTTCCTTCAGGAAGCTCTGGGACCCCCGACCCATCACACTGGAAGGTTACAGTTTCGCGAAAGCCTCGAGTTGACACGCCCAGGCCTGTTACCATCGCTTCGCTAGAGATTGTGACGCGATAGGCGTTGTGGCGTTTTCCAGAAGAACCCCATCTGTCGTCTTTGACACAACGTCGAGAGACTGACAGAAAGGGAACGTCTTGGTTACGTATGTAACCTCGGTTCCCTGATGGAGGGAACGAGACGTTGTGTCCCTTATGCCACAACGCTTATCGCCCTCTGCAGTAGTCGTGAGAGGCTCTCAGGCTCCTCAGAACACAGGTAAGTGAATGAAGCACGCCGGCTTCCTTTTATACCGGACATCCGGAGGCGGAGCCCGGCATGCAAATTTCATTCGCCAATTTCATTGGCCTTTTCTAAAAGTAGTCAGAGTTGATAGGTTCCCAAGGGCGAACCCCATCTGTCGTCTTCGACACAACGTCTCGTTCCCTCCATCAGGGAACCGAAGTTACATACGTAACCAAGACGTTTCCCTGCCTTCTTTTAGATGTGACGTAATAAATACGAATGTGAAACAGGGGCGGTTCCAGTGCTCCCGTGTCAGCACACTTGGCCACCCCCCTGGCCCCCCTAAATCTGGAATGATATTTCACCAAAACAGAGCAATTTTGAGCTGAACTTGTTTTCAAAGGAAAAATGAATGAAAAATAACCATGACAACAAAAGTTAGTGTGCCCCCTAAAAGCATAAGTGGCACCAGCATGGCCCCCCCAGTTACAGTAGTCTAGAAATGCCACTGATGTGAAATATGATTTAGTAATAAATAATGTTTGTATTTTCCGCGGGTATGGCAGATCGGATTTATATCTGTTTAGCTAACACACATTTATGTGGCCAAGAGCCCTCTTTGGCTATCAATCATGGCTGGTGGAAAGCAAATGAAACGTGCTTCCCGAGGGGTTATCTCTTCATACCCGGGACATCCGTGCCATCTGAAAGGGTGTTTTCTGCCGCGGGTATAATTGTCAACAGGCTCCAGACTATCCCCACAAACATATTATTTTATAAAATAAAATTCCAAACTTTGGATTGAAGTAGGCCTGCTAGTTTTATTTGATGAAAAAACTTTCTGACGGAAATAAACTTTGCCGGTTCTTCTGTGTTTTCATTTGGTCGTAATTTGCTAATTCTTTACCTTATTTTCTTGCCTGTTTTTTATGCTTTGGATTTATATCGTTTTCGTTTTTCTCCATTGTCCAAATTCTGCAAGTTCGTGAAAATGTGATTTAACATTTAATTATATTTAATATATCTAATATGTGATTCCAGGTGCTGTTGTCGATCTAAAACGTCTGTTCCCTTTCTGTCGGTCTCTCGACGTTGTGTCGAAGACGACAGATGGGGTTCGCCCTTGAGAACCAATCAACTCTGACTACTATAGAAAAGGCCAATGAAATTTGGCGAATGAAATTTGCATGCCGGGCTCCGCCCCCGGATGTCCGGTATAAAAGGAAGCCGGCGTGCAGCATTCACTCACCTTTTGTTCTTCAGAGCCCTCGCTCATGACTACGAACAAAAATATAATTCAACGAATTCTTCTTCTACTTCGCCGGATCTACGACGCAGAGCAGCGGATCGTCCCTTCCTGCAGCGACCTTCTCCTGGGCGTCTCGGCGGTTCCGGAGGTGATAGAGATTATTTCTAAAAGGTCCTTTTCAGGACTGAGCAATTTCCAGCGCGGCATGTCCCGCTGTTCTCTTGGGTGCGGCACCCTCATCGAGGAGGGGGATGGACACGATCGCTGCATTAGGTGTCTGGGCGTCCAGCACACTGAAGCAGCGTTCGTTGACACATCTGCCCGCACTGCGGGCGGATTGTCACTCAGAAGTTGCGGTCACGGGGGCTGTCTTCCTACGGGAACCAGCCACCATTTTGTCTGCTACCCGGGCTGTGACATCTGTGGCTACGGCCCCGATGACCACCCACGTAGCAGCGTTAGTGATATGGGGAACTCTGCGAACGTAAACCCGCCAGCCAAGTGCTCACGGGCGATCGCACCCCGATTCGCTCTTCTGAACGTTCCCCAACCGGCGGTGGCATACCGTTCGGATCCTCAGGCACGCACTCGGAAACGATGTGTGACGTAGATGAGATGTCGTTCGCAGCATCGGAGGGAGACTGGCATCCGACTCTGACGAATCCGAGCACCCCCCAGGGGGGTCGAGCTCAGGAGGAAGCAGAAGTGATGTCAGCCATGCTAATCCGGGGATACGTGGTTCCTGGGGGCGGAGCGCGGTGCAAACCGCGCCCACCCGGGTGCCATTTGTTTCCCGGAGGTGCATGAGGAGCTGTGTAAAACTAGGAGCGCTCCACGGACCGCTCCGGTCGAAACAGCTCCGGCTCCCTCACTTCCCTCGAGGGTGGGGCAGCCAAAGGCTACGTCGAGATCCCCCGGGTGGAACGTGCGGCTGCGGTGCATCTGTGCCGCAGACGGCTGCCGCCTGGGGAGAATCGGCCACGCCTACCGTCCAACGCGTGTAGGACTTCGACATCTATGGTGCCGAAGCCTTGCGCTGCCGCGGGCCGGGCTGCCTCCTCTCTCTACGCCATGGCCATCCTGCAGGTCCGCCAGGCCAGGGCGTTGAGAGAGCTCCACGAGGGTAAGGCCGACCCAGGTATAATGCAGGATTTCTGTGCCGCCACTGACAGCGCTCTACGGAGCGACCAAGGTGGCGGCACGGGACCTGGGTCGGACGATGTCCACGGAAGTGGTCCAGGAGAGTCACCCCCGGCTGAACCTTGCGCAGATGAGTGACACCGAGAAAGTCCGCTTTCTTGTTACACCCGTCTCGCAGGGTGGGCTGTTGGTACACCGTCGAGGACTGCGCTCAGCAGTTTTTGACGGTGAAGAAGCAGACAGTGGCGATTAGCCACATTTTTACCACGCTGCGACTCGGCCGCCCTCAAGCCTCCGAGATCTCACGTCATGTCTGTTTCCCGGCAGCCCAGGACCCCTTCCACATCGGCTCCGGTTACTGTGCCCCCGCAGGTGGCACCCCGGAAGTCGAGGTCGAGGGGGAAACCTCACCCCGTCAGCTAACTTCTCACGAGAAGTGACACTGACGGGAAGACCCCAGGGGGAGCAACATCGGGCCCGACCTTCAGCTACGGCTCTGATCAGTCGGTACGGGACGGCTCCTGCCTCGTCACCAAAGCCGGGCCCTTCTCAGGGCCTGGCGCCCCACTTACTCACAGAGAGTTTTCTGTTTCCCCTGGGAGTTCATTCCTGCCGATCGCACACTCCACTGGACTGTGCCCGGCAAACCCGACCCCACGCCCTGGCGAGGCGTAGGGTCGTACACACACGACAGCTGCTACCACTCTCAATGACAGTGCGTGCAGCTGTCCCGCCAGGCAGGTAAGTAGGCAGAGCCAACCTTCCCTCCGGGGCCCCTCCCCGCGACAGGGTTAGCTCCGCCAGCCATCGAACCACCCTCCATGGGAATGGTGAAGCAGACCGTCCCCTTGGTCCCCCTGTCACAGTCCCTGGGAGCTCGAGAGCTGCCCACACTGTCTCGGTGGCTAGGGCAGACGGTCCGTCTTGGTTACTCGATCCAGTTCGCCAGAGACTCTCCCAAGTTTTGGGGCATCATCTCTCCCTCTGTCTGAGGCTAGGGACGCCTACATACTTCGGGTAGAGGTCACCACCCTTCTGGCAAACAGGCATCGAGTTCGTCCCTCAAACCAAGATGTTCGGTGGGTTACAACCCGCACTTCATCGTTCCCAAGAAAGACGGCGGGTTGCGCCCCGGAGGTCTGCGTACCCTGAACTAAGCACCTTCACAAGCTGCTGCTCAGGATGCTCACGCAGAGGCGCGTCCTGACATCATCAGGTGTCAGGATTGGTTCGTGGCAATCGACCTGAAATCCCTTTCGGTCTGTCCCTGTCTCCACGGTCTTCACGAAGATCATGAAAGCCGCCCTTTCTCCCTGAGGGGAGGAAGGTGTGCGGGTACTTAACTATCTCAACGACTGGCCTGACACACTCGTGAGATCTGTTATGTATACAAGGGGCCTGGTGCTCCGGCACCCAGATCGATTGGGAATCCAGGTCAACCGAGGAAAGGACAAGCTCTCCCCAGGGCAGAGCATCCTCTTTCTCGGTAGGGAACTCAACTCTGTCACCATGTCGGCGCAACTGTCCGCAGTACGCGCCCAGCCGGTGTTGAACTGCCTGAAACATTTCAGGCAGACAGCGGTCCCCCTGAAACGATTCAGAGGCTCCTGGGCATGGCGTCCTCGTCGGGTGAGACCCCTCGGGTTGATGCACATGAGACCGCTCCAACACTGGCTTCAGAGCCGAGTTCCGAGGAGAGCGTGGCACACCGGCAGCAGGCGCATGGTGATGACGCCCTGCGGCTGACGCACCAAAACCCCTGGTCTTCCATGACTTTTTCGACGGACTAAGGTCCCTCAGGGCAGGTTATGAGGCAAGTCGTGGTGACGACGGACGCCTCCCTGCAGGGGTGCGGTGCAGTGTGTAACGGGCACGCAGGCGGGGCATTGGGCGAACCCCCACTGCGCTGGCATATCAATTGCCAGGAGTTGTGGGCAGTGCTACTTGCACTGAGCAGGCTGTGGCCTCTCGTGTGGGACAAGCACGTGCTGGTCCGAGGACGGCACTACAGCTGTAGCGTACATCAGATCTTAGGGTGGCGTTCGCTCACAGCAGCTAACACAACTTGCTTGACGCCTCCTCCGGTGGAGTCAACAGGTGATCCGTTCCCTGTGGGCCACACTCACCTCGGGCAAACTGAACTAGACAGCCGACGCGCTCTCTTGTCAGTTTATGCCTCGTAGAGAGTGGCGACTCCACCCCCGCGTAGGCCGCTTGGTACTCCCTGTCCGAGGCTCTCGACACGGATATCCTTGCGCACAGCTGACCGCGGGATGGGCGGAAGCACACCTTCCCCCCCAGGAGCCTCCTTGCACAGACTCTGTGCAAGGCCAGGGTAGAGGAGCACCAAGTGTTATTGGTTACACCGCACTGGTCTAACCACACTTGGCGTCAGAGCTGATGCTCTGGACAGTGACTCCCCCTGACCCATTCCCCTGACAGAGGACCTGCTCTCAGGGGAAGGACACGTTCTGGCATCCCAGATCAGACCTCTGGAACACCATGTCTGGTCTCTAGACGGGACGAGAAGTTCCTGAGTTGGCTACTCCCCCTCTATGGCGGAGACCATCACCCAGGCTAGGGCCCCATCTACTGGGCGGTTACACGCCTCTAGACGGCGCTGAAAGACCCACTCAACGAGAAAGACCCACTGAGGTGCTCGATCAGGATTGTGTTGTCCTTCTTACGAGACTGGAGACTAACATCTCCCCTCCACACTGAGTGTGTATGTAGTCGCTGTCGCCACTCATCACAACTCAGTTGATGGAAAGTTTCTAGGATGACACGACCTGGTCACCAGGTTGCTAAGGGGTGCGAGAGGGCGGCTCCCGCCTCATCTCCGCTCCATACCCTCTTGGGACCCTAAGGGGTCCTTGGGGGGGCCTCTGGGCCCCCCAAGAGCCCCTCGGAGGTTCCGATCTTCCTCACCCGAGTAAGACGGCCCTCCTGATGGCGCTCGCTTCCTTCAAGAGGGTAGGGCACCTCCGAGCGTCCTCCGTGTCCCCGGATTGCCTTGAATTCGGCCCTGGTAGCTCTCACGTTATCTTGAGACCCAGGCCCGGATGCGTGCCCAAAAAGTTCCCACTACTCCCTTACGGGGCGAAGTGGTGAACTTGCAGGCGCTCCCCATTGGGGAGGAAGACCCAACCCCATCCGTGTTGTGTCCTGGACCGCACGCAGGGCCTCAGTAGCTCTGACCAGCTCCTTGTCTGTATTGGAGGACAGCAGAGGGGAAGGCTGTCTCCAAGCAGAGGTTGGCGCACTGAGTCGTGGATGCCGTTACGACGACATTCCAATCTCAGAATCTCCCATGCCCACTGAGGGGGGTATAGCCACCTCCTGGGCACTGGCAGAAGCGCCTTTCTAGCAGACATCTGTAGAGCTGCGGGTTGGGCTACGCCCATACACCTTCGCAGGGGTTAAACAACCCTAGCGTAAACCCGGTGTCAGCCCACGTCCTGCGTGGCAACATGTAGGACTGGCATCCGGCGGGGCGTATGCCTGCGAAAGCATCACCCCACCCTCTAGGAGGCTGGGTCAGTGTGCTATCTACCTCTCTCCTTACCCTACTCTGGCTAAGGACAGGTACCTATCCGCTTCCCTTCTTACCCAACCACTTGGTTAAGAATAGGCATTCTATCCATCACTAAGCAAGCACCACCTGGGGGTTGGCTGGGCAGAGCAGCCTTCCCCCTTAGGCCGGGATAACATGTGAGCCATCCCCTGGCTCTAACCGGACCTAGTGCTACCGGACGCCTGTAACACCCCCCCGTGGGCTGTTCCGTCTGATGTATCCTCATGATATGGTTCCCACTCCTGGTAACCCATGAGCTTCCCCAGGTGGACCTCCACCTCGCGGTTAACTACTCAGCCCGCACGTTCCATGCGTTCTCCTCCAAGGACGAGACCATACCTTATCCACCGTATTCCTCCCCACGGGTAGGAGGTGGCCTCTGCAGCGCATCCCTAATTAAGGAAGTTGCGCTTACCCGGTGTAAACCCGAGCCGGACGGCCTCTCGCCAGTAGAGAGCTAAGGCCTCCGTCCGTGAAAGGTTACCGGTCAGGGCTGTTCCCATCTTTCTCCAAGAAAGCTCTGGAACCCCCCGACCACCACACTGGAAGGTTACAGTTTCGCGAAAGCATCGAGCTGACACGCCCAGGCCTGTTACCGTCGCTTCGCTAGAGATTGTGACGCGATACAGCGTTGTGGCGTTTTCCATAGAGAACCCCATCTGTCGTCTTCGACACAACGTCGAGAGACCGACAGAAAGGGAACGTCTCGGTTACGTATGTAACCTCGGTTCCCTGATGGAGGGAACGAGACGTTGTGTCCCTTATGCCACTAACACGTATCGTATTCTGCTGCAGTCGTGAGAGGCTCTCAGGCTCTTCAGAACAAAAGGTGAGTGAATGCTGCACGCCGGCTTCCTTTTATACCGGACATCCGGGGGCGGAGCCCGGCATGCAAATTTCATTCGCCAAATTTCATTGGCCTTTTCTATAGTAGTCAGAGTTGATTGGTTCTCAAGGGCGAATCTGTCGTCTTCGACACAACGTCTCGTTCCCTCCATCAGGGAACCGAGGTTACATACGTAACCGAGACGTTCGCTACTACATCATTGTTGTGTAAGCATACTACACAAGTAAAAATCGTGTATAAATAGTAAACCATAAGTGTATTAAGTTAACTTAAAGCAAACTTACACGCATAATTGCAGTATAAAAAATACTTAACTAGTAATTTACTGAGAGTATACTTCAAAGTGAAAAAACTACTAGTATTGGACTATTTAAAAATCAGTACACCTACAAGTTCCCTTGTAGTATAGTTGCAGTCCAAACAAAAAAGTAGTGGTAAACTAGTACTCAAAGTTATCAACTACTTTTTACACTGAAAGTTCACTTATAAATTTGTGGGCCAATTTAGTCCCAAGTAGTATTGAAACAGTACGCTTGCAAGTATACCACTAGTATAATGATATTAGCATATTAACTACAAAAACTATGCTTAAGAATATACTAGAACTTTATTTATTTTTGTAAAGGTAAATGCTAGTCTAGTTTCTCTAGATGAACAGGTAGAGCATTGTGCTAACAAAAGCAGGATCTGGGGTTTAACTCCTCAGAGAACACACATACTGATATGTCTGAGGTGGTGGTAATTTCTGATGGAAAGCTGGTCTCTGTGGGTCTGCTGGTGTACACAGCGGCGCCTCAGGCAATATGGTCAGGGCTTTGGGTCGATAGCGATTGAGAGCGTAGCAGCAGGTGGAAACTTCAATGCCAGCATCACACATGGCTAAGTGGGTAAAGCGTGTCTTTAATCCGATGCCCTCTGTTAAAGTGGGCCTATCAAAGGCTTCTGTTTGCCGCAGCATGCCGTTTACACCCGGCTATATTTGTCGCACCTTGTAACCAGTCTGTTTATTGGGCCCACTTGTGCAGGGCCTCCACGACAAAGCTTTCAGCATTAACACAGTAATACCCACAGCTCCGGTCCCTCGTGGTGCCATCCAATTAATCCTAATATAATTAGAAAGTGGTGAGAAGGGAAGGGTCAGGTATTTATATCCAAATCTCCAGCTCCCCCCTGTTCCTGTCCGCAGCGGCCCGAGTGCACTCCTCTTGATCTTATATATATAAAACACACACTCATGTTTGGCACCTGTTCAAGGACTTGTCCTCAATCTCTGCAGGGACACATAAAAGGTGGCTGTGGGAACCGCTGTGTATAACTCAGGGTTATCCCGTATTTCTTTGCAGCTGCCCAAGCAAAATTTGCAACCACCGAAGCAAAACTTTATTATTTGATGCATTTTTCTTCTGTGGAGTGGTTTTGTCATATGCTGTACTGAGCTACGGCAGAAAGCATTAGAGTTTCTCCCAACAGCTTTTACTACAGTAGGTGCTTTTAAATTCATGCATTTGGAATGCTTTTATCCATAAAAACAGATGCAAAACTGCTGATCAATTAAAACAGTTGTCAATGGATTTGAAGATCAATTTATACCACATTTATAAATATAACACAACCAGTGCTTAGCAAATGTATCAGTCCCTGCAGGATTTGCAATCGCAGAATTAAACACATAATCAAACAAACTCTGCAAAATTTGCAGCAACTTGCATCATTTTGAGATTGTCGCAGATTAACTGCATAATTGGGCCAAAGACGCTCCATGTGACGTCCTCACATCGCACAATCTGTCAAAACCTGCTCCAAAAGTCAAGCAGAGAGATACTATAGAAGGGAGATAGAACATTTACATTTACATTATCCAAAGCGACTTACATTGCATTATCCTATACATTTATACATAGGTATTTGCAATCCCCTGGGATCGAACCCACAACCTTGTGTTGTTAACGCAATGCTCTTACCACTGAGCTACAGGAAAAATAGAAGGGTCTGTAACACTTACAATTTGCTAACATCATCCATTGCCATCTATTTAATAAAAATAGCCTCTGGTATACTTTCTATCGTTCCGCTGAAGGCGTTAGCATTAGCCGTTACGCTTTTTTGTCTAAAGGTTGCAGGCTAGTGGCTTTGAGTCAAGTCAGCCGTACCGATGTGTGTCACATTCTTAAACAACATACCTGGAAACAACACAATGTTGTAAACATCATGTTTATTTCGGTGTCAATGAACGTTCATCACAATCAACTAAACGCTGATTTCTTCAAAGTATGCAAGATTCATGGCATAAACTCATTGCATAGACATGAAACGGCATGAAACGATATGTGATTGGTTGCTTGACCTGTCAGTCAAAATGGCCTTTTGGGCGGGTCTTAAACTTAAAGCGGCCAAGGTTTCCAGACCTTCAGTATGAATCTGCTGCATGCCTTTTAATTATAAGTAATGCGTAAATAATGTTTTTACTGGTGGTAGTTTTAAAGAAGAACCCTATTTACCAATTCAAGTAGTTTTTTCCCCCGCAAAATTAAGCATTTTTGGCCAAAAAATCACAAAAAATCTCTGCAAAATCCTGTGGGGACTGATTTATTAGACCAATGTAAGGTCTGTGCCACTGCTCTCCTAAACCAACACTCTTAGTGATTATGTCTGCATTGTGGAATGGTACATTTAAAAAATTAATGTAATAAAACAACAAATGATTTTGGTCAAAATAATGCCAGCAAAAATGCAAGCTGTTATCAAGTATATTAATTTTTTTTGGTTAATGTGTGTGAATAAAGAATATTTAGTTGTTTCAGTTTGTATTGTGCCTAGTAAATGACCAAAAATTCCAGTTTTGAAGTTTTTGACAGATTTCTAAAATAATTGCGTTTTCTCTTTATTATGACAGTTAGTCTAATAAATGTGTTAAGCGCTATATACGGTATATATTCTGTATATTTACCATATCCACATTCAGCTGATCACAATGTATAGCCAGGACATTATAAACGTGATATATTGTGATTATTTTTGCTGCTACCATCAAATATCTGTAAAAGCCCACCAGTTATGTGCAAATTTGATTTAAAGGGGTTATTTCATAAAAAACTGACTTTTTCCATGTTTAAATGCTAAACTCGGGTCTCTTGTGCATCTGCCAACTCAGAAAACGAGAAAAATGCCAAATCATTAACTTTATTTATGTGAGCCTATCTCTGCAAGCCTGTGAGAAAACGAGCGCTTCAGATATCGCTCTCTTAAAGACGTAAGCAGCCGTTCTTATTATAATATTTCCGCCCCTTGTTCTGAACGTGTCCACCAATTGCGCCACTGCCATTTTTGTTTTCCAACACCATGGCAAAAGTAGCAAAGCTTACGAACTTTGTGTTGTTGGCTGCACAGACCACCACAGAACAATGTTTCCAGCCTCATGTGAGACAAGAGAGCAATGGATTTATTTAGTTTTCAATGGAAATCATCCACACCGAACGAGGCAAAGCTGCAAATAAAGACATTGTAAGAACCGGTATATTTAAGTTAGTCCCCAGTGACCTGTGGCAAATTTAAAGTAGATCAAATATCACTGTTACACGTTTGTCCCTTCACTATTAGAAAGCAATGTCTGTGGCTTGTAAACATGCGATGGGATTGTCCTGTGTAACGTTAATTTGACTTAGAGCAATATCCAGTGTAATAATATAATATATATAAATATATTGTCTTCAGTATCTTCACTTCAAAAAACTGTGTGTATGGTTTGTAAACGCGCGCCGCGGTTCTCTCTCCCGTAAGTGGTCGTGACTGGATCAACAGGGACCGGTGGGGCTTCGCGAATGGCCCCGGGGGGAAACAGGAGTGCTTATCGAAAACAGTGTGTTTGCTGTTCAAAGAGGAGACCTTGTTTCTCGTTTGCTTTATGTGACCCTACTTTATTGTTTTGTCGCTGGAAGCACAGGCTCACAGCCCTGGCTGCGTTTTCTGCTGAAAAGGGGGCGGAGACTAGCAGGTCACTTGCACTCAAAGAGACACACACCAAAACAACGCGTTTCTCTTCACATGCAAAAGTGGGCATGTAGCGCTTGGTATATTAAAAGATCTGTGGTGTTTTTTGAGCTGAAACTTCACAGACACATTATGTGGACCCCTATGATTTATATTAAATTTGTGTAAAACTAGAAAAAAATCACCCCTTTAAAAATGATTTAAAGGTCCGGTACATGAAACTTAGCGGCATCTAGAGGATGCAAATTGCAACCAACGTCTCACTTCAACCCTTCACCCCTCCCTTTGAAGCACTACGTTGGCTGACACAGGACTAAGATGTCGTTTTAACTTTAACACTGTTAAACGTGTAAATTTACATGTAAATGTAAATGTAAATGTAAATGTAAATGTATTTGCCAAAGGAGATAACGTATTTACGAACAACATGGTGAATTCCATGTAAGGGGACCCGCGGTGTATGTAGATAGAAATAGCTCATTCTAAGATAATAATAACATAAGGCTTCATTATGTAAGGTCTTTATACACCTCTGAAGACATAGTTATATATATCATATTGCATTTTGGTCAATACATCCTCCAGAAAATGACACACAGCCGCTTAAATGTCTGGGGTTAAACTGACCCCACCAATGTTTCTACACAAAAAATTCTACACAAAAAGATCATATAAACTGTTATCTTAATGTCACAACAACAAAAAAAATATGAAAAGAAAACAAACCACTCAAAACTCTAGTTCCAGATGGCACGGGAGAAGAATATATGAAAATAACTGAAAACATAATTATTATTTTCATATTGAATATATTCATGTTATTTTCAAATAAATAAACTATTTCAATGCTCATGGTTTAAAATCTGCATTCTCTTCCAAGGATGCCAAACTCGCTTTGGGGTCTGTTTGAGAGAGAGGCGCAGTACTCTGTCTTTTTAAGCACACTATGCAAACTTTTAGAATCTACAGTGACTACCTTTTTTATATTTAAAGACTACATGAGACTACACCTGTTAGTGTGGAGTTGTCTTCAGCGGTGGGGTCACAGTTCAAACGGTAGGATGACTGTGTATGTCTGCTAACACTGAAGCGAAAAACTTCTGAGTAACTTTCCTCTCACTTTTTTTTCATGTTTATTTATGGACACACATTTTGTAAGAACCACTCAAGTGTCATGTTGTACAAGTTAACGTTAAATGATGCTATGAAATATTTACAGTGTTGGACCCCAGATGCACAAATGCGCGACCAGCGAAATAAATTAACACCCAAATGGCGCATGGCCTTAATTTATATGCTGATTGAGTCGACAGGTGGAATTACCCGAAGCCCACACTTGTACAGTCAGCACATCATTTATATTCCAGAATCTCATCTGCTGCCTGGAAATTACACTTCTCCTGTTTAAAATGCACCTTTTATATGTTGTGGAAAGGGGCTGATTTATATGCTGCTGATATTTAAAAGCTGTGCTGGATGTGTGTAGATTCATTTCAATGTATATTGACATGGCAACTGAGGTCATTTGTGAAGAGAGAATATACTCGGGTGCTACTGTACTGGCCTGGGAGCATTTTGGCTCAACAGTAGCTGGTTGAAAAGAACCACATTTTCCCTCTGAAATGGTGCTCGTGCTGGAGCCAAAGTTTGGCAATAGGATCTGTGAACCTCTCTCACGTTTTCAATGATCTAAAGATGAAATGTGCGTTCTATTGGTTAATTATAATAGAAGTGATAGAGTTTTGTTTTTTGTCTTACTCATCAGACTAAGTTGTTAAACGTGTAAAAGACATTTTCATATGGAACAGTTCCAGATCGGGCAGTGACCCAGGCACCCTGACGTCACGCTGTCATATCTCTCCAAACGCAGCCAGGCTATTGACGTAACATATTGAAACAAGCTGTGCTGACCGCTCTTGTCGTTTACCCTCTATCTCTCCCTCTGTCTGTCCATCTGTTGTGGGTTGCATTGGTCTAAAGGTGATTCCTCCACAGGCACGGGACTCATTGTGGCATCTGTTGGCCCACGTTCCAGACCACAGACCCACCAGTCACACTGGTACATGAGACATTGGGTGTGACTGTGAAATGTTCTCAAATTTAGACTGCAATCCTTAAACAATGTAAACCAGTTGTTGAGCATGCACATTAAAAAACAAAACTCCTCACTTTCTTTGGCAGTAAAAAAAGGAAATAACTCATTTTAAAATACAATAAAAATTCATTTAATTGTCATAATTGTAATATGTCAATTGACTATAAATGTTTAGCATGGTTAGCATGTAATAGGATGCGCTCTGAATTTAGAACCACATCTTAAAGTGGTCCAAATCAGATACCAAAAAATCTCTAAATATGGACGCCCATGAGTGCCACTTAAAACAAACAAAAAAAAGATTTATCAATTTAATAATTCAAACATAAAAATGTACATAAATCACTTTTTAAATGGACAAATTAATAGACATATTTAATATGGTTTGTATGATTAACGCTTTAAATGTAGTTAAATAAAACAAATGTACATTATTTATTAACAAATAGGAACATATAAAACTGTTTATTGAATTTTTAAAACCTAAATCAAATAAAATATAGAAGTACAATAGAAATGAACATGCACATTTTGAATATCTTAAAAAAACAATTTGAAGTCTGGTACCATAAGGTTCTATTTGCGTTCTGAGTTTTGCCATTCCATTTGACTTTGTAGACGAAACCTTTTTGTTTTCTAAATCAGTCCCAGAATGTACACGACGTAAAGAAAAAACACCTCATAATGTGAATAAATTGTCACGGAATAAGAATTTGTAAATAACTCAATTTTTAAAAAATGTATTTAAAAAAAAAATGATACAACCTTTTAATTTCAAGGCGACGATTTCCAAATGCTTTGCTCTTTATATACCAATACATTTTTTCTATAGTTTTTGTTATATTTAACTTCATTTGAAAACATTAAGAAACTAAACTATTTTAAATATGCCTATTCTGTTGTCCATGAAAGTGATTTATCCATATGTTTATGTTTGAATTCAATTTATTTTTCATTTTATTTATAAGTGACACTCATGGTCCTCCATATCTTAAAACATCTTAGGTTTGACACAAAATGTGTCAGATGTTTGTAAAAAACAGGTTTGTTTGCATTATATAAACACGGTCACGACAGCATCTGTTGCTTCATGTTCCAGACAAGCTACCCACACATTTCTATACGTCTAACACGTCTATAATCAGATCTATTATCTGCTCATTATCATTACTGTAATTCTTCGTCTGGTCCATGTGTCCGTCTCTCCTGATTGGTTAGTCTACCTAAACCCAGGCCCCTCCCCACGCCTCTCATTAGCTCAAATTCTCATGTCCCAAAAGTCATTAATCACACTGTTTGGACACCTTGCCTCCCCCTCCTCTCCCCTGGCAAAAGCATGATTTCCAATTAAATCTCCTAACTGCGAGGTTAAAAGCCAATTTCATGCACCTTACTCTTGATAAATGGGTGATGGACTCACCATTATTTCTTTCTTCTTCTTGGCTTGTACCTCTGACATTGCAAAGTTGAAAGACAATGACCAGATGTGATGCATTGTTTAGTTTTGGATTTGATTATGCTCTTAATCTCCGTCTTGCCCTTTTCCACTTTTCTCTTCTTTTTCCCCATCCTTATCCTTTTCTAATAAGGAAGCGTCTGAGAGCATTAGTAATTGGACTCATGCTATTATTTGGTGTTCATAATTTGAAGCCTGCTATCTGACTTTCTAATTATAGTTTTCAAAAAATACAATTTGGAGACATGGGAAAGGATGCAAAATAATTGCTGTAAGTGACTGAAATAATAGTTCGATGTTCCTGAATTATTAAAAATATATATTTCCAGAACACAATGTCACCCGCAGACACACAGCTTTACTGCAGGCTCCACGAGATAACTAAGATATTATAAGATTGCAAAAAATCCTTTAAAGTTCATTTAAAAGTCTTACTTTGGTATTGTTAACTTTGGTTTTGTTCTTTCATAAAAAAGAAAACAAAAGGTGAATATTTAATCTCTGGTCACTCATTCCCATGAAATGAATGTGATTAAGGACAAGAGCGGTCAAGCTCCAATAAGAACTAAAAGTTAAAAAGCGGTCCTGAAGAATACTACAAATACCAAGTAGTCAATTTCAGTTCATGGCTGCGACAAAGTAAATGCTATTGGCTACTTAAAAATGAAAGGAGGTAGAAACCTGTCCGTGTTTCATAGTTCCTTAATTTAAAAAAAGTTTTTTTTCAAAGCAGCAGCTGAGTTTATAGAACGTCTACATTTCACAAGAGAATGCCTCACGCCTCAGAGCATTCTGGGGTTAATGATTCATTACTGTCCTTCGCCTAGAAAACGAAACATTGATCTTCACATGTGACAAAGCCAAGAAGATTAACAGCATTAGCGTCCGCTGATTTACGACGAGCGGCCCGCGCTGAGAGAAATGTGAAAAACAAAAGTTTGTGTCTCTCTGTCACTGTGCCAGTCATTCATCTCTAGGGATGGCGCTGGTATTTATGGTTCAGCTGACTCGCTATCAGCCCAGCCAGTGTTAAAGCATGCAAAAGGCCACAAGATCCACCAGGAATTACTCCGCCGATGGAAAATTATGGGTGCCAAGAAATCACTCGGTGGAACAAGGTCTCATCTAACCTACTTGTCCCATTCCGGTCTGCGGTTATTTTAACAATCAAATACTACCAAAGTAGTACACTTAGGAGTACACTGGATGAAGTAGTTGTATGGTTGATAACTGCTTCTGCGGACACAAACAAATACACTAGACTGCAGAACTGACTATATGGTCGATTCTGTATAGTAATTTTCTTACTTTCATCTAAAGCTTTTCATTAATACTTGTGCATTTAAAATCTTTTAAATATGTTCTTAAAGATGCTGTGAACCATAGACAAGATGTAACAACTGCCTAATATACAATACAGTATCAAGAACTCCTGTCCTGGGAAATCACACATCTGTGACATCACTAGGCTCTGTAAATAGATGTCAGAGACCATTTTTAATTAGAAACACTTGTCGGTCATTGTGAATGTTTTCTTGACATCGGGTTGGCTGACATGTCTGTGAAGGGTGGAGTTCAGGAGAGAAGGCGTACGGTAGTCCGAGTGCCTTACCCTCAGAACAGTATTCAAAAGCAAAAGTGCTCGCATCACCTTTAACATGAAATAAAAGCAATAGAATGGAAATGTTCGTCTCAACTTTAAACAAAGTTTTTTCATCCATATTCAAAGGAATGTTTCAGTACATTCACGGAAGAGACAGATGGAGGCGAGGGGCGTGAAATGCATTAATAGTTTTCTGAACCAATTAACCGACACCAGCATTAAAACTATTTTATGAGAGTAACTCGCTAGAAAAACACATTCGTGGTTAACTCGCCCGGAGCGTTCGTGCCAGTGTTTGGGAAGATGTTGCCAGTTTAGCGTGCTGAGGTAATGTGTATTAATTTACTTGGCATTTAAAGGGCACTTCTTCTGATGCAAATATATTTCCACCGTTTGATTTGAGACCTCACATCACACAAATGATTTCAGATGAAAGCCATGTAAAAACATGATGGAAATACCTTAGAAAATTGTTAAGTAGTATAAAAGCTCGACAGCGTGTGCATTGATCGAGGGCCAGAGGCAAAAAGTGTTTCTGGAGATACGCTTTTGGGATTTGTCAGGTAAAAGTCAAGCAGGCGCTTTAAAATTTGCATTCGAGTTCTGACGCTAGCCGTTTTCATGTCCAAATGAATTTTATCTGTGCTTCCAGCTATTTGCTAATCATCAACCATGGAGCCCGAGCCCTTAGATTGCCACTAGACCCGCTTCGGCCTTTGCTTTGGTTTGTTTACCCATTCATTTATTTATGCAATTCATATCTCTGCCCCGTCGCTGTTCATTTGGGAGGCTAACAAACTGGTTCAAGGTTGCCGAGCCGGGACGTCGGGGGGCAATGGTGCACATCGTGCCAACTCGCTTAATTTTCGGGATTTTGGCATCCCCGCTCGCTTCGCTTGTGCGTAAAATGCTCATTTCTGAGGTGTAACATTGTGGAAATTGGAGCCGCTCGGTTGCCAAACGCGGGCCAAGAAGGCAACTCGCGAAGTGGGATGCACCGATGAACCAGAGAGCCATTGCAGCTGGATCCGTATGTAAATGCCAGGCGGTGCGTGCCAAGAGCAGCCCTCCACTTAGTGTGACTTCTGTCTACACTCACAGATCTAACAATGGCCAAAGCCCTTCCAATTTGTTTTTGGACGGCAGAGCCTCACTTCTTTGCATAATGAGCCATTATAACCAATGCTTTATAATGAAGATGTCTTTGCTAAGTGGTGATTCAAAACATAATTGAAAATGGAGATCATAATTCAGAGAACTTCACTTACGAAAAGTACCAGAACGTGTTACAGTGGCATTCTGGAAATGAGTGGCACTTTTGGAACATGTAACCATGCCACGGTTTTCTGAATGTAGACCGTGTAATTTGGACAAATGTTGGACAATGATACTACAAAGGTTTCAAGTACCGTATAGAGTTTTAAGCTACAATCTGTTTTCGGTTAAAAATAAAGAAAATTACTTTACTTTTGCTTGCAAAACCCCATTGACTTCATTCATTTTATTTTATTTGCTGCCTTGTACTTAAGGGTTTGAAGACTTATGCAATGTACTTATTTTATTTATAATTGTAAAGTTCTCAAATCTGTTTTTTATTTCATCATTATGGAGTGTAGAATAATTCAAACTGTAATTTAAAGCAGTTTAACATAAGCCAGCCACATAATAAAATGTTGAAAAATGGGATTTGTATACTTTCGCAGACCAATGTATTTTTAAGTGCCGGGGAAGATTTCATGAACCATGTCAGATTTATTTGCATTTGCATGGTTACATTACGCCTGTAAACAAAAAGAATAGGAGGCAGCTGCCAGATTGTTGCCAAATCTGCATTTTCCGAGCTAGTATTAAATGGCCATTAGGCTGGTTTTGTGACACATACCTGGCAACCCAGATTCATCAGTTCGAGGGAGCAGTGCCAACTTACGTAAAGAAAACTTTGCATGAAAACTACGGTTTTGTTACGAACAGAGAAAAAGAAGCAAAAGTTACAGGTGGCTGCTTTCAAAAATATATGAATATTGCAATTTTCAGTACAACAATACGCATCAAAGGGCCACCTTCTGATGCAATCGGTACACCACAGGGCATCATTTACCTTAAAAAAAGTTTAAAATCTGTGTGCCCATAATAAAGATGGCAGAACGCAGGTTCTTTATTTCCAAGGCTGCATGAACCAACCGGTGACCTATGGGCGGGCTGTAAGGTTATGCTTACCGAGAACTTTCTCCAAGTTGTATTTAACCTTCTTCATGTACAAACCCCACACAAATTCCAAGTGCCCCACCGTATGACACCGTGAGCCTTGTCCTCTTTCTTAAAACTCCTTCATAATACTCCAGCTTTCACATACTGTGCTCCGGGCCTTAATAAAACCCAATGTCTATAAACTGATTCGCTGACAGAGATCCGTTGAAATTGAAATTGTGCCCATCTCCAGACAGTGCTATTAATGATTTAAGCGTCTTCCCATAACGGCGCTGATCGATTGCTCCTTTAAAGAATCACACCCAAGCACGCACCCATCTGTGTCACAGCAAGCCTGGGGTGAAAAAAGTCTCAGCTGCGGCGCTCGCGACGCCCACAGGGTGGCGCTTGTGTGACACTCTAAATTCCGGCGGCGTTGTGATGAAAAGAGAGGGAGTGGGCGGAGAAAAACATCTGTCTGCTCGCCTCACCACCTCCTCTCCCATGACAAGGTAGCTCAGTCTAATTGCCCTAATGCTTTCTCCTCCTCATTAGACCCCATGACCTTGCCGGTGTGTGGTAAGAGGAGGTCATCATGGATTAAAATACTAGCCTGAAGTCCCTTCCAAGTCTCTATGTAGTGAACACGTGCCTCTCCGGGCTTTTCTGGTGTTAACCAGGATGAGTGGGAAGGGTGGGGGTACGGACTGACATGCATATACAAAGCAAATGGCTGGATGGTGTTATCTAGTCTGATGTTTGTTTATGTGCTGTGATAAAGTGGCTCAAAGTATATCATTTATACACTGAGTTTTGAAACCGGCATGTTCGCTTTTAACCCTTTGATAAGCAAAATTCAAAGTTCAATGACCTTCACGACTAAACAATACGTAGCCTCAGACGTAAAGGAAATTTTTTGAAGAATGTTTGTAACCAAACAACATTGAACCCCACTGACTTTCATTGTATGAACACAAAACCACTGAGACATTTCTCAAAATATCTTCTTTTGTGTTCCATAGTTATATAAAGATTTTGAAGAACATGAGCGTAAATAAATGATGACAGAATTTCTTATGTATGGGTGAACTATCCCTTCTTTGTAATGTTGATTGAAAAAAACACAGAGCTAAGATTACTAATGTAGAATTTCTAATAGAAGACAAGCAAACTGCATTCTGGGAAAGTGGGAGCTAAGGGAAGGCACGCTGTTGATTTATTTATGTACAGAGTGCACACGTACAGTTTGGATGCAAGAATAACTGGCTTCCTTTTTGATGTCTTCATTTCAGAAGCGTAACCTTGAGGGGTTTTCCTGACAGATACAGGCAGAAATAACAAACAAAGGGCTTGTTTCCGAAGGCATTTATTATCCGAATGAGTCGCTTTTGACATTTCATGAAGAAGCCGCCGTTCTCCCGCTGTGCGCATGAGTGTTACCGCGGCACATGCTGCGATTGTTCTGGGTAAAAAAAATCACAACAAGAGCTGTTCAGAATCAATAGGGGTCTGCGTGTGTAATGTGTTGCTTCGACACAAAAGCGGCCGCATCACACATCTCCCTTAGAAACAAGACTCTCTGACCTTTCACCTCCCCGAGTGCTTTTACGGAGGGGGGTCTATTTAACATCTCTTGTGAATGACGTCTGACTGCCGCTCTGACTGTCTGATGGGGAATCATTTACGGAAATAAATGTGGACCTCTGGGGAACGTTATTTTGGTTCTGAAATGTTAAGCATATGAGGGGCACATTATGCAATTTTATAGCATTCCCTGTGATTCACGTATAATAAAAACACAGCCTATCCTGTTCTTCTCTGTTTGCGCACCCTGCCTCAAAGCAAGGTATGTTTTTAATGGCTTTACTTGAGAAACTTTACCTATCATTTCTGAATCTCTCCATTTTTGGAGGATTAATATTCAAAATGCAGAAAACTCCATCAAATAGGAACGCTGTGTGGGTGGAGCTTTTAGGCGCAATGCCACCGAACCAAAAAGAATACGTTTGTAAAAAAGATGCCGCTTGTTGAGTGTTGCTGTCACGATGAAAATACATTGGTTATCGTGTGTTGTGTCATCCTGTCGTGTTTGGTTAATTCATGGTAGTACAATGCATTCCAGCTAGATTTGACTTATAATACAGTTATAATATGTCATTACGCTGCTAACACAATACTATTTGAGCTTCAAGAACACCTTAATTTTATTTCATTCAATTTCATTAATTTCTCGTCAAAAACAGGCCGGCACACTGTAAAGTTAAACTATTTCCATCTCGATGCTGCGCTGACGCACCTAGAAAAACGTGCCTGCCGCACCGTATGCGGCAAAAGTTGCGAACTCGCCCCTTAAAGCCTAGAATCAACAGCTTGTTGGGACTACAACTTACTTTTTCCTGGGGTAGTGACATCATGAATCCCAAAATTTACATTGACCCCTGCCCCCTGGAACACGGATAAAGTAATGGGCGGGGCATGTTTACACACACTCTAAGTGGTAGACCAATCACAAAAGACTGATGTCTCAGCTTGACCAATCAGAGCATTTCAAAAGGAGGGACTTCATAGAACCAGGAACTCAACAGCCTGTTTTCTGAGACGACGGTGTGAAACAGAGGTAAAATATAGTATATATTTTATAGTATATAATAATACAGTATAAAGCATTTTATTGAATATAAACATGAACACCTATTGTTTAGCATCATAAACATAATAAAGACTTTGTAAAATAGGCAAAACAGGATCCCTGTAAAATAAGGTTGACAAAGTTTTGCAAAACATGTTTTTTCCAACTCTGCAGACATGCATACAGTAAAACACTGGCACACTCACTCGACAGTGGATAATTATGTCTGTTTTTCATGGGTCAACAAGTGTTAACATTTATGAGAGCTAATCTATCCAGCTCTAGCTATCAAGCTCCACAAACAGACAGCACTTGTTCCAGGTCTGTCATGGCCAAATACAAGGGCCACCATACATTATCAACAACAAAGTGATCCAAAAACAAATTAAAATTCACCCTCTACAGCAAATAAATGAAAAGAGAAAGCGGTCAAATGTATACCACATCCAAGCGGAAATGAAAGAAAACGACTTCTGCAACTATGAATATAAATGGTTTGCTTCTATGGTTTGCAATATAAATGGTTGGCTTCTATGGTTTGCATAGAGAGTGTCTGGACACTTACAGCACACATAACATGCATTAATGTTTTTCATTAGATAACCAAATGTCAAGCTAAGCTGGCATTTCTTTTAAAAGATTTCAAAAGCACACTTTTCTGGCATAACAAAAACGTTTAGATCATAAACAATGTATGGTTGAAAATATTAACAAAATATTTGGACAAATGTTAGTCAAATGTTATATGTCAGCCAAATGGACAATTATGGATGTGACATTTCCAGTCAAAACATATTACAATTTTAATTCTTATAAATGAATGAATACAATTCTTTACATTGAAATATAAGTTCTAACACACTGAATTATCTGTTTATATATTTTACTGAAAGCGTGAGTGCAGAAAAATATCAGCTTTCTATTTTAAGAGAGAGAAAAATCATGCGTTATGGATGTGACAAAAAGCATGCACGTTTGAGAGACAACATACCTTGTAACATACCTCGCAATAATATCCAACAAATGGAAAATGGGTGGCTGTTCATAGAACATAATTTTTGCTCATAATTGCCCAATTATGAGCAATATGTACTTTTATGGATGTGATAATGCATTTACACTGACAGACGTGGAGAAATTGTTGGTACCCTTCCATTAAAAAAGTAAACCCACAATGGTCACTGAAATAACTTGAAATTGACAAAAGTAATAATTACATTTTTTTTTTACTGAAAATTAACTAATGAAAACCAGACATTGCTTTTGAATTGTGGTTCAACAGGAGCATAAAAAAAAACTAATGAAACTGGCCTGGACAAAAATGAGGGTACCAAGAAAAAAGACTGAAAATAATTTCACCATAGGGACATTTTAAATTAAAGTGTGTACTGTATTTAGCATCACAGGTGTCTTCAAACAGTAGGTGGCAATTTTTGGTGTCAGTGAATCATTCACCCAACTCGTTCAAAACAGCTGATTCATTCAAGTAAGCAAGTGTCTTGATGAATGACTCAATGAATCATTATCTCGTCTTAGTCATTCAAAACACGGATTCATTTAGGAGAGATACACCGCGAAAAGACAGATGAAATGTTTAAATAAACGTTAGTTATGGCACTACGATACTACCGTTTAAAAAAACAGAGTGGCATCGTGGGAATTTTGAAGCTTTAGCATCTCGATGCTACCGTAGCACCGGTACACCGTGCAACCCTACACTGAACATGGACCACAGAAAGCTAAGGAGAGAGTTGTATCAAGAAAATTATAGACAAGCATGGTAAAGGAAAAGGCAATAAGGCCATCTCCAAGCTTGTTGTTCCTGTGACTACAGTTGCACATATTATTCAGAAGTTTAAGCTCCATGGGACTGTAGCCCACCTCCCTGGACGTGGCCGCAAGAGGAAAATTAATGACAAATTGAAGAGACGGATAATACGAATGGTAACCAAACAGCCCAGAACAAATTCCAAAGAGATAAAAGGTGAACTCCCAGGTCAAGTAACATCAGTGTCAGACCTCACCATCCATCACTGTTTGAGCCAAAAGTAGACTTCATGAAAGATGGCCGAGGAGGACTCCACTGTTTAAGGCAAATCATAAAAAAGCCAGGCTGGAATTTTCCAAAATGCACATTGACACGCAACAAACCTTCAGGGAGAATGTCGATTGGACAGTTGAGAAAAAACTGGAGCTTTTTAGCAAGTCACATCAGCTCGATGTTCACAGATGCAAAAATGAAGCATACTGTGAAACATGGAGGAGGCTCGGTTATGTTCTGGGGCTGCTTTGCCACACCTGGCACAGGGTGTCTTGAAGCTGTGCAGGGTACAATGGAATCTCAAGACGATCAAGGCATTCTGGAGCGAAATGTGCTGCCCAGTGTCAGAAAGCTTTGTCTCAGTCGCAAGTCATGGGTCCTCCAACAGGGCAATGAACCAAAACACACAGCTAAAATCACCCAAGAATGGATAAGAACAAAACATTGGACTATTCTGAAGAGGCCTTTTATGAGCCCCGATCTGTGGAAAGAGCTGAAACATGCAGTCTGGAGAAGGCACCCTTCAAACCTGAGACAGCTGGAGCAGTTTTCTCTCTAGGAAGGGCCAACATACCTGTCGACAGGTGCAGATGTCTCACTGAGGTTGTGCAAATCAACATTAAGTGAAGGGTACCATCATTTTTGTCCTGGCAAGTTTCAATGTTTTTTTATGCTTCTGTTGAACCACAATTAAAAAGCAATGTCTGATTTTCATAAGTTAATTTTCAGTGAGATTTTATTTATTATTACTTAAGTTATAACCAAGTTATTTCAGTGACCATGGTGGGTTTTCCTTTCTTTAATGCAACGGTACCAATAGTTTTGTCCACTGTAAAAAACTGTGCTTGAAAACAGAAAAGTGCTTTTAAAAACGTTGCGACACTTCACATGGGTATTGAAACCACCAAATGAAAATCTAGATTTTTTTCATGTGAATGGAATTGCCCAAAGGTTAAAATGAATCTATAAAAATGAACTACTCCTGTGGGTCCTCTGCCAAGATGCTTGTCTGAACAATGTGAACAACTTAGTTCACATTTTTTTTGTATAAGGCTTTTTCACAGAAGCATTTATCGCTTCAAAAAAACTAAAATCGACTTAAATCACCTTGAACCTGCAAGAAATTAAAAAGGAATAAGAAAAGTGAAGTTAGTTACTTTGTTTAACATTTTGTGTTGTAATGAAATTTGGACATTTTAAAATTAGGCTTTGATGTTTCAATATGTTTTATTTTACAACAATGTATAAGACAACACTATTGTACAGCATAAACATGTAACAAAAAGCCTGTCCCACTTGAAAACAAATGATACCATTACTGTTTGTTCTCATTGCTTAGTTATCGTAAATGACTGCATACACTCCATAATTATACTGTTAATGTGAGGCTAAATGTGGTTTTCAAGCTAAGATTTCAGGTAAACAAATATAAACATACCCAACCCCAACCAACCTCTAAAGTCAACTGTGAAGTCCTTAAATACATTCATATACTTTTTGACATAAGGAAAGCAAGGCAACATACTCTAGAAACATATGGAGGCGTAGACACCACACGGAAACATTCTGCCGGCTGGGTGGCAATTCAAGTTATGAATATACATTTGCCTTATGCTCAGCTTCTGCACAATGTCCTAATGATGTAAGTACAGCGGAGAATGTGCAAATGTTGTGCGGAGGGATTGTGCGGGTCAGAGGGCAGACACAGCACGGAAGAAAGTTAAAACATGCAACTCATACGAAATGCTGTAATTAATTAGAAACTTATTTAGAGTGTTGAAATTCATTGTGATGTGCTGGAGTCTTTCGTCCGAACAGGCTGTGAGAACGACAGCGCTACTTTCATTGACACTTGATTAGCAGGTTGAGTGCTGATAGGGAAGCATAATAAATATTAATTCTTTTATAACTCGACATACACAGAGAGATCTCAAAGACCGCTAAGTGAGCATCAGTTCGGCTTGCTTACAATGGGAGAGGAGAGATGTGCGTAAAGACCTATGTTTGTGCGCACAAGTATACTGTAAAAAAAAGTAATTTTATTTTCATAGATTTTCCACGTATAATAAAAAAACTGTAGCCTACTGTTTTTACAGATTTTATGTGCATTTTTGAAAAACGGTCAAAACCGTAAAATTACAGGAAAATACCACAAATGTACAAGATAAACAGTGAAAACTTAACTTTAAGAAAAAAAACTTATTTTCTGTTTGTTTTCTGGTGCCCTTAGCTGCCAGAAAACTTTTAAAGAGATTTCCTTTCACAGTGTACTTGTAAACTCTACAGTACTTTTTGTGTGTGACAACGGCGATACCCATTGACTTGCATTGGTTTTGTGTCCATACAATAGAAGCGAATGGGTGCCGCCGTTGTTCGGACACCAACATACTTCAAAATATCTTATTTTAGGTTCTGCAGAAAATAGAAAGTCATACAGGTTTGAAAATGGTCAGTAAATGATGACAGAATTTTCCTTTTTGGGTGAAGTATCCCTTAAACTCGTCTACTAACTGTCATGTTGTTTTAACAGAATAACACATCAACATTCAGTGTCAGGTTATAATCGGCTCTACAAACATCACAGGTGACTCAGCCTGTTCATCATTAGGCATGTGTGAAATCTGTGTCCTCTCATGTTTGAAGCAAAATAACGATTGGGCTGACAGAATGTGTCACAAGTCTCTAGAACAAACATATGTGTGCAATAAAATCTAATTGCACTTCAAGTGTATTTTTAGTCTGTTTTTCCATGTTATGTGCAGTCTCTTTATCGTCATATACGATCAATCGAAAAGGAACAGATTGAGCTGAATTCCATTTGGAAAAAAATCTCCTGACAGACAGAAGCAATACTGCCTGATCTCATTATATCAGCTGCGCACGGCCATGTCTAACCGAATCTGATCTCCCAAGTACACAGACCAGAGGCTGCAAAACAAATATCAAACACACCGAACCAAAGAGCTCATTTGCTTTCATTTCATGAAAAGCTGTTATGCTGTAAGTATAACCTTAACAAATGTGGATATAAATGTGCCGAGATGCCTCTGAATATCCCTCCGAAGGGCACTTCCGTGAAAGTGTCTTATGATTTCTGATATAAAGTTTGGTAAATACGGAAATCGTGGCGATCTGTCGTTTGTATTTGGCTTGTATTGTGCCGATGTCAGGAAGCGCTTTTGTCACGATCCGCTCTGTCGGCAAAGCAGCAATGTTTTGGTGAGGAACTTTAGTTCATGGCACTTATTGCCTGCAAAAAATTAAACGTGGACTTGGGACGACAGGATTAATTTGACATTTGTCATTCATTTTCTCTAACAAATTAAATTACGCCCTTCATTCTCCACTGATGGACCTGTCTTTAGTTTTTGAACGAATGAATCTTGATAGCTGCCAGCTTTGTGCCGTGTCACGCTGAACTAGCAGTAGTGATCTGCCCTTGAATCGTCAACTAGTTTAAGGTTCAAAACACTTAAAAATGTATTAATCTTACTACCGGTGTTTAAAATCAAGACCTATTAAAAGTTCAGAGCCAGGTTGCCCTTTTTAACCAATTTGATCTCATTAGTATTTAAATGTATTCGTTTGTAAAACGCGCCTTCAGCACACGTGTATTTTTTATAGGTTTGCAAAGACAGAAACTGCAAACATACTGACATCATCTATAACGCAACCCCATTTGATGTCCGGATAACTGCGTGAAATGCGTAGAGACTGCACAGAACTGCAATGATAGTAGAAGATGAGCTAAGGGGATCGCTGCACCCACAAATGCGCTTATCTATCCTGACAGAAGCAATTTCCAGCCACGCCACCCTAAACAGAAAGGTCCTCCGAACAAGCTGAGGGTAGGTCTCCACGGCACAGATAATGTGAGACAGAGATACATTGACCCCCAGTGCAGAGACAGAAATCGCTCTCTTGGGATTATGTTTGACATAATGCTTGTAAAAAAGCAGACTCGTCTTACGGACGGGATGCTTTCCACAGCAGTGTTTTTAATGAAATGAAGTAAACATGCGATGAACAGACGCCTCTGACCGCTGCCCCACATCTCAATGCATTTATAAAAGGAGCTTGGCAAGGTGAAACCTTTGACGTTTTTACTCTGTGATGTGTCAAAAAACCAGCGGCACAAAGTTCAGTTCATTAAAGAGTACGTTTACACGATAAAAAACTGAAATGTTTTTCCTATGCGTTTTTGAAAAGTTTCACGTACACACGACAGCGTTGTCAAAACGATCTGCATTTACATGAATCCGGGTACACAAATAAAAACGGTATAATTATTAAATGTATTTTGCATGCCAGGCCAGTGGATGAAGCTGTTGCGCTATAAAGAAACCTTACGTGCTTACGCACATCCGCATACACTATTTTATTCTAAAAGCGCTTTTAATATGCGTTGTCGGCTTGTATGTGTGTTTATTCGGTTGTTAAATGGTAAACTAAAATAACTCATTTACAGCACTCAGGTGGACGTCTGGCCATCCAAGTCAGGGAAGTTTTTTTTTAAAACAACAGCTTTTAATCTTGCTTTTGAGCTTCCCTTTTGCTCAACTGATAAAACACCATGTTCATCAAGGTCATGGGCTGCATTTCTTTGGAAAGTTTGTACTGATAAAATATATAACATAAATGCAGTATAAGTTGCTTTAGATGAAAAAACATCTGCAGTACCAAATGCATAAATGGTAATTCTGCAATATTTTTCCTGTATTAACTCCTTTCTGCACCGTGTTCGTCTGCTACTGCGTTACGGTCAATCTCGCCTCTTTAAAAGCAAGAACACGTTCTGTATGACTGGTCTCTTTGAGCTTGGTTTTCTTCTGGTTATCTATTGCAGCTCTGGTCGGACTGAGAGGTGATGTATTGAAAACGGTGAATTTCTGTATGTGAAGCTGCTAGAAGCACACGAGGCATCCGTTCGGAAGTATAGGGTTTTGATGTGCCTCGCCGTCTCTACGGAAGTTATTCATAGCGAAATCTGTCCAGACCAAGGGAATGCTGGGAAAAATCTTAAACAATAACTGTCATTTTAAGAAACACCTGAGGGGCTGGCAACAATAAGAGCACATGCAGGTGCAGTGGATAGACTCACAGCAGATGCACTTTTTATGGACTTGTCTGACAATAATGAGGCAGGATAAGGTAAGAGTATGAATGTGTCAACACAACTTCACTTCATTCCTGGACGGCAATTTTAGAAGCTGCTCAGCTTGTCAAAACAAAGAAACATATCAAATTACTGAACCAACATCTTGAAAGGTTGGAAAAAAACAGAGTTATTCTACAGCACTAAAGGAGCCTTGCTGAGACTCACTCATTATTTGGATCACGAGAAGTCTGCTGCCCATAGGAAATACCACACGAGTGGCAGTTTATGCTTCTTAATATTAAACCACAGTCAGTAAATGGTTTCTGTAATATATTACATTTTCTTTTACTTTTATCTCTTATTTTTTTCACATGATTTTGTGAAAACTCACAGTTTTTGTCTTGCAAAGAGATAATACTATGGTTGCTTTTAATAAAGTAGACTATGCTACATTTATGAATTGTGGAATTGTATTTAAATCAAACTACATGTTTAATAGGATGTTTGGTTAAATATTGATCAACAAACATGCCACTTCTTAAAACATTTTATACAGGTCAACATGTAAGTGTTTATGAAATGTCTTGGTCTTCTGAAATGCATATTCTCTATGCATGTAGAATCCGTAAGTTCTATGTAGTTATTATAAATGAGTGAAAAAAATACATCTAACTATATATTTAATTAAATTAATTATTTACAATTAATAAATTAAGAACAATTAAGAGATCAAAAATATTTTTCGGAATTTGCAATATTAATTTACCATATGTTAATTATACATAGGTATATGCTTAAAATTATCATTTTAGTGTCATTCTGTAAACTGCTAAACATATTTCTCCCAAATGTAAAATAAAAATTGTGTTTCTATTCGCATTTATTTGCAGAAACAAATAAAAGATGCTTTTTATGTTTTCAGACCTCAGTTACTGAAAAAAAAAGTTCATATTCACTTTTAAGCAACAAAACAGTAATATTTCTTTATTTCTTTAATTATATGTATTTAGGAAAGGTTAAAAAATATTGTTTATGTGATAACCTGGATGTGTCTTGTCATCTTTCACGTTGCTGTGGATGACTTTATGTCACTCCCGAGATTTGATCTAGTTGAAATTCAACAGACACTGAACTGTAATGGCAAAACTACATTTAGTAACGCTGATTAAATGAAAATATAAAATTGTGTCCTCATGTTTTCTACGCCTGCCTGTATATGTAGCTTATTTCTTACTAGCATTAACATTAAAAAGAGATCCGATTTATGTTTATTGCTGTATTGTGCAGTGAGGAAAGATAATGATAAACAGGTGTGATACCATCGCAACTGACACCAACTAAACAAATGCATGGATTTCCTTTCTAGGCAATTCATTTCCCATTCTATATTTAAATGATATTCTGGTGTCTTCCAATATATAGGGGGCAAATGACTTGGAAACATGGACTGAGCATGGCTAATAACTTTGAATCTTTAAATCAAACTAATCCTTGCATAAGATGAGAGAGCACCTGTATTGTGCTGTGACAGAAAGCGTCATGCTGGGCTCTGTTCAATCAATAAGTCACTAACAAGCAGGAAAGTGGAAATGCTCATGGAAAATATGAATCTGATTTCCCTCTACAACAGCTAATGTAGCAGGCATCACGACTCTTTACATCACATTAACATCTCCAGAGCAACAATGAAAAAGCAGAACTAGTCTACTCAACAGATTTCAGAGATGAATTATTGTTCGGCTGAATAAGCTGCTAGTTTGAAAGGGTGTGCAGTGCTTTATAGGACGTTTAATGATTATTTACAGCTAATAAATATTAAGCGTTGCAAATAAGTACCATATCATCAGTGCCCTTCCGAAACCTTAAATCTCCATAGTTTGTCATTTGTATTTTTTTGTCATAAACCATTATTATTAGTCACCCTTTATGTTTGTCACTGGGATTTGCACATTTCTAACCATTAAAAGTATTAAAAAGGGCTTGTTGAATCATTTTAAAATCCAGTGCTTTTTCCATTTCCTAAAATGACATTTGGACATAACAGGTTTCGGTAGGACAGCAACGTTTTTTTATGCAAATGTTTGTCAAGGCCACTATAACACAGTATACTGAATAGCTTTACCACTTTAAAATCTATATCAAGTATAAAAATCAAGGGATGTAAAGTACTGATATTACAATTCTTGATTCTTAAGGTTTCTTCTTTTGTGCTTATCGGTCGTAACTATCAGTTAACTATCAGTATATGTCGATAAAAAACAGTTAAAAACTGTATAAATGCAATAAATCTGTTCTCTGTATATAGAAAATGTTGAGAAACATCACCATCTTGATGTTCAATATTATTAGTCATTATAGGAATAACATTCGTAAAGTTAAGAAATATTAATTTCATCTTCAGAATATGTATCGCAGATATCACTCTGAATAATCGGCTATCGGTGGAGATATTTTGAATTTGCGCATTTCAAGCAAACACTTGTATCCAGATTTTTTTAGCAAGCATAAGAAGCAATTTTGCTTTCTTTTATAATCTATGTGAGATAAGAAAACAACACTTAGAACTACTAAGTACGTTGACCAAGGGTGTTACCAAAGTGGTCAAAGAGAATATCATTTTATTTATACTTCATGCACATTGATTGTTTCATTTTTTTGGAAATCTGAGCAGCACATGAATGCAGGACTAATCTCCAAACAAGCCTTTGTGAGAGGTCACAAACAAATAATTGGGAATGGAATTGAAAAGTAGCTCTGTTAAAGGCTAACTGCTCTGCCCTGTTTTTCTTTACCGTGTGTGAGAGATGAGAGGATCAATCATTGTTTAATTTCCCAGTTTAATTACAGCACACAAAGCTCTGCCCGCTGAATGTTCAAGACCACCACATGCCTATTGTTTCCACCGTCACGTCGTTCTTCCACACTGCCTCTATGTGGGATGCATTTCACAGTCCAGACAGCAAGATTATCAGATGGTACAATCTAACGGATACCCGTGGTTTGACAGATATCTGTGATGAGATGAGGAGTTTAATAAAAAAGGCTTCTCTTCATTTCCATTTTTATAACAAGTTGTCAGCCTGGCTTCATTTAATGAGGTTTTTTTACTTCATCCAAAATAAGAGGCAGATTAAAGTCACAGGACGGTCACACAAACCTGAGATCACAGAGACCTTCAATCACTCCTCGCAAATCAGCTCTCATCTGAAGCTCTGTCTGTTTACATTACAGTCGTACCGTTTCTTTCCTATTTTATCTTTCCACGTGTGCATCTCGCTTTCGCGTGATTCGGACAGGACTAGTTTTCCCAGGTAAATTCATGTTGCATGTGTTTAGTGGTAGAAAAACATACAACATAATAAAATACATGCAGAACCCCCCCTTCTGAATCAGTACATGAAATGACAGCCGTGCAACTTAAAGGGGTCATGGCGCAAGAATACGTGTTTTTCTGTCTTTGGTGTGTTTTAAGTTGCCCATGCATAGGGATGGGTATCGTTAAGAATTTAACGGTATTACTACTCTTATCGATACTGCTAATCGGTACTTTAACGGTTTTCTTATCGGTGATTTTGTATATATGTTTTTATAAAAATAAAAAATAAGACCAAATTTGAAGAATTTATGAATAGAATAACACTGCTTTATTTTCTGCAATGTAAAATCAAATGTATTCAGTATTAAAATAATTGTGTTGGTTCATCATAGCTGCCTGCAACAGTTTTTTTTTTAATATTTAAATGTTTATTTTAATGGACAGATTTTTATGTTTGTCTATTTAAATTTAAAGAGCTCATCTGTTCAGTTTGAGCGACGCCATGTTTGGGTGCCGCGTGTTTCTCCAGTACCTAAAGTAGAACCGATAAGGGCGGAGCTTATCGATGCTCCGGTCTTTCATAATTTAGCCCAGAGTCTCTTTTACTACCGGGTTATTGTACCCATCCCTACCCATGCATGTATAAACACTTAAAATTGCAAAAATGAAAGTGTCGGAACAAAAGATGAATTCTATCTAAAAGTGAATGCTCACCCAGACCTGCCTGAAACGCCTCGTGTAACCACACCCCCACAAATCTACGTCTGTTCGTGGTTTGATTTGACTAAGACCCCCAAATGTATGCGCAAGTAAGGTGGGTGTACCTGTCAGTACAATGGTTTTGGAACCTGATGTTCCAAATATGGTAAGAGGCGTTACATTTCTGTCACATGTTAGCAGTATTCGACCAATCACTACGCACTGGTTAACTGGCCAATCATAGCACATCTAACTTTTCAGATAGGTGGAGCAAAAAGGAGACACAAACATGCACGGTATGTTGGAAATACAACCTTAAATCATGTATACACATTGCATTTAATCTAAAACAAACGATAATATTCATTTAAGCCATGTCATATGACCACTTTAAACATCATTTAGAAAACAACTTCTACTTTTCTGCCTTCATTTCCGTTCTATCTCGCACCCTCTTTTATTCCAGCAGTGTTTTATACAATGACATATGTCTAAAAATAGAATCTGTGGTTAACATTTAATTCACTTCTGGTTGCAATGACAATGCTTTTCATGATCCCCCCACTTCTGCAGGCCTGTAAAAAGCGCAATAATCCATTAGTGGAGCTCTCTTCCTTCCCAGCCATCATTTTTTTCTAAATTGACTCTTTTTTATGTGAGATGTAGAGGGGAAATTGAAAACATAGTTGCAGCACTTGTAAGGAAAACAGGGTTTAGCCTGGAGCTTAAATTTATTATGGAAAGCCATTCCACCTTTCCATTTTTAATCTAAAAAGGTGGAAATAATGTAAAATGATTTAAGAAAATGCAAGATAATAATTTCCAGATATATGGTAACATTCTCAGGGGTAGCCCCTATAACCCCTAAAGAAAATATGGTTATCGGGCTACACATGTCCAAGGGACCGAACTACAGGGCCAGAGTGGCCTCTGGGATGTGGTAATCTTCAATCTCACTCACCGTAAATGATGACACAAGCCAAAAAATAAAATAAAGTCAATGTATTATTCCAAAGTATGGATTTACTGCCATGGGCATGAGTTTGGGGAATTGCTTTCCCAGTGTGTTACAAAGCCTAATTTTGCTCCAAGACACATAAAGGTATAAACCTAGAGACTCAAGCACATACACCTCAGATGAAGGACCACCCTCATGAGTAGATCCACTAGATCAAATGGCCAGTCGGTTTTCTATAACATGCTACAAACAAACAAAGTAAACATGAATAGTGCAAAAATTAAATAAATGATCAGACAATGGAAAATATTAGATGTGACAACAATAATGTACTGTTATTCAAGATAAAGGACTGGAAAAGGACCACACATCGGATTCTGGCGACATGCCAGGACTCTGGCTGCGACATTAAAAGGTCCTTTTGTATATTGCCAAAACACTTTCAATCAAACAATTAATCGTGAATAATCGCATCCAGAATAAAGTTTAACATTAAATTTGTCTGTGTATACTGTGCATTTTAATTTGTTTCTATAAACATATATAAACATACAAAGTCAGATAAGTATTATGTAAACAAACTTTTATTCTGGTGGCGATTAATCACGAATAATCGCTTGACAGGCCTACTTTCAATAGCTTTCATAATATTGTTGTCTCATCTGTGGCTAGCAGTGTTGGGGAAGCTCCTTTGAAATTGTAGTTAGATACTCTACAAGCTACTCATTAATTAAAGTAGTTAAGTTACAGCTTAGTTACCCATCTGAAAAGTAGTTTGCTACACTAAAAGTAACTTTAAAAAGTAGCTAGCTTCTTAGAAACTACTTTTAATTTTTTTCAATCTCAATTTAAAAAAATACAACAGTGTAATATTTATTATAACAAACTGTATAGTAAATTTACAAGATATAGTAACTTTTTTTACTTTAGTAAATACTAAAGTATACAATATTTTTATGTGATGTGATACACATGTGTTATTGACTAATGTTTTAAATAAATAGAGAAGTTTAAAATGATGTTAGACAATACCATTATCGTTGTATTGTTTATTTAGTATTTTCATTAAATAAGATTGATATTTAATACTTAATAGGATGGTTGTTTCGAACTTTAAATTTTTACCCGCTCATGTACGTTCTTTACGATCTCTTCTCTGTGAAGTGTAAAGCCACAATACATAGTTACTGCAGTAGATGGGGAAAACAAACCACTTCAGTTTGTGATACAGTAAGAAGAAAAAGACGTGACACAGCGCTGCTCTGAAGTCGTAACAGAATGTAGAACGCTACTTTGTTAAAAGAGTAATAAACTACTGGAAAAGACTGTTTTAAAAGTAGTTGAGCTACCGCCAAGCTACTGAGAAATGTAGTTAAATTAGTAGCGTCACTACATGTAGCTACTCCCCAAAACTGGTGGCTAGTGTGTGTTTATGGAGGAGTGAAGAAACGCACAACACTAAAGCATTCAAGCTACAATAACTTTGCCCAGTATAGATCATCCATACCAGAGAAATAATTATACAAACAGAAATAATAATTTCATGAATTTCATAATGATAATCTTAGAAACAATCATAACATTTTTCTTAAATAGTTGAAAATATTACAAAATAGCCTCATGGAATAAGGTTAAGTAAGAAAAGAAGGATTTGAAATCCAAACACCCCAATAACAAATGCCAATAGACAGAGAATAGTGATGAATAAATGTTTAATCTTCTCTAAAGTTCCCCCATTATATATTCATGTGACATCCCTGGTGACACAACCAAATGAGCTTTGTTTAAGCAGATGATCTTGTCTTCCGATTTAAAATATTATTTAATTTACAAATCCTAATAACTCTTAACAATATTTTTTTTCTTGCATTTTGTGATCAGTGCTCTCGTAATAGGTTTGCATTAAGGCTTATTGTTATTTCTGGATCATGATGCATTATATTTATTTGAATAAGCATTGTATGGACAGAAAGAGGCAAGCGTGGTCTTTACTGTCCATTTACTCATAATAAATTTTGTCTAGCTAAAAATACAACATTTATCTTTTGCTCTCTCCTTTGAACAAGGATGAATCATATTACTTATAGTACAATAGCAAATGCCCTTGCACATTGTTGCCTGAACAGTGTGGAGATCTGGGCCCTTAAAAGCCCTCCTTCTCTCTTTATCTCACCAACAGACATGACTGAATTACATACCGCTTTACAGTAAAACCTCTCGAGAGAGCAAATAATAATTTGAGTGGTATAAAACTTTTTCCTATTTTCTACAAAGTGAGTCACAAGTTAAGAAAAAAAATGTCCAGCTGAAGGTCAGACGATTGACCCCGGCGGAAGCAGGTCAGAAGGAAAGTCAAGCTGCAGCCGCAGAGATAGCCAAATGGAATATGACAGGCAAAAAATAGCATCAATGAAAAATGGCTGACTGCGGAAAAAACAACCTTTCAAGACAACACAGCCCATCTGAGGAGTAAAACAATATCAAAGCAATTCCATTTCTGAAATTAAACCGCCTGCCTGAACCATTTTCATGAGAAAGATACAATCTTGAGAGCATGCGCCCTTAGAAAAGGTCAATGATAAGACTTGGCACTCAAACTCCATTCATCCCGCTATAAAAATGCACTGTTTTGTGAAAGTTATTATCTTTTGTTTCAGTGTGAATTCTTTCTGCTTGGCTCCGCCTATCTCCATTGCTACCGCTTTCTATACAGGTCGCTAAATTTGGCCTGAGCTATTCATTTGGGAATAAAACTCTATAAGAGACAATGAACTTGACCTATATCATGACTTATTTCTAGATATAAAGCGAGGCAATGCGACCTCAGGATTGATGTTGGTATACCATTAATTAACAAAAAGCAACACTTTGTTCTTACCATAGTGCTGAGATGTTAACTTGAAATAAAGATCAAGGCAACATCTCTTCCTTCTGCCTAGTTATATAACACACTACTCCACATCAAGAGCATTACACTGTCTAACATTTGGGTGAAAAAACTATAGGAAAATCAAAAAACTAACAAATTTAGGAAACACAACATTAGTTATAATTTACTTAGTTTTACATTAGAGTATGGTACTTGCTTTTACCTGGTAATGCAGCTACAGTAAGTCAGCATTAAAAACCCCAAATCATAGTTATACTGCACATAGACAGTGTAAGAAATGTGCTACTCTGTCTGTGGTTGTGCGATCGTCTGGATAGATGAGAAGAAGTTCCGCGGAGCTCCGGAGCAGTCAAAACAAGAAGCCAAGTGAATTAACAGATGGTTTATTGCTGAATGCTCAAATAATAGAGGGGCAGTCTCTCTATTTATACAATAGGTTAGAAACGGTGTACGTGGCATATATTGCAGACAAAACAAGTGTAACATAACAATTCCATTTAGGGATGAACAGGAAGAACTGTTTCCGCAACCAAAACAGCTACGGGGGCAAAAACTCCTATGCAAGGACAAGCAATAGTTATCATGCAAGGACAAGCGATAGTTAGTCATAACATTTATATAATACACATCCAGTGAATTTCCACCAGTATATTTCCACAATATATTTCCACAGACAGCAACTACAAAAAAGGTAGTTAGTGTGCTAATCCAAAAATGTGATTATAAAAAATTATTAAGGCTGCTTTTGCCGCTGCTTTTGCCACTACATCGCCACATCCATAATTGGCTCTTCAACTGATGCACACTTTTTTCAGAACTGTACCACTGGTTTTGTACGTTAAAGTCAGAGTAAATTGACATTAAAATATGTGTTCTGAGTTTGTCACACAACAGAAAAGTGTGTTATTAACCACCCAGCCAAATTTGAATGAAGAAAAATATATCCAATACAAAATAAGCAGGACTCTCTCCTCTCAAACGCTGGGGGCGTGTCCGCTATTGGCCCTGAAGCCACGCCAACTCGCGTCGCTCAACCTGAATTGAATTTAAACATGCGCGAGTCAATGCACACAATATTCATTAATAGATCATTCACAAGTTCGCCTATGGATAAACTTCAAATATCTTATGCTATTCTCAGAGAGTCCTTAATAAATGATCAAAGTGCTGTTAAATCTGCTAGATCTTATTTTTCCCAGATTATATCACAAAATGTAAATAACCCGAAGGTATTGTTTTCAACTATTGACAAAGTATTGAACCCTTCCACAAATGTGCTTGCTACTCCATCAATTGACTTATGTCAAAGTTTTTTTACAGTTTTTTATTGATAAAGTGGATCTGATCAGATCGAGTATTCCGCCAGCAGAGGTTGTTGCAGTTAATGTAGCGAGGCCTTCTCATTGTTTGAGTATATTTGATCCGATCTTGTTAGGACAGCAAGGAGATTATAGATGTTCTTCCTACAAGATTGTTAAAGAAAGTTGTGGATACCATTGGCCCAAGTGTTTTATTGATTATAAATAGTAGTTTATATTTTGGTACTGTCCCATCTGAATTTAAGCATGCTATTATTGAACCAGTTTTAAAGAAAATTAATCTGGATCCACAGGATTTTTAGAAATTTTAGGCCGATCTCTAATCTCTCTTTTATGAATAAGATTTTAGAAAAAGTTGTAAATAATCAACTTGTTGACTTCTTAAGTATAAATAATATAATGGATATTTTTCAGTCCGGTTTCAGAAGTAACCATAGTACTGAATCAGCCTTATTAAAAGTCACAAATGATATATTAGTAAACAGGGATTCTGGAAAGGGCGTTGCATTGATGATGTTAGATTTGAGCGCAGCTTTCGACACTGTTGATCACGGAATCTTATTGCAACGTCTCAGAGACTATGTTGGTATAAACGATGTAGCCCTTAAATGGTTTGATTCTTACTTACAGGACAGGACATGTTCTGTTAAGATTGGAAATTGCTGTTCGTAACCTAAAACTGTCTTGTGGGGGGTCCCTCATGGATCAATCCTTGGTCCAACTTTGTTTTCCTTTTACATGCTACCTTCAGGATTAATCTTTAGGCGATACAATATTAGTTATTGTTTATTAGCTGTATTATCCTCTGATGACAGATTCATGTGTAGCTCTCGATAGTTTTCACAAATGTTAACTGAAGTTAAAGGATGGCTGGCTAGAAACTTTCTGCAAGTAAATGAGGATAAAACGGAATTTATAATCTTTGGGAATAAACAGTTTGAGAGAGGCCAAACTGGAAACATTGGACTACCATCCTTTAATATAAACAACCATATTAATTCTCTAGGAGTCATCTTGGACTCGGAACTCTGATTGGATCGTCAAGTAAATAGTGTTGTGAAAGCATCCTTTTTTCTGTTGAGAAAACTGTCTAAGCTGAAATCTATACTGTCAAAGAATGATTTGGAGATTGTTATACATGCTTTTATTTCTACGAGGTTGGACTATTGCAATGCTTTATATTTGGGCTTAAGTGCATCCTTGATAGCTCGCCTTCAGCATGTTCAAAATGCTGCTGCAAGGTTTTTAACGAATACTATGAAATGGGAGCATATAACCCCTGTGTTGGTATCCTTGCACTTGCTACCTGTAATATACAGAATACAATATAAAGGACTGATGCTTGTTTATAAGGCTTTAAATGGTCAGGCACCGGAGTATATAGAGGACATGTTGACCCCCTACCGAACTCAATGGTCCTTGCGGTCCTCCCATAGTATGCTGTTGACTATTCCACGATCTCGGTCTCGTGCTTGGATTATCTGCTTGTGCTCTTGCCGAACATTGTTAATTAAACATCATTCACAGAAGCACGTCGCGATCACGCGCAGTGATCATCCTTCCGTTCGCGTTATTCCCATCAGTCTATTGGCATCTGCGTTACAGTTTGCTTGTTATCTGGTCTAATATTTGTTTGGTTGGGCGTTGGTTTGAGTGAGAGCGTGAAAGAGCCTGAAAGCGTGTACGTGAGAGCTTAGTAACCCTGAGCTTGTGATGCTAGGCACTCTAGTGATTGGGGAGGGGCCATGCATGCTTGGACTTTCCATTGCGTCATCGATCCCCTGTTTTAGCCCCGCCCAAAAACTCCTGAACCGATCATTTGTTTGCGGTTTAACTCCACAATTCAGTACTACATACATCTGTGTCTTTGTAATGTGTTTCAGCGATACATTTCTAACATCTATGTGTCTAGAAACAATTCTCAGAATTCTCTTTACCCGGACTTTAAGTTTGTTGTGTGGGTTTATATCTTTTTGTATTTCTTTTGTATAACCTTAAGTACATGTCTTCTCTTTTTTCTTCTTTAAATTCAGTATATTTTAAATAATCACTTTGCATATTTCCGTCATTCACTCTTCAGTATTACTTTTATTATTATTTGTATTATTATTATTATATTAATAATCAGTTATTATTATTATTTTCTATATAAATGGACTATATATTGTTAAGCTATATATATTAATGCCAAAAAGTTAATAACATTTTTATTTAGAAAAACAAATTTGCAGATTTCTTTAAGTTCTTATCTTTAATAGCGCTTATCTTCAAACTGAAGTCATACCCGACACCTCAAATAATAAATTATCACATGTAGAGATGCACCGATACTACATTTTTCCACCGAATGCCTATTTTCTGTGAAATCGAATAAATCATAATTGTCTATTATTCACCTCTTTCTTGTAATTGTGATTGTTATTGTCTATTAACAGATTTTACGTTGAAGCTTTGAAATGTTTTATAACTTTCTGTGAAACAGCTGTATGTCATATTCTTTCTATAAACACCCAAAACTAAATAATAAAATGTTAATAACAAATAATTATGGAAGTTATTATATTAGTAAAAAATCCAAAACGAATGGCTAAAGGACACGTTAAGATGTTAATTATCTGTTTAGCCACCGTGTTCTGTGCCCAAACACACTGCCGTAACACACCGGAGTGCAAATGGACAGCTTTAATTGAGGCTTTCGGCGACTATGTAATTGTTTCTACCGTGATTGTAATCTCGATTAGTTTTTCGATTAATTGTGGCGCCCTCATAACATTAAAGTACGTTCTGTTTGGAAAAGTCTTTAAGTAGAGGGCAATGATGCCATAGTGCCTACATATATTTAGGCAGCTCACAACTTCTTTAGGTATTGCAAGAGAGCTAATGTTGCATTACATTAGCCTTCCCCTCCAGCTGTTCACCCCTATGCCTGTAGATTAGTTGATGATCTTTGACCTAGGCAGACAGCAGTTTCTTCGAAAAGCAGCATGAACTTCCTCTTTCGGAGGAAGACATTAGGAAAACCAATCACTTTGTAAATGAGACCAGTAGGAGGCTAATAATACTTCCTTCAATGTCACAATTTCAAAGAGTCAACCACCAGGATTCCTGACACCATATAGCAGGACGCTGGATTTGTTTAAAAATGGACACAACGTATTGTTCCGGAGGTCATGGTTGTTTGGAAAAAACCAAAGACACACATTTACATTTATGCATTTGGCAGACGCTTTTATCCAAAGCGACTTACATTGCATTGAATTTATACATGTGCAATCCCCTGGGATCGAACCCATCACCTTGTGTCACGCTCTAACCACTGAGCCACAGGAACGCTGTGTATATACATGGGTATATACTCATGAAATTGCTCTATTACAATGTTAACAATCCCGTGGGCATGTGTCTGACTGTTTTACTGTTTCCCATGTAGTCATCAATCATCTACTGAATCCTGTGTCATTCTATGCCCTCAATTGAAGCTTATGAATATTATTCATGTTCAATTAACCAATGGTGCCTTTAGAAACATCACAACAGATTTAATGTTACTGAAGCCACATGCCATTGGTTCTTGCTTGTCACATGACTAAAGAGTACAATGAATTATTGTGGAAATTATGTTTCACACACAATTGCATCTCAATATAAGTGTGTTGTAAAGCATGAAAGAAACTCATGAATAGTGGTGACTTGATGATAGTTCCTGTGTTCTTGTATTATCTAGAAGTTTCCTTTGTAATGAACAATGCAAGGAAAAGACCGCCTGAAAAAAAGGCACCATGACAAATAGCCAACATATCAGTCAGCCGGCACATCTGCGGCCAAACGCTGCATTCTGACACAATTAGAAGTCAACGTGAGATATGCGTCTCATTTACCCCTATTAGACGGTAATGTAATATATCCGCCAAAAGACCGAGAAGATGCTTTAGAACGTGCTATTAATTTTGTGAGGACTTCATGTGCGCATGACACTTATCCCGTTCGTGACAGCACGTTAGTCAAGACTATCACTAAAGGCGCCTCTCAAGATGTGTACCACCGCCCCTGAAATGTCAACGTGTGGAGAGATACAAAGCCGGTGTAGAAAAATGAAAGGAAGAGGAGGGTCGCGGAAATGTTTTTCTGCTTTGAATTAAGGATGTTTCTCTCCGTGAGTGATGTATGGGTTAAGCATCGCGTTCAGACAACAGAGGAGGAAAGCTATATTCGAGTGCTTACCGAGTTCAGGATTTAATGAAACACCATTATGGATTCTTACTGTATGGTTCATTAACAGCAGGATGGAAAGGCTGTTTGTAGTGTTCTTGTCCTGAAAAATTGGAATAAAACTTTTTTTTGTGGTCATGCAGGGCTTTAAGGTTCTGCTGAACAAGTCTGAAATCTTTTCTTGAAACAATCTCTAAACACAAATGATTGGAGGTTTGAGCCCCAGGAAAATGCAATCTCTAGTACCAAAATAATGTCATCTCAATTTCTGAATGAAATGCCTTCGTCCTATCATCCCATCAATTCACAGCTAAAAACATAAGCCACACCCTCTTTTGTTCCAGTCATAGGGCTGGACGATAAAACGGTATGGATTTATTGGTGGTATACCGATATAACGGCTGAATTTTTTTATATAACGCTCGAAGGTTAATACCCATGAAATTTGGTTTCATGAACAACCCATGCGCAGTCACTGGATCATAAACAGCTAAGGATGTAACAATATAAAAATCTCACTGTACGGTAATACGTCTGTACAACCTCCATGGTACAATAGCTATTGCGATATTTAAATGACAACTGATGACTTGGAAAAGTGCCATGAGCATTCTCTCTTCTCTATCCTCTAATCATAACTGTAGGTATCAAAAAATCCCTTTTATAAAACACAATAATTGCACCAGATGGACATCGCCAAAGGTAACATTTATTATTTTTTCTAACATTTTCTATGTTTAGCCCAGATGACCTATCGTTTCATACGGTCATGTGACCACAATAATGTTAAGACAAGTTTGCTATTGCGATAACACGATATCGATAATATTGTTGAATCCCTATTAACAGCCTTTCACTTTTAGTCCCTTTGTGCAACCTGCAAATTTGGGACTTAAATGCTAGATAAAAAGGTCATCTATTGCTTGAGAATTTTTTTTACTAATACTTCATTATAATTTTATACTTTTTACAGTCTTTCTGTCAACAGCAACATTTATATCATTATACATATAAACTTTTCTTTCGTGAAAGACTACGATTTTCAGTAAAAAAAAAATCTTTAACTTTCCTTGCATCCTGTTTTTCACGATAATACCCTCCACCTATAAAAACTCTTAAGTGAAAATCATTAGTTACATTATTATAGTATATTCATGTTGTAGAGCTGCACGATAAATTGTTATTTATCGCACACGATGATGCGATTTACTATGATTGTTAATGCGCAGTTCTTCAGTGAAGTACTGTTAAATGCTGCTGCGTCTGAAAGCCAGAGGGTGCTCTCGTGCAGAAACTCAAAAAAAGCGCCACAGTAGAAGTACAACACCACACGCAGTTCCAGAAAATGCTTATGGGGATAAAGTGTTAATAAAGTATATTTAGATTATAAAGGTTATTAATAATGATGATGTTTGACGGGTGTTGCTTTTTCAAATGCACGTTATAAGCGCCTGAAACTGATAGTGACTTCAGACGGGGCAGCACGTACTACTGATCTAAGAGCCGAGCTTTACGGACAAGCTGCGCATAAACAATCGTAATCGTAGCGATATCATAGTCACAATCAACGGGTCAATTTACGTGATATTTAGTGAAAACCGTGATTAATTGCGCAGCCCTATAATTTTGGTTCCTTAATGATTTTATTAACAATTATTACATTGCCTTTGATAAGTCTGCTAAAAAGAAAATACGTTTTTTGTATATATATCAGGTTTGCATGAGGAAAATGTCATTAAAGTGTCATCTCCTTCAACAGTATAAACCCATTCAAAGTTTCTCAACATCTAATTAGTAAAGGTCGCTGTCATACCTCATTTCTCCACACATGAACTGTTAGAGCTGTATATTGAAAATATCCCCTCACTGGAGAACAAAGCTGAATTAATTAAACAAATAATACATATTTTGTATAATAACTGTTTGCCAATTTTAAAACAAGACCAAATTAATCTACCCAAATGAATACCATGAATGCCACGTCATGTTCCCAGTCATTTTGGGATGCACAATGCTCGCCATTCTGCTAATTCAGATAATTTGCTAATTGTTTAGCATTTTCTATATTTTAATCTTTAAAATCATCTGAAAGAGAGGCTTAAAGGTTAAATTCTTCTCACTGCAATATAACACACCCCTATAAATGTCTCTCCTATTGCACCTCCCATGAAAGACTGCATTTTAATAAATGTCTGTGCAAGCAAAGGCAGCTGGTTATTATTCTTGAGCTCTGTGGATCATATACTGCAAGACACAACTGAACACCATTCACAGTATTGAGAGACGCTTAAACGGGATCACGGAGAAAGCTATTCATTATTATAATGGCAAAAAAAAAAATTCTAATTAAGTTTCCTAATTATACATCATATTGTACCTGAATTATAAAGATGAATTTACTGATAAATATATTAAAATATAATGAATATATTATAAAGATAAATATATGCATATACTGTATGTAATATACTTAAAGCAACACAAGATACATTTCGCTTATGGTTGATAAGCGCAATTGTCTGTTATCAGTGTCGTAAATACTGTCGCTGTATAAGCTTCCCCGCGGGCAGCGCAACACAGGTGGATTTGTTGACTAAGCAGAAACCGCTGTTACATTATGTAACTTCATAAACTGTGCATATACTAAAGCACTATTTTGGCCCCCGTGGGGTCTACTACTGGGCTATACTAATAGCTCAAACTAGATTCTAAGGTAGCAGCTGGTTGTTAGCTGTTAGCGCATAGCACATTTGCAGTCACCCAAAACCCAACGCATGGACGTGGATGTGTTTAGTAACCAACTAAATACATTTCTGTAGTTATATTTTCAGAAACACACTCGCGATCAAGCGTTATGCTTTGTGTACTAGGTCCAATCACTAACTTAAACACGCTATGGGAATAGTGCCTAGTATAGTAACTATAGATACCGATAACAGATTCAGCCAATTTTGACCATAAAACATTTATTGTGGTTTGGTAGTCATCATCTTTACAAGCATCACACAAATTCCTGACGAGGCACGATCATGCTACGTAAGCTATTCAGACTCGGCAACATTACATTATCTCTAGTCTACCATACGGTTATAAATTGTGAACCAGTAACGTTATTGCGCCAATAAACAACCTGAGAACAGCCTTATAACTAACAAGCTCAAAAGTACAGCACAGTAAGAAAAAATTTACATATACGACTTTCAAATCCAGTAGCAGGAAGACTTAGTCTCTATTTGTTTTGCAACCTGTTGCTTCTTGCCGCCGAGTGTAAGTCTGTCAGATATTGATTTGTGTTCGGGCTCGTGTCCGATCACTCTCTCTCTTTTCCTCTTTGTTTTTTGCTGGCTCTGCCATGGTGATGGTTTGGAGACTTGCGTTGACCTAGATTGTTTCGTGTTGTTGTTAGCTGTTGGCTAAGTTCAACCAGGCTACAAGAAAAACGTGACGTATGCCGTAAAGCAGGTGATGGGCGAGGCTTGTGAACCTTCCCGCACACCAAAGTTACAAGTGTGATTTCAGCCGATAGAGGGCTGCTTAGGTAGCAGCGGCACTAAAATTCGTCCAGTTAAGAGTTGTCATACTACAAAAATAATTTTAGAGAGATTCTTTTTAGGTCGAAAAACTCCATAGTGTTGCTTTAAGCTGTTCATAAATACATCTTGGGCTTAATACATAATAAAAAAATACATAGAATTGTATTCTGTTTATTTGAGCCAACATACTGTATTTCTTCCCATTGTTTATTTGCAATAATGAAAACCACTGGTTGTTTCAATGTGTTTATTTCTGCATTCCGCATTTAACTGATATTGGAAAATGCCAGCGTTATGGATGTGACATTTTGTTTTTTGGGGCTATTTGTTACCAATACATTGAACCATCTGTTAATGTTACTAACCCCGGTTTATAGAGTCTAAACTTCAGAAAAATATCAGTCCTCTCACAGTATTCCATTAAAAAAATGGAAATAAACAAGCGTTATGGATGTGACAAAAACAGATGGCCTTTTTAAAAGACATACTTCGAAGGATTTCTGTGAATTAAACTGTATAAACAAAATAGAAAAGGGATGATTCTTCATAGAATAACATAAAATAGTTACGATATTTTAATTTTCATGTGCCCATTTATGAGGACAATGTACTCTTATGGATGTGACAATTCTAAAAGCGGCACTTAATGGACAATGGGAAATCATGCTTTAAAAGTAAAACTTAAATGGGTATTTAAACCACCTAATGCTGACATCTCTGTGCTATCAGTATGATGCAAACCCTTTTCATGGTAAGATTGGCATTAGCATGGAGATGCCCAATTCAGATATGTCAGATATGCAAATTCAACCTGATCACACAGGAAAACATAACTACTTTAGGCGATGGAGATTTTGTTGAGTTTGACCAATGTGATTAATACATAAACACCTTTTTCATTAGAAATAAAAGTAAGAATGAAGCCTCACTCCTAAATCTAATGTCACTGTGGTGTGAGCAGATTGTATAAATGACAACAACTAAATGTTGATGTACAAATGTTTTGTGTCGGCAATACTGGTTCTTCCCCTATAGTATCTATGTATGGGAAATGCTGCATTGCACCCCCACGTACAACTAGTTCAGTTGTAGCCCTAAATTGTAAATGGTCTGTATTTGTATTGCTCTCTGAGAAGTGTTGTATGTATTACCCGTGCCCGCTGTTAAGTTTTGGCCCTGTGAAGACCTGTTGTGTGTCAAATGTTTCCGCACTGTGGCTCGGGACATGCTATATTTCATCTCTGACGCCAAACAATTGACTTGACGTGATGTGACTCGCAATCGACAAGAGAACATAAACAGACGCTTAACCGCACCGCCCGTAGAGAGACACGCTGTGACACACGGCCGGACTAAAGGCAATTAAAAAAGTTTCAACTACACCACCGAGCGAGTTTCAGTTTAATCTTTTCTGCAAATTTATCTTAGGCCGATCAAAGTCCGTTATCAGTGTGAGGCGAGCAACATCTGTTCTGTTGTAATGGAAATCTTAATTACACACATTAATTATGCTGAAAAGAATGCAAATGAAATGATATAGGCACCATTATCATCCTTATCAACTGAACCAAACTGCTCTTTCTAATGGACCGGTGACTGTACAATCCCGACTGGACTGCCTCACTCGCACTCATCCGCATTTCCATGACAAAGATCCTCTCTCCGAAAGGTGAAGGGTGGATTTCAAGACATAAACACCCACAAAGAAATACAGAAAGTGCTTTGTTTCTATCACGTCTCACCCTGGCACCGATGATGGGATTTTTATCAGCAGTCCTGAGGGAAGAATCTTTCCGTACGGCGAGCAGACAGGTGATGAGATATCCTGCCATTATCCCTCCGTTAAGATCCACAACCACCATCAATCTCGACGCGTCCGTCTGCCTACTGACTGAGTCAGAGGCATAAGACCGCTCTTCTCTGCTGGATCCGGTTATGGTGAGAGGAACAAACATCTCAGATCTGCCGTCACCCGTAGACTTGGAATTAAGACCCTAGGCCTAGAAGCTGTTGTGAACCACCAAACTAGTTTTAGTAGATCATGCATTTAGGTTTTCTTCAAAGTATTGATTCTGTATTTTGGGTGTACTGTAATAGGTTTCATTTTTACACATTTGCATTACTGCAGCATTCCTCAACACAATTTCTGCCGAACACTTGGTATAGTTGTGAATCTCCTCTTTCTGAAATGCTTTGATCTGATACTGTATCTCTGAAAGACACATTCGCAAAAGCGGCTTTGATTAATGTCAATAGAAAGGTTTAAACAGATTTCATTGCAGTGTTGTTATTTTAAGATACATCATCACATATCTTAAACTGTATAAACTTCATTATGTCGCTGAGAAAAAACAATCTTTCTGAAAGCCCAATTACCTGCCAACATTGTTATAAAAAGAACCATCAAACAACATGTCATGACACCTTGACCAAAACCAGACTGTGCTAGATTATTTATAAAAGCAGAGAAAAAGAGAGAAATTGTATGGATTGCCAACGTTTAGCAATATGTTTGACTGTGCATAAAATGGGATGTTTACGAGTTTGTAAGGCATTCTGTATGTGTTTAAGATCTACAAAGACAGCCAAATAATTTTTTTGTCTTCAAGAAGATGTTATACCTTAGAATAGGCTCAGGCGAAACAAAGGATATTGCATTTAAAGTTTCATTTACAGTGTGGCTGAGGAGTACTGCAGGCACGTTGAACGACTGTTTACTCATGTGGGCTGTTAACTTTCACGTGTCAAGAGCGTTGGGGAGTCATTATCCGCAGGTGTGTTACTCATTTTCACGCATGGGTTAATGGGAAGTCGAAAGTCTTTTATGTTTCAACTGTGACTCGGGGGGCCTGGAGGTGTTGCAGGGGGCTGTGATAGGCGCTATTTGGGCTTTGTGACCCTCCCTTTTGAGTAAAACAAACTACTACCTGCTTGTATAATATATGCCTGAACCGGAGTGCTTCCGGACGGATTTGGATGGATATTGTTTCTTTTCTGACCTCTCTTCTGCCGTGAACCGGACGGCGTATTTGTTCCAGCTTTGTGTGTAACACTAACCCAGTCTATTGATCATCTAATTTCAGTGAACAAGGACCCTTTTTGATGATCGGAACAGTAGCGTGTTTCCGCCTCCTGGTGACGCATTTAAAAAAAAAAGTGTCAAACTTCTGTTGATCTGAGGACTCGAAGTGGGGTGATTACTGTATTAGAGCGCTACGTGTGTGTCACTATTACTTTTGTTATTTTGTTTTCTTTTGGATTTATTTGTTTGAATTTGTTTCTTTTTGTTTTACAAGACTGTCTCTTATCTATTTTTTATTGTCCCTTATAGGGTGATTCGGTGCTGCCAATAGCTTATGGGCACCGGCTAGTGCAGGTTGCCTTTAAGGGATGATAACTGGGTTTCCCTTGGCAGCACTTGATACGTGTTTTCGACAGTCCCTAGTGTGTAGTTTGAATGCTTGTGTTTTCTTTTTCTTTCCAGAATTGGGGGACCAGTATTAGCCGAGATCCTCTGTGTGTGGTGATATGGTTGTTGGTCTGCAGTGTTCACAACGGGGGGGTTTATTGTGCTGTGATGTGAGAGAGCATGAGTGGTTGCTGAGTTATTGGATAGGCAGAACGAATTCCCCAAATCTGAGGTCGTGAACGTGTGTGTTTGTTTGTATGCTGGTTTTAAATTTTATGATTGATGTATTCCTTTCAAACGCAAAAGACTAGTTTGTATTTTATATTGAATGTGTTTTGAATAAATTGTATGCCATCTTCCCTCGTTGTGTGATACCTGTCTCAGCCACTACGTATCTGTGTGCTTTTGGTTCTTGGGTACCTGTGGTGGGTACCGCTCGCCACATAAGGCATATGAAGACATATGAAGGCATATGACGTCATAAATTATTACGTCAATAGAAACAAAAAGGAATAACATAACTGTACATTAAGGCTTCTAGGTACCCACTTGGTCAAACTGACTATGAACAAAACATCTGCTGTAGCAGCAAAACCGGCACTAGGTTTTACACACTGGGCCCCTCCTCCCTCCATAGGCTAATAGTGTGTTCAGACCAATCGCGCTATTCGTGCGTAGTTGGACGCTTGAACATTTTGAGTTTACTCGCTTCATTCGTGCATGAAATTCGCGTCATTCGCGAGTGAAATTCGGGGCTCCAGCCAGGCGGCTCCAGTCTCGTTACAAAATGACTTATGACATGGATTTTGTCGAGAGGGTCACGCACAGAAGGAAAGATATACGAGCAGTTAAGATTGAGAAAATGATCCAGTCCCCTTGGACTACAGTGCAAGATAAACAAAATACATTTTAGAATGGTCTTTCTCTGTCAGTTCTCTGCAATGAGCGGAAGATAAAAGCAGCTCATTTAATTCACTGTGCCGCAGCATACTTGTCACTAAATGAGTGCAAATAGCATTTTCCCAACCTGTTAAGACATAAGAACATGAACATACTTCTTTAAATATGCACAGTTTGTTACCAGAGGTGCTGGGTGCGCTGCATTAGATGAATCCACTGCTCCATAGGTATATGATGATTTGTAAGACGATCAGGCAATTCCTGAATTTACTGCCGGTGTCATGAAAAATTTGACACCGGTTAAAGGAGTTTTTCACTTTCAACATACCTTTTCATGATAATTTACTCACCCATGTTGTCATCCAAGATGTTTATGTATTTTTTTCATTAGTCGAAAAGAAATTAAGGTTTTTAATGAAAACATTCAAGGATTATTCTCCATATAGTGGACTTCAATGGACTCCAAACGGTTGAAGGTCAAAATGACAGTTTCAGTGCAGCTTCAAATGGCTTTAAACGATTCCAGACAATGAATAAGGGTCTTATCTAGCAAAACGATCTGTCATTTTCTAGAAAAAATTCTAATGTATATGCTTTATAAACACAAATGCTCGCCTTGCTCTGTTCTGCGATACGCGTATTTTAATATCTGGGAAGAGAAACAGAAAATGTGTAAATGAGAACGGCAGTTCTCTGGGCAGTTTTGCATTATAATACAGAATGTGACAGTTCAGAGACTAGAAGCAAAATTGCCAACACTAGTCTGACTAGATGCGTAAATGCGACGTAATGATGTCACATATATGAAAATTAGCATGTCGAGAATTGATTCTAAAATCGAATCTTGACCCTCAGAATCGATTCTGAATGGAATCATGAGGGACCAAAGGATTCCCACCCCTAGTAAACATTTTGATACTTATTGCACTATTGTGCTACAACAAACAAACGTATCCACGATGCCATACCGCATCTCATCATCACAACAGCTAATGTGCTTTAGGTTTAATAATGTGATATACGATAAGTTGCTGAATAATGCCATATGATAATGCTTTAAGTCTGTAAAAATCAATTGAAGCCGTATCAAAATATATTTAAAAACCTCTTGTCATTTCAAAAAGATATTATGAAGAAAATTGTTAACTGGCCACCATTCACTTGCATTGGTTTTGTGTAACTCCGGCCGCCAACGCCACAGCGGGACAAACCCGGGCTCGTCAGAAAGGTCTCCTCGTGGCCTCCTTTCATGTTCCATTTTACATTTTTGTCGCAGGCTAGTGGCTACATCTGCTCTTGCCTGAAAATGGCTGACAGCCAGCCATTTTCTAACAGGCAGCCCCAACTTGCCTCTGGCAAGTTGGGGACTACGCGCTCATAAGGCGGAGTCTGTGAGCGGTCATGGGCGTAAACAATGTGACATCAGATTGTTAGGGTTTCCCCAACAGCCTGTTTTGTGTCACTGTTGTGGTTTAAAGGAGATTACAAAAAGAAGAACAGATGGATTTGTAAAATTACTGGGTGTTTCTGCACACACGCTGGCGGCTCAATTTCTGGTAGATAAACATTTAAAAGTGCATTTTCTGGGATAGCGGCACTTTAATGCGACACACAAAGCAATCAGCACAGCGCTGCATTAAGTTGAACGTGACTTGCTGACTAGCTTGTTCAGATGTGTTTTATAAGAGATCAGAGAAAATCGATCTCGCGGGCCAGAGTTGAGACCCACTGTCCTACAGGTTTGAAATAACAGTAGGATGAGTAAATGATGACGGAATTTTTATTTTTGGGTGAACTATCACTTTAATGCATATGAATTCATTTTTAATATCCGGGAGATCTCTTGCCGTTCTTTTCACAGGAACACATTTCATATCATATTTCAATAATATAAATAGCTTCATCTGACTGCGCTCTTCCACTACTGGAGCTCTGATGAGAGTTCTCCACACACCTGTCATAATAATTCAGAGACTTGAGGAAAAACAGTCTGAATCATCATTTTAGGAATTCATTTTATGAACTCACACTGCAGTGAGTTTGCTTTTTATGTCTGTGTTTGAAAATGTGCCTCAAAACTGAACAAAGAACACATTTTTAAAGGGGTCATATGGCGGGAACATGTGTTTTTATGTGTCTTTGGTGTGTTCTGCATGCATTGCCCATGCACATACGAGACACAAATTTCAAAAATGAACGTGTCGGAAACAAAAGATGCATTCTATCTAAAAGTGATGCTCACCCAGACCTGCCTGAAACGCCTTGCATATAGCTCTCTTCTCATCCTGTCATACAGTAGACACAAAGCATCTCCCATTATGTGCAATCCTTTCCCAGATCTTCCATCCTGACAACCCCATGAGCTCAGCACTTCACTGTCTGTTTCTCAGATATTTCGACCCAGATGAAGGAACACAACCTACAGGTGAACTTTGTGAAGACAAAGCTTCCTGTTCTCCCAGCCAACCGATCAGTCGATCACTATTCCTCTGCTGGGCTCGACAACACAACCAGCGGCAAAGGAACTGGATGTAGTATTGGATCAGATCCACACGCATGCAGATTCGCTTTGAATAAATCACAACCTATCCCGCATTTCTGCCTTCTCTCAGAATGTCCTTTAAAGAACCACATTCTTCACAGAGAGTTATAACTCCCCCCCTAGAGGTTCACGCTGGGAAACCTTAATGGACGTTACACAAAACCTTTTTTCAGACATACGCATTGCATAACAAGTTAGGCCGTGTGTCCAAGCCACAGATGAACGCCGAGAGCTCTCCCGCTGTGAACCCGCCTCAGTTCATGGCTGTTTTCAATGGGGCTCGAGCTGGCACACTACAACCATGTTACTAAATATCCATAGCCATAAAATATTCATTGAATTCTCCCTGCCAATGAAAAGCAGAGAGAGCAGAGGCAGCCATCCTCCCGTAATGTGGCATGACAGATTTTCAGAGCAGGCCTGACTCCGCGATGATAGCCAGGATTGCTTTCAGAGAAGCGAACAGGCCTGGGTTCATTTTTCTTCATTGTGTGTATCTGAAGAGTCAGAGGACCAGACAGTGATTCGAGATTGATGTCTAAAATGTAGGAAACTCCACAGGGCAAATTCGAGAGGTAGATCACTGAAAGCCTGCGTAAAAGCTGCCGCTGCGAAGTTGGCAATCTTACACAGAAAACATCAACTTATATTGTAATTCACTTTAAAGTAAATAGGTTCATTTTGTTCCTATAGCATGTTAAATCTCCTGCACACTCTTAAATTTCACCAAAACGAGACACACATCGCATCTGTTAAAAATAAATGTGCAGTTAAGATGGTTCGGCATCACTTACTGAAAGCTTGGCTATGGGTGTGTATTAAACGTTCATGTTTGAACTTTGGCTTCAGTACAATATCAGTATTGATCGATACCTTCGGCAACAAAAAAAAGACAACAAACTTTCCAACGAGTCGACAAATAATTATGACATTAATGGAAGCTGAAAATATAATGAGAAATAGGTGGACTATTAGCCTTTGATTCCAACATTCATAATGAAAACAAATGGATGTTGAAGTCTTTAACCTTGTTGTGGTACCATTAAGTTTTAAGATTGATAACATGCACACTGATGTGAGGATACAAGGGACTTGCCCAAAATCGCATCCATTCTTCTTGTTTATGACTAGTTCAGTGAACCGTTTGCATCACTCATTTATAATTCAGCAATTACCTTCATAAATCTGGGTTAAAGAGAGAATCAGGTGCACAGAGCAAGAAAACAAGAGTCGTGCTGGGACATCCTGTGTCGAAAATCTTTTCTCACGATCAAGGTCCATGTAAACGTAAGGGATGTATTGATATGGCGCTTAAGCCAATGCTTATGTAATCTGCTCAGGAAAACTTAAAAAAGATGAAGGCATCCTTATTTCACCAGATATTTCTAAAGCGAGATGAAGAGCAGACACGTTTTCTCCTGCGCCGTCGACTCATTAAAGGAGCTGTGAACATCAAAGGCCTTAATGAGCACGTTCACCCTCAAAAATCCTTTCCATTCATAATTCCATACAGTATATGCTCTTCTCAGAATGAGAAGAAGTGCCTTAAGCAAGGGATAGAAGATGACCTTATAGAAGGCATTATAATGAATGCATTATAAAAATGCATTATAAGCTTTCCTGTGGCTCAGTGGTAAGAGCATTGCGCTAACAACGCAAGGTTGTGGGTTCGATCCCAGGGGATTGCAAATACCTATGTATAAATGTGTAGGATAATGCAATGTAAGTCGCTTTGGATAAAAGCGTCTGCCAAATGCATAAATGTAAATGTAAAATGTTATAAAACACCATTAGATGAATCTTTCCATGGCCGAAATAAGTGCGTGTTGTAACACTCTATGGGGTCAATTTTCACATTGAAACCAGCTTTTTAGTCCAGTGTTTTCTTAAATAAATGTACAAATATTACTGTTGTATTGCTTACAAGTGTATATGAACTATACAGAGTATCTTTTCTGCTATTTTTTGTATATGTTTCTCAAGTTTTCGTTTTTTGCAAAAATAAACGCATTTGCATTTAAATTTGGGAGAAATATTGTAGATCAAAGAATGAAACAACAATGATCATTTTACCTAAACACATATATAAATAGTACATTTTAAAATCTGAAAAATCTGTGATATGGTCGTTTATTTTTTTATATTACTACAAAAATAAAAAATATATACCTTTATTAAATTGTTACCCTTATACGCTAACATGTATATGATTATGGTTTTATTGTGGGTCATTTGTTGTGATGTTTAAATTTCATTTTGGAAGATAAATATGAATATTTTTGCGAATTTTAAGATTTTAAAGCTGTAAAAAACATGCATAGCAACAACAACAATCTGCTAGTGGAAATGGTAATTTGTATATTTGGTCAGTAGCCTCTATGTGACAAATATCCCTGCAACTATGGGTGTGACGAGATCTCGTGGCCCAAAATCTGGATCTCGTGAGAACACAATCTCTCAAGCAATTGGCATGATGGTTTGTTGGGCTCAAAATTGCGAGCATATTAATCGCATGTGCTCCCTAAATTGAATTTGCGTGACCTCAAAATATATTTGGGAACATTTGTGTGAGTACACTGATCAGCAGCTGAGCTGACTCTATCTACCACAAGTACAGTATAGCAATTGCAAGTTCACATTATGTTATGTACATATTGTTTATTACTGCATAATTTAATTAATTAAAAAAAGAAATAGATTTTATAATAACTACATTTTTTGCATTTTGTGTTTTAGGGTGAATAATAGAACATTTTTCCCTGTATATTTTATCATTGAGGATTTATTTTAAGAAGTCTAAAAATCTCGTCTCGTTCTTTTGAACCCAGTTTCGTCTCGTTGGGATAAGTGTCTCTTCACACCCCTAAAAGCAACTGTATAGTTATACATAATAAGTTTGGTTCCAAAATGAGTTAACCCCGTTTCATTTTTTTTTCAAAAATCATGTTTTTTATTGTGCATTCTAATTCATATCAATCAAACTGCAGTAGGTTTGTTTTGATTTAAGCCATAATAACTAAAAAAATACAGCTACTAACACAATAGCATAGCATAATGAAATTTAAAAACGGAGTTATTTCATTTTGGAACCAAACTCTTCATATACAGTACATATACTTTATAAAGCTTATGTATCTGACAGTCTTCTAAATGGATAACCCATGTTCAAAGATGTTAATATAAATATAAAGGGTCACATAGTTATTATGCATACAAATAACTTCTTCAGATGAGTCTTGGACTCTCTTGGTTCCTCCTAAAGTTTATTTCTCTACTTTTTAGAGAGTTTTTTTTTCTGTGCAAGTATTGCCTTTGGCTCATAGGGGTATTTCTTGTAAATTCATTGTAAAGCTGCTTTGAAACAATATTTAGAATTGCGCCATAAAAATGTAGATAAACACACATCTATCACATTCTTTATTCATGTGCCTAGCTGCTTTTGTAAACATAAAACATTCAAACTAATGAACTTGTTGTTCTAGTTATTATTGTTAAAAGGCGAAACTTTGTTGAAAAAAAAGGTGGTTGGTTTTCTTTGGTTTATCAACAAACTAGATGGTTGTATGTTGCCTTGATTTTACTACAGCTAAGGTGCCAAAAAAACACGTATTTTTAGTCACAAGACAGTTGGAGCGGTTAATGTTTTGAGTGACATTTATACATATTGTCATAATTGCAATGTTTCATCCTACTTTATGATCAGCTGCAGCGTGATTTGCACAATTTATTCCGCTCGGATTAATCTCTGTCAAAAAATCATTTAAACACACTCTTTTGTCATTACGACAAAGTGGCTTCCCACTTTCACCATTTGGCGCGAGATTTCCATACTGTCATCCTCTAATTTGCCACTTCGCCTACTTCCTATCAGCTATGATGCTATTTTAAAACAAGTCTCATCTGGCTAGAGCTCGCCACAATATTGCCCAATGAACTTTCATTTCCTCTGTTGTTAAATAGAAATGAGGCTGGCCTCAATCACAGGTGGAAGGCAAACCTAATTGACTTCTGTCTACCTCTCGTTCCTCCCGCCACACCTGAGCTCCTTTCTCCGCGCTTATCTTCTGATCTCATTCCCTCTCCAGGTAGAACACAGACAACACGGTTACGTCTCTAACTGTCACATCCAGTCATCTCGTCGGTCTGATCGCACGGCAGTCCTTCCCCGCTCCCCGACTCGGTTTCTCAAGAATCTGCCATCTATTTTTTGATAAGATGTGGTCTGCGCTCTGTCATGGATTGAGAAAGTAAAGTGGAGATCTAGTATCTCCTGGAGGTTTTCTGTAAAGCGACTGTCATCATGCCACATGGAAAGTATTGGTTAAAGTAAAAAAGAAAAAAAAAACATCCTGATGCCTTGTCTATGACTTCCCCAGCCTGCAGTGCTAACCCAAATCTTGGTTTCCATCTGTCCGTCTCCATATTACTGAAGGAAATCTTTCTAACAGAGCTCATGGGTTGACAGATTTTGAAACGTCTAAAATTGTAATGGTATCATTTTATAAGCAATTTTGCTGTTGATATTAACTCATGCAATATCTAATATGTATCTAATATGAAAAATATCGCTTTACAGTAAGACTCATTTTAAGTTAATGTCATCATTTATTTAACCTCATGCTATTGAAAACATATCCCTGACTCTTTCTTCTGTGGAAGACCAAATTATATATTTTGAGTAATGTTTTTGTGTCCATATATATGAAAGTCAATGGGGTCAAATATTGTTTGGTTACAAACATTCTTCAAAATATCTTCTTTTGTGTTTTGCAGGCAACACAAAATTATTAATATCGCGTTAATTTTACACGTAATGTCGTAAAAATACCATAACTGGTTCAACTTTTTAAAAAAATCTATCTCTATCCTCCCTGTATTTGTATTTTTAAGTGTCACTTCCCAAAATTAAAGACAACACACAAAATAAAATGAAAGATAAATTTGACTGATAGCCTCCTCTACATCTCCTAAATATAATAGTGTGATTGTATATGTGACAATATCGTTATTTTTACACCATATAGTAAAACATCTATTACTGTGATATTGTGAGCACTGAGGGTGACCATGACATGACTCAGAAACGAGGACCAGAGTGACCAGCAAAGCAAAGTGACCAGAGTTTGTTTTGTTTAATATCTGCAATTTTGAAGTGGTTTTACCTTTAACAGTTGGGGTGACAATAACAGGCTGCCAGGCATGAATAACTTCACAATAGTTGCACACCTGTGTTGGAGAGTGACCAGACAATGCAGGCGAAAACACAGACAAAAATGTCTGTCCAACTAATCTGTCCATCATACACTAAATGTTTGCGTATTTCAACCCATCATTGGGTAAAAAATGGACAAACCCAACCATTGTCTTATAAATTAATTTAAACGAAATATTAATCTGTTGTTTAAACCCCTTGTTGGGTCAAAATATAAACATTATCTAACCCCACAGTTGGGTTTGTCCATTTTTTTTGATCCAACGATGATTTGAAATGACCAACATTTTTTTAGAGTGTACATGTATTATAAGTACAGATCACCTGAACGACATAAAAAAATAAAATACATTTACAAATTCTTCTGGTACCATAGATACATAGTTTACTTCTTACTGAGCATCCAAAACAGAACAATCAGCAGGTTTGAAAGCTTTGATGTCATGTGGAGCATGTGGAGATTAGAGCATATCGTCGCTGTCCTTCCAAAACGTTAGGTGTCCAAATTGGCTGTTTTTCAGGAAATGAAAAAACAAGATTTTTAAATGATTAAAGTTGACAAACACATTTAAATACTGTTTTATTTGATTAGATATGTATAAACCCATTGACAAACAAACCGTGATTAATAACAATGATTTGTGACAAAAAAATACGGAATATGGAGATACGGTGTTTCAGAAGGACAGCAAAAATATCCAAGACCATCAGAAGTCTAAGATTATCTGAATGACTGATGTACCATTCAATTCAATTCAATTCAATTCAATTCAATTCAATTCAATTCAATTCAATTCAATTCAATTCAATTCAATTCAATTCAAGTTTATTTATATAGCGCTTTTCACAATGTGCATTGTTCCAAAGCAGCTTTACAGAAGCAAAATAAGAAAACACAGAGGTAAAACACAGCACAGTGCATAGTGTTTATAGAACAAGCAAGATCATTCTAATAGATAATATCTAATAAATTAATAAATAGATAAATAGATGCAGTCTCCCGGTGAGCAAGCCAACACTGCCCTGCTGTGGCGAGGAACCAAAACTCCCTTATTGATTGATGGAGAAAAAAACCTCGGGAGAAACCAGGCCCAGCCGGGAGGGCCAGATCCCCTCTGACGTGTCATAGCTGCTCTCAGTGACCCCGACCAAGTCACCGAGCAACATCCCCGAGGAAGGGGGGGAGCCCACCGCCCGCGACCCAGGCAATCCCACTCGCCGAAACCATGCACGTCCAGCCCGGTCCCACTCCGCGATCGACACCAGAAAAACAGAGGAAACAACCAGAGAAAATAGTAATGGCATATTGGAACATTATTCCTCTGCTGTCTGACATCGACCACAAAGCAAGACCATCCAGACCCACACAGCCCCAACAAATAGAATCCCCCCAACCACAACCAACGAGCCCCCCCCCCCCCCCCCTCTTACGAACATCAGCCCAGCAACCCCCAATCAGGGCCACTGAACTCAGCTATAACTTCAAACTGCTGACATGTGATGTAGTTTAGCATTTAATACCAAGCATTGTAACTTTTAGCATTAATTTGACAAGTATTCCATCTTTGCTCTCGGTTGGGGATAGAATGGTCTGAGCTGGGATGGTCGCCTTTCTCTTGGGTGGAAATGGAGTTGCCTTAGATGGAGCTGGGATGGTCAGTCAGTCCGCAGCTGGCGTAGTCTCTAAGTCGGGATGGGCATATGATGTCCATCTGGGCCTGGCAGAGCTTTCCCTACCTCGAGATGGGCATCCCGAGGCGAAGGCAGAAAGAAAATAATTAGCGTAGCTGCTGTTCATTTACTATGCATTAGTGAAAGCTTGGGTGAAAAGATGTGTCTTTAATCTAGATTTAAATTGGGAGAGTGTGTCTGATCCTCGAATAGTATCGGGAAGGCTATTCCAGAGTTTAGGTGCTACGTATGAGAAAGCTCGACCCCCTTTTGTAGATTTAGTTATTCTAGGTGTTATCAAAAGTCCTGAGTTTTGCGATCTTAGAGAGCGTGATGGGCTGTAATGTGATAGAAGCTCAGTTAAGTAAGTAGGGGCTAAACCCTTTAAGGCTTTATAAGTAATTAAAAGAATTTTAAAATCAATACGATACCTAATGGGCAACCAGTGAAGAGATGATAAAATTGGGGTAATATGATCGTATTTTCTTGACCTGGTTAGGACTCTGGCGGCTGCATTTTGGACTAACTGTAGTTTGTTTATTGAAGATGCAGGACAACCACTAAGAAGAGCATTACAGTAGTCAAGTCTTGAGGTCACAAATGCATGAATAAGAGTTTCTGCGTCAGCAGCACATAAAACATTTCGTAATATGGCAACATTTCGAAGGTGGAAGAAGGCTGTTTTTGTGACATTTGAGATATGATTTTTAAATGACAGGTTGCTGTCTAATATAACGCCTAGGTCTTTAACTGTATTTGTCGCAGTAACAGTGCAGCCTTCGATTTGTAGGTTATAATCTGATATATTCTGTTTACGAGTCTTCTGTTTACTGCTATAAGTAATATTTCTGTTTTGTTAGAGTTTAAAAGAAGGAAATGACTAGTCATCCAATGTTTCATATCTTTGATGCACTCTGCCAGTTTGGATAGCTTGAAGGAATCATCTGGTCTTGAAGAGATATATAGCTGAGTATCATCTGCATAACAGTGGAAGCTAATTCCATGTTTTCTAATAATGTTGCCCAGGGGCAGCATGTATATGGAGAAAAGCAAGGGTCCTAAAACCGATCCCTGAGGTAATCCATAGTTTACTTGCGTTAGATTAGACGATTCCCCATTTAAATGGACATATTGATATCTGTCAGATAAGTAAGATCGGAACCATTTTAGTGCCTGTCCCTGAATACCGGTATAATTTTGTAAACGATCTAAAAGTATTTATGGTCTACAGTATCGAACGCAGCACTAAGGTCAAGCAGGACTAGGAGTGAGATGTTACCTTTATCAGATGCCATAAGTAGATCGTTTGTAATTTTAACGAGCGCAGTTTCGGTGCTATGATGCGGTCTAAAGCCAGACTGAAATTTTTCGTGCATGTCATTATTTTGTAGGAAAGAGCACAACTGAGTGGACACTACTTTTTCTAGTATTTTAGACAAGTACGGGAGATTTGAAATCGGTCTATAGCTTCCAAGTTCACTGGGGTCCAAGTTTTTTTTTTTTTGATAAGAGGCTTAATCACAGCCAGCTTAAAGGGTCCTGGGACATGGCCTAGATTAATTGACGAGTTGATAATGTTATAAATGGGCTCAATTGCAACAGGTAGTAACTCTTTTAGTAATTTAGTTGGAATGGGATCTAATAAGCATGTTGTCGGTTTGGATGTTGCAATAAGTTTAATTAAATCTTCCTGTTTTATAGGTGAAAAACACTGTAGCTTTTCTTTTTGGGTGATGGTTGGTACTAATTCATCAGACACACTTGGAGGTTGGATTTTAACTACGTCGTCTCGTATTTTTTCGATTTTTTCTGTAAAAAATGTCATGAATTCATTGCTACCAAGGTGTGGCGGAATAGCCAGGTCAGGAGAAGTCTGTTTGTTTGTTAGTTTAGCAATTGTACTAAATAAAAACCTTGGATTGTTTTTATTAGTTTCTATGAGGTCACGGAGGTGCTCGGCTTTTGAGGCTTTTAGTGCCTTTTTATAACAGTTTGCACTCTCTATCCACGCAATTTTAAAGACCTCTAAATGGGTTTGTTTCCATTTTCGTTCCAGTTTACGCGTTTCTCTTTTAGGCCGCGAGTGGTGCTATTGTACCATGGTGCTATGATCTTCTCGTTAATCTTTTTTGACTTCATAGGCGCGACCGCTTCTAATGTATTAGAGAAAATAGTTCCCATGTTGCTGGTCATGTCATCGAGCGATTCTGTATTAATTGGCAAAGTTATTAAAGGAGTCAGATCTGGCAGATTCTTAACGAAACTATCTTTAGTAGATGAGGTGATTGTTCTACCCTGTCGATAACGAGCTATACGACTGATTTCTGCAGTGCGCAGTGTACATGTTATAAGATGGTGATCAGTGACATCGTCGCTTTGAGGTATAATATCGATATTGGTTAGATCGGCTCCGTGAGATATAATCAAGTCTAGAGTATGATTAAGTCTATGAGTGGGTCTGTTGATGTTTGTGTTACACCAAAAGAGTGTAGAAGCTCTTTTAAACGCCACTGCTAAAGCATCGTTAGCGCTATCTACATGGATATTAAAATCTCCAACGATCAGTACTTTATCGACGTTAACCAATAGGTCCGATAAGAAGTCCGCGAACTCCTTCAGAAAATTAGTGTAAGGCCCAGGGGGTCTATACACAGTAGCCAGTGTAAGAGAAAGCAATAGTTTTTTACTTTTGTTTGGAACAATTATGTTCAACACAAGCACTTCAAATGATTTAAATTTATGCTCTGTTCTCTGAGTTACGGTAAGAAAGTCTCTAAAGATTGTTGCTACACCACCACCTCGACCAGCCGGCCGTGGCTCATGCATATAACCGTAGCTTGGTGGAGTAGACTCATTTATACCAAAATAATCATTTGGTTTAAGCCAGGTTTCAGTAAGGCAGAGTATATCAAAGCTGTTGTCTGTGATCATTTCGTTTACAATAACTGCCTTTGAGTTTAGTGATCTAATATTAAGTAGCCCGAACTTTAGGAGTTGGTTTTGCTCAACAAAATATTGTCTTTAGGTTTAATCACAATAATGTTTTTTCTCTGACTTTTACATACATTTTTATGTTGTTGTATTATTCGGGGGACAGACACAGTCTCTATGTATTTGGATGTTGTAACATTTTTAACAGTTGAGTGAGAGGAACACAGACTATGGTTAACGCTTGTACTTACTAGTCAAATGCTGCGGAGCGTCTTTGAGATATTGTCAGACAGGACTTCCGCTCCAATGCTTCTGGGGTGCAGGCCGTCGGGGCGGAAAAGCCTAGGTCGCTCCCAGAACAGATCAAAATTATTTACAAAGAGCAGCTTCTGTTCAGTACACCATGACATTAACCATTGATTAAGCGTAAATAGTCTACTGAACTTTTCATTCCCTCGTCGGTAAGTTGGAAGCGGCCCTGATACGATGATCCTCGCCGTGAGCGATGCGTTGCGTACAGTATCGACCAGACTCCTGAAATCGCGCTTCAGGACCTCCGACTGCCGCATCCTGACATCGTTGACCCCCGCGTGCAGTACGACAGCTCCGATGCTAGCGTCGTCTTTCAGGATCGCAGTTACCTGCGCAGAGACATCGAGAACACGGGCGCCAGGGAAACAGTGAGTGCGAGCCTTACCTTGATTGAAGGAAGCGCGAACAAACATTCTCTATGCAATTGTTTATGATGCTGTAAAGTTATCTTTTTTATTGATCACTATAGTATGAACTACGGTAGCATCGCGATGCTAATGCTTCAAAATACCCGCGATGCCTCTCTATTTTTGAAACGGTAGTATCGTAGTACCGTTGTTAATGTTGCATATGCGCATTAATATTAATTTGAAGACTTACATCTGCCTTTTTGCTGTGTTTATCTCTTAAATGAATGTGTGTTTTGAATGACTCGGACGAGTTAATAATTCAAATTGGCGTTTTGAACAAGTTGGTTAAATGATTCACTAACTCAGTGGAAAATGACGCCACCTACTGGCCGTCTTCGTTCTTTATTTTAAGTAAGCCTAATATTTCCCTTTATAAAGACTGCTGTATCAATGAAATTTGTCCCACATTTGAATTACAGTAATCTACTAAAACTCATAGACACTAGTGTTTTTGAGTCTTACCATTGTAAATATTTAAGTATATTACAGTATTTGCTACAATTTATTAAATTACTACAGTTAATACAACAACATAATCTAGTGCAAAGTATAATACAGTTTACTATCGTAAATACAAAATGTTTCATCTAAATCTGTGTTTTTTGTATAGATTTGAATTATATGTCAAAGCATTGTGATACTACTTGGTATTGAGATACTTCAATTGGTATAGTATCGTAAGACATGTTTATGGTACCGTGACAACCCAAGTATCAACAATACCGTGAGATTTTACCTCGACATGTTTACAGAAAACCAATAGTGTTCGTTTAGGAGGAAAATGTGTTTATGGGAGTCGGACGCAGCAGATCAAGCAGCTGACTGCCCTTCATCATCATGGAGACTGAGAACAGAAGATGCTCAAGTCTTTGATGACCATGAGCCAGATATCGAGCAGCACATCTTATTGACTCCGGAGCTTAATGAAAATCGCAAGGATGCAAACGATCTCAAGTTGGGGGTACTTGGGATCTTTTCAAACACAGAGTAAAGGGAGAGATAAGCCAGATGTGTTACAAACAGTCCCATGCCAAAGTTTGTGCTACAATTGATAGATTGTGAAGTTTTAGATCACGTTAATGTAACAAAAGAAAAACTAAATGATCCAATGTAGGTCAATTCAAATCTCATTTGCACGCTTTACACCGGTTTTCACCCCAGTGGCATTAGATTCCTTACTGGATCAGATGGTTTATTGCGATTCGCAATGAACAAATTCATATGAAATTGCCAACTCGTAAATAATTACATTTTCCCCTGAGGTCAGGTTGTGTAAGACACGTTAACTGTAAACAGTACCACAGACCGTAGTCATGAAGTCAATGTGGTGTTCCTGAATATCAAATTTCACCAAACCATTTGTGCGCCTGTGAATCTACACCTCATCTGTACTCATCTATTGTGAAATATAGCACAGAGAGAAAGAGAGCGAGAAACAGATAAAGCTTCTCCAGTAAACCATGCAGTCTCGCGGCTGACAGGCCCGCTCTTGCGGGAACAGTAATGTCCCCATTTAAATGTATCTGCCTCAAGTCGGGTCTCACGTGGATGCCCAGCACCGCTACAGACACACATGGATTGCCCGAGACAACTTATGCAAAAGCATGACAATTCCCCTGCCATTTAACCGTCCAAATAGTGAGAGGGGTACCGTGTGTGCTCAGGGACATCTTCTATCATTTGACATTCAGATATATTCTTATGGCACCCCCCAAATTCTTTTAAGCCTTCTGAGGGGATTTAAACAGAATTTGGTGCATCTGCATAATTCAATTTAAAGGGATGTTTGAGCTGCGCTGACAGCATCCGTGACATGCTGTAGCATATCATATTATAATGCTGTAGCTCATTATAGGAAAAACTGAAACGTCGTGAAAAATGTATATACAAAGTTCTTACAATGGAGGTCTGTGGGGAGAACGTACAGCACCATGAATAAACGGGTAAATGTTTTTACTGAATATGCTTTAATGCTTTAACAAAAACACAAGCTTGACTTATAGGTCCATAGCTGTACATCATTTTCCTTTTCATCTAATTTTTTATTGAAATAACCATAGTTTAAGCTTAAATTGGACAGAAAATTACTTTGCTAAGTGAATTTGCTTGTTTTAGCCATTTCTTCATAATTGGTATATCATCACCAATATTAAAGCTTTTGGGACAGAAAACAGCATTTAGTGAAAAACGCTGCTGAAGAATGCGATTCTGACCGTGAGACTCTATTTGTCAACGTCAGTTCAAAGAAGTTAAAACTCTCCACATCAATGAATGGGCAAACCACAATCCCACACGCCTTGACATAATATCGCACATCAATTGAAGGATAAGGGAGGTTAACTCATTAAAAAGCAATGTGCTTCATGTCTTTCAATATACTGTATTTACTTACATACCGATGTCCTCCTGAAAGGTCAATGCGAAAGTCTAAGATAAATTTCAGTGGAGGTGATAAATAGAGCTTGTTTCACTGTCAAGGAACATAGCATTTTGACACTCGCTTGCTAGTATATTTTTATCAAAATAGCCGTTATCAGTCCATCATTCACGGCTATGATTTATCGCTCAAGCAATAACCTTGAGAGAACAGAGAAATGGCAATATTTACCAGCACAATGACACACAGACAACCAAAGTGTCAATAAAAAGACATTGTTGCTTTTAGGGATCCAACAATACACCCACCGTTCAATACGTACCTCGGTTTTTACTAGGGGTGTAACGATACTTTGTATTACGATATTTCGCAATGCGAAAATGTTGCAATGCGCATCGTAGAAAGATGGGGAAATTTTATGATATGTTAAATTCTATTCGTTCAGCGGTCAAGACGCTACCTACTCTGCGCCAGCGCGTCACGTGTGCTTATCTATAGGGCTGTGACGGTGACCGTATGGAGTGCCACTGTAGTGCACGTCATGACCAGTTGCGATAATGATTGATAATTGTAGCCTTTCAGTTGTGGATGGTTTTATTTAAAAGAGTTTACATTAACAAAAATAATTGGCATACGTTTCCATTGGTGCGTTCGAGCGCAGGCCTGCACGGGTTTTGCAATGGATCTTGTTGTGAAATAAACAGATACTGGTTTAAAAACTGGGTATGACCCGCTTGCTTAGTGTCGGAGCGCGGGCAGGATTTGCCGCGGTTGCGGAGAGATCTACCCAGGTAGCACACATACATCTGGCTTGCGTCTATTTGACATCTGCATTAACATCTTACAGACATCAACAATACATAGTTTGCTCATCTGCAATACGTCTCGGAGATGTCTGCTGTCAGACGTCGTATAGACATCTAGAAGATGTCTGTAAGATGTTTATGATTTAGAATGGATGTAAAGCTGCTCTTTCTGCAGATCTCCAGATCTTAAGCAGACGTAGAACAGCAGATGAGCAAACTATGTATTGCAGATGTAAATGCAGACGTCAAATAAAGCCAGATGGATTGTGCTATCTGGGTATTCATTTGCGCTCATGTGCACATCTGAACGCGCATTTAGTGCAGCTGTACATTTTAATCTTGACAATGTCAACATGTAAATTTCCCATCAACGAGTTGTAAAAAAGTAACTTTTTATGGCAATCTGAATAGGAAAGCCAATGTAGGTTTAAACAGTTTGTTTCAAATGGAATTGTTAAGGACTGTAAGGGTGACGCGACTGACTGAAGTTGTCACTGCAACAAGAGTTTTTTTATTTAATATCTAACTTTCTTATATCATTTGAGTTTTCATTATTTACTGATGTTTATTTAAATGTTTTATATGCTGTAGTGTGCCGTTTCACTGATGGATTTGCACGTTAAACATTTACTGATGTTTTATCCCCATTTATTTCAGATATCATATTTCAATTTCAAGTATTTAACTATTTAACAATTTCAAGTATTTAAATAAGTTATATATTTATCATCCACTCGTCATGTGGTTGAATAAATATTATTTATATAAATAATATATATTTCTCAACTACCGCACCATCGCGGTGGTAAAAAAACTACCACCGTCACAGCCCTACTTATCTCACATATCCGGTAGAGAGAGAAGTCTATGGGAGAAGGGGAAGCAAATGACACAATCTGTGTCTCCAAGTGGTTTACAAAGCGTCGTATTTTCCTTCACAATCGCCGTTAAAACACAAGAAACTTGAAGCGGGACTGCAGGCGAGTCACCCCGAAACTCATTACAAAGGCAGCACAAACGTTTTTAAATGCCATTGTTAATCTTTCGCTAACGTGAGCTGCTGCATAACGTGATATGCAACATAAGGTACATTAAGCCAAAAGAAATCAGCGCTGTTCCGATCAGAGAAGCGATGAAGTCAGTCGTACTGTATATTAAAAGATCGAATTACATGCTGAAAAACAAGTATGTGATTTGCATGATTGAAGAAATGTAACACAGTTTATGTAATTTGTCTTTTTGAAAGATTTTCTCATTCATTACTGTCTCAAGCAAAGACAGACACAAGCCAATAGCGCTTGAGCGTGAGCTCTGTCAGAGCGTTTCATTGGTTGAATGTGCTGAATGAACACGCCCTTCACTGGATGAACGAGTCAATTGAGTCAAAATGAGACTGAATTAACTGCCAATATGACGTTCATGGTCTAATATTCTCTTTGTTACAACGATGCATAACCAGTAGTTACTAAACTTTTCTGAAAAATAAAGGTAATGACCTGGTTTAATTTAATTCCAAGGTAAAGTAAATTATGGCGAAACAGTTAAATCTTTGTATGGAACATTTAATTACACCAATTAAATAAATGAATCCATATAGATTTTAGTAGACTAATATAATGTAGATTTCGTCGACTAAAATAAGACTAAAACTATGATGAATTGGGATGACTAAAACTAAATTGCATTTTAGTCAACAAAATCAAAATTTGCTGTCAAATTGGACACTGATCTTAATTCTAATTTCAGTTAAGCCTTAAAATGTTACAATTCTTTATTAAAATTGTATGTGCAACAAAATAAGTTACTGAAATTGTTAATATTTTGAAAATAAATGTTTCTTGAATTTTTTATTTTGTTCAAAATATCGAGATGTGTATCGTATCGAGAACCCAGCATCGAGATATGTACCGAATCGTGAGCTGAGTGTGTCGTTACACCCCTAGTTTTTAACCATGGTTTTCGGTTAGGTTCTGATGGTTGCTGTGTTACATTAAAAGTGTTTTGTTCATTATTCTATGCTATTGTATGTACAGGAACAGTAAGAAGTAGAATACAATTTTTTATTGCAGTTTTCTTTTACTTGACTTACAGTATTTTATTTCTCTTTAAGCAAAAATCAACTTGTACAATTCCTGGTGTATTGAATAATATAAAATAAAGATATATTAAAGATTTACACTGGCAGCACACAGCAGTTCTTTGTTTACCATTCATCAACATGCCAGTAAAATAAGCTTATTGAACAGGTTTAGTGCGTCAGTGTATAAAAATAACGTAATGCAAACCTGCGGGTGCTGCAATGGTAGTAAACAGACAGATGTATGGTGCGCATTTAACACTGCAAACACTACAGTTCAATGGGCAAGGCCAAAGATAATAGGTATTAACAAGCTGCGCCACTGCCATTACAATAAATGGGGAGAAATGCCCCATTAACCATGTGGCCGCAATGTGGCCGCTTTAAAAACATGATTTAAGCGCAATTTAAACTTAATAAACCAAAGTTGGGTTAGGGAACAGTTCATGTCAGGGTTATTCACTGATCGGAAATATGCTATTTAATTCAGATTTTTGCCAGCGATTTTAGAAATACTTGCCTGTTGTCCGACTTTCCTTAAAAGGACTTTGACACATGACGCATGTGCAGGGTGAGCAACGCGAACGCGCTGCTTTCGTATGCAGTGTAAAACAGATGCAATACATTCTTGATTTGCCTAGTTAGGCTATTTTCCAAAAAACAGGCTGTAAATTATATGCCAGCCAATCCTCTGCCAAACATCTAGTGAAAATATTACGTAAACATATTTGGGTTATTCTCACGAAACCACTAAAGAAATTAGGGATGGGCATTTAAAGCTAAAATAATATTCGAAGATCGATGAGAACTATTCGAAAATTATTCGAAATTCGTACCCCTCCCCCACATGCACGCATGTACAGTATTACATTCACATAAATGGAGAGAGAGAGAGAGAGAGAGAGACCATTTACGCTTTAAATCCGTATGACGACACACTGCTTTATTTATTATGGAATAGGCAATCTTACATCAAGCCATACATTATAACGTGCTGAAACATTAAATATCATTAACAACCGAATGACGGCACTTATTAACAGTACGTCGATCAGCCTCAACCGCTCATAATGCTAGGACATTTCCTTGTAAAAAATGAGCATGCACATTTATACAAACTAAAAAAACTGTGTGATTGATCCAGGGAAATATATTCAAGCCATAAAGATTTTAGACCGGACTTAAAACGCATTAAACATATTTACCGAATGATGGCATTTATTAACCGTCCGGAAGGATTTCATGAATTAACAGCTCAAAAGGCTTCCATTTCGATGTTAAAAATAGCATTAACATTAATATCAATAAAAAACGTTTGATTTATCATGAAAAGTTTCTCCAGTCTGGCAGTGATCGTTTTTCTAGACGGAACAGGAACCTCGGGCTGTACAAACTACATAAGATTTTTAAAACCCTCTCCTTCAACAAAGCTGATCGGAAGCATATCCTTAGCGATCATCTTAGTAATTAGAGCCGTTATTTGCTCCGCCCGTCTGGCATCCAAATTGGTTGGTCTGACCATAAAACTTGTCACATGAATGGGGGGGCGGCATAGAGACAGAGAACAACACGTCATAGTATGAAAACCACGCCCACCGGAGGGGAAAACAATGCAACCCTCTCCATTTACTTTGTATTGGGGGAAGCTGCCTCCTTGTCTTTTCTGAGCTTAGTTCTGTTTTTTTAGCTTGTTTACTGAACACCTTGTCACACAGCAGCCTTTAGACATTGTTCTGTTTTTTGTTATAAGTCAGAAAGGACAAGAAGGCAGCTTCCCGCGATAGAAAGTCAATGGAGAGGGTTGCATTGTTATCCCCTCCGGTGTGGGCGTGGCCTAAAAGCGCTCCGTCTCTATTCTGAAAGTCGGCGCCGGCACACCTAGATGACTAGTTTTAGTTTTCCGCATTTAACATTTTTTTACTTTTAAAATGTTCTATTCAAATATACTTTATTAATGTCGTATGTATGATAAATAAAAACTTGCTTAGGCATCATGGCTTCGCTTTTTTAGCGAAACTTTCTATGGGATTGACTGTTTTAAATGGTTAAGGTAGTTTTAAGGCCTTTTTTTTATAAACAAACAAAGTTCAAAATTGTGATAAACTATCAGTAAACGTTTCAAAATTAATGCTTTTAAACATGCCATGTCATGATTCTGCCTCATCATGTCAGGTATCTCTTGGTCCTAAGGCAGAATTGGAGCAGGATCCCTTGTTTTGTGTGATAGGGACGTTTTTGGCCTCTTTGGCCTTCCATACTCTCTCTCTGGTCTCATCTCTGTTCCCGCCCTTTTGTTAATTGGTTCATGCCCCGCACCTGTCCCCTCTTGATTTGCTCCCCTTTATATAGTCCTCATGTTTCATTGTCTTGTGTTCGGTCATTGTGAGTGTTGTCAGTAATACTCATTTTAATGCGCGTCGCGTCGCGTCGCCTACAAGTTGTGTATCAAAATCCTTTAATGCGTGGCTAGCCGTGGACTATGATGTATTTTTAAGAAAATCATGTTTGACATCTTGAAACCAATCGTTCCCATATAGGAACCAGCCATATGAAGTTTGCTGTCTTTGTTTTTCTGATATCCATCTACCCTTTTAACTACTGGTTTACTGCATAAAAGCAATAAAAACTGATAGATCGTAAAGCATATTAAAAACTAGATGCATAAAAACTGGATTTCCAGAGCTCGGCTTATTTAAACACAGCTCTAGAAGGTCATTTCATTCTTATGAGCTTACATAAGGATGCAATATGCTGCATTATTGAGAAATGTACCTTTAAAGTTAGCTAAGGGCACAGATTCAAATGATGAGAATGTTTGCTTGTATCATGAAACTAAATAACTTACCATCTGTTGTTACGTAAACACTACTTGCATATGTATTCAAACCTTCTAAAGGTGTTGAAGTTTTCACCTTGTATGATATATACTTTATGTTGTACACCAAAAAAATTTTCATTTAAAATGAAACATAGTGCTAAGGTACCGTAAAACATCAGTATCTTGGTATATGTGTGTGTCCTCCCTGGCGGCTATTGTAAGACATCTTAAAAGACTGACAGCAGTTTTCTCATTCATCCAGTCATATGGGAGGTGAATCATTGGCTGTCTGCGCAGTCATGGCGTCCATTACAAAGACAAATCACATCACATCTGTGCACTGGCAGCCAAGCGTGCAACTGTCTGCTATTGTCTAAAGATTTAACAGATATGTTATGTAAATATGACTGAAGGTTTCCTTTATCTTATTTGCATGTGAGGAAGCTAAATTGAGTAGAGAAAAAATGCAAGTGTGACATGTTTTGAATGTAACACAGATTTGATCTTTTAAATGTACACATAAACATATATATTTGTATATATATGAAATCAAATGAAATCATCACAATGTCGTATGTATGATCAATATATATTGATTTATGATTTCAATATGGAATCATATATACTGAAATGTACACATAAATATATATATTATACATGTTTATTATAAATGTATGTTTTACATACATTTCTCTATCAGATTTCTGTATAGGCATACATTTACATAATCACCCTGGGAACCATTCGGCTGAACACGGCTTAGCAAAGTGACTTTTGTTTTATAAAAAACTCCAGCATTCCTTTTATTTAGCGATCGCTACTCTAAAACGGGTCGCTAAAAGTCTGAAAGCAAATAATACAAGAAACTAATGATTTACTCATGCATAGTGATATGTCCATCACATGAGCTAAATACAGTTGGTTCATTAATCATTACCTTTCAAAAGGAAGAAAATACTTTCCATGTGAGTTGTTTACTTTCAAGACTGTATGTATTGAACTCTTTATCTTAGCTCAGATTCATTAGGCAATGCTAAAGAGTTGCATGACAATCCCCTCATCTGTGAAAGCCATCAACACAACGACACTGTTAAATAATATACCGTTTCACATGCAATATGTGATGCAACAAAATCATTCAAGCGCATAAAATATCAAAACACAGAAATGAAAGGTAGTGTTTTTGATAACACTACCTTAAAATGCCATTTGTTACCATCATTAACTAACAATAAACAACTTCTGCACCAATTAATAGTCTTTTATTTCAACATGGAATAATACATATTTATAATAATATGGCCAATTCCAGTGTCATGGATGTAACATTTTGCGTTACAGATGTGACATATAAATTCTCATAAAATGTATTTGTTACTAATATACTGACCCATCTGTTCATATTTTACCGAAACCCTGTTGCTAGAGTCTGAACATTAACATTAGTCTATGCAAGGGCTCCAGACTGCGTCTAATTTTTGCGACTAGTTTTCGAGACAGCGCAAGCATTTTTTACAAGTAATATAGCATGTGCGACATGCAAATTTGGAATTTCTTATAGATACTGTTGAGCCCGAGGACAAACGATTTGATATACGAGACATTTAAAACAAAACTAAACGCGGATGAGTTCAGGAAACGTCATTTATCTGTTAATTACTTGACAGCACTGGATCATTTAAAATCCATTCACACCAATAACGAAGGACAGGACTTGTTGAAGGACAGGACAAATCTCTTAACTCCATTGGACACTTCAACTGTCTGAGAAGTCTCGTAGCTCCACCTCTTCTTCACCTCCCGGCATTACCTCTCCTGATTGAAAGTCGCAACGAATCCTCGTCGAGCAACACATATCAGTTCCCTTTCTGTCGGTTCTCGACGTGTTAACACAACGCGAGAGACCGACAGAAAGGGAACGGAGGTTACATATGTAACCGAGACGTTATTGATGTATTTTAAATAACTACTTATTACTAGGCTTATTATACATGTGCATTGAAGTTTTAAAATGTATCTAATATAATACTTGAATTGAATTAAATGTTTTTGGATACCACCATTAAATTATTGTTTTTATTATAATTTTACTGAAGTTCAGCTGTTGGCTTACTTCTAGATTTTGCCTCTCTTGGCACTGTGCATGTAAAATACAAAATATTGTAGCGAGTATTTTATTTAAAGGAGAAAAAAAGGGCTGTCTACTGGCCAAGTAAGCCTATATTTGAATAACTCTGTCTGTTTAGGTTAGGTTAGGTTAAGTTAGGTTAGATTCATTTGAGTAGGCCTGTTTTGTTAAAAATCGATAGCTGTAATGCTTCGGTGCAAAAGGAAGCCTGTGAGCCACGAAGGTAAATTTGCGAGCAGATTAGGCTTATTTCCGCCTATTAGATAGCCTAGTCAGCTCATCGTTTTTGTATTGCATCACTTATAGTTCTGAAACCTTTAAAATAGAGTTTAGGAAGATGTATGTAACCACAGTCGTTAGCTTTGGTTAACTATTGAAGCCTTTTCTCTTGTCAAGAGGCTCAACGCAACCGCCGACTTTATTTTCGTGCAGATTAATTTCCGCCTGGACAGCCTAGTAATTTTATTGTTTTATTTTGGTATTGCATCACTCATAGCTCTAACGTTTAAAATAGAGTTGAGGAAGATGTATGTAACCACAATCATTAGCTTTCATTAGCTCTTAAAGCCTTGTCTCTTGTTAAAAGGCTTAACGCGACCGCAGACTTTGATGAACACTGTGACATCTGTGTCCGTGCCATTCTTTTTCAATGACAGCGTAATCTCGCATCTCCCTGCTCCCAGGTCATAAACCTTGTATCTCCGATTAAACATGGTTTTGAGGAAATGTTGTGTTAATGTTGGTACACAACAGTATATGATAGGAATATAAGGTATAATACCAACTGTAACGATACAATGTTTAATAAATAAAATTTCCTGAAAAATAATGGTTTTGGAGATGCGAGGATTCCGCCCGACAGCGACGATATACTTACTGACAAACACAATTTCTGTTGGTTCAAATATATTCAGATTACAGTCTCTCTATTTAGCACCATTCAATAAGAAAGCTTGTAGACTCATAGAATATAAAAAGTTATTTTATTTTAATTTACATGTGCCCATGAGGAATATGGATTACAATGGGTGTGACAAAGTGGCACTTGCCTAACTATGGAAAATCATGCTTAAATTCAATTTCAACTTCGTCACCAGCAATTTAGCATACTGCTGGATATACATTAGCATACATACTGCTTGCTGATCTTTGGGTAATGTGGTTTATCTTTGTGTGATAAACAATATTTTTACTCTTGACAACAATACCCATTAAAGACTAACAGTCATATTATTTATTTCAGATGCCACTTGCTTTAATACTATGTTATGGACAGAGTGGGATTCATAGTATTTTAAGTGTGACTTCAATGTCCCCATACTTTAGGGCTTGTATCTTTTTAGACTTTTGAAGTACGCATGAAAAACTCTCGATTTTGTTTGGCGCATTAGCTCTGTTTGACTTCCCTTTAGCACTGCCCTTCCCTGAGCTAAATCCCTGCTACGTCTTGCTCATCCTATATGTATATATATCCTGGCATTGCGTATCGGCCGTGTCTGCCAGAGAATGAGGACATATAAATAAAAGACATTCTATGTATCAGAAAAAATCTGATTCATTAAGACAGACTGCAGTGAAACTACTCTAAAGAGTTATATGTGCAACGTAACTGTGGTTCTTAAGGACATTTGTAAAAAAAAAAGGCATTTTACTTAAGCTTAGGCTTTCCATTCAGTGTGTCCGCAAATCGATTTTGTAAGCGCTTGCAGCATTCGACACTGTTAAATTCAACTTACATTCCCTGAGCACTTCTGCCTAGTTCAAGACCCTCTATAAGTTCCCTCTCCAAACAACCCACAAACGCTGTTGCAACCACCTCTATGAAAGTTCACAGTGTGCTGTGGATATTTAAGGTCTTTACAGGTTATAGTGAAGTGTTTTTAAAGGTCCAGAAGACCAAAATACAAAAAAAACCTTTAGAAAAGAGCATTAGGCCCGTTTCACATTTTGCGTCTAAAACTGTGCGAAAAACGCAAGCTGCGCCTCTTTCCATCTTCAAATGACCAGCGGTGTGCACGGCACTCCGAAAAGTAAAACTATTTCCATCTGGATGCGCGCCGGCGTGCCTAGAAAAATGTGCGCGCCACACCGCATGAGCGTCGTGACAACGTCGCCCCCTGTTTGCCCGCGCGTCTACATTTAAAATAACGATAGGCGTGCGGGAAAGGACACGAAATGTGAATCAGGCCTTAGAATGCAGAGAACCACAGAAAATACATCACATACTGTACCGGCAACCACAAAAAGCAGAAATATCAAAACATAAAGCAATTTATCTTAGCAACCATGTGACTAGTACCTTAGAGACACTCTGAACGCGAATGGCATAAACGCTTGAACAAGTTCCTTCTTGTCTCATTTCGAATGGCGGACTAAGCTATTGTAAACTCGGCTCCGGTACCAGAGTGATCCCCATCATACAGCTTCAGTAACGATCAATTTGTCCTCCACCAGTTTCGGAGCTACGTCGGTTCCTGATTTACAAAGTTCACTATCACTTCTCAACATTCATACAAACTCAACATTGACTTAACTCACTCGCGCTTGACATTAACATTATTCAATTCTCAAGTTGAAGGTAAACACTGTAGAAATCTCATCTTTCACAGACAGTGCACAGTAATCAGCTCTGTAAACAAATAAAATCAGAACTGCCATGAAAAATGCAAAAGTATGCCATACTGAATTGTAGAGAAGTTCAGTAAATAAATTCACTGTAGCCATAAAATGGAAGGTTAGATGAAAACTGTCAAACTGTTTTTCTATGACTGTCAAACAGAAGGTTAAATGTACACTACAGATATTTCATAAAAGCGAGTCAAACTATCATTCCTAATGGATTTTACAAGCAGCTCTTGTTGACAGAACAGATTTATACCATCTTCAAATCTTTGAATATTCAAATTTTAGTGCATAAATCACATTTCACTCATCTATTTGGAGCACTGGGGTACTTGAACTTATCTCGGTCTCATCAGTCATCACGCCATCCCAAAATGTAAAAAAACCCACCTGCCATCCCCTGAGTAACAGGAATCTAATATCACGGGTATCAGAAACAGCCCTGTCCTGCGTGACTAAGGAGCTTCCAACCATACAGCTCGTCCAAAAATAAATTTGGCCGAGCTTTGACCCGGCAACCAAACGGCACACTGCCCTCTCTCTCCATCTGGAGTAAAGGATCTGCATCAAGATGATCTCTCGTCTGAGAAGAGATCATCCGAGCATCACAAGATGCTGGAGAACTGCTAAAATCATGCTTTAATTCAACTGGCAGAGGTCATACAGTGTAAGTGACAAGACTGGTTATTTTCATTTATCCGCCCCTGTAGCAGCTTCTCTCTCGGTCCATTGCTGTTAGGGTCTCATATAGAGAAGCACATGATGAAGGAAATGGTTTTTAAATTATTCCTCCCCGTTTCAACCACATTTTAGCACAAAGGAGCAATTCCACTTTGCCGAGGCTGAATCTAGTGAAGCAGGTGAAGAGGAGATGGATGGATTGCTCTGGGAGGTAAATTACAAAAGAGCTGCTGATTCCATCTTTTGTTGCAGACTCTGCTCGGGTTTACTAAATGAGTGGCAGATGAGACGTGGATCGAGAAACCACAATTCATTCCCCAGATGCACAAATTGAGAAGATCAGATACAAAACAGCATAAAAACTATTCTGGGAGAGAGAGAGAGCCCAAAGAGTGCAAGAGGGAAACAATGGGAAGCAAATAAATAAATAAAAAGTGATGCTTATAAATAACAAATCAAATGTGAAATGATTTATTTTCTAGTCGGTGGGTTCGAGTAAAGCAGCTGATGTGGATCTCTGTAGCATGTTGTGAAAAACCACCGTGAACCCTATGCCAACCTTTTTTTCTACATGAGAGGAGAAACAAAAATGTGTGTGTGTGCGCGCATGTTAAAAAAACAAGTGGTTTTAACCAGTGGCGGATCCAGAGGGGTGTCTAAGGGGCACTGAACACCCCGGACATCCAATTGGCCACCCTGGCTGTCACCCCAAAAGTTGCTACTTATGTTGATTGACAACAGATTTCACCTCTCGTTGAACAAAGCTTTTGTTTTGAGGTGTGGCGGCAGTGCTTTCACATGACGTCATCGCAGCGCAAACGAAAGTTAAGCGAGTCTGCGTTTATCGCTATCTTTTCTTTGTTTAGAACGGAAAAAAAGTTGTTGTGCGATGGATTTTACAGCGCGAAATCTGAGATTTCTTTTTTAAGACTGACGAAAGATATAAAAGATGCAAATGGATTGCTGCAATTTAAAATAAAATAAAATGCACACGCTTTCTAGCCATTTCAAGTTCAAGTCAGACTCAACCAGGAAGGTTTTTTGTTGAACTATACCATTATAGTGTTATCTACCTACTTTCTAACGTTACATTTTTAAATATTGCGTAAATGTTAAGTTTTCCCAGTGTTTTCTAACCTTAGATACATATTAACAGTTTTGGGAGAGGTCTCCTATTTCTTTTAACATTTTAAGCAGGTGTACTTCATAGAAACTTTACAAATACACAAGGAAGCTACGTGTTTTTAATAAGTTTCACTCTTTAGCCTTGGCTTTAGGATTCCTAAACAACTTTTCATTGTGTAAGTTAACGTAAGGCTCCATTAACAGATAGTATCGGTTCCCAACATACATTGTTCACATCAGGGTCGGAAATTAACATTTGAAAAAAAATGACAACAATGTGAACACAACTGCTCTCCAAATTTAAGATAAAAGAGGAAAAACAGTCCCTGCATAATAAAAACTAGCTACGACAGTCGCAATCTAAATAAGATTAGGCGAAAATGGTCGAATGTGAATGACAAGTTTTGCTCTGCTACAGCTTTGAGCATTACAGAAAAATTTGGTTCATGATATGAATATACTGGCCAATCAGAGTCGTTTAAAGGATTCACCGGAAGAAGAGCTGTGCTGATGTGCTCCACGCTCACAAAGTTTGTTATGAACAACCGCGAACAGATCCGATGGAAGAAAGAGATTCATTAGAGTAGTCAGACTCTTTACTGTATAACCTGAAGCCGTTGAGTGTTTTAGTCATTTTGTTTTCTATACATTTCCCGTTTGATCAACTGATTTTTATGTTCCTTATAATCAAAATAGCTATAAAACAGCAATAAAATAATTCATAATCATAATAAATAACGATTCTCAGCTTGTTTTGTAGGGTCATTTAATCTAAAATCTGAAAGTAATAATCAAGATAACAACATGGAGGGCAATAATTAGCATCAATGATTTTGTTTTAATCTTGTAGTCCTATGGAATGAGTATATGTTTTATCAGATGACGTTATATGCTGTTCTGATCCACATCAGATTAAAGTCACTATATGGTGCAGCTTTGTTTCTTGTTTAAATTAAAAAAGTTATCTGGGTTAAACTATGTTATTAACATTTTCATGATTTATATTTTATAATTTATTTCATCTACATACATTTACAATTACATTAATCTCATTATGTTGTGCAATTGTTTTGTATACACAACTCTGGGAAGTAAGTTATCACTTGTACCTCTGATCAGAAATCCTAGGATTTATTTATTTATAATTCGATGCCAGGTCAGGGTTACACACACATTTTTTTGGTCTGTGGGACCCCTAAAGCCTAAAAAACCCCAAACACAATATAATGAATGCGCTGTGCCATTTATTATTATTATTATTAGCAGTAGTGTGTCGTTCTTATAAAACCTGAAATTATTTTACGTATAAAACACATAATAACACAAAAAATGAACTAATTTTAACAAAGGAATGAATTATCTTTGTATTTTATTGCATTTCCTGCTGAAAATCTTGTCACCGTAACACGTCCAGGTACATTTATGTTGTAAAAAAGTAAAATTAGTCTGTAATAATTGCATGTTCTACTGTATGTTTTTTAAATGAAAAGCACAGACACATTTCTATTTATGCATAATAAAAATGAAGAAATAGTAGAAAAGGTAAGTGTCCATGACTGATGTTCTCATCCTCCATAACATTTTTAAAGGACTGCTCACACAGACACAAAGATATTTACATTAAGCTTGGTTTTGTTTGAAGTATCACATCGGCCAGTTCCCTCCAAATGGCTATAAAGTGAACAGATTTCTTTATAATGCTCTTTCAATAAGTGTAATATATTAAAAGTCCCTGTGAATCGGGAATTGCGATAATTTTTTACATACGTATTTTGACGCATTTCCGAGTGAAATGGAATTTCGAATGAGAAAAATAGTGGGCGTGGTTTTCGTCTTTCTCTGGGATTTGATTGGATAAAAACAGCCATTGCATTTTGAAATGGAACTGGCAGTGGACTGACAGTTGAAAGGGAGGAGTTAACGGATGTTCCGCCCAATCCGTCTTACAAACATCATTTTAAGATGGATAGTCATTTCAGAACGGAAGTGCATTTTCAGATTTTAGCTAAAGATTATGAGGGCACCCGTATTTAAAAGGAGAATGACCCACATTAATAAACGCTGCAATATTTCATAAAAAATAGCCATTATAATTTTTTATTTCACTGGGACTTTAAAATTGTACCCCATTGGTTCTCAATATACCAATAAAGGTAGTTTTTAACATTAAAAAAGGTAACATTTATATTTTTTATAAAAAAATACTCTTCATTTACTTCTAATTTCTAAGTATGTATTATGAATACTTGATAGGCGTCATGTTTTTTTAGCAAAACATAGCATATGTTTGTTCTGTTACTGTAATGAGATTTTTTATGGTAAGATAAAAAACGTGTTATATTTTTATAGGAATGCTTTCTAAACGTCATACCTTGTTTTAAAAGCCTACAAAGAAAAAGTCTTGATGCTAGTATGTTTAAAAAATATTGTTTGACATCTTGGAAACCAAGGTTTTGTTAGAATCCCTAGTATTAGTATCATTTATAGATGAGCATGTATATAACATACAGAAAGTCACCAAATATGGGCCATTTTACAGAAAAGATCAGAAAGTTTAGTTGTCTCTAGCGTTTTCTGTATGTTCATACAGAGGAATATCAGGCCCTCTGCTGTCATCCTCAGTGTTGGCACACATGAGACTGGAGATCATGCTTGCTATATTGGGTTGGCGTCTCAAAGCTCTACACTCTCAGACTGAGAGTCTCAGTCGGTGGTTCAAAAGCCAAAGCCAGTCGCTCAAGAATCTGACTCTGTTATGCTCGGTATTTCATAAAAGATTCATGCTTTGTGTACTTACACTTTGTTTTCATTTTCATAACTAGTTTCAGAGTGGCAGAGGATTCAGCATTTTTAAAAGATTGCAGTAAATCGTTGATTTTCTGACCTTGGTGATGCAATGGGGACAAAATGTCTCTTACACTGCAAACAGCTTAACTGATTTTAATTGGAAGCATGAATAAAAACAGTAGTCTTTAAGACACTATTTTGCTGTTAGCAAATCGAGGAAGGTTTTATTTATTTAAATGTATTTCTTTTTTCATTTACAACAGTAATCAAGTAATCCAATAAACCACAGGGAATGGAATAGAGGACATTTTCTCTAAAAGAAAATTAAGGACACTGGAATATATTTCAATATACTTCTTTTCAGCCAACAGCATCATTCCCCTGTGTGAAAGTAATAGCAAGTTAGTGTGTGACCAAGTAATTTAAAAGTCCCGATTTTCAAAAGGCTGTATTTCAAAATGCCAGAGCGATTATGAAAAAGATTACTGACCCTTTTGACGTCAACTGTGCATTGCACATGTACAGGTCCTATTTAGAAGTTAGCAGTCTGTTAAAAAAGCACTACCGTGGAGAAAACTATTGTTGGATTTGCCAAAGTTCGCAGGGTTTATGGCATAATGCCTTACCAAAAGAGTTTTGTAGGGACCACAAGGCCGGTCCAGGCTTGTGTCTTAAAGTTACCAAATTCCTCGAGCACAACTGTATTCTGCTTTGTTAAAATTATAGCTGTGAAATATATGGTGACTAATGCATCTGGACGGAGGGATATTTTGACCACAATCTGAAGTCAAGCATAAAAAAGTTGGAATGTTCTTTATTAGCAAGTGAAATAACCAGGCATAAAATCGTATTGGTAAAGAAAATGTGATGAAATCATTGGGACTTACATGTAAACCCCACACGTCCACCCTTTTCTACATTTGCATGTTATGCATTTGGCAGACGCTTATATTAAGTAACTTTCAGAGCATTGAAAGTAAACTTTTTTGTTTTCATGTGTTTTGCTCAGAATTTTGAACCCATGACACGAGCTACAGAAGCATATGGTCACTGTCCTTCGGAAACCTCACATGTGCAAATTCGCTGTTTTTCAGGAACACTGTTGGGAAAAACACTGCATTTTTGACATGATTAAATACCGTGTGGTCAAAGTTGCAAATCCCTTTTTAATACTTTATTTGGTTAGAAATTTGCAAAACCCACTGACAAACACAAAGGGTGACTAATAACAATGATTAATGGCAATAAATAAAAATCATTGAATACGGAGATACCAGGTTTCAGAAGGACAGCAGCCGATGTCCACCCATGTGCTGCCCGTAGTACTGAGAAGTTAGAAAGTGCTTGCTTGCTGAATCATCCTGAATGAATGGTTAGAGAGTTATTGCCACTCCGGCTGAATGAAGTTTGCAATCTTTCAGCCGCGCCGTAACTTGATCAGTGTCTCTGCTATGAGAAAATATTTTCATACATGTCAAACCCAATAGAGCCATCAGCGGCGAGAGCTCTGGATCGCCTGTTACCTAATCTAGTCACATTGAGAACATTAATCACACCTTCTCTCAATTACTGTTATTTTCTTCTCTCTCTTCCCTTTTCATAGCCAGGATTAAAACAAACATGCATGTGTTCGTTGGGGAGTTTTTAGGGGCTGAACATCTAAAAATACATATCACTCACTTTTTCAGGTCTCTGGATGAGATGAGATGTGATGTGATGTGAGGCCTATGAGCGGATCAAATTTAATCATATAGTTCCTTTAATTTTCTATCATATGAAATGGACAGTGATCAAGGTGAATGAAAAAAGCAGAGATAGGTAAATGGAAAAATAGGAAATGTATCATAAAAGGCTGCAGATTTTTTTAAAACATTGGGCCTCATTCATGAAACATTCGTCCCGCCTCTTCTCCCCTGTGATTGGACGGCTGTGCAAAAAGGACAGTGACGAGCAGCTCTGTGTTTTACCCAAAGTAAAAAAGTAAAAAATGATTAAAGACAGGCCAAAGAATGCGTGAAATGTTATTATGATACATAGTGCATCAAAATGCAGTGTCATCAGTTTGTCTAAAAGAATACAGAAAGTTACGTGCGGGTTTACGCACTATTTACACATGATAGGAGCAGGTGTAAATTTCTATCGTACCAACTAACATTTAGAAAATACGAAAATTTTAATGAATATGAAAATTTCAAAACTAAAAATCGTTCTACTCCTGTTTCATAAATGAGGCCCATTGCACGGACATCAAATATAGTACATGATACTTCTACAGAGCTGCACAGAAAACAAATCACATCAATAACTTTACAATGAAAAATTCTCAAATATTTATAAAAGACTCTATTGACTTATGTCAGGAAATCAGTAAAAGAGTGACACTTCAGCCGAACCCTCATCCACTCTCACACCAATAACCTGGAGGGATTGTTTGCTATCTGAATGCAACACTTGGTTTATTGAACAAATATAAGACGTGGCCTCCAGGGATATTCTTCCAAGAGGATTCAATTGTGATCTAATCCGTTTAAGGATTTCCAATATATCCGATTATGAGAAGATAATTCTGTAAATGTCAATCAAAATATAGGCCGCACAGTATTACAGTGAGTTGCCAACATCACAGAAAGGTATCAGGAGACTACAGTTATACCGGCCCGATCCAGCTACATATGTGATCCTCTGAAACTAATTATCCTCCACAAATGATTGTAATTTTCCCCAGTCGTCCAAACACATGTAAACATTTACTCACATCACTTACAATCTTCAATCCATCAATAAAACTTACCAGCAGATGATGCCACCGCTGCGATTTCATAGGCTGTTTAGGAACGCAATTGCTTCCCATCTAAATTCATAGAGGGAGATTATGTGCGTAATCAAATGAGCAGCTCTAAATGAATGTGTTTGTATTGAGCTTCGGAAGGCACTGATCTGAGATCAGCCCCAAAAACAGCCCCAACCCTGACTCTGTGTGTGTGTGCGTGCGGGTGCGTGTGTGTGTCACTGAGAGAGAGTGGCTAAAAGGTTTTATAGGTTATCAGTTTTCCCCGGTTACCAGAGAAGAAAAAAGAGATTGACCACAGCTGAACTGCCATTACATTTGCGCTGAAATATTATCATTTCCACGCCTGGCTGCAACATCCCCTTAAAAAAATGCAAGTCTGTCTTCCCTCCAAGTCGATTAATATTGATTCCGTGTTTGCACAAGCATGTGGGTCTCCTCAGGTGGAACCAAATTACTCTATTGCACTAATACTGCTCAGCTCCTCAAGGAACACAGCGAAGCATTAGTCGTCCACATGTGAGAATAAAAACGAAATGAAAGAAAATAAACAGGATGCAGTCAGGTGTCTGTCGAGGGACTCTGGTTTACCCAGCTGATGAACAGTCCTGCTAACAAAGAATTTCCCTGATGGTCAGTGATGGTTTGATACTGGTGACCACCTGTGCTGAAGCGGTCGGACTACGAAAACCCGGCTGGTTACTGTAGTTACGCGAACTGGTGGTGACATCAGCACACCCGCTTTCAAAACCCAACATACGCTGATAACTAGCAATGTTGGCATTCCGACCAAGGCGGGTGGGCCAAAATCCGTCTGGAAACCTCTAGAATGAAACTGAATTGGCTCAATTATGCTTTTAAACATAACAATGTTGTTCTGCTCTGATCCCTGTGTGAGCTGTTTAGAGACATGGCCCGCTGCAAATTACCCATCATACATGCTGACTATGAATAATTCATCCAATTTCTGTGCGGCATTGTGCAGGGAGGCCTCATATTTTCACAGTCATACATTTAGCACTAGTCTGGGGTCTCAGATTAATTATTCCTGCCATTAAAAACATGATTGCAAGAATCTCGTAACGATAATTTCCCCAAAACTGGGAATTCGTAGTTATCCAAAGCCATTGCAGTACACGGGCAATTTACAGCCGTGAGTCTCTCGCCCCACACTTCTTGCGTGATTTCGGTGCTTAAGGTCGGTGGGAATTTGCCGGAAATGCTAATAAGCTCATAATAAAGACCCGTTGAGGACTGGTTAGACCCATTTCGGTTTCATCTCTCGTACCACACGGAGGAAAACTAATGAGGACGAAAAGGAATGTTGGAGAGTTCCCCAAGGGAGGTGTTCACTTGCTGCTACTTTATTTTAAATAAATAACCACACATTATTCATGCATGTCGTGCAAGTTATTCAGATGAGAATTTTGATATGACCTCCATTGGAAAAGCTCACGGCCATCCGTGAACTGACCCCCCGAAAAATAATCGGAGTCCCTTTGCAAATCACAATGTAATTATGACACTTCCATCTTTGGAAAGATCTGGCCGGACGGTTCTCATTCTCGCCTCGCCTCGTTGGCCAAATTGAATGCCATCGACAGGCGGTAAACAAGGCGTTTGCATCATGCGGGTGGTTCTGAAGATTGATTGATGGCACACGCCTGCATGAGATGAATAATCAGGGAGCGAGACGTCTGTCACAGCCACAGATCAGACCTGAAAACAGTGATAAATCACAGCAGACAGGAAGGGTCCAGCACCCTTGGCGCTGCTGTAAAAGTTGAGGGGAGGGCTTGATTAGCACATATGAGATGAGGCACAGAGATGAAGTTCTCCAGGAATAGTAGAAAGAAGCAGTGGAGAAAGATGCCCAACAGCTGCTCTTTGAAATGCTGAAAGGGCTGCTGACTTCTGCTGAGAGATACTGAAAGAGAGACGCCGGGATATAAGGAGCCTTTGATCTGTGCAGCGTGGTCGAGATAGACTTGGATTACGTGTGTGAATGTAAACCAGTGCATGTGCTTTAAGATGTGTGGTTGTGTACGCTAGTCATTTAGATACACATTTTCCTAGAAATAATTTTACCAAAAATAAAAAAATGCCATTCGTGTTAAACGCCATTTGTAGATATATTTGGCATTATTCATTGTTGTTGTTAACTGTAACTGTAATACTGAACACAAGCTGTGGACACAAACTACTGATGACTTTAAAAGATATGGAATCTATAGCCAACATCTGACCTCTCTGGACTACTTTTGCTTTTTTTGGCGCTTTTACTTGTTTTAAGAGGCTGTGTGTCAACATTCTGTCCAAATCCCAGCTCCAAGTCCTTTCCTAACTCATATGCCTTTCTCTCTCTCCCTGTGTAATTTTTTGTTGTCTCTCTCTACCAAACTATTTATTAAAGCGCAGTGTAAAGGAAAAAAAGTTTAAAACCCCCCCAAAAAAGTCATTATTGCATTATATAGCCTGCCCTGTACATTAGAATAGATTAGAATAGATTAGATTCAACTTTATTGTCATTATGCAGAGTACAAGTACAGAGCTAATGAAATGTAGTAACACCTATTAGATGTTAAAGCTACCAAAAGACAGGACTCATAAATCACGTTCATGGATGAGGTAATGAATTAAAGTTTAAAGTAACATAAACTTTAAAGTAAACTTAAAGGAGTAGTTCACCGTCAAAATGAAATGTCTGTTATCATTAACTCACCCTCATGTCATTTCGAACCTGTATGACTTTCTTTCTTCCACAGAACACAAAAGAAGATATTTTGAAGAATGTTGTAAACACCCCCCCATTTACTTGCATTAGTTACAGTAGAAGTGAATGGGGGGCTGTGCTGTTCTGTTACCGACATTTTTCCAAATATCTCCTTCTGTAATTTGCAGAATAAAGAAAGTCATACAGGTTTGAAATGACAAGGGGCGTCTGAGAATTTTCATTTTGAAGGTGAACTACTCCTTTAAATTCACATTACTGTATTTCATCATGAATTAATTACAACTCACACATTCCACTTTCAATGCTGCCAACTATTTTCACTGGAGAGTAGCTAAAGCTTGCCTGGAAAGTCTCTAAATGTTTTATTTATTCAACATTATACAGCCAAATGCACAACAAATTTGTTTTCATTAAATAATGTTTTTTGTTTCCGTTGTCAGACAACAGAACAAGTACAAAAAGAAATGAGTTAGCACAATCCATTAAAACTATATGTTAACCAGCGGTCACTTACATTGAACTCCATTGAAGTGCACCTGGGTAACTGTGCCATAAATGAGTAAATATTTTGTGATTTTTAAGGTCCTACTTTGGTTTATGGAGTGTCCAACACGTTTACGAACATACAAGGTGTAAAATCATCTGTGTAATCGCAGTCGCGATGACGCATATTGAACAGACGATGATTAGAATGATCGTTTGAGCAATTCAGTCGACACCTTTTACATTTGCTTTGTTATTCGTTCACTTTCGGCTTTACAGCTTGGCAGACTGCTTGCATTCACAAACACACATCAATTATTACTCTTTAATAGATGAGCTAGGTTCTGTCCAAACAGCCAGATTTGTTTTAAATGAAGGGAAAAACTAAGGTGGCGCAAACAAAGACAATAAGTTATTAGTTCTTAAAGGGGTCATATGGCGCGAACACGTGTTTTTCTGTGTTTTTGGTTTGTTATAAGTTACACGTGCATGTATTAGACACGTAAAATTGCAAAAATAAAAGTGTTGTGGAACAAAAGATGCATTCTATCTCAAAGCGAATGCTCACCCAGACCTGCCTGAAACGCCTCGTGAAATCCCACCCACACAAATCTACGTCAGTTCGTGGTATGATTTGACTAAGACTGCCCAAATGTATACAAAAGTAAGTTGGGCGTACCTGTCAGTACAATTGCTTTGGAACCTGATGTTCCAAATATGGTAAGAGGCGTTACATTTCGTCACAGGCTTGCAGTATTCGACCAATCACTACGCACTGGCCAATCATAGCACACCTCGCTATTCAGAGCGATGATCTTTGTAAAAAATCTGGATTATAATATAAACCTGGGCCCAAACAAAACGAGAGAAATTAAACTGTCCTACCACAGGATCTGATACTTCAGGTTGATTTCCAGCTGCTCCACAGATGAGAACTGGCAAGAACATCAATGCAAAGCAGAATAGATTGTCCACGTTTTGGGGATTTCACCTTGAATCTTGGATGAAACTCTCGGTGGAGAAACCATTGATGGCAGAAACCAATCTGTGTATATATATATAAATGTACATTTAGAAATATAAAGTTATCATTGTTAAATAGCATACTGTATGATTGTTACATGCTCGTGAATAATATTTCCAGACATCGTTTGTGTAACATTTAGCTAACGGTAGATGTTACATAAACTTGAATTGTACATGCACAAATTCTGTTAAACACAGTTTTTATAACTGTACATCGAGTAAATATTTAACTTGCTCACATATAAAGCTATTTAATAATTAACTGAGCGATATTTTGCTTGTTTACACACTAAAAGCACTCCACGCTAGCAAACGATAGCACGGACATACAGCCTACAATGGGACTTATCGCTCACATTTCAATAAAGTATTGTAAATAATGTGTGTCTATACATCACTCTGATGGGTTTTAAGAGTAAATTAATTTATTAAAGCAATAAATCAATAAATTAAACACAAACAAACTGTAACTGACCACAGTTTGTGATATAGACATGGTGCAACCTTTGAAGTAAGTTCTGCTTAAACGCATAATCATTTTACAGTACAACATAAAACTGGGAACGTTTCATAACATTTATGGAAATAAACCGTTCAGCTGGTATATTTTTGAGAGGAGAAATGTTGTGACAACGCCATCGATTGTTTACTAATGATGCCGTCCTCTTGCGCAACATCAGGGCAAAACGTGAACTACACCAAACACTCAAATGAACCCTCTCACGTCTGTCACAAATAAAATGTAAAAATAAACTGCAAAGAAAAGAAGATTCTGGAAGCAATGGCAATGTCATGGACCATGTCACCGAATGAAAATGTGGATTTCTGCATTTAAATATTTGTCATAATGTAAGCACAGTCTAAACATATTTGAATATTGTAAGCAACTATGAACATTGACATGAATGTACATTTACCAACTCACACTTGTAAAGCACAGAACAAAATTGACACCTTTTTCACAAGCTGCAGGTACACATTCATGTATTAATGTGTTTCTTAAAAGTACAAATTCTCTGGAGAAGTACGCTAGAAGTAGTTTTTAACCACTTTGTTCTTTTAAACCAAATTTCCTGCTGTACAGTTTTACCTGAGAACAGTTTTCCCTGCACAGAAATCAACATACTAATAAAAAAAAGCTGATGAATTAAAAACCTCTCAAGCTTTTGTTCTACAAAATAAATAAATAAAGTAATACTTTGGAGACACTTCATTTAAAGAACAAAATAATGAAAATGCACCCAAGTTAAAAGCAATCAAGCAACAACACACTTTATGACTGGCTTTATTTTCTATCACTGTGAGGGTGGTGGGTTTATGAGGAAGAGAGTTTTTCTCTGTTTACAACCCTGAATCTGCCCTTTCCCCCTCATTTCTGCATGGTCCTGTGGGGGTTTTATCTACACTGAGCAGAAGAAGGTCTTCTGGGGCAGTAATTAATCCCTCATTTATGACATATTAAAACATTTCGCAGATAAGCCACGATGGTCAGGGGGTTATTTCTCTGTGACGTTTGCATCAGAGGACCTCAGGGCTGCCGTCGTGTCAGATCCGGCTCACCAAACCACCACGCTCTGCCAAGCCTGTGGTATCAGTCACAGTGAAGGCAATGAGCCTTTGGCTTCTTGGTTTCTGCTCCGTAACCAGCTTTAGTGATAAAACCCTGTGGAAATATCAGAAACGTCATTTACTCTGTTGCTAAGTATTGCGCCATTAATGAGTTCTTAACCTTCAACAAATTTTCACACTGCACTGGCTTCTGTCATTTACTTTCATGAGATAATTTTTTTCATTCAGATAAATAAATATAATCCTTAGCATTATGAGTTTGTGTCGGCCGTAATAGATGGCCAATCTTGAACTTTTCTGCACATTTTAGCCAAAGGGAGCTTCTGGGGTTCTGGGGCAATGTGGAGATTTTAGCGGCATCCAGCAGTGAGGTTGTGAATTGCAACCAGTGGCTGACCCCTCCCTTTAGAAGCACTACGGTGGTCACTACACAGGTCAAAGTTGTCATCACGTCTTTGCTTCTTTGCCAAAGGAGATAACCTATTTACGAAACGTGCTCTGTAGAGCAGTTTGTCCGTTTAGGGCTACTGTAGAAACAGCATGGTGAATTCCCTGCAATGGTACCCACGGTATATATAGATAGAAATAACTCATTCTAAGGTAATAAAAACATAACGCTTCATTATGTAAGGTCTTTATACACCTCTGAACACATAGTTATGTATATCATATCGCATCTCTGTCTATAGATCTTCGATAAAATTACAGACGGCATCTTTAACAAATCTTTCAATTTTATTTCCTGTAGCTCAGTGGTAAGAGCATTGTGTTAACAATGCAAGGTCGTGGGTTCCATCCCAGTTGGGATTGCACATACTTAGAAACAAATGTATAGGATAATGCAATGTAAGTCACTTTAGATAAAAATCGTCTGCCAAATGCATAAATGTAAATGTATTTCCCCTATTATATCATTTTCTCAGTATTTAGCTGGTCTAGACGGTCTCTCAGCCTGACTGGCCAACAATTGTCCCAAGCCCTTTTAAAACCAACTAAATGGACCAACCCACCCAGCTTGGCCAGGTCGAAAGATAAGCGAACCACTAAAGGATGGCTTTCGTTCATAGGGACACCAGCACCATACCTATCGGAAGTGGGTTCACGTCTCTCCCTCTCTCTCTCTCTCTCTCTCTCTCTCTGCTGTCCACCGATTCACGCTACGAGGGTTTGCGAGGACCAACTCGAGCAGAGGAGCTTCATCCCCTGATAATGTGCGTTTAATAAGTATTAGATTGGATGGCAAATGGATATGGTGAGCGCGCTGTAAGAATGACAGTTTGACTTTTCATGCCATTGATGCGGGGTTGACAGCTCGCATGTATTAGCTAATGGTGCGGTTCCACTGGCATCTGTTAGCAATGCTCCAGTGAGCTCACAATTATCAGATGCCATGGATCACTGCAGGGCCCATTGCAAACAAGTGTGTCTGTGTGTGTAACCCTTCTCTGCTGTGGACCGGCGGGGTCGGAGTCTCTCGAGAGTTGATCTTACAGAAACTGCTTTTGAAAGTTGCCATGCCTCACTCCTTAAGAAGAAGTTTTAAAACTCTAGTACAAAAATGTGATGTGCTGCTTTTCTTTTTCGTTTGTTTACACAGTTTCGTTGACCCAGCTAAATCAGTGCATGCACAAACAGGATTACCCAAAGACAGCTAGAATAATTTTATGCTTTATTGAGCAGGAAAGCATTACTGGATAAAACAGAGCTGACAATATCTGTTGCACTTAATCCGTGAAATACATATAAAACCAGCGGATACAACATATTCTAATATTGCTTTGCGGCAGGAGTTTTTTAAGACGGCTATCCCAATAGATTACGTTCTGCAGGCCACCAAAGAAATATGACGCTGCTTGTCAATCAAGACATGTCAAATTATCATATTATACCAGGGGATATTGCTTATATTATACCGGATTTATTGCTAAGAGATTGCTCTTTTGTAGTGTGTTTCAGTGCGTTTCATTTGACTAAAATCTTCCTAAAGTTGCTTAGGCTGGCCACAACTATAGACGATTTTCAAATCTAAGCCAATTGTAAGTCTATAGGAGACCACAGACATAAGCACCTTCTTAACCGATTTTTATAATTATAATCATCAGAACGCACGCACTAACTAGGTTAAACCAGATGATGAGACAAAGCGGCTCATTGTGGTAATGCTTTCACAGTGGCATGAGATTTCATATACCGGACAATCGAAATGCATTTAATAAATGTTCCAAAACATTATACTGTTTTCTTTCTCAAGTCTCTATCTTCGTGACATGTGTTGGTACACGATCCGGGATGCCTGCAAGATCCGTCCGCGCATCCGCATAATGACGTAGTCGAAAACGCGCATGCGCAAATGATAATTCTGTTTTTGTGATGATTTACGACACTGGACTATCTGTTCCACGCTTGCGCACCTTTGTACCACGAGACTTTCATTCACTCACAGCGAAAGTAAAAAAAGGACTGTTTCATGTCACTTCTGTGTGCACACTATGCGTTCGTTCAAGTCATTTCCATTGTCAGTTTGAAATACTCTGTAACGTTTGCCCAGACTTTTTGTAGTTCTTTCTTCATGTAAGTGCAGATAGTCTAGGCAGAAATGCATATTATGTTCCTTATTGTCTTCTGTAAACACCATTGAAGGGATTATTTTTCTCATTTAGATTATATAGATAGATATTTTAGCCTATATAGACCCATACTAATACAAAATTACTTAATTTAAAGTTAACTAATATTAGCAGCTTTTAATTAAAAAACGACACAAATCGTCTTTGACAATACTAGACCTCAGATCGAAAAAGGCAAGTTAAGTAGGCCTAATGCCATACAGCAATGAATCGCAAAGGGGAGTATGGAGGAACCTGAAGGTATGGAGTGACTTTATACCACATGTAACCAAAATCGTGTATGTTCATGTAACAACTCCTTTCTTATTTTGGATTGGCAACCACGTAAACACATTGTAATGCATAGCGTAAACTGCATTTAAAAACATTAAAATAGACCAGCCGTGAACTGCTAATGGAAAAACACAATGTAGCCATAAAAATATGCCGCCAGTTGTGCCGCCTGACCGTCAAGTGTTTCATCGCATGCGTGATACCAATAGTGTAGTGTATGGAAAGCCAAGAGGGTCAAAAACGTGCGTATTTTAACACGTCAACAACACGTAGAGAACGCGTTGTTTGCGCGCCGAGAATGCGTTGTTTGCGCGTAGAGTATGCTGCGATTTCCCGCGCGTATAGTACGCGTAGTCTACGGGCAAACAACACGTACTTTACACGCAAACAACGCGTTCTCTACGTGTTGTTGACGTGTTAAAATACGCACGTTTTTGACCCTCTTGGCTTTCCAACCGTTATGACGTCATTACGTTCCGGGATTTTTCATTTGGGTTGTCGGACGTCGGTCTCTGGAACAAATTGTAACACACGCACTCATTGGCGATTGTCCATGTCCCAGTGAAAGCCCAATCAAGAGTCGTAAATATCAAACATGATTTCGGTTTTGAAGGCTTTAACACCATCTGGAACTGTAAAATAATCGAAACTACACTGACACCACAAATGTGTGGATTTCTCGGACAAAAAGTGGGTTACGGTATACCACACGAATCGGTGGCCAGATTTAGGGAAATAAAAATGAATTTTGAACGAATTAGGCAAGGCAAGGCAAGTTTATTTATATAGCACATTTCATACACAGAGCAATTCAAAGTGCTTAACATAAAATGATTGACAGAAAGAAATAAGACGTATCTTTAAAATGCAAATGATTTAAGATCACAAATACTTCAGATTTTAAGAAACAATAAAACAGCAATAAAATTGATTAAAAATGTGAGTGTATATATAAAAAGAATAAGAGCAGAATAAAAATAAATTAGAAATAAAAGTGCAGTTGATGTAAACCAGCACAGTGCTCAGGTTGTGAATGCACAGCTAATGTCATGTAAGCTAATGTAAATCCTTAATCTGGATTTAAAAGTAGCTACTGTTGGTGAACGTCTGATGTCTTCTGGAAGCAGATTCCAGCTACGGGTGGCGTAATGACTAAACGCTGACTCGCCATGTTTTGAGTGAACCCTTGTTATCTCTAACTGATTTGATCCTGATGATCTGAGAAGTCTGTTTGGTTTATATTCAATGAGCATATCTGAGATGTATTTAGGTCCTTGACCATTAAGTGATTTATAGACAATTAATAATACTTTGAAGTTGATTCTAAAAGTGACTGGTAACCAGTGTAAGGACCTGAGGATTGCATTCTGTATGAGCTGCAGCTGTCTGATGGTCTTTTTGGGAAGACCTGTAAGGAGTCCATTACAGTAATCCACCCTGCTGGTGATGAAAGCATGGACTAGTTTCTCTAAATCTTGTCTTGAGACAAAACATCTGATTCTGGCTATGTTTCTGAGATGGTAGTAGGCTGATTTGCTTATTGCTTTGACATGACTGCTGAAACTAAGGTCAGACTCCAAAATGACCCCAAGATTTTTTACCTTGCTTTGTGTCTTTAGACCTCTCTTAAGTCAAGGTATGTGTTTACCTTGTTAGTTTCATCCTTGAATTAGACCATTATTTATATATATGCACAGCATAGAGTTTAAAAGTTCACGATCACTTACTGGAGCCGTATTGTTTTGTAGGTAGCCCACCAACATATCATTCAGAAATGAATGACCCGAGTTTGAGTTCTGTTTTGAGGTTCTTTTCTAATTCTGTTTCTACTACCATTTTCTTTAAAAAAGCCTGAAATGCTGAACTTTACAAAAAGAAATTCAAATCTTCATGCTCAAATATGACAAAAATAAAAGATAATGGCATTACAAAACAAAGAATAAAATAATGAGAAATAGGCTAATGAACAATGAAATAATAACATTTTGTTTCTTCTCACACAAAAGAACCATTTGGCAGAACTTGATACATTTCCATCATGCACACATCAGGTACAAACACGAACTGAACCTCCTAACAATCTCCCGCTGGGACCCCGTCACCCCACAAGACCTGTGAAGAAACAGCAATGTAAAAAAATCTATTTCTCTCTCACAATTTCCCAGCGTGCAACGAGGCTCTCTGTCCATTACACATCTAAAGCTGCATCCAAATCTCTGAGCCTGGGATGCTTGAGCACTCGGCCCTGAATCATTATTACCTGATTAAATGTGATTAAGCAAAGATCATTAGCAGCTGCATGTGCTGTCAGTAATGATTACAGTGATGGGAGAGACATATTCAATGCGCTCGCTCGCGGCACCCCCGAGACCCTCTCTCACACTGGAGACATTATTTGCCAATCGACTTGAACAGTGTGAGCTTGTGACAAGACGGTGCGTCCTTTTCTTTTTGTTTCTAATTGAGAAAATCTTCTCGGATCTGCCCTGAACTAATAAATTAGCACTTCAGTGAGAACTATTTTGGTGTTTGATGATTCAGTGAGTAAATTAGTCATTCAATGTAAGAAGCTCTATGAAGTTGTGTTAGTCCTGCCTTATAGGAAAGGTTTAGCCAAAAATGTAAATTCTTCATAATTTTTTACTTTCATGTTGTTTTGAACCAGAATCTTGTTTCTTTTTTTTAGAAAGCTTGAAATAAAACTAAAAACCACTATAATGTATACAAGAGTATCATAGTTTTGTTACAGCTTTTATTTTTATATTTTTAATTATGTTTATTTTAGGTTAGTTTTTAACAATTTTGTTACGATATGGGCTTTTGTAATTTTATTAATTATTCGTTTACTTTTTATGCTGCTATATGTTGAATTTATTTTTATTTAAGTTTCAGTTAGTTTTCATTTATTTTCTATTTTGTATTTACTGTATTTTTATTTTAGTTTCTGTGATTTTTCATTTATTTACTCTTTTTTGAAATATGTTAATTTTAGTTTCAGTCAGTTTGTATTTCTTTTCTGATTATTTTATTTTTATTTCTGATTATTTTTATTATTATTATTTTATTTATTTAAGTAAATTGTTCTTATTTACGTAATTTACTTAAAATTTGTAAACCATATTAGTTATTGTAATTATTGCAACATTTTCCAGCCACACAACCAGATTAATACAATTTCTGTTGTCATTTTTGTGTTTCTGGTGGTTGTTGACACCAAAACACCATTGGTTCTCACATGCTGTATAGCCGAACATGACATGTTTTCTGTGTGTGAAACAAGGAATAATGACCACTATGTCATTCTGTTCTTTACACACGAAAATGGATTCAGTATTGAAACATCACAAGGAGGAGTTAACATTGACAGCACTTCATTTTTTGATGAATTCTTTCAAAGGATTTACAGAAAAGAGTATACAGTAAATTGCTTGGCATTCAATATATTGTTTATGGTTATTCTGTGCACCTGCGGCTTCAGTGGAGTGTATTCACTTTTATAGTCCTGTCATTTTTATAATCGAATGCATGTAGTTTTCCCCAACTCTGTTGAAAATGCAACGAATAAAACTTGACAAGCAACACAGACAGCGCTATACCCTTCTGTACAGAGATACACAGATACGTATATGCCAATATGTCTTTGAAAATTACCTAGAAATCTTTACTCCTGAAAACCAAAAAGCTAAACTTGTAATATATTTTTGCAAGAGTGATGTTTGAATTGAAAAGTCTATGGGTATGATGAAAGAGTGACTCTGAACCTACTGTAAGCCTAACAGGATTTGAAAAGAGTATGAATATAAATAAAAATGTTCCTGCTTTGCCTGTAAAGCAAAGGGAGAGAGAGAGAGAAAAGAGAAACCAAATCCTGATGCAAAGGCTCCTGTGTGGTGCTAAACCTTATTACTTTGACCTAATCATCAGAATGCCGGCGGATTATCTGAGAGCTGGCGATAGAGACATTTCTGCTGAAGGAAACTACAAACATCTGCAGCGGACTTTAATTTGACACCTGTGGTCATAACTGAACAGGAAGAATTTGAAGGATTATCTTTGTAGCAAACAAACATGGGAAAATAGGAAAGAAACAAGCCTCCGAGCTGTTGCTGGGCGGATAGCACATGTGGTGCGCATGTGGAGGGCAAGTCTGCTTTCACCTCAAACAATATTCACACATACTGTACTGCATTAGAATTTCTGCATTTCGGATGCTGCTGGATTCTCTTAGACAGCAATTCATTCTTAAAGTGGCCGTAACCCAGACAGTTTCTGCATATCTCATGTTAATCTTGAGCACTTACAGAATAGCATCGTACCCTTCACATGGAATGAGTCTTTAGTTTGATCATATTTATAAAAGACAGAAACAGCTTTACGATTATTTCCGAATGAAATGCATGAAACAGCGTTAAATCACCCCTTTAATCTTTTCGTTTTCTTACAGTGGTGGATGGCAAAAAACCTGAATAAAAATCCCATAGTTAGATAATGGTACGTTTTTTATTGCTTGGAGTCATATGACGCGGCTTAAACCTATATTATCGTTTATTTAAAATGTAATGCAATGTGTATACACGATTTAAGGTTAAAAAACACTGTATTTTCCACATACTGTGCATGGTTTTATCCCCTCTTTGCCCCGCCTCTCTGAAACGCGCAGATTTTTACCTCTTATGCCTATTACCATATTTGGAACATCCGGTTCGAAAGCAATTTTATTGACAGGTACGCCCACCTTACTTGTGTATACATTTGGGCGGTCTTAGTCAAATCATACCACGAACTGGCGTAGATTTGTGGGGGTGTGGTTACACGAGGCGTTTCCGGCAGGTCTGGGTGAGCATTCGCTTTTAGATAGAATGCATCTTTTGTTCCAACACTTAAATTTTTGCAATACGGGCAACTTATAACACACCAAAGACACAGAAAAACAAGTGTTCGCGTCATATTACCCCTTTAAATTACTTCATATTTCTAAGTGGTTATTTTTGTGTATTTCAACCATGTTGTGTAGTGGCACCGCACAGATTCAAGACTTTTGGATTGCTGTTCTTAGACTCATTAGCTTTCTGTCCTGTTTTACTTAATTCTAGCTCACAGTGAAAGCTAAACGTCTGAGTATGTGGTAAGATTCTGAACCTTAATTTACCTCTGATCTGAATTAAAGCAAGCAGTCATTAGACATGCAGAGCGAGGGAGTCTGTTGATGTGATGGGTGTCTCTGATTAACATCCAAGTACACATCAAAGATGAAGGCGAATCAACCCTGGAGGGCTTGTCTGGAAGCTCACATTACTAAATACAGATTTGTTAAGATAAAACACTCACACATACACACACACACACATACAGTTGAACTATTATTAAAAGATTATAGTAATGTATTCTTCTGATATATTTAATTCACATTTCTAAAGAGAGAATGAACAATTTTCATTCCGCAATGCTCTCATTTGCCATTTCTACTATCTTCATTTCAGGCCTTTATATGTGCTATTAATTCATCAGCATATAATGCAATTCATTTGTTCATTATTATTGATTCAAAGTAATATTTAGTAATTGATCGACAACCATAACTAAATGTACACTTTAAATTATTTATATAGCATAATTTATAGTTATGATCAGATCTGTGCACCATTCCAGTTTGAATAACTGTAGATGTGTGGTATATGACTGTGTCAAACTGCATTTGAACTGCACAGCTTCCTAAAGGCCATGAAAAAAAAATCTTCAAAGTTTAAATGGCATAAACACCAGAAAAGCCTGAAATAATGAAGATTACCTACCAATTGCTTTTATCAGACAAATTGAGCCCATTGGCCAATTATTTTCCTTTGCCAATTAACCTTCCCGGCAGCCTTTGCTCTTCCCCCTGGTGAGATAGTTCTGCCAAATGTGTTCGTTCTCATCAGCTCCAGCTAGCTGATGAAAAGAGACAGGGGAGTCAGTACATTAGCCAAAGGATGGGACAAATATCAACCTGTCTTTCCATATGGAGCTCAGTGTTCAGGTGTCTGAGGTGAGTCTGAAGGATGAAATGAAGAAAGCATTTTTCCTCGGGCAACATATATACACAGTTCAAAGTAATAGTTCAACAAAAGCTTTAAACCTGTATGCCGATTAGAAAGGAAGTAGGTATATATATCATATCATATCATATCATATCATATCATATACAGTATATCATAGACAGGATATGATACATGATATGATAAATTATGTGATGCATGATATGATATGATACGATATGACATGACAACGTTTTGTTTTATGACGTGATATATTATGATATGATATATTTAATGTGATATATGAGATTATATATTTTATATGATATGATGACATGGTATGATATGATATCAGCATCATATTTATCTTCAAAACATGCACCATCTGGCAATTTTTTTTGGGTGAATTATTTCATTATAGTTCGAAAGTTGACTGGATATGATAGATTCAAAACTTTCTGCTTATTTCTTTCTTGGTAGAGCTAAAACAAAACGCTGGCAAAAATCTATTTACCAAAAAATGAATTCCCTTCACGACTTTGGAGATGATAGTGGAAGCAATTAAAATAAATCAATCCCCAGGAAATGGATGTTGGCAAGGTGAAAGATAACAATAACCCACAACTATACTCACATTTATAACACTTTCTTGTCAGCTTTACCCATAATCAATTTCATCTGCTCCCATTGCAGTCAAGCTCATATATTGGCGTCACACATGTATCTAAAAAACCCAGTTAGCTCTGGTTCACCTGCACACACAGTGTGGTTCCTCCTCATGAAACTCCGCAGTACTTCATGCAGGTGACATATGCGTTTAGACAGGGGACGCTGGAGCGTGCAGCCACCGCTGTTTACACAGCTGAGGTGGCAGGCTGTCCGCGCTCTGATCCTGTCAGTCCACAGACACAAGCTCCAAAAATAAATAAGTTCTCTACCTTTAAGGCTTTCTAGGCTTGTCTGTGGAGAGTGAAGAAAAATGCCACTGGAAACAATATTTACAATACTGTATCTCTCTCCTTTTATGACATTAAATGTACATTAGCCTACATAAAAGGCTATTATTACTTTTAAGATATTTTGGGATTTCAACCAATGGTTAGGTCAATTATGGACAAACATTTATATTAATAATAATAATAATAACATATTTATTATTAGTACTAATCATATATTATATATTTATTGTTAATAATATATATATATATATATATAGTTAATAACAATACAATAATAATAATAATAATTCTTGTCATATTCAATTAAAATCATGAATAATGTTACACGCCCCACAATCTTTTTTTTATATTTTATTTTACTTAATATAAGTTACATCAAGCCCCTTGCATTGTGGGATATTCCCTTCTCCACTGGTATGTATACTTCACGTTTAGATAAATATAGGCCGTCCACGGTTTTCATACATAAAGAAAACTTGCACACTATGCAGCGCATATATTTTGCAGGCCTCAGATACAGTAATTACAGTATGGTGGTAGGTTCTGCCGCATATTTTTCTGTTTCACTGAGGAATATATTACATTACTGCAGCGATGCGTTTCAAATGCCTCTTCATGCCTTTAAATACGAAAAAAAATCTAGTTAAGATATATTTAGTCACTGTTTGCTGATGGGTAAGTAGTCTGAAGGAGCAGAGGGTTCAGTAATTCTCTAAACAGACTCGATGCAAGCTAGTCGCAAAAGCAGCAGTTGAATATGATGTATGGAATTAATTTAATGAATCTAATGTAGTCGAAGGAACCTCATTTGTTCAGGCACAGAGGAGTGAGCCTTATTTTTCCAGGAATTTGTCTTAAACGGTTCCTGAATTTAATATGAAATAGATAGAATGGCGTTTTACCACATTCATTAAAACACATTTGAGCAAGCATGCTGTCTGCTCAAATAATCTGCTGGACTTTTACTCATACTTTTTTTTACTGTAAATTCGACTGCTCATCAACTTTGACATATTTCACTGGAGCATAATTATTTTCCTTTAGGGTCATTGGAGGTAATTCATAAATTCCAACTTTCAAAATACTAAGCCGTGTCAGCTAACAGGCTCCTGCAGAGTTTGCTTATGGCAAAAAATATGAACTGGGATATTTCGAAATTCACTTTGCACTTTGAAAATTCTTGAAAATGTTCCAATTGGCACTGAACACCGTTCAGTAACGTTTTATTGAATATCCTAGTTCTGCAGAACATGCATTAATCATATGCTGTGATGAAATGTTTTGTTGTAATGAGTCCCTGAAATGTGGTGTTGTAATGAGTCTCATAAATGCATTAGAAATATTACAGACAGTGAAAAGCAATAACACAATAAGGAAAAGTTAGAGGCATGTTGACTATTCTAAAGGGAATAGTTTCCAATCTTGGTTCTCACAGTATTGCACATTTATATGTCTTTTTTAAAATCACACACACTTCGATTCAAGGATCTGTCTCCTAATAAACTGATGCTTTGAATCAGGTGTTTCTTCCTTGTGTGTCTACTAAACATTGATGTGTAACATTGTATAAAAAGCATGTAACGCCGCAGGGCTAAAGGATTTTACAATATTCACACATACAGTACAGCTAATAGTTTAGTGTCTGTTTCCTCAGACCTGTGCCGGAAGTAGGAGTGGCTTATGTGATCCAATACCTGGGTCACTGTAGACCTGCTGGTCTGGCAGACTGCGGCACAGGGGTCAGATCCATAGACAGACTATCTTGTTTCCTGGACTGCAGGGTCCGAGGTCAATAGATCCAATACGCTGCCACCTCAATCTCAATTTATAAGCAATAAGCACCATGAAAAGGCTTTTGTGTTTTGGAATAATGTGATCTATCACCCTCTCTCTTTCTTGTTTGCTTTAATGTGAATTTATTTAACTGCCATATTTATATCATCCCCTACCACCAATAGTTCATTTTAGCTTTTTTGTAGTTCAGTGGCTAGGGCACTAGCAACGCCAAGGTCATGGGTTCGATCCCAGGGATTGCAAATACAAATGTATAGTATAATGCAATGTATTAGTCGCTTTGGATAAAAGTGTCTGCCAAATGCGTAAATGTAAATATTGCTTTAATAATGTGCTTCTGTAATTTACAAATTGTGACCACCTGCATGCTTGTGTGTACTGTATAGTATTTATACAAACATAAAGAATATAATAATATATGACTTTTAAACATCGAAAATATAAAAAGTTCTATGCATTTTGACAGTGTGATCTTTTATTGAGCTTTTATACAAACATCATCTTTCAGTGAGCACAAAAATGCTTAAAATGTTTACATTAAATTAAGACAGAATCCACTTTCGTAAAGGTGACACGGTGAAGTTCAAAATTACTGTCACAACACAATTCAGATTTTATATTGTAGGTATTTTCAATTATAGGTTTAATGTCACAGTTCTCATCTTAAGTTTGCGACACTGTTCATCTTATATGAGGGAACACACAGTTTTTTCTTTTGTCTGTCTGTGTTCGATCTGAGAATCTTCCAGGACTTTGATTCCTAAGGGCCGGAGTGGCAGTCCGATGCTCCGACACCAATCATCTGTCCTGATGAAGTGTCTTTACCTACATTCTTTCTGAGTCTGTTGAGAAATGTATTACAGACTGTGAGGGACCCTTCAATACTCCACAAACACACATCATCTCATGTGACAGCCAGCCTTGACTCAATCACACTTTGTGATATTCTGGATATGGATAGGGTTTTTAGACATTTTATTGTGAATTACAAGAGTAGTGATGCTATAAAATATTATTTTATAATTACAGAACATTTATTAAAATCCCGCAGCCTGACTAAAGCTTGTGATTTGAGAAGGACATCGCCGCATTCATGTGCAATATATCTCATTTTGTGGTTCATTGTCAAGTTACTTGAGACTTTTGTGACATACACTGTAAAAATGTAGTCTTTATCTTTACAGAAAAAAACCCATAAAATATCAGTCTCATGCAGAGCATTCTGGAACCAGAAATCCTTGTTTTTTTTCCTCCTAATTTTGGCTGTTATTTTGTAGTTTATTTTCTGTAAAGATAAAGACTTGTTAATGTTCATTTATCTTTGAACAAACTTAAGTATATAAAGTAAATACATACAGTAAATGTTAATCTACAGCAAGTTACGGGCTAACTGCTGCCTATAATACTTTCATTTCTACAGGTTATTTTACAGTGTACATAACGTGAAAATCAGAGAAAGGATTGAACAAGAAAATATATTTAAGCATTTAACTGTGTGAGAAACTACAAGTTTATTTATTAAAACTGACTCCTATTAAAGCTTCATTAAACGGTTCTGTTTTGTCTCTCAAAGACATGATCTCAGGTCGAGCTGGTTTATTACCAACAAGCAAAACAGAGCCTAGAGGCTTTGTGACATTATTGAATAACACGATGATGAACACATACACACACCACACACACCACACACACACACACAGACCCAAACACACGCGACTTTAGCCCCTGGCTAATATCAGTGTGGTTTCAAAAGAGAGTTCAGTTCTCAGCTTAAAAAAAAACAATGAACGTTGAATGTGTTAGACAGAGTTCAGAGCTCTTGATGTCCTCTGACTTCATTTAAGTCCCTGATCTGACGGCATGGCTTTGCCTCGACTTTGAAACTTCAGTGGTCACACTGGGTTAATTATGCTTTTTAATCGTGCCTATCCGAGTGTTCAACGACTCAATAACTGAACAGATGAGACTTTTGTAGGCCTCTGCATGTAGGAGGCACTAATCGAAATTGTGAAGCAAAAGAAAGGACACATTTGAGCAGAATTTGTCATTCTAGTGATGTGAAAAAGCATTTTTCATGAGACTGGAGAAAAGACGTTCGGGAATGAAAACGAAAGCGTCAGCAGCAGGTCATCTAGATTCATTTTGGTGACTGGGATTACTGCAGCGAGAACCGCGACTTTAGCTTAGAATAAACATAAAGTTATCGGACACAAATGTAGTTATACAGTAGTTACAGTTAACGTTATAGTTCATTAAAACGTGAACACCCAGTAGTCATCGATGAACAATTCATAGACATGACCAATTCCTGTCGCCAACGGTTATCGTCACTTGTGTCACCGGATGTTGCTAAGCTAACATTGAAATTGATGAGATCACTTTGCTCAGACTTTGCTCACTTTGCTTAGACTCTGGATCTCCAGTCTTTCCCAGCCTTTAAGCACACAGGTAACACTTTACTTAAAGCCTTTATGTATGTTTAGTAAAGCGTTATTAAAGGGTACGATGCATTATAATCGTTCATATTATGTGTTGTAATACATTAAATGTTGTTGTAAAGAATTAAAAATGCAAAGTGTAACAATGAATGATAAGTGTTATGTTTTAACTGTAGTTACAATAATTCATGAGACATTACAATGCATTATAAGGTGCATTACAAGGCATAATACATTAAAACTACTTTTTTTTTTGAACTACATCATTATATATGCTTTAATTATTGATTTACTGAGTTTTCAAGGCCTGGCATCACAGTTAAAACAAACGTATGTGTTACATTTAGCATGGATCTGAATTGGGTGTTGATCAAAAACAAGACCACAGTATCCAAGTTTGCATAAATAAGTGATAACAACTTCTGCCTGTCTGGGTCACTCTGTAGCCTGTCTGGGTCACTCTGTAGACTCAGATCATATTTTAAGCATGAGAGAGGCTGCATGTTTACAATAAACCCTTAAGCTATAAAACATAACATAAATAACAACATAAATACACCATTCAATCTTCATAAAATTTAGCATCTGTTTGACTTTTTCTTCGCAGAACAGAAAATATTGTATATTAAAAAAACATATCTAAGGTCCGAAAATATAGCTCCCATGCAGCTCAGACACTTCAGGAGAGACAAAAAATGTCATGTACAGTAAAATATTTGTTTTGTTTTACGTTGATATGTCTTTTCCCAGAAGAAGCCTCTGGCATCAATCTATTATGACATTGGAAAGACCATGTTTCTGTATGCACAACTTATTCCACAGTAAGTACGCAGAAAAATGCCGACATTTCACAAGGATATTAATTTTTTTTCTTAGCAAAAGACATCTACATTAGTGTAACTTGCTGTACGTTCTCATTATTAATACTGTGCGCTTGCTTGTAGACCCATCTCTACTGTTACATAATGCAGGAGATTACATTCCTGGAATAGCAGCACAGCGCTTGAGGAAAAAATTGTGCATAAGTGTCACATTGCATAAAAATAAGTCAACCTTAAAAAAAGAAAGAATAAAAAAAAAACAGAATCTGTGTCATAGTCCTCCAACTAAGTGGGCCGATCTCAACGCGATGCACTTATTTCAAGTCCCGCGGGCAGCAGTGATGCAGTGAGCAAACGGGACTTGAAGCTCCTCAGATCCCTCCCTGGAGAACGACGGCGTATTCGCGGTGTACAGTAGGAACAGCTGAGCTCGACAGGATTGAAGCGATGCAATGCTGCTCCTGATCTCAGCTCAGAGTTTATTGCCCAGTACTGAGCCATTAATCGATGCAGCTCGGCAGAATCATAGCGGCGTGAAGCTCGCCCATCCAGAATGATGCCGCACTGCTGCGCGGAGGCCAATTGAGTGTAGACGACTGAAATTGTTTTTCTTCAGCCTCTGAGTGGGGCTCCTGCGGGAGGAAAAGGAAGGGGGGGCGGTTCTGTGTGCATTACCGTGATGTGATGGCAGGGTATTCGTCAGGAGAGCCTTTGATAAGATCTTAAAGTCTGGAGAGGGGAGATAGCAGACCAGCGGAGAGCGGATCTACCCGCTGACAGCTTTCTGTCATTCACTCACCGCGGAAAGCTCAAAGCCGCTGCTTTCCGCGCGCTCCTAATCAATAATGACGTGAACAACATTTCGCAGGGCTCTCATACACTTTAATGGCTTTTCCAATTAGTCTGACTGACAAATTCAGACCGGGGCATTAAAAAGCCTGAAAATGAATTATAACGTCTCCGCTCGTGTGCATCCAACCGTATAGGATTTCCCATTTTAATCAGGAGATATTTAGAAAGTATATATTTAAGGTTTTGAAGGACAGATATTACCAAGGGATAGAGAGAATGTGGTTTTGTGGCTTTAGTTGCAATATTATTTATAATGGCAGATAGAGGTCTTGGCATCTGATGCATCTGTGTGTTGACTCAAGGGCTAATGTTGGTCCGCTGGGTCTGTGGAGAGAAAAACAGACCACCATTATGTCAAAGAGCATTAATATATAGCTTTGTTCACTCGGCCCCCGGTGCATCTGAGCATGCAGGCAATAAATGTATTTGTGTACAGATCTGCTACTCACAAAAACACATATAATAAAGGCACAAAGGCCTAGCTGTGAAATCTATAGAAAGATTTTCTTCACACACTCTCCGAGGACAAAATGATTTCAGAGTGGGTTTTTGCCATTGTTCAATACGCAGCATATATTTGCCAGATCTGCATAACAAAACCATGTCAATGGGAAAAAAAACATTTCAAAAGAAGCTGAAAAATAGCACAATGACCCTAAATAACACAACTCAAAATGGCACTGTCATACGTTAATATATTTTACATTGAGTGTTTTGCATTATACAAAATTCCGTCTTGATAGCCTACAAGATAGAAATGACCATACACACGTGTGTTTTCATGAATATCTTTATTTTGCCATAAAAATGAGAGCTAATGAACATAATCCATCCACCTTTAACTCACGAAATAAAAAACAAATTGCAGCTTTACAGTTTAAAGTAGCCCAGTCCTGCATGAAAAGCACGTACCTGGCAACCCTGTGGATAGCACAAGCTGTGATGACATAAAATGAAAGTCGTTTACTGGAATATCACATTTATTTTTTACAAATCATTTATCAATATGTAGATAAAAGTTGTTTGGACTTTCTTCAAAATCCGATAAGAATTCTTTTCATATGTATTATGACTCTCCTCCTCGTCTTTATCTTTTTACTGACTTTATTTTTTTTTTCTAGAAAACTAGATACGCCGGCCTTCAGTGAAAGAAACAGGGACAAGCTGTCTCACTCTGACAGCAAACTGTGCATCCAAAAAAAGCAACTCAGCCGAAATCTCAGGGGGCCTGTGTGTCGTAGAATTGTATACTGAAATTATTTACTGTAGATAAAGTCATCCCCAAAACACCTGTCCAATTTACCTGTCCTTGTGAAGACACCTGTCTCACATCCAAACATGCACATTTATACAAGAGAAGTAAATGAGGCCACCATCAGCTGTCACCAGTGACGTTTCATTCTGTAAAAACACATCCTGGCGAAACTGAAAAACTGCTTGCTCAACAGATTTATTTCCTCATTTACATTGCGTGCTGAAGCCAGACTGATATTGTACAGTATTATGCCTTTAGGGAATAGTTTGAACAGGTTGTGCTGCCCGTAAGCAGATTTTTTCATAAATACAAGCAAATGGTAAACAGAGGGAGGCCTACTTGGATCGGGATGCTGTCTTATAAGGGAGCTGTCAGTCTTTTGATTCCAAAAACATTGATAATATTGTACTTTACTGAAAAAAAAACATAGTTAAAGGGATAGCTCTTCTACATTCTCTCTACATTTTGTCATCATTATTTTTTATTTTATTTTTTTCAGTGGAACACAAAAGAAGATTGTAGCAAGTTCAAAGTCGTAGGGAAGGAAGGAGGTGGGAACCGGCAGAGATTCAGTATCTTTTAATCAAAATAAACAAACAATAACATGGAAGTAAAAGGGCGGCAGCCACCTCACGGTCGACTGCCGGCCACAAGAACATAAATACAAACTTAACAGATATCCGGTCCTCTCTCGTCAGCAGTCTTGTCACTCGTCCTCTTATGCTCCTGATCTCCTCCGTGAGAGATGCGGGACCGGTGTGCGCACAGCTGATTCCCACTATCACTCGCGCCACCGGCCCGGCATCGTTCCCTCACGGCTCTTGTCCCGCCTTCCTCGTTACAAAGATGTTTTGAGAAATGTGGATTCCTGTCATGCTTTAGTGATCTGCAAAGTAATACCAGTTTGAAATGACACGAGGGTGAGTAAATTATGACAGAATTTTTATTTTTGGGTGAACTGTCCTTTTAACAGAACCTAATATAATCTTTTATTGTTCATTAAATACAATTTAAGTTGGATAAAACTGACTGTCATGCAGATTTTCTACAGAATGTTTATGTGTATATGTATTTACTTTTGTATTTCACATGATACTGATGTAACCAACAGATGGCAAGCTTGCAGTTTAAAACATGTATCAGTTACAATAAAAGTTTTTTTTCTGTACACATAGTGTACGCACAAGTACTTAGTACAATAAACCAAATACAGACACAATAAAACCTAGTGCAAAAACAAGTCAACACCATTCGTCTTCCTTCTGATTTATCCACAAATAGGTGTGTGTTGAACCTGCAGCTGAAGATTGGTGTTAGTCTTCTGTTCTGAGACATGACGCTTGCTAATGAAATACATGTCCAGTGCGACACCAAGGTTCTTTAATTATTTATTTGTGTGTGGGCGAGTTGGTTGAGTTGTTTATTGAAATGACAAGGTCTTAGCAAGGCCTGTTCTTGGCCAGGATGAATAGCAGATTGGCGTTCTTAGGTTTAGCTTCAGATGATGGCTGTTCATTCGGGCAGAAATGCAGCTTGCCAGACATGAAGTGATTCATGAGGGTATCTGGTTGTCAGAGGGTGGACAAGCGAGGACCAACTGAGACCCATCTGCATAAAAATGACAGAAGCCATGAGAGGTGACCACTTTACGAAGCAATTTGGTCTAAAGAGATATTAAAACTGTTTTGGGTGATGATCTCTGTGGAAAATAAGTAGAGAGTTGGTGTGGATATGAAGTGTAACATTCTCATGATATCTGCTAGGTTCAGTTTTGCAGGATTCTTGCTTAATTCCACATAATTTGAGAGAGAGGGCATGAACTACTTAAGGTTGAGCCCAATAGCATGGCAACAATCCAATCAATTCTCACAGGACGAAATCGAATCCAACCCTGAATTTATTCCTGAAACTATTCCAGGAGCCAATTCACATGTTTATGTCACAATATGAAAGAACTTGCATTTGATGTCAACTTTTAATGCCAAAGTTGATGAAACCTTAAGGACATTGCTTGCATTGGCCAACCATTGGCTGAATGATGTTTTGTGTGCATTATAGACTAGAAATTAATCTTTTGGGGTGTGCTACATGAATGCCTGCAGGATTTATGAGACCAAACAAGGCAGAGAAGCTTGAGTTATGACTACAAGGAAGTGAACAAAATGATGACTGGTTGGATTAATTCTAGACCTTTGAACCATCTGTGAACTCTGTTAAAACCTTATCACAATATAGCCGCCAAAAAATAAAATTTGGTAGTTACGATGTTTTCTTGGGGCAGGAGTCATTATTACCTTCCACACTCCCTATGGCTGCACAGACTTTCTATATCTCCTGAGATAGCAAACATCAAATGAACGGGAACTTAACGCGCCTATTACACAACATAGCCAACCCTGACAGGACCCTCGCAGGGAGCCCTGTTCAAGGCTAAATACAACACATTCTAAAACTTGTTCGACCTCAGGTTTGAGATTGAAATTTAATTGATCTGTTTTGGTCCCGTCCCCTGTCTACAATTTAAGATGAGAGCGAGAGAGAGCAAGCAAAAGATTGAGAAGAGAAGGGTAAAGCTCTCAAGACACATTGCCAGTCAGATATTACGTCAGTGGCGGTTTCTGAGTGTAACCTTGAACAGGGGCATAACACAGACTGGACAGAGCACTGGGGAATTCTAGTTTTTTTTGCATGTCATGTCACTCCTGATCGTAAATGACAGTGTCAGGGGGTGATTGACAGCACCTCTCTGGATTGCCCTGCTGAAAAAAAACAGCTGTACAACCAGCTTAAGATGGTGAATTGGTTGTAGCTGGTCTCTGAGTCTACTGGTTTAGCAGGCTTGTTTTAGAAAGGTTTTGACCACTAACTGGAATACCAGGTTATCCTCCAGCTAAAATTGCTGAACACCAGTTTGACCAGGCTGGAATCTCGGCTAAGCTGGTTGGCTGGTATTAGCTGGCTCAAAATGGTCAAGCTGGTTCAGCTGGTCTTCCAGAATGACCAGCTAAAAAGTGATTAAAACTCAGATTCACCAAAGACACAAATTTCAGTAAATATTTTCACAAGTGAAGAAGAGTGTGAAGAACAGTGTTCCTGTAGTTTAACACCAGTTCATAATCTATGCGGGCAAACTGTCTTGTCAAAGGCATAACATCATTTACAATCAAAGTACTTTTTCCTGGTAGACAGCATCTTGTATGAACGTTTAAGATGGTGTTTCAAGAGGAAAGGTACATATCCAGCACAATAACTCCAAAAATTCAAGAATGGGATCCAATGTGAATGCAACACTGTTTCTAAAGTGGGTGTAAGGAGTTATAATTCACCCTTGAATAGAAATATTGTTTACTCACACTCATGTCAAGCAGGTGTATAAGCCTGCTTCTGTATGGAATTTAAACATGAAATACATTGAATCTCATTGGTGCATGTCATCATATGAGTTGTGACAAATTTATTGGAATTGAGTTTGGAATTTCAACTCTGAAGCTATTTTTTTAGTCACTGTTGTATAGATAGATGTGCTTTTTTAAGCAAAATAATTCCTTGGCTTGAAAAGTCAAGAAAATAGTTTTATATGACTCTGATTTTCTTCGGCTGATAATAACAAGTCATATATTCAGCACACCTAGCATTGCATGAGGGTGAGCAAATTATGGGAAAAATTTTTATTCTGGGATAAACTTTTCTTTTAAGCTTTACAAGTCCTTCATGTGTTTCTTTTGCACTCAACGAATACAGTGTTTCATTAGTTATGTCTTAGTTATGCTTTAAACCAGGGGTCTATTTTTTCCAATGTTTTTCGGGGAAAGGACCCCTTAGATGAGAGATGCATGGAGCAGGGACCCCCTTATACTTATGTGTAAACAGAGCTTTTTAAATAGAAACATCCCTTATAGTCACGGCAATATTATGTTAAGATGTTACATTAGCACCATTATGCATGTTATTGTTGCACATACATACTTTTCTGTGTATTATTTTTATTGTTAATATAGATTTTTTTAGGGGGGGATTTGTAGCATCATACATTTTAATTTTACTGTGATATTGACAGTTAATCATTTGGCCCTGGTAGGGAGACAGAGAATGCAATGATTCTAAACTTACAGACTTTAAAGAAAGGCATAGGTACTCATTTGATTTAGGCCCTACCGGTTTTTTATGATGCAGATGTGACGTTTCTTCTATCGCTTCTGCTGCCTGAATGGATGTTTTCGTCCGCACGCAGGTTAAAATTGCAATGCGTGGGAGATTCAATGAGCCTGCGCGGCTGTGTACGTGCGCAGCGTAAAGACAACATGGGTTGTAATATTTCTGTACCCATGCTTTACATTTTTTACAAAAAGTTGCCTGTGAGTAAACAGTAATTAGCGGACCCCTTGCAGTTACACGGACCCCCAGTTGAAGACCCATGCTTTAAACAGCTGTTTATATGGTCCCCAATCTTCAGAAATGCATTGCACTGTTCTTTAGTCATAGGTATAGACATAAAGAAGACTATAATAGCATCATGATTCTCATTCATGTAGTCGCTGTCGTGTCCATCTCTTTTGACAGGTAGATGTCTCATCTGTGCTCTTATGAAAGTCTGTGAATGCAATAATGTGATGAATGATAAAGGAAAGCAGCTCTGGTGAATAAACAGGCCAACAGACATGAAAGAACAGCACGATTTCAGATGCATTAAGCGAGGCCGCATTCAATTTCCCCATCCGCACCTTTGCCCATCTGACTCGTGCTATTCACCAAACATCATAAAAATGAGATATTACAGTATCCGACCTGCTCATCCTCTCAGAATCGACCCATGTTGGGTGCTGTCCCTTTAAGGTCGCTGATTCTGTGGGCTCTGGTGACTGCATGGGGGGAGGAGCTACGTAAAGAAACGCTAAGAGAGAAAGCCATGTGATGAATTATGAAAGAAGGCTAAAGTGGTGATTGTTCTTATGTGTTTACAGCTGGTATGTGGCTATGTAGATCGCTATTTGTGCTATTTGCTAGTTGTGATTAACGCCATAGCGCCTATACGGATAATGCACCTGTTAACTGTTTATATAGCTTGTTAAATATTCATGCAATACATGTTGCATTTAGCTGCTAAACGAGGTTAAATATGCTTTTGAAAACGGAGACTGCTTAGAAGTGTTTGTTGTTGATTGTAACGCGTATGTGATCATGCTTAATGCGAACATGTGACATTAGCATTATCGGGATTACTATATTAAGATTTATAAGCATATAATTTAATGCTTACTATCTGAAGCTGATGCTAAATTGTTTGTAGAAAATTGTTTGTTGATTTGAACAATATTGGATAGTAATTTTTTTTTTTTCTCTGTTTTTAGTTTGACCACACACACACACACACACATATACAAGCACGTAAATGAGCACAAATACTTTCAACTAAATTATACTACAACAACAAAGACCAACTGTGTACATTGTGAGTTCTGCACGAGAGGAATAAAGGACAAAAACAAAAATCTCAAGTTAATGTTATCATTTCATGGGTAACAACCCATACAATCAAAAACACTCCAATGTGTTGTTTACGCATGCAAACTAATATAGGCTGAAGTCTGCGGGGGACAATCTTGCTGAAGGGCATAATGGCAATAGATCTCAACACAACCACAGTGAAGTTTTGAACCTCCAGCCTTTCGATTAGCAGTTGGGATCTTTAACCTCCACACTGCACCTCCCACAGCGTTCTCTGCTGACTGTCTGTTGCATATTACAGATAAAACTGGGAAGCACTTTCAGAAATTGCAACTCCAGGATTCAAGGTGAAAGAGGTTTAATCGGTTTGCAAGGACACAAAATGGGGTTTAAAAGCTGAGTAAGAAAAACTTGTCTTTTAAAGTTTTGTTTAAGGTAATTTGTAGCAAAAACTCTGAATAAACCAATATACTTGTTTAGCAAATATGACATTTTTTCACCTTTCAGAAGTAATTTTACTCAGATATATATCACAATACCAAATAGAAAGACAATTGACCCTTCGCGAGCAGTTTGATTGACAAGCGATCTGAGCAATCATAACGCAGATTGCCTCCATTTTGTCTGACAAACAAACCAGTCCGAACAAATCTGCCGTAGTAGAGCTTTGGTGATTAAAATAAAATAATGCTTTTTAATCATGATATTAAACAGGGAGATATATACCCAGCTTTAATGCCGTTCACACTATAACAACAAACAATAACTAAGTTAAAACTTTAAAAATCATTCTAAATGAAGAAGAATAGTGGAGTTCACATCATAACTATACCAATACAGATACAATACAGGCTACAAGACACGATATCGGTGGAATCATTAATGTACGAATTACAGACAGTAGCGTTCGGTAAATGGTGTTTTAAGGCGGAAAATAATACGTATTGATATATATTACATGTATGAGCAAACTGGCAAATATGCTTTGCGTCCCTGTGATATGATGAGCGCACCTCACCCTTCAGAGAGCAACATTTGCAGTGACATTTTAAAGGAAAGATGTTTTCAGCATTGAAGTCATAAAGTAACAGCTGTACTGTGTTTGTTGTATTTAACAAAAATAAGGATTAAGACACTGACGGACTGTTATTCTTTTCTGTACTGAACTAAAATTTTACTTTCGTTTTCACACAGAAGGATAACGGCCGACCAAAACTCTGCCCGAAGTTACTCTCTCTAATAATGTCATTACTACAAATTTCAGAACAAATATAAACACGTAATTCACCACATTTAGGTTAGCTATACATCCATTTCTGTGACTGTAGTAACCTACTGCGTCACACGAGTTTTGAATTAACGTAATGTTATATCGTCTGCTGGTGTGGACGCAAATATATGTATAATTATTCTTACGACCTGTTGAAAACAACAGCATATGCTGTGTAAGGTATGTTTTGATGCTGGTTTGACCAGCTGAGGACCAGCACATGACCATCTTAAACCAGAAAATAACCAGCTTAAACCTGCACAAACCAGCATCAAAGCATACCAAACCAGCACCAAAGCATACCAAACCAGCATCAAAGCATACCAAACCAGCATGTGCTGTTTTTTTCAACAGGGCAGTTATCTCAAATCCTGAATGTATCCCTCGAATGCATATTGCAGACCTCTCTGTCTGAAATCAGCGTGTCATTTTTGCGGAAATTCTTCACTATTTCCTCAAGGAGTGCACAAATTTACACTGGGAGCGCATGGCTGATACTGAAAGCTTGCCAGACATAATAATAGGAATGAAGGGTCGCGGGGTTTCGCGGAGGGTCAATTGCTACTTCTGTTTCATGCCGACTTTCCGGTTTACTTTAATTTCAACAAACGTTGCTTCATTCAACCAGTGTTTCAAGCATGTAAACAACCTAACATTAAGTTTTTTCCGAAATTTACTATTTATAGGTGTGTGTTTATGTGAAATTAATATTGTGTTTATTTCTGTGAACAACTAACAAAATTTCTGTCAAATTTCAAATAAAAACATTATTTCTATTCTGATTTATTTGAAGAAAATGAAAACTGGAGAAATAAATGCTCTGTATTTTTCAGACCCCAAATACTGCAAAGAAAACAAGTTCATATTCACTTTCAAGCAATACAACAGTTATATTTCTACATGTATGTAGGGAAACTTTTTGAAAATATTTTTGATGTGATAACCTTGATTTTGATCACAGTTTTAATGTGTCTTGTCATGCTCTCATTCTTTCACATTGCCGTTGGGGGATTTCATGTCCTGAGGTTTCATTTTACTGAAATTCAACAGGCACTGGACTGAAATTACCACAATACATCTAGAAATGCTGATTAAATGAACATTTGGATTGGTCTCTTAATTTTTTTCTTAACCGCCTATTTGTGTCTTAATTTTTTACCGAATGTCTAAAAAGTTAAGCTCTCATAACGTCTGCTAAACTTTAGAGTTGTGTATCTATGAATCCAAAGCATATAGAAACAAATATAGGAGTACAGTCAATAGATAATGGAGACTTTCTTTTTGCCCTTAGTTTCTACAATTCAGAATGTGTGTTTGGGTCTAAAATGATTGAGATTCTTCTTAATGGAAACCCCTGTGGATTGATGTGCTCTAACATCTTGTAGTGATGCGCATTGTGTTTTCTTAATATGTATTGTTTATCGCGCAATTGAATACACCATTGCGCCGCAATATATTTTTGTTCAGATTCCATCTGCGCAAAGCGCTCAGTACGAAGCATAAAACACCCCAAACAAATCGAAAGGTTGGTCGGGAGGAGATTTTTCAGAACAACAAATCTGTAGACTGAAGCAGAGAGCTGAGAGTTGATTTCTAAACCGCTCGTAGCCTGAAGATCTGCAGAGCTAGCTGAGAGGATGCAACAACAGAAATCGCTTGTCAGTGATTTCAGGGTGAATTTGGGCTGCTTGTAAATAGCTGCCAGCAGCGCGAAGCCTACACAGATCTCTGATGATTCGCCATTTATTCTTCAATAGAGATAAAATTCCTCCATCTCCCTTGCAGGATGCTGTTTGTGAAGTGTGCTTGTTACTGAACCCTTTGATTTCCGATGTATTGTATATGGGCTGTGTGGGACTGCACAAAATAGTTTTGATACAAAACTAAGAGCAAGTTGGAAGGCCAAGTTTTGACTGAGTGGAAAACACCTCTCCGGAAAGGACTGCCGGTCTTGACATGTTTTGAGGATTCCTCTTTCCCCTAGAGCCAAAAGTGAGAGAAAATATTTCAGTCCTGCAACTGTAACACAAGCTTCTCCTGCAAAGCCAGAGCCTCAGGCGGGTCGGATGAAAGAGGTCCACGGTGCTTTAAACCAGCTGATTCAGGGGATTTCAGTGCAGGGGTGAACACCTCTAAACATCACAGGAAACTGCTGGACTGAAACTTGTACCATGTTTCCAAACCTGCATGAATTCCTTTCTTTCGTGAAGCACAATGGGTGAATTTTTGAAGAATATTCTGGCCACTGTTTTTCATATAATAAATGTGAGCAGGGATTGGTGCTGTACAGCTACAAAATACAAAATAATAATATAAAAAAAGTGGTCCATACTCTGCATCCTCTGAAGCCATATACTTCTATATGAAGTCACAGTCTATATGAAGTTTCATTAACGTTATTTAAAGGTTATCTCAATTTGCAGAACAAGTTTGTAGCAAGCCATTTGAGCAGAATTGAACTAAAAATAGTTAATTCAATATTTTGGAAGCGGTGTTCTGTTACATATTCATTAAAATCCGCCTTTGTTGTGATTCTTCACCACGAGACTGAGATTAAGTTATCAATGCTCACAGCAGTCCTCCATCACTCGCTCAAAACCGAAAGTGATGCACTGTGTCTTCACACACAGTCTTTTTTTCATCTCGTGCTGTTTCAGAACCCTCCAAAACACACAGACACACGCACACATACTTACACTAAGACTCTCAGAGATAAATGCATGTCCCAATTACTATTTGTCTTTTCCTATATCTCTCACTCTCAGTATTTTCTTTGTTTCTGAGAAAAACAAACAGAAAAAAGTTCTTAGAAATGTCTGAAAGAGAATACATGACATATTCTACACGATATTCATAAGAATAATACTCACATGTACTGAAGCATCTTTACAGCAGGTGAAAACACATACAGTACAATAAGTCACAATATTTTGATTATCTACAAATTTTCATGTATTTTTGAAATATGGTATAAAAACGTACAATTACATCAAAAGACACGTGATTTTAAACATGTCATCTTACTAGGAAAAACTCTCCTAAATCTTACAATTTTGATATTTACATTTACAATTACATATATGTATTTGCCAGATGCTTTTATTCAAAGCGACTTACATTGCATTATCCTATACATTTATACATAGGTATTTACAATCCCCTGGGATCGAACCGACAACGCAATGCTCTTACCACTGAGCTACAAGAAAGCTGCATTAGTTATACATGTATTGAATTATATCAATAATTTACTGACCAGTTGACTTTTGTATTCTGTACAAAACACACTAATAAAAATGAGACACAGTTAAACCACACACAGTTATGCGTAAGGGCTTATGAGGTACTCCCGATGCCTTTTTCACTGCTTGTGTCTGTTGTTTAGAAAGAACAATAATGAGGCAAGTGGGTCCCAAACTCATCACTCCTACACACAAAGTTCAGGTGATGCATTTTGCAGACTGTTGAGATAGTCTTCCACATGCTGGAGCTCAAATTAGGTTTTTTTGTTTGTGTCTGTTAGTTGAGGCACATTTGACATTACATAAATTGGTTTTGACCCTGCAATGATTTGGTGAGAAATGTCATGACTGGTGAGGGTTTTATGGTTAGCTGACCAATGGCAGAAAACCAGTATGACCATAGTTTTAATTGCAATTTTGTTCTGTGATAGCGTGGGAATTATACATTTCATTTCTATACGTTAACAGTTCACAATGACCAAATGTATGAAAACACACACTGGTTCAAAGTATCCTGATGGTGGAGAAAGTTGTGGGCACATATCGAAAATACTCTCAGTTTAAAACAGGGGCGTCGCAAGACCCCTTTTACTGGGGCACGTGCCCCAGTATAAATCTGCATTGCCCCAGTTTAAATTTCAAGCTTGAGTTTTAGCAAGTATAAAAACGACCCTGGTTTAAATATCACAAGATATGATCCCACTTTCACCACCGTGTCCTCAAGCAAACACTGAAGCGACTACTGTATACATAAAACATAATTTTCAGCAAGTGTGGTCTGGGATGAACCACAACTAAAATACAGCCGGTGTAGTCAAATACAAAGCTGATTTATATTGATATTCACTGCGTTTTGATATGCCCAATAACCCGATATGGCCAACATGGCATATATTTATTTCATAAAAACTAAATTGAAAAAAGTTAGTTATGAAAGGCACACCTGCCTCTCCAGCCTGTGTTTACCAAGCCCATGTAGTGCACAGTTCTAAATTCAGAATAACAAAATTAAATCCAATTGAAGTTGTAGTCTAGTTCATTGCTATCATAACCTAATCTGCAGTGAGGTGGTATGAAGATATGAACAGATATGCACTGTATATAAAAACGTTTGTTGGGTACATAAAATAACAGAGGTTTAAGAATGACATGAGGATAGCACAAACATTTTTATTTTAGTTTCTTTAAGGGCTGTGGGGTAAAACAGCGTGTATTGCTTCAACACATTAGAATATTGTTTGACACTTTTAAGCATTTACACATGCATGGGAAAAACCATAACGAGAACCTTGCGTCAAAACAATTTTGCTATCTCCAGGAAAAACGTTCAATTGCAAATAAAAGAGCCTAATTACTGTGCGATGCAAATGTGAATGCTGTTACTAAACCATTACATGCAGCGAGGATTATATTCTTGCCTTTAACGCCACTTTTCCACCATTTTGCAGACGTTAGGGGGATATTTTGTGACTCCACAATAATTAAATGGCAGCAGCAATTCACAGATAATTCCAAATGTGAATTACAAAAATGAACACGGGTCTCATTAAATGTTGCTGCATCTACAATCAATACATTTTGGGCCTTTCGGCTAATCCAGCTTTAAAGCTTTATTGCTGGAACTTCAGTGCGAGTAATTAAACGGTTGAGGCAGAAATGTTTGAAATGCCTTTTCCGGAAGGGGACATTAGCAACAATTAACATATCACTCACGCTAACAGTCTGACGATTCCTGCCTGAGCGGCTTTCTGGGAGACGGAAGTCAGATGAAATGGAAAAATGAATGTAAACACTTAACGTGTTAACTAATTCTACAGCTTTGGCGGCGATGGCTGTACTTTAGAGTTCTGTTAATGGAGAGGTTGATTGTGACAGTGAGTCGCTGAAGGCACGTTTGATTTTCCACCTTCACATTTTAGCCTATAGAAAAGATGAAGGGGTACGCAGAACACTGCCTATTAGCATTTATAATGATGTGTTTAAGCATCAATTCGTTTTAAAGGGGTCATATGACACGGCTAAAACGAATATTATCGTTTGTTTTAGATGTAATGCGATGTGTATACACGATTTAAGGTTAAGAAATGCTGTATTTTCCACATACCGTTCTCTTTGCTCCGCCTCTCTGAAACGCGCAGATGTTTACAAAGCCCATCGCTCTGAAAAGCGAGGTGTGCTATGATTGGCCAGTTAACCAGTGCGTAGTGATTGGTCGAATACTGCAAGCGTGTGACAGAAATGTATCGCCTCTTACGATATTTGAAACATCAGATGCCAAAGCAATTGTACTGACAGGTACACCCCACCTTACTTGCATATACATTTGAGCAGTTTTAGTCAAATCATACCACAAACTGACGTGGATTTGTGGGGGTGTGGTTACACGAGGCGTTTCAGGCAGGTCTGGGTGAGAATTCGCTTTTAAATAGAATTCATCTTTTGTTCCAACACTTTCATTTTTGCAGTTTTACGTGTCTAATACATGCATGGGCAACTTATAACACACGTATTTGCGCCATATGACCCCTTTAACTCAACGAAGATAAGGCATAAATAAGTGTAAGTAAATTCCGATTTTTTTAAGTAATATCAGCTTTACTGTATGTATTTTGAACTAATTGACATGAAATAAAAACCTTTTGAATCACACTTGCTGCTGGTATTGACAACCATTTGTAAAGGTAATTAAAATATAAATGCATTAAATAAAATAACTTTTTGACCAGATTTGTGTATATTATTGTGCTTTAGTCTTAACTGAACTTCAACTCCGCATCAACCTAGCTGGCATGTTCTTAAAACACTGCATATATAAAATCGATCAATTGCATATTTCTCTACCAGTTTAATAAGAAATACGTAGTGAGTCACCAATCCACAGGAAAATTACTTCAATTAGTTATACAAATTCACGGCCATAGTTTCCACACGTGAGTTTCATAAGTGAATATTAACATTAGTATTCTACATCCTATCATTACAGAAATGTTTTAAACATTCATCTCTTCTGGAATTCTGCCAGCGCTTGAATGGCTGTGGACAAATATCGCATCGTGTGCTTTAAGTGAAAATGTAGGAAAGATTTGTTTAGTCAGAGCACTCTGCTCAGCGGTGGTTTAATTTTAAACTCTCAGACTAATTTCCCTCTCCGTTCCCTATGTCCTCTAAGCCGCACAATGTCCTCTTTACAACAGCTACCTGAAAATGCAGCTTCCTGGTGGTTTATGAATAGATTGGTTTCACACTGTGCATTTTAATACATACGCTGTCTTTCTCGCTTATACAAACTCATTTATATAGTGATGTGTTAAAGCAGTGGCGTTCAGACTACATGACCACATTCAGTTCACCGCATGTTTTGATGTGGACAGCAGGAGATATAAAAATACTTATGTAAACATATAAGATGTAATATAGTTAAAAGGTCTGAATGATCAAATCAATTCGACATCAAAGAGATCAAATTACCTGCATGCAAAAAAAAAAATGTTTTCTATTGTATAAGTTCTATTAGTAGACCATTGTGTTAACAATGCACAGGTCATGGATTTGATTCAAAGCACAATACTGATTAAAATATGTGTATGAAATGCGCTACGAGTCATATTACATAAGAGCATCTTCCAAATTGTCGCCTTAGACATATCTGCGTTTTGAGTAGCTGTGAGAAATGGAGCTTTGAAGTTTTTGCATTTCATATAGCAAAATAATATGAGGAACAAATCTCTTTCATACATGAAAAATACTGAGACCCTAAATGTATTCTTAATGTACAATATCAACAATTTCTGAAATTTGTAAATGGGGACTTTTGGAACAGGTCAAACGCAGATAGAACCTTCTGATTCTGAAAAATCACTTTCGATTTAGAATGATAAGGTTCTGCCTGCAAAATATTAATAAAGCAATACCTTTCATGCAACACAATACAATAAGCTAATAATTTGTGTTAAAACCTGAACATGCTTTTATGACATTTTCATATTTCACGAGTTTGCCTATGCAGATAATAACGATAGCAGGGGTGTAAAGGTTTGCGTATGTGGCTTGCTGTCCGGGGTGCAGGCTCGCCGGTTCCAACTGAACCCGGAACACTCTCCCCGGCTAGGGACGAGTGCCCCGAGCTCGGAATTGCCCGAAACCCAGAACTCACCCCCCAGGGAACCTGCCATGTTCGGTGTTTGTAGAGAGGAGCCGAAGCGATAGAGGGATGCTGATAGACTGAGATAAAGGCGCAGGTGAGCGTTTGGTCTATATCTATGCTGGCTCGTTCAAGCTGATTGGTAAGGGGCCGTGATTGCTGATGTCGAACCAGCCGGGCTTGATTATATGCTCAGGCTCTTCCCGAGCTTTGTTAATAAAACATAATTTAGGTTAAATAACTTTTTGTTCAAGTTAAGCATAAAAGGCAGTGCAAAATGTTTTATCTTAGTGCAGGTGTTAATTTTAGTATAGGTATATGGTGGGTAATTCAACACATTATTACCATTAAGGTACTGTTGATATAGACAGAAAGCAGCTACTGTAATCTGACCTAGACTTTACTCCACAGAAGGTAGGACAGGTAAAATTTATTCTATAGATGAGTATGGCTGAAATAACATAATGATGCTTAGTCATTAACACCATTTATATTGTTGACTATTTGGCCTTTATAGCTTTATATTGTAAAATTTAAGGCATTAATCACATTATGAGGGTTTATGTAAACACAGGAATCTGAAAGCTAGCGCTGCTGGCGAGTGTTGTGTCTAAGCTAAATATAATAATAAACCAATGGTCAAAAACTAAAACAAAGCCAACCAACAAACAAATACTGTAGTTTGAGCTGCTCTCACTGACAAGAGCATCAATAAAACAGTCTGTCAGGACCGGGGGTGTGAGGCAGAACCCAGGCACACTAGGTCAAAGGGTTAACAGAAAATTTCAATAAATATAAACCAAAAACCGACGATAACTAAAGCAAGAATACAAACAAAATCTTCCCACAAGGGGAACAAAACAAACACTATTCAAGAATCAAATAATAAGTCCAAAACACGACTAGGGAACGGCAAACAGGAACAAGGTATACAGGAACAGGGTAATTCACAAGACGACATGACGCAGGTTCTCAAACGAGTAGAGAGGAAGGCAAACAATGAACCGACACGGGGGGAAAAGGAACTGGGGCTAGAAGTAGGGAAACACTGATTGCACTAGGAAGGTGACGGGGATCAAACACTAAGGAAAACTAATAGGAAGATTACACATGACGGGGCAGGTGACGGGAATAAAACACTGATGGGACGCTAACGGAGAAACAAGGGGGCGGGGCCAAGGCACGCGACACCGGAGAGATGGCACGTCAAAACAAAACAATGCCATGCCCCTCTCCACATTAAACATGTGGGTGATGGTTCATCAACTGTCATGATTCTGCCACAAGACTCAAAAATCAAGAAAAAGTCAAACCTTGAGATTTCTTTTAAACATTGTTTTGCGTTGCACTGTTTCTTTAGGTATTTCCCACTGTCACTTAGGAGTCCGGTCACATGACAAAGAAAGCTGATTGGTCCTCTTGAATGCATGCAAAGTGCTGATTGACTGGCAAATAAAACCTTATAAAACCAAATTCTAATGCGATTTTGTAGATGTAACCTTTTTGTTTCCTTAAGAAATTTCTTAAAATGTACACATTTAAAAAGCAAATATGATATAATGTAATTACATCGTACGCAAGAAAAATTTTGACAAAAATGTCAGATAAAACCTTTTCAATTCAAGGGCAACAAAATTTGTAAATGCTAAATATACAAACTACAGTATTGGTCTTTCTATTTACCAATCATTTTGCAGGATAACCTTTAGAGTTAATGTAGACTTAGGTCTAAGCTTAAGTCAAGTTTATGGATAACCATATGAAACAGTAAATGTGTATGTGTATTTTTTTATAATAAAATGTAAGAAATTATTGGTAATTTACCATTCAAATTGTTTTATCCCTGGCATTATATATTGGCAATTTTAAAAGCATTTTTTTGTAAGATTTTTGATAAATAACTGTCCCAGTAACAATTTGCAGAAATTTAAGTTCCCATGGCAACTGTTTTTGAGGGATGACAGCGGTGAGCAAATTTGATTACATACTAAATATTATTATCATAGTATTAAAGTATTTTTAAAGTATATATTAAAATATCTTCATGAGGTAGGTAAATCAGATCTCTACATAATGTCTTTATTTCAGTTTTAATTGTCAGGTTTGCACAGACAGTACCCAAATACAGCAGTGAAATTTATTAGCCAAATATCAAACACAAAGTCAGGATTAATAACAAAAGGGCCCAAATAACAGTAATCAAAAAGTAGAACAAAACAAAAAACCTTTTGCCTGAAATGCACACAATTAAAAAAAATCTGAAGAAAAAAAACTTTTAAAAACAATTACATGCTATTTTACACCCAACTTGTAAATGTGAAATATTTTTCTGAAATTCTCTAGGCCTATTTAAAAATATGTAAAATAAATCAGTAAAATTAAAGTTTTTATTGTTATATATGCTGATAAATGCACGAAAACGTATCCAATATGTCCAATTGTACTCAATGTACAAATACAGATCTTTAAAGTACACATGTTGATCCACTTTATTTATTTTCGACCAGCTTTTAATATAGCATTAAACATTTGACATTTTCCTCTCTCTCCATTTTTTCCTCGGGTCTGGATCTGTATTGAAGCTAAACTGATTGCTTCCTGTTTTGCAATAAGGTGTGGAGGCCTCCTTCACCTTGGTAATGAAATACAAGTAGGAGCTGGGTAACAGAATTAATCACGCTCCTCCAGCCCTTCTCTCTTCCCATCACACAACCCATCTAAATGAATATTGGCCTTGGTTCAAATAGTCCTGAGACTGTTTCATCTTGAGCATGAAATCAAATTGAATCAAAGTGGTGACAGAAGGACAGGTAATATTACCATGCTTATTGCAGCATTCCTTAGAACATTCACAGGGCGGAGAGGCACGGATGTGTCCGGGGTCATTTTCAGTGTGAAGTGCATTTGACTTAATACACATTAACATTTTCATGTACCGGTTATGTAATGTATGCCTTAATGTAGCCCTATATACTATACATGTATGTATCTTTTTTACGACTATAATTATAGTTTTCTTGGAAGGTTTTCCTTCGTCCTCAATTTCACTTTCCAGGCCAGTTCAACCAAAAATACAAATTCCGTCATCATTTATTCACCCACATGTTGTTTAAAACCTGTATATGACTCACAAAAGAAGATATTTGGAGAAATGTAAAGTGGTTTGTGCAGTACTGCCCACATCTATTCAATAAACACTGCCATTTTGATACGAACCAGTACATGAAACAATGTTCGGCTATTAATCGTAATTCAAATGTCACTAATGCTTTCTTTTTAGTGCTTCACAATTATAGAATTCCCTAGTCTTCTGCCTTTACACCCTTCTTTCATTAACATTTTAGGGTTTTACATTTTAACATTTAGGTACCTTTATTCTGTGGTAGAGATTTTGAGCATTTGAAGGTGGCTTTAAGTGGACTAGCGTGATTAAAAAGATGCATATCGCACAGGCTGATTATGAGCTGAGATATGTTCAATTAAAACTGGAACAAATCAAGTGGGACTCCTTCCTTGTTCCACTGAATATGAATTAGTCCAATTAACTGAGATAGATTGCGATTTAAAGTGTAATTGGTTCCTAGATGACAGTGTGTGGAGATTCACATGAGACTTAATAAAATGCAGCAAGTTCCCCCTTTACACTAATAATTTATTACAAATCTTGTTCTTAATAGATTTCAAATTGTATGTGCATTTTTCTCTTTTCTCTTATCATGTTTGTGTATGATGTATCTGCCTATAAAGTATGGGAATGACACCTCTATAAGCTCTCTTTTTGACTGTCTAAGGAATGCAAAAAACTGGATGAACAATAACTTTCTCCAGTTTAATGAGAAAAAGACGGAAATTATTATATTTAGTCCTAGTGGTCGTGCAAACAATAATAAAGCAATGAATCTAGGTCCGTTGGCCCCAAACTCGAATAAACATGTAAAGAATTAAGGCTTCAAATATAAAAATTTGATACCAAATAAATATGGTAGTTAAAAATAGCTTTTTCCAACTGCGAAATACTGCTAAACTCAAATCTGTCCTATCTTTCTGTGATTTGGGGAAAGTAATTCATGAGTTTATTAAAATAGTTACAATATACATTTCTTTTTGAATTTCCTGACTTCTTTATTCCCCAAAGATGGCATATTGTTCCCCTTTACCTACAGATATAATGTAGAGGTACATTATTGTTACAATCAATTACGATGTAAATTCTATTTAATTATGCGGTACATTGTGGGCCGTAATCTAAAGTGTTACCAAACTTACATTTTATGAAAAGGGCAATTTCAGATGTTCCGTTTCACAGAAAAAGAAAACAATATAATTTTTGTGTGAACAATGCTATGCGTCTTATGCTTTGGTGTTTAGGGCATTCTAAGGCTACAATAAAAAAGCCATTTTATCTGCATTGAATGGTTAGGTCCAGTGGCGGCTGCTGATCTTTTAAAGAGGGGAAGCTCATTTTCGGCCTAAATCATAAAAATTGTCCATTTATTTATATGTAAATTCTGCCCTACGTTCCTTTTCAAGAAAATGCTCTGTAACCCTGTCGTACCAACTAGGCGTCTTTTCCAGTGACTTGACCAGTGTCCTCTCAATGGCCAGCAGCTATTTTCATGCCTTTTATATGCCCTGTCAAAGTTTGACAGATCTCCAAACCCCAATTTTGACCAAACAACACATCCATGAGATGGTTTCATCAAGAGACATGGCCAGCAGTACATTTTCTTTTTCACAGCACTTCCAGTCAGCCAGCTAACTTTGTCATACCAGGAGAGCTGAAAAGACCTGTTACTTTTCCCTATCTTTTGCACTAAATCAATCTTAGGTGTTGATCTGCCCTGCTGTTTAATTCTAAGTTTCTCCTCGTAAGGAAGACTTTCTAATGGCTTTGCCAAAATCAGGTCGACAATATTAGCACTGTCTGCCATCGTGTGCAGTTTGCTAGCTGGCTAGTTCAGACTATATGAATTAATGAACAAACGATCTAATATATATATATATATTTAACTCAACGGGAGGAAATGTGGGAATTATGTTAAACTGAAACAATGAATGTGGTGTGAAATTGTGTGAAATATACGATGAAGGTTGCAGCAGTTTGTCTTTCGACTACACATGCAAAATCCGCGATGGGACTGAGTTGGAAATGGAGACACAGAGTGATACGCGTCATAATCTGAAGACCACGCCCACGCCCACACCAACCGTCTCTTTGCATTGCGAGAAGCTGCCGCCTCCTTGTCATTTATGATTTATAACAAAAAAAAAAAATGTCTAAAAGCTGATATGTGACAATGTGTATAGCAAACAAGCTAAAAAAAAAACAAGAAATACGTTTTTATAAGCTGTCGACCCCAAAAAACGAGCGTTTTAGGACATAAAAGTGGATTAAAAGGAGATGACAGACCCTCCAATCATCACGCAGACGCTCGGAGTCCGGGCCAGCCCACTCCTCCATTCATCCCAGAGACGCTGCGTCCGTGGGCGGGACATAATCGCAGCATTATCCAATGACCGTCTTGTTTCTAAGCACTGAAAAAAACTGTTTAAAGCAGCCCCATTGAAGTCAATGGACGCTGGGCTTCAACAGAGTAATGCACTGTACGCTACGGGAATGAATGAGAAGGAAATCGAGTCAGCCGACCTAAGTAGCTGATTCTGAACGAAATTGTTTTCGTTCGAGATGAACGTGTTTAACGCATTTTAGTCAATAAAATGTTAACATAATAGTACATATATTTGACCATTCATTTTTTGACAATTATAGGGGAAGCTGAGCTTCCTTGCAGTCTTAAAGAAATCGCGACTGGTTAGGTCATATGCTGGGTTCACACCAAACGCAAACAATAGCGTTCCACAATCTTTATTACTCACAGGAAAAGTTCGTTATTTTCGCGTAAGTGACACGATCAGATAAATATTTTCAACTTGCGCGGAAGACGAGATTGACGCGTGTTCGCGCCCGATTCATGTAAATCGCATCGCGTGCCTTGAGTTAGTGTCTACTCGTGTCTTTTTATTAACTTTGTATGTAATTTACACACGCAAAACACTTAATAAAACAATATGACTAACAATTTCTTCTCTTCCATGTCAGTCTCTGACGCACATTTATGAGAGCGACATGATGCAATAACATTTAAAATTTTTGTTTTACCATACTTGCCACCAATACCTCTATAAACTGTCCAGTCAATAACATTTTTAATATTCAAACTTTTCTTTTCCTTCTCAAAATGTTTTGTTTTGTTTGTGGTCACTGTTCATGTTTTTATACTATTTAGCGAATCCATTTATTGTTTGCATGCGGTTAAAGTAACATTGACACTTGACAATCCAAACCTTTGGAGTCCTTCACATCCTTTGTCTTCAATGAGGCCACACAATTGTTTCTTTATTCACCCTTCGGTGATTGAAATAAACCCATTCATTTACGAACGGTCTCAATGGCGACGGTAAAACCACGGCACCCATGGCGTGTGAAATGTACCGAGTAGGACATACATCTAAATTTGGGAGCATCAGATATTAGAGGAGACATTCACAGTTGGCCAGAAAGGTTTAATGAGCCGGTTAATGATGGAAGGTCCACCGATATTCCACAGAGTAGGTACCTATCCATTAGACGTATGATTACGCTTTCCAAAAATGTGAAAGTCTCTCAGGGGATTGGGTAAAATTACGTTATGGCCTTTGAATACACACAAAGCCCTTGTTAAGGGTGTTTGGCGGGGAGATACAGTGTTCACGCAAGAGCAAACGTAACAGCAGGACTTTCATATCACACAGGAGATTCAATGTTATTCAGGGTCATCTAAATAAGAGAACTCTTGTTTTATTTACTTAATCTGAAATGGCCCGTTACTTGATGCTGAGTCACCATATTGCCTATTGTTGCTAAATGCCCCATACAGTACAATTATTTAGGTGTTATTTAAAAATAATAAATGATAAAACGTGCCGGTTTTTATAGGCCTACCTGTCGTTTAGTAGACAGAAATAATAAGCAGAAATTACTTGAAAGGTGAAATCTTCAGGGTGCAATTTTACTTCATCACCTGACAATGTGGCAATTTACGAGCTGCTAACACAATGCAATACTTACAATCAGTCATGCAAATAAAACAGAAGAGTTTTGAAGTTTCACGGTTTTTGGAGTATACTCTACACCAGAGGTTTTCAAACTGGGGTCCGGGACCCCCAGGGACCCTGCAGAGGCTTTTAGGGGGTCTCCAGAAAATCTCAGCGAAATTACAAGACAAAGCAAAAAGTTTACAAATCTACTGAACATAATTACTGTTTCATTAAGAAGTGTTCATATTTCTAAGTGGTCAACTCTACATGCACACTTTTCAGTAGGGATGCTCAAATACCATTTTTTAAAGACAGAGTACGAGTACCGATACCAATAGTGATGCCTGTACTGTATTTTCTTTTTGGAGAGTTGGCATTTTTACAAGCACAAAACACTGAAACTAATAACTCTGCCTCAAAATAGATTATGAAAAGAGTTTTGCATAAAATTTGATGTGCTTGGCACAAACTTCCAAAGGACAAATTTCAGTCAGTTCCATCAGGTATGTCACATGAGGTATCGTTATTTGGTATCGGTGGATTAGGCCGATATACCGATGCTAGGGTTGGTATCGATGTATTATTACGAGTATGATTACCAGTGTTGGGTGTAACTAGTTACTAAGTAATTAGTTACCGTAATTGAATTACTTTTCCCTTGAAAAAGTAACGTAAGGAATTAAACTTATTTTTCCTGTAATTTAATTACAGTTACTTTTGATGTAATTGAACATGATGCTTTGCATAATATATTTGTATGCAATAGTGTAATTGACATCAAAATTCCAAGTCGAACTTTAAAATCCGTTCTTTAATGTATAATTCTCACATTTGTAATACTTTGGTCAGTATACTTTATGTACTTTACTTTAATACTTTATGTAGTTTAATATTATTTATTTGAATGAATTAAATAAATAAGCAGTTTCATGTCTTTCCTTGAATCACTTAACTAATTAAGGTTGACATAGGATATAAAAAGTAATTAGTAATAAGTAATTAAATACTTTTTGGAGAGAGTAATTTGTATAGTAATCTAATTACATCCTTGAATATGTAAATAGTAACTAGTAATTAATTACGTTTTCAGAGTAACTTACCTAACACTGATGATTACATGAGTTTGGGCCGATACCGATACTGGTATTGGTATCGGTGCATCCCTAGTTTTCAGAATAGTTTTTTACCGTTAAAGTTTAAGCTTTAGAGTTTTTCTCACAAAAATGTCCTTTATTTCACTTAATGGGCTTTGTTAAGTAGTCTTTGCAAAGATTTAATAAAAATTGCCACAGTACGAATACATTTGAATTGAATTTGTTTCTGTTCAGATTTATAAATACAACTATACTTGTATTTTAGCCAGTCATTTAATATTCTGTCTTCATTGGTATCATCAGTGGTGTAAAGTATTGGAGTAAATGTAATGAGTTACTGTACTTAAGTAGCTTTTTGGGTACTTTGTAGTTGTCCTGAGTATTAAAGATATTAGTAACTTTTACTCTCTACTTGACTACATTTTTGAATAAGTACAGTATAAGTACTCTTTACTCCACTACTTTTGTAATGTAATGTAGCTAATGTCATAACACTTTACATTTTGCATGGCACCTATCTTTTTCTGCAGCAGTTTATTTATGCTACAGAAGAATCAGTATTGCCATTTACAGGACATTAAAGGTGCTAAATCTTGAGAATTTTTTGCCCTTACTCACCGAAACTTGTCAACATGGCTTCTTTATGTGAATGCGAGTGCAATATCAGGTAGTTGACATCGCTGGTGTTTTATGTGGGAAGAGGAGGACATGGCTGCAGCCGGCGATAAGGCCAAAACAAGCATGTCCAGTGTAAAAAGGCTTTGACTTTTGAATTTTTTTTACTTAACATTATTTTATTTACAATCCATTTTACTGAAGAGACCTTTTTGTCTGAAAAAAAGAGACCAATTTTCAGGCTTTCAGTTTGATGCAATTGCTCTCCTCATGAATCAATTGTTTCCTGTTTTTAACTGACAGGTGTTGCGGAGTAGTGCTGCTTAGAACCAACATTCAGTATGAGGGAAATTGCTGCTTTCCTGTAGCTCAATGGTCAGAGCATTGCGTCAACAACGCAAGGTTGTGGGTTTGATCCCAGGGGATTGCTAATACCTATTTATAAATGTATATGATAATTCGATGTAAATCGCTTTGGATAAAGCGTCTGCCAAATTCATAAATGTGTAAAATTCTCAAATACTGTAAAAGTTTTTACTCAAGTAATTTGTGACTTGTAACGGAGTCATTTTCACTGCAAGGTATCTGTACTTTTACTCAAGTATGGTTTTCAGGTACACTTTACACCTCTTTACACTGCGTCATTTGGGTATGACTGGGGCTGGCGGCTACCATACCTAGGCTGTCTGTTCAGGTCAATTCAATGTAACATTTTATTGCAGTATTTATTGCAGGAGCATGGGCATGGATTCGGAAGCACGAAAAATATAGGTGGATCCTCCCCCAGAAAAGATTGTAAAAACAGAGCCACTTTATCAGCAGCTTCAGTGGTGTAATACCAAAGACGCGTGACAAATTATTTTGACACTGCCACAAAGCAGGTTAAAGTCCATTGAACTCACGTCTCAATTTTCACATCACATATCAGATCTGCTTCCATTTGTTTTAAGATGATATTTTGTGCTTTATTACATGTGATGATGTCTGCTGCAGTAGCAGCATGTATGATAGGGTCAGAAATGAAATATATGTGAGACCGTCTTGTGGGGGTAAGATTGGATGACCACTCGAGAGGTGAATACGCCACTGGTGTCACGGTGCACAAAGGGACTCAGATGCAGGTAAGGTACAACAAAGTTTATTAGACAGGCTTACTGAGAGAACAAAGGATAGGCAGGGAACTCCTGGCCAAAAATACTCAATACACGCTGGCAGAGAACACGAAAAATCCACAGATCCGGGAAAGGTAAACGGGAACCAAAAAGAACCGAATGGGGAAAAAAAATCCAAACCGGCTCACGGGTTGCCACGTTCCTACGGAAAATATGAATAGGTAAGGTACTAAGCACAGCAAGAGTAAACAACGTCACAAATAAATTACATCGCCACCATGAGAGCTGGCACAGCCAAGCTCAAATAGAGAAAACCAGATGAGGAGCAGGTGAGGGTAATTAACCAAAACAAGGAGGCTAACAGGGTACCAGCCGAGCAAAATCTGTAAGACAGAAAATACAGCAGAGAAATAAAACATCAACCAAAAATAACATAACACAACAGGCAAAGCCTGACAGAATCCCCCCTCAAAGATTCCTCGGCATCCAAGAACTACCCACGAGAGCGGAGGAACTGATCAATAAGAGAGCGGTCCAAAATATCACAAGCGGGGATCCAGCATCTCTCCTCCGGACCGTAGCCCTCCCAGTCTACCAGGTATTGGTGACCTCTACCCCGCCGTCTCACATCGAGAAGTCGACGTACCGTATAGGTCGGCGACCCCTCGATGAGTCTAGGAGGCGGGGGGGCAGAGGTCGAGGGTTGAAGGGGGAACGAATGACGGGTTTGATCTTGGCCACATGAAATGTAGGGTGAACACGTTTAAGAAAGGAGGGTAGTTTGAGGCGAACGGTCACAGGATTAATGATCTTAGTGATCGGGAAGGGACCGATAAATTTAGGGCCCAGCTTACGTGCAGGGACATGAAGGGGAAGGTCAGACGTGGAAAACCAAACCCTTTGACCACACACGTAAGGGGGAGCCTTGGAGCGATGCCGATTAGCTGACGTCTGGTAGCCTCTACGTGCCAGAATGAGAGCCCGTCTAGCAACCCTCCAGGTGCGAATACACCAGCTAACGAAGCCCTGAGCAGAGGGAACATGGGAATCCGCCTCTTGGGAAGGAAACAACGGGGGTTGGTAACCTAGGCAGCACTGGAAGGGTGACAAACCCGTAGTTGACACCGGAAGCGAGTTGTGAGCATACTCAACCATAGACAACCCAGAAATCCAAGACGATGGCTCAGAAGAAGCAACGCAGGACCCTCTCGAGATCTTGATTAGCCCGCTCGGCCTGCCCATTAGACTGTGGATGGTAACCGGAGGACAAACTGGCAGTGGCCCCCAGAAGCCGACAAAACTCAGCCCAAAACTTGGAAACAAACTGGGGACCTCTGTCAGAGACCACGTTCACGTAAAACGTTGTCAAGGACAATTTTAGCGGTCTCCTTAGCAGACGGAAGCTTAGGGAGGGGAATAAAATGTACAGCCTTCGAGAACCCGTCCACCACAGTGAGGACCACGGAATTGCCACAGGAAGTCCAGTGACGAAGTCCATGGCGATGTGGAACCAGGGTCTCGAAGGGGTGGGTAACGGACGCAGTAGTCCCGCCGGAGGACGGTTGGAAGACTTGTTAGTCGCACAGATTGGGCTAGCCGAGACGAACCTGTGAGCGTCCTGCGCCATGGAAGGCCACCAAAACCGCTGCTTAAGAGCCAACGTGCGATAAACTCCTGGGTGACAAGCTAGCTTGGAGGAATGTCCCCACTGGAGGACGTTGGTACGGACCGACTGAGGAACGAACAGCAGGTTCACAGGAACACCGGCCAGAGGAGTAACGCCGTCCAGGGCCTCGCGAACCAACGATTCCACCCTCCAAGTGACCGCCCCCACCACACGAGCGGGGGAAACAACGGACACCGAGGGGGTGGAAGTAGTCCCGACCTCGAACTGACGCGAAAGGGCGTCCGGCTTACCATTTTTACTCCCCGGCCGGTGGGCGATGACAAAATTAAAACGGCCAAAAAAAAAAAAGAGCCCAGCGAGCCTGCCGAGAGTTCAGTCGCTTCACAGAACGGATATTCAAGATTTTTATGGTCGGTCCAAACCAAGAAAGGAACCTTAGCCCCCTCCAACCAGTGGCGCCACTCCTCCAATGCAAGCTTAACGGCTAACAACTCCTTATTACCGATGTCATAATTCCGCTCTGAGGAATTGAGCCGGCGGGAGAAGAACGCACAGGGATGTATCCTGTCGTCCGGGGAGGAACGTTGGGACAAGATCGCTCCTACCCCTGCCTCAGAAGCATCAACCTCCACTATAAACTGACGAGACAGATCAGGATTGACCAGAACGGGGGCAGAAGTAAAAAGACTCTTAAGTTTATCAAAAGCCGTCTGCGCCCGCTCCGACCACACGAACCACCTCAGAGTGGAGGTGAGCTCAGACAATGGAAGAGCGACCTGGCCAAACCCTCGGTAAAAATTGGCAAACCCCAGGAAACGCTGGACCACCTTGCGATTTACTGGGGTAGGCCAATCAGCAACTGCCTTTACCTTAGTGGGGTCCATCCGAATACCTTCAGCCGACAGGATAAACCCCAGAAACGGAACCGACCGTGCGTGAAACTCACACTTCTCCACCTTAGCGAACAGGCGATTCTCAAGTAACCGGCTTAAGACCCGTCGAACGTGCTGAACATGGTCCCGTTCGTTGTGCGAGAAGATCAAAATGTCATCGAGATAGACAAAAACGAAACGGTCGACCATGTCCCTCAGCACGTCATTGACGAGTCTCTGGAAAACCGCCGGAGCATTCGACAGGCCAAAAGGCATCACACGATACTAAAAGTGTCCTGTGGGAGTGTTAAAGGCGGTCTTCCACTCATCCCCCTCCCTTATCCTGACCAGGTGATAAGCATTGCGCAAGTCTAACTTCGTAAAGATGGTAGCACCCTGCAAGAGACCGAAAGCGGACGACATCAACGGCAAGGGATGGCTATTCTTGACCGTGATGTCGTTCAACCCCCGGTAATCAATGCAGGGCGAAGGGAACCATCCTTCTCCACGAAGAAAAACCCCGCCCCAGCCAGAGAGGAAGAGGGACGGATAATGCCGGATAACAAAGAATCGGCCACATACCTTTCCATGGCCTCCCTCTCAGGACCAGAAAGAGGATAAAGGCGACCCTTAGGTGGAGAAGTGCCAGGTAAAAGGTCGATCGCACAGTCGTACGGGCGGTGCGGAGGTAGAGATGTCGCTCGAGACTTACTAAAAACCGCTCTCAGATCATGATAGACCCTAGGTACCCCGTAAGGTCTACAGGCTCCTCCTGCAACAGAGGGGAAGAAATCAAAGGAGAGAGAGCAGTATTCAAACAATTAGAGGCACAAAAACACTCCATTCACAAACAACATTCTTACTCCAGTCAATATGGGGGTTATGCTTAGAAAGCCAGGAGTGACCCAACACTATAGGAGCAGAAGGAGACTGAATCAGGAGAAACTGCCGCATCTCTGTGTGATTACCGGAAGTAGTGAGTGAAACAGGTTCAGTGGTTGAAGAAATGTTGGTGAGAGGCGTGCCGCAGAGCGTCTCAGCCGCGATGGACTGAGTGAGAGGAACTACGGGAATCCTCCACCTCTTAGCCAGCTCAATGTCAATAAAGTCACCCTCCGCTCCAGAGTCAATGAGGGCAACCACCGAGTGACTAACTCCTCCCCACTGAATGACTGCAGGAAGAACAGTTCGGCTGCGAGAGAGAGAACTGGTAAGGCAAACGCCTACCTACCAGAAGAAAGGCTGCCAGGACGATCCAAAATACGTGGACATCCAGTCACTACATGTCCAGGGTCACCACGATAGAGGCACAAGTTGTTAGCCCGGCGTCGACGACGTTCGGAGTTGGAGAGCCGGGTGCGGCTGATTTGCATAGGCTCCTCCAGGGGCGGAGCAACAGATGGCGGTCGGACAACATCACAGGAAGTCCCAGAAGACTCCCCGTCAAACGAACTCCTCACGTGTCGCTGAGAACGGAGTCCCAGACGAAAGTCAACCTGGAGGGCGAGCTGTATCAGCCCGTCAAGCATCGGAGGGAGCTCCAGCGAATAGATCTCGTCCAACACACAATCCATGCAAGAAACGATCCCAGAGAGCCTTGTCGTTCCAGCCGCAAGACAAAGCCAAAGTGCGAAACTCAATGGAATACTCAGAAACTGTCCTGCGACCTTGTTGTAGGAGGGACAACGACCGAGCTGCCTCGCAGTGAAGTGCGGACCGGGCAAACACCTTCCTTAGCTTCTGGGAGAACAACTCAAAAGTAGCGCAGCAAGCATGATTATTATCCCAGAGCGCCGTACCCCATTCCCTGGCGACACCCTTCAGCTGCATGACCACAAACGCTACCTTCGACTGCTCGGTGGAAAAGCAGGAGGGCTGTAGAGAAAAGGTCAGAGAGCATTGTGAGAGGAACGAACGACAGGAAGTGGGCTCACCGGCGTAGGGATCTGGAGGATTGAGGCGAGGCTCCGGTCGGCGGGAAGAGATTGCGTCCATCTTGACCGGTGCAGTATTAGCAGAAGCTGCCGCAGAAATAGCATTGGTCTGGTCCAGGTGCTGGGCGATTGCAGCAAGTTGTTGGGAGAGAGTAGAGATGCCAAGACGAATCTCAGCTACCTCCTGCTGCTGACGTCCTAATAGCACTCCCTGGCTTGCGACGGCTTGGTGAATGTCGACCTCTCCTGCTGAATCCATCTTTGGTGGCGATGTACTGTCACGGTGCACAAAGGGACTCAGATGCAGGTAAGGTACAACACAGTTTATTAGACAGGCTTACTGAGAGAACAAAAGATAGGCAGGGAACTCCTGGCCAAAAATACTCAATACACGCTGGCAGAGAAAACCAAAAATCCACAAATCCGGGAAAGGTAAACGGGAACCAAAAAGACCCGAATGGGGAAAAAATAAATCCAAACCGGCTCACGGGTTGCCACGTTCCTACGGAAAATATGAATAGGTAAAGTACTAAGCACAGCAAGAGTAAACAACGTCACAAATAAATTACATCGCCACCATGAGAGCTGGCACAGCCAAGCTCAAATAGAGAAAACCAGATGAGGAGCAGGTGAGGGTAATTAACCAAAACAAGGAGGCTAACAGGGTACCAGCCGAGCAAAATCTGTAAGACAGAAAATACAGCAGAGAAATAAAACATCAACCAAAAATAACATAACACAACAGGCAAAGCCTGACAACTGGCTGTCTTCATACAATATCACGCACATTATTTATTTTACACAACTTAAATATTTCTTTATACAAAAAATTATGTAAATGAACATGTATTTTAGGAAGGGGGTCCTCACAAACGATGAATCATATTTGGGGGTCCCACGCATTGAAAACCCCAAGTCAGTTGAACTAAATTACATTAACCCGACATAAAAAATCCACTTGCATTTCACTTTAGAAAAATCTACATGTAGTTTCATCCAATTTCAACTTCATTCCATAAGTCAGTTTAGTATAATTTCAAGTGACTTACAAGGGAATTAAATAAAGTGTTTCTGATACTGTAAATGAATGATCCAGCAACAGGTCCAGATGTCATCTCGGTGTTCGTCAGGGGCGGTGTTAGTCAAATTCGGCCCTGGATTTTTCTAAGTGTTTGATGACATCCGTCCTCCACCAAAACTGTCGACGGGGGGATTGTTACATGCGTACGTGTCCGACTTTATAATAAGTCCGCCACTCGTTGCGCCACTCCGCCACTCGCTACTGGTCAGTCCGCCCCTGGTGTTCGTTCTGTGCTGATCTTCAGAGACAATCAGTGAAATTTAGTGAGATGGTTATGATTCGATGAAATGAGTTAAATGGATTTGAGAATTTTACACTCTTATTAAAAGGTGCAAGGAAGCATAAACTCACTTCTCAGATTAAAATAATATGTTTAGACAACAGGTGTGCTAGAAAAATAATGAGGATAACTTTGTCAGTGATCATCAAAAACTATTTTCACACATACTGTGAGTATAGCAATCTTTTCACAAGAGATGCAGAATTTTACAAGTAATCTAAATGAATTTAGTGTCATATAAAGTCATCCACAGTCCTGTATATGACTCATCTGTAAAAAACAAAAGAAGATATTGGGGCCATTGTTGTTTGGATACCAAAATATATTTTTTATGTGCGTGTTCTGCATAAAGAAAGTCAAAAGAGACATGAGGGTTAGTAAATACTCATTTTTATTTAAGAATTTTATTTAAGAATTTATGGCACCCATGTTGGCCAATCACATTTTAAGCAACCCTCCTGAAAAGCTCATACTCTTAAAAGTAACTCAACGTACATTTAAATTAAAATATTGAGTAAACAAACATATACTGTACAGTGCAGAGGTGTGAAACTTTGTGATTGACAGATGCTCCAATTTTGTAGAAAAACTGGTCGAGCTGTTTGCCAGGTTTGGTCAGTGGTGCTGCGATGATGCTCACCAGTACCCGAGTCACACGCTTTGTCCCCATCACTTCCCCCAACATCAAATTTTCATGTCAGCATCACTGCAGGAGACACAGTAATTGGCTGCAGCTCCAAGAGAGACTTTGACGGTTGATCATTGGCTGTAACAGCTGTCATTGAGCCTGGCTGACTGTGATGACAGTAACCTGTGATATCCGTTCAAACAGGGCCATTGAGGAGACAGAAAAGATGGGCCATTACATGCTATATTAACTGAACAAGTGTGTTGATTACTGAAGGAGTCGGGCCATTTAAACAGACCAACAGACTGTGCAGTGGTGTTTTTGAATCCGTGAGGGACCGCCCCCGATAACTGCGATCCAGCTGTTTCTGTCGGAACACTGCTGTTAAAAAATACATGCAGCCGGGAGAAATCCATTAATGCAATGAAGGAGGAGAGGTTACGACCCTCTCCGCATCCAACGGTGTAGTTACAAGGGACATTCTACCAGAAACTTACATTTACTGTGACAGGGCCTGACACTTTCACTCATCCTCCTAAATAAACACACAAAAACAAGCTTAAAATCATACATTTCAATGACATAACTCGCCCATGATCAGTGTCAGCATCACCTCAGTCAAATGACGTCATTACCTCGTTGTCAAACCAAAGACGTATTGCACACATTTTATGTAAACGTGACTGGACTGACCAAAAACATGGGGACGGTTGTAAAATAGTATTTACTTGTAGAATATAAGTATAATTTTATGTTTTTAATCGATTGATATGAACGATAATAATTTAGACTTGCTTGTCAAGGACCAAGCAGTCAAATAATGGCAGAGCAGAAAGTTCCCAATTTAATTTTATTTGAATTTGTCTTATTCATTTACTTCATCATATTTATTTAAAATAATGTGTATTAAATATGAGAGAATGAGAATGTGAAGCAAGATTACCCTTCACAATTATGTGGCACTGTGGTGGGCCATCACATTGCTACTGATTTGAGTTTTTTTTCCTAAATAACATTTTTTAGTACAAAAAAACTATGAAAGCTTCAGGTCCAATTTGGCTTTGGACAAGGACAGGATTTGTGATGTTCAAAAGTGTTTTAATATAGAAAAACATATAACCTGATGAATGACATATCCAGAACAAGTCACAGAAATCAAACATCAGTTTTGGGATGTAATACATTTTGGATGAAATATTCACTGTAACAGTTCAAGGACAGATAATGTAAGTTTCTGGCAGAATGTCCCACATAACGTGTGTTAAGATTCAATGGTAAAAGGTGCGAGCGCAAAATGACAACAAAAGTGTTGTTTGTGTGAGTGTGCAAGTGTGTTTGACTTAAGTCTACTTCAGGCATGGGTAGTTGGTTTACATTCAGATTGTATCTTGCTTGACATGAGAGTTTAGCAAGACAAAATAAAGGATATATAAACACAAAAAGTGCCCAAAATACCATAGATTATTTTTCACATGCAATATATTGTCAATAACAGTTTTAGACAACACTGCGAACATTAAATGGAAAGCATTCTTTTTTTCTGCCTAAATGTCTCCTACTTCTCAGATTGATCTTCCAGTAATCTCACATGTATCTATTGTAAAGTTTCACTAGTGGTATCAGCAATAGGCTATTTTGGCATGTGCCAAGATAGCAAAGTCTAGAAAGAAAAGGTCAAACATTTGAATATAACATTTAATATACTAGTCACTTATTTTAAAGATCAGTGCTTGCAGAAGAACATACAAGATCAAAAAGATGAATCAAACCTACTCTTAAGTAGGAGCCTTTTCTCATTTTTGTAAGTTGCTCTGGAGAAAAGCGTCTGCCAAATGCTTAAGCTTCATGTTGTTATGCAACCTCTGAGCAATCTTCTTTTGGACATTTTCCACATACAGTGTATAGTACCGTGTGCATGCCATGGTGGGTTAACTTGGTAATCAGGTATATAAAAGTGATGTCATTCTTCCACCAAAATACTTAATAATAGGTAGAGACATGTTGAAACTTTTCTATCGTAAAAGGAAAGGAGCTTTAAGTGCAAGCTGAATCTCATTTAAACATTAGACAGATTTGGACAGATGTTCTTCTAGTTGCCACACTGAAAAGTTTTCTTTTTTTTCTTGGCATGGCTGGTTTCATTTGCCTGAAGCGTAATTTAAGCACTTGGTAATCCGGTTACCCAGGATCCTCTTGTGCTAATGGAAACAGTGATTTATGTTAATAGCAGGAGTATATAACAGACCACAGACTGGTGTGTGCGTGTAATGCTTTAGAAATGATAGAAATGTTTGAGATTTAATCAAGCTATATTCAAGTAGGTCAGGTAACATTAACCGCTTTAAAGAAGATACTGCTCTCATCTAATGGCTCAAATAATTACAGAGATCACGTTAGACGCGTCAAGCCATGCTTAATTCTATTTGTATAATTATTACTGTGTATTTAATAATGAATTATGAAGATATAAATAGAAATGTCATGTGATAAAAGGTTCATTATTAGGTTGAGAACTAATTTTTAGGTTTTCTATTCAACTTATGTTATTATTCAATTGTATAATTAAATGGTTCATTCCAGTACTAGAGCTCAATGTTCCTCAGGGCCAATATATACTGACACATTGCCTATAAAGACATGCAGACTTTAATGCTGTAGTGAACTTCTTTGTTATATTGAATATTTCATCATATTCAATATTCATCATTGCCCCCTTCAACACCTGACAGAAAACACAATAATGATGAATGACAGCAGATGGCTATTTAAAAGAACATAAATGGCAAATGCTTAACCTATAACGTTTTTTTGTATAGACCTTAAGTGTAGCAGCAGCAGCTTTCCTCAATATAAAGAAAGTTTGAATAACCCTATACACACTAAATGATTACTTATGTTCTTTGTATGCGATTAAAGCTAATTACTTTGTCAATAAGAACAGATGGCTGTGAGACATTCTCTGCCACTCAACTCCTTATGTTGTTATTTCTGTACATCCCATTAAAATTGCAAAAAAAAATGTATGAGATTATATGCAGTGCAGTCTGTGGATGAGATTGAGTGATTGATTTAAAATAGATTAGAAAATATATTTTGAGTTTTAAGGTACAGTATATACAAGCGTGCTCTGAGCAATTTATTATTGTTGAGCCTATGTTATTTTTTTTTATTTTTTTTAATAAACTTTAAAAATGATAGGTTAGTTTAACCCAGTGTCTGGGTTCATCCCTTTTCGACCCAACACTGGGTCAAAAATAACCCAGCATTTTTATTAATATTTTAAATATGGCTTTTATTTATATATGTTTAGTTTTCATGTTCATTTTAGTTTGATTTTAATCAATTTTATGATGTGCTTTTAATATTTTATATTTTTATAAGGCGATATAAGATTATTATTAATTCTGCAATTTTTAAATATATTTTTTATTATGAGCTTTTCATTTTTATGTTTTTATAAGGCTATATAAGATTATTGTTAATTAAGTTTTTTATTTTTTATTTTCAATGTCTAATTTTATTAATTCACCTTATTGTTAACATCTATATTTCTCCTCAACCACCACCACTGTGCAGCATCCACCAGGATGATGGGACGGCAGCCATATTGCGGCAAAACGCAATAAACACACACCATTTTATTGGTGGAGAGGAGACAGAGTTACAAGGCCAATTAGTACATATGGGGATTATTAAGGAGTCCATGATTTAAAGTGGCGAATTCGGCCAGGATGCGGGAATGTTTTGGGATTTTTAATGACAACATAGAGTCAGGAGCTCAGTTAAATGTCGCATCCAAAGGACGGTGCTTTTTACAGTATAATGTCCCCGTCACTATACTGGGGCAAATTTTTTCCAGAAGGTCTCCCATCCAAGTTCTGATCAGACTCAGCCCTGCTTAGCTCCAGTGGGCAACCAGTCTTGTTCTACAGGGTGATATGGCTGCCGGCTAGGTCTATATTAATATTTAGGTCTATATTATTTGTTTAATTAACATAAATATTTGAATAGTTTTAGAGTTAGTTAACTATAATAACCCTGCTAAGTGCAGCTTAAGTTTTAATTACTAACAACAATTTGCAGTTCATGAACAGATTCAGGCACAGATGGCCTGACATTATACATCTTGCTACTTAAGGAACCTTTGGGATAAATCAACATTGTGCTACAACCAAACAAAACCAGGCAAAAATACAGACTCACTCCCCAAACAGTTCATATTAAAGAGTTTAGAGCTCATCCCAACCCAAACACTTGACTGTCCTGGTAATGATCAGTCTAGACAGAAGATTTTAAACAATAACACCAAAATAAGGGGAGCAAACAAGCCTTGTTTGTCATTTAAATAGACTATCCCCATCTGTCAATCTAATTTGAGACTCTGTCATGCCATGGTGTAATTCTGTGCTACAGTATAAAAGCACTGATACGCAGCTTTCAGGGCATTTAAGATTGAAACATACATGTGCAAAGACATGTTTATTTGGGTTCATCATGCAACATTGCGGGTTAGATCTCTGGAGTTCTTGGTTTCGGTATCTGTGCCCTTGGGTAGCCTGCCACCAGAAAGCAACACCGGCTTTGATAACCTCACTGCGCTGAACCATGGAGCACTAACTAGATTATCAGCACTTGTGCGCTCGGTTCTAAATCCTAGCAAACTGCCTAGGCAGCACCATAGTCACACTCCAAAAATGAAGGCCGTTCCAAAATGTTGGCAACATGATTACAGTGCCTTCTTAGATCTAGTGGAGATTACATCAACGCATCGAATAAAGCGGCACTTTTAAAGTATTTTTTAGTAGTTAATGTATCTTTAGAGAATTTTACAACAGTCACATGAGTTTGCATAATAGTTAGGATTCTGTCGGATGGCATTAGAGCTCACTAGATAAATCAGATCCAAAGCTTTAGCTGATGTGACTTTCTATAAAATACAAGGAATTTAATGTGATGAATAGCAGGAGGAAAGCTTTCCTTCCCCTGCAATTAAAGCAATTTCATGACAATTTTCTAAAATGCATTGGAGGAAATTTTGACAGGAAATTCAGCCTGGCGCTCTGAATGCTTGGCCGAAAGAGGTTGACTTTTATTTTAATGGCTGCCAAACAGGGCAGCAGGTAGCTAAATGCCTCACTTAAATTCATTAACTATTGTCTCATAAAGAGAGCAATTGTTAAAAGTTCTGCTTCTCCATCCTGTTCGCATTTAAAGCAATTATAATGAACAACTGAATGTTAACAGGCTCATTAGATAGAGGAAGTCTTTACAAATGCCTCATTTCCATACGGGGCCTTGCTGTGGTCTGACAACAGACGGGGCCACAGAGAGACACAATCGGGTTCTTTAGCGTTTCTGACATCCCCGCTTTTCAAAAGTGACGCTTGAAACCTTTTTCCAGCTTTAACCCAAATGACTCATTCCTGAGGGACACAGGTCCCGCTACCAGAAATCCATTAAAGCTGAACTGCGACGGGTCACATATGAACCATTGACATCATTGCCGGTAAGCCACCGCATGCTGGCGTGTCTGCCGCACTCCTCCTGTTTGTTATTTGTAATTAGTTAAGCAATGAATCACAGAGATGAGAGATCTTTTCAAACCAATACTGTATACGAAGACAATGCAGGAATAAAGGTTTAAATGTTTTCAATTCATCTGTTCGTTTTTTGAGCAATGCATTGATGCAGGTAAAACATCTTTCACATTAAAACAATTGTTAAAAAACAGCTTGTGTAGGACTGTTCACTGTAATCACGAGTTCATTACATTTGGAAATGACTTGATGTTCTTAATGTTGACTTGTCAAAACAGAATCTACCTTCATGAATTTAAAGGGATAGTTCGGCCAAAAATGAAAATACTGCCATCATTTTCACCCTTTTGTCATTTCATACCTGTATGACCTTCTGAAGAGCACGACTGAAGATATTTTAAAGAATGTTGAACGGCCACAGGCATTGGTTGGTTTGAAAGGACAGAATGGCGAGTAAACGATGACAGAATATTCATGTTCAGGGTGAACTATCCCTTTAACTGTGCAACTCTCAAAACTAATATGCAACTAGTTTAGTTTATTGTTTTGTCAAATCAGCAGGAGCACATTTTAAAAGGTCAAAGGATTTGGAAGTTCATATTAAATAAATAACAGCCTTTAAATGCCTCTTGATACAAAATTACATTTATACAGACAGCTTTTATGCTAAGCGATTTAAAGCACATACAATAGATTTTTTATTTGAACATGTGTCGCCTGGGGATGGCCTACAATACATTTTTTTTAGTTAATGTTATTGATGCCATTAGCATTGTTTTACTTTTGTCCTTCCTTGTGTTTAAAACAATAAGTAAATAAATACTTTTTCTTACTTTCTTTTCATTGTCTGAAAATGTGTGTGTGCCTACCTATGTCACAATATCAGTGGTGTTCTGGGCAACTGTCTCCTTGATGCTGTGCAGTTGCCAGTGTGACGGAAGTCAGCTGATCTGTGATAAGCCGTGCAATGATAAGCACAGCGGACTGACATCCTGGCATCACTGGTTGGAATGCCTCTCAGAGCGGGTCGAGCGGAACCGGTAACAGTAGGTTTAGGGGTGTGAGTGTAACGAAAGCCATCTTATATGTGATAAGCTGTGTTGTGTGTAGACCTTACTCCCCTGATCTCAAGAGGTGCATGTGTGACTGACGCCAGAGACCATGACCTTTAAAGTGACAGTTCACCCAAAAATGAAAATTCTTTCATCATTTACTCACCCTCAAGTTGTTCCAAACCTGTGTAAGTTTCTTTTTTCTAATGAACACAAAGGAAGATATTTGGAAAAAATGTCAGTAATTAGGTAGATCACATCCACCATTTACTGCCATAATAGGGAAAATAAATTATATGGGAGTCAATGGGGGATGAATGGGGGATGAAAACCAAAACACGTTTAACTGGTTTCAATTAGTCTGCTCAGAGCAGAACATGAAACTCGGGTCAATTTCAAAAATGGAAATTCCGTCATCATTTACAGTAATTGTAAGTTTGTTTGTTCTAATGAACACAAAGGAAGATATTTGGAAAAATGTCTGTAATTTACTGCAATAGAAGTGAAAATAAATACAGGAGTCAATGGGGGATGACATTTGTATGGTAAATGACATTTTTTCAAATATCTTAATTTGTGTTAACCATACAAATTTCATCCCCCATTGACTCCCATAGTATTTAATTTCCCTATTATGGCAGTAAATTACAGACATTTTTCCAAATATCTTCCTTTGTGTTGCATCATAGATGCTGTACATCTTATATTCCCCCTTAATATGGCTTTATTGCAATATGTATAATACAATTTTGTCATCTATAATGCTAAATATTTCATAGTCACAGTAAAGCATACACTGTTAGTCTTTTCCCAAAGTACTGTGATACGAATGAACCTTTGGATGAAATGGAACTGTAGTTCTGATGCGTGTCAATTTCTTAAAATGATTTAGTTGCCGTCATACGAAACAGATTAATCGTTCACACAATTATTTTCTTACAGTCAGTATCACTCATTTTCATCTCACATAACATTTTATTCACATAAGTCAATTAAAACTTGTGAGATATTTGTTTATCAAATGTACTGTTCACTAGATGAATTATAAGGTAAAAGTAGCTCAATAACGTAACTGTACACCTTTTTCCACAACATGATTTGAGGTATTGTTGACGACTATAGCACAAGCAGTGTTGGATGGGTTATGTGCCATGCTAATACCTAACTTCAGTGGTTTGTTTTTAATCCACTGCTTGGAAAAGTGCCACTAATTATGTAAACAATGGAAATTTGCATATAATTTTAACAAGCTGAGCTCTGGAAAACAGCACTGGGTTGTGGGGGATTTGTGTGGTGATAACATCTTTGTGTTCTTTCTGAAGAACGGCGGAGCTGGATTTTCCAGAGTCTGCACTTGGCAAATGGACTGTTAAAGCCATAATGTCATATTAGAGTAATGCATACTCAATCTGAGCGGCACACAGTGGCAAAGATCTTAATAATATAAACCCTGGGAGACGCAGGCTTTTGTCATAGTACGGCAAGGTAGAGGTGTTTATGCAAAGCTCTGCAGATGCTTAATCTGTTGATGGTGGAAGGTTTCAGATCACATTCATTTGTAAATGCATCGTGTATACGCTGTCTAATGGAATTCGAAACATCCTATATGGCATTTAATGAGGTCAATACACCTTTGCCATGGCGACAGCATTTGTAATCCTAAACAAATTGAGTGGATTTTTGTTACAAATTCTCATAGGATCAGCTTGAACGTTATACAGCACCACCTTTAAACCCAACCATCACTGCACGGTACGAAAGCAGATCGTACTAAATCGTATGAATTAGATCGAGCATATACATACAAAGTATAGCTTCTTAAAGGGACAGTTCACCCAAACATGAAAATTCTGCCATCATTTACTCACCTTCAGGTTGTCCCTAACTTGAATAATTTTCTTTGTTCTGCTGAACACAAGGGAAGATATTTGAAAGAATGTCAGTAACCAAAAAGATCTCATCCCCCATTCACTTCCATAGTAGGACAAATAAATACTATGGGAGTCCATGGGGGATGTGATCTGTTTTGGTTTCATTTTTGAGTGAACTACCCCTTTAAAATAGTTACATACAGTTGGAGAGATTGTGTTGACCTGGCTAGTGTCTAGTAGGCATACAGGTGTTAAGTATGACAAAATCCTTACTCGCTGACAGACAACATGATTCATTTGCCGTTGTGTTTTTATATCTTTCATACATATTCACATAACTAAGCAGTTGTTTTGCTCATTTTGTTCCGGATCCTTTTACTATTTAACGCATGAATGAGCTTTTCAAGATTTGATCGGACTAAATTGCGTACCAGCAACATAACTTACAACCCCCCCAACAAACTTGCCCCATCATTGTCTTTGTATCTGAGCCGTCTCAAGATATTGTAATGTAGGCAGTTTTCTTGATTATAATGGATGCAATTTAGCTTGGTGCAATCTGGTTTTGTTTTGATCGGTCAAGCATTCCTCTCATATATTGCATTTTTTTAACTTTGTGTCATTTGTTGGATCCTTGATAGAAGAAAGGAAAGGCTAAATTACACGGGTAACACTTTAGGGGGCACAAATAATCATGTAGTACAGTCAGAACCAGCCCGTGCGTCAATAGGAGCTAATGGTGAAGAAAGCCTAATCAGCATCTAATGAAGTGCTAAGCTAAACTACACTGAGTCGTAATGACTTCATAAAGGCTGTGCGAGGAACAGTCATCTTTTACCAGTCGATAACACAGAGACATTTCTTAAGTTAGGACTGTACTTACATTTATAAGTAGGCATTCAGCAGATGCTTTTATCCAAAGAGATATACTTCATTAGTTCACGTGTGTTAAAACTATTAGATCTCTGCACAAACACACAGTCTATGGTGACACATTTTCCTTGTTTTTTGTGATATTTAACTGTGAAAAAGTGAACAAAGTTATCAAAAGTTTCCATTTGGGGATGTCTGACCTCTGAGACTTCTCTGAATTCTTGGATAATATCACTCTTTCACCTATAATGAAATCGAGATTTAAGGGATTTGTCTTCTTTTTCTCTAATTAATCCTCCAAATCCAACCCCAAAAATGCTGTTCTGCCTCTAAGCGGATTTAAATGTCAGCCAGCGAAATTAAATTACCTACTTGGATCAGAATGTTTCGACTCGGGACATGATGAATATCGTACCGCTACTCTGCAAATCTATGAAATTTGTAAACATTGCAAACCTTCAGACAGGTTTCGGGCAGTAAATGTCCAATACTAGAGTGTCTTTCTGCAGAGACGCAATGATTTGTAAACTGAAAACTTGCGAATATATGTTGATCAGTATATTTTGTGCAGTGAAATGTTGCGCGTTGTAAAAGCTTATGCGGAGTTTATATCAATCTATCTTCTGTTTCCAGTTGGCAAATGTGCCGGCACCTGTGCAATATATCATCTGTTAGTCTTGCGGCCGGCATCTTATCAGGTCTGCTGAGACCAACTATCACAAATGAATTCCAGTATACGGTGCATGCATAGGACAATGGAATCTGTGTGTGACAGAATGAGAAAGAGATAGGAAATGTGGATGAGGAGAGAGAATGTCATAAATTATAGGAGACAGTGATGTCATATTGAGGATGTATCCTGAGACTTGTTCCACTGTGGCAGAATAGAGAAATCAACTAGATTATTACATTTTCAGGAGAAAAAGTAAGTGGTCTGTGTAAAAAGCTGCCATGATATTGGTTGCTAGGTTGTTTTGTGTGGTTGCTAGGGCATTTTGCCTTTGTTTACAGATGACAAAAATATATTATACAACCACCAATAATATTAATAATAATAATCATTATTATTATACATATTATGACGGCGTTTTAGTGCCACGTTAAAAATAAAAAAAATCCAAGATTTCGAGAATAAAAACAAAATACGTATTACGACGAGTTTATTCTCGAAACATTTCGGCTTTATTCTCGGACTTTATTCTCGGACTTTATTCTCGAAACTTCGACTTTATTCTCGAAACAGTTCGACTTTATTCTCGAAACAGTTCGACTTTATTCTCGAAACAGTTCGACTTTATTCTCGAAACAGTTCGACTTTATTCTCGAAACATTTCGACTTTATTCTCGAAACAGTTCGACTTTATTCTCGACAGTTCGACTTATTCTCGAACAGTTCTCTTTATTCTCGAAACAGTTCGACTTTATTCTCGAAACAGTTCGACTTTATTCTCGAAACATTCGATTCTCGAAACGACTTTATTCTCGAAACAGTTTCGACTTATTCTAACATTTCGACTTTATTCTCGTAACGACTTATTTCGTAACATTTCGGTAACATTTCGACTTTATTCTCGAAATCTTGGATTTTTTAACGTGGCACTAAAACGCCATCGTAATACATATACTGTAGGTCAATAGAAATATTGTTTTATGAACATATTTTACATCCAAATCACATTTTCTATATCATATTTGATAAACATATCTTTAAAATTCTTATTCAATATGGATGGGCCTGAAGTCACTGCACACAACATACTCCACAGAGAAATGTGACGGTCTGTCAACCAAACACATTTATTGTGTAAACTATGTTTAAATGTAAAGGTATATAATCTAATGGGTGAGTGGAATAATTCCAGATCCGTGCAACATGGTCTCTAAATATATTTGGGGTCCTTATTTTTTTCTATAAAAACATGAGGTAAAAATGATCTCAAGATCTCTTTACGCTCACATTCCACATTTGATGGTGTCAAAGCTGAGTTTAAAAACTATGCAAATTAAGCTATTCAAATCATTTCTGTCTGCATATTTATAGCCTTATCGTCTTTTGCAAACGCAGCTAATAAACCTACAGCATTAATAACAATTGATCCTGCAAGGAAGGTTAAACAGAGAGGCCAAACCCTCTGCCATGAACGTCTCACACCTATTCTGCGAGCGAGAGAGAGAAAGAGAGAGGTGTGATGGAATTAACATTGATGAGTTGAGTAACTAGTAAACATTAAGTGAATATATCACAGAGGTGCTTTTGGCACATTTATCTTTAGTTCCAAACGTATTAGTAGTGTTTGTAAGGCTTGCAGAACTATATGATGGTATTGTGTTTTTGTAGTGTGTTGCTTTAGCAATGTGAAGATCGTGGGTTTGGATTAAAGCATCAGCCAATGCATGAATGCAAAAACAATGCTTATAAGTTTGTGCTAAGGATAATTGATACCTCAAATTATGTGGTATGGTTTTACTTTTGTAAACGTTTTCATTTTAACCTGGTGGATGATAAAACAACCGAACAAACTTTTGTTAGATGCTTACAGCCATACACAGTCTTAAAAATACAGGTGCTTGAAAGGTTCTTCACAGCAATGCCGTAGAAGAACCCTTTTTGGTTCCACAAAAAGAACCATCTCTATCTTACTTTCTTATCATCTGAAGAACGCTTTTTGTCACAAAGAACCTTTCGTGAAACAGAGAGTTACTTTGGATGTTAAAGGTTCTTTATGGAACCATTTAGATCAGGGGTTCTCAAGTCCGGCCCGTGAATCCATTAGCTTGTTCAGGTGTGTTTCATCAGAGTTGGGGGTAAACTTGGCAGAAAAATGGATCTCGCGGGCCAGACTTCGGAACCACTGATTTAGACAAAAATGTTCTTCTATGGCACCGTGAAGCACCTTTACTGTGTAGAGTGTTCACATATTTGGGTTAGTTCTTCATAAATCTGGGTATAAGCATAACGAATTGCCGCCAGAATCAGTCACCAGAACATTTAAGACATCGCCCAGAAAGTAACACGGGCCAAGCATTGTATTCATGAAATGCAAAAACTGACTTTGCATTTACAGTTCCATTAAACGTTCTATTGAAATACCAGATGCTCAGGGCTAAAATTAGACGTCTGTCGACAGCTGAGGTCTGTTTTTGACAAAGCCTGAAAAATCAGAAGGTTCATACCTAATCATCACAGTGGATTTCCCAAAAGGATTCATGAAGATGCAACATCTTTTATTTCACACGCACGTCAATTTTGTCTATCAGACAATCAGGATACGTATTGTCCTCCAAACTTGCTCCCGGCCTCTATGGCAGACAGGGTTACTGACCGGTGTGATATGTAACAGATTGGTAAACATACAGTCCGTTGCGGTGACCCTTAATCTGTTCTGGCTCCGGTGGCCTCACGGGGACACGCCTGATACGCAGCACTGCAAGCCTGCTGATAAGAGTGTGTGAAATTGTGTCTGTTTGCATCATTAATAAAGCTCTTTCTGTGTAATACACAGATGGGGAAAGAGGGCGTCCAAGCGTGACTGTACAATGAGTCTGCTAATTACTTCATTCCTGAGAGGAAGGAGGGGAGGGGGGGTATGCGGTTGTGTGATCAACAAGAGCTGCTTTATTAACAGTCGAGGGAATCAAGGCACACAGATCCAAAGAGGTTTTCGATCGGTGGTGTGATTTGAGGATGATCGATTCCATGCATCGCTCCGAACACGAGATTGACAGCTGAAACGGCTCCTGCGGAAGAAGTGAACTGTGTTCTGAGTTGATTAAAATCTGCGATGTATAGCACACGTGATATAATATCTATAAATAGGGGTCACCGAAAAGTACAGGATGCTGTGGTGGCCATATTGGACCCTGCATATTCCAAATTTCATGTTCCACTGGACCAAAAAAAAGAGTATTCATTTATTTTTATGATTGAATAACAGCCCTTTTGCCCTTTTGTAATTGTACAATGTCAGAACTAACACATTTTAAGTGCATGGCAACAGCCTTGCAACCCGCCAATTATATTGCAAAATATAAAAGCGACATACAAAACATGTATTGGCACACAGGGCTGTTTCAGAACATCGACTGACGCTTTCTACATCCCGGTGTGATGGGAGAACGGCAAAATATATGGCTGTTGTTTGACTCCACGGATGGTCAGCAGTCAAGACAAAGCCCAGCGGAAATACATTGGTGCAGTCAATTACTTTGCTTTGTTCCGTCACCCTCAAATGATTTCCCTGTGCCCCGCTGCTTTGAGTATTACCAACTCCTTCACAAAGAATTATTTAGTCACCTTGAGCATGGAGAAAGTACAGCTCGAAGTAATTATCAAATAGGGTCCACTTAATTTTTAATTGACTCTCTTGGTTCATTGCCCCAACTTTGGTACGCTTGTCAAAAGTACCTTGTCTGTGTTCTCTCTGACCCTTGCTGTCAAAGTACAGGTCTTCAACTTTTTTCTTCAATTTTGTTCCCAGTGCAGGAAGAGTGGGGGCTGTAGAGAAGACAGATATTGGAATAACAAGCAACTTATTTTTGCATTTTCATTTGATAAATGTATTAAAGCGTCATAAACAACTGTCCAATGTGTGTTCTCACTCACTGTGAAAAATGTTGCATTATGTTTCCACTGTCTTTCTAAAACCAAATTGAATAAGTAACGGGATTTTGAGTGACTGTATCTTCTGTGTTGTAGATCTTTATATTTGCGATGATGCTTTTAAAGAAACACTGTTTCTCTTATAAGTTTAGCTAAAACCTGCTGACCAGTGCCGGTTTTATTAAAGCTAACCTGCCAAACCTTTCATTTATTCTTTCAAAATCTGCCAATGTGGTGAAAAAAAAAACTTGAATTAGCTACCTCAGAAAAGTTTATTTTTCTCATCTTATTGGCAGTTTGCTCGTTTTAAACTGAAATCTACCTAATTATAATTTTTTAGTTCATAAAACATAAATTCCATATATCTTAGGTCCATTTTTTTACTCAAGTACATGTATCCTGATTTAAGACGAAAATAAGATAAAAATGCTTAGTAAGAAGTACATTTTTTTGCATTGTGTGTGTTATAAAAGTGCACGAAAATTGCTGACATTCTTTCAAATATCTTTCTTTTTGTTCAACAGGACAAAGACATTTATACAGGTTTGAAACAACCTGAGGGGGAGGAAATGATGACAGGATTTTCATTTTCGGGGGACTGTCCAAAATGCACTTACCCCCTGGCATTTTTCTGTGCCAAGAATTTCACAATGTCTATTTTGTCCATCAGATGTGCATGCTGGTTCAATGCTTCAATGCTTCAATGCTCACAATGTTAAGTTCGGAAAGTTTGTCCTCGCTCACAGTGCTCCTCAGACAAGTTTTAATTACTCGCCACTTGCAACAGTGACAGGGACAGTTAAAAAACTTCAGAGCAGTCGGCACATCTGTGACACACGGACACCATTTTTGAGATATAATATCTACTCCTTTTGCAAAGAAGAAAGTTTCAGTACAATAGCTGGGTGCAAGGATGACATATTATTGTAGGCCAACCCGGTAGTTAGCGCTACTCGACCTAAAGCCTATGCATTTTTACCATATACTTTTGGAAGATTGGAAAAAGGTTATTAACAAAGGTATGACACTTAGACTTTTGTCTATCAAGATAATATTTACAAATTAACACAATATTTGCTACACTATGGTCGCCCAATATCAATCACCACCACCACCTCCGTCAATTTTTTTTGTGTTTTGTGTCTATGTTGCATTATTTGTGAGATTTTTATAATGTCTCCGGTAAAAGATGTAGTCACTTGACTTTTCAGTCCAGGAATTCGTTTAGCTCAAAGGAAAATACGTACAAGAATCGTTATTAAATATACATATTTTGTAGTCTCTGATTAGTAATATAAAGTATAACAATATTTGTATGCATTCGTCCAGAGAATGCATCAATGATATATTTTACACTTTACGTTATCTCATGGCCATAAGTAACGTGACTTTACCAAACAGGATTTAGAGCAAAGGTAGCGTAAACCAAACACAGTTAAAGGGACCAAGTTTGTGAGCGTGAGCAACGAGAAAGAAAGAGAGATAGAGAGCATGGCAGCGATTCTGAACATCAGATAAAAATCATGTTTAACAAAGAGGCACAAACTTAACGCAGCTATTTTATAAATAGAAACGGATACTTGCGAGCTCTGTGCTGGATGTATCCGTATGTGCTTGGAGAGATGGAAATGTTCAAATGATTTCAAAATGCAGTCCTGCTGAAAAGTTGCTGGCCTCGGCCCTCGTGACCAGCCGCATGGCTCATCAAGGTGTGCGAGGCGGCAGAAGTCCATTGTTCCTTCTTTTTCCCCAGTGAGGGAAAAGGGCGTCCGAAGAGACGCCACAAACCAGTTTTTGATGAGGGCAGGTATAGAGCCAACAGGCCAAGCTTAACTGTGAGTCCAGATTGAGAAGAACTACCCCACCTCCCCCGAAAGAACTTGAGGAAGATTAAACTTAACTGACCCACTGTCTGTGTACTCGGTTGATATTTAACTTCATGAAAGGGGCATGCCCTCAGAGTTTGAATCGGCCAATCATAGTTGAGCAGGGAAGAGGTTCATTGACCACTCAACAGCTAATTTGCATCTTTATGACCTCCTAGCAACTTTACAAAATACCAGTCCAAATTATAACATAATGACTGTAAGTTGTTCTATGGTCACACAAAATATATATAAACAATGAGGAATTGTAAAGACAGATATCAAAAATGGACAGTTTTGAATTGTATCAATTGTAAGTCATGATTCATTCGGATGTATGAATACAAACAAAGCCTCAATTAAACTTGCCAATCTAACAGTGGGGGTCATATGGCGCAAATACCTGTTTTTCTGTGTCTTTGGTGTGTTATAAATAACCCATGCATGTATAAGACACGTAAAATTGCAAAAATTAAAGTGTCGGAACAAAAGATGCATTCTATCTAAAAGCAAATGCTCACCCAGACCTGCCTGAAACGCGTCGTGTAACTGCACCCTGGAGAATGTACGTCACTTCGTAACATGGTTTGACTAAGACCGCCCAAATCTAAAAGAGGTCAATAAAAATGTAGAAGTCTTTCTCAAATAAACACTCTTTCAAATCACTAAAAAGACTAAGAAACATTAAATGGCAAAAACTAAATTGAAAGCAAACTAAAAGTAAATCTGCTGCGGGAAGTGATGAATGGATCTTTATAGGTCTGCAGGTGTCAGCTGACCAGTTAGGGTGTAAGTAACAATCAATCTACAAGAACCAATCAAAATTCTTCTTGGACAGATCACACACAAAACACACATCTGAGGGTTGTAAACATTAAACATTAATCCGTTTCTCTGATTTTGTATATGTCGTTAAACTCGGCTTAAAACTAATGAATCATGGAGCTTTACAGCAAAAATCTGTTCAAAAATCATGAAATTATGACAGGGCCATTGTTAAGAAAACATTCTTTCCAAACTTTAGGTTTCTTCAGAAGAATTTGACTGTTTTTCTCTTTATTACCTCATGTGTCGGCATATTTAAGCAGTCCGTATATGATTATTTTTCATTCAGATCAAGACGGGGTGTAAAAAGATATTCGGCAGTATATTGCCTTGTTTCTGTGAGATGTTATTGGCCTGTAAAATGACAAAAAATTGTTATGAGATGTCCAAAAGATAACAGCATTACAATAAATTTGTTCATCAGGTTTTGTTTGCTGTCGTCTATCAGCAGCTCCCAGAGCTTTCTGTTCATATGAAGAGAAATGTGATTGAAAGCCTGATATGTGTGATAGAATCTGTGCTTTGGGAAATGAATTCTGTTCCTGAAGAATCAAAGCATCTTTTAGTGCATAAAAAAGCCTCTGTGTAGTTACGGGTCTTGCCCACGGGCCTTGTTCCCTGTCAGACCCATGTGGGAATATATACAATAATTAAATAAATAAAAACCGACACAATGTCAGAAGATAAAGAAATGTTGATATTTGGCAATCCTCTGTGATGTACATTTAGATCTGACTAATTCTGAAACTACCTAGCTAATTTATTTTATTTTAAAATAATAATAATAATATTTAATAATTGTATTGTTGAAGTTGATCTGCTTGGAACATATGGCAAGTAGCTGATTAAAGATATCGAAAGTAAAGAGAAGAATACTGGACAATTAATTCAAGCTAGAAAATGTATTCAAATACCATGTCCGTGGGTTCTTTTAAAGGGGTCATATCATGAGCAATCAAGTTCTCTTTGATCTTTTGAGATAAAAGGGTTCATTGTACTATGAAAAGTTACTTTAACTTTCAGAATTTAAATTGTCCCCCTGTGCAAGACACGCATTGGTTGCACCAATGACGATGAAATTAAACAGAGTTTAGAGCTAATCTAGGTATTGTTGATCCTAGTTTTATTTTAATTCAAATTGCGTTGCACCACTTAATTTTAAACAGAGATTAACAAATCGTGGATTAAAACTGTATTTAAACCGTAATATGCGATTCATTTTGTCCGTTATGATGGATTTGCCGGTGTAACTAAACAGCAACAGTGTTGGATGTATTGGATAAGAAAGCAGGGCATCTTGAACTTAACGCTTCACAGCCGACCACCCATTTTATCAAACCGCCGTGCCCTCACTCGTGCTGAGGTGTTTTATTTATTTCCATTTGTTTTACAATAAACACATCACTAAGCATGAAATAACGCTTTTAGGTCTGTTTCTGATCATTTTCTGCAAATGTTATTATAGATATGTTTTTTTTTTATTATTTAAACCTCCTCAGTAACAAGTTTAAAGTGAATCTCTAGTTGAGAGATATTAGAGTTTAAAATAATGGAGCAACATAATTAAACTTAATCTAGATTTACTGTCAAATTAAAACCTGGTTCAAACGATAGCCTAAATATTAACCTATTTATTTTATTATTTTAAACAAGGTTTACAGTTTGGTCCACAGAATTATTTCATAAACCTGATTTAATCTAGATTTAAGACTAATCCTTGTTGGTTCAACCCACCCACAGATTTAAACCCATGCTTTATGGAGCCTATCCATAGACATAATGATTTTGATCATGTACAGACTGCGTGTGGACAACATGCAGTGTGTACATGATCAAAATCATTTACACAATCATTTCTGCATTTTTACACTTTTAAATAAACCAGATTTATTTTGTTTTTTAATTAAATGCAAATAGCATAAAACACACAAGTTAACTGCACCTCAGGGGGATAAAAAGGTTTAATGATTCCTTGAAGAAGTTTTTTCTTACTAGAAACACTAAAGGTGCGTCCCACGACTCTACACCATTTTGTATTATAAATAGTGTGAGTAGTGCGTTCACATTAAAAAAATTCTTAAAAAAGAAATGCACTTTAAGTTCCCGGATGATGCACTTTTTCAACCGAAAATATGAAATGTGGAAAATTCTTCGCTTTCGTAGCGGTAGGGAGACGTGGCTATCGGACACGGCTCGAGCAAAACTCTCAAATCTAATGAGGACTAAAGTATTGCAGGGAAAAACAGATGAAAACTACATTAAATGTACGATGCAGAAATTGATTTTTATTCACATGCATTGTGCCGCGCAATTGACAAATCATTTGCGCTCGTCTGGGAAAACGATATACTTCCGGTTGGTATAAAACGTTTAGTAATCCATACGGGACGATACTACTCTCTTAAAATTCATACACTAAATGGCTGAGTGAATAGTGCAGAGTTTAAGTGCATAGTGTATAATATGTCATTTTTGACTCAGCTTAAATCTTTAAAGGTCCAGTGTTTGAAAATAAGCGACATCTAGTGGTGAGGTTGCAAATAGCACCACCACTCACCCCTCCCTGTCGAAGCCCTCTGGTGGATGACACAGATGTTTTCACTCATTTGACGAAGGAGATAACGTAGTAATGAAACGGGCTCTTTAGAGCAGTTTGTCCATTTAGGGCTACTGTAGAAACAACACAGCAGATTCCTCGTAATAGGACCCGCGGTGTAAGTAGATAGAAATAGTTAATTCTAAGGTAATAAAAACATAACGCTTCATTATGTATGGTCTTAATTCACCTCTGAAGACTTATTTATTCATTTTATATTGCATTTCTGTCAATAGATCCTCCAAAATAGGACACATTGGACCTTTAAGTATATATTGCATAAGAAGCTGAGAATATTAAACATTTGAAGACATTTGGGGTTAGAACTATGCCAAAATATACACATCATCATGCCTAATCTTTATCGAATTCATCTTTCAATTGGGAATCAAAACAGTATTATTTTAATCCTCACAGGGTACAGATTTAACAGGCGTATACAAGATCACGCTCACGTCCAACATAAATTATTTAACCAAACAAAGTTCAGCGTGGGAAGGTCAGATGAATAATGAAGAATGCTGCTTTGGCCGTGATTTATGTCCCATTTAATATGCAGTCATCTACAAAGTTTTTATTGCTTAAAAATACCAAGACATGCTCGAGTAGCACTGATCTAACCATGTTGAACAGCGCTGCTAATAACAGTAAAATAAACACAATGGTGTGATGTCGGCAAACACTTTGTTTAGCGATTCGATGAGCGGGCTAGCTCTCCAAGTTCTTTTGATCTCTCTAGAGCGTGCAAGACGTTCGTAACAGATACAAGCTGCCCTCTGTATGGATGGCGAAGCCTCGTTCGTGCTCTCGGATGGCAGAACAAATAGAATTATTTATTGGACTAAAATATTTATCTGGTATTTTACAGTGCCCGCAGTGCCATGCCACATCACATTTAGTACAAAGCTAAAGTGAGCGATTTGCAGAATATTAAAGGCAATTTAAGGGTTTTAGGAGCTGTTTTCCTCTCATTTATGGTTTTAAATTGTGTTACGCTGCATTGCTCATAGAATACTCTCATACCAATTATAGCCAAATTCATCTTTACAAAACCCAGCTATTATAAAATACAATACAAAGCAGAAAGCACCACAGCTGAGGTGTTTACAAGAGAGCCAGGAGAAGAGCTCACATTTGCATTTAGAGAATCAATTAGATACCAATGCTGATGTGCAATCCATGCCACAAGTAAATCGAGTCACTAAAAGCAAATTCAACTTAGGATAGTTTTAGTATGAAACAGACTATGAATTCAGAAGAACTGGAATATGATGAGTATGAATCACTTTAATTACAGTTTTTTATTTTGTTTATTTTATCCTAGAGATCAACACGATGAGCTATAGTATTTCTTTATTCAAAAAAGCATGAAGTTCTATTTAAGTTTACCAATGACGTAGGCGTAAAACTGGCCCAGTGTATACAAGTGTGGAGAAGGAGGTCCGTTTAAAAGTTTTTGTGTTGAATCTCACATACAGTAGTATGTCTTTGTTATGTCTTTGCCACATTTTGGAGTGGCCTTTTATTGTGGCCAGCCTAAGGCACACCTGTGCAATAATCATGTTGTCTAATCATAATCTTGATATGCCACACCAGTGAGGTGGATGGATTATCTCGGCAAAGGAGTAGTGCTCACTAACAAAGATTTAGATAGATTTGTGAACAATATTTGAGGGAAATAGGCCTTTTGTGTACATAGAAAAAGTCTTAGATCTTTGAGTTCAGCCCATGAAAAATGGGGGCGAAAACAAAAGTGTAGCGCTTATAATTTTGGTCAGTGTACATTAAGATAGAAAAAAATGTGAATTAAATAAAACCAATAATGCACTTTATACAAAAAGTGAAACATTTTGTTTTACAAAAATATTTTTTTCATAAAAAAGCAACATATACTTGTTTAAATGAGTGTACAGATGTTTTATTTACAGGTTTAACATATTGTTTCTTACAACATCAACCCTCGAGTAAGTGCAATAATTTTACATGAGCTTTTTTCATATTAGCTTATGGGATTTAGCCTTTCCCCTTTTCGGGTTGTCGATGAACAGGATGATGTGTTTGGATCATTTGACTCACGTCATTGACCGTAATCTGAGGTGCATTTTGAGTGAAACGTCATTGTTCCCTATGGACTGTACGTGAGCCAGATGTAGTAGTATTTGCAGAAGTAGTTTGACATTTGAACAGCTTTTAAATAAAGCACCACGTCCAACTTGAATTCATAAATAAAAAAGTTAAAATATGGAGAACTGACCTAGATGCCATTTGCAGACATTTTATTTTCCAGCGCGACACCTCTGAGCGCTGACATGTTATCAGTAGATCTTCCATGATGGACTGTAAAATTAACCTGCATGGCTGAGCATAAAATGATTAGAGAGAAGTTCCATCTGTTACACGCTACCAGGTGAAACTGCACTGTACATTAATACACCAGTGTTCCAATGTGCTGCATAAAACCAACATGAATGAGACAAAATATCACAACCTAAACAATTCTCACATCTGCAAGCCGTAGGACTCAAGGACTTTGTGCCAATGAGAGCATTAAGTGTAAATGTGCAATTAAGTGTCGAGTGGCACATTGGTAATCGAGGCGTAATACATATCCGCAGGCCATTCCGATAGGCGCAGGCACGCTGAACACTTAGTGTCGCTCTCTCCTGCTGGAGCTCTGGAGCAGTGAAGCGTCTCCTTCTGCTGGGTCTACTGGGTTTCTTGGCATGGTTTCTCCCTTGTAATCAAAGCGAGTGGCAGTCCGCAGGAAAAGCCTGCTGCTCAGCACACCGCCTCCACATGCATGTCAAATTCAGATTGGTGTCATTAAAATATTATAAGCCCACCCACATAAAGTTACTTATATTTACCCCCTGTGAATCACAAATTAATATAATGGGGAGATTGTAAAGGTAGCCATTAAAATGTCAAAATATAAGTAGTAGGTGTCAAGGTAACCCAGGGTTAGCATGATTGATTGCATTTCTAATGTATGATAGTCCAGTTGTAACCTCCAGTACTGTATAACACAGAACACTAAGCTAAGAAACACATTGCATGAATTTATTTTTTCTACTTAAGTTTACACGTTCTGTGGGTGTGTTCGTATCATTTAAATGTGAATTTTGATGTGTAAATCACCAGCTTCATATCACACAAAAATGAAATGTCCTCATCAGTGGGAAATGACAATTTGACAAACGCTGGCTCACTAGATGTTCATAAACTTTCTTGACCTGCTCCACAATTTACTTTTTATTGTTTTCTTCTTCCTCCCATTTTATGTTAATGGTCAGGTAATGAGGGCATTTTAATGGTGTTAATGAGAGTATTAGGCTTGGAGTTATGGTCATTATTTCCGAGATCAGGAAATAGTGAACATTCGTTGGCATTTGTGAAAATGGAAACAGTGAAGTCTTCTGTGTCATAAAATGTGCCTTTAATACATTACCGCGTGTGCAGATCTGTCTTACATTACATTTATACATTGAATTTATGCATTTGACAGACGCTTTATCCAAAGTGACTTACAGTGCATTTAAGGTATATATTTTTAATCTGCATGTGTGTTCCCAGGGATTTATTCCCACTACTTTTGTACTGCTACCACAAAACTCTATTAACTGAGCTTCGGGGACCCAAGAGCACCCCTATACTTAAAGACACCCTAAAACACCTCAAACTTTCACAAATGATCAAATTTTCTTTCTTGTTTGACAAATTTACTATTGTAAGTTCTAGTAAGTATATCTATGAGCTTGTTCCTTGTTCTATAAGCAATAACCTATAGACCATGTCGCAAGATAACTTTAAATTTTATTTATTTAGTATTTTTATTATTATTATTTAAATCTTATGTACACAATTCAATCTTAAAGATATTGGTTATAAATCTTAAAGATTTTTAAATTTGTTAAAAATATTCTGTGGATGGTATTATGTTTGAAATGTAGTCTCATTGTTTTCGTCATCAAAAGTGGCCTATAAAATTGTTTATAATAATAGACATTATTAATCTAGAGAGCATTTAATTGGACAAAACTTTGGGTATGCCCATAACTGCTTGATGAGTCATTCATCTCCTCTGTATTTATTATGAATTTGGGTTGCTAGTTAAATGAGAAATTCTGTCATCATTTACTCACCCTCAAGCTTTTCCAAATATTTGGAAGCATGCTTGTAACCAAACAGTTCTTGGCCACCATTGACTAACATAGTAGGAAAAAACAGAACAAAGACATTTATAAAGCAAATTTTCCTACTATGGTAGTCAATGGTGGACAAGAACTGTTTGGTTACAAGCATTTTTCAAAATATCTTTCTCTGTGTTCATCGTAACAAATAAGTTTTTACAGATTTGGAACAACTCGAGGGTGAGTAAATGAAGACAGAATACATTTTTTTGGATGAACTCTTCCTTTGAGTATTATTACTGCATCTTCATTCATAAAGATATCCTCTATATGTATGTTTTGAAGTAATACTGTAGTGTATGTAGCCTTTTTAAATAAGGTTCTTTAAATTACAACATCATCTCATACTTATTAAGAGTTATTAAGAGAGAACTTTTGGACTTAATTAAGATGATGTCAAAAACGTTTAAGAAAGCTGATTCTAGTTTCTTTTGTCATGAAGAATGTTTGTAATTTGCACATTTATAAAGAACACAGACTGAGTAGAATGTCATCGATCGCGCTCGAATCAATATCAAAACATGAATCCCAGATTAATGCCTGCATCTCGAACATTTCAATCGAACATTCTGTAAAGTCAATACAATAAATATATATAGAAAAAGCGCCCCATGGATTCAGGTTCAGACCAATAATAACACAATAATAGAAAAACTGACTGACTTTCAAATTAAGACAGGATTTTCAAAAACTGAGACATCATTCAACACTTTCACACTTTAGTGACTGAAGGAATAATGAAAAATAAAATGAAAATCCTGGTACATTAACACTAAACCCATATGACTTTCTTTCTCCTGTCCAACACAAAAGCACAAGTTAGCATGAGAGGCTGTCTATCATCATAGATATAGCAAAGAACCATAAATGTGGTCCACAAGACTTGTGTGTGTATTCCAAATCTCACAAAGCTAAAAATATGACTTTAGTCCATTGCACATTGAATCGGAAATTTGTTATAAACATCTGTTATAAATCACATATTAAATCACGTTTCGTATGAACGATGGCCATTCTGAAGATTTCCATCTGGGTGCTGGAGGGTGCCACCATCGACATAATCCTGGGATGCTTGTGAGTTCAACTTCACTCTACCGAAATGCACGTGAAGACTAGAAAGATCCTGAGCTGGGGGATCATTGCTCCAAGAACATTTGGAGGATTACATCAGTAGGCACCCCAACAAGCATTCATCCGACCCTCCACATCTTCTGCCTTTTCAAGTTTCTTTTTGTGTGTGGTTAACAAATGTGTATGGTAAGGCTTGAGGCCCTGAACAAGTACCGTACGACCTCAATCCGTTCACGCACACAGTCAGACAGTTTTCCCTTTGCGGCATCCACCTCCTAGCGGTCACACCCCCACCCATTTAACAATTTGATTCCACTGGGACCACGGCCACGGATTTCTCTCCATGAACTCGCGATTTACTGACAGCAGCGTCTATACAATCTTATCCCAGACACACCTAGTTATAAAGGAGATGCCACGACCTTGAACAGGTCACCTAACGCCAGTACCAAAGTAATGCCCGGGCCCTTTCGGACTACCCCCTGGTCAAGCTGATCCCCAAAGCAACATATATAGATAACATCCCAGACTCTCCGGACCCCCAAATCCGCCTTCTCCCTCCCGGCTCTTATTTTCCAATGTTTCACTGTCCTTTTACCCCAACCCTTCCCACAGCCTGCCTCGCCTCGGTCCACCTTCACCCATCCACACGAGCGTTCTGGTCGCCCCGAGGCCCCCCCCCCCTTTTTAGTGTTCTCTCACCCCCACACTTCCCTACAACAACCAACTCACCCAACTCGCACAGTACATTTTTTTCCACGACGCAGATGTTTATTTTACCGTGTTTTTTATCAGAGTTTCTATCCTAGTATTCCCTTTAGTGTGTGAGAACCAGGCCTTAGCAGGATCCTTGTGGGTTTTATTCATGGGTTACGTTCGGCTTTCCCCGTGGGCCCCTCGAACCGCACCCACACCTCCAACATTCTTTCTAATTAAGACTTATTTGCATTCTTCCAGCATACACAGCAATTCTTTTGATAACCAGCTCCATATTAATCCCTACCTTCTGCGCTCTTTATATATTAACCTACGCTTGATGCTTAGTCACTGTTGTCTACGCCCGTGTCATTAAGGTTGCTTTTTAAACACTACACTCGCGCCTGTTACCAGTTACTTTCTACCTGTGTGATTTATTATGCTTGTGTTCTTGTGAACATGTGGGATATAACAAATTACCAGGGTACCTTCGAGGCCGATGCTTTGGATTACATAATCTGTATTTCTGTGGATGTTTAGTGCAGCCTATGTCCCCTCAAGAAAACTTTGGTTTATCCTCACACCCAATCAGGTTGTTGCTTCATTCAGTTCCCGGGTCCGCTTTATTTGTTTCGTCCTGATTTGTACCAGCCTTGGTAAGTTTTGTTATTTTGGGCTTACATTTTATATCATTTTAGGATATATTCTCTTACCGTAGCCTGAAAGAAAAATGCGGACCAATGGGACCTATAGGACCTGTCAACTGTGAAGCTTAGAAATTAAACCACCTACAGCGGGTTCTGTAATGATTCCTCCCCTCTAGTTTCCAATAACGTGTTAATATGTAAACTACCTAAGCACATTTACGGTGTTGTTTTTTTGCCCTTTTTCCCTTTCCTTCTAGCTACCGCCTGATTAGAGAGCAACCTTCCCGGGAACCACCTCTATTGTTCACCCCCCCCCCTCATGCTACGATGTCTTTGGTTCAGTTATTGCTCTCCAGCTGATCGCTTCCACCCCCACAAGAATTTTATTGCCCTCACTGCCATATATCCCCGGCGCTTAACTCACTCATTTAGCAGGCTGCTCTCTGCGTCCGCTTCTCTCACTACACCATGTCTCCTCTCTCGTTCCACCACTCATAATCCCACCTGTACGGTCCCTTTTATAAACCCACACTGGAACCCTGTTTTCCTGTGCGCGGTTCTTTTGCTTTTTCTCCTCCTCATTACATTTTGTCAGACACCAACTTTTCCCTCCCGGCCCTCGCTAGGGTATGTTTTGTTCACCGCTCAGCATTCAAACATGCAAAAAGGACCTTGACTAATTGATAGTTGTTAATTAACCTCGAGACTCAGAGCTCGGTAATTAACTGGGCCGTTTTGTGCCCTTTTTTCATTTGACCCAGATATGGTCTACCATGTTATTCGTTTTTTCTCTCAAACAAATGTCGACTCCTGAACTGTACAAACAAGAGAACACAGATTCCCCCCTTTCGAGAATTATACACCATGACAATTGTGCACTGTCTATGATTCTAGACACAGCTTTGAAGGAACGTAAGACTATAAGATGCTCTCCTCCGAACACACCAAGCTTATTTTTTGGATGTACTAGGGATGAGCAGAGAAAGTGTGGAACTGAGAACGTGGAACCCCCACAAAAAAAATCGACCCCCCAATTGTGTGGAAGCATTGTAAAAAAGCCACTTTGTCAGGCAGAACGTCCTATGCATCTGTATTGTCCTATTTGAGCACCGCTACCTTACGTGTCGCGCCCCAACCCATTCGCCCTTTCTTAACAACATTGCCATTTGGTCTACCATGCCATCTCAGTTTTTTTCTGATGCTCGCGCACTGATTTATTTCTACCCAGCAAACATTAACGATGGCACGGACCCCGTAAGACGTTATAGCATCAGACTTAAAATCACTCACCCCACAGCTACAATGTATAACAAATTATTTCTCTACCTTTTCTAGCCTTCAACTCCTTGCATATTTTGCCCCACTCAAATACTACGTTAACATCGCGTTACCAGTAACACAATGACACTGTGTGCTTCTATCTACTTTTATTTTTTACCACCGCGAATTTTCATACAAATTATTTTTGGACCACCCTGCAGTACCAAATGTCAAGTTACAGAAAAGACACAAAAAATACAAGTACCATGCACAACCATGTTATTTTCCCCTTGAATAAACCGTTTTTTCTTGGCACCCACTGTCCGGTACCAGGACTATCAACAATCTTGATTTTTGTACTCTGGCATTTTAACCCTCTCATTTATGAAATCTGGCTTTCACCCTGTAATGGGTTGATCTTGCTCCCGCTGACCCTTTCATGAGTTTCATTCTCATACTCTACTTCACAATGTATTCCTACACAGGCACAATACTGCAGAGGGTTATGATTTATCCGGCTTAGAAACGTTCATTTTACCCCCAATGTGTTCTCTGCTCGAAAATCTTGTCGAATTTTATATGTCAACAGTCTTCACCGTACCTCCTACACTCTGTGATTGTTTACTCATCGACATCTACACGATAAAAGGAGCCTCTATGTGATTATATCTATGATGAGTTTCTATCACTGTGACTAAGTCGAAATACAAACACCACCCAATCAGCTCCGTGCACGTCCTTAGCCACACTTGAAAAACAGAATTAATCTCATCTTGTATTAACCTAATCAATAGCACTTATTCATCACACCATTTTTTCCTTCACTGAACTATAGCTCGTTAAAACAGATTGTGCCAAAACTTTGGCTTTTTGCATTGACACACATCAAAACTCCATATTGCGTTTACCAAAACATACCCCATATATCCACACAGCCCATTTATTACCTTCCAATTTGGCTCCTTCTATTTTATTCATCCGTGAATTTCCATCCCCCCCATTTAATACTTAGTCATAAAACTCCTCCTATAATGTGGTAAATACTCTCATGAATGTTCACCCCTTACACGTGAGCACAAAAGTCTAGGACGTTACTAAAGATCTACCCGAAGCACAGACGCCATTTTTTCTTCCTCTGTTATTAAGCTATATTGAGCATGCGATACCTACTACTCAATGACTAATAATTTGGAACCCGGACAATTACAAAATTTATTTGTTTTTCACGCAATATGTTTTCATTAAATTAATTATCCTGACTACTGTTAAAGTTTGTGATTATATGGATTATTAACTTTGACCCCCCGCCCCATTGAAGGAATTTGGAATAAAGATGAATGGTTGCAACGTTTTTAAACTACGCTATTAGATCGACCCTTCTGAAGTCAGCTCACCTATCAACAGATTCCACGCACCCCCCTCAAAACCAACAAGCCTACCCATACTTGGACAATTAATCATGGGGCCCAGGCAAAAAAGAACCATACTGAAGTGAACATGACCTCCCTCCCCCCCCCTTTTTTTTTCAAGACCGTAACCATTGATATATACCAACTGCTGCACCCGGCACCCCATTGACTACCTTTCACCCGGTTTCGCCCATGATAACCTTATAATGTCTTCATTGCCATGATTTTATTAGGAGTTTCTAAATGTTTGCATAGCGACTATCGTTTTTTTTCATCATTTTGTTTTGATGAAACCCCTTATTCATCCGTTTTTTTCGTTGCCCCGTGATTCAGGGCAAATTCTCTTTTGGTGGTCACTCACATTTATCTTCGTATGGGCACGCACATCTGTTTATACTACAAGACAGATTCCAACGCATTGACTCGCCGTTGTTCGCATTTTAAATGTCTTTTTATTTCCCACCAACCCACTTTTCCTTAGTCTATGATCACACATTCTCGGGCACCGAAACATCTGCACAATCATCTTTGACTCCCGAAATTCTATTATTGCATAACCACCCCTTTGCTATTTCATCTGTGGCCTTTTCTATACTTGACACATTCAGTTTCATTTCTAATTGCACGCTTTATATAAGTCACCGCACTGCACATGACTTACATATACAAATACCTCAAATTTTTTAACTTAGTTTGAATTTGCACTTACCCCTTCTACCTCCAAATTATCTAACCAATGACAAACTTTACAGTCTTACTATGGCTACGCTCGGGGCACTTTTAAGTCGGCTTGGGTGTTTGGCCCACCGTTTACATCCTTGTGTTCATGTAAAACAATTTTGTTTTTTCTCGGAATATTGTTCTGTGTTATGTTCGGGCGACGTGTCGTTCCTTTTGATGTCACTCATCCCCCGACTACACCAATCGGCTTATGTCAAACATACCATCAGAGAGTTGCCGATTATCCCGTTTCATTGTTCTATACCTTAACTCCCCACCCTAGCTGTTGTTAAGTGTAATCTAGCTCTCTTTTATAACTAGTAAATTATATTTATATTCATGCCACTTCACGATTTTTAGACTTGCCGTATAATTTATCTTTTTATGGCACGATATTCTAGATTTTCCCCAGTTGTTAGGTGCTGGTTCCTAATTATTTTAACGAACATTACAACCACTAAAAATGCTAGGCAAGAGCCTAGGTAGGATATAATCAGGTTGTGGTACGATTGTTTCACTTTAGTAGATAAGTAATTCACACCCTGGGACGTTGTTGATTGGGTTGAGTAAAATATCAGGCTCTGATAAAATTGTTGTGTGACTCAACTCGGTCTTTTCTCAAGCTCGTTAGCATGTCCCTCATGTGTTGGACTCCACTCCATTCTACGTAGGATATTTTCCACAGCGGAAGATGGTCTCATTTTCGAGATGTGTAAATCAGACCATCGCTCCCCCCCTGTGATATTCATTGCTGCACACCCCGGCAAGCAGGCTCTTTTCCCCTTCCCCTTTTTTTTTCTTTCTTTTTCCTTTTTCCCCCTTGTGTATGTAGAACCGGTTCACTTCTCACCAATCATGACTTCGCTATTTTTCTTTCTTGGTTTAAATGCATTTTGCCGTTTCAGACTGTGTGTTCTTTTGTAGCCACGATTGGGTACCAAATGTCGTCAACACCTATCATCCCTGCCTTTATGCTTTGCAAAATATCTCCAAATTAAGGAAGGTTTGTGAAAACCCCCGGACTCTGCATGCTTCACTTTTTTTTTTTTAATTGTCTCGTACCATTTTTTTTTGCCCCCCCAAGTTTTACGCCTCTTGAATCACCGCCCTCACCGCTCCCAGTACACGCCCCCCACCCTATTGAATAAGGCAACCAGTCCATGGGTTTTTGTTTGTGACTTCTTGAGTTTTTTCAGCACAATGTAGACCAGCGCTAGTGACCTACTAGTCGTTCACAGTTGTCAACAGCCCCGAGCTGTCCTTTTTTTTTCGTTGCTGTGTTAGCCAAGTTCACACGAGCCTTGTAAGAATGAAGCGCTTATGCTGGAGGTATCGACAGATATTGCCAGTTCGATAGGAAATGACTTTTTCTCCCTTTTTTTTTTGGAATACCCTGCTTTGACAATGACATGACCGGCCCCCCGTGACCGGGGTCTCAAGCTTTTTACGGAACATCAATTCGCCAGCCGCTTATTTTTTCTTGAATTGTCTGCGTGACATTGACCCCCAGCGTATATGTTTTTTTGTACAACGGCCCCGTTTACAGGGTAACATCGGGCATGTATGCGTCTACCTCTAGCATCGATGCATTTAACCATAAATCACCAGACTTTTGAATCATCATAACAAAGTTTCGAGAGACACACCCTGATAGCCCACATCCACTAGTGGATGCTAACACATATTAGCACTGATTTATCCTTGTCGCTTATTCGCCAATAGCAAAATTGCCTTAATATAACCTTCCGTGTTCCGGTTACACTCCTTTAGGACTGTATGACATGATTGGTTCTTATGCGTTTGCCTTTCTAACCATAGATGCCCCAATGCTTAGCGATTATAATACTATAACCATGGTTCTTTACCTTCGGCAATTTGGTTCATCCTTACCCTCTGTGCTTTGTGGAATTATTTTATGTACTTGTATTACATTAACAATAGGCACCTTTTCCTGACTTCCCCCCGGTACTTTACCTTTTACCCCCCATCTCATATCTATTAATTCCTCAATTATATCATATACCAGGAAAACGATGAATGCTTTATGGTATCGTTTCACCAAGTAATTGTTCTTTTTCCCATGATTTGCACATAGAACATATTATCCCCCCCCAACCTCTATTCCTGCCTATATGATACATACCCCGTACAAGCGCGACTGTTTTTCCCCCCTTTTCACTCATTTCCCGTTAGACTACTATTGTACAGTGTATCCGACTCTTTACTATTTTTTGTTACCATCTCCTACGCACATGCTTCTTCTCACGTGGCGTGATTTTCCTGAAGTTGCTAAGGCTGTTTCTCCAAATAAAGTGGATTTCAAATTACAAGCCCTGTCCCCTCCCTTATTCCAACATTAGTAGTTCCACTTGGTATTTCTATGTTGACCCGCCTGCGCTCGCTTGGTGCACTTCCATTACTCGTTATCACACACACCGGCACTTTTATTTTTCTATTGGTTTATGTACGCTTTGCTCTGACACAGCGCTGACACCAATTGTGTACATTAACTCGTCATGTGTACAATACCTTTGCACGGAAAGTTATCCTTTGTAGACTCCCACAGCACACTAGCGAATCCCTTCTAGTCTTTTTTGTTTTTTTTTTCTTTTCTCTTCCTACCACCATACCTCTACTCACAACCAGTGTGCCCACACCAGCTTTAGACTTCCACATACCCGAGGATATACCCTACCAACTACGCCCATGCAACATGGCTTGGGTGGCTGCTGCCTAACCAACCCTACCCTTGGTTCCTAATTCAACCACACCGGTTCGTGTAAAAATGGAGCGCTATTTCACTTAAAGCTGTCTTACCGCCGACATATCAGCATAATTTTGTTGTATTTATATGTTTCTTATTATAAATTTGGGGTGTGTCACTTCTGAATTACACAGCCCCAAAATGACAAATTTGCATTTAAGCCATGACAACATAATAATCCGCTTACCACATTTGAAACCATATTTGACATAGAGACTTGCAGGTCATGTCACACCATTCCATCCGAACACAATGAACACACAATACACGTGCTTATCACATCAAATTCCCCCCCCCCTTTGAACCTTCAGTATCGAAATGATATTTCATGTAAGCCGGAGCGCCCAGGAGATCTTTGACACCAGCAATACCTTAAACCCAACTTTGTTGCGCCTTACGTCCAAACCCCCTCCCACAGTAAGTGCTGATTGGCACGATATCAATGTGCCAAACAGTGTATGCGGAGTAGCATCTTGCTGGATTTCTTTATCACTTAAATGTAAATTCAGCAACTGCATGTATAACCGATGCAGAAAAGAGAATCCCACAATGCATTGCAATAGCAAAAAATAATAGTTTACTTAAATAAGGGGCTGTCATACGCAGTCGAATGGTCGCGATTATACACATCTCAGCATATAAATACGTGACGATTAATACATACCACCGTCCTTTGTACTGACGCAAATAACAATTCTTTGTACTTTTATTTTTTTACCCCATTTTTTTTCCATGTACAGCCGGACACAACATTTACACGAGTTTTCCTATATCCATATTTAGGACTCCACAATTATTTCATACACACATTTTACCATCCTACCTTTATAAATTAAAATCTACAACTCACTTAATTCCCTATATTTGTTATTTAAAGCTTTCATTTTTATTATTGGTCACCTAAACGAAAGTTATTAATTGTTGTGTAATGTTGCTTATGTAAAGTAACAACACCATAACCCTACCCGACACAAGTACACATTGACTACATATACATCGTCACACCACCCATATATTCAACGTTTTGTATTTGATGCGAATAAACCCCTGTGATTTATTATTCCTGTTTTTTTCCTTTGCCACGCCCACATTCAACCCATATTAATCTTAACACACGACACACTATTTTTTTCAAAAAAAACTTGACGCAAGTAGAACCAATAAATTTCGCCTCACCATTGTTTGCGATTTGCAGCGCCTCAGTTTTATTTAGGATTTTTTTTGATTTTATACTAACCGTTCTGCTACACTTTAAACATAGTACTGATTCATATCGATGTTATTGCCCACAACTCTGCTCGTTAAGAATAGATACGAGTACCGACAACCCCCTACACGCGACCGATCGAGCCGTCGGGCATTTTGCGTTTCAGTGCTCTATGCAGACTTTCATCTGAACACAGACAGCTGTATTCATTTTAGGGTTAATTGATAAAATTATGATAAATGTACATGCAGGCGACGTCCCCCCCCCCCTTCCCCCCCCCCTTTTTTTTTTTTCCTCCACTTTCCCTTTTCTTCTTTCCCGTTCCATTCCTTTTTCCTTGCAGATTTTCCCCCCCTTTCCCCCTTTTCTTCTTTTCTCTTTCCTTCTCTCCCTTTTTTTTTTTCTTTTCTCTTTTTCTTTTTTCCACTTTTTCTTCCTTCCTTTTTTTCCCCTTTTCTTTCTCCCCCTTTCCCTTCCCCCCACCTTTCCCTTTCCTCTTCCCTGGGCATTGTAATTTTATATTCCCCAATTTGATTAACGATTTAAACACCGCTGGAGCATGGTTTTGTAATACAGATTACGCTTGCTTGCTTACGTTTTAATCCCCTCCCCTCTAAGCCGCTCCCTTGTTTCATCCAACAGCAGACTCACACTTCTCATTGTTATTCACCACCCATAATCAATAGTCTGGACCCCCAGTAATACGCACTACTGTACCTCCGTCCTCCCCTTCCCCCTTGACTACAATCAATGACTTCTCAACTGACCCCCCGCCAGCGGCAGACCATAGTTTTACGCTTCCACCGCCATTAGGTCCCTCTTCAGTGTTTCGTATCCAACCCGCCATACCACCCACCTTAGCCCAGTCCTTTACCACCCCTCACCACCCATGCACCTGTGTTCATCGCCCCATATAAATACATTCGTTGTAAAATTTAGGTTGCAATTACGAAGCCAGCTCGTTTGTGTTTCCCAGCTAGAGAGAGTCATAACTGTCGAAAAGACCCCTTTTCCTGTTGACCAGTTTTGGATGTACAGAAGGAAGGTTTGTTACGAGTCCTCAATAATATACTGCGATGATTGAATGGACTTATGCCATGTTATCCTGGTATGACACAAGTTATTACACAGTATACAATACAAGAGTAATTTCGCACCGAATTGACTGTCAATTTGAAAAGACAACCTGGTGTTATTTTTGTTTTGTTAATTTTCACTAGCAAAAATGTCAATTACTGATCAACACAACTTAACAAACAAATACTTTATGCGCAAGTCCACCCCAAGCCATCCCTATAGTATAAGTCCCTTTATACTGATGGGAAAATGCTACACACTGAACCACGCCTGTATAACCGTTGTTGACCCCAGTTAATATTCGCCAAGCTACCCTCACACACATGTATTGTATCAACTACCATCTTTTGCTCTTACTTTAAGATTTTTAATCACGGCCTCACCATTACCATCAGTTTCGCTACATCATGGACTTATGTATCTATTTTAGTATTATGTATAGCTTTAACTGTTGAGTGTGTTGCCACCGCACGACACCTTTACTATTCGCTCTGATCCACTGTTCATTAAGCGCCGCCCTGAGAGTGTTTCGTTTTTCTCTCACAGGAGCATCACCTTCAGGTCTACACTGCACTCAGATGGCCCTGAAAAATATATTCCACGTGTGCCTAAGTTGTGACAAAAAGACCATGGGTTTTATTCGAGGGGATTTTTTTGTCCACGCTGCCCTTATTCCGCCATTTTTCCCCCGCCCTGCTTCGTGTGAGGTGTTAGCTCCGCGATATTGGATGCTGGTGAGCTGTATCGTCTGGTCCACTTATGATTTTCCCCAGCTTGGCTCGTGTGTCATGCTTCTGATCGGTTGTCGCGGTTATTTGGATTCCTGTTACTTCTATGCTTCAAGTCCTTCTTCACAGTTATCCCCTTGCCTCCTTTCCCCCTTTCACCACTCGTCCACCCAAAAATCACTCCCTCTGAGACTTCAAAAGCGCTGCTGACCCTCATCCTCGTATTACCCTGCTTTTACTTGGTTTGACCCAAAACCCAAATTGGTTGCCAATACTGTCCTTTTGTGTCACAGACCTTTGTCTCCAACCCATTTTTACCCCACCTATGTGTCCCCTCTGTGATTTGCCCCGCTGCGCATCTCTTTACACCCTGTGACAAGAATCCATGCTTGCGTAACACACCACCCCAACTCATGCTTCCACGGGTTCCCTCGACAATGAAGCCTACAATATTTCTTGAAACACAGTGGGTGTCTTTTTTAGATTTTAAGAACCCCCTATTGTACGCATAGTTTATAATCCTACAACATTACTATCTCATTCCGAAGTCCTATTCTCATTGCAGCCAGCATACATAGAAACTCGGATTTTAATGTTACAAAACACTGCTTTTTTATTTAATTGGACCCCTCAAATACCTACCCAGCGCCATTCTTTTGACATGAATTATATTTATGCATTATGTGTTTTGTAATAGACCTCCGCCTGGTATATTTTATTACATTACATGTAAAATGCATTATAAAAACACAATTACACACCACCCTGCGCCCTTGTAACAAGTTCAACTATTTGGCTCCATATATTGTGTCACACCCCTGAGTCTATCCTTGAACTGGGCACATCACTTGAAGACTAAGCACAAAACCACACGTAGTGTTTTGATTTTTTTTTTTTTTTCTCCGTTTATTCACCTTCCTTTTAACATTTATGCATTGGGCCAGACGCTTTTATCCAAATTTTCTTCCCCGCGGACCCTCTCCTTTCCTTAACTTCTGATATATTTTTCCATCATCATCCATCTTTAACATCAGCTCTATTGTGCCAACCCCTGTGTCGATTTCTGAACCTCGTTTAGTCTTGCCCCCCTTTTCCCTTCTTTTTTTCCCTTTCCACAGGCCCTATTACCCACTGGAGCTCACAGAATTTTAGCCCTAGGAAAGCTTTTCCCGTGAATGTTGACCGTTTGTTTTCTCGTTGTAGGATAACTTATTTTCTATGTCACAACCGCTGTCCGGTTCCTTTGCTTTTTCGTGGAGGAACACTATGAGCACTTTCTTCGTTCATGGACACACCACTGTTGCCATATTTATCGTCACTTTTTTACACATCACTTTCACCAGATTTTTATGGCCCCCCCAATGCGGATCATATGAAACTGTCTCAGAATGATAGTTGGGTGGGTCCACATCAACCCCTCATTACCTTGGGAATTTGTCATTCTTTTGATTTATTCAGATACTCTAGTCGGGCATTTCCCCTTACCAACCAAGCCTTATTGCTTTTTCCCACCATGAGGCAGTGAAAGCTGGTGCAGTGTGTGGGGAATCCATGATCGCCTTTACCAACAGGAAATCACTCCTTAAGCATTCAAGCCTGCATCTGTGTTTATTTGGGAAAGAGCACCGAAGAGAGTTTTTCCCCGAAAACAACCACGCCTCCTAGTCAGTTAGAAAACTTATGATTTTTGCCTTGTTTTTCCCTGATACTAGGACACCGTTACGTGTGCAATTCGTCGATGTCATAACATAAAACGTTGCCATGACTTTTCTTCATGAGGTGTTCATGGCAATTTGCTTCTTTCAATCCCATCATGCCCACTTGACCCGACCCGCCTTGAATTCATACGAATTTATTGACACCAATGGTAAGGTTATTTGATTATTATAATACATTTTTGCTTGTGGGTGTCTATAGCCAGTGAGTAACATTCCGTTAAGCCTCACAGATCACACCCCGTGCTTTTTATTGGACATTGAGTCTAGTTATTCCTAAACTGTTTAGCCCAAATCAGGATGGATTGGTAATTTTTGTCTAGACCGCAAATTTTACCATTATTTACTTTGAAACAAAGAACTTCCCTCTCCTGTAAACTACAGTTAGACCCTACATCTTCTGTTTTCAGGGATCAAAACATTCCCTTTTCCTTCCCCTTTTTTCTTTTTTTTTTCCCTCCCCCTTCCTTCCTTTTTTTTCCTCTTTTCCCCTCTTCCCCTCTCTCCACTCTACTTACCAGTTCCTTCAACCGCATTCACAGCCCATTACTTTATTACCCATCCCCAAATGCACCTACTTTTAAGAATTCTCAACCATATCATTTCATTTTCTAACGGACCTAAAACCCATCCCTGCCCTAACACTCTTCTAACTAATAATACATACATTTTGTGACCACCAACATTTTAAGAAAAATGTTTAATTGTAATAATAGTTTTGTCTCACCCTGATTATTTATTGTGAAACCTTTTCTCGATCCCCCCTCCTTATATTACCAGTATAATTTTTTTCCCCCCAACCACGGTCAAATCATTTTTTTACAACCAACATTTGATCCCCTTCCTCCGAGAAATTCAATAAAACTAAAAATACAAAAAACCGAAACGAATGAAATGGCCTATCCAATTAAAATGATTAAAAATTATCAGTACAATAAAATCGAACAACATATTCTTAAAACAAACCAACCCCGCTGCCTTGTTGCCATTAAAAATGACCGGCGTTTGTTTCAGAGTGATTTGATATCCACGCCCCAATGTGCCAATCCGTCAATGTGCCTTTTAAAACAGGACAAATAAAAACAACCACCCCCGATTTTGGTCAAGAATATGAGCAAAATTCCCCCAGGATTTTCCAGGCTGTACAAACCCAGAAATCAACATTCCGTACCACGCTTGCTAGTTTTTCATACTCACAACTGAAACACTTCCATCGGGTGAAGTTGTGAAACCACTGGTACTTTATTCTTACGCTTTATGACCAAACATTTGTACTTCCTACAGACCCCTTGAACATTGAACCTACATGTGACCCCGCTCCCCCTCCATCAGAGTATTTTGAAAGGCCTTTTCCCTTTTTTTTTCATCCGGTTCACCCATGCTTGCTGCCGAACTCTTATCAAATTGGCACTTATACACCATCTACCTATGTGGCTTTGTTCCCTACAAACTCCCAGACACACAAAAGACGATCCCTCTAGTCCGATGTGGTGTACGTATCGTTCATTTCCATCACACGCGCAACACGTGCCACCACCCATTGCTTTAAACTTGTGTTCGATAACCAGGGCCCCCGCTCTTTCCCTTTTCTCGACGGAGTCGTTTGTTGTGAAAACCCCGGTTGTGTCACTCAAACCCTTGAATAACGCAAATTTAGGCTGCCCCGTCGAATTCCCCCCAGAATTATTGGCTTGCTCCGGCCTATTCAGGAGCGAACAAACCGTGGGATTGCATTGCTTGAAACCAGAGCGAATCTGGAGAAACACTTACGCATGAAATGGGATTCAATTTCTAGACACCCAATACCTAGCCACCAGCACCACAAACGTCTGAAACCATGGTTTCAATATACATCCACAATAATGTTTAAACCAGCAAATTCTCTCTTTTGTGACCACAAACTTACAGAGAGACACTCCCATTTTACTCATCCTTCCATTTTGCGCCCTTGTGTCCCTGCTTTTTTTCCCCTTGCATTTTAGGTACCTTATGCTACCACCTCTCCCTCCGTATGTTTTGCCTTCAAAATCAGATCACCAGGGGTCATGGCATTAAATTTACCTTTAGTTCAAGCCACCCCGATCTTGATTTCCCCCTTTTCCCCCTTTCTCGATTTCTTTTTTCTTTTAAATGTCTGCGACACGCGTATTCCCAGCCGAGTCCTTTATGAGGCGATTTCCCGCACCCTGCCTGTGACACCCACCCTAACTTCACTATAAAAATTTTTTTTTATATGTACTGTTTCACCAAATGCTTGGCTTTAATTTACAACAATTTCCCCCGCCCAATTATTTACACAGAATCCGCGGAGCTTGGCTAGTATTTGATCCGGACAGGTATCTGCTGAGAATATTGACAGTAGAAAACCTCGACTGAAGACCTACCCCACACAAGCTAGAACACCTGTCGGGGAAAGGGCTTAACACCCTTGTTTCCCAAGCGATTTTAGAAGGAGAACTACCATATATTATCTGATCTTTTACTCTGCCAGACCTCTAAATCCACTCCGATTTCGCTTCTTAGTTCTGTTTTTGACCGACTCCCTGCTAAGACTGGACCAGAATACGTGGTTTACTCTCCATATGCCAGTTAAGATCCCGCACCTTACTTATTTTTTTTTGTAACCCATGTCGACGTATTACACAAGAACACCCGTATTCTCGAACAAAAACGGCATACCATGGACTCATGAATAACAATGCATTCTTCCAATCCACATTTCCCCCATACATAGATTTTCTGTTACTTATTCGGTTTTGCTCCCCATCACCTTCACAAGAATGTTTCGACAAACACCCCTAAACATTTCTCTGTTGGTTCGTGCAGCCAAACCATTTCTCATCTACCCATCTCATGCTTCCAGACCCGGTTACTTATGTCACAACACTACCTACCTGCTACCTATGTATATACTTTACCACAAAAATTATCCCTCACTTCCTACGTCATTGCAGCCCTGTGCCCGTATTTTTTGCGAATACCATTCTTACATTAATGGATTTCCCTTTCCCCACCCCCTGTATTAAACAACCTTTTTGGTTGAATTAATCAAACTGTAAAAATATTTTGTCACTATTTTTTTTTCTGAACTTATTATGAGCATATCAATGGTATTTTATCTAAACTTTAATCATCGACCTATTGTGGAATTGTTCTGCATTTAGACCTCTGGTGCATCCTGTAAACCATCTTGGACTGTCACCACAGTCAACGCCACATTATCACCACCCCATTGGGTTATGCGATCAACGTCTTAACACATGGCATAATGGTATTCCCCAACCACTATCACTATTTCGGGACAATAATATACATCTTCACGAACACCTTATATGACAATGAAGGACTTTTTAATAACAGTATTTCAACACAGGTTTCCACCTTCACAGCCACGTCCATTTTCAGAGAACATTTTGTCATGCACACTTTCAATGATTCCCAAAGTTGTGACCAATACACCTTATCCCAGGTCATCTCTATTTAAATAGCTGTTCCCTATTCAATGTACACCTAAGTCAATTGTATCGAACACACTTTTAATGCTGACTATACCATCTGACCTTATTGCTAGTATTTGCTTCAATATTGATTAGTAAGCGCAGAACCCTAAACACCCGGGTGGTTTTGATTGCAACTTAATAAAACGCCCCCTTTTCCTCCGCAGGATTTCCCTTCGCCACCCTTGCCGGTACACTTCCCGGTAACTGTCTGTCCCTGGTCACGACCTGCTTAATTTTCAACTAATGTGAGTGCGTTTTGTCCATTAGGCGAATTTTACCCTCCACTCTTACATTATAACTGCCCCTTTCTTGCTCAGTTACACTAACCTGCTACGCCCTTGCTCCTGCTCGCACTATAACACATCATCATCCTTGACCCTATTTTACTTGTACAACATGCCATCCACCTACTTTTTCTCACCCCCACACCCCTCTCCGACACCCCCTGTTCACCGCTCAATACTTGAAAAACTAATACTCATATACTAGGATTTATTTTTTATTGTTTTTTTAACCGTATTTTTTGATATTGTGCACGCTGGCCCAAAGGGCGGGCCTAAGGTGGCCTAGCGTTGTTAGCCCGTTCGCTTTTATCACAAACCTCTCCATTTGTTGTGCCAGTGGGGGGTCGCCATCTTTACACGCCGTCAGACCTTGCGTGTCGCGGGAGTTTGCATGTCTATCTTCCCCGTGCCTCGTGGGGTTTCCTGCCGCCCCGCGATTACTCCGGTTCCTCCCCTCCGGCTCCACAAGAATGCATTGCGTACGGTCTGTTTTTTATTGGCATCTCTGGAACCACATTTGTGTCACGTAGCGGGGCTGAGTGCCCGCGACCGTGACCATGATGACCTATGAAGTGAGTGCTGCGCCACCTGCGATGGTTTTTTTGTTGGCTCAACTCTCATCCAGAGGGTGTATCCTGGCCTTGATGCCCGCATGACGTCTGACGATAGCGCGCAGCGATCCACGTGACCCGAGGTAGTTCTGATCAAGCAGGTACGCCCGTTTGTATATTTTTTCCCTTTGCGGTGTCCCGGTAGAATAATGGAATCGACCAAAAAAAAAACAAAAAATTTTGATTTTTTTTTTTTCCCTTTTTACTTTTTCTCCAGACCCCTTTTTTTTCCCTTCCGCCCCCCCCCCCCTTCCCCCTTTTTCCCCCCCTCTTTTTGGTGATTCATAAGGAGTTGTTTTTCACAGTGCACACTCTATCGGTGATGTTTACTTTCCGATGACCATTACCGGCGCTCGTGCAATTTTGAGAAGAATAATGGCGTGAGGTGTATCCCGCCCACACCCCGGGAACAGATCGGACCGTTTGGAAGTTGGGCCGCTGACTAAGTAAAACAGAGTTGCAGATTTGCAATCTGATACGTCTTGTGTATTTGTCTCGTTGCAGACCATGCGCAGGTTTTGTAGAACCCCCATAAGCTACCAGCATAGTATTCCCGACCCCAACGCACGTCCTACTAACTTGCTAAGTTATACCGTTCAAATGTAAAAAAGCTTTGCAATACCTATTAAACTTTTCAACACTTTACACATATTTTGCAATACAACACCCCTACAACCGGTTTATCCAGTGTATCTGTTCATTTCAAGGGCACGAATGAATTCACCAGTCAGCGTGGCCTCTTGTACTATATGCACATGCTCATACTTGGTGACACTACTTGATATTGTCGAGTCATAATAAATACGTGGCTAGACTATCAATTATGGAGATTGTTTACTATGGCCTCCAACCATCATAATATGCACCCTTGGATCTTTTTTTTTTTTTCCCCCTCTTCCCCCCTTCCTTTTTTACTACCCTAAACCCACCACACAAAACACTTAACTATGTCCAATAATGTATATGCTGAATAAAGTGTCCTAATTCACTTAGAGTGATGAAATTATGGAGGCTTTGACTACGTCGAATTCATGTCACCTCCGTCTAGACTAAGATGTAATTTGTGGCATAGACCTTTAACACCTTCTATTTTTCTATCTGTCTCTACCATTTAGCTTCCACTGGGAGCCTTTTTCTTTCATCATTGCAACTTACCCCTTCCCCCCTTGCTGTCACTGTTTTCGATATTCCCTAATTTGCGCTACTTGGCTGCAACGCGCACACCGCATTTTTCCCATACAGTACACACTCTTTCTCCCCACTATTCTTCATTTCCTTATCTCTTTATCCCCATATGCACTATCCCAACGGAGCTTGGCCGCACACACATATCCTTACCCCCAATTTTTCACCCGTGGTCAGATACCGGTTGTTTATTGACGAAAAAATGCCCGCCCACTTCCGATGCACACATGCTTTTCCTGACATATTGTGCTGGCCGGCCGCTAGTGATTGTGACGCGATCTCCTTACAGTCAAGATCTTAAACCGTCTCCTGATGGGAACATCGTTTCACCACCCCGTCCTTTTTCTTATTAACACATATATATACATAGTGGGCCCTTTTGTAACCACATTTTTTGTTCCAAACGAACCCCCACTGAGAAATAGCACAACCCCAATAATAATCACTTAATAATGGATTCCCCGTCCACGCACCCAATTATAATAAGCCCCCAAGTACATCCATTGTTTTGTGATCTTCCATGATAAATATTTCCTTTTTTTCGCTTACCCAAAAAAATAATTCCTTATCACACTGTATCACAAACAATTTTATCTCAACAACCACTTAATACCATTAAATTTGTCTAATCATTAATGCTAGATCCGTCCTGTTTGCCCGATGGTAATAAAAATCAACGTTCACCCAGGGAAACACTCTGCCTTCCCTTTTTCCACAACCAACACTTTTTTTCTTCCCACCTTTTGACAACCATCCTGAACCCTGCAATTTATATCCTCCTTACGTGACCCCTTAAGGTCACAGTGTCTCGAGGACACATAATTTGCCTGATCTTCTCTAAAATATCCGAAAAACATAATGAGACAAAATTGTTTACGGATCAACCCCCACCGCTCCGGGCACATTTTTCCCTTCTGTATGCATTTTAAGACCTGTTGGCTGTCCCCCCCGTCTTACGCTTAGCAGAAATATTGGAAATATAATTGTTTTGCACTCTGGTTGAATTCCACTTCCTCGAGCCCGCGCGTTTTCTGGGGCTTTTCTCACGGCTGATCACATGTACCATTTAAAGGCTGGACTTTTGATAATCAACCCACCAATGCGGCTGCCTATTCAATTCGCTAAATCCAGCGCTTATTTTACCTTCTCTTTTTTTTCATAGAGATTGATACACTGATACCCTTTAAAATAAATAGGCATGGATATTGATACCAGTCCCCCTGAGTGATTTTTTAACCCACACAAATCGCAGACGTCGAAGGAGACAACAGCAACCCCCTGACCGAGCGCCCAGGTATCACACTTAGAATAACGTTACATGGGAGGATTAGTAGTTTCCAGCCCCACCAGCGCGATTATTCTAACAAATTTACACACAATCACCACGCTTGGGGCTACTTGCACAGGATCTGTTAGTTCTCACGAAGCACACGGTGTGTCCCTCTCGGCACGACATTTTTTAACAAACCCATCGTTTTGTATTTTTCTTGAATCCATCATTTAAACGTCCAACGTACCATGAGTGCACACACGGCGATTAGTACTTTCAGCTGTCATAAATTTATGATACCTTCCTCTTCCACCAAGTTAAGGTGATTTTGGCCCCCGGTTAGGTTTGCGTTAGTTCTCTGGCTTACTGCCACGTCAACTTTTCGAATGACCCAGTGAAGACCCCCGGCCCCTACCTACTGACACATTTATATTTAACATGGGTACCACAGCCAAGTTTGGATCTAGTGTGTGTTTTGTGATTGTGCGCCTGGGCCTTTCAGTGAGCTCTGACGTAAAACCCTCCCTTGTTAATACTACAAGATGTACCTTACACACAAAAACCAACAGGAATTGTTGCATTTGTTCGCTCAACTGTAGTAATTTTTCCTGTCCGATGATCATACCCGGGCCTGCGTGAAGCCTGTTTACGGATGCGCTATTAGAATGTGGATATGATATTATTATTTTTAAAATACAGTATTAAGAAACCCCCCACCACCATTTACCCTCAACATTATATTATTAACCAAAATCTGACTGACCATATATACCCCAATGGAGGACTTTATAGTTAAAATTTAATCAGGGTAACATCTTCAGTTTTTTATTCAGGGGGCACTTCGCAACCTCTACTTATACTAGTACGTATAGCCACAGAATTCCGCCCGTTTATGGGCATATTGGCTTTTTATTAGTACTTATAAAGCACACATTATGCATCCCTAATCCTACCCAATGCCTAAACCTAACAACTACCATACTAACTATTAATAAGCAACAAATTAAGAGTTTATTGGGGGAAAATTGTAGTTAATGGTTTGTTAATAGAGAGAATTGCCCCCTATAAAACCAAAATCTGATTTTAAAGGTAACAATTGCTGGCTTTCCCATAAACTCACATGAAATGTATTTATTTTCCATTATTTTACTGTACTACATACAATATGTATTTCTTTGCATTGCATTTTTTACAATCTTGTCCGTGATGCAGAACACCAAGGAGCACTTTTAGTTTCACCGTGTTACCAAGACATTTATCTTCTTTGTCAATTAAAAAAGCCTTCTATTTAACAGCTAAAGTAAGATACAGACAAAACCGTTGACAGGTGACAGCACATATCTTTTAAAATAGCTATTTTAATCCTTTTTTCTAAAATCAAGTTACACTTAGAATTCACCTAAATAATGAATCATACAGTAGGCCTACATTTTAAAATGTATAAGACGTTTTTAATACTTTAATGCCTAAAACATTCCCTAATGGATCCGTGTTGTGTCAGTCCTTTGAGGAAGGTCATGTAAATGGGGAACAGTACAAAAAACTTTAAATGAATTAAATATGTGACCAAAGATCAATTTCAAACTTCAATACAATCTTCTCTTCTTTGTTCTATGACGGCACTGTTTGATAGCCTGTTGGAGGGAGACAGGGGTTCCTATGTATGCCAGAGGTTTTTTGCTATCCTGACCACAGAACCACTTCAGCATGGCCCTCAGTCAAACCAGAGTCAGGATTGAGATGACCTTCAGATTTTTAAATGTACACTTCAACTGACAACTAAGTTCACAAACTGCCATATTTTTTTTAGCAGTCTTTTTTATGTTTTATAAAAATGTAGTTTACGTCTAGTGTATTTTGTTCACATTTCTTCTGTAACCTATGGAGGTAGACACTTCAGTTTCTGAGGAAGGTTATGAAATGTCCTACAATAACAGAAACACCATTAACGTAAAATATAATCTTCACATTCACATGTGACGTATTGAATTGAAGCCTACAGTACATTGCCCTCTTTAACTGTGTCAGAGCGCACAGATAGTTTCTCTTCATAATGTGCTTCATCGTCATTAATAAAGCTAAACTAAATGATAACTAATATAAGGCAGGGTATTTTTATCCACTGTGCATGGGCACTGGGCACACGCACACATATTATACTCATACATCATATATTAGAGATTTTCTCAGTCGGTTTGACATTTCTTTTTCATTCATGAGTGCATTCTTCCATACCCACCCCCCCCAGCTCTCTCAGAATCCTTAGTTCATCTCTCAAAAATAAATATCTGTGTCAATGAACATGTCAGTGCCATCAGAATGACAAGTCCTTGTGCCATTGTGTATGGATAAGACAGTCAAATTGCTTAGTCATGTTGTCAATATAACCGTGTACTTTGGTGGGATGTTCTGATGTAAACTACGGCCAAAGTTTTTATGACAATTATTGAAAATTGTAGGTTACACCTTAGTGTATGTGGGACTTTCATTGCAAGAGACTGGACATGATACACATTTTACGATTTTACTGTTTGGACTGTAATTTATTGACAGACCATGTCATTGCGATACAGAAAGGAAAAGACAGCACTGCATAGCACAAAGAAAAAAAAGAAAAAGTAGAAATGTGAACATAGGACAATATCCTTAGGGAAAACTGTACATGCAGTGCTGTAGGAATTACAGTGCAGTCTTCCTATACCTCCTGAAGTTCCTGTCTGTTGGGCCACAAATTCTCATCCACATCACAATGAATATCTTCTCTTGGAAAGAATCTTTAAGAGTGTCTTATCCAGCCTGTGCAGGCATCTGCTGTGATGTCATCATCCATGGCAGCCAGAAGGGTCATCTGTGTATGTGGCTGGCGATCATTGACTTTCCATCTCCATGCTGAGAAAAATTCCTCAATGGGGTTAAGGAATGGAGAGTAGGGTTAGATGAACTACGTCAGCATTCTGTTGTGGGCCGCAAACCATTGCCTGATGATGTTGGAGCGATGGAAACTGACATTGTCCCAAACTATCTATCTATCTATCTATCTATCTATCTATCTATCTATCTATCTATCTATCTATCTATCTATCTATCTATCTATATTCTCAGAGATAGCAGCACCCATGGTTATGTTCCCGCCGCATTGGCCTGGCACATCAACTGTAGATCTGTGGCCGATGATATTTTGACCACGCCTTCTGCGTCTCGTCAAATGTGGACATCGCATATTGCATCTTTTTTTCTACAGCCATAGCAAATGTGTAAATGTCACACTTACTGTACTGTATAACGCTATACGATGCTGTACTGTTTACTGGAAGGTACAGTTGCTGCATGCTCATACATGTTTTACCTGTACATACTGGAAATGCAGCTCCTTCACTCTTTCACTATCATTATAATACATTTTGAACAACGTGACATAAGCAATTGATAATGTAGGAAACAGCAGAGAATTGTACATAATCATTTGCATGGATGCACCAAAGCATTTGCAACTTGTTGAAAGAAATGAGAAACTGCTTATTTGATGTGCACAAGTGACACAATGATGTGAGGATTGAACAGGTAGTTTTGAGAATTTAAATTCTGATCTGAGAAATGTACCAAAGCTACTAAGAAAAACTATAATAAAGGTAAACTAAATGATAAATACAGTTTTTCTCAATCGATTTGGTACATTTCTCTAAACTCAGGTAAAAGCTCTCAAAACAGTTAACACAGTGATCAGTACACTTTGTAATTGTCCTAAACAGATAGTAAATGATCCTTCATTTCATACAAATCACAAATCAAAAGCATAATTTTCTCAAAACACTGTGCACAAAAATCCCTGATTTTATCACAGCAGTTCATACAGCCAACCAAATCTTTAATATATCAGGAAAAACATTTGTAACTTTTCAATTGTTCTTCACAAAGTTCACAAGCATTTTTGTACCATTTTCAAAACACAACAAACAAAACTCTGTGAATTGTAAAATAGTCAGTTGCACACCTTGTGTCTTCAATTAACACCAAATTTGTATCTGATGAGTTAGTAATCCACTCAACACAGAAAAAGCCACTTTCCTAATTGTTCACACAGCTGTCTTACGTAATTACAACAACTACAAAAGGGGAAGAGAAGAAGAACAAAGAAGACAAATGAGGAGATACAGTAAGACAAAAAAAAGAAGTATGAGCAGTGGAAACAGAAGAGGTTTAAGAGTGAGAGGTGGTGGCCAGGGTAGAGGGAGAAGAGGAAGAGGAAGAGGAGATGAAGATGTAGGAGGAAGAGCTGAAGATGTAGGAGGAAGAGCGAGAAGAGCTGAGGATGTAGGAAGAGGAGAAGAGATTGAAGAGATGGATAGATTGGAGGGCAATTGTATAGTGGAAAGAGAAAATATAAGAAGAGGTGGACAGGGAGGAAGAGGAGGGCAAAGAGGAAGAGGAGGGCAAAGAGGAAGAGGAGGCCAAGGTGTAAGAGGAGGGAGGAGAGGTAGAATGAGGGCAGGGTACACGCGTGTTTCAAATGAAATCAGAGCCACACCTATTGACCATGTCATAAATCATGGTCTCTCACTGAGAGAAGCTGGCCAGAGAGTTCAGCCCAATATAAACAGATCCACAGTGGCTTCAATTATCTGTACATTTCAGAGGGAAAACCGGTAAGTAACTATATCATTCTACTTTTACAATGAGAGTCCATGTAGTCTTGTTTGACATAGGTCTAGATCTCTACAGTAAATGTTCCTGCTTGTCCAAACCTTTTTCAGAATTGAAGTTAGAGAACATTCAGGTGGACGAACAAGACTTTTTTCAGTTGAACAAGAGCATGCCATTGTTGACATGGTGGTCCAGAACAACACCCTCCGCCTCAAAGAAATTCAGCAAAGAATAACACAGGACAATCAACTGTTCCACAATATCCACCAATGCAGTCTCTCCACAATTGACCGTGTTCTAAGAAGAAATGCTATCCGAATGAAGCAAGTTTATAAAGTGCCCTTTGAGAGGAACTCCGTTAGAGTGAAGGAGTTGCGATTCCAGTTTGTTCAAGTATGTGCAACCCAATTACTGCAATTTTACTGTCAACTCAAAGATATATTTTTCCTGAATTTTAAGTATGTGTCCATAAACTATTCCATGCTACTATATGTGAAAAGATTTAGGCATATCTATGTATACTGCTGCTTCAAAGTGTCAACTCAAACTTCAGCAACAATTTCACAGTAGTATTGACTGCAATCAATGCCATTACTGTAAAACACAAATTTACTATATTTTACCTTGTGTTCTTTTTACTCTAGAGAATCTTGGAGTTGGATAGCAGTGCAACTCATTATGAGTACTTGTATATTGATGAAGCAGGCTTCAATCTTCAAAAAAAATGGAGAAGAGGGAGAAATGTGATTGGCCATCGTGCTACAGTCAATGTCCCTGGACAACGAGGAGGCAACATCACTCTCTGTGCAGCAATTTATACAACTGGTGTTGTGGCACACAATGCTGTCTTGGGACCATACAACACAGCAAGGCTCCTACATTTTTTAAACCTCCTCAATGAAATCATCTTTCCGTAGGGTGATCAGGAATCAAATGGTGTGGAATTTTGTAGTTGTTTGGGACAATGTCCAATTCCACCATTCAGCACTAGTGCAAGAGTGCTTTGAGAATCACCCACAATTCAGGATGGTGTTTCTTCCACCATATTCTCCTTTCCTGAATCCAATTGAGGAATTCTTCTCCTCTTGGAGATGGAAAGTACATGATCGCAACCCTTACAACCAAGTAAGTCTTCTTCAAGCGATGGAAGAGGCCTGTGGAAATATTGGGGCACAAGCATGTCAAGGATGGATACAGCATTCAAGGCGTTTTTTCCCACGATGCACGACTCGTGAAAATATTTTCTGTGATGTTGATGAAATTTCTGGCCAGATGTAATTGGGAGGCATGATCAATAAAATAATTGATTCAATGAATGCAGTACATTTATCACTTTATTTATTTACCTATGTACTTATTTGCATAATATATATATATATTTGTGTGTGTGAGGTGACAACTTGTTGTTATACACCTGAACTCCTCATTAAAGAACTTAATGAAAAACATGTATTTTCATTTATTTCTTTGTGTATCTTCAGCTGAATTTGTTATAAAATCAACAGAGAACACACTTTTAGTTTTGATGTTAATATTGAATTTTAATAAATGTATTACTAGAATAAAATGCTGTGTTTCATTGTGCAGTGAATACTTAACGGTTTCGCCAGCGTAAGAGTGTGTTTAGTTTGCTGTGTTAACTGTTTTGAGAGCTGTTACCTGAGTTTAGAGAAATGTACCAAATCGATTGAGAAAAACTGTAATATAAGGCAGGATGTTTTATCCACTGTGCGTGGGCACTGGGCACACGCACACATATTATACTCATACATCATATATTATTTTTACTGTAGTATTTACTCAGTAAATGTCTGTACTTTATAGTGGTTTAACTTGCCCTTTAACGCAATCAGCAGTATTTCTGAAACACACAGAAACATATTACTCATTGGCTGAAATACATTTTTGTGTTACTAATATTTGTGCATAATTATTTCCTGAGTAACATACTGAACTCCCTCTATCCATGTTGAATGCGAGTTTTGCAAAGCCGACGTCATTTGTTCATATGCATGTGTGTGTGATCGAATCTTAGCTTCAGGATCAAAGCTTGAGTAGACAAAGAAAAACTCCACAAGCTGCTTCATGGTACCAACAAAGCTTGATCACGTTGGTTTGGTTTTGTCAACCCAAAACTAATCCTGTAACCCTGAGTTTGTTCAGCTACATTAATGTTACAGGCCCTACATGTCATCGCATGTGGATTACTTCTTTACTTAGATCACATGTTGCACATTTCGCTTCTTTTTGCATAATGGAATTTCATGTGGGTTTCCTGTAAAGGTTATACAAATTGTTTTATGCATTTTACGATGGATGGATGGACGGACTGTGTTGGGTAAACAAACCCAATGTTGAGTTACTAATTAACCTATGCTGAGTTGTTTCAACCCCCCCAAAAAAGAATTAAATTTAAACCCAATAATTGGACGGACGGACGGATGGACAGACGATAGATGGATAGATGGATAGATAGATGGACGGACGGACGGACGGACCGACCGACTGACCAACCGACCGACCGACAGACAGATAGATAGACGATAGATTGATGGATGGATGGATGGATGGATAGATGGACGGACGGACCGACAGACGATGATAGATAGATAGATAAATGGATGGATGGATGGATGGATGGATAGATGGATAGATGGAAAGCTGATAGATGATGGATGGATGGATGGATGGATGGACGGAGGACGGACCGACGGACCGATGGACTGATGGAGCGACCGACAAACAGACCATGATAGATAGATAGATGGATGGATGGATGGATGGATGGATGGATGGAGGATGGTCGGACGGACCGACCGACAGACAGACGAGGATGGATGGATGGATAGATGGACGAACGGACGGACGGACAGACAGACAGACAGACAGACAGACAGACATAACAGAACTGCACAGAGTAAGTGCAAGGTAGAGGGATATGGGGAGAAGGGGGGATGCCAGAAGAACTAGCACTTGGGCGGCACGGAGACTGTCGTTTATATATGCTCTTAATGATGATTGACAGGATTGAATGTTTAGGCTCCTCCCGAACTTACATTTAAAACTTAATTTCATGTTTTTTCCACTTTGTCCGCAACTCCTCCTTAAACAACACTACTTTCCTGGGTCATTCTTTAGTTAAGGTAAAATTCTCTCCTGCTACCTTGCTTCCCACAATACAAGCAGTTTTATGCAGTTGTTTTACTTTAAGTGTTAAGCCACCATGAGCGTTTCATCTGGAGGCCCCAGACAGTCAGTGGCCCTGGGCCCCGGTTGTACTGTAATCTGTCCTTCATGACTAAAGCTCTCGCACCATCTCTTTGAAGCCCTACAATCTGTCCTACCTTATTTCCCAAGTCAAACTTGATGTCAGATGCCTAATAGTGTCAGGAGATAAAGCATCTGTCAAAGTTAAGTCGACTTTGAACCAATAGCCATTTCATCATCCGTGTGGGTGAATAAATAACACTTATTGAGTGGGAAAAGAGGCAGCAGAGACTTGCACTCTGCCATCCTGTGATCTGTCATCAGAACTCTTAAAGGTCCCTGTCAGTCATAGCCTCGATCTAAGCGGGCCACTCCTCTTTCACCAGACTTTTGCCATCACCGCTCTGATAGGCCAATTAGAGAGCCGTACAGTGTGAGGTGACACTATTGGGCTGTGCTTAAGCTTACAGCTCTTCTGTGAAGGACACATTCTCACAGCCGGGAAATGTCACTCAACTAGAGTGAATAAATGATGAACGAGATTTTTTTCTTGGATTCGACTGTTGAACCACTCAGAGGAAAGCACCAAACATTAATAGCAACGTTCTGTTTTCCTGAGTACCACTAGGTCTCTCATCTCTGGTTTTTAGTTGTTATTTGTTTGTGAGGAAAGTAACCAACAACCATCACTGTTGTCAGGCTGAGGATATGTTCAGTTTGCAGGTTATAATGCTGTAAATAATATTCCGGTTTCGCTTTAAAAGACGTCATTACACTGCCAAGTTTGGGATGTTTCTCATGCCCTTAAAAATCTTTTAATCTGAATGTGTATGTTTCAATGTTTGAAATGACTTGTGTGGACAAAAATGAATTCTTTCCAACATATTCATCTCTTTCTAGAAAACTACATTTTAATACAAATATATTTTAGAAATGGATGACTTGGACAAAATAATGAATAAAGAGCAGCCAATAAGAAAGGGAAATTCTTTCGATACTGTTTATGTAAACAGCGTCCAAGGTTGAAATATCAAGAAGCTGGCTTAAAAAATGCCGAGACAACAATTTGCGACAAAAAGTGCGACTACTTTGAATGTGCTAAAATAGATAGTTCATTTATTTTGAATTCTTTCAGTCAAATCATAATTCACACAGTTCCAACTGTATTATTTATTGTTTTGATGAGTTTACCATTATTCTAAAATGTGGAACAAAAATATATATAAAGATTGAGTGAGTGATCCCAACATTTTGACCGGTAGTGTATATCGTCAGGAGTCACAGGTAAAGTAACAGCATGTGTGGACTTGCATTGCATAAATCCACGGATTGCAAAGACCATTTTAATTTCAGCTAAAACTCTTTCTTTCTTCTTGTTCTACTGAGGAAGCAATGTCACCTTTTTGGGTGAACTAACCTTTAATTTGTTCTTAGAAAAGTAATTTGGAGATTTTTGCATATGTAGTTACATTAATGCTTTTTTGAATGTGGCGTGAGCGTCCGGTAGATTCTATCTTGTTGCCAATATCTCTGCCACCTTGTTGTAAATCCTGGTCGAGAGAAAATTGGATTTGAATTCCTGTGTAGATTTTATATATTGCCGTGCTTGCCTCAAGTATTCAAAATAAAACAAAGAGATATCAAGGCAATTGTCTTAAACTGCAGTTGTCCTCTAATGCCTTTAAATGAACTCCATCTCTAAAATGTAAATTAGCCTTATTCATTGATTTATAAATTGCTTAGTTATATTTACTTAATCTGGAGCTCTTTCAACATGATAAGATATTTGATTACCTCTCAAGTGTGAGGCCACAGTTCAGACATCCTCACAACGATTTTCCAAGCAGGTTTTAAACAGGTTTTAAACCAAGAGAAATAGAAAACTATTTATTTGGCTATAGGCTTCTGCTAAAATGCCAGATGATAGCAGCAGATTAGAAAAAGCATTACTGAAGTCTGAATCAATAAGTGAACAAATATCTCTTGGCAGTTGCATGAGAAGATATTTTAACCTCATCTCCCACTAAGAAGTATTGACAGAGTTTATCACTTGAACACTCGATAGACTGGATTAGATATAGGACAGAGAGGAGTTTAGAACCAATGGAACAATAGTCAGGTCGCTCACCACTGGGGAGATTGAATGGGTTCAATGCTCCCATAAAGGAAGTCAAGATACCATGTTGTGGATAAAGCAATCCCAGAATGCACTGCAACAAGCTCAGTGACATAATAAAGAAAATAAAGCTGCATCATTCATTAAGACGTCCAGCTCATGTGGGAAAAACATGTAGCGTTTGTTCGTTTCATTTCTCCGAGGATTCCTTCATGAACAGGTACGGTCATATACCATTAATCGCAATACAACTATAGGCTATACAAACTATATGCAAAGCCTTGCCATCCCATCCAGGAAATAAATCAGTGAATTTGAGTAAAATCATCCCGTGCAAATGCGTCATATGACTGATGTGGGGAGGTCATTTATAAATCACAGGAGGTTCCAGATAATACTAATGCTGTGTGAAAACTGTGAATGGCACTAATGTGTAACCTAACGTTATGTCTCCAACCAAATTCACAGAAGGCTCCAACTACGCAAACTGCTATCCAATCAAAGCAGTGGGCGTTTACTTCCAAGTGTCTTCAATGCGGAACGCCCATAGAAACAGAGTGTTTCTAGAGCTGGCCACAAAACCTTGCTAGAACATAGCCTATTACTTACTGATTTTGATGTTTTTTAATGTAAAAACCACGCGGGCGTCATAAGTAGACCTCATACAACAGTATAAAACAATTAACAAGCCTAGCTCATCACACCTTTAAATTCAAAAGTTTATCATTAAATTATTTTGATCATATACAACCACAGGATGTTATTCTGTTTGCTTATATTGTAGCACAATCGCACTGTCAACCACCCTTCCTGCAGTCACATAGTTTGAAGAGGGTTCAGTGAGCAAATCCCATAAATGATCCATATTCCATGCGTGTATACAAAGAAGATTGGTTAAGCAATGCACTGCAACTTCTGTTGGTGTGAAAAGACAATGGGTATCCAATGCAACCGCTCTACCTTGTCCTATGCACCTTGCATGTACAAAGTGTGTTAGAAGGTAGCTTAAGCTGTAGACGTAGACTTTTAAACTTTTATAAATTTGCATCTTAATGTAATCCATGAATAGAGGTGATGGTAAATAGACTTTGGCTGCCTCCCATAATCAAAGGCTCAAGATCAAGACTACATCCAAATCACAGTAACATATTACATACAACACATCTACAAAGCTAATTGACTCAAGACCCACTCTTGCCCTTACCCCTGGCAGTTGCCCTTGTCTCATATGTGCCGTAGACAGCGATGTTTCGCCACGTCGATTCGTGTGACACGCTCCAACATCCATTCGTTTTCCTTTCCGCTGACATTTGGATGACGGACCTGTAAGCTCTGGCCACAGTGAGATATTGAAAGCAAATTAGTCTGAATGTACAGATCTTGGCTCACCCGCGTGCTCTCAGCCTGCTGCAGCTGATGCTTTGTGCTTTTATTGATTGTTGAACAAAACGATGTATTCAACTTGCAGGTCAGCCAGGATTCCCCAGCACTAAGATGTTTGAAGAACCACAAATTAGGCTTTTTAGTTCTTTTTTATAATATCATAGTAAATTGCTAGTATTAATGCTGACACATAAACGGTCAGTTTTCATGGAGGCAGTAAAAATAAGCAAACGAAAAGATCAGAGAAACTTTAAAACAGGCCAAAAAGTGCTTGTCAGAGCATCTCCAAAATGGCAGGTCTTGTAGGGTGTACTCAATATGCATGGAGTCTCAACGCATCAGAGACTTTATTGAGGAATTTAAGATTTATTCACAACACTTTGAAATAAACTGACCCTTAAAGACATCATTAGTGAGGAATATGTAAAAATCACGAATTTGTAACCTGTAACGTGTCATTGCAATGCAGCTGTATACATCACACAGTGTAAGTCACCCCAAAATTACAATTTTTAATCATTGTAATTGTTTGAACTTTGATAGTTGCGTTACAACACTTTAACAAAGGGCATTTAATGTTTCATTAACACTTAACAAAATGGGACTTTAGATAGTGACCTAAATAAATCGGGTTAATAGCTGATCTTTTGAGGCTTGTTTAGACGAAACGGAGATCAATCACTGACCTAAGTGGATTGTGTTTTTAACTAATTGGAACTGAAGATTCAAGCACATTTTGATGGAATGACATGTAGCTACTTTGGTTTCAATTCACTTTGGATTAATGAGATTAACAATGTGCAGACAGAGCATTCACTATTGACTTCAGCTAGAGTTTAATACTTTCCAGCACCCACAGTCTTACCTACACATGACAAGACAAAAGACCCTGGTCTAATCATGGCAAGAGATCTGCGTTTTTGTTCAGGGGTAGAAAGTAGTCCAAATGCGAAGATACAGCATTCTGCTTCCGAAGTAACCAGAAAATATGGTTTATCAACCAGTAGCCTATAAAGTAGCCTATAAAGTTAGCTTGAAAGCCACAGAAACAAGCAAAAACACATGCTGCGTCCGAAATCGCATGCGATGTTAGTACATACTGAATTTGAATAAGCACACACCTTTCGGCCGTTAAAATAGTATGTTATACAGTTTGTGTACAGTAGTATGAATACATTTCGGAAAAACTGCGTCCGCCATATTTTATGATCATGTGTTCCGTATGCTCTTTGACCTATGACGTATTAACAACAACCTGTATGTAGGCGCTGATAAAAACATAAATTTAGTCATGAGAAATTCATTTATTGGCACTTACATTAAAAAAGAATTTCTGCATTAAACTTTTCCGCTATATTTATTTGATATACTTTTGAAATTTGAAAGTTGTTCAGCTCCTGTAACATCATGGGATAGAGAAGTGTCCATCCGATCCACACTCACGAATCTCGGCGGAAGTAGTTGACCATCTGGGAATTTCTCGCCCACTGTTTTTTGCATACTGAGGTTTCGGACATACAATTCATGACTCATACTCATTTTCGCCTACTATATAGTATTTATGATATTGGGACCTCAAAATCTAAATGGAAGCTTTTTGGCTTTTAGTATGAGGATGTTAGCCTGAGGCTCATCTATAAAACAGTGTGCTGATTTTTTAGCACTTTTTACAATGTTGCATCGTTTCAAAGCAGCTTTGCATTGAATAAATAATAAAATTATTGTATAGATAAAATATATGTAGAATACCTATAGATCTATTTTCTATACAGTATGTATTTAAACTAATGCTGGGCAACGATTCTTATTTTAATCGCATGACTTTTCTGTGATTAATCACATTGTTAAGCGTAATAATGAATTCAAAAGTAGTGTATTGTGATCTTTACTTTAAAAATATCGCTATATGAACAAAGTGCAATGAGATTTGGTTTGAATACACTTTAAACTAAATTTGTGCTTTTTTGCAACAGTATTTTCTTTACAAAGTAGCATTAACAATTTTAACTTAAAATATTTCTTGTAAATATCAACTTAACATTAATTTAATCAAATTAAATTTAAAACCAAAGCTATCTGCCACTGCCAGGGCATTAGCGTTCTGTCTAGTTTGATATAGAAAAATGTGTATGATTTTATTGCTCATACATAAATTCTCTTTAAACACAAAGTGTAAAGTGTACTGTATTTAAAGAACATCATAAACAACTAAATTATTGTATGCTCCTTTCTCTTTCTCTTAACCATTCATAATAGTAAAACACAATTCCTTTAATATGAGTGAGTGTTTTGGGCTTGTCCTTTGTTTATAATGTTCATCAAAGAGAGATCTTTATTATGTTGCTGCCACTTTAAGAACGCTCTACACAGATATACTGATCTAATATAATGTGACGCGTCAGAATTTTTTTCCAGCTGTTAATGTCCATAAAACGGACTACTTTTACATGGACCCTTGCTAATATGGGAATTTAGACGTAATTTTGTCCATTTCAGAGTAAGGAGACGTGAAAAAGAGAACAGTTTATTAGTTTGCACCCTCTGACTCTCTAGGAGCACATGTTTTCTGCATTAGCCTCACACTGCATACAATACACGCAACAATTCGTTATCGTTGTTGTTTTGTAGCTTAGGCGGGGAAATTTTTGTATTCTGCAGGCTATTGGTTTCCTTCCACTTTATCATCTATAGGAACAAGCCTTTTACACCTGCGCATATTACATCCGTCACGGACGTGGGTGGTGAGGACAGAGGACCCAAGTGCAGACATGGAGGTAAGGGGTTAAATATAAATACAAAACAAACACCCACGAAGGGGTAAAATAACAAAACACGGGCACTGGCACGGGCACTGGCACTGGGGCACTGGCACTGGCACGGGCACTGGCACGGGCACTGGCAATAGCAATAAACTATACAAGACACAGGAACTCACCACAGGTGACACAAACAGAAGCAATGAACCAGCACAGAACAATGAAACATGAGGACTATTTAAAGGGGAGGAAATCAAGGAGGGACAGGTGCGGGGCATGAACTAATTAACAAACAATAACGAGACAAAAGGGTGGGAAACACAGACGCGGACCGGAGAGAGAGTATGGCAAGCCAATAGCGCCAAAAAGCCTTTCTCCGCATGAAAACAAGGGATCCTGTTCTGATTCTGCCTCAAGACCAAGAAATACCTGACAAGGTGAGGTAGAACCATGACAACATCTTTGTGGGGCAGGGGCACTGATAAATAAGCGCATGGCTGAAGGAGGGGAGACGAAATGGAGTGGTTTGTTCTATTAACTCTGCTGTCTGGAAGAGATTTAAAATGGTATGCCCATGTAAGAGTTTGATACCTTTCTCGTCACGTGATTCACGGAGCCTTCAGATACTTCCAGAAAGTTATGCTTTCTCTTTAAATGCTTTATTTATTTCATTGTTTTATGCATTAAATGGCTTTCGTCTTTAAATGGGTTCAAATTTTACCTCAGTTGGTCTGTTTAGTCGCAGCTCCATGCGTTACTAGTAACTTCCGGGAACTACTGAGAGGCTCCATGAACTGCGACATGCTGTGAAAAGACAGTTTCATTGTAGTCAACGGAGTTGATGCGACTCTCTCAATGGCTCTGGTGACGCCTATCCCAAGCCAGTACCGATCAACATCCCACCCCTTCTGTGTCCCATGGTTTATCTGTATGTACGTTTCAGAGCCAGTGAGCAACGGACTTTCGAAATAAAATGATGCTTTAAAAAACTGTGTTAATGCACGATAAAATAATTGTCTGCGTTAATTAATTAATGCATTAACGCGATTATAACGCGTTAACTTGCCCAGCCCTAGTTTAAACCTTAGAGTCTTTTGCCTCCACCTCTGTGTAGCCACATATCCATGTGTTACTAGTAACTTCCTGGAACTATTGAGAGGCTCCATGAACCGCAAATGCTGTGAAAAAACGGCAAGAGTAGACGCTTATCTGCCCTAACCTTCTGTTTCAGTTGAAAACGCTTTAACACATCAAAACAAGTCTTTTACATTTCAAGACACTTCAGTGGGTCTTTAAAGCAGCACGCCGCCTGAACACAAAAACAGTGTCCTTGAAACACAAAACCAAGTTCCCTGTGTCACCGCTTTCTTAAGCTGGGGATAATTCTATTAAAACCTGTGTTGAACAAGGGCAGAGATTTCGCCTCACAAGACAAGCAATTCATAACAAAGAGCTTCTACTTGAACTGAACTAATGTAATTACGTGTTTCTGGCCCCGTTTTTGTCTCGCAGTGTTCGAAAATTAGACTCTTATCTGTAGGAGGATTTTGCAGAAAACCTTTTTAGTTTATCCTGCGATTAACCCGGCGTTCTGTCAGCTTTGCCGTGGTCTGTTGTTGAATGTTTTACATTCCTTTTTCTTGTATAGTGTAGGCTCAATGCAGCAGATATGGAGCAATTTAGCAAGACAATTAGTGTCTACCTGCAGAGAATGGAGAAGTTGTGACGGAATAAAATTCAATATTTAGCTAAATTATCTCTGGTAAGTCTTACTTTTTATATGGTGAATATTTTTCAGCATATGTCATTTAAACTGAGTTATCTTGTATTGAATATCATCCCGGCTGTTTAAGTTGTCAATGGCCTTGACATTTTCCTGTCAAATTTGAAGAAGTGGTCCATTGTTATCGTTCTCTTAGTCCCAGCGGTGATGTCTTTATCTGGGCCATGGGTGAATGTTCGAGTTTGTTCTTGGGGGTGGACCTGATCTCAGGAGGCTGCCAAATGGGCTGAATCCTTCACCCAGATCTGCTTCCAAATCCTCCTCCCAAGCTCATGTAGCTGCTCTGTGTCAGCGGCTGCTTAATGTCCTGCTAAATTGTAATGACTTTGGAAGTATAATATAATGAGGGTTATGCTCTGGATTACTAATTACTGCAATTAATGCTTATTAAAAGGTGTCAGGATGACAAGTGGGGTAGAGGTTGGGCTGGACTGACAGGAAAGCCATATAGCGCCAGTTTTGTATCTTAGCCTAACATCAGCCAGCAATATGATTTACTTCATACTTAAATAATGTACAGATGGTTTGAAAAAGACAATTCAACTTGGTAGATTATGGGTACAGTCTTACATTTACATTTATTCATCCAGCCGAAGCATTTCTCCAAAGCGACCTCTCAAAACATCTTAAAAAGTGCAATGACAATGACAACTGACAACGACCCCAGAAAAAAATTGAAACCCAACTTTGAATATGTAAATTAACAGACATGTAGAATTTTATAAATTCAGTAATTATCAGTAATTTTACTTGATGAATGTTAAAATTACATCTGAAATGCGAAGTTGCAATTTAAAGTGCTTTTAAAAACCTTAAACGTTTAGGAGAAGATTAAGATATTCTGAGTTGTTAAACAACAGCCTTTAATATTGCAAATCATGTGTAACTTCAGAACTACAAAGAACACAAACAGAACTACAACAGGACATGACATCATCAACAATAGAATGGTGAATAGCTGACGTACTTTTGCAGGCAAAACCGGGAAATGTCCTTGCATCGTCCAGTCCAGTTCCATCGTCAACGCATTTTTGGAATATACTGTAAAACTTTGATGTAATTTTGCAGCAGTTTTGCCAGTAATTTACTGGAGATTTAATTTACAATTTTGTTGTAAACATAAACTTACCTGGTTCATATATTTTCTTGACTAAATATTCTCGTTATGTCAATGTATTGTACTTTAAGAAGTTTGAAATAGTTTTACTAGTAAACCAAACAAAAATGATTAGGAAGAATATCCTTTTTGCTGTGCTAATGCCAGTAATGAGACTCGTCTCTTCTTGCTCATTTTATATCTCAAAAGTCAAAGTGTTTTAAACATTACTAAACAGGAATATATTAAATAGTATTCATATCTAGAGTAAGTTACTGGCAAATCTGCAACAAAATTACAAAGGTTTACAGTGTAGGTTTTTGCTTAAATGCCTAAAATAATGTCTATGGTTAAAGCTCTAAATATTATTATACTAGACCAGTAATATTGCGCTGCGACAGTTTAAAGCCTTTACATGTGTTAAAAATGGCAGTGTCTGCAGATGTTTTTATGCGATTACAGATGTTTTCGGGGTCATTAATATCGCACATTAAATCACAAATAAAACAACATGGACACAAATAAAAACATTTTAAATAGAAATGAATTAATAGTTCTTTAATGCTGAACTAACAATAATATGCCCTTTCTTCACAACTCTATTCAAAATAATAACAAAAACACAGAGAGACATTACATCATGACGCCTAAAGTGTGCAACAAGCTCTGCTGTTTTGCAGATGTTCACAGTCGGGTTGTTCTCATTGTCAGATTGGCCACCTGCTCTCTGTATGCCATTTTATTGTTGTTGATTAGCCAAATTACCGAGGTGTCACCACCAATTGGGTTGATGTGATTGTTGCTTTCTTACAGAGCAGTCATTATATTGATGCAGTTATCAGAGTCATTCTGTATATGTATATATATATATATATATGGACTGGTTCTAAAAGGTCTTGCACGGTTTTAGAGAAGCTTTCATATTGATATACTTTCACTTGCCACACCACGTACAGTATTTAGGTTTATTAAATGGTGAAAACTTTGGATATTTACGCCAATTTATAACGTTTTAAAAGTAGGGTTTAACCAAGGAATCCATTTTTTTTTTATATCTGACAAATATATGCATTTTTTCCAGACGGCTTGGTCAGAATTTCTTATGGTTATAAAGTGCTATAATAAAGTTTTAATCCATGTATGCGAACAAATAAAATATGGATAAAAGATAAGAGATAAAGACATCAAATACTTTTTTATATTGTGCAGTATATTTATACACATTGTGTCACTTTAGTTTTGTTCTTTGTTCTTGATCAATTGAAATCGTATTGAATGTGTGTGTATGTGAGACCCTGGGAACTGGTCATCTATCTATGCCCTGCCTGTGGCTTCAGACAGTGTGTTAAAAGTTAACTTCACATTGTTCATTGACATAAAATCTCAAACCAACAGATATCAATTACGGCTTTGGTTTCGGAAGGATATAGTCAAAAGACCACCTCAGATTTTTTGAGGGACACATCCCTCAATATTCATCAGTATATTCAATATTATTGCTCTACTGATATGTATTTTTAGTGGTAGACTATTAAATGATGTTTCCCTGAACTTACAAACATAAATTTGTAAGGAAATATTTTGGAGCAGCGTGCGGTAAAAGCAACTGTCAGCTGTCAAAATGAAGCAAAGCATTAGAGGCGATTTGGGACAGGAAATCATTTATGCCGCGTGGGATTTAACCAAATTCTCAATCAGTGAGAAAAGTGATGTCTGGCAAGGCCTGGCGTACTGGTGGTCACAGAGGAAAAACAGCTTTGTGATGGATTTAATGGCAAGTCACAGCCACAGAGAAACCCACCAGATTCACAATCAAATGAGAATTAATGCCTCGTGAGCCATAAAATCTGAATCAATCTTCAACGCTTAATGTTTATCTCCAGTATTAAATATTTTTAGACACTGTTGACAGCTTATCAGCTTATAATTCAAGATATGTTACATGTATACAATATTCAGTAATACTCTACCCTGATAATTATTGTGTATAAACCTTTGCATTGGAATACAGTATGAAGGACGGTACATAATTACAAATGATCTATTTTGTGTCAAAAGATGTGAAACTGTGGTAAAATGTCAGCCAAAAACACAGTTAGTTTGGACAAGGATTTTATGAATGTCTGTAAGAAGAAGATAAGGGCTTTACAAAAAGGGCAATGTAAAAGAATGTGCATGGTTGGTTTAAATTGACTGCTCCACTCACAATATTAAATATGTCTGCAGATCCACTTTGTACACAGATTGGTTATGCTAAAATCTGACAAAACCGATAACAATATTGTTCCTGTTGGGCGGAAACCACCTATACCAGGGGTTCTCAAGCTTTCTACTTCAAGTCCAATCCCACTCAGAAAAACTTAAAATTTCTATCCGAAAAAATACATTTTATAGCTTGACATTAACTGGAAAAACGTTTATTCAATATATAAATGGCCAAATAATAAGAAAGTCTTGTTTTTAATCTTTTAAAACGTATTACTACATTTTGTCTATTTTTTTATATTAGTCATCTTGAGGCCCCCTTGGAAGTCAGCTGGGGACCCCTAGTGGGCCACACCCCCTCTGTTTAGAACTACATTATACCATTCCATTCCACAAACTGGTAAAGACATTGCATTTTTATTAAATAACGGTTTTACACAGTATATGATCCGACACTGTGTCTGTTATCATTTACTCGCCCTCTTGTTATTTCAAACCTGTATGACTTTCTTTCATCAGCAGAACACAAAAGTAGATATTTGAAAGAAAATTGGTAACCGATCAGCATCAGCACCCATTCACTTCTATTGTATGGACACAAAACCAATGCAAGTGAATCGGTGCCAGTTAACCAACATTCTTCAAAATATATTTTTTGGCCATACAGGTTTGAAATGAGACGAAATGATGACAGAATTTTCATTTTTTGGTTAACTATCCCGTTAACTTTTCACCAAAATAAAGCTCAAATGTAGGTTTTAAACCTATGAATGTTTTAAACCATTAGAAAAGCCGCACCTGTAAATAAAGTACCTTGTGGTTGAAAATCATTGTGTAAAAAACTGCAACATATTCAAAAACAGAGATTTTGTGAGGTTTAATGTTCATCTCCATGAGTTTTGTTTCACACATTTGTTACATAAAGTTAATTTTTACACCAAACATATTCCCCATGTAAAAAAAGTCAAAAAAAAGTCAAAATGCTTCACATATGGAAGAATAACTAGCAGTGACAATGAGTTCATGTTCACAAGGACTCGGACAATGATTTTCCTTTACAAACATGAAGATATATTGTATACATAGTGTTAGAAAATATCAACAAAAAAGCGTATAAAACAAAATAGCCAGGAACGCAAACAAACAAATGAAGTCAAATTATTTCACAATTTCAAAATAAAAACATCATTTAAAATCAAAATATTCTGAGGCAGTCGGACAAACTATACTGAGGATGCATGATCTTCAATACTGAAAATAAGAATTATAGCAATAATGAAAATATGTGACATGGGGACAGGTACAGGTATGTCTCTCCAGTAATGCGACCGAGGAACCACAGATGACTCTTACGCTACACTAGTACACATATATAAATCAATGCCAGGCGAAGAGGTGTGCATGGCAGGTATCTTTACATAACCTAGCCCAAAAACCACTGCAAAAATACACATCTTCAAAACCAATCCTGAACAACTCTAAAGGGTTTCTCTTTATCAACTTTCACAATGAGCACAAACACTGAGCACAAATATTTTTTTTCTTTTCCAGCATGTACATTTGACATGCCCAACAACATGAGCATCATTCAGAGGATATCATTATTTGAAGAGGTCTGGTTGAGGTTGTTAAGAGGGCAGCTGTGATTTTGTATTGGCTCTTCATATGGTACAGGACTGAAACACGATCTAGAAGAAGGTTAACTTTTAGGTAGGATTACTCTTTAAAAAAATACATCAACATATGCATTTCTTTCAAAAATAGCTTGAAAAAAGAAATTTGTGGATCGTCCCTGAAAACATTTTGTGTAGCTCGACGGGTCAAAGTAAACCACACAATCATTTTAAACCAAACACATGCGTTTTTCAAGGACAACCTACACTCATAAATACAGCAGCAACTGAAATGAAACACTTTCTTATCTAACAACAAATGATTGAAAAAATATACTGATGCGTGAAATCTGTATCGCCTAAAACTAGAACTGTAGATGTTGTTTTTCCCCTCGATCTTTGATAATACCAAATGTAAACATCTGTGTAAAGCAAATCTGGACTGCTCTGATTATTTGGTAACCGCAAGCAAACAAAATGAGTGTATCCATTACCACACACGAACACTTTTACTTGGATGTTGAGATGATATCTCACGAGCAGACGAGAGCCCTTCAATTTTTAAGTTTAGAGCAAAGGGAACATTCACGTTTCACACCGTGATGGCCAAATATCATTTTATTGCCATTCGGTACTGCTCAGATGTCACTGCGAGGCGGAAAACTGTCAATTTACCCTTAATGATTGAACATATGAATGTTGTGGACATGGGCCATGTTGTTATTTTGACGAGAAGTAAAACAAAAAGAGTTAACATTAACAGTCACACCAACCAAGCATGTACAACACGAAGCAAGTAAATATAATATAAGGTAAAAAGGTGAAAAACACACATTAGTAACAATCGTTTAAACGCAAGTTTCACTACGATGAAAGCAAAATAAAAATGATGCAATGTTAAAGGTACAGTTCACCCCTCATATTAGTTACTCATGTTCCATACTTGCATGATGTTAAAATGTCATACCTTTTTCATGCAACAGCTTATATGAACAGTATTAAAAAAAAAAAATGTTGGTAACCGAGCAACAGCGGTACCCATTCATTTGCATTGATTTTGTGTCCCTACAATGGAAATCAATGGGGCCCAATGTTGTTTGGTAACCAACATCCTTAAAATATCTTCTTTTGTGTTCTGCAGAAGAAAGAAACTCATACAGGTTTAAAATGAGAAGAGGGTGAGTAAATGAAGACAGACTTTTCATTTTTGAGTGAACTGTCCCTTTAAACACTGCAAATGGTCAGACACTTGGCAGAATGGAAACAAAGGGAGGTAAGATCTAAGAGGTTTTAGGCAAAGCAAAGGGCGATACCCTGTGTTCAGGAGAAGTGAGGTGTGCTGTTGTGAGGGAAAGGGTGTGGACTCATAGTGAGGTCTCTATAATTACGGCACAATACTCTGGGATCCTAACCACAGCCTTGTAGTGAAACATGCAGTGCACAACAAACACGGTTTCAGGTCAACAAACTACTGACACTTCATTGTTCCGAGAGACCGTCGGCATCCTGATGTGGCCAGCGTAGGACAACGGCAAAGAGGAAGGTGGTGTTGATCTCTCCAGGTGTGACTCCAGGTAACGGCTGTCCTGTACAGGGAGCTGTCACGGTGGCTTCTTCCAGCTCAGAAGGTCTAGACAGACTGCTCTTTGGGGTAGTTGAAAGGGGGTCGGGGGGCAGCAGGGGCAGCGTTGGGCTGGAAGGTGTACATTGGGATGTTGGTAGGGTGCTGGGTGTAAGGGTTCTGGGGTAGGTAGGTAACAGGTGGATAGGCAGAAGGGGGAGGAGGCTCAACAATTTTTTCCTGGTTGCCCGGGTGATGGTAGCTCACATAGTCAGCTGGGGCCGGTAGCTCTTCGTTCCCAGAGTTCTGTGGAAACAAGACAATGAGAGCAACCGATGGAAGTGCATGAAGTGATAATACTTAGGAAATCACACACAGGTGCAAAAGGAAACATGTATGTATTTCACCAGGTGGCTATTTCGTATGAATTTGATCTTGTCCGTACGTTTAAGGATGTTGTTAGGACAGGGGCTTCAGTATGGCTTATTTCTAATAATCATAAGTTTTTGTATGATTCACATTGTACGGATTCATACAGATTAGCCACCTTGTAAAATCTGCACGAATTCTTGTGAGTTCAGGTTGGTCCCAGGAACCCCTCATCCAGAATTTTAAAACCCTCTAATCTACAGTAAAAACAATATTCTAATAACAATGTCGGTAACACTTTACATTAAGGTACCCTTTATGAATGTGTCCATTAGTGATTAATAAGTCATTTACAAATGCATTATAAAGCAGTTATAACTGCATGAACAAAAAGGGGGATTCTAACGAAATACCATCCAAATAGTGAGCAGGTAGAAAAACAACATAACACCCTACAGTGTCCAGTCTGACAGCCTATATGGCAAACAACATCAATATAATAATTAATCTGCTTTCGAGTCAAATAAATAATGAATAAACACATTTAGTAATCATTTATATCATTATTTTTTTAACAGCGAGTTAAAAATGTCTCACTATATGGCAGGTATTTTGATAGCAGTTTTAACTGTTTCACAATGCATTTGTAAATGACTTATTTATCATTAATGAAGACATTTATAGATGCTTTATAAAGGGTACCTTGATGTAAAGTGTTACCACAATGTCTAATGTGTTGTGTTTACATGTAGTTCAGTGACAACTGCATTTAGGGAGAATCCCTGCTGTGTGAACGGAAACGTACTGGACAGCTAGTTGCTGTCACGTCACCCATCACTCTCTGTCACTTTGTTAAAGTACAGTACATGAAAATCACGCAAATCGTTCAACACCAAACAGCTGTGTGCTACATTGTGATATTATATAAGCCTTAATGGACGCCACAGCACTTGTGTAGACATACTGCACGCATATGAGTGTTGCTTATTGTTTTTTAGCACGTTGTGGACATAATCGCATGTACTATGGTTGTATTATGCTAAATCCATAGAAAAAATTAATATTTTTTAACAAAGAAATCACAATCTTTTTTTATTTAAGCCTGTCACCATGTCTACAGGCATGCAGGTAGAATACAGGGTTGAGTTTGGTGGCTCGTTCATACAGTAACTATTCAAGCTGGAACTAAGCTGTAACGGGATATTTCCAGACACCTGTAAGTAGATACAGTTGTCAATCCTGTTGACAGTGTGAACGTAACCAGAGAATGACTTATTACAAGCAGTATCTACATTGTTGCTTATATGACAGAATGAAATGAGAATGAACTAACGAGAAACATGAAGTGTGTAAAGAAAGACAGAAAGAAAGAGAGACAGGCAGACAGGAAAAGAAGCCCTGCTTACACCTGGAGTGATCCTCTCACAAGTGGTCAATGAGACAGAGTTCTAGGAACATCTGTCATTAAAGGCAGATCACTAAGGCAGCAAAACAATCACGCAGGTGTAATTTCATGACGCTGTTAAGATGCACGGAATGATGGGAGTTGATGTTTTTACCGCTATGCTGCCAATGGAAATCAATCCAAAAGGACTCCCAAATCATGTTCATGAATCATGTAAAGTTGTCATGAGGTGTCAATGACTGCTACTGATTACAGTTATTACATTTACAGTTTGTCAGAAGGTTTTACCCAAATCACTTACCCACAGTACATTCAAGGTGTTACATTTTATGTTCCCTTGGAAGAAAATCTATGATCCTGGTGTTGCGAACACCAACTGAGCTAATATAACAATGTACAGTAGAGTTCTTTGATTTGATCACGGTGGAAATAATTTGAGTGGTCGACTCGCAATATGCTTTGGACCCCATATAAACTTGCATTTGTGGCTGACCACTTGTGATTGGATCACCTGACATAAATATTAAACAATTGATCACATGGTCAGAGAGACCGGTATTAGAATGGAATGGAAAGATGACTTACGCATAATCCCCAATCATCTGTACATCTACGACAATGATGATCCCCACACTGTGAAAAGTATGTTAATGAAAGGAGGGACATTTTTATAAATAAATACTGAACGGTGTACCACAGGGCTCAGCCCTGGGCCATCTTTTGTTCTCATATATGACAATGAAGCGCACAAGCTGACACATGAGGTGTGACACTCAGTGAAGATGGACAGATAAATGTGTGAGGGAATCTGCTCGCACATTCACCAGATGTCACGGACATCTTTACTAGCACAGGAAAACACTTTGGACAACACCCTTTTGCAGCTATTTTGGTTTCAATAATATACATTAGAAGATACAGAAATAGGACATAGAAACAACACTCTAGTATTTACTCTAATATTATCTTCATAAGATAAAGAATGATTCTATTTTAAAGAATAGAAAACCATCATTAAGGAACTTAGAGTCCTGGAGCACAGAGTTACACACAGAAAACTAAAGATGCTCTTGTGCTTGGTTAAAGTTCAGTGGATTCTTATCTGTAGAGAAAACAAACAAGCTACAGTATTTTTTCTCCAAACTTGCCTATACTCAGATTTTTGATAATACACAAGGTGCAGGGCAGATTCGAACTAAAACAGTTTCCTCTGGGTGCCATAAACATTCAATGTGTTAAAATAATTGTTCGCTTTCTAACCATCATCTGCATCTATATTCAAGACAAAAAAACGAAAACAACATTATTGTAGGACAAAAAAGACCTCGGCCTAAATATACATATTACACTACAATACGTGGCATTCAAGTTTTCTTTAGCAGGTTTCGTATAATTGTGATAAATATTGCTTATTTTCAGGGATTTGCACGTCTTTACTGGTTATGGTGTCATTAATTGGTTGCTGTGGAAACTGGCTAAGTAAGATTAGCCTTAAGTCAAACGTTTAACCAACAGTTTTTTCCTTACACTCGGTCAGAGAAAAGGTTTGTCAGGGATTATGAGACAAAAGTTGTATGTACATTATGCTATTATTAATAATAAAACAACAACACAAACAAACTTAAAAGTGTGACTCATTCATTAGCAGTGCTGCTTTTCTCTATCAGATTTAAAAGGGAAATAATTGTGTAAAAGTTTTTTTTAATTAATATTGAACGCAATTACAATTCATTTATGGGGAACTGTGGGGAACGTTGCTTCTATAGCCCCTCTGGTAAAAAAAAAAAGAGAAAAACAAAATGATGTTTGTACACATTTACAGTGAGCAGATAAGAATTAAGGGGGTTCATTTGCTGCCTTGGGAAATTAAAGAAAGAAAAATGCTGAAGCTTTAATGTTAGCTGAACTAATATGCTACCAAACAACGCTGCGGAACTAGACTTTGATTTCGAGTCTTTGTTTTGTGGTGATATTACAAGACTATTGAGATTCATAGACGTACGCACAAAAACAAACACACGCACACACGCATACACAAAAACAGCTGCTTCCTTTGTAAACAACCTTGTATTTCTTAAAAGAATTGTCTACAGATGGAGTTGGTGGACCGTTTTTGACAGCTCTTCCCTCACAGACGTTCTTAAACACTCCTTTACCAAATGCACCACTAATCTAAATGAAAATCACTGGCCGAATGAGAAGTCTCTTCCTTTGCAATACCCCTAACAGTGAGGTAGGCGAATGGGGACTGATAGTCCACCTTAGGGAATTTGACCTAAATGGGCTTCTTTTATCTCCTCTGACAATGTAATGAGTCTCCCGTCGCAGCTTCGCCGCGTTCCAGAACTTCGGAATTTGCCAAAGCAATTATTTCGCTATCTTCATAGAAGGACGTTGACCTTCTGGCCTCTCCAGTGGCTCTACATAAAGCTGGTTACAATGCTGATTGAAAATGCTTTCAAATATTATGTACTGATTGAAATGGACCTCTTTTACATCCCCAATTTAAAAAAGGTGAAAGCCAGAGTTTATCTGTCAGTCATTTTTGAGAGCTTCCTTGAAAATGTAAGACATGGCTTCATTTTTCTTTTTATTGGACTGACCTGAGGGACAATCTGCACATTGCGATATAAAATCCAATGTTCAGCCCATTAGAAAACATATACAGCCGTGTGTTTAAGCTTTAGATCATTTGGTTTTGTTTAGATGGACATGTTTGGGAATGCCTGTCCTGATGGGAAAATAAGAAACCAGAAAGGCTTTTTTCCGAGGCATGTGTTTTGGGGTAATCTGGGAAGTTCAGGAGAGCATAAAAAATCTTTAGTGTGTGTTTGTGTGTATGCATCTGTACACAGCAGAGCATATCTCTACACACTCATTAGAAAGCACAAAAAAAACATATGCCCTTTAGCGGTAAAACTAAACCAATGATTTGAACTGTAATGGGTATTATGTGGGAGTTGGGGAGAGATTCTGTTCTAAAGTCAAAGCTTTTGAGTCTAAAAGACTATACTTGTGTATTTACCCTATATGGACAAATGTATTGGGACACCCCTCCTAAAAACTTCTTGGTTACGGATGTAACCTCAGTTCCCTGATGGAGGGAACGAGACGTTGTGTCGAATCGACAGATGGGGTATGTCTTGAGAACCTATTAACTTCTGAATAGTTTAGAAAAGTCCAATGAAATTGGCGAATGAAATTTGCATGCAAGAGAGACGGCATGTTGCATTCATTCAACTTTGGGCTAAGGAGCCTTAGGGGCCACTGGGTAAGTGCTATTTACTCAGTGGGAGAACGAGCTACTGAGACCACTTCCTACCGTAAGGAGGAGTTAGTGGAGACACCAACATGGTCTCGCTGATAGGGGAGAACTCATGGGAGGAATGTGCGGACTGAAGGAAGTACCGCAAGGTGGAGGTCCACCTTGGGAAGGTCATGGGTTACCAAGGTGGGAACCAAACATGAGGATACATCAGACAGAACCGCCCGGTTGGGGTGTTACTACGTCTGGAGCACTAGGTCCGGTTAGAATGCGGTGTCAGGCTTTGCCATTCTTATCCAGTTTGCTGTGTTTTGTCCCTTGTCTCACGTCTGGTAACCCATTTAGGCTCTTAGTGTTGTTGTCACCTGCTCCTCATTTGTGTTCCCTCTATTTCTGCTCGTTTTGCCATTCTCTCCGTGTGGCGATGTAAATTGTTTGTACCATGTTTGCTCGTGGCGCTTGTAGTTACTGTTTATCTATCCCTTCGTAGGAACGAGTTATCCCGTGAGCTGGTTTGGACTTATTTTCCCCTTACATACACTCACGGATTATCTGTTTCCCGGGAACTGGTCAGGAGTGCCCTGCCTGTGTAACTTTGAGCAAATAAACTGTGTTATCCTCACCTGCATCTGAGTCCTTCTGAGAACCGTGACATGCGGTAGATAACTCGGCTGGTACCCGGCCTAAAGGGGCAGGGCTGCTCTGCCCAGCTCGAATTCTAGGCAATCTGTGGACACGGAAAATGCTTGTAGGTCCCCTACCCTCTTGATGGAGGCAAGCGCCATCAGGAGAGCCGTCTTCATTGTGAGGTGAGAAAGAGCGGCAACTCCAAGGGGCTCAAAGGGGGGCCTCTTGAGGCCAGGACCACATCAAGGTCCCGAGAGGGTACGGAGTGCGGACGAGGCGGATTCGGCCTTCTTGCGCCCCTTAGGATCCTAATGACCAGGTTGTGCTGTCCTAGAAACTTACCAGCAACTGGGTCATGATGAGCGGCAATGGCGGAGGAGAGATTACTCTCGACTCTCTCATGAAGGACAGCACGTTCCCGATCGAGCAACTGCACGGGTCTTCGCTTTAAGAAGAGTTCCAGGACAAGAAGAGGCACCACTTATAGGCGTATAGTCCGCCTAGTGGCAAGAGCCCTGGCCTGAGTGATCGACTCAACCACCGCAGGGGGTAGGCCACTCAGGGTCTCCTCGTCCCATCCAGGAGCCAGACATGGAGGTTCCAGAGGTCTGGTCTGGGATGCCCTAACGTGCCCTTCCCCAGAGAAAGCAGGTCCTTCGTCAGGGGAATCGGCCAGGGGGGAGTTGTCGTGAGGAGCATTAGCTCCGAGAACCAAGTTCGGTTGGGCCAGTATGGCGCAACTAGTAGCACTTGATGCTCCTCTTTCCTGACCTTGCACAGAACCTTTGCAATGAGGCTCACTGGGAGGAAGGCGTACTAACCCTAGTTGCATGGCTTTCATTTCGACGTCCGCTTCTTCCTGTGCTCAACCCCCCGGAGGGAGGGAGTTCCAAGGATTCAACGGAGTCGGATGCCAGTAAGTCACAATTCGATACTGCAAGGGACCTCTCATCATTATACCCAATCTGTCGGTTCGACACACCGTCAAGGGACCGACAGACAGGGAACATGTTTATTCTGTATAAATGTATTTTATCTAATGAACACAGAGAAAGATATGAGGACGAATGCTTGTAACCTAAAAGTTCTTGGCCACCATTGACTACCATAGTAGGAAAAATGACAATGGTAGTCAAAAGTGCCCCAAAACTGTTGCTTTCTTCATTCTTCAACGTATCTTCTTTTGGGTTCAACAGAAATTGATAAAGCTATTTTTCCTACTGGTAGTCAATGGTGGCCAAGAACTGTTTGGTTAAAAGCTTTTTTTCACATATCTTTATACAAATTTGGAACAACTCATGGTAAACGATTACAAAATAAATCACTCCATTTTTCAGAATGGCATTATATGCTGTAGCATTAGGATTTGTGCTCACAGAAATGACTGAAGTACTGAAACCTGTTCATTGGATGGGGCATTCAATACATTTGTCCATATATACGCTTGTTGTGGGTGACTTTTGCCATGTTTGTACAGTACGTAGTTTAAAAAAAATCATGAATTGTTAAAAGAGAGTTGCTGTTGTGTATCAATTGAGTCAAATCTTTATAAATTCCTGTTCCCTAGATATGACTTTGTTCTCTCCTTGACTGTTCAATGGCTTTATAGGATGTTTTTCAGATGTTTTGTGGTCAAATAGGCGATAATCCTAACTATTTAGAAAAGTAAAAGCACACTTGGTACACAATCTACGGTATCATTCGTGGCTGGCACTGAAATTCAATACTTAAGGTTAAAGGTTTGCTCAAATCCTTAATCCTAACGATGAGCGAGAGTTATAGCTATGCTTGCCTAAAAATACCACTGATACTAGAATTCCTAGCTCAATTTGTAGACCATTGCCGAGATATTTGATAACATTTTGGATAGGGTGACTTAAAAGATTTGATTGGTGCCTGTTAAATGAATAAAACCTATAAGATACTTCATAATAAACGTTTTAGATCAGTGCAGAGACAGCAATTCTGATCTACACATCTGTTTTAAACACAAATCTATTCATGTGAAAGCTTATTTAGGGTAAAACAAGATTCAATCCACATGGGTTGTTGTAATTCATCCCCAGGAAAAACATGATTTTCTTATTAACTGAGGTGTGTTTGTTACAAGCAGTTCAGATCTTGTAGATCTTGTACTGCATAGTAAAAGCACAGAGCCAAATGCATGAGTTTACATAAGAGGAATGTGTGGCTAATTCTTCTGTGAATTCCAAAGACATGCAATAACTTTTCCATAACACAGTTAAACAGTACACACCCCTATCGCATCGAAATACAGTACAAACAGTTCAAAGTAATGAACTTGACATCATTAGCCATCTCTAGTCAAAGAACATCTGTTCTGCGGCTCAATAACAAGAACACATTGGTACCCTGGACTGCCCGATGCATCAGTCTATATGCATCAGTTAATAACTGGCTACATCACTCATAATCCCGCCCAATCCGGCAGAAAAGGTCACTTCATGCTGTGTTTTAACCAGCACAACCCAAAAAAGAACGCTTATATGGGCAAGGGGAACTTTGCAGACAAACATGACAATAGTTCAGCTAAGCTAAAGAAGTGAACTTTCAGGAGATTGCTTTATACTATTGAATAGAATATTGACTGAAAGATTATCCACGTACTGAGCAATATATTAAGAACACTATATTAAAATTGGCTGGTATTACCATGTGAAGCACACTTTTAGGCTACCCGACATTTGGCTTTTACATTTACGCATTTGGCAGATACTTTTATCCAGAGCATCGATTTATAGTTTGTGTTTTCAGAAATCTGTGAGTTTGGCATTGCATAACGTATTGCGAGTTAAGTTGCAAGAACATACGCTATACTATATAGTGTACTTATACACTGTACGTTAGGTTCATCGTTTACTTTATGCATCTCCCAGACTGTTTATATTTTTCAGTGAAGAAATGAACAGATTATTATTTAATAGATAATACAAATAATATTTAGCAAATATTAAATAATAAGTATTCATTTATTTATTTATTTTAATTGTCACCTGGATATTTTTGGAGGCGCCCAAGAAACGAACCGGGCCCTGTCAGGAGTTTTTGGAGGAATTTGAAGAAAAAAGTTTATAAATGAAACATAAACTCCTGATCTGAGCAAGAGCAATCTCTGAGAAATAAAATTTCCTCCAGGAAATATTAAGTAAGGCACCCCCTGAGGTTTGATTTGTCAGTCATTGTAGGTTATTCAATTTAAGTAAAATAATTTCTAAAAGAATATTCGATTTTATATTTTACATTAATGACACTTTTTTTAATAATTCAGAATAATATTTGATGTATTTTATATCTGATGTCAAAATCAGATGATGTCTGGGACAAGGTTAAAGTCTTAAAGGATGTTTTAATAAATTTGGACTGCAGAAATGTACAAGTAACAACATTATTTAACAAACATTACCCTTATCTGCCTTGACTTGTTTTGAATTTCACCTCATCTGTAATTAGTATCAGGAATTAGAATTATTAAAAGTTTAGACGCAATAAAACAAACACATTGCTTTTCCTTTTTCTTCTTATCTTACTGTTCTCTTTCACTCTTCCACACATAAACAACTGCGTGCAAACACACACACTTGCCCACAGAGTTCCATATCAAGATGATCAAGACAGGATTTGCAACCAAAAAACAATGTAACATTTGAAAATAACTTGAAAGAGCAAGCGCTTGACAACTAAAACAAAGCACAAAAATATATTTTTGTTCCACCATATTTGAAAGCCACTGTAAAATGCTTTAGAAGGCAGATGGTCAAATTAGACTGTAATTTTGTTTGGTTTTGAGACATGACTGCATAGGCAGGACCAGAGATAAACATGTTTGGTCTCTGATGACAGCCATTAGAATGTCAGTCATTAATCATTATGGTAATACGGGTCAAATGGCTAAAGCCTTCTTTGAGGCATAAACTGAAGAGGCAATTATCATTTTTAAAGGCCAAAGTTGGTCTTGAATGACATTACAAATGAAATTGAATCTCATTAATGTTAATAAGTACTAATGGAAAATAAAAACAGTTGGAAATTGCAATTCAAAGCAAATGTAATTGCATCATTTAAGCAATTAGAGAAAATACACCTCAGTCCTAGAAGAAGAGAAACTCCATTCTGCTAATGCAGTTCCTAATGACTCACTAATGTGTTCAAAAATTCACGTCTAGTATAAAGCCCTATGATCATTTTTTGGTGGATGCGTAACCTAAAACTTCACAATAAAAGTATTTTGTTGAAAACTTTTAGACATTTAGTCATTTTGAGCAAATTACTATAAAATCCTTTGTGATTATTAGTCTAAGATCCACAGTCCTGTCACTGTAATAGTTTTGTGTATATCTTTTTTTTCTTTTTCTTACATAGAAATGTCCATTTCCGAAGCATATAGTGCAAAGTAAAACTATAACATGGACCACATTAAACCTATTCTTTCCTTTATCCTTCAACAAATTGATATGTCTGTTAATATTCTCACTATACAGCCTGCTTATAGTATCATTGAATATTTAAAACCAAATATTAGATCTTTAACTTTAGTTCTTGACTTCTGAAATCATTATCTGAATAGTGAGAAAAAAAACATTATAAAGTATATATATTATGAAGCCTTTGATTTGAAGGACCACACATTAAACTGGACTGTGATGGTACAAGGACGGTATCTCATGCTAAAACTATGTTGGTTTTATGTATATACTACAGGTGTAACAATATATCAAAGTATTGCATATCTTGATACAAAATAAATATATTTATATATGTATCATAGATTTATTAGGAGATGTATCTTAGTGCTATGGCAATATATTTTTTCATAAAAAGCATTTTTATTTTTGGCTTAAAATTCTGTTTTATTCGACAGATCAATTCAATTGTTATTAGTTTACCTACAGATGGTTTAACTAAACCTTGAATGTTGTCAATTCTTTAACAAAATAGAAAATGTTACTGAAACTTGTTAATGTTTTGGGAAAAAGTCATTTGAGTGTCAGTTTCATGTTTTTAAATGTCTACAAATACAGTGATACACTTATGACTGTGAACCCAGTATCGTGTATCATATCGAATCGTGAGCTGAGTGTATCGTAACAACCCTAGTTTATACTGTATGAAGGTTCTAAATGATCTATGAATATACAATATTCATGTTTCACAGTATTTCCATATATTGTAGGTCTCCAACGCATTAAAAAAACACTATAATAATACTGCAAAACTGTAACAATGAACCTTTACTGTAATGTTATGCTGAGCTGTGTGTGTTATTACAAATAAAAGAAGTCAGTAATGTATTTTCACTCAGAAGGTCTTTACAGTTTGTAATTAATGAATCATGAATTTAGCAACTTTGTTGCTCTTTTTCATTAAAACTCTACATCAGTTTGTTTCTATAACGTATTAAAGAATAAAAGAAAGTCTTTTGTTAAGTGGTTTGTTCATTTATTTTTCTTGTTTAACGATGCTCCCGCTCAACAGCGGTGACATTCAGAGAACTCCACGCTGTGATATTAATTGCTTGTTTTAACAGTAAAGCTGACTCAGACTTTACCCCTGAGAATTACTTGATTTATTTATTTATTTTCGTCTGTCTTCTTCCTCTCAGCTGCTATTATCTAAGAGAAGAAGAGATGAGGTTTAAAACTAATGGGAAATCTCCTGTACGCTGGGATGGTAGCAGGGCCCGGCTGGACCTGTATATTTATCTTCCATAGTGGAGATAACGTTAAAAGGACTCCTACTGAGAATGCTAAATAAGAAAAATGTTCAAGATTAAAAGTGTAGATGTTCGATTTACAACAGCACCCAATCTCAGGTAGGAAATTGAAATCTAAAGAATCTGGTTTATTCAATACGTTTAATGATGGGATCAAACTTAAAGCGATAGTTTGGCAAAAAAATCTAAATTGTGTCATCATTCACCAGTGTTGTAATGTAACGAAGTAAAAATACTTAAGTGCAGTATATTTTTTGGGAGTATCTGTACTTTACCTGAACCTTTATATTTCTGAAGACTTTACTTTTACTCCACTACATTTCCTGAACACAATGTATACTTTTACTCTGATACGCATGTTCGTTACTACAAAATAAAAGCATAGAAACAGAACTGAAATAGACAAGTCGGCGATCCGCACAACATGGCAATGCTTAACTAATCATTGGTTAAAGCTCAATGTGCAAGTGCAAAAAGGTGCACTCCGCGATTTAAGTTCAACACAAACAGCATTTTTTTCAGTTTCAATGAATTATCAAATGAATGGGTTGTAACTGAAGGGGAAATGGAAAGAAAAGAAAGAAAGAAGTAAGGGCCAGACAGATTTGTTCTGATTTTGATCCAAGTTGTTCTCTTAGAGGGATAATATTGGGGTGGGATTGAACTTATATAAAGTTAAGTGGTAAAGATGTGGTTTCTGAACTTGTATTCTGATAGTTTAGCAATTTAGCAACATGTTGTTCCAGATAAAACACTGAGCTTGAGACAGAGCTTTTTCAAAGTTGTAAATTTCTATGTAAGCCCCATTTTTTTATATTTATGCTAAAAATAAAAAAAGAAACACTTTTGCTTCAACTTTACATTAAATATTTACATATCAAAAGTACTTTTATATTAAATATAATTAAGTACAATATTTATGCGTTATTTTAAGACTTTTACTCAAGTCATATCTTAAAAGGTTACTTTCACTTCTACCAAAGTAATTTTCTGGCAAGATATTTGTACTTTTACTCAAGTATTGCTTTTAGGTACTTTAAACATCACTGTCATTCACTTCAAATCTGTATAAATGTTGTTGTTCTTCTGAACACAAATAAACATATTTGAAGGATTGTTTGTAACCAAAAGGTTCTGGCTTTTAGTCAAAAAACTATTGACTACCATAGTAAAGGAGAAGTGTAACATGTAGTGGATAACATTTCAAGAGGGAACATTTTGTTTTATGTAGAATCTCATGTAAAATGTCACTATGTGTAATGTGTAGAGTGTGTGGCCTTCACATTTTAGCATGTCTGTGTAAAGATGAAGAAATTCTACACAAGACATATAGTGTTGCTTGTCTGCATCCATCAAACTAAATGTTTTTGAATATGTGCATCCATGCCTAAGTTTAAGGTGGGTAGAATGGTGGCAGATGGGTTAAACAGATCTGGTTTCAATATTACCCCTAAGAATGTGTTGTAACATGTAGTGTGTGTGGCCTTAAATATTAGCCCCCCTGAAATATTATCCAGTCATGTGTGTGACCTTGGAATATTAGCATGTCTATGTAAATGTGAAGAAATTTTACTTGAAAAAAACATGTTGCTTGTGTCCATGCATCAAACTGATTGTTTTTCACTGTATGTTCATCCATGCATAAGTTTGGGGGGGGGTAAAATTGTGTCAGAGGGGCAAAACAGATCCCACCCCAATATTACCCCATTTTAAATATCATCCTTTAATGTGTAACGTAATGTGTGTGGCCTTCAATTTTAGCATGTCAATGTAAATGTGAAGGCATTCTACATGGGACATACAGTGTTACTAGTGTGCATGCATTAAACTCATTGTTTTTGACAATATGTACATCCATGCATAAGTTTGAGGGGGATACAATTGTGGCAGGTGGGCAAAGAGAACCTGCCCCAATAATACCCCTTTTGAAATATTACACTGTCATGTGTAACATGTAGTTTGTGGCCTCAAATTTCAGCATGTCTATTCACCTTATTTTTGACGTAAATGCGTGCGCCGCCATCTTTGAGCTCTTTGTCTTTAGACTTCAGGTGAGCCACTATTGCTAATGGCAGTCGTATTGCATGTGAGACGAATGTGCTGCTTTGACTAGCTAGTTAATATTTATTATAGAACCCATAGGTACACGCTTAATGTGTGCAGATAGAGGTTGCCATAATAGCCGGTACAAACAAAATACGAAACATCTTATAAAGCTGCGCATCGAAGACCCGTAAACTCCGAGAGAAAATATGAAATAATGGAATATATCTTCATATGATATATCAGGCCACTTCCTCCTCACACTGTGTAATACATTGCGGGTGTGAAAAATATTCACCAGAGCCGTTTTAATGGTGTTTTAAACGTCCTCCTGCGACACCACTTCCATTGTTTTCAACCGGCCGGCTAAGAAAAAGTAAGTATCAAGACAAAAAGGAAGTACGTCACATCATTTTCTTCCGCGTTGAAAAATAAGGTGAATTAAAATATAAATAAATTCTACATGAAACACACAGTGTTGCTTGTGTGCATGCATCGAGCTAATTGTCTTTGACTATGTAAGTTGGGGGAGGGGTCGAATCAGGTCAGGTGGGTAAAACAGAACTGGCCCCAATATTACCCCCCCAAAAAAATTATACAGTAGTGTGGCCCTGAAATTTTGGCATGTCTATGTAAATGTGAAAAAATTGTACATGAGACATACAGTGTTGCTTGTATCCATTGTTTTTGACTGTATGTGCATCCATGCATAAGTTTAAGGGGAGTTTAATCATAAAAATATGGAATAACTCCTATGTATTTGCCGAAGACAGAGAGCCGTGACTCCAGAAATGCAGGCAGTATATGAAATACATGCATCATCCGCACTGTAAACGTGCCAGTGTCTGGCTGCGCATCTGTGAACGTGTGATTTAAATGCACTATATTCATGATGCTTGCTTGCACATACAGTGTCCAAGCACAATAAATGCGTACATCAATGAAAAAGAGAAATATTTAGTCATAGGAATAAACTGTTTTTAAGTGTAATGCACCGCAACAGCCAAGCAACCTTCTTTGAATTATGGAGTCGAAAAACGGAGTAGCCAATGGACAGGCCTGAAGGGCATATGCCCACCCACTATGATAAATATTCCCAACAAGTTTTTAAAGAAATAATTTATTAAAGTATTGTTTTTCATTGATTTGATATACCCCGGGGCGGGTTATCTTTGTCCCCACCACTTCTAAAAACGAAGTTACGCCACTGAGCTTGGATACCAAACAGTATTTTAAAATGGCAAAAATCCCCATCAGACCAGCATGTCATGTCATGATCATGGTAGCTCATTAATTCTAATTATAAAGCTTCCGTATTCAATCACATTGGAGGCATCTGCTTAACATATGGCAATCACATTCACAATAAATCAATCACATGTCTAATATTACATCCCTAATATTAAACATGGGTTTCTTCAACTAATCAAGTCTCTGAATAATATATAAAGCATCATGTGCAGCATTCAAATCAATGCAAGCTGTAAAATTACAGTCTTTAGACAGTGGCTGAATCAAGCCATGTGCGCTGCATACATCCAAACCAGACATTTACAGAAGCCAGTTATCAGGGACAGTTATCATATTGCAATTCTGAGAAAAAATCTGCTTTTTCCTATTAGGATAACCTTCGTTTTGAAAACCCACTACATTCCCATGTTTTTGCACAAGTCAGTGTTGTGTATCAGTATCATGTTTACTTTTTCTGATCTTAAAATGTTATATTTATAGGTATATGTGTTTAGGTAAAATTATATTTTTTTCTCTCAAATAAAAATAATCTTCCTACTTGCATTTATTTTCAGAAAATGAAAACTGGAGAAAAGGATCAATCTAACAGAATAGATGCTCTGTATTTTTTCAGACCTCAAATACTTCAAAGAAAACAAGTTCAAATTCACTTTTAAGCACTACAACAGTAATATTGTACATGTTGCAAGAAGTGCAATTTTTTATTTGATCGCCTAGATTTTTATCACAGTTTTCTTGTGTTTTGTCAATCTGTCAGTCTTTTACATTTGTAGTTGGATGACTTTGTGTCAATCCTGAGGTTTGATTTTGTTGAGATTTAACAAACACTGAACTGGAATTCTCACAATACATCTAGAAATGCTGATCAAATTTGCAGTGGTCTCTTGATTTTTTCTGCTGCTGTTATCTTTCACAAAGTTATCTTTATGAAATGTTTACTTAAAAAATGTGCTGTGCCTTGTGCTATCACTCTTTAAAATGAAAGACAATTAGTTTGATATTTCATGTACACTGTAAATAATGCTGGGTTTTGTTCAATCTTGTGCTTGGTCAAAAAGGGACGATCCAACACTTGGGTTAAATTACCTCAGAAAATGGTCGAAACAACCCATAATAAGTTAATTTACAGGTTTGTGGGTTCGTGCCTTTAAAAAATGATGGGTTCTTTTTAATCCAGCTTTCGTTTAAAGAGTGTAATGCAATGGTATGCACACATTGTGGATTAAAGAGGAAACCTGAAACCTGAATTTCTTTCTTCCGTACAACCGGACAAACGATCGGACTCCACTGACTTCTATTGTATGAACACTGTAAACTGCCATCATAATGAAAGGTGATTTTTTTAACAATATGATTATCAAAATGTCTAAACATGTCAGTTAGAGGGAGGCTTTGGAAAACACAAAAATGGTTAGAGCAAAAAAGCAAACCCCAAACAAATAAAAGCAACGGAAAAGTAGACACAAATAGGAAACACACAGGGAATTCAGTGCTCAGTGACAGAGAGTGAGGAGTTAAAGAATTGCAAAAAAATCATAACAGAGGAAAAGAAACAGAGGAGTGCATCAGTCTGTGTACCTTCATGGGGTAAAGGCCTACAATGGCATGCGTTAGTGTGAGCTAGGCTGGATGGTTGCGTACTCGACAAGGTCCCCGGCAGTGTGGACAGAGCTTCGTGGGCTGGGATTGGAAGCCAAAGCTGCAGTATCCAGTTCTGCATACTGGACATCACAGTCGTTGTGACCAGAGTTCTGGAGATAAGAGAGGTGGAGAGGATGTGTGAGGTGTGAAGCTCCAAGAGAGAAGAGAGAGAGAGAGAGAGAGAGACAGAAATAAAGAGTGAGCGTAGAGGAGAAAAGAGCGATGGGGCGGAGCTGTCACTCCAATCAGAGAGCACTGACTTCAAGATGAAATGAAAAAAGAACTTCACTGAGAAACCTCAGTCATAATATCTTTATTTGTGAGGCTGGTGGTTTGATATATTTTTTATTTTGAATGAGTAAATCTCACAACAAAAACAAAACCTATTTAATTAAATAATAATTAAATACAAATTAAATACAAAAATATTATATATATATCATTTTTTATATGTGACATGCTTTTTAATAATAAACCTACTTTTTTCATACATTTTGAAGGCTGAATTGGTCCAATAGACCTGCGAACACTGGCTAAAAAAACGTACACCATACAAAGAGATCTGGGGACTGTACCTCATTGACATTTAAATATGTAGTCATTTAAAAAGACTACAAAATATGAATTATAAATAAAAAAAATCACGTTGCAAAAACGAATTATATAAAAACGTTGTAAAGGTTATAATGGTTTTCTATGTAATTATTTTATTTCTATAGTTTATGAACATAGCCTGGACAGAGAAACCAAAAGCAATATGTATTTGTAATTCTATGTAAATATTAGGGCTGTCAAACGAATCCAGAATAAAAGTTTGTGTTTTACATAATATACTGTATGTCTATGTACTGTGCATATTAATTTTGTATTCATAAAAACAGAAACATAGATATATACATTTATATATATATATACACACATTTAGGAAATGTATGTATTTATTTATAATTACCAATAATTGAAATTATTTCTAAACATTTGAAACAAATATATATTTTATCTAAATATATGCATGTATGTATCTGCACTCTAAATAAATAATTCACGTGGCTTAGTAAATATCACCAAAAATAATATAATCAAATCTTTTGAAATTATTTTTCGGTGGGACAAAAAATGTTACTCCAATCCAACAGTTACTCTACTCTAAAATTAACATATCATTTCATTAAATAAACTTAAATAATATAAGTATTTAATTAACAAATCATATTTTTAATATACACTTTATATTTTTGGTGAATTTTGATTGACATATTTGAGTTACTCAGATTTACTTATTTATTTACTTACATTTACACTATTTAAACATTACATTTCATTGTTTTTACGGCTTTAAAATGTGAAACATTTTTTGTGTAAATTGTTTCATGTTAAATCACTGTTCAATTTTTAGAGTGTGCGTTTATGAGTACGAAATTAAAATGCACAGTACACAAACATATATTATGTAAACACAAACCTTTATTCTGGATGCCATTAATCGTTTAACAGTCCTAGTAAATGTTTAATCTGTATGGTAAATGTACTTTGATTTGTTTTCTCTGTTGGTAACAGCATGGTGATTTTAACAGCCTTCTGTCTCCACAGCTGTTTATCATGTAGCTCAGGCAATATGACGCGACTCCTCCAGTGAAGTGTCATAGAAGAGCAGACATGAGATGACTGGACGGTACCAAACATGATAATGATAACACAGAATGCACACACGGTCATGTCTTTACATGCGTACAGATGGCCTAATGTGTAACAGATAAATCAATCAAGCTCCAACAACCAACATGAGGCGGTTTACAGGAAGAGGGAGGGACTGAAACACAGCCCATCAAGGTAAACCGAATGACAGTGAGCGATGTGCATCTGCAGGATGGCATACAGTGGCCCCAAGACTTAAGAACATCTGAATGTCACTGCATTTTATAATCAAATATCAAACCATGTGGCATATGCAAACACAGACCTTTTCTCAGAACTAACTTCACTTTGTTGAGCTATTTTTACAATGACCTTTAAACGACTGGTCCCAAGGTGATTTTTTGGTAAATGTATCAAGTCAGTTCCCCTCGAGTTCACGCAGGTGTCTTAGCAAAGTAACCACAGGTACGATTTGCCATGCAATCGCTCAAGCCGCATTCAGAGAATGGTCAGAAATGTAAACACACTGCATCGCCTTCTCATACCCTAATAAATGAATGGTTAAAAGGGCATTAAAACAGAAAGACTTTCTGAACTGAAAATGAAGAAAATATAAGAATTTAAAGTATTGCATATCTGAAAAAATGATTTGGATTAAAGCGTCTGCAAAATTAATGAATGCAAATGACTAGCTAACATGGAGCTTCCACGGGTTATAAAATCTAAATCTAAACATAATAATTCTGTTATTTAATCACCCTCATATTGTTCCACTAAAGAAGATGTTTTAAGAAATGTCTTAGTGGTTTATGTGTCCTTACAATGGATGTCAATGGGGGCTGATGTTGTTTGGTTACCAATGTTCCGTTAAATATCTTCCTCTGTGTTCTGAAGAAAAAACTATGTCATAAACGTTTGGAATGGCATGAAGATGAACACACAATCTAAGGATTTTTCTCAACTAAACATTTTACTTGAAACGTCATGTGTCATCAATTTTCATATATTTGGAGCTAAAGCATGGCCACTTTTCTAGATCTGCTCACAGAATATTGTTCCTTAAAATGCACACGCGTTAAGATCCCCCAAAAGTATCCAAAACACTTCCGTTTTCATATTCAATACTCAAATCTGTTTCATTTCAAACCTTCTTTTGTTTTGATTGAAAAGTGCTGGTGTTGTTTTTCTTTAAGTTAAAAAGTAACACGTTTGGTTTGATATTTTATTATGTAATGCAGTAACATTCATTTGGATTTAAACGTCATGAGTGTCACAACACTGAATAAACATAAAACTGTTCACTTGATGTCACATAGTGAGACAGGAACTCTTAGATATTAATAGAAAACAGAAAGGCAGATGTATCGCTTAAATCAGATATTGAACAATGAAATAAAAACACAATGTACAACAAATAATCTGTCACTGCAAATAATCTGAAAAGAAGACAAGTATACATAAAAATGAAATAAATTATATAAACTAGACAAACTTCAAAACAACTTTGGAACATTAGACGAGGTTGTGATGTTTTGAAATGATTTCGCTCATAAAATTTTATGAGACAATTATCTAGCTACAAACTGTTGAATGGTAATGAAAGAAATCTCAGTTTTTGAGCAATCCAGAGGATTTCACCAACAAACGGCATTAATGTGGCAGCACTTCAGCCATTATCCAATCACTGCTGAGGATCTAATGAACACTCTAGTGTATGTCTATAATCTCTCTGGCACTTTATATTCAAACGGGACATTAACTGTCATCTTCTTTTATCGCTGCCATCCCTTCATTTTCTGTCGCAGCAGGATCTTCACTTTTGCTTTGACAGTTCCAGCTCTTTATATCTCATGGTTTCTGATAGCATCTAGCAGATAATTGTTTTATTCAGATTCAAATGACAAACTCTCTAGCTGTGGAAAAGGACTACCGGGCTTGTAATCTTCAGTAATTCACCAGCTTTGTGAGCCGGTATCATCGTATTTAAACAGATGGTGTAGATATTGGTTTTGATATCTTGGTGACAGTAACGCAAATGTACGTTCTGTGTGAGGTACAGTATCTCCTGCGGGCAATGTACCGTGTGAATGTTAAATGAGAGTCTGCAGCGAGTGCGACGCTCCTGGTGCTGTGTGTTCTGGGGGAGTTTGACTCTCCTGGCCCTTTCGACTTAAACTGAGCGACGAAATCGGAATGTGTTTCACCGTGTGCTTTATGATGCTGGAGTTCAAGAGACTCAAGAACGCAGGCTGCATCCCAATGTTGGCTGATATTTGTACTGTATTACTTGGAGATTAAAATGAGTGACTCAAAGATGAATGTGAACGTGTACATCCATGCACAATCCGTGCATAAGACTAACAAAAGGAATTGTTTCAGACTGTTTTCTTGATGTGCAGTGTGGTGTTCGGGTTTGTGGGAAAAGTTTACTTAAAAAAGTTCACATTGTACACGTAATTTACAACCCATTCTCAAGAAATGCGTATACATAATAGGCTGTGGCGAAATTGTGTAATATGTATGCCAAAGTTCAATTTTGCGTGCATATGGTACACCAATATTTGCGTGCGTGCATGTTATACGGCAATTTGTCTTATTAACCTGTCCCCAAACCCCAAAATTATTACTTTAATTATTTCAGCCGTTTCTCTCAAAATGGCTGGTCTCCACCAAGGTAAATGCAGTAGGAACGATTGACGTATCATGTTCTCCTACTTGTAAGTCGTGTTGGATAAAAGCGTCTGCCAAATGAATAAATAAATTAAATTATTACACAAGTTTGCAACAGCGTGTTATTATCATGTCATATATTAACATGCAGATCGAATAGAAAGGGTAGTCATTTTAGTACACATAATGTACTTAAAGTAAATTGATATACTAAAAATATAGTTTGCTTTGTACTTCTATTCATAGTGTGAATAAAAAATCAGAGTTGAGTTCACTTAAGTAGGACTTTTTTGTGTATTAAGTATAAAATTAGTGTGTGAACATTGAACACTTAAACACCGTTGAAGAGGCACTTCCAGTATCTTTTGTATTGTTCGAAATCTGACGTACATAACTAAAACCTAAATATGTTTGTTTAACATTTTGATTCATTTATAAATGTTCTGTTAGTTGTATTTCGTTCAAGTGTTTGCGTTGTGTTAAAAAACTGAAATAGGACATTTTAAAGGACCAGTGTTGGATCAGCATTGTTTACATCATCCAAAATGCTGTCTATGTTGCTTGTAACTGGGATAAAGTAACCATCTGTAAAGTATTTTTACAGAAACAATTATGGGTGTACTGATTTATAAACCGAATGTTGCTGTGGGTCCATTAGACCTGTGAACGTTGTAAAAAAATACGAATAACAATATGAACACCAGGGTTAAAAATGGTCTGGAAGGACGTCCTTGAATAACCTTCAAAAAGCAAATCGAAGAATTAAAAAAGAAATGAAAAGTATGCAATAGGCAACTACATTCGCAGTGTTATGTTATCTTCACAAGAATGAAGCTTTTATTATTATTAGGATAAGTTCAAAACTTTTTTGGCTTTTTTTATGTCAGCCAAATAATAGAAACGGACTAAAATGACAAAAATGAGACTCATATTTAAAAAGAAAATGAACTGAAATGTTTGGATTTGTTTAAAAAGTCATCCATCGCGCAATTGGAATGCAGCCGCGGTCTCTGACAACAACACAGGAAGCATTACCTCAGTTTTACTGTAGAGCCAAGGACGGCAATTGAGATGGATGAAAGTCTAAGGAATCTGACGTTGATTACTTGAGACCCCATCTGAAATGGCTTTTCAGCCTCGCAAACCAATCACTTCAGCAATCCAGTGATGTTTCTTCCCTTTTCCATCATTGAAGCAAATTCCAGTGAACACAATAGACATGCTAGTCAAGCTAATTACAGTCATGTCAGCCATTGGGGGAGGGGGGAGGTCTTTCCCCACTGGGAGCTCGCGTTCTGGCTCGGAAAAGCTGCTTCATTAGTCTCCGGCTCTTTTCATTAGCGAGAACACTAAGAACTTAAGCACCCTCATTGCCACTTTGACATCATAGACAATAAACGTGCGTTTTTTCATCGCAAAAAATGTCACAATGTTATGTCGTTTTTCATTCTCTGAGGTGATCAATACGTACCCATGCACCGCTGCGGATACAAATACAGCCCTCGTGCACATATTGAACTAGATTCATCTTTGCAAACACTTTATTTATGAGCGCTGTGAATTATGTAACATTGAAATCATGCCAAAATATGGTCCCATATGAATGTATGCTAATCCATTGTTGTAAAGCGTTGTGCAGAGCATTTGTGTAATTAGTGGTTGACAGTTTTGTGTTATCTAGAACAAATCCACCTCAGAGACATGCACTGCTATATAAAGCCTGTGTTAGTAGAGTCATGTGACACAACGTGTGTGTGATAGCATGACTGTATAGTAGCAACACTGCAGCAAAAGTGCTCTGCGATTCTGTACCTTAGTCCTCCCCACAGTCCACTATAAAAGCACAGTACAGCTGGAGATTAAGTGCACTGCATTCACTCTGCATGTCTCAATGGGTAATGCACAACACCACATTGAAACATCACAGTATGTGAACACTTTGGGGTTGTCTTTGACTTCAGAGTTTTTCTGGTTTTTATATGCACAGTATATAGAACTTTAAATAGGCTTGTCGATTTAATTGTTGGTACAAACTGAACTTATTTTTTATATTATAAATAACTAAAAAATATATATATTTCAAATAAAAGATCCATAACAAACAAAAAATGTACACTAATGTTTACACAGACTTGATTCTTAATGGTTTGCCATGTTACATGGACAAACAAACATTTGTTTGTTATTTGACAGTTGGTCATGAGTCCCTGGTTTGGCCTAAACCATTAAACTTCCGTATCCTCACATTCTTAGATTTTTCAGCATATTCTGAACATTATCTACATTTCCAACAGCGACTTCATGATGTTGTCCATCTTTTCACACTGTGGAAGGTTGAAAGACATCTTAATGTTTTATTTAGCTTCTGAAGGGCATTTCTAAATGTATAAAAGTGCTGTCAAATCGATTACATTTACATTTATGCATTTGGCAGACGCTTTTATCCAAAGCGACTTACATTGCATTGTACTATACATTTGTTTCTGACTATGTGCAATCCCCTGAGATGGAACCCATGACCTAGCGCCATGCTCTTACCACTGAGCCACAGGAAAGGAAAGGAGTGATTCATTGTGATTATACATGCTTATGTAATATACAGTATGCAGTGTCCATATTTTTATGCATATATACATGCACACACACAGACATTATTTAATTACAGACATTATCACATAGAGAAAAAAAGGTTGTGTTTACATAATATATTTATGTGTACTGTGCATGTATTTATAAACGCATACATGTACACAAATTTAGGAAATATTTACATCTATTTATTTACAATTACCAATATTTTAAATTATATATATAAACTTTTTTTTTTTTTTTACATATGTGCATGTATGTGTGTGTTTTTATAAATGCAAAATGTATCTGCACAGTACACAGACATTTTGTAAACACAAACTTTTATTCCGGATAGGATTAATTGTTTGACAACCCTAATGTGTATATATAAGACATATTTACACAACTACATGCATGTTAATATAATTTACATCAAGTATGAATAAAACTTATATTTCTTAAATATGACGTTCTGTATTTATATATGTACAGTACATATAAATATACTCGCCACCCATATATCATTTAAACACAACATTTATTTTGGAATCGATTCATTTTCTGAAAGCGCAAAAAATCATAATATGTTTAATCAAAATAATAACCATTAAAAAATTGAACTTAAATGGAGGTATTAACTGGAGTATGTTCATATTTTTTCTAAAAGTTAAACATGAGTTAAAACTAGAAACCACATTAAAATTGGGCCAACAGCCATGTGATCGTGTGCATATACAGAAGCTGATTTGTGTGTTGACATTTATTTCTGTCTGCGTCGCATTGCATCATTTCACCTTTTTAGAATCAAAATTATAGCATTGTATTAGGAATTCCCAAACACAACTGAACACACCAAGCCAAACCTTTCCGAAACTCTCTTAGTGCTTTGCCGTGTTTACAGGAATAACACTCAGATCGTTCCACAGCTGTGTCATGCCGTCAAATGAAAACCTAACAAACACAGTCATAATAAAAAAAGAATAAAAACATATAAAGCCATAAAAAGGAAAGTTGAGCCTATAACAGCAGGGTTGTGACCGTTAAAGACGCATGCAGCACCGATTTATAGAGAAACCAACACAGCCAGGATAACAAGGCTTGCAATTGAAAATAAGACAATGCAGTATAATGTAGTGCCATACAATCTATCCACACAGGGGTTGCTGGGAAACTGGTGTCTTAATTAGGCCTCGACTGAAGAGTACCATTACACAGGAGAGAATGAGAGGTGTGGTGGAGTGATGGGTAGAGAGAAAATCTCACAGAAAGGACCAACGAGCTCAGTGTAAAGGAGCAGTGAGATTGCATTTCACCAAGTGTTTAATATTTGATTTGTAGTGGATGTGCTATTGTAAATAAATGACATGAAGTACATTTTCAGCATTGCCGGACTGCACGGCTCTCTGCATTCCTTTCCCTGCAGAACCGACTGGAACAAGGACTTTGTTGGGCAATAATTTATGGCTGTTCTATAAAGTAGCCACATCTATAGGCCAGTATTGCCTATACTGGAGATTGCCTATACTACGGATACGTAGATGCCACATTCGACTGCTCCAGACACATTGAGGCATCCGCCATCTTGAAACTGGCAACATTTGCTCGCAACACTGTGCACCATCTGGTTGCCAAAGCCATTGAGATTTTAATTTCAAAAGAAATGGGATAAGCTTTTACATGTAATAACTATGGTTAACTTTTTTTGTGTTAACAAAAACATTCGTTGTATTCTTACTTTAGCAATTATAATGTTTGGGTCTACACAACAGCACATGTCATTTTTTATTGACACATGCAAACTACATTTGCACAGTCAACTTTCTTTTAAGTGTTTTGACCAGCTTTGACTGTTCCAACATGGCGTACGACCTACGTGTAGCATCCCACAGAAACAGCCCCTCACGATTCATCTATGTGTACTTGAATACTTTGGGACAAAGACAGTCCTATAATGCATTGCAAAGCAAAGTGAAAAACCTATGAAAAATACAGTTCAAAAAACATTTGTGTATCACATTGTTAGCTTAGCGACATGCTAATATTGAAAATTCTGTGAGTCTAGCCTTCTGTTTCCTTTGTTTGAGGAACACTATTTGTTTCTAGTATATAGAGCGTCATTTGCATTTCAGTCAGAATGCTGCTTTGAGAATACAACGTTCTTTGAAGACACACAGCTAAGCTTTCTAGGCATTGGAACATAGCCAGAATGCGAATCCGATACGTCTGTAACTTTATGCACTCCCTCGACGTGTGAGCAACCCCAAACCTTTTTGCAGAGTCAGCTGCATAACAGACCCCTGCTAAACTTGTCATCTGTTCTCAGCTGACACAATACAAGGCAGAAAATAAGTCCCGCTGGGTTCCTCCTTAAATGTAAACTCCCTTTTGAAGGCAATTCATCTTCTACAACATGCGTAAGATGCTCCCTAGAAGCCGGACTCCTGAGGCCTACTTTCACTGATACCACCAAAGCAAGAGAAACACAAACAGCAATGAGTTTAGCAGCGCTACTCACCGGCTTATCGGTGAACGCGGTGGTCTCAGACTGTGCCATGTCATAGTATGGTGGCTGAAGGGGAATCTTCTGTATCTCATCTTCCTTGTCCAGATGAACAACCTTTAAAGGCAACAGAACCTGAGATGAAGACTACATTTCGCCACCATTTTTTGACCTGCCTTCCTGTTCGCTTTCTCTCCTGAGCAGAGAACCTCACAAATACTGAATACAAAAGAGTCTGGTACATGACCCAATCACACCAAGACCTTGACATAGATTCCTGATGAAAATATTAGAACATTTTTGTATTGATAGAGATATTTGTCTGAAAAACGATTTCATGACTAATAAACAGCAAAACGCATGTTGGGTCACCTTATTTCACTAAGTTTTTAATGTCGACTGTTTTATTTCTACAGCATTTTGTGTGCAATGGCCACCAAACTCATTATTTGACCATTGCTTCTGACCTTACAGATTGTCTGTTCAAACTCAAAGCACAAGCATTTATTGGGTATTAAGTACAGGTGTGATTCCAGTAGGGCTCCCGACCGCCTTATCTGTGTTTATTTTGCAGTAATAGACTGGCTGACTCTACACTGTCCTTCACTTCATATACAATGCATTTTATCTGTCAATACAGATGACATAAAACACCATCCTTTATACGAAAATATAACGGATGTGTTTTTCACTCATATTGCTTGTTGCTATGACAATTTATCTTATTGTCTTTAGAGATTAAAATATCAACAGATGGAAATGCTTGTGGCTGTCCAAGCCTATATGATTTTCATATTTTTACTAAGTGAACAGAAATACATCTACTTTAAAACGTTGTTTGATCATCTTAATTGTATATACTGTGTGTGAAGAACTTTTTCTTTCCTTTGGGAACTAAACATTTCCTCACTGTGAATAGACCACAATAGATGAAATACCACATATACTGTATATATTCATATATTAATGTAGCAATCAGAAAGATTTCAGTGGAAAAAACGCTTTTGCATATGTGCCATAACAGTGGTTTCTCTGAAACTGATAAGCTTTATTCATAGCATTGCCGGCCACCTGCTGATCTCTACATATCGTGAACAGAAGAAAACAAGCCACATGAAACAGCTTTGATAGACTGTCTGTCAAACATACATTCAAGCGCATTTCTAGCAGAGACCGCTTCCAAAAAAAGGAGAACAGGTACTGTAAAATGACGTTCGAGCGTCGCTACCAAAATGTGGGTTCATTTATACCTAATGTGTAAACTTTATACATGGTCCCTTATACCATTTTCCCAATATTCAATTCACAACATGTAAGATTGATGCTTTGTATAAGCGACTTACAATGCATTTAAGGTCTACATTTTATCATGACATTTGTTCACTACCCAGCACAGGCTACCCAACACCGTGGAATACATCTGGTATGTAAAAACATCTAATGAACGACTTAGAAAAGGTAGTTTACATACATTTAAACCATAAACATCTAACAGACATCTTCAAGATGTCTTTACGACATCTGAGAGGAAATGTCTCATGTACGTGTTGCAGATTAGCAAACAATACAAAAGATACGTTTTAGAGTTAGCATCGAACCCAGAAACCCCTTATTAACACACAAATTGAATCCAATTACGCATTAAGAGAATCGTTTTTTGTTCTTCCTCTAACTTCCATTAATTGTATTTGAGGGAAGTGTCAAACAATTCATACTGTTGTATGGGTCGGAGGGCACGTTGTCGTAAACATCTGCATATACGTACAAAACGCTCAGGGGCAAAAACGATGTGTTGTCATTTACCGACAGGATCACACAGCACCCCGAAACAACTATACAGCTCTTGCCTATGAAAACGAACCCAGCAGACGAAAGCTTTCCTTCCGTCATGGTTAATGGGGTGTGCAAAACCTCTTCCAACTAACTGCTAGACAGAAAAACATCTCCTGAACCCATCGAGGGAGCCCAGTACGGGACACATTTTCCTCATTGTTTTGAGAGCGATTTTCATTACGCGTACAGTTTGCTCCTGACAAAGCTCTTCAGAGAAAACTTCCTTGGTGTGACGCTTCGCTGCCAGCAAGCCCAATGCGTTTAGAAGTTTGGGATGGGATAGTTTCTCAGCTCTTAAGTACGAAAGCCGAAAGTCTTTTCCAAAGCTAAATAAAACGTCTGGAGCTACTTGAAATTGTGACTGTTTTAGAAAGAAAGAAGATTGGAAGAGAACAATCAAGTGACGGAGAAAGCGGCGCGACTTCGTATTTTCTAACGAATCGAAGATAGAGAAACAAAAAAAAAAGACGCTTACATGTGAAGCTGGGTGGTTGTTTGGCTCGGAGGCCTATTTTGGTGGTTTGATGTGACTGAATTGAAATGTTTAAATGTGGGATAATCCTCCAGCAAAGACAGCCTTTGAGTAAAGATTCCCAACAATTGCCGTCTGCCTATGTCACATTTCTGAGGAAGATCTATTCACTGTAAAGAGGACTTTAGCTTTACGGAAGATTTTTGAGACAGTGGAAAAATTCAATTTAAAGGAAGAATAAAAGGCTTTGCTACCTCTTTGTCACGGCAGCCAGCTATTTTGTTTCTTGTTATCTCTTCCCTGGGGCCATGCTGAGAGGAATGGAGAAGGAAGGGAAAGCCATGGAGGTTCGAACAGGTTCCCTTATTACGGGAAAAATATGGGAATGTTGTCAGTCAGACTTAAAGTGCACTTTCATGTTTGCCTGCTGCTTATCGTATTGATGCAGGTACTGTATTCTTTATGTTATTGTGTAATATTAGATGATTCTGCAAAAGGTTCTCATGTCAAAGGAAATCTGACCTTAGAGTATGTTTTATTGTACTTGTATAATGAAGAACTGGCGAAACAAATGGCATGACGAGAAAACAAATATTTTCTGTGCTGGTGTATTTCTTTTTGAAAGAAAAAGCTAAAATGGGACATTAATAAAAGTTTGGTCCATTTTATGTAATTGAACCAGAAACTGCATACGATGTTTGCTTTACACATGTATTTTTACATATACAGTCAACATACAGTGCCCTCCACTATTATTGGCATCCTTGGTTAATATGAAAAATAAATCTGCCTTATTTCTCCTTTTGGATCTTTAATACAAAGAATCTACAATATTCCAAAATTTCATTTAAGTCAAACCATTCGAAGTGGGGGGGGATATCACATCATGAAAAAATCAATTCACATCTGGTCACAATAATTGGACCCTTGTATTCAAAACGTTCTGCAACCTCCATTTGCATGAATAACAGCCCCTTTGTCATTTTTTTAAGTCTGATTAGGTTTGAGAATATATGGCAAGTCATCAGAGTCCATTCCTTCATACACAAACACTTAAGATCCTTCAAATGTTGGTGCTCTCTATAGTGTCATGGGACTGGGATAGCTATGGTAAGATCTTGATTTTGCGTTCAGTGACAAATGTTTTGTTGATTTTGATGTTTATTTTGAACCAGTGTGCTGATGGAAGATCTAACTATGATCCATTTAAATATTTCTGGCAGAGAAAAACAGGTTTTGATTTTTTTATTTGTTGGTATATGATATAAAACATGATCTGAACAAGATGTCCAAGACCTCTGGTAGAAAAGTAGATTCACTACAATAAAGATTTGGCAACATTGTGGACATTGGGCATTTCTATCCTTGTGTGCACCAAACCTATATTGTGTTATTGCTGCCTAAAAAATCTGTTTTTAATTTCCTATTGTCATATCACCCAGTCCAGTTTGAAGTTCCAGTATGGCAGATTAATATGGTGGAGTTTGTTTTGCATGAGAGCAGAAGATGTATTTCTTAAACAGTGACCCAAACAACTTATGGTGATGGAGGTGCAGTTTTTCTTTATTTTTACTAAATGCTTTCCGACCCCATAATTCAACTGATGAGACAGTATAGACACACATCCTGTTTCAAGCAGATCAACATCTCCAGTCCATTAAAACTTCTTGCTCATTGCCCTGGTGCTTTTTTTTCTCCTGTGCAACAAGAAGTCATGACTGGAAAACATCTTGTTTCTAGTCACCTTGGTGTGCTAAGAAAATGTAAATATCAATGGGAATATACTTGGGAGATATTTTACTCATGAGAATTTCTAGGGGTGCCAATAATTGTGACCAGGGTGTATAAGATATTTTTTTTATTATAATATAAAAATATATATATATATATTCCCCCCATTTCAAATTGTTTTTATTTTTATGAAATGTTGGAATATTGTAGATTTTCTTAATAAAATACAAAAAGGAGAAACAATGCAGATTCATTTTTACAGCTTTCTTTGCTCATTTCCAAGGGTGCCAATAATAGTGGATGGCACTGTATTTAATCATTTGTTTGTTTATATCTATCCCACAGGGCATGGGAGTAATTTGTATTACTAATGTTTCTTAGTGAAGTGACACTAGCTTTATTGCAGTTATTTTTTATTATTGCATGTATTAATCTGTAAGTGTTACTGGTAATACAATAATGGAAAAAATATATATTATAATCTGAATGGCTATTGGATTCTAAATAAACAAACGTAATACAGAGTAGAGAATAAAGAATAGTGAAATATCCTAAATCTACATGAACTATTTAATGATGGTGGAAGTCTCAACAAAGTCATATTTTGGAACCAAATTCAAAGGTTTGGGTATCGTAAGAAATATGTAACTAAACACACATTACTTGGATCCCATCATTGTGTCAGATGAGTGGTCCCCCTTACAGATCCACCAAAAGTGTCACTATAGTTTTAAAAGCACAAAATCTAGTACTTTAGGATAATAATAATATTGTCAATTTCAGTGTATTTGTATGAGAATGTACTGCATGTTCTAGAATAACACGTAATGTATGAACACACGCAGATACTGAGATCAGGTCGTTCTGTCAAGATGTCAGATGATATTTCTCTTTTTATACAACGAGAGGAGAAAAACAGACATAACACCTGCAGATTATGAATGCAACCTGCCTGTGATCTTCCGCATCCTGTGAGCTTCAAGATCAGAGATATGCTATCACAGCCTGAACATGTTTACTGCTTTTTAACAATCGCATGCACCTGCACACAATCTGCGCTTTTAAAACAGCACAGCTAGAGCCAAATTTCACAAAGACATGAGAGGAAATTCAGAACAGTTGCCAGAAGCGTTCTGAAAGGTCGTGAAGACTTACTATTAACCGGCGTGACCTTAAAAAGACACTATCGATTCTGGGAAGTTGATTTTGCTCGGATTTGTTCAAAATTAGCAATGTCCTCACAGTAACCAACCTCATTTTGAGTACATAGAGAAACACAAATGCAAATGCACCGGCAGACGTGTCACGAATACTAATGACGGCATTAGACATCAGCGCATGATCTCACAAATGACAGGGGTGTGTCAACATAGAGAAATCTCACAAATTACAGTGGATCTGTGTTGCACTGCATTGATTTACATTAGTTTCATTATGTATGTCATGAAAAAGCAAATCACTGGTGGGGAACATCGGCTTCTGCTCAAATGTCAAAATGACATTTTTCTAGGGGGGGGGCTAAAAACTTTTTTTTGATGCACTTTGATGCTCTTTCAAATGAATATGCATGTTTAGAAATAGTACTGCATGAATATGTTAACGATGACAAGTGGCTGTACACGAAAGGTTGTATAACACCTGTTATGTGTGAATATTTCCCATGGACATATCTAGAGTATACTAAGCTTTGTAAAATAAACACAGCACATCTGGATGTTTGCCCAGCAATACTATTATTTGATCATCATTGGATAAATTACTGTGGCCAGCTCTTGAGCAAATTCCATTTACCGTCTGTTTCATAGAGCAGAATTAATTATGCCAGGCATACGTTACTGACTTCTGGGAATCAGGTGTTATGTACATTAAGCCTGAATTTAATTAGAAATGAGTGTTTGATGAAAAAGACATGAATTTAAAAACATATGGTGTAATTCTATATGATTGCATGTGTTGCTTTGTTCAACCGGATAGTAAGTTGTATGTGAATAAAACACAGTTTGCAAAAGAATAACATTTATTTGAAGAATAAAAATAAAAAATCCTGTCCGTTAAAAACATAAATATAAAATAATAGTAAAATGTAATTTATACTCTTACAATAAATTACGGAAAAAAAAAAGAAGGTCTATAAACGATGACAGAATGTAACATATTCATTGTATTGGTTGTGCAATTTGTGATCTCAAAAAGAGCTGAAAGGACAACTGGGTGTCTTTTACACTACAGTGCAAAAGTTTAGGATCAATTGACTGAAATGTATTTGTGATCTTGAAAATCATTTGATCTAAAGTCATCTGCTTACACAGAGCCGACCCTTTACACAAAGTACGCAAGTTGCGTAGGGGCCCTGCACCACCAGGGGTCCCTCTCAATCCCCCTGGATTTAAGTACCGATTTTGATTTAATGTAAACAAGGCGCTATTTTTTTAACTTGCAAATGTGTGGATCCAACTCAATTGGAAATATCGTTTTTAAATACTTAATTTACTTATTTACTGTTACGTATGTGGACATCATGCATGTTTGCACCTTTACGTATGTCCATGACTTTTGTTACTTAGGTTTAGCCAAACTATGCAATGAATTCAAATTCCGTATTTACGTTTCAGTTTTACATTTCCCCATGATAACATGTAATTTTCAGATTGTGTCATTCAACAATCAAATGCCATTATAGGCCCTACATGTTTTAAAGCGGCTTTTGAAAAATAATCACATCAAACTTTCTTGAGTTTTTGTTAGTAAATCACTAATTTGGTTAGTGAAAACACACTACATTTGCATGTTATAGTTTTTGACATCTAGATGGTTTCAGGGCCACGCGTTACTTTGGGCAAAGCTATTTTATGGTTATTTTAAATGATTTACCTGTCAATAATTTTTTTTTATTTGACTCTACTTTATGGTCTTACTGTCAGTTTAATGTTTTTTTGTCTTCCAGTAATCATTCGTTTTGAAATTTTATTTAATTTTTTATTATTATGCTGTGTTCACACCAAATGCGGATCAACGCATTCCTCGCTCTTTATTACTAGCGGTAGAAGTGCAAGCGACGCGAAATGGTCTAAAAGGGTTGTCCATATTCTCTTAATGAGTCATGGGTGTGTTTTAGGCTCATCTAAAGTCTCATCTCCCATTCCCTTTAAGAGCCAGTTGCGCTCGCGCAGTGCCGGATTCACTATTTACACGGCGCAATTTGCAAGAGTAAAGACTGGACGCTTCTCCGAGGTTAAAGCGCGTGAGCAGACCATCTACACCACAAGCTGGATTTTTCATCTTTATGTACATAATTATAATCTTTTACATTGTAATCCATTTATTTTTAATATTTGGCATGTTTGTGTGTTGCTGCGTGTCCCTCTGTGTGTAATAAGCAGAATGTACATGCGCCGTGCACCCGCCTATAGGCGCATATTACTGACGCGCTCTTTAAATAACCAAAAACATATTGCGCCATTATCCTGCCTTGATGCCCGATGACTCCTGAGATAGGCGCAGGCTCCCCGTGACCCGAGGTAGTTCGGACAAGCGGTAGAAAATGGAATGGAATGGAATATTGCGCCATTGACTTTAGACAAGGTTTCAGTCGGTCAGTGGCACTGTCTATTTCAGTTGCCTCAAATAGCAACGCGCCAACAATGCTCCTGAACACACCTCGTTTTTCAGACAAGCACGCCAATGGGCGCACAAATGGGCACAAATGCATTTGCTATTTAAACAATGTGGCACAGGACGTGAAAATGATATCTGCGTCGGGCTGAAACTAGCCATGTGTGATAGAGCCCTAGATGTCAATGAGCACTTCTTGCACGAGTTGACATTTTTCAACATCATTCGCGTCGCACTAGTTGGCATCTATTCCATCTTTGTTTTAACTTTGTATGTAATTTACTTGCATATTTCGCTTCATTCGCGTTTGGTGTGAAGGAAGCATTATAGTGTACAGTTATGTTAATATAAGCCCCCAACACTTATTAGACCAAAATATAATTGTAAAAACATTGCAAACTTATTTGATTAGAAAACTAGTTTTATTTTATAAAAAATAATATTCATTTTTATTTTATGTAAAGTTTTTGAAATGATTTGGCAGTCAATTAAACCCCAGCATCGATGATAACTACTTCAATACTGTTTTGAAGCATCTCAGGGTGAGACCTGAAGAAACTGGCAAATTCAAGGCAAATGCAGAGGCTAAAATATAACTGATAATCATCTCATCATTAGAAAAAATATCATTAAGGATGAATGAGTGATCATTTTGAACGCTAGTGTACGTACACGCTAAAATGTTTGCAAAATTTCAGGAGGTGTTTATATTTCTTTGCTAGATTCACGTGCCTGGTTTGTCATAAATGATGCAATGCAAATATGCACGCCTTCGTATCTCACATTTTTTATCAACACAATGTAGAAAACTTGCCAGAAAAGACTGCTGAAGATACTCAGCATACAGTGAGTCATCTGCAAGTTGAACACTAAACCAACAACGTGTCGATAATTTTTCTGCATCACTAGTTTATTACTTAAAATAATTAGTATTTTCAACAGCGACTGCATTACAGTACAGTTGTTTCTGGCACATGGTTGCATATTTGGGGGTGCCTAGCACAGCAGAAACGTTCTTTAAGTTAAAAAGTCAAACTTTGTGTAAAGTTTGAGACAGCTGAAAGCAATGATTCAACGCGAGAGATCCTGGTTGGTGGCTGCATCTATAGGTGTTTCCTGACACATCTCGAGCAGAAAATAGGAAGACGCCCTACCTGGATCTCGTCAGACGTCAGATCTCCTTTCATGTCGCTGCTCTTTTTCTTTGGTGGCGGGGGAGCCGGCTTGTGAGCTGGTGGGAGGTCGGTCCTGTTGGAGAAAAAGAGAAAACAGACTGACATCTGCTACCCTGGGAGAGCTTTAATGCGGCCGTGGCCTTAGCCTTGAGTGAATGGACGTAATGAGGAGCCGTGCCCGCGTCTGGCTCTCCCACGTGTCGGGGGTTTGATAGGCATCTCCTCACGCTGCTTTTGTTGTAGCTGGTGCCATTTTAGCTCTGCCCTTTCAATGGCTCCCACTAGCCATGGAAGAGAGATAATAAAACCGGATTGTAATGGGCAAAATGTAACAGAAAAAAGAGAGATATGGTGGGAGTCGATAAAAAAAGCCTGTTAAACAAGAAGGGGCTTAAATAGCCGGCCAATGTCCCCATCATTCGAAGTATGAAACAAAGGCCGCAAACAGAACATGCAGGGCTGGACAAAGGGGTCAAGGTTTGGCTGCCTTGCATCGTTCAGTTAGACCAGCAGTGTCAAACCTTGGGGGACCATGCAGCAGGCTTTGGCTCTTTTATGACTCCAACACTAATTTTTAGCTAAGTCTTCAGGAATAGCTAAAAATAACAGTCAAGTCTGGCAATATACAGGCAAGATTCAAGTATCGTTGTTGTTATGGAGATAAAAGTTCATGTTTTTTGTTGGTTTTATAACACGACATAAGTGTGCGTTAGCATTGTTTTGTTGTTTGGCTATGCCATCTGATAGAGTGATTATTTATCTTTGAAGGGTTCGTTCACAAAAATGTAATAGACATTTTTTGATGTCACATCTTAGGAAAGTCATTACTAAAGAACCTGTGATGGTGCACGTTCTTGGCATTAGCCAGTCAGCATTATTAGTACATCAGGACATCATCTGTGACTCCAATGATGAAATGAGTCACATGACATTTACAATTCAAGTAACTTGCCTAATAAAAGTAGATACATACATCTGTGGAGTCAACGTAACATCTGGTATGAAAATGTTCCCTGTTGGTATAATAGTCATCCTTACAGTCTACAGATTTATAGTGTAGGTCACATGACACAGCTCTCAGTGGGCTGCAGCAGATTGGGTTGCAGAAGCCGTTTGTTACTTAAATTGGGACGTCATGTTACACTTGAGGCCCTTGCTTAATTTGTTTGCACAGTTTGTTCTTAAAAGTGATGTGTGTAATTTCGGGATGATAACTTCCTTCTGTACCAGATAAATGTTTAGAGACAATTCAATCCAAAACGTATAAACACGGTGGCTGTGTTGGGCTTTCAAAATATTCCTTTGTTCGGATAAGTATCTCAACGATTTGGCACTACCCATGACCTCTGTAGACACTTCAACACACTTGGGTTATGACACACCTGATGGGGTTCAACAGAGTTCAGGCAAACACTCAATACTCTATTTTACCCAAAATAAGCCACAAATCACCGAGTTGAGCACCAACTTAGGAACAACATCTGACAAGTCATAAACTCTCCAATTTTCTGCACTGTAATTTCATTCATAAGGCATGAAAATTAGAATAAAAGCTAGTTCCCAGAGTGAAGCTCAGAAGTGAAAACTCAAAAGCAGATGTCAAACTGTCATACTCGCACACAAGCTCGAGCACCCCCGCAAACCGATGCAGGATTGCGGGCGCATACACAAATGCATATGTGCACACAGTCACTCAGTAAGTTTCGGGTGTCATTATTTGCATCCCTTTTAGGAAACTCAAATAATTCTCTCTGACAGGTGAGCTGTACGGAGTTGCCATCTAATTTCCAAAAAGAGAAAATCTGTTTCCTCAAACATGTTACCAGTCAGACATCATCCGAGTGATTCTGACAAGATGTCACCGCTGATAGATAATGAAGCACTTTGTTTGATACATATACATGATATGTGTGAGAGAGCAAGAGGGGAGAGATGAGAGCTAGACAGCATAGCTCTCCAACAACTTACACAAATGCACTACAAGCATGCACATATCTCCCAGCAAACGCTCGTTTTGCTTTTGAGGCGCATGACCTTTCCACAAGGCCAAGCAGGCTCTGTAAAGTCAGCGCTGCTTTGCGCATGAGTGCCTCCGTCCATTTCCTCTTTCATACCCATCACTTCCACTTCACATCACCCCTTCTCACAGAAGAACAGAGGCGTGACACTGGCACACGAAGGCACACACTGGCTGTATAAACACTCACCGCACATAAACACACACAGAAATGAGTGAAGCTCATGTCTAGGTCACATGTCCACTGCTAAATCAAAAGAAACGTCTATGCTGTATTTAATGTAAAAAATTTGTATTTTTGCATTCACATAACATGCATAATAAGCTTATCCCATCAATGTGTCATGACTTAACACAGATAATATGAAGAGTAGTCCCATAATGCATAATGCTACTTTTTATACTTCAAGAATTATTTTACAATTATTCTCTTTTAATACAAAATAACCTATTATTGACATTATAGCAATTTAACTATTAAATCTATCACAATTCTTTTTTCTTTTGTATTTCCACAGGTGATATTGATCTGAATGGTCCAAAAATGCTGACAATGCTCTAAATGAACCAAAATATTGACAGTGTCCTTTTGAAACATCAGATGTCCAAATTCGCTATTTTTCAGGAATATAATAAAAACACTGTACTTTTTGCTGTATTGTCAAAATTGACAAGCACTTTTTGAAACTTTTTATTGGTTAGATATTTGCAAAACCCAGTGACAAACATAAAGGGTGACTGATAATGATTTTTCGCAAAAAAATTATAATAATCACAAAATATGCAGATACAAGGTTCCAGAAGGACAGCAGAGATATATACTCAAGATGACTTAAAATGAAAAAGAAGTCAAATGTGATCTGAACTAAAGCTGTCACAATAATCTATTTTTCCTACGCATTCATCATGGCCATAAGAATTATATATTGGTATAATTATAACATACCAATATAATTATTAAGAAACAATACCAACATTATTGCAATATCTATTGAAACAGGTGCTTTAAGATATTATTAGGTCTGTTAAACGATTAATCACAATTAATCGCATCCAGAATAAACGTTTGTGTTGACATTAAATATTTGTGTACTGTGTATATTTATTTTGCATTTACAAAAAACATACGCATGCATTTATTTATATTCACCAATGATTCAAATTGTATATACATGTTAATTAATTTCTATATATTTCTTAAATAATTGCATGTATGTGTATGGGTTCTTAAATATAAAATGAATATGCACAGTACACAGACACATGTTATGTATGCACAAACTTTTATAATGGATGCGATTAATCGTTCGACAGTCCTAGATATGATCATATGTGTAATATTAACACAATTTAGATAATCACGTTTTTCAATATAAGAGTTATTTTCAAGACCGGAATATTGTGACACCCCAAATCTGAACATATTCTTTATAGGTTTCATGTTATTCAAACAGACAGAATCACAGTCTAATAGTGTGAGCTAACATCACAAATACTGATGCTTTTCCATCAAGAGGCTTTGACTTTATATATAAAGAGTTATTGTGCTGATTGCACCCTTTAGCAAAGCACTCAACCCTGAGATCCATTTGGAGAACTCCGACTAAAACGAGTTAGCAGTAATTTACTTTAAAGTGGTCAGGTCATACATTTGATAAATATATTTCTCTAAGGTGCACTTTTAAGTTAATATATATATTTAAAACCAAAGCAGTTGTACAGACCATTTTCAATCATCCACTGATCCTGATCCTTTCTATGTGACTTTAAGATTTCTGATCATACCCTTCACATCTGAAATGAGCATGAGCATTAACTCCATTGACATGTTCACAAAGTAAGCCATGTTGAAATGTGTCACTTAAAGGTAAAAGTTCACCCAAAAATGAAAATTGTGTTATGAATTTCTCACTCGTTCCAAACCTGTATAAATGTCTTAGTTTGGTTGAACACAGAGAAATATATTTGGACGAATGCCTGTAACCAAACAGTTCTTGCACCCCATTGACTACCATAGTTGGAAAAAAGACAATGGTAGTCAAAAGAGCCCTAGAACAAAGAAATATGCTGTAATTATTCCTATGTGTAAGCATTCTTCCCAATACCTTTCTCTATGTTAATCAGAACAAAGACACAGATTTGGAACAACTTGAAGGTGAATAAATGAATGAATTTTTATTTTGGGGTGAAATGTCCCTTTAAACTGCCTAATCATAATCCAAGATCTGACAAAAATAAACTTCAATATATCCCTTCTTACATTACAAATCTTCATAAGCAAATGCAAAGCAAAAAGCGCTTCAACCAGAAAGTTTTAAGCTGAAAGAACTGTCTATATTTCACCTTTAACACAGTAGACAGCTCAGCTGTATAGATGCAGAAAACTCATAAATAGAAATGCTGGAAGAAATAGCACATGTACATTAACACTTATCACAGAAAACAATTACACAGGATAATGATGATCCATTATAATTATCATAAAAGCTGCAAAAGTCCATTAATCCAGCAAATCATAATTCTGCATAAGCGTGAAAACGACTGAAATGTCTCTCTCAGCTTCTCTGAATACAAATAATGTATCTGCTAATGTAAATACTGTGATAAAGAAATCAGTGAATATTGTGACATTAAGAACATTTAGCATTTCATTTATTACCACACTGTGGATAGTTATTGTCATTGCTTTTCACACTCATATATGCAACGTATCAGAGTTGTGTGGAACTACAAATTTGGCTCAATCCAAGCATTTTGGTGTCCTTGTGTATGTTCTAGTCCGTATAGACCGTGAGAAGATAGACAATACATCCCCCATTTACTTCCACTGCAGAAAAACGAACCAAAATGTCCCAGATATAGCCACTGGCTTATTGCGCCAATAACGTCATTCAGAGTCTGCGCAGTAGTAAGCACGAGCTGGAGCTGTGGTATCGAAGTCCATATTACCTGATGACCGAATTGTAAAAAAAATATATATATTTTTGTATATTTTTTATAGACGTTATAGCAACGACATAAATAAACGTTACTGCACATGCTCGCGTTCATGGACTGCTCTTAATTTCCGGCACACAATAGAATGCCTGTAGATTATTTCTGATAGCAAACAAAAGAAACCGCGGATAACCATTACTTGGCTAAACTTGCCTCTCCTATATTTTACATTTAGACTGCGATACCAAGCTCAACCCCTAGATGTCAATGTCTCATATGTCTTCTTTAAAGGGGTCATATGACACGGCTAAAACGAATATTATCGTTTGTTTTAGATGTAATGCAATATGTATACACGATTTAAGGTTCAAAAACGTACAGTGCATTTTTGTATCTCGTCTTTGCCCCGCCTCTCTGAAACACACATATTTTTTACAAAGCTCATCGCTCTGAAAAGCGAGGTGTGCTATGATTGGCCAGTTAACTAGTGCGTAGTGATTGGTGGAAAACTGCAAGCTTGTGATGGAAATGTAATACTTACCATATTTGGAACATCAGGTTCCAAAGCAATTGTACTGACAGGTACGCCCAACTTACTTGCGCATACATTTGGGCGCTCTTAAACAGGCAGGTCTGGGTGAGCATTTGCATTTTAGATAGAATGCATCTTATGTTCCCGACACTTAAATTTTTTGCAATTGTACCAGTCTAATACATGCATGGGCAACTTATAACACACCAAAGACAAAGAAAAATACTTATTCACGCCATATGACCCCGATTAAATGCAACAAAAAACAGGACCCATTCAACAAATAGTTTATTTAATGAAATTAACATACAACAATACTTTTATGTAATACAATTAAAAATCCAATAAAATCATAACATAAGTTAATATTAACGTAAATTAAATTAAATATAAATAGTGAAAATATTAGACACTAGCCAGACGAACAAACACATACCGGAAGTTACGGGCAGTCGACGAACGTGTGTCCGAAGAAACGGTCTATAATATACCTAAGTAAAACCAAACTTGTTATAAAAATGAACACTTAAACATGCATTGGCGTGATAAGAACCAGCTTAAAGGACAGACAATCTTTAGTAAAACTGTATTTGAAGTGTAACTGAATTTATTTTACAGAAGTTGGGTGTTACAGAAGCTATACTGCAACCGACCACCAGGGGTGCTCAAATTGCTATTGACTTTTTTATGAGGAATGTAAATAGTATGTCTTTATGCTCAACTCCTAGTCCATGTAAACATAGCTATTGTTAGCACATTATACCAAATGTTAAATGTGTTCTCATTTGTAAGTCACTTTGGATGAAAGTGTCTGCTAACTATATAAATGTAAATGTGTAGATGAGCCCCAGTCTTGCGGTTGGTTCTTGGCTAGAATAAGCAGCGAAGTGGGTCATACTTTATGCCGATAATCAAAAGCAAGACTAATGTCTAGATATAACATGACTACTGCAGGGTGAAAATGAATTCATCTGTGTCCGGACCTGCTTCTATTTCAATATCAGGCAGACACACGATGCAGTTAGAGCAGTCTGGGTCATCATGACTCGTGCCCTTAAAAGCTGTTCCCAACTGACCACAGCTGGAGACAGATGTACCACAGCGATGCAGCGTCCCATCAGCAGCCGCCTGCTGTACTAACCCCGAAATGTTTTATATTCGATCACCACCTGAATTTCAGAAGAATTTCAATAAGATAAATCTTGGTTATGTGCTTAGTGCAATGCATTCTGGGATTTCTGAGATGTATACAGGCTGCATTATATTTCGGAGCAGCTTTCCCACCAGGATCAAACATTCTCTTTGATGCCTTAAAGTGATCTCTATGTAGGCAGCTCACTACTGTAGGTTTTGAAAAAGAGCTGGAGCCAGAAAGGGATCACCATACTTCATATGATAGGAACGGCAGTGAGTTTGAGCGTGCGTGTGCGCGTGTGAGAGCGAGAGATTTACAGAAGGATAGCCCTGACAGACAGCGGCAGTTCCAGATGCACCATTATCTTTCTTCAAAGGGACACAATAATGAAAGGCAGCTAAATAATTCAGAAACTTTCTCCTGCCTCCATCTAGCTACTCTTTACCGAGGAAAAGATCACTCCCTCTTTGATCCCATTCTGAATTCCAAGTGCTCGCTCTATAGAGAAAATTGATGTAATTATTGATCCAATTAGACTTATGAGGTACCACCACGGTTTACCTTTTTTCTCTTATTGAGTACCAAGCAGAGAAGCAGAATGGTGCTTTAATTCAAATGTGTACCGGGCATGAATCACAGCGCTGAAAAATTGATTCGGCCACTAAAAACCATCCGGAAAGAAAGGCCCCAGACGCATTAAGTGGAAAATAACTCGCATCTCTGCTCCAGTGAAATCAGGTCTGTTGCATTTGCAGAGACACACACCATTCACCATAATCAAACACTCCAACATCTAATAAGGAGAATTATCCATTTTTTGAAATGAAGAGGAAAATGATTACACAGAAGGATAAAGAACAGTTCGTGAATGAATTGGTTTGTCATCACCTACGAATCATTACAGGTTTTGTAACAATTAGATTTAATTAAATCACATAAACTAACAGAAAAATCAGAAAAAGCCTGATTGAAAATTGCACCGTTTGCACCCGTGTAAAGGTGTAAACACACCAAGTGAGGCCTGTTGTTTTTTCATTAAAAAACAACAATTTTAAATGAAAAACATAAAGCAAACAAAGACCCGACATCGCTTCTGAAGCTCTCTGATCTCACGTGCAACACTACCTGTAAATCACAATTTATTTACTACATTTGGTGTATAAAAATACGTATAATTGTAATTCAACAACTTGAGATCCTATTAAAAATAAAGAATGCACCAATTCAGCTCAAAATCTTCAAAATGTGTATAGACGATGACGTTCCAAAACTTGAAGTTTAACATGTTTGGGTCTGTAGCCAGGTTTCCATTACAGATTTGCGCAAAACTGAATGTCGATTCAAAAAAACAATTTTATGCGACTGAAGTGTATTTTTTTCATCCTGGCCATAATTTCGAACTGAGTTTAGAGGTGCATAGTGCCATTTGCTGCGATGAAATAGTGAAGAGAAATGTCTATATATTCCTATATATTTTATTATAAATCACTGTTCCTAATAAAGCTCCATACTGCACTCATTCGTTGTCATGCATTTGGGCCATTGCATTTCATGCATTTTAATTCCTTACATCCTATCTTTCCAAATGTTCTGCCCAAACATACCACGAATGGTCATGTGGCTTTTTTTGCATGCCACGTGACTTGTAAATGCGACCAAAAGTGTTTCCATTGCAAAACATGCCTTTATCGTATATCATGTGAGCGTTTTAGCGATTTATGGACGTTTTTGCAAATGACGTGTTTCCATCGGCTGTATTTTCAATGCGGTATTTCAGTTTGCGCATTTTGAAGGATAAAGGAAACGCAGCTAGTGATGGACATATCTGGAATCTCCTTAATCTTTTGGTTATGCAGTATTTCTGGGGGGCACGGTGGCTTAGTGGTTAGCACGTTCGCCTCACACCTCCAGGGTTGGGGGTTCGATTCCCGCTTCCGACTTGTGTGTGTGGAGTTTGCATGTTCTCCCCGTGCCTCGGGGGTTTCCTCCGGGTACTCCGGTTTCCTCCCCTGGTCCAAAGACATGCATGGTAGGTTGATTGGCATCTCTGGAAAAATTGTCCGTAGGGTATGAGTGAGTGTGTGTGCCCTGCGATGGGTTGGCACTCCATCCAGGGTGTATCCTGCCTTGATGCCCGATGACTCCTGAGATAGGCGCAGGCTCCCCGTGACCCGAGGTAGTTCGGACAAGCGGTAGAAAATGGAATGGAATGCAGTATTTCTCTATATTAAATTATTTCCCAACCCCAGAGTAATTATTAAATGTAAGCCAGTTAAAATCCCAGAGTAAACACGTTTTTGGACACGCTTGCAGGTTGTTCATACATAATGATGTAAGGCAGGTTCGTGCAAACTGTAAATCCTTTGTCTGTGTCTGATGCATATGTGAATCCGGTGTTCCATTAGGTAAGCTTAAAAATATTCTGACAGAAACGCAGGATGGATCTACAGTACACGTTTGCACCTACAGGAACATTGATGTATTCATTGTCAGCAGGAGAATTTTAGGAGAATGTCTGGCCACCTTTACAACCTGCCCTTCTCTCCCTGGTCTGCCGGCTACGAAAGGCTCAGGGCAGCTTAAGAAAGAAGATTTGACAGGGATAGAGAGAAAAACACAGCTAATCCCTGCACTGAAAAGAGTAATCTATGAGAAAGGGTTTAGGAAGAAAGACGGAGAAACAGAGAAAAATGGAAAATTACTTTTTGGGATCCTTTAACAAAGGAAGCAAGGCTATCGGTCGAGAGATGCCGACTAAATCCGTAAAGAAGAAGACAATGCCTAAGGAAGATATGTTTTTTGTGCGTTTGTTTGCTTTATTTCCACAGTCAGAGCCCCAGGATGACCCTGACAACATTTTATTTTGCATTTCTTTTTGAGCAAACAAAAGAGAGGTGTCCAGACCTCAGCATGGTCAGTGTTCTGAGAGCTGTTATGTGAGCTCGGCCTCCATTGATCTCTGTTGATCACAATCTTATTTGGTCATTTAAATGCTAATGATACTTTTAATTGTGCAATGGGGGAGGCTATGCAATCTCATCTGGAGGAGCCAAGGATCTACAGGTCTTCGTCTTACCTTTATTCACTTTTAGTAATGGTCTCAAAATGGGGTCTTCCATACGAGTTTTGCAGATTCTCAAAGAAAATCTTGGGAATTAAAGGGTTAATCTAATAAACACAAACGTGAATGACGAATTTAGAGTTGTATTATGATGCATCTACTACATCAGACCAAACACAGACAAAAACCAGACCCTCTAGATCCAGACCCAAATTAAGACTAAATCCCTCAAATTTCAGATCCATGCCCTGATGCCAAGAACCAGTCTAGACTCCTGACAACCCAGATACAATAAAACATTAAATTCCTCATGACTCAGATATAGAGACTTCAAGGAATAATTTACCCAAAAATGAAAATTCATTCCTCACAATCAAGTTGTTCCAAACATGTGATTTTCTTTGTTCTGTCCTGGGGCACCATTGACTCCCACATTAGTTTTTTTACCATGTTAGTCAATAGTGTCCCGTGTTTAGTGATAAACATTGTTCCAAATATCTTTATCCTTGTTCTTCAGAAGATAGAAATTTATACAACTTGAAGGTGAGTAAATGATGAGAGAATTTTCATCTTTTTGTGGAGTATCCCTTTAGGACTTATCTGGACCAAAATCTGTCAAAGTTAAGTTCTATTTTTTAAAGCTGTTTAGAATAGAAATCATTTAATGTTATTGTACACACGTACTGTATTTTAAATGTGTTGAAGTCAAATAAAGTCAAACTGGCAATTCCGACCAAATAAGTAATATTTTATGCTATTGTTCAACAAATCATGATTTTGTTCATTTATAACCAAAACAAGTTAAATAATGGAAATCTGTCTCTCTGTCTATTTTTATATAATAAATTGCTTATGTTTTGCCTCATTTGTGAACCACTTTGGATAAAGGCATTTACTAAATGATTAAATGAAGATGCTTTCAATCCTATAAACCGAGCTGCTTGAATGTTGAGATCCACCAGTAGTGTTTCGGTGCTTTGAAGTCTCTCCAAGGGAAGTCAAAGTCGATCCATATTGTTGTGTTGGTCTTATAATCAAGCCTGTCATAGCCCTGTCACTATAACATGCTTTGCTGCTAGCGCCTGGAAGTTAAATTATTGCAGCAGAGCCTTTAATATCACTTCAGCTCTGCTTGTCAGAAGTCAATACCGGTCCGTTTATGAGCCAAACTGTGCTCAAAAATCAAATACTGCAATATAACTATTGTACACAGGACCCACCCAACCCTAGTCAAGAAAGGTTGTACTGTAGATTTCTTTACCTCTATGTCAGTATAAGATGAATTACAAGTATAGCATCACAAGAGCATCTATGGGGACCGAAATTATGCATTATTGTATTGTGCTCTAAGGCCAGAACTGAATTGTGCAATGCTATTTGCTATCAGTGCTGTGTGAATTGAGCCTCTGTGAGGTATAAAAGTTATGAAAATGTATTATGCCGGATGAACATTATGGTCAAGCCATGAATAGGCGTTCAAAGATTAGCAACGTTAGCATATTTTTGTAATAAAAAATACATTTTACACAATAAATATTTATACGCTCCGCCGGTCAGAAACTATAATAAAAAGCAAAAGAGAAATTATGCATCTTAAAATTAACTTTAAATACCAAAGATTACACTCTAATTATTTTTGGGTTATTTCAACCCAAAGTTGGGTCAAAAATTGACAAACCCAACTGTTGGGTTATAAACTTAACCCAAAATGCTGGGTTGTTTTAACCCATTGTTGGGTCAAATATAACCATATTCTGGCTTCATTTAACCCAACAGTTGGGTTCTCCATATTTGACCCAGCGATGTATTGAAATAACCCAACATGTTTTTAGAACCTCAAGTGTACTAGTACAGTATAGTGCTTGTGACTGATAAAAGGATTTTTTGCTTCCAGCAGTTCAAGACACACTTTCTTTCATGAGCTTATCTGTTTTTGCCTGTGGTGCAGACAGATAGCGTCAGAAATGAGGGGCGGCGGCCGCCTGAGGAAAGTTACCTGCTAGGTCACTATTAATTTTTTAATGAGAGGGGCGAGCAGTACGGAGAACCGGTGCGATTCCTTAAAACTGTCCTGAAAAGTTTATATCCCTGCACCTATTGCCCCAAAAAAACAATGTAAAACTACACCGACAACACCAAGGTCATGGGTTTGATGCGCTTACTCATAAAATGTTGAACATAAATGGATAAAAGCGTCTGCCAAATGCTTAAAGTTGTTTACTTAGTTTTTCCTGTAGCTCAGTGGTAAGAGCATTGCGTTAACAACGCAAGGTTTTGGGTTCGATCCCAGGGGATTGCAAATACCTATGTATAAATGTATAGGATAATGCAATGTAAGTCGCTTTGGATAAAAGCGTCTGCCTAATGCATACAATTTTTAAAAATGTACTGCACGTAATAACACCAACCCTGTTTGTTCCTCCATTAAGATAAAAAACTGCAGAAACATCACATCCCACGAGAAAGACAAATTCCAGATGATGTTTCTTTAATATCTCTATTATTTCCCCAAGACATCAACCAGAGCAAACAGAAACTTTCGCTTATCAGATTTTTCTTTAGAGAAAAAGCATGCAATCTAACTCCACCCGTTTTAGTAGACATCACAACAATGTCACAAACTCTTATTGCACATCTTTCATCTTATTTATTTTTTTATTTCTATTTTATTTTTTACAAGCAATTTTATATTTTCAATTTAAAGACGATATTTAACTGAAAAAAATCGAAATATTGAATAACCACTGAGATTTTTTTTCCCTTTTGGACTGGCTGTCAGAATCCAAACAACAGAATGCACTCTCATTTGTGCATGATCAAAAAGCACATTGAAACACAGACAAACACAGAAATGACAGTTCTGCTGTCACTGACGCATCAGCAGCGAGCGTGACAACTTCTGTTTGTCAGGGATTGAAATGATGCACGTGCAGACAGAAACATGCTTGCAAGGCAACAGAAGGAGAAAAGAGACGTGTTTCGCATATTGAGCAGAGTGAATTTGAAAGCTGTGGGTCAGTTTACTTTGAGTGGTTTTAGTTTTGGAAGTAAAACCAGACGAGAACCCTCCCGGGAAATAATTGTTACACAAATAACTTTTCATCAAAAGAATGCATGATGAAAGTGTACTTACACTTCAAAAAGCGAACTTTTGTAGTGCGCACACATCTTTATCGCTGCCTACTGTATCGCTGCTGGGAAAATCCAGCTTAACACAGCCGCTAGCTTTGTTTTACAACATGGTAGCTGGTTTCTAATTGGTCCAAACTGGTAGATGATCCAAGTTGGTCATTAGCTAGCTAGTTGACAAGCTATTAAACCACCAGATGCTCTACAAGCTTTGACCAACTATCTACCATGTTCCAAATTCATGTGGATTAAAAGGCAATAAAAACATTAGGAATGATGTAATCCAACCATCTTTTCACAGGACTGGTCAACAAACACACTCCCATATGCTCAAATGCTGCTCACACGGAGCTCAACAGGCAGAACTGCAGGCCGTCATGCCACACAGAAACTCTGTCGGGGAAAATTTGAAACAGGGTTGACTGGGAGGGCAGTGGCCTTTACTTTCCTGGTGGGGGATTCAGGCTTCTCTGGGGGCCGCATTCCCAGGGGCCTCTGTCTTTGTCACACAGCTATCAGCCACTGCGATGCTGGGATCCAGAGAGAGAAAGAGAGAAAGAGAGATTACTGAAGCAAAGCAAGAGAACGACAGCAATACACGCGGAGACGAGAAACAGAGTGCCTCATTTGTTCCTAATTCATTCCTCGGAGACAGAATAAGGCTGTTTTTATTTGCATCCTTAGCCTTGTGGATTGATTGCGGGACACAATGTGGCTCGAGCACGTCAGGTCTTTAGCAGAATATTGTATTATAGGTTGGCCGAGGCGCGTTGACCCTTGACACGGATAAAAGTTGCGGCTGCGTGCGTGCCGGAGCTACAGCCGGACGCTCGGTTTCGACGCTCATTGCAGCTGCACGCGTTGATTTACATTCGCCGGCGAACACGAGTGCTCAATTTACTGCTGGGTGGCTAATTCTGAATTCTTCGGGGAGAACAACAGCGCTACAAGTTAAATTATGATCATTTGAATACCCCCTTTGTTTTCCTTCACAAATAATGACAGTCGTGGCGAAAAGCAATTACAGTTAGGCAGGGAAAATAATGCGTCCCCGGTAAACCTCAGAGGAATATGATCGCCTAAAGAAAACAAACAAACAACGACAAGACCTAAACATAAAGATATTACAGTACCCTGCACCTATTGCCATAAAGAAACACAGGTCAAATAAATGTAAAATAGTTGAATTAGAAAGAAGATCATTTTCACAAACCACCTTCAATATAAAATCCTAAAGCAAAGCTTTCGTTAAGCTTCAGGGCCTCTATATTAAGAAATAGTGTTTATAGATTGAGTTTATCAACGTACTATACAGTAGTTCATATTACTGAATTTTCTTTTTCATCTGGGTTACCGAGTTGCTAATCATATACTGGTAAAGGTGAGAAGATATTAAATATTTGCGTAATATAAATATAAATGATAAATAATACTTATAATACAAAAAATTGCATACTTAATGGCAGTGGTTCACAAACATTTTTATTGTAAGGCCCCCTCTGTGAAGAGCGCATTGCCTTGCGGCCCTCCATATAAACACTTGTCATCTAACATTTTAATTAAAGCTATACATTTTCACTTGGAAATGCTGGAACTTTTAGTTGGTGGGCTTATTATTCTGATGTTTCATTGCATAAAATGTATGAAAAATTTCAGTATTTCATAAAATGACATGACATCTGTGGCCCCCAGGATCCATCTTGGGGTCCCCAGTTTGACCACCGCTGCTATATGGTGTATGTATCTGTATACTATTTACAAATAACATCTAAAGGTGTAAAATATATTTTTCCTAACAATGTTTTCATTAAATATTTAAAATTCCCTAAGTCACTGCCTTTTAGCAATACCGCTATTGCCCACCGGGGGGCTGCTGCCACAGTTTGAGAGCTTTCAAATCGAAAAACGCTGGCTTGTTTTTTTTCTCAAATGAGCGTGATAATTTCATCACAGAGGCAATTACGAACTCCGGCTGATCTTGTGCCAGATTTCACGCACCCTCGCTGTGGTTTGCCGCGGCCATATTCCCATGAAGGACGGAAGCCAGGGCTCCCTCATGCGATGGATAAATGATCCTCTCAGAAGGACAAGCCAGCGCTAACTTCAAAAAATCTAAGAGTTAAATGAGGATAAACTGTAATATGGTCCTCTGCCTGATCCAAGTGGCTCTGGTGAGGTTTGAAACTGATATTAGCCTGCGTGAGTACCAACATTTCAATGTTTTTTTGTACCGAAGCGCAACTGCAGAAGTTGCTAATGGGCCGCGCACTACTCGAATACGGGTCCAAGTCTCCGTATGGCAGGGAGTGAAGCCATATGTCCACAAACTCATTTCTCATGGTTTGGATTTTTTATGAAAGCAGTGACCGCATTGGAGTCCGGCCCGCTCAGTGCATTTTGGGACGGGTCTCAGAGGCAATGTGAACAGCAAAAGACTAGCTGCGAGGAGAAATGGATGTCCCGTGCAATATGTCATGTTAAGTTAGGTAAATAAAGTCAAACTTGAGCTACTCAGGACCACGACAGGTCAGGGATCAGTGTTCTGCAACCGCACAGATTGCTGATGGATGCACCATCTGCTTGTTAATACTGTAATCTCGTAATGTTAATGCACCCAATACAGAGGTGCCTTTATAATGTTGAGCTAAAGACTCAGAAGCACCTTAAAAAGCAGCTTTGTTCGATATATTGAAATCATTTTCAGATTAATAGTATTTATCAAACAATAACCCCCTAAAACATAAATACTGGGGGGTAAATAACAGGGGCCAAACTTCTCCTCCTTTCAAACCTCCCATTCCTAGACTTGTAGAGGTGTGCGACTGTCGAGTGTTCTGTTTATCTGGCACGCTTGGGATTTGACAGGCTCTGGTGCTAATGTGACGTGGCTTCTGCAATCAGCCCTGATTGAAACACCTGTCTCTCAAAACTCCGAAATGGACAAATGAGGCCTACATAGCAATCAGAAAGCCTCTTTAACAAATAGGTAACATGCACTTAAGCAATCAAGTGTATCCGCTAACAACAAAATGAGAGATGGATTCATACATGCTGTTCCCTGGTTATTTTAAATGTGATGACCTCAAGTATTGAATGTTGTTCGTTCATTCAGGTACCCAGTGTCCTGAGAGGATGCTACATGGAGTAATAATCCTTGAGTAGTCACAAATTGTGATCTCCAAAATGTTGAGCGTACACGTCTGTAGGGTCGCTAGCATTCCCTTCAAGGCTTCCTTGGTCAAGCAGACCTTCAGAAAGCCTCAACGGCTAGACATTGTTGGACCAGTATGCTTGTTTTTCCAGCAGGGCCGTTCCGCATAGATACCGATGTACTTACAGGTCGTTGTCCGTCTCCGTCCGCGGTTTCTGTCCTCTTCTGTAGATCATACAGATTGTGGCCACCACTCCTACTATCAGACCGACCACCACCACGACTCCCATGATGCCGAAAATACCTCCGGGAGGACCCTGCGCCATCGGCTTTTCTGCAGAAGAGAAAGACAGAGAATAAGGAATTGTTTAAATTAGGTCTCGGCTCTCTCATCGCAAAAGCACGTCAAGAGGATTAAACATTCAAAGACTTTGGAGAGCAAATATTCAAGAAGTTCCAGGTTGGCATGAAACCACACGGCAACAAACAATGAAAGCATCCCTGTGTTTATATTGCTGCATGCCGGTAGGTTCACCTAGCGTGGAGAAAATGCAGCATGAGATCAAACGTAGTCCTTTGTTTACTTGTTTGTTTATAAATGTAGCCGAGTTAAAGAAATAAACCGTTTTTAAACGCAGCCACATCTTAATGAAGATATTAGGAACAGACAACACAGTGGAAAGAGCATACCAAGCAATATTTGGTCCAAACTGGAGTTCAGTCCCCCCTGTGCCCCCCTCCCCTACAGGGGTCTTTTCACAATGTAATATCCTCGCTGTGGTTTGCCGCGGCCATATTCCCATGAAGGACGGAAGCCAGGGCTCCTAACGAATAATATTCGTTAGTATTAAAGGGATAGTTCACCCAAAAATCATTTACTCACCCTCTTGTCATTTCAAACCTGTATGGCTTTCTTTCTACAGCACAACATAAAAGAAGATATTTTTAAGAATGTTGGCAGCCATTCACATCTATTGTATGGACACAAAACCAATGCGACTGCAAAGACTGCTATCGCTGTTCGGTCAACGACGTTTTTCAAAATATCTTCTTTTGTGTTCTGCGGTAGAAAGAAACTCATACAGGTTTGACACGACAAGAAGGTGAGCAAATGATGACAGAATTTTCATTTTTGGGTGAACTATCACTTTAAATGTATCCATACGCCATTGCAGTTATTCGCTTGTGCACATGTTTGGAAAACCACTTTCCAACCATCCACACGAACCAAACTCTAACATCAAACCGACTAAAAGCTCTACATAAAAATATCATTATTCTTTTATGTGACTGGCTAACACATATATTTGCGCTAACATGCTTAATGTAACTATTTATTGTAGCACTTCCCGACACAACACTGGCACACACAGAGGCCACACTCTCAAAACCGTTGAGACAGATAGCAAATATATGTGTGAATTTAAGGTGAGAAGATGAAGAGGTTTCTTCTGTAATCCTTGCATCAGGGCTGAAATCGGTCTGAATTCCCTTTGTATTGCGGACTAAAAAATCAAAAGCCAGACTGCAGGGCAGGGGACTCCACAGGCTGATATCATTATAGCTTCCTGCTAGATGGGGAAGTCGGCCTTTACCTTAGTAACCCAGAGGGTTGTTTGAGTAACGCAGTCAAGCGAGCATTTAAATATTATATAAGAGCTGCTAGAAGAATCATTTTGTTTATGAATTATTATTTTTAGAATGTGGTCTCGGTAGATGTATGCTCTGCATGAGAAGGCTGCAATTCAAACCGTAATATTTGTCCCAAAAAGCCAACAAAAACAGACATAATTTGTTCCAGCAAAGACACATTTACACATGTAACCCAACCCAAGCCAATGGGTTTTTTTCGTTGGCAGCATGTTGGGGCAATTCTGTTAGGAAGAGAGCGGCAGCTGTTGCTAACTTTATGATTGGACTCCAGTTTGTGTCAGAAACAGTCAATGTTGGCAGAGAACGTCAGCTGATTCCTCTCTCAAGGGCGTCTCGTAAAATCAGTGCAGTGTAACTGATGCCCAGCAGGGGGTGAGAGCGTGCGCTGGGGTGCCATATGTACCAAAATCAGTCCCATGTCCTATCCTCCGAACACCACCTTCCAAAATTATGAGCAGACATGTAAAACTGTCTTTATCACTAAATACACCAGATGACAGATTTATTAGAAACAGGAGCTGGGCCAAGAAACGTACAATTTGCAATATAACAAAGGCAAATAGAAAAGCTCTTTGTGGTTTGGATGCCATTTCTAATTCTGGTGTCATAAATAATGTTTAACTCTTCTGTTTAATGATACAAACTGGCTTGTTTTTGCAATAAATTTGCCACGCAATTGTTCCGCCGGGGGCGTCTAGAAGATTATGTTGCCTGCTGTAAAACATATGCTGTCAGTGCTGAATTTGATCGATTTGCATGTTAGATTGATATATTTAGTGAAGTGGAGCTTTTAAGGTCATAAAATAAGAAGCAAATTAGAAATGATGAGGTTTCTTAGTGTAGTTGAAATTGTAACGCTCAGAAGCTTATCAGAAGCTTACCCCCCCCCCCTTCGACTCCCATAGTAGGAAACAGAAAAGAAGACATTTTGAGGAATGTAGTACAGCAAACTTTTTTTTGGGAGGGGGGTTCACTTTTGACAACCGATGTATTTTTGCCTACTATGGTATTCAATGGGGGGCAAAATCTGTTCGGCAAAAAGCATTCTTCCAAAAATCTTTCTCTGTGTTCATGAGAACAAAGAGATTTATACAGATTTCGAAGATGAGTAAATGATGACAGGATTTGACAAGAACCAAAATGACTTTTTTGATACAAAGAAAAATCTAAGAAACAGGAGAATGTCATCTGTGAGCATGTCATCTCTGGGGGCGGAGCCAAGAAACACATTTGACTCTGATATGATGTGGCACGAAATAGCTTTTCAACAAGTAATAGCATAAAAAGAAAAGATATGTGTAGTGGAGTAGGCGGGGCGAGACCGTGGTTCGAGACCGGTGAGTAATTGTGAATAAGCGCCAGCTGTGCGCACACCGGGCTCGAATCACGTAGGAGATTGGGAGCAAATAACGAGCGACCGGACCGTCGATGAGAGAGGACCGGGCCCGAACGTATGTTAAGTTGTTTTATGTTTATGTATTTTGTTATTCGCCGGCAGTCGTCCGTGAGGGGCTGCCGGCTGTCTTTTACTTTATTATTAAAAACTTTATTTAAATGTTTGCCGGTTCCCGCCTCCTTCCTTCCCTTTTATTGAGATTTGTTACCGTGGTGCCGAAACCCGGGAGGAAGGAGAGACATGCTGTCGGAGAGTCCTCGCCGCCGAGTGGCCTCGCGGTGCCGGAGAGTTCGGGCAGCGCGGACGAAGGGCGTCCGCCAGTGGCTGCCCGAAAACGGAAGTGCACAGTGTGGCCACCGCCAAAGCTTCGGTGCGACGGCGACCTTTGCTGCCGCGCCCCTGGGTCGAGGTGGGGTGGCTGTCGTCCGAGCGGGAGCGGGGGAGTTGCCGCCGTCCGCCAGAGGCCTGAGCCTGCGTCCGTCCGCCCAAGGGGGAGGAGCAGGGGGCGGAAGCGCCGAGGACGGCCACCGCCTGCCAGAGGCCGGAGCCTGCGTCCGTCCGCCCAAGGGGGAGGAGCAGGGGACGGGGAACTCGCCGCCGACTTCCCGCAAAAAGGAGGAGCCACCGCCGGCCGCCAGGGGGCGGACGGTCGTGCCGTCCACCGAGCGCCCAGGGCCACCGCAAGGCACCGCGAAGGAGAGAACCCCGGCTGGTTGAGGACCGATCGGCAGCATGTCGGGGAACCGGACTATTTTTTTTCTCCTCTCTCCCCTCTCTCTTTCCGGTCGCTCCGAGGGCTCCCGTCTCCGTTGTCTCGTCTCGTCGCTACATACCCCCAGGGGAAAGGTACTCTGAGACTGGGAGACCCCCCCGAGGGAGGGGGGGAGCAAGCACAGTCTCGGGGGTACCCCCCGGCCTGTGTTGGGCGATGGGGGTATGTAGTGGAGTAGGCGGGGCGAGACCGTGGTTCGAGACCGGTGAGTAATTGTGAATAAGCGCCAGCTGTGCGCACACCGGGCTCGAATCACGTAGGAGATTGGGAGCATATAAAAGGAACGAGCGACCGGACCGTCGATGAGAGAGGACCGGGCCCGAACGTATGTTAAGTTGTTTTATGTTTATGTATTTTGTTATTCGCCGGCAGTCGTCCGTGAGGGGCTGCCGGCTGTCTTTTACTTTATTATTAAAAACTTTATTTAAATGTTTGCCGGTTCCCGCCTCCTTCCTTCCCTTTTATTGAGATTTGTTACAATATGATTATTAATATATAAGTTAGATATTTGCCTTAAAATGTCATATAAATTATAGACATGACTGTAGGAATGTATCTCAACTCCGAACCATAATTCTTATGATCCAAGCTCATAAATCCAACTGAATAGTTTCATCCTACTGCCAAAATAATAGTAACAAAAAGTGCATGCATTTTCACTCATAGACGAATAGTGCGGAGCCAAGCCAAATGCACAATAATGCATTCTCATGAATGTTTCACTAGTTCTCCATCAAACATCAAGGCATGGCGTCTGAGAGTGAGAGAGATCCACAGCCACACAATTGAATGGAAGAGCAGCATTAGGATTCAATCCTCAAACGCTCTGCCAGCCTCAATAAGGCAAACCTGGGGCTGAATCAATGGCTGCTGCTCGAGTGCAGGGAGAATCTCTAAACACTTTTAAGACTCCGTCGAGTTAGACTCCTATCTATAGGCCCCATGATGTCTTCATTATTATCTGACCGTGACTGTCTCCACTGACAGGACGAAGATTCTGTCCCAAGGGTGTTTTTCTTCCCCCGACAGCCTTTGTCCGCATGGCTGACTCGCTCTAGAGCACAATAACGGACAACCACTTCACATAACCCCGTACAATGGCAGCGCGAGCCCCTGCATCTCTGTTAGCCGCCCCCCTTACGAACACGCTTTGTGCCTGGCGCTCGCCGTGGACTGTGTAAGCAATTACGTGTCACTTTAGGGTCCGCTGCTTTTGGGACCCGCGCCGACCTCTGTCGCTGTTGTCGGATATCTGCAAATTGAGGGAAGAATGCAGGCTGCTCTCCAGTGTACAAGATATGTTAGGTAAAGAATTATGTAACAATTATTTTGACATGAGAAGTAAAAAAATGTTCACTGCTTCTACATGTAATACCAAAGAACAAATACAAAAGCAATGATCAGATTTTTAATACAAAACCATACAACGCCTGCATTATAAAATCCTTACAATACATTATTATAATAATGATTTTGATTAGCTGTCGAACAAGGTTTTGCCTGGAATGTCCGTTTGACCTCATTTGGCACATAATGTAAAGTAACCTGCAACTTTCTATTTCAGTCAGAGGTGTTGATAGAGAGGCAAAAAACGACAGACTGCATCTTAAATGGAAAAATACAGGGGTCGGACCGTGAAACTGAAACACTGGCCAATACGGTGGAGGTTTCGTGGCTATATTTGCACAGCCTAGTGGCCAATCTTTACTGATTTCACATTCCACCAGTAAGAGCAGAGTGTGAAGGTTAAATTAGCCAAGCAATAGCACAGCTGCACATAAAATAATGCAAAGCACACCACACAATGGCAGAGGACAAATTGTTGGTCCGCATCTGTGACCAGGACATCAAGTCTTTTTGGTGTATCGAGAGCCGCGGCATCCATTTTACTTTCACATTTATGCATTTGGCAGATGCTTTTATCCAAAGCGACTTACATTGCATTATACTACACATTTGTTTCTAATTCTGCGCAATCCCTGGGATCGAACCCATGACATTGGTGTTGTAAGCGCCATGGTCTAACTGCTGAGCCACAGGAAAGCAAGGGTAATGTATCCAGGGTAAAACATACCAGCATGAAGGATGAATCACATCCAACAGAAGTAACTGTCGACACAAGAGGAAGCTGTCTAAAAGGGATGTCCGGGTGATAATTGTCTCCAAAAAACATAAAAGCACAGCTGCCCAACTTACTGCAGGCTTAAATGTGCATCTCAACTCTCCGGTTTTCACTAAAACTGTTCGTCTGGAGCTCCACACGGTCAAAATACATGGCCGGGCTGCTGTAGCCAAACCTTTGGTCACGTGTGCCAAAGCCAAATGTCGTTTCAGTGGAGTCAGTAGCGGAAAACTCGGACTTTTGACAATTTGAAACATGTATTGTTCTCTGATGAGTTCACGTTTACTGTCTTTCCCACATCCGGGAGAGTCAGGGTGTGAAGAAGCCCCAAAGAAGCTTACCACCCGGCTGATGCATAAGCATAGAGGTGGATGGTTTGGGCTGCAATATCATGGCATTGCCTAGTCCCAATACTTGTGCTAGATGGGCACGTCACTGCCAAGGAGTACCGAACCGTTCCGGAGGACCATGTGTTCCCAATGGTTTAAACATTGTACCCTGAAGGTGGTGCCGTGTATCAGGATGATAATGGTTCGATTAACATGAAAGTGAAAAAATCAGTTCCAAAGCTCCTCCCCTAATCCCGCCACTAAACCTTACGTCACTGATGCTAAAGCCAGTCATATTACAACGTACAAATCATTTATACGAATACGCATTCCTGTGAGATTGTATCAAGCTGACTAAACTTTTAAATTTGAGTGACGGTTTAATTTAGTTTATGCTAACTTATAATTTCGCAATGTCCTTTTTTAATGTCTTTTCGTGCTCAGTTTTGACATTTATAACAGTTATTGCTAGAAAAAAACTGGTTTTAGTTGCAAACCTTATACATATGAATGAGCAGACAATGAAATGACTCTCTGAGGTTGACAATAAACACTTTCTGAATGTTAAAGGGATACTCTGTTTGCTTTCCTAAATTCTTCAAAAAAACATCATGCTTTTTTTCCCCTGTGGTCATCAATGATGTCCCAGGAATGTCAGTTGCTAACATTCTTCCAAATATCTTTCTTTGTGTTCAACAAAACAAAGACATGTATACAGGTTTGGAACAACTTGAGGGTGAGTAAATGATGACAGCATGGATTGGTGTATCCCTACAAGCACCACCTTTCACACTGACCATTTGTTTTAAAAGGAAAAAAGACGTTTCTCGATTTTCTACTCTATTTGTAGTAAGTGCCAGTTTATTTTACAATCTGCAGATACTTTGAAGGCGACATATTGTGTTAAGATGAGAAAATCGTGTGACAATCAGGAGCGATGGGTTGCATGTTAGGGAGATAAGCAGAAGGGGCTTCCCGCTGCGAGTTTTATTCCTAAAAATGTAGCTGCCCTTAAGGGCATGCTTTTCCATTGCCTTAATGGAGTAGCTAGACAAACTGTTGTGTTATGTAACACAAACCCAAAAAGAGGTTGAAATGCAATTTTACTGTTATGGAACTTCAAATGAATGCACTACGCAGAACAGGATTGTGGGAATGTCTCACCATCTGCTAACGGAAATAATCAAATATATTTTCTAGACACAGAACATGTTTTAGCATTTCGTTTTCCATGACTCTTGATTAGATGTCGATTAAAAATGAACATTTTGACATTTCGTGCGACTATCTTGTATGTTTTTTCCACTAGAAAACTAGATGAAGAAAATAATGTGTACAGTAATACTACCACACTTTCGTCCCCACGAGAAATAAAGTTATCTCTCTGTCTTATCTGTCTCTCTAAGGAGAATAACAGATCAAATCACTGAAATGCAATCTTGTCGAAAGTTGTGCTGCTATGGTCCAGAGGGCTGGAATAACTCTGTCACTATGGCGAGAGATGGAGCAAAGCTTTGTTAAAGCGTTTCTTATTAATCACCTTCTTCAAGATCTACATCCATGAGGGATGGAAAAAATCAATCCCCTTTTCAAAATGTATAGCTAAGCATACAGCGGGAAATTCAATTAGCTTGTGCAGGACGCTGTTACGGTAGCAAAGCCACGCGTGCTGGAGGATTCAATTATACTTGAGAAAGCATCGCTGCTGGAAGGTACGATATGTCCAAATCCTTTCCATTAAACTTAAGGTATGATCTCCTCTTTGAATAAATTGCAGTGTCAGAGATCACAGGACACCTGCGAATCCGGTCCGGCAACGTTTCAGATGGGTGCAAATTTTAAAATGGAACGTATCCGGATCGTGTTTAAATGTAATGATGGAAAACCTGGACTGGAGCAGATATGTAATGCTTAAAGGGGAAAGGAGATATTGCTGTCACCTGATTGGCTCCACTGGGATTCTACATGACTTAACTCTTATTAATAAACCCATAAATTGACTCTTCAGTCTGATAGGTCCAGTTCAGTTCATAGATCTCTGATGTAAATCAGGTGTTTTATTAAACAAGGAAGACTTACAAAACATGAAGTTGCATTGGGTCACCAAGACAAAGAAACAGTGCTTTAAGGGCAAGCCCGAGAGACTCTATATTATTCTTCTGCTGTGTGGTAAGGGGCATTGAATTATGTTGGACCTAAATAATGGCCCATCGGTCCAGCTGCATTACAGACAACGGTCTCTTTTCCGCCGTAAGAGCAACAGACCTGCCCAGAGCGGTGATCAATAGGTTTGTGATGCACTATAAACCTTCAACAGGCGGGCGGGCTGGCAGGCCAGTGGCGCGTTCTCTCACCCGTCTCCAAAGCATGACAGCCTGTTTGTGGATCATAAAAGAAGAATTACAGGGCCAGTGTGTGAAAGCTTTGTTGCTGTGATCGTTCGGTTAAGGGTCCTCAGTGAGCAAACTAATTGCAGATTATATTTGTTGTGACATTTGTGGCCATGAGACAACAATAGAAAGTCCATTTGAGGGAGATGGCAGGCGTTGTTACCGCGAGAGAGAGCTGATGAACTTTTACGACATTTCAGGGAAAACACTTCAGATTCCTTCACTTCTTACAGTTCAAATATAAAACTTTTATGGCTTGGTGAATAGGTATTGTTTTGTTTAAAGACCCAGACTAAACTCTCAGCCTGTGCTTTTCAAGTCACATTGAAGCTTTCAAAAGGTTCATAAAAAATGAAGCTAAAGAATTAATGTAGCTTCTGTAAACGTTTGATTTTCTAATTTTAGTATTTATATAAAAAAACCTGGCAACTTCTGTGCTGTCTCGAAGTGAGAAAAATTGTCATTGATTTTCAATGAGAGCAGAAAGTCCACCCACATATAGACCTGTGGCATCGCTGTCAACAAAGTGATGTGTCTGGCCCTCCTGGATACGACCTTGATGATTAGTGATGCAGTCTGCTCCTGGGTGGCAGACACCTCCATCACATGTCAAAGCTGCTAATGTAGCCCTCTGAGAGCATCCCTGGCAACCTTTAATCTCTGCTCACTGATTCTTTCATGTAAGGTCTTTTCAAACAAGAAATGTTTGTGTTTATATTTCATAAAAAAGGTTTGCTTGTTTTGTTAAATGCAGTGCGTCGGTTACCTATTTGTGACCCTGGACCACAAAACCATGCTTATGGGTCAATCTTTTGAAATTGAGATGTATACATCATCTGAAAGCTGAAAAAATAAGCTTTCATTGATGATAGGATAATATTTGGCCTAGAGACAGCTATTTGAAATTGTGGATTCTGAGGGTGCAAAAAAATCACAATATTGGGAAAATCGCCTTTAAAGGCGCTGTAGCATGCTGTTGCTAAGAAGAAACCGGTTTGTTTTAACGCTGTCTATTGGCTTACCGCTGTAATGACGTTGTGGAGAGTAGATGAACCTGAAAGCAGAGAAGAAGCTTTACGTGCTGTAGATACCAAACTTGAGGGGGTGATTCTCAAAGAGCAGTGCAGCAAGTGAAGTTTGTAGGCGTGATTCCGGCCATTTTTCGATTTAGCTTCATCCACTCACAAACATAAAGTTTTGATATATTTACAGTAGGAAATTTACAAAATCTTCATGGAACATGCGTGCTACTTATGACTGGTTTTGTGGTCCAGGGTCACATTTTAGTCAATGTCACCTAACCTAAATGGTTTAGTGAAACCTATAGTATGTGGTAGTAACATATCAATAATGTTGAATATAAATTCAAATGTATAAACATGTTGTTCTAGAAGATACCCAAGTAATATGTCAAATAACAGTTTTTGAAACTTTTTTGAAGTTCAAGGTAACCATTTTTGATGTAATATTTCACTAGTACTTAATTATACTTAATAAACAACTTTAACAATATTCATTATTGTGACAAAAAAATGAACACACTGACCAGTAATCATATTTTAAAGTGCACACACTTCACCTCTCACCTCAAATGTGAACTATTCAATTTCTATTTAATGTGGTAATATCAGTTTATCATTTTTTGACAATGGTAATTTCATGCAAATATGAGAATATTAATATGTATATATAGGCTATATATTGAAATATAGTAATTCCGCCATACCATATTGTACAGTATATGAGTAACATCCTAATCCCAAATATATGCATTATGCAAATATTTAACCAAACATTCCATTGAAATATTTCAATACCCGGCTTTAATGCACAGAACACAGTGTTCCAGACATGGGCGTGAGATTCTAGACATTGCAAAGCATATCTGTCTCTCACACGGCACATGTGAACTTATGTTCTGTCTTTTATGTCACGCTGAGCAGAATCAGATTTCTCTGTTGTTGGATCAAGAGAGTCAGGCTGGTATATTAATGCATGATGGTCACGGCGGGCCTTTCTCTCTCCCCTGATCTACAGATACAAGAACTGGTCGCAGTTCTCCTAGGGGGGCAGGAACTAGGCCGTGCAGATTTGCATTGCTTCATTATTTGAACATTCGGTGCATTAATCCTGCCCTCTTTGTCAAAGCCACCACAGTTTGAAGAATCTGTGACTAGTTAGCAACGACATCTCCACACATTGGCCATGTGACCTCTTTCCAGTTAATTAGTGCGGATTTCATATTGCATGTCATAAACAATATTTCCTGTTTGGTAATATCTCCGTGAATGAAGCGTGATGAGATAATCGTGGGCAACCACATTTTCCTTTGAATCCTTAATGGAAAACATATTACCTCGGTGCCAGAACCTACAGTAGTGAGCTCTATACTGCCTACATAAGGAGACAACCTACAATGAACCGATATGGCACCTCAAAGGGGTATCTTAGACACAGCATACCAGCTGCAACAAAATGCTGTCAGATAAACGAAGCGGAACTGTTTTACGTCCAAAACCACGTGTCAGATTATGTTACGAACGAACGAGCATTGCAAACACGCATCCATCTGAAATTAGCAGGCGCAGTGTCGTGACTGCACATGTCACGCACAGCATGCACCTTTGGTGTGAAAATGAGACGGAATAGGCATTGGGAACATGCATTTCATGTGCAGTGTGAAGACCTTCACCTACAGCTGGGTATTTTCCAGCTTGGCCTTTTAGCCTCGTGCTTGAGTCTTTAAAGGTTCAAAGTGGCAAGACTCCACTGTGGCGTGTTAGTCACACATTGAGGTATGAGGCGAGCATTAAAATGAGAGACCCTGAAATCAGCTTGGCCCACCTGGACCAGATCTCTTCCAGCAGGATAACAGTCTATCACCATGACTGTCATGCTGGCTGGTCGAAAATGGAAGAGGTTCATCTAGCGGCTGAACGCTTTCTCCCTGAATCCATTCCCAAATTTGTATCAATACTGGCACTAAAATATTTATGATATCATTATATGAGTTGTATCAATAATCACAGTTTATAATACGAGTATGTGTGTATGCAAATCTGGATTTTTATGGAAATAAAGCGCAAGCCCATAATGTATACATAATGATTTATTCCCTTGTTTTTGAAATTATCTTTATGTAATGAGAATTAATAGTTTAATGAAAAATGGTCGTTTTCAGGAAAGAGCAAGATGGTTGGAGGGGAAGGCTTGAAAACACAACAAATATAAGGTCATTACATATCCAATCAAGTTTCTAGAAAAACTTTTTTGATATTTTGACTAACATGAACAATCACCAGGGGGCAAAAACAACAGAAACATTATAAGTTATATTATATAATATTTTGTATCTGCCCTCACAGATGTGATTTCTTGCAGAAATAAAAAAATCTCTCTGATACCTCATCAGCTAAACATGTACTAAACTGTCTAAACACACTCAATCTCATCTTCATTAATGCCGTGCACATCAGACAAAACAGATTTTAATAAGCTTTTAATAGTGTGCCATGCACATCTCCGGTGAAAAACAGAGCTTCTGAAAGAATTCCTGCCGGGTTGAATTGTTTTCCAGCGGATGAACCTGGTGCTCCACTGCTAACCGCAGACCTTTGAAAATGGCTTCTCCATACCACCCTTCAGAACCCTTGGGCACCTTTCAAGTGGACAGATTGCAGTAACTTTGTTTAGTAACTTAGTCATGCCATCATGGCAATGAAAAGAGAACGCGGCTGCCAATGTTAGCCACCTGTTCCAAAATCTACAGTGATGGGTATGTTATTACAACCTCACACTGCTGGTGCCAAGACTCTGGGATCTTCATGAAAAACAAAACAGCGAAAGGAAGAAGAATAAAAAAAACTACGGGTGAGGAACAGTGTAGCTGTAAAGACGATCTGCAAGCAATTTATGCCGAGTACCATTGCTCCTTTTTTATTTCCCTTGTTTTTTTCCATGTGGGCCAAATACCACAGCCTCAATAAAGAAACAGAAATGTGGTTTAATGAAGTTCGTAAATCTGTGTTATTCGCTGCCAACTTCGAGCGCCACTTAGTGCGTCTGCTGATCCTTCTCCTCCTCTTTTGCCCAGCTCCCGCCCACCCCGGGCTAAATCTACACTCTCATTAAAGTTACACGTTTTTAAGCCTGTCTCCCTCGCAACCACAAGATCTTGATGTCATCTTCTTTCCATTGCCGATTTCCCACTAGTGTTCCGTGAAGTGAAGCAGTTCGCCTCGTCCTGCCCCTCGTCTGCCATACGACCCATTCTGTCTCGGCCCGACGCACGGCCTTCTGGGAAAGACGTTCTGATTGTTTCTGCTAGTTATTCTTCACCACACTGCAGAGGGCAACACTTCATTAGGGACAAATTGCTAACACCTGGTATGTGTTTATTAGGATAAAATCCGGCACATTATTGGCTTCTGAATCCTCCGGTACGAGGCAGAAACCCTTGGAGCCATTCTGCTTCTTTGTGCACCATAAACAAATAAAACCCAATAAAACAACACCCAGCTGCTATACCTTGTTACAAGATGGCCAGGCTTCTAATAACTTCGGAAATGTTTCTTTTACAGGCTTTCTAATGCGAAGGCATTCATTTTGTTCCAGTCCCTCACCCTACAGCACAATGGACTGAAGAGGGAAAACATGGTTAAGACAGAACTTTCTGTTCACAAAAGTAACACTTGTAATTCAAAATGAAGAGTTCAGCTCCAAAACACTCTAAATTTTACTTTTCGTTTGAATTAGCATTTTTTATTAGGCTCCGACAATGAACTCCAAACTCTTGCATTGTAATTTAGTATCCGTTAGTTTTCTTTTTTTTATTTTCTTTCGCTATTGTGTCTATGGCAGCTCATATAACCATAAGACAGCGCCACCTAGTTGTAAAACGTTATAAGCAACTTTATTGTGCTTCCAGTACATTTACCTATGATTTTATATATGATTTTCAAAAACTTAGACATGATCACATATTTTTTCCTTTGTGCCCTATAGCTTGACCCTATAATTGCTGCTTGCAGCTATAAATGTAATTCAAGATCTACTTTACACAAATGCTAATGACAGTGATGGATAAGTAGGTGAATAAGTAGCCTTAGCCTGACCACTGCATTGGGAGCACAAGAGCAAAAATAGACAGTCTATTGTCTACTGTCCGTGTCAGTGCAGTGTGGTCAGCAGGAGAGCTCTGCCTACAGGTTACCGTCCCTCAAATATAATAGATCATTAAAATACCACAAACCAGGCAACTCAAGACTTTCCAACACACTGGATCCAGTTAACTAGCTCAAAATGAATGTATCATCCAACCAAAGCCTCATGTCACAGACAGGAATACCAAGAATAAAGAAAGAGGTTGTGCTTATTCTAGAAATCATTTCGAGCATTTGACTAAACCACAGAGACCCTTGTGCCTCACCTGTTGTCTTGCGGTCTTATTGAACATGTGCGATGTAGTGTTCAAATAATGGAAAATAATATTGCAAATAAAATGACAAGTTGTGAGATGAAAAGCCACTAATAGAAGTAGTAAACTTGATAAATGCAGCACGCGTGTTTTAAATTGCAAAGGAGACAATATGACCATTATACAATATAAACTGCTATAAAAACAAAACTGCTGTATTGTTTTTTGCAAACGCTCTTACCATTTATTCAAGCTATATATTTCATCAGTATATGTGTTCCCTGGGAATCAAACCCATAACCCTGGCATTACAAGCTCTCAACATAAATTCATTCTGAAAGCAGCATTACTGCTGTGGAGAGACCAGGGGAAAAGATTATGTTTCTCTTTTCTTCGTTTTAATCACAGTGTGCCAACAGTCACTGGCACACATACGAGCCCTATTCAGCGCTTTATCACTTTAAAATCTGTCGTGGCTTGTTTTCGTGAGTCTTTCAGCTCAAGATTCCTGAAAATCAGAGGCCCCTAGGCTGTTCCAAAATCCGTCCTTGGCGTCGGATGACGTGGTAGCGAGTCTGCATTTGTCAGCATATCTGAATTATCACTCGGTCTGGATGATGGCAGGTGACATATCGTCCCTTTGACAGCTGGAATCACACATACATTGCGCTCTAATTAAACTGCCGGAGAACGACTGGAACGCTGTCATGTAGTCAGCTGGAATGATCCTGAAGCGCTGCAGTAAGATGGAAGACGTGTTTTATTGAGCTTTAAGTTGACAGGATACAGGACCACTGTCAGAAGTTAATAAAATATCTCCAGCACTTCTACTCTTCGTGATAGAATCTCAAGAGTCCATTCTGAGTTAAGGAAAGACTGCGTATGCCTCCACATGTTGCTTTCATCTCAATCAAGGCACCCCGGTCAAAATTTGACACGTAGACCCTGAGCACATGTTGGCGAGGGTGTTGCTTTTGGGCCGATTTCTGGAGTCGTTGCGCGTAGTATAAAGTACATTGGCAGCAACTACAAGGGCCATAAATTACATCAGCCAATGAAATCGCAGCGAGTTTAAGTCGCTTACGGTCTCTAAAAGGACTGTACCGTTTTGTTAAAATCAGAACACATTGCCCTTCTGCTCCGCACGACAAAAAATATGCCATTTAAATGCTGTCATGGTAACATTATTCACAAAACCATGGGAAAATATTACAGCATTATGTGAAGTTCAAGTTGTTCCAAGGTGAGAGTCATTTTCCTGTTCTTGAGAGGTCTCTTTAATGCTTTCCCGGTCCAAGGTCAGCTGGTAGCTCTTATACGATGGAGAAATTTCAATTCATGCAGAAAACATGTGCTTCACAACTACAGTACCTTCACAGGCAGATCCCCAAATCCCTCTCCGCGATGCAGTTATCCTCGCCGCACTGGGCTGAATGTTAATTTCAGGTCATCTATCTCTTCCAAACAGGGTAACTGGAGTATTTAGGTAGATATCTCGCCCTCCCGTTCACCTCATTTTAACTCTCTTTAGCTTTTTGTTAACAAAATTGCTTTTTCCTACGAGCGAGTGTCTCCACGTCTAGCATCGAGAGGTCAGCGCTCTAATTTCCGACTCCGGTTAACCATTTTGCAGAAGGCAGACCCAGGTGTCATGTATATGTTTGGTGAAGGGGTTTTCAATTTCTCTGACTCTGGGTAAGTGAAGACTGCTTTCTGTGCATTGCATATAGCTGTAGGAGTACAGACACTCACCTCATGCTCAAAACTGAGATAAACTATTATGTCATGAACTGAAATGGGAAGTAGTAGAGGCTACCTATATTTGGAACTGATATTGTACTTAACAACATTCATTGCACAGATCTTTTTCGCGTCATGGAAATTCATAACTTGGTTTTGTTCTTCGAACGTAACTCTTATACACAATAAAAGGTGGTAAACTAATAATATCAGGTGTTTTTGGACATGGTACCATAGTAATACTTCAGTGTTCTAGTACGTTTTCTCAAATCATAAATGGTAGCGAATGAATATACAAGTATGTAAACACCTTAATTTCACAGCAAGTCACATTAGATAAAAGCATCTGCCGCATGCATACATAAAGTACTTTGTGAACATGTCATTCACAAGTCATGAATAACTTTCTGAATATGAATCCAAAGCAACCTATTCAAGCTGTACATTTTATCAGTGTTGCCTGAAAAGCAAACACATGACCTTCGCTTACGAAACGAAGATATATGGGAAATATACTGGAAAATATTATGCAGTATATTAGGTGATACATTTCCATATATTGAAACCAAGTGCTTGTATTTTTTCATTATAAAATAGCGAAAATTCCTTATGCATTTTGTAATATATTGACAATGCATTTGTGTATATATTTTCAAATTTATATAAATGTATATCATATTTAATATGTAGACAGTTAATATTTAGGACATATTTAGTGTCATGGTCCTGCCTCTTCTTGTCATGATTTTCGAGTCTTGTGGCAGGATCGTGACATACCCATGTGTTTTATGTGGAGAAAGGGCATGGCATTGTTTTGGTACTATAATGCCATGCTCTCTCTCCGTTGTTCGCGTCTTTTGGTACCGCCCCCTTGTATCTCCGTCAGCTCCCCATTAGTGTTTATTCCTCTCACCTGTCCCATCAGCTTCCCACCAGTTCCCATTAAGTGGAGTCTTGTCACCTGCCCGTCACCCTCTCTGTGTCATTATTCCTAGTTAGTGTTTCCTTATTTAATTAACACAAAAACTTTTATTAACAAGACTTAAAGCAAAACAGAGACTCTTAATAATAAAACAAAACCAAAAACTTTCCTCAAGGGGGACAAAACAAAACAAGGTCTTTAGAATAATAAGTCCACAGCAACAGGAACGAGGAGTCCGGAACACAAGGGCGAGGTAAACATACAAGGAACAATGCAACGACGAGGTACATTATTAAGAGTCCCTGTTTTGCCGAATTGTGGGTTTTTGTGTTAAGTCTTATTAATAAAAGTTTTTGTGTTAAAACCCTTTAACTGCATGCGCCTCGGTTCTGCCTCACACACCGTGACAGCATGTTTTCTTTGCTTACAGAATTTGGGTCTATATTCCACCAGCTGAGCTTTAGGAACAACATTGTGTAAATTCATTCAGAAGGCACTATTACTGCCGAGGAGAGTCAATATTTTGCTGTTGAATTACTGTTTTGCCAAGCCAAACGTGTTTTCCAATCAAAGACATGACTGGTCAATAAAAATATGGATGTGCAGATTCATCAGATGGCCCACATAAGGTAAAACTGCTACGATGTTGTCCACAAATCTTCAGTTTGCATTGTTTTATATGTTCATGGTGAAAAAAACAACCTGTGTGTTTTCCTCTTTTTATTGTTCTAAATGCTTAAGGGATCGTGTGCAAAGCGAAAGTATTTTTTCACAGCTTTGCCAAACTCAGGCACAAGTGCGGGGGAATATGGATGCCCCTAATCGACCGGAAAGTGCACGCTGTGCTTTATGAAGCAATTTGTTCACAGGCTTCATAGCTGGCAGACCTGTACGTTAGACCTTAGAGAATGCCAGCAATGTATCCTGTTCACGGTACAAGCTTTCATCCTCTTTAAAAACACAACAAGTGTGATAGATAACGCACTCCAGACATCTCATTGATGGTGCGAAACACTATCTCTACCTGGTTCTTACTTTATCCCGGTAGCCCTTCCCTCCCAGCTTAAGAACACAATGCCTGATCCACACCCTCTGTTATTGTTAAGGAAACACTGAAGCGTGCTCTCCAATCTAGAATGCATTTCCCCCTGAGCTCTTTCTCCATCCGCAGCCAAAAATCGCAACACGAGCAGACAGGGAGACTGTTGAGCGGTATAGAATGATGGATTTTAAATCCAAGACAGAAGAAAGAATGTGTGAAATAGTTTGGCACTGTTGCTAGATGAAAAACAACATTACGAGCCGAAAGCCGGCGTTGAGTCATAGGGAACGTGAAGACAAAAGAACAATTGTGCACTGCAGAACACATGGTCGACAAAGTTAAGCAAATGTTCACAACAGCTGTAGCACTATTAATGGGCACCAGCGGCGTTACGATATGCATGCAGTTCATTGATGTTCTTTAGTGTCTCCTGATTAAAGTCATGTTAACACAAATATGAACATTCTGTCATGGGTTACTTACAGCATAGTTTGTCTTTTCCTTGACATTATCATTCGAACTTCTGCCTTTTCAAAATGGGACTTCATGGTCTGTTGCAAGAAGCGAGAGCCAATGGGCTTTAATTTGTGTTGATGTCAATCTCACAAAAATGTATGATGATCGAAAAAATAAATATACGAAGCATAAGGGTGTGTGCACACCAAAAGCAAATCGAATAATTTGTGTGAATAGATACATCTAAAGTCAATGTAAAGACATGAAAAGGCACAAATTTGTGACGTATGAAACTAAAGACCCGGTTTGGGCGCCACGACTGTCACAGAAGCCGCAAATGTGCGCTATTAACCTCAATAGAGTCTTCCGCGCAAGTCTTCAACTAGATCAGAATTTTTTGATACGGTTTGATACTTCTGGATACATTAAGATACACCCGTTGCCCGATTTAATAAGTAAAACCAGTTATCTAGTATAGTATTAGCGAGTTATAGAGCTTGGAATGTGATGCCTCGCTTTTGGTGTGTACGCCATAACATCACTAGTGCAAAAGCCACCCTATCAAATAGTTACGAATATTTTTGTGATGGCATTGTTATTATTATATATTGCTATATTTCCATGTGTCGTGTTTGAATACGCACCAACTAATCCTACTTTTAAAATCTTGTGTACATTACAAATATTCCTATTGGATTTTTTGGAAAATCTTTTGTGTTTCATACTGCTTTGGCTGTCCAGTGTAAGCAAATGATCCTTCGATTTTATTTGGTTGAACTAACCCTTAATGACCGACAGCAAACAGCACAAAAAGTTTTAAAAGGGTTCGTAGAGCCATACCCATAAGATCATACATCGCCAACGCTCCGAGGGAAATACAACACATGAAGCAAAATTGCCCACAAATACTGGTAATCTAACAGTCCGGGGCCAAAGATCAGCCTCAAGAGATTACATGTGATGGGCGGGATAATAGACTATCAATTCCAGCACATCCTTGATAAATTGACCAGATGATTTGAAAGCAATCAGACACTTCATAGCAGAACACCACAATTTCCCAGCAGGGGTGATGATGAGGAAGCCTAGAATAGATGTTCACGCAGAAGAAGAATTTACTGACGTCCATTTATCAGGAGGATAAATGACTTAACAAAGTCAAATAGTGCATTAGACTGGTCAATGCCTTTTTCATGATGTCACCAGTTGGGAATTCAGTTGCCTCTCGACACCTTTCGGGGCAGGTGACACGAGGCGGTTTAATGCACGTCCTAATATTGCTTCACGGCTTGCAGTTGGCACAGCAACTTTAAACACGGGTCACTCTCAAACGCTTAAGACGGGAATCTCTGCTGTCAGGCTGGTAGGCAGTTTCGGCTTAGATCTGCCTCAAGCCTCTTTAATAAGGGTGACAATCGCAATTCTGCACGCATACCATCTCCTCCAGCGGCCAAACCCTCTCTGGGTATACACCGCATAGACACACATGAAATTTTCTGAAACGCTTTATCTTGCCGTGCTCCGAAAACCACAATAAATTTAATGGTGCGGCTTTGTAGTGTTTTTAAAATATAGTCTTCTTTGTTTGACCGTCCTGACCAACCCAACACTGGCTCATTGTCTCAGATCTGCCTTATGTGACCATTTTCCGAAGTCTCATCATGATTTCATCACTAATTGAATTTTCTTATGTTTCTATTGTGTGTCTCTGCCTCACAACGTTTTCATTCGCTATTTGGTGTGGGGAAGAATCTACAAGAAACCTGTTGGAAAATACAGTAGTCAATAGTTTTACAGTTAAATTTTACTATCAAATCTAAAAACTCTAAACCCATAAGTCATGTCAATAGAGATTAAAATGCCTATAGCGAGACTTGACCTCAAAAAATGAAGCTAAACCATACAAACTTTCCCATGTTAAAATTGATCAAAACCAGAGGTGTCTGGGACATTTTAATCAGTGCATACATTTTTTTGAAGGGCTGAAATATGGAAATTCCATTAATTACAGTATAAAACAGAGCAATAATTCCAAAGTGGGACCCAACATTAACAATAAGAACTACAATCCATGTGTGAATGGCTTTCCTTCTGGAAGTAAGAATGTTTTTTTAGAAAACATAATCTGTTATTTTAGGACAAGGGAGCCATCTGAAAAAATAGTTTTGACCTGAACATTTGACCTATTTTGGCATTTTTTATTTCTCATTAAACAGACCACCATGGAAGATAATGTATTTACCGCTTCATTACCCTTTAAAGTGACAAACAGACAGTATTTACGCTATGTTGTGACATTTTGCTATTAGATCCATTTCAGATAAACAAATACGCTTCCATGAAGCTAATTCGCATCCTGATATGTCCGCATGGAATCTGCACTGAGTAAATCCGGTTTCCTTGAGGAACAGATGTACAAAACACACCGACGTACAGATACACGGCACGCACACACACACTTAGGCAAGGGAAAACTCAGTCTCTTCATTCCAGGATGAAAGTGCCACTGCGTGATCCAATTGTGCGGTTTTGCCTGTCTTTAGTGCTGTCGCAAGGACATCCAAACAAAACAGCACCGAGTGCACCTCACATTCTCCTCGTGTCTGTAAACGCTTAATGTGACCATGGAAACTTTGTGCATCCAATCTTTGAGCACTGATCCTTCTCGCTTTATTATTCATGCTCTGATTTTCATATTAGCCGAAATGGGCCCAGGTATAACAGTCAGAGAAAAATGCCATGACATCGACAATCATTCAACGTTTTTCCAGCACTTGCACTCACAGACATGTGATTCTAAACAGAGCACAAGAGATGCTAAAGGAAACATTATTAGTACTAGTACTCATACTAAAGGGTTTGAAGAAAGTCTGGAGTGTAATGGTGGATTCACACGGTACGCGGTAAGCAGTGGAATTGCCGAGCAGCAGCCGCCTTTAAGCCCATGTGGTTGCGTGTTTTGGGTGGGAAACATTTAATCTGCAATAGCGTGCAGTTGCTCATGTCAATGAAAGCATGCGGTTGAACATTCTTTTTTTTGCTTTCAAAACTGATCGTGTTCAGCGGGGAGGGAAGAGGAGGGGAAGGGAAGGAAGGGTGAAGTAACTTGTTTGGGGGGCATGGCCCACGAATGCCCCCCCCCTTAGCGGCAAAGGCCATGTGACTTTCTATATAATCTCATTTGTGCTTTCACGCCAGAAACATTTAGATTTAGGGGCGGGTCTTGATTATTGCTTTTGTCTTATACGCGTGCGTTATTGTATGATTCCCATTGTTCGATTTCATTCGGATCAGATACCTCGTAACATTCTAAACTGCTGTGAGATTAGGCTTCGCATGCGACGTTTACGCTTTTGTTCTTCAGAAAAAGTTCAAATCTAGCTGAATATTCGTTTGTACTCAGCTGTACTTTTCTGGCATTAGTTTGTGCAGCAAATAGCTTTATTTTGTCCACCGATTTTTGGTCAGACTGCCATCTCGCTGCACTCAGAGGAAGAAAGTGAATTCTGGCAGCTGAAATGACGATTCATCTTTCAAACAATGTGATGTGTTGTTAAGCAGGGGGGTGTAGTGGTGGACGCCTGACAGTTTGCTTTTTGTGTTCTTGGATAATCTAACGTGTCTGTGTGTGTTTTACATTTACATTTATGCATTTGGCAGACGCTTTTATCCAAAGCGACTTACAATGCATTACGCTATACATTTGTTTCTAAGTGTGTGCAATCCCCTGGGATCGAACCCACGCCCTTGGCGTCATTAACGCCATACTCTTACCACTGACCTACAGGAAAATGTACAGTTTTAATTAAAGTTACATGTGAACTGGGAGAAGTTGAATTCAGAGGCGTCCAGGTAAAAAACGGTCTCGTTTCTTGTCATCATTTTCAGGCTGCTTCTTATCTCCATTTACTTTTGGCCACTGCTGAGGTTATCTCCCAAATTACTCACAGAACGCATTTATTTCTCAAATGAATCTGGCTGTGTGGAGTTAGCCCCTGCCACCAGTCTCCTCGCTTTAAAAGTGAACGATTGTGGCAGCTTTCCCGCAAAGCGGAGACGACTCAACAGCAGCATGATGGAGATCAAAACCTCACAGGCAAGCGTTGTAAAGATGTGAAGCGCTGCAAACACACACATCTTGAAGCACACAGGTTGAATTACTACAAAACGAGAAAGAGCACAGACTGATCCGTTAGAAAACAGCACACATTCCCTTTAAAACCTATTAACACCGTGTCTATACCGGACGCGGTGCGACACGACGCACGGCTTGTTCTAAGGGAATTGTCGCGTCACGCAAGTGTGGACAAATTGTAAAATTATAATGGGTTCAGATCCGTTCTATTGTCTTGTCATGTCGCATCGTTCCGCGTCCAGTGTAGACCAGGCATTAAAGAGCCACAAAACACTAAACAACATTTATTTAGATGTAAACAAAGTTGGTGTTGCACATCATAGAAAACAACGTTAGCAACTGTCAGTTATTACAGTTGAGAAAACTAGTTAATTTCTAGCTTTTTTGGCGCTATTTTTGCCTTCCGGGTTTAAAATCCTCATCTGGCCAACGTCAGTACTATAGCACATCGATGACGCATCGGTGTCTCATTGTTATGCATGAGACTGTGTTTTCTGGACCAATGAGAATACATTTCTTCTTATTATTCATGACAGCGCCTTGTGATTGGAAAGCCCGTCTCCAATGCCGGAACCTTCGTCAGATTTTAACGGCTCTTTTTAATAGCATTTTTCAAAAACGGCAGTGAGGTAGAATGTAGCTAAAAGGGGATGTTTCGTAAACCTTTAATGCAGCAAACTAGAGATTGCTTTTGAACACCCAAACACACGTTTGGTTCTTTATGTTTGTTGTCTGTGATTTCAACAGCATTTGGTTTTTCTAAAAAGAACTTGTGATTAATTTTTTTCTTCGTTCAACGAATTTTAACAACATTGACCATTTTTACAGATGTAAAACAAGAAATAAAACCATTTACACTTTTCGGCATGTCGAGAGAGGGATATAAAGCATAAGAGCTCTTTCAAACAAGGAACAGAAAGAACAGCATTTTTAATATATAATAGTTCAGTGTTTACATGTTGGAATATCGGTTAAAAGTGAATACGTTAGTGTAGTGGAGTAGGCGGGGCGAGACCGTGGTTCACGTAGGAGATCGGGAGCACATAAGAGAAAGAGCGACCGGACCGTCACTGAGAGAGGACCGGCAAGAATATTGTATTTGTAATTTATTTGTATTTGTATTTGTATTTGTTGTAGTTTATCCGTGAGGGCCGCCGGCTGTTATATTACTTTATTAAATGTTTAAAATGTCTTCCGGTTCCCGACTCCTTCCTTCCTTTTAACGAACTTTGCTACAGTTAGATTTGTAATGGAAAGATTTTATTACGACTTTACAAAACAGGGTTTATGTAAATGTAGCTATAGATTTTTATGAACGTTTTGACAAGTAGATAATGTTATTTCATAAATATGCAGCTTCGACGTTAGCCATTAAAGGTGGCAGTGTATTCTGATTCAATAACATTTCTGCAGTTTATTTCAGCATGCATTTATTTTTGTTGATAGACTGCTTATAACTTGTTTTTGTAGTTCCATTTGTTGCAAAAATGACGGCGCTTCTTAACCTTTAAATATCAGTCTGTTCTTTAATACTATCGCGTGTCTTCATAAGACTTGAAATGTAGCACATGAGTCATATAAAGTCATTTCTGTCAAACATTGCAATCCCTGGTCACTATCCCTGGAAAAAGACATTTGGGTTTGGGACAGTTATAAAAATTAAAGCTTAATTCACTTTTTTGGCTTAGCTATTCCTGTACTATTGAATCACCAAGACAAGAACATGTTTTATAACTGTTCTCACAGATATTCTTTTTAACAGAAGATGTGTTTGTCGATATGACTGGTCTAGTTTATCTCTGGGTCAGCATATTGCAAAACAGCATCCTTCTAAAAAAAACTCCTCCTTCGGGGAGGGCAGAAGAACCGAAACGTGTGCACAGTATTCGCAGGCCTTTGGTATGTGCTCCACAGAGACGACAGCTGAACCTTCTTTATTTTATTTCACTTTTTTATTGACACTTTGGGATTTTCTGAGGACAGACCTCTTGAGAGATCTATTGAGAAGAACTGACCTGTTAACCTTGGCTTTAAAACGCAAAAGAGGAATTCTAAATCCGTTTATAAGAAGAGGAACGATGAAAAAAAATGAATAAACAATCATCACCCTATTATTTAAAGGTCTTGTTCTGCTTGAAGTGCCTGCATGTCAGGCCTGCTAGAAGAGAGTCTCTGAACTTGGCAGCATTTGTTTTCTTTTTTTGCGTTCGCTCACAACCATCTGCTTTTACTTTTCTCGGCATGTGTGACAAACAGCGAAGAAATTCCAAACTCAAGTCGCTCTAACCCCAAACTATCCCCTTCCCCAATCATCTCTCTCTCTTTTCTTTGGCAGGACGATTCGTGTCTCACATGATCACTTTGCCAGCCTGCGGGGCCCTTAAACAATCTTGAGAGGAGAGAAGAGAAGAGGAAGCCAGTCTAAAGAAAAACAAGAGACTGCCATCGAGAATGAAAGGGGTGGGCTGGCATCTGCTTAGTCTTACCATTTTACCAGCATGATGCCTGTAAATGAACTGGCAGCTACAAGATATTTACTTTGTCACCATTGCAGATTTGGGCGGCAGCCAGATTTGAACAGCGGCCATTTTGGATACGGGGTAAGCGGGGTGAAGTGAGGTGGGGAGATCGGTACAAGAAATGTTTAGGGAGGGTAAATTAATATACTCCGGCAAATTAATTATGCAGATGGGTTTGGTGCAGCTAATAACTCTGCTGGGAAATCCATTTTAAGCTGGAAGCTGTGTTTGGGAACCTGGTTTCCAGGAGCCCCAAACTGGTTGCAAAAACCAGCTTTACCAAACGTAACCAATTCTAATGACCAGATGGTGGCTGGACCAAGATTGTCCATCAATTAATTGAAGCAAAACAACCCTGTATTCGGGAACTGCATACAAATGTTGTTGCGTACGTGTGCAGGTTTTCTCAGAGAATTACCCTTGTTTTAATGTTGATGAATCTGGATTATAGAAGGAGGCCCTGCAGTTAGTAATTAGCATAACATGTGCCCAAAGTATCGCCATATAATGGCTTTCTGTGCAACCTCTTTTGTACAGCCATTCATCATCCTCTGTAAATATTTCTTCACGCTCTCTAAAGACGTGCTGTCCCCGAGAGCAAGTGCAGCAAGTAAAACCAAGTGTTCTACTCTTAAAGAGATGGTTTACCCAAAAATCATCATTCACTCACACTCATGTCACAGACCTGTAAGACTTTCATCTGCACACAAAAGAATATATTTCCACTGTATGAACATCAAACAAACATTTTATCCATATCTAATCTACTTATATAAAAGCTTATATAAAAAGTGAGAACATATCTTCATTTAGAAGCAGTGGGTTATGTTCTTTCCTGGTTTTTACTCTCTCTTTGTTATAGTTTTTGATTGACGTCACGTCAGATTCAAGATTTGGAAGTTTAAGCCCACTGCTACTACATTTTCACAAATGAACATCATTTTCAATCCCCCTGCCATTACAATGAACCTCCACTTGAAATACCAATGATAGTCCAAAATGTGTGAAAGCAAAGACTGTGTTCTTCCACAGAACGTCTAGTAATCCTCTGAGGTATCCCTATCGTTTTGTTGCTCAAGTAATCCTGCGATTGCGTCTCACGTCCTACACCAGTGCCTGTACTGCCCCACCTAACAATTCGTGAATGAAGTAGATGTAGGCATTGGTCTTCCTCTGCAGAGGCACTTTTTGTTGCATTATGATGTCATACTGAGACAACATCTGAAACAAACCATCTTTGCAACTAATGAAGAAGTTTTGAGGTCTGAAACTTGCAGAATATATGAAAATGTAAGACCTCTCAAAAAGAAGTATTTTTTTAACGCTTGTGGGGTTAATTCATTGTTTGATTGCTAATAATGTTGTTTGCTATTATTTTGTATCTTAAAAAATATGCGTTACGTTTTGTATATCTACATTTGTTTTTGCCTCGTTCAAAGGATCGTGTGCATTATTTAGGACATTATTTTACAGCTACTCACAAAAAATAAAGGGTAACACTTTACTATTAGGTTCTTTTTGTTAACATTAGCATATCATGAACTTATGAGCAATATTGTTTTTCAGCATTTATTTATCCTTGTTAAAGGAACAGTTCAGCCAAAAAGGAAAATTCTTAATTTAGTTGTTTGTTCCAGACCTGTGTAAATGTCTTTGTTCTGATTAACACAAATAGAGATATTTGGAAGAAAACTTGTAACCAAACAGTTCTTGTCCACCATTAAATGCCATAGTAAGAAAAAATACAATGATAGTGAAACGTGCCCCAGACCTGTTTGCCTTCATACATTCTTCTAAAATATCTTATTTTGTGTTTAATAGAACAAAGACATTTATAAAGCAATTTTCCTACTATGGAAGTCAATGGTGGCCAAGAACTGTTTGGTTACAAGCATTTTCCAAATATCTTTCTTTGTGTTCATCAGAACAAATAAATACAGATTTGGAACAACTTGAGGGTGAGTAAATGCTGACAGAGTTTTCATTTTTGGGTGAACTATCATTTTAATGTTAGTTAGTGAGTTGTTCATGTTAGTTAGGGTTGCATTAACTAATATTGACCATTACAACTTGATTTTACAAATTAAAAAGTAAATGCTGAAATTATCATGAACCAATATGAATAAATGCTGTAGGAGTAATGCTAAGTGAATTTATATTCCCTCATGCATAGTGGTAATGTTCCAAACATATTGTAAATGGTAACCAAATAAAGAAATAAAGCAACAAAAAAAACCAGCACAATTGACGTGACAGAACACACTCTATCTTTTTGATCCGATTCAAGTGGAATGTGAAAAACACATCTCTCAAGATTTACAGTCCATATTCGCTTGTCAATTGAGCTCTTGATGTTTGACGCGCTGTAGATTGTAGCAAATGTTGAATGCGAAATGAGGTACATTCTGTTAAAGGTCACGCGCACAGCTCGAAGGCCTGTTTACACCCCTGAGTGATGAACGTGCACTCGGAGCTAGTTACCTGCCGTCGGACGCATAATTTCTCATTTCCATTTCGGAGGTATGGCAATTTAACCGGCCCCAAATCCCTCCCTCGCTCATGTACGCAACTAGGCCCGCTACTAGAATTCCTCTTAAATGAGGCGTGCCTAGAAATGAATCAACACATTACTCATGTTTGGCTAAGATTCCAGCCATTTTTCTTCAGCCGCTGCGCCGGCTGAAATGTCATCCCTGACTCCGGCCCTGTGGTGCTGACAAAGCTTTATAGACGGACTGAGTTGATAAAAGCAGACACCCAGTAGGCTCCATGTTCGCTGTCTGCCCGAAACCCTCCATTACACTAAAACGTTGCTAGCTGGAAAAAGAAAGACGGGTCTCATATTAAGGCAATGGGCAGCTTGTTCTTACTGAAACCACAAGGTGAGCTGAAATGTTCTGCCTTCGAGGTAGTTCCTGGGTAGCAGACGCGATTTCTTTAAGACTGCAAGGGAAGCTCAGCTTCCCCTATAATTGTCATTTTATAACATTATAATTAATTATAATTGTCATTTTAAAAACATTAAAACATTTTATAACTATAAACAACATTTTATTGACTAAAAATGCGTTAAACACGTTCATCTCGAACGAAAACAATTTCGTTCAGAATCAGCTACTTAGGTCGGCTGACTCGATTTCCTTCTCATTCATTCCCGTAGCGTACAGTGCATTACTCTGTTGAAGCCCAGCGTCCATTGACTTCAATGGGGCTGCTTTAAACAGTTTTTTTCAGTGCTTAGAAACAAGACGGTCATTGGATAATGCTGCGATTATGTCCCGCCCACGGACGCTCAGCGTCTCTGGGATGAATGGAGGAGTGGGCTGGCCCGGACGCCGAGCGTCTGCGTGATGATTGGAGGGTCTGTCATCTCTTTTTAATCCACTTTTATGTCCTAAAACGCTCGTTTTTTGGGGTCGACAGCTTATAAAAACGTATTTCTTGTTTTTCTTTTAGCTTGTTTGCTATACACATTGTCACATATCAGCTTTTAGACATTGTTCTTTTTTTTTTTGTTATAAATCATAAATGACAAGAGGCGGCAGCTTCTCGCAATGCAAAGAGACGGTTGGTTGGTGGCGTGGTCTTCAGATTATGACGCGTATCACTCTGTGTCTCCATTTCCAACTCAGTCCCATCGCGGATTTTGCATGTGTAGTCGAAAGACAAACTGCTGCAACCTTCATCGTATATTTCACACAATTTCACACCACATTCATTGTTTCAGTTTAACATAATTCCCACATTTCCTCCCGTTGAGTTAAAAATATATATATATATTAGATCGTTTGTTCATTAATTCATATAGTCTGAACTAGCCAGCTAGCAAACTGCACACGATGGCAGACAGTGCTAATATTGTCGACCTGATTTTGGCAAAGCCATTAGAAAGTCTTCCTTACGAGGAGAAACTTAGAATTAAACAGCAGGGCAGATCAACACCTAAGATAGAAATAGTGCAAAAGATAGGGAAAAGTAACAGGTCTTTTCAGCTCTCCTGGTATGACAAAGTTAGCTGGCTGACTGGAAGTGCTGTGAAAAAGAAAATGTACTGCTGGCCATGTCTCTTGATGAAACCATCTCATGGATGTGTTGTTTGGTCAAAATTGGGGTTTGGAGATCTGTCAAACTTTGACAGGGCATATAAAAGGCAAAATAGCAATGAACATGTGAGTGCATGTGCAAGATTAAGTTGCATGGGCAGGATCAGGGTTGAGCATGCAATCAATGAAGGTGCTCGCATTCAAGTGGCTAAACATAATGAACTGTTAAACAAAACAGGGCCTTCCTAAAACCGCCTTATTGATGTGACATCCTTGCTTGGCCGGCAGGAGCTGTCATTTAGGGGACATGATGAGAGTAGTGAATCATCCAACAAGGGGAATTACAGAGAGTTCACAGAAACATTAGCTAATATGACTCTGTCCTGTCCACACAATTCGAGTCCTCAACTGTGTTTTCTGGTATGTCACACACTATTCAAAATGACTTGATCTCTGCTCTTGCAGCCACCATTTCTGATCAGATCAGAGATGAAATTCAGGATGCTCCCTTTTTTGGATGGCAGGTGGATGAAACCACTGATATATCCTGCCGTGCCCAACTCTCTGTCATTGTTCGCTATGTGGATAGTGCAGGTAAAATTCAGGAGCGCTTCATTGGATTTTTTGATGTTTCTGGGGGGCGAGATGCTCAGTCCGTTTTTGATGTTTTAAATGAGAACATGCAGGGCTACAATTTTAAGGATAGCTTGTGGCACAGACCTATGATGGGGCTGCTGTCATGGCTTCAGCTCTCAATGGTCTGCAGGCCAAAGTGAAAGCAATAGCCCCCAGTGCAATGTTTGTGCATTGCTATGCACACAGACTGAATCTGGTGCTGTCACAGGGGGCCAAATGCTTGCCTGAGTGCAGAATTTTTTTTGCATCACTCTCTGGGTTTGCCACATTTTTCTCAAAATCCACAAAGAGGACGTCTTTTCTGGAGTCTGCAGGCTGCTCAAGGTTGCCCAGAAACGCTCCTACTCGACGGAATTTCACATCACGGATAGTGAGCACTGTGGCAAACAATTATGATGGCCTCCTGCAGACATTTGATAACATCATTGCAGATACGACAATGGATGATGATACACTGGATTGTGCCAAAGGCTTCGTGAGGAAACTGGAGGATTTTGAGTTTGTGTTCATGTTGTACACATATGAACAAATCTTCTCTGAGACTGATGTGGTCTTTGATATTGTCCAGCAGAGAGCGATGGATGTTCTTTACTGCAAGAAAAGAATTGAGTCTCTTCTTGCATTTGTCAAAGAGAAGAGGTCAGAGGGGGCTTTCCAAGCTGTTTATGCCAAAGCAGCAGATCTCACATCAGACCCAAGAGATGAGCCCATGAGAAAGCACCATCTGACCCAATTGCAGGATCCCCAAGAGCGCTACAGAAATATGTACATGGCCATCCTTGATAACATCTTGGAGCAGATTCCTCGACGTTTTTCAAATTTGGAAAGTATGCTTTTCTTAGAATTAGTCAATCCAGGGAAATTTGATGACATGAGACAAGCATTTCCAGAGGAGGCCTTCCAAAGTGTCCTGAAAAGTTATGGCCATCACTTTGATTCAGGGAGACTGAGGTCTGAACTTCAAGTCCTGTATTCAGATCAGGACTTGCAGAGTAACAGGGGAAAGCTGTGTGATTACTTGGTGTTCCTTAAAAACATGGAGTTGGACAGTGCAATGCCTCAGCTTTACAAACTGTTCTCATTAGTGGCAACAATTGGAGCTACATCTGCAGGTGTAGAAAGGAGCTTCTCCTGTTTAAAGCGGCTCAAGTCCTACACCCGTAACACAATGGGCCAAGGCCGTTTAAGCAGCCTAGCTCTGCTGGCCATTGAGAGGACACTGGTCAAGTCACTGGAAAAGACGCCTAGTTGGTACGACAGGGTTACAGAGCATTTTCTTGAAAAGGAACGTAGGGCAGAATTTACATATAAATAAATGGACAATTTTTATGATTTAGGCCGAAAGTGAGCTTCCCCTCTTTAAAAGATCAGCAGCCGCCACTGCTGGGTAGAATTTTGATGCGCTGGAATTTAGTGAGACACAGCGAAAGCACCAAGGGAGAATTGAGAGACGTCTCGCCTGCCAATAATGATATTTTGTCTCAGCTGTGCGCTGAAACTTTGATGGTGACGGAAGTAATTAAAGAACTATTATAAAGGAGACATAAATCATAATAGGGCTTATTAAAGCATTTGCTATATGCGGAGACTGCAGAGAATACACATCATCCATTATAAACGCTTCCCTTATTATCCATTGCGGTTCTGCATTATGCTAAGACTATAAAAAATGAACAAATATTAAATTCAACTTATATGGCAGGGTCAATGACGTACTATAAGGATAAAATACAATTAATTTATCATATCTTTTGCAGTTATTAAACATTAAGAATGTGGTGTACACATAAATTCAGTGTTTTTCATACTGAATTGGCCACAGCCTTAAAAAATGTCATGTGATACTTAATTCATTCATTTCCTTGACATGCTTGCCATTTTTTCAAGTCTTTAGTATTTTAAGTGTTTAGAAACTAAGTATTCACATTTCTTTGAGTTTCTGTAAGTAATCATCTCTAGAATTTTGTTTTCTTAAATTAACAAACTTAATTTTCCTGAAAATCGCATATAACTGATATAAATGTTTTGAAAATACCATTCACTTAAGCATAATGTATCAAAGGTTCATAATCCAGCCACAAAAAACTATGTATTTTATTTTTAATTTATTACAATTATTGATATTATTGATTGCACCAAATAAGTGGTCGTTATACGTCATTGACCCAGCAACATAAATAAATAAAAAAAAAAATAAATAATAAAGGACAAAATTGCTAAAAATTGTACTAAAATAAAAATAAAAACGAGTAATATACAAATTCTAAATATGAATAAAACTACAATAGCACTGCAAACAAAACTCGAAAAACTTTTGTAAAAACAAAATGCATTTTTGCACTCCAAATTTTCAATTGCCATCAAGGGAAATATGCTTTATTTCACTGTAAAGAACAACTAGTAAGATTTACTTAATTTATTTGTGTTATTTGTGCAAGATTTTGCACACATTTACTAAGCAAATTTAAAGTAAAATGAACTTTAAAAACTGTGTGGAAAAATTTTACAAAAATATTTGAAGTGAAATTGACTTAAAACTGTGTGCAAAACTTGCGCAATTTAACACAATTTTTTTTAAATCCTATAGTTGTTTTTCTACAGTTACCGGCAGGGGTTTACTGTGCCATGCCAAACCTCGTGGCACAGAACTCCCATATTTCATCGTAAGGAACAACAACAGAACACAATACAAATCCTTTTCTTTCTAAGAGAACATCTTTTTTCACCCTTCTTGGGACAGAGCGCACACAAATGCAGCATGCTCGATTTGCCTAGCTGCAGAACCCAAAAACAAGACCAGATGGTGGTGGGTTTGAAACCTAGTGCATTGCGCAGATGTCGAAGCCCTTAGCAGTGCCTTGCAAATATGCCTTTGTGAACTGCACAGAGAGGGTCCGAGCACCAGCAAGAACAGATGTGGATACAACAAACAGCATTAGCAGTCATCGACAGCATCTCCTCACTACAAAAACCACACCAGATCTCTGTAGCTAATGACAACCAGCTGACTGCTCGGAGTCTCTGTTTTTGGACCAAAACACAATATTGTGCACAAGGTCCCCGAGCGCATTGTAATCACGAAAACCTCATTCTAAATACAATTAATCATAGCGCACGCTCACAACCTGCGAAAACAAACACCCGTCTTAACATGGATCAGTTGCTAGGACAGCCCATGCTGACAACATCTCGTTGCTTTTCTCATTTTCAGAACAAAAAGTAATTAGACTCTACTGGTTTATTTTCATTTGCCTTCTTGGGATATAGAAGATGGGACGGTTGGAAATATGTAAATAGTTTCATAAGTAGCCTACTAAGAAATCCGAGTCATTGTTTACCGTCCATCAGGAGTTGCTTCAGTCAGCGGCTGGGAGTGCCAGCGAATTAAGACCTACAAAGTGCCCGTTCTCTGATTTCTTTTCAAGCTTCACCAAACAGGGTGAGAAAACCGTCATGTGTTCCCGAAACCCCAGGCATCTCATCGATCAATGGCGTCGTGTAGCCAAGAGCCTCTATCTCCTGTTCTGAGGCCAGTGGCGCGTCACCAAAATTGCATTAGTGGGAGCCAACATACTCCAATACTGGGCCGCACTGACTGTTCTGTTCTCTCTCAAAATAACGAAATAAACGTACTCCAGGTCTTGATGGTAGACTGATCGGCCAGCTCTAATTAGAAGCAGTTCCTTTAAAATTATGTTTGTTAAAGCTGGAAATGAGGAAAAAATTGTGATAAACATTATGAGGGAAAGTAACTTAATTAAAAGCAGCCCTAACCACCCCACCTCTCCAACACACAAACCCGCAGAAGAACATTTTATTGTTTCAAGCTTGCTCCTTCATAGCTCAGGCGACTTTATGGTGTTATGTTTTATACAAGCATGAGCTTTGTTACTTTGTTTAAGGGAAAAATTGGCACAAATGAGTAACAGAGTATACTGCTACAAAATGAATGTGTACTGTATAACATAGCTCAGATAATGTGGTCTTGAAAGAACTTGATGAGAAATGTTTGAGTTCATTCTGAAATGTCTGAACCACTTTTTGTGCTTATATACTGTAGCACCATATCTTGGTGCTTCAGTGGTTCTTCAGAGGTTCTTTAGGGTGACCGAGGTGCTATATAGCACCTCAGTCATTCCAAAGAACCGCTGAAGAACCCCTGAAACACCAAGATATTGTGCTATAAAGCACTAAAAGTGGTTCCCCTATGATTACGAGCCAAGAACCACTTTTAGTGCTATATAGCAAAAAAATGTTAAGAGTGAAAATGAAGCGTTATGTTTTTATTACCTTAGAATGAGTTACTTCTATCTACATACAACACAGGTCCCCTTACATGGAATTCACCATGTTGTTTCTACAGTAGCCCTAAACGGACAAACTGCTCTACAGAGCGTGTTGCGTATATACGTCATCTCCTTCGGCAAAGAAGCAAAAACGTGACGACATCTTAGTCCTGTGTCAGCCACCGTAGTGCTTCAAAAGGGAGGGGTGGAGTAAGCCGTTGGTTGCTATTCGCAAACTCACCGCTAGATGGCGCTAAATTTCATACACTGGAAAAGCTCACCTCAAAATCAAAATATTTTCATTTTTTACTCACCCGCATGACGTTCAACATGTTTAAGGATCTCCCGGCGTCTTCGGAACACAAAACATGTTGAACGTCATGTGGGTGAGTAAAAAATAACTCAATTTTGATCTTGAGGTGAACTTTTCCTGTAAAGCAAGTATACAAAATTACTTCATGTAGTGTTTTTCGGGGGTTTTAATGTAGTGTTTTTCTAATTTAATAATAAAATAACATCCAACCAAAAGGAAACCCAACACATAACCAGTACAATTCCATTATAACCATTAAAACCATGAGAATTTCTATGATGTTTTCTATTGTTTTCCTCCATTAAATCTCATCGCTGTCAGGACGTTATCAGATTTTCCAGCTTGGACAACAAAACCCTCTGCAACCTTCATTCACACATGCTGACGACAGACTTTCTGTGAACGGGCCATTACTCTGTGCTCCATTCTCAAAATTGTCCCAGTCATCGGGGTATTGGGTAACTTAAATTGGGTATATCGAAATCTTCCTTTAAGCATCTTTCTTTGATTATCCAAGAACACTGCGATAAGATATTGCCTGTTTAATAGGCTGATTTTATGAGGCTGATGTGAGTCACGATAAAATGTAATATCGCTCTGGGTACATCTTGCCAATATTTTCATTGGCTCTGTAACTATTGCACATTAAGAACGTAGATTTTTTTAGTTGATGTCATTAACCACGGTGGAGAGGGTATCTTGTATTGCTAATGTGATTACAGATGTCAGAGAGTGCTTGTAATCTCGAATTCTTGTCACTTCTTGGTCTGAAAATAATTTAGCTCTTATTTCTCAAAGCACGATTGCGAAAGATCTACAATACAATATCCAGTATACAGTTTATCCATTACCTGCACACAGATAAATGAAATACACATATATAAGTGAAATATTTACTATCATTGAAATCTACATGTGTTGAGAAAATGGTCAGGCCGGTGTTCCATTCTGCTGCCTGTGGTGTTTGCTGACTTTCCATCAGAGTACGGAGATTATGTTGACCTCTCTGTATATCAAAGGCTTCAGTATCTGTATTTTATCAATTTTAAGGAGGCCGTGGTGAATTCAATACAGAAAAGGTCTTTTTGTCCGGCACAATAGCCGGTCTGATTGATGGGACTCCTGAAAGAACTGCCAGAACAGAACAGGACCCTCTATTTCAATTCCCCGTAGGAGATGAGTTTTGTCAGTTGTCAAAATGGAGAGCAGGAGAGAAAGAGAGGCTGATTTAGTCTTCCTTTCAGATAGACAAGAGCCACCATAGACCTGAGATAATATATTACAACCTAATGGTGCAAATCAGCACAATTGGATCAAAGATTGTTGAATCCCCTGAACGGTGGTACCTGGAATCTTTCTTAATATCTTTTGCACTTTTGATTGCATTTAGTGCTTTGAAAGGGCACATCATCAAAAGAGCCGATAACAGCATTTTTTACATCATTCGCATTTTCTTTGTACGGTTTATCTGAAGATGGGATCTTTGGTACTTCTGCTAATATTTCGGTTGGGGTATCAGTTAATCGTCTGATTCAGTGGCAGGTTTTTTAAAGACTGGACTGCATAACACGCACTGTAAAAAAAATCCCGTAAGAAATGGTAACAATCCAGCAGGGTTCAAGAAAAACGTAAAATAGCATTTTTGTAAAGTAAAAATTTTGGCACAATGGTATGCATTTGTACGATCGCATTCATACATTTTAGTAAGATTTACCACGTTCACATTTATACGAATAAGCCACCTCGTAAAAAAGTTACGAATTCCTGTGAGATCAAGTTGAAAATAACATGGTTTTCATGTGATTCAACATACAATTTGTAAATTTGCATTCCTGTAATTTGACATTTACCACATTTCAAAAATACATAAAAAATCTGTCAAATAAAACTGTTGAATTACAGATTTTTACAGTGTGTATCTTCAGGGGACTCATATTAATGATTTATTTGAATGGCATCTTATAATTTATTACAAATAAAAACCTTAAAATTGACAATAAAAATACCTTTGTACGTTGTTGTTTGCCAATGCAAAATTGACCTCTAAACAGTTGAAACAAAAAACTATACATTATGGGTATTTTAATATGACAATGCAAATATTTGGACACCCTAATGGTAATACAACAGTATTATTTTAATATCATGTAATATAAGGCACAAAATGTCAGATTTTTTCATTCAAATATCCAACAACTACTAGCACGTTTTTTTTTGTGTTTTAAATTCTAAATGTTTCCAAAATTTCTTGAATCCAAAGAAGTTAGCAAAACAGTCATTCTTGCGATACAAAATGTGAAGTAGTAGTTGTAGCATCTAGCATGCCACTTTGTTGTTATTTCTATCAAGCTATAATTACTTTCATTAATGGTTATATAGCATTATTTCATTACATCATCCATGAACAGAATTTGTGAGTGTCATCGGATTGATTTTATCGGTAGTGGAGGTGAAGACAATCCCATCATTCCACGCTCCTTCACAGCATCATCAAGCTACGTATTTGTTATTGCTTTGCTTGCTGCAAAATTGTCTGTGCCTTTAAGTGCCATGAAAACACCACAGCATATGAATATGGTAGTACATTACAGTACACAGATATTATCTTCTTATCCTGTTACTATGGCACAGTACCACAAAGTACCTTTTTGCAAGGGCAGTGACAATGCAACCTTAGCAAAAAACAGATAAAGCACCCAGGCACAGCATTAGGTCTTACGTTATTGCAAAAGTGTGTTATGACATGCAGAGCGAGGTCGGAGGGGAACACACAGGTCTAGTGCCTGGTAAGTATTGTTTGTATTGTTTTACATGCCATGTAGCACACACGCCTGTTTTCTGGCATCGAGCCCCTTCTGTGCCACTGCCTCCTATGGCTTGTGTTTATCATAGTAAAACACAACACAGACAGTGCCAAAATCTTTTTGCGACAAGGAAAGATACATTCGCTTTTTGTTACCTTCAACTTCCGAAGCCTGACAGAAACTACAGGAATATTTTTTTCTTGGCCTGAACTAAGGGAAACAGGAAGGAGGGGGGTAGAGATGAAAAGATAATCGAAGCTAGTCAAAACAGAAGTAATAGCGAAATAAAGACAGCAAAGCTGGAAGCAAATACGTAACAAGATCCGTGGCAGCGACCTTTGACCCCTGTTTCTATTGTTTAACTCACCTTTAAGTTTGGTTAAAAGCCGAGCTCAACATTCTTCTGACAAGAGTTAGATGGTCCCGTGTCACTTACAGATTAAAGAGACACAGTCTGGACTCCAGATCTCCATTCAGTGTCGGACACTAACGCTTATGCTCAGACGTGCATGTCAATAGAAGGCTTTTAGCAAGCTGGGATGAGCCTTTAAAGCGGCTAAACACAAATATATCATTTTCCCTTTGTTGTCACAGTTAAGACACAAAACAGGTCAAAGCCCTCATAAATTACCCGAAAACAAATGGTTTAGGGGTTTACATCGGTTTAAGCCTGTATCGGTTTTGCTATTCCCTCCATCCTCCAATCCGTAAACTCCATTAAGAGGTTTCTCTCCCTTGTTGCTTTTACGTGTGCTGCGTTGCCTGGAAAATTACGATCCTTGAGGGACCCTGCACGGACCGTGTCAACTTAATACAATCATCATCCACGAAGAGGAAACATGTTCTCTGATTTAAGCACAGAAGACTTCCAGAAGAATATCTGTTAGTGTTGAAAGCGTGAATATAGCTCGATGCAGATGTTTGAAAAGCTGACGAAACTGATTTGAGGCATTCATGTCACACTGACGAGTGCAATATCGCCACAGATAACCCTGAAACAAATCAATTCATGTAGCACCATCATGGTCTTGGAGATTAACGTAATATTCTGTAAAATTGCATTAACATTGGATGAAGAAAATGTGAGAGGTGCTTGCAAACTCAATGATTTACAGTTGCTATGCGGTTGTTAGGGTTCTGCATGTTTTAGCATGTTCTTGTGAGGTTGCTAATGCAGTTCTGGGTGCACCATTTCTTACTGTACACCGTGTCTACACCGGACGCGATCGGCATGACAACTGGTTTGTTTTAATGGGTTTGTGGTGTGGCGTCGCGCCCAATCCAGTGTGAACTAAGTTATTATTATAATGGGTTCTAGTGTCTTTTGTCGTGTTGTCTCGTGTTGTGTCGTGTCCAGTGTAGATACGGTGTTACTTAAGGGCGTTTTCTGAATCACTCAACCAGCTGCTTCTTCTTCGGCTCTTATCTTTGTTACACAAACAGTACGGACGTGGACAGTGACGCCTAGTGGTCATTGCCTATCGACGCGGAAACAAGTAAAATTGAAAACCGGTGCGTTGCCTACAGCATAGGTCCTGCACACAAAGATAACTTTCCCAAGAAAAATTATCTTGAATTGAGTGACTAAGAAAAAGGTCGACCTTAATTCAAGATTATTTTTCTTACCCCATTGGCAAATGTTTTTGCTTGTTTTAAGCACATATTCACTGAAATTTCATATTTTTTTACTTAAAACAAGACTTATTTTCTTAGGTCACTTTGCTCATCAAGAAAATCTATCTTGGTTCAAGAATTTGTAGACAATTTTACTGGAAAACAAGAAAAAAAGACTAATTAAGAAAGTCATTTTTTGCAGTGTAGTATTTAGTAGTCTGGTTTTCCATTACAAATCTCAAAAAAATCTTAAATCAAGAAACATAATCGGGATAATCCACAGCTAGCCGTGTATTTAAGGATTTGAATGCACTTCGTGGAGGTTAGGTGGAGGCAACTTTGCAGTTGTTCTTGGCCTCCAGCAGAGCCGTTGAGAGAGTCGCGACAGCAGAAGTAAAAAATTGTAGCATGTCTCGTGATTCATGGAACCTTCAGATAGTTCCAGGAAGTTATATTTTTTCTTTAAATCCTATATTTCTTTCATTGTTTTGGTCATTAAATGACTTGCCTCTTTAAATGTGTTAAAACTTTATCTCAATTGGTCTGTTTGGCCGCAGCTCCATTTGTTATTGAAAAAGATCCATGAACCGCCATTGCTATAATAAAAATGTTCCATTGGAGTCAACGGAGTTGACGCGACTCCCTCTCTCAATGGCTCTTTAATAAAAATCCTTTAATGCACGGCTAACCGTGGGTTATCCCTTTCATAAACAAAATACTGTTAGGAGTTTTGGTTGGACTTTTAGCATGAGGTTGCTAAATTGTTTTGGGTGGTTGCTAAGGTGATCTGGGTGGTTGCTAGGGTGCACTCCCTCACCAGATTCATTCAATACAATTCATACTAAACTTTCTATGACTGTTTTGAAGGGGTCATATGGCGTGAATACGTGTTTTTCTCTGTCTTTGGTGTGTATAAAGTTGCCCATGCATGTATTAGACATGTAAAATTGCAAAAATGAAAGTGTCAGAACAAAAGATGCATTCTATCTAAAAGCGAATGCTCACCCAGACCTGCCTGAAACGCCTCGTGTAACCACACCCCCACAAATCTACGTCACTTCATGATATGATTTGACTAAGACCGCCCAAATGCATACGCAAGTAAGGTGGCGTTCATGTCAGTACAATTGCTTTGGAATATGTAAGAGGTTACATTTCCGTCACACGCTTGCAGTATTCGACCAATCACTACGCACTTGTTATCTGGCCAATCATAGCACACCTCGCTTTTCAGAGCCATGAGCTTTATAAAAAATCTGTGCGTTTCAGAGAGGCGGAGCAAAGAGGAGATACAAACATGCACGGTATGTGGAAAATACAGCGTTTTTGAACCTTTAAATCATGTATACACATTGCATTACATCTAAAACAAACGATAATATTCGTTTTAGCCGTGTCATATGACGCCTTTAAGCATGTTGCATGTTGTAAGGTGGTTGCAAAGGCGGTGACAGATAATTACTTCAAAGTTTTGGGTGGTTGCGTACTAGCCAAAGTCAAATAATGCACTCCCCCTGTCCTCCATTAGTTGGACAAACAGATAGTCCCACCCACAACTCACACGACAGCCTGATTCTGAAGTTGGCATGTGGGGCCAAGAAAACAATGTTTTAAACACACCACTGTATTTTACAGTATTACTCCTCTGTAAGACCCCAAAACACCGTCAAATAATTAATATGAAGCGGTTCTGCTACAGTTATCAATGCAGTTTCATTTTGACTGTCCCTCAGCTCTCTGTAAACAAAAGGACCAGAGTCTGGCAGGCTGAAGTTTGTTTGCATTTTGCAGGAATCAGCACACAAGGGCAGCTTGGCAAATCCAGGCTCGTAACTTAATCACTATGAGTGAGCTTGTTGACTCGGCAGGTGAGGAGGAGAGGTTAGACTCTGTCAGCAGTAACTTCACTTCTTACACGTACCACAATGCCTCCCCATATCCGTTTGATCTGTGCGAGCAGGCCAGGAGGACAGAAAAGATGCGCTCGTAACAAAACAACAGGTGAAGGTGAGGAAAATATAATATTATCTCTGTTTCTTCATGTTTGCATCATAGGTGCTATGCAGGAGAACACTGATGACAGAATGAGCTTTTCTGCCTCATTTTGCCTCCATCATTACAGATGTTTCATAGCAGAAGCAGGTCTAACATATCTGTTCTGCATGAGTCATTTTTTTTAACAATATACATCTCCAGGCCATGTCTATAAACCCATAACAGAGCTTCCTTCCTTCCTTTTACTGGACCTGGAAAGGTCATATATCAGCCACAAATAAAAGGAGAGTAAAGATGATTATTTTCGCCTACAGTGAGATGTTGTCTTAGGATATTACTCACATTTACTACACTGTAAATTACCGAAATGAAGTTGCATGACAAACAGAAATCCAAAAATAACCAAGTGACATCTGCAGCTCAGCTGTGCAGATGAAACCTTGCTCTCCATAGACTTACTTTTCGAAAGGCTGCTCATTGTAACATAGTCTATTCAAAAATGTATTATAAGATGCATATTCTTTAAGGGTTGTAATACATAAACATTCAAGGATCATCTGACTAAAGAGTACCACAGGGTTGTTTAACTGTGTGCCATTTAGTTGAGCCAAAATCAATTTCCTAACCTCACTTATTTTTTTCTGAGATGATTCAGCTTGAGTTTTGTTTATTTGAATAGTGTGTGGAATGGTAAAATAAGACATTTGTAATGTTTGAAATGAAGCAAGTAAGGAAGATCAAGTGCGCCGGACAGAATCATTTTCGAGTCTTCAGTACACATTGTGTTCTGAAACAAATTGCTTGAATGAGCTGCACTTCAAGTTCAGATGGGTCTCAGAAAAAGGGCAAAACATTCTTTTACATCGCTCAGTTTTTCACCGTATTATGCTTGTTCAGTGTCTAGTAACAAGGTGTGACGAGAACGGCGGGACGAGAGCCGTGAGGGAATGACGCGAGGCCGGTGACGCGAGTGATAATGGTTGTCAGCTGCGCGTTGCACCGGTCTCGCATTTTCACGGAGGAGATCGGAAGCATAAAAGGACGAGCGACAGGAGTGTACGACGAGAGAGGACCAGGCCTGGACTTGTGTTTTTATTTTTGTTTTGTTGTTTGTTTATTTTATTAAAAGTTTGTTGTTGAATTCGCAGGTTCCTTCCTCCTTCCCATTCCTTGAAATTGCTACACATGGTATAGAAAATTGGAATGCTTTAGCTTTGTTTAAAGCACCTCAGTGAGGTCTCATGCGCATGACACATGTCGAGCAGTCGACGCACCATATGCACCCATTTGACCTATGAAATATGAAAATAGCTGGAGAAAGCACAGAAGGTTGATTTCGCAAAGTTGCCAGGTGGAAAGAAAGTGCGCACAGAAACAGGAAACAGTAGGAGCACGTACAATATTTCTTCGTGAGATGCAAAAAATGTGCTCAGAATATCACAATATGCCTTCACCTGTTGAGTCAGGTGAACTCTCTGGTGATCACCGGCTGTGATTTGAAAAGTTAGCAGCACACGGGAAGAGTACTTTTTTTTCTAAAGCTCAATTTTTTTGTATTAATGGCACAAATAATGGGTTTGAATGCAGCACATAACAGAGAGGCAAAGTTTACCCCAAAATGCTAATTGTTTTATCATTTATTAACCCTCCTGTCATTCAAAACTTGTATATGATTCTTTCTTCTTTGAAACCCAAAAGAAGATATTTTGAGAAATGTTTCAGTGGTTTTGTTTCCATACAATGGAAGTCAATGGGTGTCAATTTTGTTCGGTTACATTCTAAAATTGAATCGGATGAAGGTAACAACGACAGTGGTTAAACCAAAATGTTGATCAATCTCAGATGGATTTGTGTGCAAATCTTGCTTGCAAACAAAAGTGGGTGAAAATGTATGTAAACCCCAAACATCTGTGTATACTGTGTATTAAAAGCTATGCATTGTACAGCTCTGTAAATTGTACAATACATACTAGTAGGCAATTGCCTAAAATAAATCTTCAAAATGTTTTATTGAATGCATTTATCTTTGTTGGAGTTATCGTGAAGTGTTTGTTTTTCTGGGCATGCTAAGTGAGAAATACAGTACAAATGCTTGAGTCTCAAGAGTCAAACGCAAAGTCATATTGACATATAAAAAAACTGAGTTTGAGAAAGACAGATGAATGCACCTCAAAAACAAATGAACGTTTTCTCCATTTTCTCTCTCTCTCTGTGTTTCAAAACCAACACACTTTCATTTCAATCCCCAGCCTACCCAGGATGCTTTAGGTGAAACAGCAGTTCCTTGGGGACTCTGTTCTTGGTCTTGTTTTTTGGTCGGCTGCTAACAGCAGGATAATACAGTCCAACTCTTAATGTGACGTTACACAAGTACAGCGATTGTTCGGGTGAATCACTTTCATTTCAAAGACGCCAACCAATTAATCGCAGAGGCTTGAGCCATTTGTTTGCTCAGCGACTCATTTGCAGAATTGTAAGTGAGAAGCAAATAAACACACAACTAAGAGGTGGTGCTCAGACCGAGAACAAAGAATGGTAATGATGCTACACTGAGTAAACACATTCCCAATTAAAAGCCTTTGAAATATACATCTAGAAACTGATAGGCCTTTATGTGTGCTACCAAGGAGATGAAATAGTGTCATTTAAAGCATATTTAAAGCACAACAAAGCTCATGATACATCGATTTTACACGCACTGAATGAAATTGTGAGCGGTGCTGGGCTATGCTAATCTCGCTAATACAATGCCAGAGTGTTGTGAATTGGCAGGACATGCAATGCAGTTGCTAAGGTGTTGTTTAAGGTGTTAAGATGTTATTTTGTAAAAAGATAAACATGATGTCATTAACAGTGGAGACAAATGTATTTGTAGTACTTAATCTACCTCATCTTGAAGTGGTAAAGGGTGCAATGATTAATGGCTGCCCTAACCCCGCCCCTAAACCTAACGCCACAGGGGGAAAGTCGTATCACAACAAAACGTACGAATAGGATAGTAGGAAATAGGAATTCACACGAATGAGCCACCTTGTAAAATAGGTATGAATTCCCATCAGATTGCGTTGATATATATTTTTACATATGAAAGATATCGCGTATTAAACTGCTTTTGATGGAAAGTCGTGCTGGGTGACACGCAAAAATTGGGGAAATTCGTGTTGATGAACACGAATTAATAGATTACGGTTCGTGACAATTTCACGAATTCCCGTGAGACTGTGTTGTGAGGTGACAACTTAAAAGCCCAAGTTTTAATAGTACAGTGTATGACATCCTGCTCTATAGATATGGCTTGGGTCCATTTTTCTAAATGTGTTTTATTTGTATGCTTACTATTTAATGATTCATCTGTATCTTCGCGCATTAGGCAAAAGTCAGTATTTCAAAATGTAATGGCACATCTCCTATCATATGATTTAAGATATCAACTGTCTGTAACACAAATGATGCAGGACGACCAAAGTTTTACTGCAGTTTAATACATAATCAGAGTTAATACTAATATCAATAAGTCATAGTGATGCGTGACTTGACAAACCCCACTACTCAAGAATGTTTCTGACATTACAGACAGGAAAAGCTAATACTTTAAGTGTTATTTAAGTTCCTCAGCGTGTTTCTCACGCAAGACTAAGCTTTTCAGTAATGGAAGGAACTGAAACATGATAGAGACTTGAGATTCAATCAACAAAATATTCATTCCTCTCCTATTCATGGCTGTGGACATGTGTGAACACGTTACAAAACTATCCACATACATGTAGTATTTGGACACACATACATACTGAAGTTCAGGTGCTGTGTGTGTGCAGTTTTGTGGAGGATCTATTGACAGAAATACTATATAATATACATAACTATGTGTTCAGAGGTGTATAAAGACCGTACATAATGAAGTGTTGTTTTTATTACTAGAACGAGCAATTTCTATCTACATACACCGCGGATCCTCTTAAATGAAATTAGCCATGTTGTTTCTATAGAGCGTGTTTCGTAAATACGTTGTCTCCTTCGGCAAAGAAAAAAATGTGACATCTTAGTCCTGTGTTAGTCACCGTAGTGTTTTGAAAGGGAGGGGTGGAGTGATCCGTTGGTTGCAATTTCACAATCTCACCCCTAGATGCCGCTTAGATAAAAAACAAAAAATGAGTTTGCATGTATAAATATGACTGTAACAAGATGTATATTTAAGGGTAACAGTCATCAATAGTAGGTCTACACTGTATAGTACATTCTACAAATCTATAAGACTAGGAAACGTGTCACTTCTGCTATACAGGTTATTCTGAAAGTGTGCGTCTGTGATTTATATTTCATTTGAAATGTCTGCTGAATAAATGTCTGCTGACAACAAATCCCTATTTACAGAATGTTGTGTTCGTGCAGAGCGCCCGACGCTCACAGTTCTTTTATTTTGAACGCTGTGATTTTTCACATTGGTTTACTTTAATCATTATCCTTCTCCTCAGTTTACAAATGATGAAACATTTTTCCTCAAAGATCATGATAACTTTTCATACAGTATTAACTGTTAGAAAGACGAGAATGTTTTTCTTGCAACGTTTATAAATTGCTGGAACAGTGAAGCTCTGAAGAAAAACATAATCTTGTTTGTTATGTTGTGAAAAGACATTATTTTTACATTTACTGTTCAGTATCTGTATATAGACAAAGAAATGGTTGATCTCTTTGGGAAGACACAGTCAAAACAATGATGATTTGGTAAACAGGACATTATTCAACAAATTACTCTTATATTCTCTTTTTATTGTGTCTGCTTTGTAGTTGTGCGTACTGGGAATATTTCTATTGTAACCATAAAGTTGTATTTAGTTTCTTTGTATTGTTTGCGGATATATGTTTTTAATTGTTGAAACAAAAAATAAAGTAATATTTATGTCATGTTAAGTAAAGCAAAAACAGTTTTTTTATTGCTATTTTGATAACTGCAAATAATCCCAAAGCTTTGCTTGACATGCCTTGATTAACATGCACATCTGCATCTCAAGTAAATCTGTCTTGCTTAAGGGACAACAAATCCAGATAAAGAAAGTACATTTTCCTGTGTAACAGTAAAATAATGCGGACAGACAGTGTCAAATCCTCATTTCTGTGCTTTCTTTAAGGGTGTTGCCGGAGCGAAGGCATGTGTGGTTTATGAATAAGTGAAACTACATGTCAGAACAATAACCACAAATTTCATAACATCTACTCTTGCCACGTTAAGTATGGTTAAGAGTGAAAAAAAAATCATGCAGACTGAACATGAGATGTATCATGCAGGGAATTCAGATTTCTGTATCATGTATGTGGGCTGAAGAAAATAAGAGAACTGGAGTGGGCTGTTGAACAAATCTTGTTCTTTTTATCTGCACTTAAAATATAACACTATGCAAGTGTGTGTGTGTGTCGTATGATAACGCATGAAAGCAGACATGAAGCTGTCAATTACTAGCTTCACGGAAACAGATATATACGACCTATTGGGAATATCAGATTTACAGCCTTGGTTCTGGAATGATCGCTCGCTTAATGCATGTTTTTAGATGGGGTTGGATGATGACTCCCTTCAGGGTCTTGGTCCTGAGTTCAGGGATTACATTATGTTGTTTTAAAAATGTGTACGGTTGTAGGTCTTTTGAATATTCAGGTGCTAAAGAGTGGAATAAGTTGCCTGTGAACATCAAAAGTATTTTAAATGCAGTTGATTTTAGCGCACAAGTTAAAAGCTGGTTATTAGAATGATGTATTAATGTATGTGTATAGATGTATGTGTATTAGGATGTTGGGTAAAATTCAAACAAGTATAACCTGTCACCATAGTTAGTAGTGAAGTTGTGCTTTACATCAAGGACCACAATGGAAATAAGTTTATTTAAACTTTTTGTGTTTATGTCAGGGTTCCGTCCTTCCTGTTTCGAGATGTCGTGCCTTGTGGACGGGGCCGTGACTGTACCATGTCTTGTGTGTATTGTTGTTTTGTGTGTAGACACGTGGCGGTATGCATGACATTTTGCCACGTGTTCTCCTGTCTTCCGTTTAGCTCCGCCCCCTTGTTTCTCCGTTAGTGTCCCTTAGTGTTTCATCTCCCTCACCTGTTCCATCTTCTTCCCGACAGTTTTCCCATTAGTGTTTAGTCTTGTCACCTGCCCGTCTCCGTCCCTGTGCAATCTCCCATCGTTATCATGTCCCTATTTAGTACCTCGTCGGTTCATTCCCTTTCCTCCTTCCTGTTTCCTGCATCGAGTTCTGTCTGTGGATTTTGTGTTTTGGACTTATTATTTATTAGCCATCTTGTGTTGTTTTGTTCCCCTCGTGGAAAGTTTTCTGTTTTGTGAGTACGCGTCTCTGTTTTGTCCCATCGTGGGTTCTTGTTTTGAATTATTTAATCAAATCCTCCTTTACCTTCAACCTGCCTGCATTTGGGTTCTGCCTCTCACACAAGCGTGACAGTTTATCCTTGACAAATGAGTGTATTTTACTACTTTTTGTCTAATAAATCCAATCCATGTCTTATCTTGAGGGTTGTTTTTGTGCTATATCTAACATGTGTCTGTAATGCTGTTAAAAAAAGTACTTCAACAGCAAATAATGCTATATTTATAGAAGTGTCATTTATAACTGTGGCTACAGATGTGAATGATGGTTTTGTATTGATTAAACATTGTTAGTCAAGAGCTCTTGGTTCATCATCAATAAACATGCAAATGTACAATATCCACTAAAACGGATGTTACACCAAAATGTTGGAAGTCGAACTACTATTTCTGGGCTTGTCATGAAACGGTCAGCTAAACAAATCTGCATGTCAATCATAAAGTAAAAAAAATCCTATAAAAACGAGAGTAGACTTCAGTCAACATATCACACTTAATGTAATTGGATAAAAGCGTCTGCCAAATGACTAAATGTAAATGTAATATCTGTCTAATTCATTTATGGATTATGGATATTGAAATGGGCTGTAGAGAATAAATTAATCCGATTACAAACATGTTTTGGCCAAAAATAGTATTCACCTTCAAGTGGTTCACTCTTTCTTCTGGGAAACACAAGGAGATATTTTGAGAAACGTCTCGGTGGTTTTGTGGCCGTACAATGGAAGTCAATAGGGGTCAATGTTGTTTGGTTACCAACACTCTTCAAACTATCTTTGTGTTTTGCAGAAGGAAAGTCAAACAGGTTTGAAAGGACATGAGTGTGAATAAATAATGAAATATTTCTCTTTATTGACAAGGCTTCACTGTAAAAACAGCATGTTTTTCTTTACAAAAAACATGAAATGATGACAGGCCCTTAGTGCAATATTTTATATCAAATTCACAATCTTACTATGCTATTCATGGGAGACTCTCCATGCATCCACATTCTTATTCCCTCTGCTGTTGAGGGACACAGCCGGGGCAGTCAGCTCTGGCCGAAATGAAACCGATTCCATATCATTTAGGCTTATCAAGAGCGAATATGTTTTCAAAGGCCCATGTTGCTACAAAGAGAGCTTTGAGGAGACGGACAGGGACAGCTGCTCTCCTGGCCAGCAGCTCTGCGCTCTCTTGTTCCCATCTGAGAAGTGGCCCAACTGATGAAGGGCTGACTTTACCGTAAAAGCACCAGATGATGGAAAAGTAATGGCGCTCGCTGTGAAAATGGACCCAGCGCACTGTATTTCTCATTCACTTCGAACAGGGTAAAATATAGTGCTTTAATATTTTTTTTTAGATTAAAACGCAGGGATTTCTAAGTGCAAAAGTGGATAATTTGCATTGCTCCAGACAGCTATCGGTTTTCTCTGTAGGGAGGCCACATCCAGCTGTTACTGCTATTGGATTTTGGAGCTTGTAGTTACAGTTCCTTTGTACAAAGACAAAGCCCCTTAAAAGCCGTAGGGAATGTAAGCTTTGTGCAGGTCTTCCACACAAGTAAACCATTTGCTTTTTGGATCTTGCTTTGTGCATGAGTAAGAACAGAAAAAAACCTCTACAAACTGTTGCAACAGCATGTCATCGGTGTGGTGAAGCATCTTCGGTCTTTGCAATTGACAGAAAGAATTCATAGAGTAAATGATCTGATTTGTTAAATGCATTAGGATGCATTAAGATATTTAATGAATCCCATTTATTTTAAATACAACCAATACATAAATTCCATAAATTATATATTTTATTGGCGGTTTGGACATCTGTAAATATGCAAGAGAGGTTTCAGAACGTGTCAATGTACTGAATCGTGTGCGTCTACAACTTTATACATAAAAACAGATCAGGGTCACGTCACAATTTTATTTTTAATCTAAAGATGTGTGCTTACTTTATTTACTTTTGTAGAGGAAATATAATTGTGCCAACATAACTTATTCTATACATAAGAAATAAAAAGTGCTTTTAATATTTATAATAAAAAAATGTTTTAGCCTTGGACCGAATAATAAAGCGAAAGCAACAAATAAGAGCCCCGAAAAATAGTAAAACTCATACTCTTTACAACGCATCTCAGGGTGAAACACTCAAGAAGTTGAGAGGACGTTTTTCAAAAGGTGACTACTTTAAAGATGCCTCAATAGAACATAGTTTTGATTTATTTTGAATTTATTCCCCAAAGTTACATTTGTGTATTTTTGTAGATTTGAAGTGTTTACTGTTATTCTAAAAAGTGGTAAAATGAATGAAAGAGTGTATACAAACTAGACATACAATTTTCAATGAGTGCTTAGAGTGGTTAAGATAATAAAACACACAACATCATCCATTGAGTGATCTGGGACCAAGTATATTTGAACATTGAAATCATTTAATGTTTTAAAGCAAATACAGTTTACTTCACTGGGTCAACACATGTGAACAATATATATTTTTTTCATATCATTACCGACCTCAGCAGACAAACATTCACACGGCAGCATGAAGACAAGATCTTTCTTTTTGTTTGTTTTATGCTTTTTTGTCCTTTGTTTTCTCGCAAGTTATGTACAAAGTCATTGTAACGCATCGGCCCTGGGGCTCTATACAGAAGCCATTGACATATCAAAACCTATCTACCAAAGTCAATGTTAAAGTAGATTTATGGCAATAAGCTATACATCTCCAGCCAACTGAGCTGTCTAATTTGTTTTCGAGTTCGTCCGTGCGGTCAAAGTCCGCGCTGTTTCCGTTCCCTCTACATACAGTACAGTAAACCCAGCTATAGTTACATACATTATTTACAGTGGAATGTCAGGCTTTGAAGTGGGCAGTTAGAAATACACGAGACAGTGGAATGGAAAACCAATATCAACCTGAAGAAAATATAAAAAGGATTAAAAAACAATCTTTTCTTTAAAAGGACAGTAACCGAAGAGAAAGTCTAATGTACGCCCATGCGCTTGTGCGGAGAAGCCTTAACATCAACTGTGCCAACAGACAGACTACTTTAATAACAGCGATGGGTCATGAAAATGAATCCAAGAGTCCTTTTAGCCATTTGGTGGTTAAGTATCTTGTGCTTAGCGTAACAAAATAAAAAGGACTCTCGAACAAACCCCCGGACGCACAGGGGTGAAAACAGTCTGTTAATGACAAACAGAAATAATCAAATTGAACAGAACGTAATAAAACCTTGTGCTTTAGCTAAACTGATGTCAGTCTCTTTAACCATACTGAAACTGACTGATGGTGCCGCTCTATGCAGCAGATTAAAAAATGTGTTGATGTACTGCAGCTGGGCTGCTTTTATATTTCATCATCTTATAAGAAGCAAAGAAAACGTGTATATTTATAAAACACCGCTTCCGTAATACTTGAAGTCAAGATGCTGACTCGTATGTTCATGATATGTTTATGATATCGTCGTGCTACTGTCTAAACATGATTTACAGTGACGGCAGACAGGACACAATAAAACGTAAAAAAGAAAACAGTATGTACGGACGTTAAAAAAAGTAAAACCTTACATCTCACATCATAGGCACTGCGATTTGAAGAACGCTGCACATTGACTTTGATAGAGCTAAAAATACAATCAGAAACTAAGCAACAAATGTACAATTTTTCATCATGTGATCTGTTTAAGGTCGAACATTGAGATATGTAAAATGTACCGAGACCCACACAAACAGGCCCACATGAATTCTGCAGAATTTGAAGAAACATACACACGCCCCACACCTTGACTATTATATAGGACTAATTGACAATTTATTTCTCACATTTTGACGCGTTATTTCTCCATCTTGCCTCCAATTCAGTGCAGAAAATGTGAAAGTCCGCAGCTTCTGCACCTACGTGGCGTTCATCAAGAGTTCCTCTTGTCCGTCCTGGATTGTCAGTGTGATTACAGCCGTTCAGCATCCTAATCTCTATTTCTTATCCAGAGTCCTGTTTAAGGCAGGCGAGGGAATTAAAATTTCATAGACGAGCCGTGATCAATTCCACTAATGCTTTTTTTGGAGTCCGGAGGGATGCAGTTAGGTTATTTGTCTCTGGAAATGAAATCGTTTTGGTGAATACTCTCCCCCCGTCACAAAACTCCCGGGCAGATCTTCTCTTGTGAAACATCAAGGCTCTGGCGAAAGCAAACCAACAAAGAAGAGAAACAGACACACATGCATTAAAATGAAGCTCGAATGTTCGTACGGTTTGTGGCCATCCGGGCTACACCGAGTGATGTCCGTGTGACGTGATTTTTGAAAGTTTTTCATGCGTTTACGCGCAGTACTTCTTCCCCCGATTATTCTGATACGGTTTCATGTATCGAAATATTCATACATAGCTTGCTCCTTACGGTGGATCAGGTAAAGTTTTGCAAACCATTCCTGGCTGCAAACTAGCAGCAGATCCTGTGGTTTTGAATATCCCGCAGTACAGAACCAGGTGGTTTCATGCATGTCTGTGGTGCCTGTGTTATTGGGAGCCGTTTGTTGAGATGTTTACCTCCAGACTCTGCACGTTCCCGTGACCCGTGTCTTTAACGCTGCCTTCATTCATTTGAAAGGCCCTAAATGGTGCTTGCGAAATAAACGTCCTGTGGAACTAAACATTGTCATTGAACCTGTTCATATTTACAAGACCTTGACTCATAACGGACCACTCCACATCACCAACTCTAAATATCAAACACCATATTATACAGGTTTAGCCTTTTATGTCTCGTAGGTTTCAGAGGAAATGGACTAAACATGATGTGAGCCCGTCTGAATGCTTAGACTGAAGAGCTGAAGGGATTTTCTCAAAGAAATCAACCCCATGCTTGTTCTCATATGTGTACCGGATTGGAGACGGGTGGGGGCCGTATTATCCGTCTATGCCCCGTTTTTGCCAGCTATGCTATGTGACTACTGCTTTGAGATGCTGAGCCCTCGTAGACGGGTCTTAAAATAAATACTGGTTTCGAAGAGAAGTCGGAACCCACATGCTATCTTTCAATTGTACTGAAATGTCACATTTCGGAGCGGGTCCTTCGGCGAATTGGTTTCCCTGTCGACGGCAGAATTGTGATGTTTCCATGAAACAGGACTAATTGGACCTCTGATTCTAATATTTAGTTCAACATTTTTCTGGTAACCAACACCCCATGTAAAAAAGATTATACAAACAAACAAAAAACGGCCATTTATGCGAAAGCAATATGACGATAGTGAGATAAAAAGACTCCAAATAAAATCGTACATCCAGTGTAAGACTTTCACAATATGACCAGCAATATGCCCCTTCCCAAAAACAGTTGCAGTCTCTTTTTTATACATTTAATACACTTATAAGAACAACAAAATGAGGCAAAAGGATAATACACTGTAATATTTTCAAGCAACCTGCCTGTCCAGCCTCAGTGGATGTCGGTTGGCATCAGACCGTGAGAATCGCAGGTTTATTTAAAAGCATGTTGATGTCATGACGTTGACGTGTGGATGCTGCGAGCAATTTTTCTACAGCTGTTTATTTCCATGAGCTCTGATGGGGTCAGGGGTTTGGGATGAGGTGCGGGAGGGGTAAACACACGGAGGGATGGGGGTTCGAGTGATGGAGGTGGTCGGGTGGTGTTGGATGCAGGAGAGGGCAAAAGGTTGTTGCTTTTTTCCATTTTGTTGCATGCCGCTCTACACATACCATTCTTTCTTTGAAATAACAGAGCCGTCGGTTTGAGAGACCATGTCGTCGGCGATCTCGGGCTCGGGGTCGTACTTGAAAGCGAGAGTCCGTTCGTCGTAATCGCGACTTTCCCCTTCGTCTACGGTGAAATAGGGTCTCTTCAAATCCTCGGAGTTGCCGTCAAAGTCCCGATCGCCGCCCTCGAAACCTCCGGGGCCGCTGATTTGGGCCGGCTTCTTTTCATCGTCCGAATCGTCGGGGTACTGTAAGTTCTTGGGCACGGGTGGATGGGCGGGCATCCCGCCAGCCTTGCTGTATCCGTTGCCAAACACGTGCTTTTTGGTGCTGTAGTCGCCCTTGAAGGTGCGCTGGCGACGCCTCAGGAAGAAGACGAGCAGCCCGATGGCGGCGACCAGCAGGGCCACGCCGCCGACCGCGCCGCCGATGGCAGCCCCGGAACCGTGATGCTCCAGCGGGATCTCGCGGTCTACAGGAGGTGGAAAGTTAGGGAATTCTGGGTAGGAAAAGACAGATGGAAGGGGAGAGTGTGTCAGTGCTCTGGTGGGAAAGAAGGTGCATTGTGCAGGTGCTCATTTTTTGGATGAGGAAAGGAACACAGGGTAGGAAAAACAAAAGGATAACAGGAAGGAGCCCCCGCCCCCCCGTACCCACCCACCCCAAAACCAATCCATTAGGATGGGTCTGACATAAAAATGCAAGCACTGGAGGTTTACAGTCACATGCAGTGAATGGAATGGAAAAAAAAGTTAACCAGAAGTCTAAGAAAGCTCAGACGGGTAGAATGCATAAAACAGGTCCACATTTCCAGACAAACCAAAACATCTGAAATACTCCCAATGTTGGCTTTTGGATTGAGAATGATGGGAAACATTCATGTTGGTTAAACTGATCCGACAAAAGCAAACAAAAGTTGGAATGTGAAATTTGTTCACGTTTGTCGGGACAGCGTGAATTAGCATTAGCATGCAGTTTGAGAGCATGGAATTAGCCGGGTCAGTTTGAAATTGAGTGTAAATAAGCAAACTCGATGTTTATCGGCCAACATACAGTATGTCTGAATGACTTGCTTTGGTCTTACACATTGTCCATAATGAAGCGTTCTCTGGCATTGTATAAAGTCTAGCGTGTAGTTATAAATTATTCATGGCAATACTTCTTTAATCTCTATTTGCATTAACAGCAACAATCAAAGCCGACACTGGAAAACAATAGACCTGACTGCTCCTTTAGTCGGAAAGACCGAAAAACATTAATTCAACATAAGCAAGCACAGATGGCTCTTCTTTGAAGCTCTTGACCTTGTTGGCGTACATTGGATAAAAACCACACTCTCTTTCTCTCTTCTTTGTATTAAATACAATCGTTTTTCTCTATATCCAATATATTAAATAACAAAGGAAATTCATAATGCTTCAGGGGAAAGGCGGACAAAAACTAGCTTTCCAAAGTTCATTCAGTAACCTTTTTTTAAAATCAGCAATCTGGTTTTAAAATCCTGTCATAACATCAACTGCAAGGCTACTGTACTGACACCTACCATACGGGGTTAAAGAGACGTCGGTTTATGGGTTTGTTTCCAAAGCACATAAAAGACATGCATCCAACTGACAGCAAACCCTGTAAAAAGCCCATGCAGAAAGTTGGTTTTCAGAAGTACCCAAAGCATTGCAATAAGCAAAGAGAAAGAATTAAAGCTGTAAAATAAATTCACACGCACACACACATAAAAAAGCTTTTTTTTCAGCCCTGGATCATTTACAATTGCTGGATTAACAGTTTACACCCTTACATGTTGTTTCCCAAGACTTCTTTGTTTGATACGCCTTGTAAACATAACCACCCAAAGCATTACACCAGGCCAGCTCAAACCTACCAATGTCATAAATGGACAAATGACTACAAGACACGATAAAGAAGAACACTACATCTTTCATATTCCAAAGATTTCTTGAAAAATCTCAATTCCAGTCCAAATACACATCGCACACAACTGATAACACGTAAATAGTAGGCACTAGACTCCCTGCGTAATATTTCCCGTCTGAAGTCTATGCCATTTACATGTGCTAATAGAATATGCCTGTTAAAAAGGTCACCGTGAAGACTCCTGACTGCCGCATGCAAAAATGACTTATTGAATACAGGCGGTAACAAGACGGTCGGGGTGAGACGCATCTGACATATTCCGGCTCTTTAATGAGCTTCTGTTCTGGACCTGGAAGACACCGTCTGGTACCGGGCCACACACACTGTGACCGTAAGTCTTATTGACACGCTGAGAAATCTTGTGAAGAATTACATTAAGAAAAAGCAAAAACCCTCGATGGTTTCAATCCATCTCACGAATTAATCTAAAAACTGAAAGTGAAATGATATAGGGGAAAAGAACAAGGCACAGTGTATTTTGCAGTAAACACATGAACGTAAACATTTTCAAGCGCAAATTTCACGTATCGTGCGAACTAGGCCATTAGCGCGTGGTCCATATTCCTGAAAGACACGCTACAGCAGATACTAGCGTACGCCGCTCTGTTTTTCTGTCAGGTCAACAGCCGCCGACGGAGAAAACCGTTTGAAAAAATCTTGCTGAGCAAGTCAGCTCTTATAAACATGTTTTTAGCTACCTGCATCACAACACAACCTGTTTAACGGCAAAACATGTTTTTATAGTTAGAAACTTGAAAAACAACACAACCTGTTTAACGACACAAACAATTAAGGCTAAATCTGTCGCTTTACTTGAGAACCGAGGTTTGGAAAAACGCACGTTTCGACACGCGTGTACATTTTTGTTGTTACTTTTGTTTATGTGCTCAAGTGTGGTGTGTTTTTGGGACACTGTAACCAAACTGCCCATCATGCGTGATGGGTTTTTAAACAATTGAATTTCCTGTTTCCAACTATTTAACCATGATTTCTGGTTTAAAGCGCCACCTTTAAATATTAATGAGAAATGCTAAAGCTAACTGCTCAGAATGAAGGGTCAAGGGAACCAGCCTTTAGAAGTCTTCTCAAGTTTAATTACTGTGACACTCAAGTCATTCAACCAGAGGAACCCATTTATTATCTCTCTCTCTCTCTCTCTCTCTCTCTCTCTGTCTGCATTTCTCCTTGCTCTCCATCATCTATTCCACGCTGTGGTTTGCCCACGGGTGGTATGGCCACTTTCTCTCAGCTATCAGTTCTAGAGTCTTAATCTGGCCTTTAATGGGATTAGATGAACCGGGGGCTTTATTATACCGAGAGAGAGAAAATCCACAAGACTGGAGGAGTTGAAAGCAACAGAGCTTCTTTTTCTAATTCGTTCCTCTTTCCTCCGTTGCACCTTTCTGTCAGTATCTCCTCAGTTCTCTCGCCATCACTCTAATTGGCTAACTCGTTTTCTCTCCGTTGGTCTTCATCCCTCATTCTTTTCCGGCTGAAAGCATGTGTTTATACCGATACTATATCGAGAACGACTAGCGTTATTTTTTTGCACTGAAGTTCTCCAATGTTGCCAATAAGGATCTGTGGTTGTTCAAATTAGGTGGATTTATACTTAGCAAGAAACACTAACAAGCCCAATATCTTGAAAAACTGAAATGGCTTCATCAGGCGCACAAGGGCTCTCAAATAATCAAAAGTGATGGAGAAGATACGCGAGACCCTTGAAGATTTGATTGGAAAACATAATCAACGGTAGAATATTCCTTATTCCCAAAGCCTGGGGGTGTGATGGGAAGAAAAAATCCTTGCAGGTCTGGATTTCTATATCGCACCCCGTTTCTGTACTCTCACTATGAAAATCCAGACCTACTGTCCATCCTCATTTTATGAGATGCTAAATGGCATCAGCATGTCCTCCATCCCATACAACTGTATAGATTGTTTATCTGCTCCTTTAAATCAGACCCTTAAAACAGCACCCCATCCGACAGCAGGCGATGCCACAGAGACCTTCGTCTTGATGCATGGTACTTTGGATAAAAGCATCTGGAAATTGTGTAATCAAATGTTGGGAATTAATCATGGTAAAATGGTGTTAGGGACCGTGTAAAAAGTCTGCACATTTCATGAAAACGTTCCTTTTCTTAAGTTAGAGGGCGTTTGACTTTAAAATATATATTTAGGACATAAGCTGCTTTTCCAAACAAACTATGCCGTTTTTTGGGGGCGGAGGACAACCGCTAAATGTCTGACAGTCCCAAACCAAATCTGCTCCTTCAGGATCTGCATCTTTCGAAGAAAAACACACATACATTGAACTGTGCGTGGGCCTGTACGTATTACAACAGAAGTAATGATGTCAACACAGCACTATTAATTCAGCAGAGACCGGCTGCTTTTCTTCACCGGATGGCACAGCGAGGTGACAGACACGTATCGTAGCTACAAGGGGGCGGTGGGGGCTCTCAGACTTCAATGCCATGTCGCCGGTGGCTACACCTGGCAGGAGATAGATAAAACCTCACTTGCAGTGTGTCTCCAACCACACTGATACCATTAAAGCTGACAAAAGAGGCCGCCTATTAACAAGCCTCTGGGAATATGCAGATAGTGACGTAACCTTGAGTTGTGATGGACCAACAGTCCCCTGGTAAGATTAACTGGTCCAAACACCATGAAAGAGTGTAATTCAATCAAGCAGCGTGGATTTATAATGTGTGACATGCAGCATCGCAGATTTTAAATATGCCTGCCAAAACATTTTCTGTTTGGGTAATCCTTGTTATTTAAATTGAAATTAAGTTGAGGCTTTTAAACTGACGGATGGAAACAGTCTCCAAAACGGATACTTTTCTGGGAATGGAAAAAAAAACTTTTTTAATATAGTTAATTAAACTGTTGATAAAGTTGACAGGCACTTTCAAACTCTAATACTTTTCATTAGTAAGATGTTTGCAAAAATAACAGGCAAACATAAAAGGATACCAATAGTATGGATATAGATATTAATAGTATTAAAAAAGGAAATATGCACAAGGTTTCTGTCGACAGCGACTATATGATGGTTATTTTTTAGTATATATAATATATAGTATAAATATGTATATATATATAAATGTGTGATACAAAATGTTTTACTGAAAAAATGTTGTCTTAAATATTTTAGTTGTATTTGATCGCAAGTCATTTGAACTAAAACTCTATAAAACTGCCTTAAACAATCTAGTTGTGCTTCACTTTACTTAAAAAGATCTACAGTAGTTAAATTTCGTATAAACTTTGTATACACTTAATTATTTGAGTCAATTTAATATAATTTAAATTCACATGACTTGTGAAGCCAATTTGATTTAACTTTTAATATTTATGGGAGTTTTTGAACACAGTGTATATCCAGGTAGTGTACAGGTTTACTGTAGGCCTATGTATTTAAAATAAATGTTTCTTCTTCTAAGAAAACAGATTTGCACTCAAAATGAGCAAAAAATCTGATTCGCAACATTAACAACTTTTCAGTTTATGTGAATGAAAACTAAAGGCTATTGTATCAACACATCAACCCGGAAAAAAATGTTTGCTAATCTCAAGCAGGCATTTACAGTTCTTGAATGAGCAAAACATTTACATAACGTACATAATCTGTTGTGTCAATCATTAGCGGAAATACGTGGTCTAACATATTTTCCCTGCGAAACATGGATGTAACATGTCAATTAATTAACAAATGCTAAGCATGCTAACGAAGCCCCTCATGGAAGTGGGCGCTTGACAGGCCTTTTCATAATTAACATGTATTCATGAGACGCTTCCTAGAAGTATACAGAATTGAAAATATAATAATAATATAACTCTCAGACAGAAATCAGACTGCTGTCGTCACTGTCATCTAAATGAGCTCATGAGCTGTTTCGCTCATCTCATGTGAGATTGACAACACGTCTGAATTTAGCCCTCGCCAGCTAGTGTCGATGATGTGTGTGAAACAGACAGCATTGTAAAAAGCGAGGGTGTGTAAGTTAGAGCGTATGTGTGATTGAAAAGAGTCTCGGGGGGTGGAGGGGTATGCACATTTTCTCCGGGTCCCCATCCAAACTCACACGCTCACAACTATGACACTTACCATTATGTGTGATACTGAAATTAATAATAATTATTAGGATTTTGTATTATTAGTGCCGCATGCTAAAGGAAGCACCATTATTTCCATTGCTTATATGTGGGGTTACGGATCTGAACAAATCTTTAAGCACAAATGTACTAATGACACAAATATTAAATGTGGCGTGTTAAGGTGTTTTATTACTTTTATAAAATGGTTTGACGTACAATTATTGCAGATGATAACACAAGTCGTATTTCAAAAGCAGACATTGACAGATATGGCGGTGGGCTCTTTAAATTGGGACCAGAAAACAACCACCCAGAGCACACTCATATCATTTTTTTTTTATGTCGAGAACAGTCATCCTCAATTGGCGTACCGCGGGCCGGATCTGGTCCTTTGCTTCGTTCCATCTGGACCCCGAGACATAAACCATTTAAAACATTTGACAATGTTGGTTGTTTAAAATGAGCCGCGCGTCTACACATGAAGAATCGCATCACACGCGCTCTCAGGAAACTTTATGTAATTGATATTTTGCCGCTATATCTTTATCTAGTGCCAAACGCGCTTCATTTTAACCCTTTCCGCTCAGCAGCCGCTGCTTCTCTACCGCCAAAGATGCGCCTATAATATTCTTATTGTCTGTCATATCTGTTGTGCCTGTGCACTTTATCTGTTTCACCGCGGGTGAATGAGAAACGTCCTCTCGATTCTTTGTATGGCTGGTGCATGTGAAGAATTGACAATAAAGCTGACTTTGACTTTTGACTTATATTTAGTTGAATACCCAAGATCTAGAACATTATAAAATCAAACGAATAAATAAATAATTTATTTTAACCAAATGATGAATAGTGATTGAATAATAATTTTAAATCACTGCTATTGATTTTTATTGTTTTTTCGTAGCTAATGAAATGTTTCATATAAACAAATATATAACTATTATTTAAATAGATAAAACACAAACTAGAAAATAAAAACTCTTTTGCTGCACATTCAGTTTCTTAGACATAGACACGTTTCTTAAATGTTTTGCATAAAACAGATAGGAAAATTTAAACAATTGTGGTGTCTTATATTGTTTATTATAACGTTATATTAAAATTAATTTAAGTTAAATTAGTTAAATTTTGCAGCACATTCAGTTTATTTTAAGTCTAAACGTGTGTACTGAGTGACTCTTAGCTGACGGCTTCACTGCCTACAGGCAAGGAGGAAAGATTCACGCAAATACAAAAACAGTGAAATCGAGTAGCAAGAGATGCAGAGAGAAGATACAGCGAGCGAGCCAAAATATAGGGGGGGGAGTAAAGTTAGAGAGGGAGGGTAACCGGAGGAGGATGTGTTTACTCAGTAATTCAAGTGAGAGAGTGAGAAAAGAAGAGATCGAGTGAGAGCGATGTCTTGCCCTCCTGACTGGATTTGCCAACGGTTGTGAAGTCATGGAAATGTAATGCTGCCACAAAGAAATATCCTCATCAGCAGAGCAAAGCTTCTCTGCAGAACGCCACATTAAAGCTCCCTCTCCTCTTACCATCTTCATACATGATTTATTTTATGTTTTCCTTCTACGTTACATCTTTTTATGCTTTAGTTCAACATTTTGGCTTTATAAATTGCCCGATGCATTATATTCTTATATTGCATTTAGATTCTTTCCTCTGAAATTGTCAGGCTGTCAATGGACCTCAACTTGTATTCAACGTAACATATTATTTTAAGTGTCACCTACGCAACTTCAACCTTTAAATGTAAACTTGCTCCAAAGGGAGATAACTGCATATCGCAGAAGATCTTGACATTGGGAGACGACACATTCAATGATCTGACCCGAGCTTGTGCCTGAGAGTGAGAGATCCTGAGAGATGGCTTGGATTCTCAGACATCCTACCCGAGCGCTGCTCTAATCTCATTTAGCCGCGGCATCCTCGTATCAAACAATTTCACTTCCTGACGAATAATTGGAATGGCTGAGCGTTATAATGGCACATGCATTACGATGGTACTTGCAGAACACGATAAAGCCTGGCTTTGTGCTACAAAGCTGAAATTGGTGAGATTGTGACCCAAACAAAGCCAAACTAATAATGAATTTAGCAGATGAGCTGTGCTGTTTGTCAAACGCAAACATGCCCTCTTCATCAGGCAGTCGGCTGATGTCCAGAGAGGGGAGGAGCTTGTTTTTAATAGTGCTGAGCAGGAGCATGCTTTGAATGGCATACTACCTTACTACTAATACAATTTTTGCATAAATTCTGTATGCATGAGAGGTAGTGCCTACCTCATTTGGCAAGATGTATATTGACTGATAGTTTAAAAACAGCAGATGATCAGGGATTATATATCCTGTCAATCAAAAGAGGACCGGAAAATGCAATGAATTTGTGTTCTGTATATAGAAAATGTTAAGAAACATTACCAGTTAAATATGAACAGTCACTAGGCCTATATTAATTTATAACATTCAGAAAGTAAAAAAATATATAATTTAATCTTCAGAATCAGAATACAATCAGTGTATCAGTGGAGAAATTTAGTATCGGTGCATCTCTAGAAAAAATGCCGAAGCCCCTCCCCTGACCCCACCCCTAAACCTAACATTCCTGAGGCAAAAGCATATCATACTCAAACGTTTGGATGAGATTGTGAGAATTCATACAAATTAGCCACCTCGTAAAATTGTCATGAGTTTCCGTGAGATTGTGTTAAGATATCACAGCTTGCACTCGATGTGAAATGGAAGCAATAGGATATATTTTTACACTAAATTTGATTAAAATGTGAAAATAATGATATCACATGTAGAGTTTGGAAATTACATTATACATTCGGTGGCGTGTTTAGGAGAAGTGTGTTATTGCTTTTATAAACAGTCAGACGGTTTTCAAGTCGCAGACAAAGTCACGTGTAAAAAATTCCTATACGCTTACTTTGAAGGAAGGTGCCGGGCAATATCTGAGCACCAGAATAACACAAAATAAGAATCAGACTCACATTTGAGTTAAATTGACTTTCATGCTGGTTACAGATGGTGACTCGCTGAATAAATATTAACACTGTGTGGTGTCAATGTCATAAAACAACAATGCAGCATACTACTCCTTTCAAAATATTATGCAGTATACATACTATGCAGTATTCAGTATGCAATCATTAAACTCCATGTTTTGGGTTGTTTGGGGTTTGTTTTGCCCATTTTTATTTATAGCACGGTATTTCTAATGAGTGACTCACCGCTGCAGCTATGACCCGAGGGTAACCTGACCCACTTACACACCCTCCCAGGACTGATGTTCGCAAGAGGCTCGGACAGCGTGATGACAGGAAAGGAAGCGTGCAGGGGGGCTGATCACCGCCAGAGAAAAGTCTGCACCGGCTGCGTGTCCTGCAGTGCGACTACTCCATCACAGCTCGCGGATCTCCACCCTCAGAGAGCAGAAAATGGCCACCATGGGAGGAAGGCACATGAGCGCCATAAATTGCAAATATGTATTGTGGATGTCTACAGTCGTGTGGTTTCCATCAGGAACGCACGCTCATCTCAGTGCAAGGAGACGGAGCACTTATATCAAACTGAATGGAAGAAATTGTGATGCTCAATATAGTGGCTATACGAAGAGAAATCGCGCCTTTATAAAGAGCCAATCATTTTATTCATAAAGATAAAGTCTGGATTCATTGCTCTTGAACACACGTTATAACATGGATCAAGATCCAAGGAAGAAATTTTGATCACCGCTTGATGAAGTTCTGACTTGCCCTAAAAGAAACTTTGGCTTCCTTTTTTCCAACACATGAAAATCACACCCATCTCTCTTTCCCGACTGAATTAAAACGAGAGCGAAAATAAAGAAAGACAGGACGATACGCGTATGCTAATGTCTCATATAGATAATGAGGCGGAAGCTTAGTGGGTGTCAAAAAGTTGGAGACACTTCCTGTAGAGAGCAGAGCAGGCCTGACTTTACACTCCATCAACCTAGCGCGCTCAAAACTCGCCCAGGTGCCCGCCCACAGGGGCTCGTGGGACACGGCACCGCTTGCCCACAGCTGGGCGGCGTAGACCCCCGACACGCAGCTTTGCGTTTCTCTTCAGTCGCCTTGACAGAGACGCCGTCCTTGCGGTGAGGGTTTAATGATACACAAAATCCACATGTACGTCCTGCGGAGGGATGAATTATGCAGCAGGCAGCGTGTGGGAGTTCGCGCTGTCATATCAGTCCGATTGAGACCGACTCCGTGGTGACAGGCAAAACAAACAAATTTCACATTGCTGGGGGGATCTCGCACCAAGCAAGACGTTAAAACGCCTCAGAGAGTGAGGAAGGAGTGGGACGGAGTTAAAGTGAGAGGAAATGACTCATACTGTATCAGGTAACACGTCAAGAAAAACTGCTTTAAACAACATGAAATCAAAGTTCATGTTTTCTCACTAAAGTTATGTTAATGGTTTTATTGTGTATGATTCACAATGTATTTATTGTGTATGATTTAGGGTGTATGTTATTCTAAAATTATTTCATTGTGATCAATAAAATTCTTTAAAAAAGATTTTAAAAAACTCTCCTTTTATATACTCACATTCACGATGCCATAGAAAAAGCTTTTTTTTGTCTAGATGGTTTCATGAAGTACCTTTAACGTTCAAAGAACCTTTCTGTTTCACAAAAGGTTCCTTGTGGAAGCAAAAATGGTTCTTCAGATTATAAAAAGGTAAGAAAGAAATGGTTCTTTATTGAAACTTTGACTGAATGGTTCTTTGTGGAACCAAAAAAGGTTGTTCTATAGCATCGCTGTAAAGATCCTTTCAAGCACCTTTATTTTAAGAGTGTTATTAAGCCCAAAAATTTCATCTTAAATTCTTCAAAATGAATCCTGTATTCTTAACTATGATTCTGTTGCGGATGATGTTTTATGTACGTTAGTATGAAGACCAACATTCTTGTTTTGCGATCTTTCGTCAAAATGTTATAACTTTAGGTTTGAAACAACCATACTTTTAGATGATGTTACGAAGTACAAACATTTCATTCAAATTTGTTCTGTTATCTTACAATGTTGCATATGATTGATGTACAGTCGAATGCATGTTATTCCAAAAAATGATCTTTTTCACATTTGAAACAACTGTCCTTTTCATATATTATCACCAAGCAAATATACTTTCCAATTAGTACTGTTTTCAATTACTTTAATCAAAATAAAACACTTTGACTTTTGAGATTCAAAATGAGCAGGAAGAGACAGCCATAGCTCAGCAAGACTGCAAAAATGACATTCTTCCTAAGCATTTTTCTCTTGTTTTCTGTAAAAATACGTCTTAAATTACGATTCATTTACATAACAAGAAAAGTGACCCAAGATATTTGGTCTTGTTTTATAAAAGAAAAAGATATAAACTAGGTACGTTTGTGCTCAAAACAAAATTGTACATTAAATCTACACTAAGTTACTGGCAAACCTGCTACGAAATTACAGCAAAGTTTTACACTGTACATTTCATCCAAGTTTTTTTTTCCTATAAATTTATGTTCAAGGTTCTGTTGCATATCTTGCTGTTCATTATTGCTCATTATCCTGGAGACCAAACATTTTTGTCTTTCATTCAAGAAAATAACTTGCCTTTTCAATTAATGTCGCAAGCCTTTCATCTTTAAATTCATCCTGATTTCTTAAGTTATGTTCATGATTCTGTTGCATATGAATCAATATAATGTGCATGAACTGTACATTATTCTGAAGACTAAACATTTTTGTCTTTGTAATCAGGTTTGAAACAACCACCCTTTAATATTTGTTATCTATCGCGATTCAATACGATTGTAAAAAGCTGCAATATGATTGGTGATTTAAAGTTGCCCTCAGGGAGCATTGTGCCTCACCGAAAGCAGGTTATGTGTGGATTTGGTATGTTTTTCCCATGTTGCTGTGGGTTTTCTCAGTGTAATGCTGGGACAGGCTCCAACACTCTAAGCGGAATGGTAAATGGGTGGATTATTTTGCCCAACCCATGTAGCCTTGGTTAAGAAAAAAGTTAACACATTTTGATGAACCACAAATAATGACTAATGAATCGTACGAAATAAGAATTACAAGTAGGAAAGTAAGGCTCCTTTGATTTCACGTTTTTTAAATGAATGAAAGCTGTTGCGCGAGGGTCCATTCTTCCCACTATCCGCCTCCAGGGCTATAAAACCAGCAAGAATAGTAATTCCTCGTATGTGTGACCAGCTCTACATTCATCTGGATTTGAATAATTGAAGTTTTGTATGGCGAATCAGCCCTTTGCTCCGAATCGCAGCGTGAGTGAATTTCGGATGAAGTCTGTGCGACGCGAGCGGAGGCTATCAATATATTAAAACCCCTGACGTTTCCATGCAAATGAAACGCTTTTCAAATGACTTCTTATCAATTCATATCCCAAGCTATCTTCTTTCCTTCCTTTGTGGTGTGTTTTACTTTTCTGTGCCGTTTTGCTGTCTGCCGCTCTCTTCCTCCTCATCCTTCCATTTTGCTCTCTTGTCAAGACATCGAGGACAGAATATGTGACAGGATGGAGAGAAGAGGCGGTAGACGCTGGCGTTCGCCTCAGCCACTTATATAAAAGCCAGTAAACACCAACCCCCCGCTACCTTCATGCTTATGCCCGAGGGCCCGTTTTCATTTCTATTTTATTCAATCGCCTCAAACGGATCCCAATATTGGGGCCGCTCGAGCGTCTCTTCTAGTGACAAGAATTCCTTTATTTATTTATACTTTCATTGCTGTGGCTATGTTTAATTCATCTCATTTTCACCTTGTGGTGGGCCCTTTCTGCGTTCCCTTGCCTTCTTATTCTTCCTCTCATTTTGAACTTCATTTTCTCGCCGCGGCATGAGGGATTGCTTGCTCATGAGAGCGTGAACAGATGTCAGTGGCGTGTAGCGCCGCTAAGCTAAGCGGTGTCGGCTCCCTAAACGAAGGGGAGTTAAGTCACCTACGCCACATTAACCCGCGTGGCTCCGAGAAGGTGATATCACATTTGTCTTTTCCGACCAGGTCGAGTTAACAGTGTCATAAGAAGCTAATGCTTACAAGGAAACACCTACTGCAGATGTTTTTCGCTTTTCACAGTTTTTACATTTTTCAGTCAAACCCTAGCCACGCCCTGAATTCACACTATTGGATGCACCAGCGTTGTGACAGTTCACCCAAAAATATCAATTCTGTCATCTTTTACTTTCACGCAAGTTGTTCCAAAACTGTTTAAATATCTTTGTTCTGATGAACACAAAGAAAGATATTTGGAAGAATGCTTGTAACCAAACAGTTCTCGGCCACCATTGACTACCATAGTAGGAAAAATGACAATGGTAGCCAAAATTGCCCCAGAACTGTTTGCTTTCCTACATTCTTCAAAATATTGTCTTTTGTGTTCCACAGAAAAAATAAATTCATTCAGATTTGGCACAACTTGAGGTTGAGTAAATAATGACAGAATTTTCATTTTTGGATGAACTGTTCCTTTAAGCGCAATATGCACTATGGTATGGCCAAATCATTTAGCCCTGACTAACAGGTTTAACATTTCAAGGTATCAGGTTTTGAAGACCAAAGTGTCTCACATTCAGAATAAAAGCTTAATAATGAATCTTTTTGGAGAAGCCCAACTACAGTAGGACGGACATAACGCTGGCTCAACCAATTGAGTGAGTTTGGGGTCGGGGAGAAAGAAGAACCAAAAAAAACAGATGGAAAGAATCACGTGCTGGCTCTCTTTCTCTTCTCATGCTCGATAATGAAATAATTACGGCCCCATCTTACCAAACCGCTCACTCTTTACGCACTGTTCACATACAGATGAGACCAGCCATCTTAAACACTTCCCGCACAAAAAGCCCAACACACAGTTTCAGAAGACTAAAGCGGCCAGCGCATAAATCGTCTTATTTTTTAATTACAGCTCCCTATGGCCTTACTGATGAAGGCATCCACTAGAAAGCAAACCGCAGTTAGATGCTTCTTTTAAAATCAAGAAATTCAATAAGACATGTCTTGCAGCATCTTCGTGAGCACACAGCCGTGGCCGTGCCAAATGACATTTATTCTGGGTTAAATCTAAACAAAAATCTGTTCAAGTTCATAAAAAAGTCAATTTACCTTGCACATATTTGCAACAGTAAGCCTATAATAAAGAAAGTTTAGCCTTCAGGTAAATATTTTGGGGGAATTTTACTTCAACCTATGTATTGTATATAAAGTTACCTGCAATTTTATGTTTCAGACAGAGATGGCGATGTCGAGTCTTTGAAAGATTCCATTTTAACAAACAACTGAAATCGCCTAGCTTGTGTCAAAATTGTGCCTCACGTAAAGATCACACAATAAGCAATTTATAGAAGGTACAAATCTTCACATGCCTGTCAGACTTAGCTGTCTGTGGATGCAATCAAACTTCACTCGCTCAATATATACCCATCTGTATTTAGCCTACCGGATGTGTCTTATACTCCACTCCCATGCTCCCTATGCTGTGAATCAGAATACTGTAAACACTCATTTGGCCACTGGCAAGAGCACTGATGTACTTAACAATGATGACTCAATTACCAGAGTATTAAGGGAATAAATAAAATAAATAAATAGTGTTTTCATTTATTCACCCTCACGACATTCAAAACCTGTACGTGACTCTTTCTTCTGTGGGACACAAAAGAAGATATTTTGAGAAATGTCTCCGTTGTTTTGTGTCCATGCAATGGAAGTCAATGGGGTCCAATGTGGTTAGGTTACCATCGTTTCTCAAATGATCTCCTTTTGTGTTTTGCAGAAGAAAAAAGTCATACAGGTTTGGAATGACATGAGGGTAAGTAAATGATGAAAGAATTTTCATTTTAGGGTGAACTATCGCTTTAAGACAAACCTCATTTTTACAAATGTAATGAGGTCTTAATTTTGGTCTTCATTACCGCACCAATAAAAATAAACAAAACATAACCTGTCACTACTTTTTACAAAACCATGAAGTAATGGTAGGTAGCTACTCTTCTGCCAATATGCTAATGTTGTCATCTGCATTCACCCCTCATTATTCTCAAAGCGCCCATTGGAGAACGGTTTCAGGTGGCGATAACAATAAAAGATCAATTGCTTCTGTCTTTCAACCTTGCTCTGACATTAGGGAAACTCTTAGCACAGTTTGGTGCTCTCAAAACGAACCTGGTGGAAAGAATTGGAACCTCTCCCCGTGCATTCGCCCCATCGGCATTTAATTCACTTATCTTCAAATCTTCACAGTGAGAGAGCCATACAGTTAGATAAGAGAGGGAGCGAGAAGATGAAAGATTCAATATAGGAGATGTTAATCTACAGTGCATTTGACAAGCGATATTTGACAAGCAATATTTGCTCCTCTGAGCTTTTTTTGTTACCAGGATTGTCCACTGAAACAGATTTTTAATCATGTTCCACTGGGGTGGGTCAGAGTAGTTCTCCCCAACATGTCTATGCGAGTACAGTATTACTTACGTCTCTGTATACGACTCGTGAATTTCCATTCATTTGACAAGGTGAATTTCAATGGAGCCAAATGTTTATTACAGCACGTCTGGGCATCGAATGCGGTCGTTCCGTGCATGCAGAGCCCCGGTCATATGGTATGCATTAGTGACCGCAAGGTTTTGGTTAAATTACCACGACTACGAAACACGACTACTGCAGAGTCGCTCCGTGTGTTCTTATTTAGAGGACGCCTCATTTTGCATGAACATAATGCAGTCAGATGCAGAGCGAAAATCTCAGCAAGGCCTGTACCAAGCTGTTTGGAAGATGTGACATTGCGTTTGAAGTTTATGAAGAATCAGCACATGCCTATAACCGAGTCTGCCTGTGCTAATGCCAATTCGATCCGGCATAAAAAAAGAGGAAAACCAAAGAAAAATACGAGTCACTCATTTCTCCAGCTGTTGCAGAGTTGAGTGCCTCTCAGGTCTCCAGAGCTCTATCCTCACAATGTTATCATTTTCACCACACAGTCTTGCAGCTGTTGCAAGCTGCTCAATGAGAGCCAACGACCGCCTCTTCCTCCCAGGTGCGGGCAGACAGAGGCAAAAGAACAATGGAGAACCATCAACCCGAGACGTCCCGCTCGGCATGGGCCGCTCTACTCCGGCAGTGGTCTGGTCTTTGCCACTCTTCCACAGTCGGCCACTTGGAAGCTTCGGTTCTGGCATGGGCTCATTTCATTTGAATGAGACCAGAACACTGGTTTTACAGTGTTTCAGTAAAAGGTTTTGCCAGAAGGATCACTTCAACCCTTGCCATAAAGAACAAGCCTATAATAGCCCATATGTGCTTTTCTGTGGCGAGGTCTCCCTCCAGCAATGAAACAAAAAGATGGAAAATTCTTATTAGCATCTTGTTTGGCCGTGGAACGAAACTAAAGGGACCGGACTAAACCACAGAGCAGCGGCTGTAAAGTCGTGACAGGCGTTCGATAAGGTTTTACAATGTGTTGTGGAATGATGGTGATTAGATTACACCGTCCCAATTAAAGTCAATATGAAATGCCATTCATGACCCATTTTACTTCTTTAGTTTGTCGTATTTTCCGAGTGAAATAGAATATTCGTGAGACAAATGCATGATTTTATTGATGGTGAAAAGTGTGAGTAGATTAGCGACGCCGACCTAGATTTTGAATAAAGATTATGAAAGCATACGTTCATATTCTTTGGAATGTTTTGCACAAAGGAATTATCCGCAATACGACTAGGGTATTAAAGTAAATATTTTTGATTTCGTGTTGACTTTTAAGCAAAGATTCTGCCGCAGGCACAGAGCTACTGCACTTCTCAATGCATTATGAGTAGGCAGAATATCTCAGTCACGGGAATTAATGAAATACTCCCAAGAATGTGAATGAGAAATGGAATCGTAAAGCGAGAGAGAACAGCTGCTGCCATGAAAGTTAAATAGCATGAACATGTGAACTTATAAAAAAAGGAATTTCATAATTCAACACATCATTAAAGCGCAGGTCAGAAATACGTGAGCTGTTGCGCAATTTCTGCACCCAAAAGTAAGGACCAAACAACGGCATTGGTCCATACAATAGCTCTGAACTCGTGCTATTGGTCGAGCAGCTCATACATTTGATCATGTGTTTACACCTTTCAGGTGGTCAATAGGGCAGTACGATATATATTGCGATTCACGAGAGCATAATAATCACACGGTATATCGCTCAGCCCTAGTGGTCAACCTCGATATGTCTACCTTATACTTTAGTTGTCACATCAAATTGAGTCGACTGTTAATATGACATGTATCAAAATATTGGTGTAATAAACACATTACACCAATATTATTAATTAACCACAATCTCCCTACATCAGTATGATTTTGATACTCTAATATCCGTAAGAGTAAGAGAGACACAAAGGTCCAACGACCTCCGGACGGAATGATCCATCAAAGGATATACACTGCCGTAGAGGAGGGATCTATCATCAAATGGGCACATGCAATTCTGAAACAATCTCCGGGCATTGCCCAACAGAGGTCGAAAAGAACAAATAAAGCTTTCAGTTCTTGTTCTGTTGGTGACCTTTGGTAAGCTGAGAAAGGAGATATAACCTTACAATATAGTGTTTGTGGAAAGAAATCTCATAAATAAATGCCCTTTAAGGTGAACAGATAGGAGATATAAAATCCCAAATGAGACTATAAATAAAAATGGGAATGGTTTATTTTAGACACCATTAAAATCAAATGGAGGTAAACAGTAAACCAAGACTTTAGCTTAGGTCTCCTATTTCTCTTATTTGTCAAGAACCCAGTGATCTCAAATGTGTCTCAAAAAGTCTAAATCCTATCTCAGCTACAGTATGCTACACAGATTAATTCATAAGAACTATTCTGTATGGATACATTTGTGTTTATATGTATTCATACTACGTTGAAACTTAAAACATGCCTGTAACGTGTCTAAAGGACCAACTTCTGAGAAATCAATTCTGTCAACTCACATCATGAACTACTGCATCAGTTCAAGTGCTGCAAAGAGACGAATCAACATCAACTCTCCCACAACAGAGGCACTGAATGCATATCGGCACCAGATATTTCCTTCTCATTCAATATCATCTTTTATCACTTATCGCTCGAGTCAAAACCCACTAAGAATGAGATGACATCATCCTTCCCACTACAGTAACACTGGTTAAGACACAGCGGGACCAAGAGAGTCCGAGCGGTTACACACAAACACGCCCATTCACACAAATAAACAGAAGATAAGCAGCGATGTCAGCATGCAAAGCAACACTGCAAACAATATTTTCTATATTCTGCTTTCCAGTAAAAGTACTGCATCCTTACAGCAAAATGGTCGAAGCTAGAATTCCATAACAGTAAATAACATGTAGTTATTAAGAAAAAGAAAGGTTGTGGGCTTGATTTTGGGAGAACATATTGATAAAAAACAAAAAAGCTTGAATTCAAAGTAAGTTGCTTAAGTATACAAAAATACAGACAAAGAAAATACCATTTTGCAGTGAACGCATGTTAGAACCTTTTATCCAAGCAAAGAGCGAGAGAGTTTTCAGTCATTATCAGAACAAAACTGCAGCCTTCACGTTCTTCAAACACCCCGGCACCAATTTCTAGCGTCTGCTCTGCAATCCAAAGCAGAACCGCCTGCTTTGATTATCATCTTTCCTTTTTATTATGAAAAAGCCTGCGAGTGAACCACGACCGTTTGATCAAACAATTATCGGGAAGGCAGGGGAACGCTTGCAGTTTTGTTTTGTTGTCGTCTGGAGCTCTTGTTTTCGCCCGAGAACGGCGGAGGAGACGACGGAGAAGAAGTGGGAGGCAAAAGCAGCTCGGAGAAATGTGAGGTTCTTGCGGAGCGGCTGTGATCAATACTAAAGAGGCAACGAAACTGTGATGTTATTTTGGGACGAAAATGACAGGGCACTTTATTCTGCACCACGGCATCTGTCGGGAGTGTGAATGTTGTGGGTTCTGGCAGCATTACCTGATGTTACACCGAGGAATTAAAGGAAAGGAAGCGCTGCTGTCAGGTCACACCATTGTGTTGAAGGCCAACATCTACACAACCCGAAAACTTGGAATGCTCCTTGTGCAGCTTTTAACAGCGCTGAAGCGTTTTTGTCGTTTTGTGACGAACTTTACCCAGCTGGTCCCAAGGTGATTTTAGTGGATGGTTCACACAGGTGTCCAAACACTCAGGTGTAGTACATCCCACTATGCACGTGTTCTACGAACGTTTGCCAACCAAATACTGTTCATATATTTTTTGTGTACTAGTGCCATGATTCTGAAATGCCACTCGGTTTCATTTTTGTTTTCTAACGCATTACAATTCCAATGTAGCCAAATATGATTTGGGACCACTGTTGGCATCTCTGTAACCAAATCCTTACAATACTGTATTTCCTCTGTCCTCACATTTCTGAAGCTACGATCGCCCATGCCCCACGTAAAGCTCTCACAGCAGTAACAAGCACAAGCATCTCAGCCGAGCGTCCGCCACGAGACTCACCCGTCACGTTGACCTCCACCAGTCCCGAGCGCGTGCCGATGCTATTGGTGGCGTCGCACACGTACGTTCCTCCAAGCTCATACGTCACCGGGCCTTTGAAAAACAAGGTGTTGTTCTTGATTTCAACATTGTTGGGAAGAGATCCATTCAGCCTGGAAGAAAGCAGACAGATGGCAAGTTTAAATCTTCCCGCATGGAAACAAAAGTTGCCTTGGATACAAAACCAACTCAGTTTGGGTTTGACAATATCTACACTGTAGGGTTAGACAGATTCAATCTGCAGTGTTGAAACGAACATAGCAGGCATACCTGTACATACATCTCAAATCAGCGGACCAGGAGGTGCACAAAAGAAGCGTACGGGCCCACGCAGGCCTGAATGTTGCCCCGGGACAGTACAAGTATTTAAAGATCATGAAAACGAAGAACAAGAATGTGATGTTCACGTGCAATAAAATGTGTCGTTTTGTTGCCATGTTTAGGGTTTTGGTCTGTTTTGCCTGAAGTTGTATCCAAGGGGACCCAATGAAGTGAGAAACGTGCTCTCTATCAGACTTTTATTGTCACCTTATTTTGGTCTCTTCACGGTTCACCTGTCCAGCAAGTCTAAGCCTGCCTTGTTCTTCCTCTCAGGCTAGACAAAGGTCGCATTCTTTGACATGCGAGCAGCGGACGTTATCTTTCCTTCATATCAGAGGTCATAATGATGCTTTGACAGTCACCAGACGCCTTCAACTCATCATTTCCAGTTAACAAGTCTCTTTCCTTCGTTTCTACTTGATATCCCCTATTCATTACTGTCTTAATAATATACGATTGGTTAAATGCAGAAAATGTTTAAATCAAAATGGAAAATAAGCATCAACACGCTGGACTCGCATTAATTGGGAGTGTTGCCGTGGAAACAAATAAGTGTGTGGACACGAAATACTCTAAATAGAATCTCAGAGTTATGGGTTGTCTTATTATTGCCAATCATGCGCTTGCATAACGTGAGCATGCATAACGATTAGATAATCAACTTGATGGATGAATTGTTTATTTGGAATATCACTCTTTATACATGAAATCATATTGGTTGCATTGCGATTTTAGGGACAGTTCGTTCATCATTTATTCATCATCATGCAAAACGCAAAATAAGATATTTTGAAGAATGTTGATAACTAAACAACACTGACCCCCACTGACTTCTATTGTATGGACACAAAACAACCGAGACATTTCTCAAAATATCTTCTTTCGTCTTTCACAGAAGAAAGAGCCGAATCCAGGTTTTGAACCACATGAGGGTGAATAAATGATGACGGAATTTAAGATTTGTTGTTAGGCAAGACATCGAAACAGATTCTTAGAAAATGTCATGCAAAGTCCTTATTTGGGCTGTGTTGTCTTTAACACTAGAGGTATACGAATTTGCTAAATCTAGCTAACATATTTCTCTCCTTGTCAAACTCTTCCAATGATATTCATCCCCTGATACAGGACAAGGCCCATGAGACAGGTTCCAGCCCCAAAAACACGTCGAGCGATAATGTGAATCTCGAAATGCTGACTGCTGCAATGTAAGCTGATAAGATGTGCAGCAGATGGAAGTCTGGAGGTTGAAAGAGATAAGAAATATGTCACAATGAACTGTCTGGAGATAAACGCTGAAATACTTTTTATGTATATTTATGATATGACGTGGTTTGATAGCTTCGAAATGAACTAATCTGAAACTGAAAGTGTGTGTATGAGTAATAGCATCGCATCTCAATCTCCATTCTGACATATATTCAAGATTATTAGGCAGTAATGTTTTTAGTATAAAGATCTATCCACGTTTATTATGTCTAGTCACGCTTTGGTTTTAGGGTTGACTTTATGTGATAGTAAAGTCAGCGAATCAGATTAGAACTTTCCGGTATTTAAGAAGGACTATCTGTGAGGGGAAAGTTCGTGAAACTGACTCCAGCATCATTTTTTTTATTATATGTCTCTGTGCAGTTTTTAAAAGGGCATATGTGAAATATTTATTCATGATGTAAAATAGTTAGCATTTACTCCAGTTAGTGCTTGTGTGTGTGTTCATGGATGTTGTGAATTGAAATGTTCTGCAACAGTGCTGTGATGACCTCCACAGAAGCGCCCAGGGGAGCCTTCAGAACACATTTAGTGTGGGCTCTACACTGCTGCTGTGGCCGTCCCCTCATATATATCACGCCAGCGCCTACGTCGCTCCCCATCACTGTCTTCTCCTCCTGCTCTCTCCATGTAATCGCACATCACCTCAGTCTGCCTTTTCCCCTATTCTTATATTCTACCTTGTTCTATAGTAACTCATAACATTCACTTAAATAAATTCTTGCACTTGCACATTCTTTCACTTATAGAAATTGCTCTGTTAAATGGCCAATAATACTGCTTTTAAAATGTATTAATTTGGCAGATGCTTTTATTCCAAACTGACTAACACTAAGGATTTTGATAATGTTATGGAAAATATTTGGATATTTACAAACAGAAATAAATATTTCAACAGCTATTTTAATGTATTGTGATATGTAAGGGATAATGTATAGGCAGCCGGTTGTTATCGCAGAAATAAGCCCCGACAGTGTGATCAGGACCCGACGTGAATGACCCGCTTATTAAACGGCTATTAGCCACATGAGGAAAAAACTGTACATGAAATGTGAATTTGAAATAATATATTTACTCATTTTTACCGAATGCAAGGAAAAGGTGTTCATTTTCTTTTTTAAGGTAAGAAACGACGTTCATATGTCACGAACAGGCAATTTGGTTTAATCATTTGTTAATATACTGTCATCCACTGTACGTTATTAAAATACATATTTACGTGTAATTTGTCAAAAAAAACCCTGTCAAAATGATTTGCTGTATCCAGGTTATCGTGTGTTATTAGTTTTGAGAGGTTCTTATCTGGGAATAACGGACCTGCAAATGTCGTGACTGGCCAATCAGAACCGAGCATTCCATCGATCCGTGTAATAAATAATAAATAAAATACAATAAAGATGTTTCATTGTTCTTAAGCAATATAAGATTAGTTTAGTTTATTCTTTTCACAATGTAGAACGTATAGTTTAAAAAAACAAGAAAATACAATCCAAATAATAATAATATGTATTACCATTAACATAAATACACGGATGTATATAATTGCCTCAAATAATTACATCATCTATCAGAAACAAAATATTATATTGATTATGTTTTTATATATCCTAGGTTTTTCGATTTTTGTAAATGTATATTTGTTTGTTTACAAAAAAGGACCTTTTCACAAAATAAATACATGTATTAATGATACATCTGTAAAGTATTTTACATACATTTTGTGGCTGTTTGCTATAAATCTGATTAATGTTGTGGGTCCACTAATCTGAGAATATGAAACAAAATAGCGAAACAAAACATGAACACCATAAAGGAGTTAATAAATTCCAGGCACATTTAAGTGTCCTAACTAAGGACAATAGAGGTTTTGGGGGTGGGCTCCAGTAACTCCGCCCAGCAACATCCAAGCAACCATTCAGAGCCCCCTAGCAACCATATCACACTAAACCACTGAGAACATCTTACCAATCACATTCAGCACCGTGAAAACTACTTTACCCTAGCATCCCGCCAGTGATGATGTATTCTTCAACACAAATTCATCAGAAAATGTCAACCTCTTGTTCCTTCCTGTTCTCGCTCCCTTTATAACTTTTCCTTCCGTCCCACGATTTTTCCTTCTTTCATTCCCCTTCCTGTCTCAGTGTACCAATTACTAATAAAAATGCTCAAATCCGCGACGTCCACGAGTCCCTCATTCCTCTTCACACAGTTGGCTGCCGCATATGTGTCCTTTGATACTCTGAATAGCCCAGACCGTCCAGCTCTCTCTCTCTTTCCCTCTTGTCCCTTCTCATTAAAACCCACCCCAGTCCGTGGAGTCAGTGGACCCAGAGCTCTGCCAGCTATTAATCCAGCACAGCTGAAGTCCGGTGACATGTTTTCTTTTCTCAGCTTTTGCTTCCTAATTACAGAACAAATTGCCACATTTATCTCTCTGTTTTCGCTGCATAATTCCTTCTTTTCTTCTGCACCTCACGACTAGCTCGCCTATTATGTTCACCGCTGTTGCTGGTGTTCGGTATTTGCATATACATTTGCAACACACATAAATACACGGGCATTAGCTGTGACGATTGTCAGGGCATTTATAACTGTTTTACCTGCCGTTTAAGCGTGGCACGTACGGCTACGGTGTTAGACCAGAATTATAAAACCGCACAAGGGATTTTAGCTCAGGCAGAAGGTTAGACAGGTCATCTTCCAACGTGTATCTCACTTACAAATGCTCTAAGAGCAAAACAATGTGTGCCCCGTAGTCTAAATTGGCTGATTTGCAGACATGATTTTAAATCGAAAAGTTCCGGTTGAGCATTGTCTTGGCAGAGCAATGGTTAGGGGTTTGATTCCAAAATAGTCAAATTGATCAAATGTATAGCTTTGAACAAAAGTATGAATGGAATTTAAATGTAATGTTTGTGACTTCAAACAAAGAGAGGTAAAAAAAACATCATCAGCAGCAAAAACATACAAAATGTGTCACAGTTAAAGAACATTTCTGATTGGCTAGGACTGCTCTCTTAACTCCTTTATGCTTGTAACAGAGTCTAGTCATGTCAAAAAAGACAAGCATGATAGAAATAATACATTTTAAATGGTTTCTACACCCTTGACCTTTTCCTACAAACGCTGGCATTGTCCACAGAAAGAAAAAAAACAGACCCAAGGCTGTGTGTTCAATGTGTTCATTTGTTAGGCAAATCAATGATGTCATTTTACACCTAAACCTGTAGCACCAGTAAGTCAACATCAGTCACTGTCACAAGACTCGAAATGACACACGGGGCTCAATCTCTCTTTACATCTCTTTCACTGCTCTTCTATACTGGTATATTGGTAGGTAGAAAGTCGAAAATAAACAAAGCGTAGGTTATTTTCTCATGTTTGATCTTGTTTAAAGGCTATCAATGCCACTGTGTTCTGAATAGGCCTATTGTATACAGCTTTAGTTATCTTTATCATGATTGTGCGCAAACCACCACGAATGAAGGAGAAGTTTACGGAAGGTAATTAAAGTCTTATCAGTCATAACACATTGATGCTGTCATAGTATTACACTAAACATGACATCTGAGAGATAGACTCTTTAAACAATCATTTATTTAGCTTGATAATGTTCATTTACACAACCTGTCAAATGTGTAGACATAAAATCCAAATGTGTTTCTCATGATCCTTTTGAGCTAACCCTTAAATACATCAATACAATTTGTTCCTTTGTGCGATTTATACACATTTGTTTTTTTTTAATTGTTTGATGTACGAAATTTTGAACTTGACCTTTTAAAACATGAAGTTGATCGAGAATCCCAAAAAGTATTATAATAAAATGAGAAAAAAATATATAATAAAGTATAATTTGGGTTGAGCAAACTTCCAAAAGGGTGACTTTAATAAGAAACAAAATAATATGTTGGTGTAGATACTAGGGTTGGGCGATGTGACGATGTTATCGTATACGGACAGATACCAGACGATAATTGATAATAATGGAAAATAAGCGTTATAACATTATCATGCGAGGTAGGTTTTAGCGTGAACGTTAATGTTAATATGCCCAGGCACTCAGTAACAGTGACCGAATTTTGGAAACGCTGTTTTGTTCGGCCAGGCTTCTGTTTTCTGCCGGTCGCTGCACAGATAGACCAAGAGAAAGACGAGCTGCGTCGGCAAACCAGAACCTCACACTAGCGGGGCTATACCGGTGTTCGAATTGTCCTACTCTGTCAGATTTTCCTACCGCAGGGCAAAACTTATTCTAATCCACATCGATTGATACATTACAATGCAAAATACCCTGTCAGCTAGTCCTACCATCTTAAAAAAAACACATACATATATTAATTTTTTTTTTATAGGAAAATACATATTCCTGTAGCAGTATAAAATAAACAGGTAGCGCAAAAAAATTACGTAACATTGATATGCGCATGCATGGTAGGAAAATGTGACGGGTAGGAGGAAATTCAATGAAACCTGCAACATTTTTCTACTGCATAAAAGCTATGGTTTATCTACATGCTTTACCTGATGAAGAGGTCACTGCAACACTGGTTTGTGCAAGTGGCTTGCCTGTGTGTGTGTGCACGCGTATGTTTGTTTGGCACTTGGCAGGTCCGGAACAAATTCCCTTCCGGTCCTTATTCTCAGATTGATAGACTGCGCAACGTTGCACAAAGTCAAACACAACATATATTATCGGATATCGTGATGATTTTGAAGTTGATTGTCGATACATTTTTTTAAACACATCGCCCAGCCCTAGTAGATGAACTGTAAAAAACTGTAAAACCTGTAAAAAGCTGTAATATTGCGGCAGCTGGGGCACAAAAAAAGTAAATATATATTTTTTGTAATGTAGAATTATATGTCTTCATGTTATTTTACACCCAATTTGTAAATGTACAGTTAATTTCTTTATTTGTAATTTTACTGCATTATAGACATACGTGAAAAAACTAAGTAAAAAAAAGTAAAATGATGTAACATTATTTAAAAATATGTAAAATAATACGTAATTGTTTTTGTAAAAAACAACAGTGTATGAAACGCAAAAAAGAAGTGACAACTATTTCAAAAAAGCTTAAAATATTGAATTGAATCCTCTTGCAAACTACATTTATAAACAATAGTGAGGCAAGCATGACTCATGTTATCTTTGTTAAACGGCAAAATGACCCATTTAGTTTTTTTCTATGCATTTTCCTCATGAAATATGAATAATTTACCCTTTTTTTATGTTGAGCAGCTTAAACAACAAATCAATTGTCTTTAATCAAGATTTAAAAGTTTGCAAAGAGTATAACTCACAGTTTCCACTGGTAGACGGTGGCAGCCGGGTTGGCGTCTGCGTTGCAGGTCAGCTGCACATTCTGTCGATTCAGAAACCAGTTCCCGTCAAACCCCTCAATCTTCACCTCTGGTTCATCTGCAGTAACCAGAAACAAAATCTTCAGGCAATGTCTCAGATGGGTTTTCCGTGTCACGTGACTTCACGGCGGGCGCTTGTCATAAAAATGATTAATGCTCTGTGCTCGTAGCTGAAAGGTCAAGAGTTTATTTCTTAAGCGATCGAGACGAGAGCCAACAAGTGAAGGGTTACTTACACCAGAACTACCACCGTGCCCTTTAGCTACCCACTTAGCCGCAAGCTGCACAGGGCAACTATCCCAGAAATTGGCCTAATTGGATAAGAACCTCAGCTAAATGCCAAATTTCAATTCATTACAGTACAATTTTTATATTAATGACGATATTAAAATGCGCCGCATACTTGACGTTATCGGCCAGTAATTTCTTCGTCTCTTCAGATTTATTCTTAATTGCCTTCGCGAGCGTGCACGAGGCTTCGCAAATTCAATTTCGAAATGTTATACCAAAGGGTAACTCGATTAACTAAACCCTTACAGTAAATCAAGAATGAACACAAGGTTGTTCTACCGTGAGTTTACCGTAATCCTAAACACTGCCCACCACGCAGACGGATGCAGCAAAATAACAATGTATTCTAAAGCAGAGAGTGGGTGAAGAGGTGGATTTACTCCATGAAGCCATGTGGGGGATGTAATACTGCTCTAAACGGCCGTAAACAATAGCTGATCACAGCAGTGGATGAGGCAGACCACTGACACGTCTCTTCCTGATCTGAACCTCCTCCGCAGGACTTGTGTAACTGCAGCTCACGTACGAATATCTCATTACCAAGCACACATACATTGTTTAAAGCATATTTTGGTGCTCTTACAGTGGATGTGTCTTAATCTATACAAATGTGAAATAAGGGTGGAATGTCAAAAAGTTGCAAAGTCATTGAGGCGGATGTTGTAAGATTGTCGGCCTAAGCAGATATTTAAATTTCGTAACAATATGTTCAGTATAAGCTTGTAAATATATGCAAATGGAGACACAAAGTACGGATGCACAAGTTAAATGCTTCAGTTTTGCAATTTCTACATTTTATGTAACATTTTAATTCAGCTCTGAATGGTCGGTTATTTGTATGTTGTTTTAAAGATTGTGTTTATATAATTAAAACAAATTATATAAATAGATTGACAATTTTTTGTCCCTCTGTTGTGTACATATTACAAAATGATCAATAAACGGTTTGAACCGCAGTTTAACAGCAAGGAATATCTTACACTGGACGTTGAGGATGACGCTGTCTGTGAAGCGCTCTGAGCGGTACGTGACGATGCAGGTGAGTTTCTGTCTGTGGGTCTCACGGCTGGGCACTACTAAGTAGCTACTGCGCACGGTCACTGTGCCGTTAGGATTGCGTGTTTCCTGGAAGTTGGCCTCGCCCTTCAGGTTGGTTTCCCACTTGATGACGCTGGGGGGCTTGCCGTTAGCCGATGTGCAGGTGGCTACTTGCATCTTACGCCTTGGCGTCCGTGCGATGATGGTGGGTGACGTCAACATCATCTTCGTCTCTGGTTTTGCTGGAGATAAAGAGAAGTAAACGGTAAAAATGGTGACACGTCATTAAATGAGTTTCTTAGACTACATAAAACAGGAGGCGCTTTTAAAAAAAAAGTTGTGGTACCAAATATGAAAAATAGTTACATTTAAATGCACAAGAATGAATAACAGGGTGGCAAATGAAATTAAAAAATAAAGATTAATAAATAAATCAAACTGTAGCTAGATTGAGACCAAATGTTGGTTTTCCTGTAATGATAAACTTATAAGACCCATTTAGTAATAATTTGTTACATTTATATAGCGCTTTTCTGGACACTCAAAGCGCTTTACATGGAAGGGGGGAATCTCCTCAACCACCACCAATGTGCAACATCCACCTGGATGAATTATTATTATAAGACCCATATAGAACAAAACAAATGTATAAATATTCACAAAGCCTTGGTTACAGGGTTGAATAGTTAAGTTGAATGAATATTTGTTTTTCTATGCTATGTTAACTTTAACCAAATAATGTTTATCCAACAAAACATGTATGAAGGTGTTCGCACTTATAAAACCCATAAAGAAACATATTAAATATTCAAGAAGCCTTGGGAACAGGTTTAAATAGTTGAGCTGAATGATGCTTAATTATCTATGCTGTGTTAGACTTACTTTATACAAAACATCTAACACATCCTGCACGAAGGAAACAATCAAAGTTTTTCTCACTTCTAAGACACAAAGAAAAAAAACGTACGAAATATTCAAGAAGCCTTGGTAACAGGGTTGAATAGTTACGTTGAATGAATTGTTTTTCTATGCTATATTAAACTTATACAACGATGGTTTATGTAACACATCCTGTATGAAGAAAACAATCAAAGTTGTTCTCACTTAAAAGAACAAAATGTATAAAATATTCAAGAAGCCTTGGTAACGGGGTTGAATAGCTGAGCTGAATGAATACTTGTTTTTCTATGCTGTGTTAACCTTATACAAAAAAATTGTTTAGCTAACACATCATGTACGACGGAAAACAATCAAAGTTGTTCCCTACAAACAACAAGGGAATTCAGCCTATAATGCTTAACAAAGCACCAGCGGAGGACTAAAGTGTACCGCATGTGTGGATACTGCCAGGTGCCCTTGAGAGTTAAAAGAGACTGTAAATAAAAAAAATGTTGATGTACGATGTTTTCGGTTCCGCTGCCTCTGATACGCTAATCTCATATGCGAAGGCATTTTGTCTGTCAATACAGATCAAGCGATTCACTCATTTATTTTTCATCCACTGCGTTCAAAGCGAAGGCATCAGTCAAACAGATGGAGAAACCGTTAGTTTCTCACGGTGACCAAAGTCATTCAATCTCAAAGCTTTATGGGCTGCCAATTAGCAATTAACAAGGGGCCGCATCAAAAGGGAAGATGCGTGTTTGTGTGAGTGCGTGTAGGAGAGTGTTGATAGTGGGGGATTGAGGTTTGTGGCACGGGTTGCTATGACATGAAGAGGCTCTTTGCAACCACTGAGCCGGCTATCTCAACGCAGGTTGCCCACACTCACAGCTATGTCAGGCCTCTCAAAGGATGCGCGAGAAAGTGATATACAAAATGGGTTTGGGAGTGAACAAGCCCCGCAAGTAAAAAGGCTTGTGCTAAGCTACACTCCCCTTTTGCTGGCTAAATGGAAAACATATCAACTCTTCATTTCTACTTAGATCTGTAATCAGTAGCAGCGTAACCAACCTCTCTAACCAAATACTGCTCTCTTATCTCACACACACACATACGCAGCATGTGCTTTTCTCTTTCTGAACCTGATCGGCGTATTAAGAGAGGGATGGTGGAACGTATGGTGTGTCTAAAAAGCTTTATCGATTTCTGTTTAGGACATTTATTTATTAAAGTGCTAGTGCCACCAAAATGAAAATGTTATGATTTACTCGCCCCTGTGTCGTTCCAACTCCGTGTTATTTTCTTTGAAACACAAAAAAGGGACCTTAGGCCAGTTTACACCATGATAACTATACAGATAACTATTAAGATAACTACTGTATAGCGTCCACACCAACAGATGATATCATTTAGTTTATGTTTAGCTCCTACGCGGTAGTGTCACGTTTTAAACGCGTTAGTCCTTTTATTGATTTTCAATGTTTTTTAGTTCAAACAGAACTAATGGCGATTCGCTATAGTCAAAAAGTGTTTAAAGGAATAGTTCACCTTCGAAATGAAAATTCGGTCACAATTTACTCACCCTGTTGTCACTTTAAACCTGTATGATTTTCTTTCTTCTGCAAAAGAACAAAAACAAAAGAAGATATTTGGAAAAATGTTGGTAACAGAAAACCGTTGGTCCCCATTGACTTCAAATGTATGGACACAAAACCAATGCAAGTCAATGGGGACCAACGGTTTTCTGTTACCACATTTTCCCAAATATCTTCTTTTGTGTTCTGGAGAAGAAAGGAAGTCATACAGGTTTAAAATGAAAAGAAGGCGCGTAAATAATGACAGAATTTTCATTTCAAAGGTGAACTATCCCTTTAAAAGAGCCATTAAATTGCTTATGCAACTAACTCACACACAATATTACAGATCTTAAGAATAACTCTAAGTGGAGAATAACATTTAGGTTGTTGTTAACTGATAAACTTCCTGTATTCCTCTAATCTCATTTACAGTTTGTATATTTTACAGTTTTTGGTTCATGTGAATGGTTGTTTGGCGTCAGTGATGTTATGGCTAGGTGTCATTTTACTTTTCCAATAGGAAGCGTAAATGACATCTGGGAGCTCTTGTAGGAGATTTGGAGTGAATAATAGCTTAGTTTTCTGTCTGTTCCTCACCCAGAGCTAATGTATCGCTTAAGAAGACCTGAAATATAGCACATGAGACTTTTATGGTAGTTTTACGGTGCCTTTTGTGCTTTTTGGATCTCGGCGGCATAAATTACCATCTACTTTTGCTGTATGGAAATAAACTACTTGGACTTTTTGCTAAAATAATACAGTGTCGGTACAACATGAGGGCGAGAAAATGAAGATCGTGTGTGTGTGATATTATGTGTGTGTCTGGGTGTAAAGTAGCAGGACAAGCATATGCTACTGTTCTATTGCGAAAGCTGATCAATATATTTCAATTGCATGAAGGTTGTACCGAGCACATCACAAACAATACGGTCAAGGACTAAGATGACTTTCCTCAAGGGTTTTTAGGGTCATGAATAAAATATCGCTGAAACAACATCCATTTGCACCCTAACAGATGCTAACCAGGATGACACCTTTGACTGGTAATATCGCACCTCATCAGAGTCCAGAGTGCTGAGAATTTTCAAGAAAGTTTGATGCGCTCAATGGAGTTATATGTGTGGCATAAGCCTGCTGCTTTGAATCTCCTTAGTTGTACAGTAACCAACACTGTGGTTGTAGGTTAACCAATTACCTGTTTCTTTGTGACTCAACTGTAAACCCTTTCTAATATAATTTGTTACTGCCAACACAATTTTCTGTGAAACACTAGAAAACCACAGTTTTATAATTAACATACAAACAAAATTGTGCCTCAATGCAATTTTGGCAAATTTGGTCAATTTACGTACAAATAATACACAAACAATTTAAGATTTTTTCGGCTCAAGTTGAACAAACAACGTGTATCAACCTAATGTTCCTGAATTAAGTCTTTCAACGGTTAATCAACATTATATCGTTTTGTCGATTTGTCGATTGCCAGTGTGGTGAATTTACCATAGACGGACAAGTTGACCATATTCTCCCTGTTGCCTGCTGGGAAGGTGGTGTACTCGCAGATGTAGGCCGCTTCATCGGACAGCCGCAGGTTGCTGAACACAATGGTGGTGTCTTCGAGAGAAGAAGGGGTCCTCTGGCGCACGGCGGGGTGCTTGAAGCTCACGCGTTCTTTGAAAGGGAACAGAACCGATACACCCAAGGCCGGGTTCGCAGTGGCCACGTTTTGCTTGGTGCCATTTATCAGCTTTTGCCAGGTGACCTGAGAGATCTTTACTGGTGGCTTGCTGTTGATGAAGAGACAGCGCAGCTCGACCGTATCGCCCACAAATCCAGATTTACTGGGGTCCGTCTGCACCGACTGCCCGTTCCCTGCTGCACAGAAGAAGAGAGAAACAGGAAGAGAGCCGTTAAAATGAGATCATTATACATTTTTTGCACTAAGCAAACGCTAAATGGAACATTCATGGTGTACAGTTTATCAGTTTATGTTACCTGCGAATCAAACCTGTGATATAAGTAGTTTCTCGAAGAGATCACAGGAGTTAAGCTACTAGTAATATAGCCTATATAGTTATAAAGGACTATAAATAATTCAATTAATTTATAACTAAATCTAAAAAAAACGAATTAAAGCTTCTGCCTCTATATCGCCATCTGTGTTTAAAACATAAAACTGCACGTAACTGTACATACTTATATTTGCATGGGTTGTCAAATGATGTCAAACGGCCATTTCCTGCAAAACCGTATTATAAACCATTACTGTAAGCTTACAGTTGCACATTTTTATGCAGTTTCTCTATAACAGATTTTTGTTGATTTTGAAAACAAACGAAAAAAGTTTTTAAAATGCCATTTGGAGTCCTCCACATGTGCTTTGTTCCTTGAGTTTTCCTTTTAAATGATCCTTAAATAGTTAAATGTGCAAACATAGTTCAAAGTCTACAACAACGACCGGCTCTTATTTTTAAATCGCAGTCTATTTGCAACAATTATGACTTTGCGATTAGCATGCTGATTATGCACCACTACTTCAAACATCAGAACTAATTACAAGTAAAGCGTCCATGTTCACAGGCAGGATTAGGTCTTCAAGAGCTCCAGAAGTAGACTCTGCCTGCATGCGTAATGACGGTGAATCCCCCCCGACTCTGATCCTGACTGCCAAACCCTCCACTCCTAATTATTTCTCATTGGTAAACATCTCTGTGACAGCCTCAAGCACCTATTAATGGAAACAATGTGGGATCCAGCCCGAGTGTGCCCGAATGATGCCACTCGAATTAAGCTACAATAAAGAAGCCGGGCAATTAGTAATAGTAAACGAACACTGTTTGTCTTTTTCCTACGGAGTTTGAAGGTATTTAATGCGTGAAGGATTCTTTCATTGGTGGTGGGTTGAAACAAAACGGATTTGTCTTTCAAGATAAGCCTGAATACCACGGTCAAACACGACCGCATGCCTTTGCGTCTTGTTTTGGCAAGCCCGTGGCCTTTGTCTGCACGGTGACCTTCTTATGGCCCTCCAGCTGAGATCGATGTGTCAACACTCAACCCCGGCCCCCCCCCTCTCACCATTCCTTCCTCTCCTTCTCATTTTCATGCACTGATTATTCATACTTCTGTTTCTGTACATCCCCTTGACTTTCTTCATACTATTGTTTTCATTCATACAATTTCGTTGTCTCTACTTCCTCAACACCTGACCTTACGTTTGCACCCTGTCATGCTTCCTCACAATGGCCATATGCTCAAACGCTCAAATTTCCTGTTTTAGGTTTTCCCAGCCTGTAGGTCCAAAGCAGATGTGTCTCCTCGGCGGGTCCGTGACTTCTGTTGTCTTTAACAAACTCGTCGTAAGAGACCCCCGAGTGGATGTATTCCACTCCATCAGGTGCTGTGTTGGCCTCACTTCCTGCACAAACACGTACTACACCATCCACCCTCACCCCTCTTGTCCTCCTCGCTCTTATTTATGAGTAGCAAAAGAAGTAATTACCTCCTACAGAGGGACCTCAGCAAAGAGGAAGTAACTTTAAACCCGTGTGCTTAATCATGGCACTCATAAACTGAAAATACTGCAGGGGAAAGAGAAAATAAAGGGAAAATACGCAGTTGCCAAGGCCGAGTCCAACAAATTATACAAGGAACAGTTCAACGCATCGTATCCGTTGACAATGAGGCCCTAACAGATGATTCTGAAGAGTCTAGTGTCTTTACAGATCAGAGATCAGCTTCTGCTGCTTAAGCCATTTTAAGAAAAGTAGAAAAACTGGTTTGAGGACTAGCCCGTGGGTAACATCACTCATGAGTGCTCAACAAGTAAAGGCAAGTGTTTCAATTCTAGTTAGACCGGGGGCGCTTGTAAGATAATCTGGGAAAAAAAATTTGAAAAGAAACTTTCAAGTTTAAAACTAATCGGGTCTCATGACCGACGGGGCAGAAACTTGCCATTCGTTCAGCGAGATGAAGCAAAAGAAAGAGAGGCAATGTTGTCCATACAATGCAAACAGGAATACTTACAGTATGGATGTGTGTGTGTGTGTGTGTGTGTGTTTATAAGTGTCTGAAGACTGTCAGAACACAGTTCAAAGTCAATAATGTGCAAACTTCACAATGAGAATGAACGCATGATACTGTCCTTAAATATAAAAAATAAACTATTATTTGACTGTTTCCTCTTGTTATTTCCACTCTGACATGATTAATATAATGATAATCAGAATAATGAAAATAATAATAATACTGTAAAGAATTATGATCCTTATTATTATTATTATTATTAGTGTTAATATTATTGTTATTGTAGTGTTTTTTTATTAATTGCATTAATATCATTAGTGGTAATAGTCGTGTTTATTATTATTATTATAAACAATTAATAATAATAACCATTATTATTATTATTAAACAGATAAATCTATTCTGAGCAATAATAAGTGATTTAGCCATAGCAGTACCCTTTAATAAAGATACAAATCAGATTTTTGTTGTTGCAATCATATGATTTGACATGTAGTCAGGCCTGACCGGATGAAATGCTTTTGACTGGAGTGTACAGACCCATCAGTAGGGACTCGGAGACGACAGACTGATTGATTAATTGGTTTTGACAGATAGAAGGCTGGTAACCTCTGCACAGCTACCTTTGGGAACACCTGTGTCTTTGTACACCTTGATCTGACCCTGTTTCCGACTGCGTTTGCTACAGTGACAGACTCGAAACAGAGGGAATGACTTGTAAAAACCCCACACAACCTACAGCCCGCCAGCATTACTTAAACAAGACAGTTCTAGGGGAAGAGAGTCCAGAAGTCCAGCTCACTTTAGCTCAACGGAGACATTGAAGAGGTACAGTAAAAACAGCCTATATCATATTAGCTCGTCCCACTGAGTGCTCTGTTGTCTGATTGGACCATCGCAAACAAAGGTCAGCCTCCGGGTTATTATACGGCTTCAAAATCATCTCATTGAGGAACCAGAAGCTTTCGGTCACAACGGCCCCCAGTTCCTCCTCCACTACGATATCAGGGCCGAAGGGGTCTTCCAAAGTAGGAGATGGACAGTAATTATAGCTTTCACACTGGCGTTGAACAATAGAGGGCAAATCCGAGGGCAATTTGGAGAGAGTAAGCACTTCTGTACACAATAAAAACTAGTTAAGTTGCTACGAGACAAAGGAAAGCGCAAACAGACGGCATGTGAAATAAACCAGGAAGAAAGCTGTCATCGGTACAAGGTACCTTTGACACGCAAAACAAAGGTAAATAAAAAGTTGAGGGAGTATCGCTTGTAGACATCTAGGGAACGATGATCTTCGAAGAAAACATCCGAGGCATGTACCTACAAACGGCTGGCATTTTAGTTAACATGAACAATCTCTACCTTTCTCCTGCAGCCAGGCTAGACACAGAAGCTCATAAAGCGGAGCTCAATAATCAAACGGAAATGGGCTCGAGAGGTACATGAGTAAGTCAAAAGAGGCTTCCATTAAGTCCCCGTTGCTCGTGTCCTCCTCTCAAAACAATCTCAGTTAATCAATTTGTGACAATGAATCGAAGCTTTCGTTCACCCATCATGCCTCGGTGAAGTGCATTTAACAAGCTAGATGTAACGTGTGATTACTCCCTCAACGTAATATGTGATCGGTCTCTCAACGCTGACACACTTTCATAGTGGAGACTGTGAGTCTGTGATGTAAAGAAAAGGCTGTGGTGGTTAAACAGGGTGGTCCGTTCTGGGGCGGAAGACCCACTTCGTTTTGCTGCCATGAGCACTGACCGGTGGAAAATTAAATGCATAAAACAACCGGTATTGCATAGTATAGTATTGGTCTAGGTCACTACAGTGGTTACAATATAGTTTGCATGGCTGCAACACTATGTGCATTAAAGCAACACTTTGTAGTTTTTTTCATCTTAACATAATGTCTCTAAAATTATTTCAGTTGTAAAACTACTCTTAACTGGACAAATTCTACTCCAGGTGCTACCTGAACAGCCTCATGTGGCTAAAAGCACACTCTGTAAGTGCTGTGTTCGGGTCGGTACACATAGCCCCGCCCATCCCCTGCCCCTGCAGATGAGTGCGAAATGGTTTCCAAACGACGTTTCTGCATTCGCTGGTTTCATCAGTTTAGCCAACAAATTCACATGTATTGGGAAGCTTATACAGCAACATTATTTACGCCACTGGTAACAGACAATTACGCTTATCAACCATATGAAGGAGCCGTCAGCAAAAGTTCCATAGTGTGGCTTTAAAGGGAGAGTCATTTATTAATCGTCATGTTGTTCAAAACCTGTATGTGACTCTCGCTTTAGTGGAACACAAAAGAAGATATTTTCAGAAATGGCTCAGTGGTTTTGTGTCCATACAATGGAAGTCAATTGGGCCCAGTGTTGTTTGGTTACCAACGTTTTTCAAAATATCTTCTTTTGTGTTCTGCAGAATAAAGAAAGCCAAAATGGCGGCAAGCAGGTGTGGTGCACAAACTGTTCTCCTAATCATTACGCTATTTTATAGTTAATATGTAAATGATTGGGAGATACTATTTGCATCGTCAGTTCTGTACACAGCCATAACCTTTATATTAACATTGAGGGCCGCAATGGAAATAAGCCAATGGCTTTATTGTGTTTTTATCCTCGACAGTTTTTTTAAAGTGTATGGGATACTATGTATTTTGTACAGTTGTTTAAACTTGTCAAATAAATTCAATTCAATCAGGATGAGTAAATGAAAAAAGTACATTTTGGCGGATCACTGTCATAAAAAGTACATTTTTACTTAATGCAGCTCAGTATGGAACCCCCATATCCATCCCATTCAATTGCACAAACAGATGCATTTGTAGGGTGGGGGTCTGCGGCAGTGACTGCACCCACTCCAGCTACAACGCCTCCCGTTACACACAGGGTCGGTGCTGAGGCACGCTTCAAACACAGCTGCCATTCTCCGGTCCGGCAGCCCGACCGGATCCTCGTCCCTCCCCGAGCAGGAGGCACAACACTGGACCTGCTTCAGGCCTCTGAGATAAACGGTGGCATTCGTCCCATCTCATTTAGTAAACCGCAGAAAAGCCCGTTTAGAGAGCCTAGAAAATACGCCCCATTTGTGTGCGAGTAATCTAATAGCAATCCAGGTCCTTAAGAGGGAAAAAAGCTGAGTTTAGCTCCAGCAGGAAGAGTAATACGTTTATGTACTGGAGAGGGATGACACGCTGGCTGCCAGCACGTCCCGAACATGCTGTGAGCACATTGTGGGACTGTATCAAGTTATTAACCAAAAAGAGGAAGAGACTATGGTGGTGAGCTTTCTGAAATCGATGAGGGAACGTAATGAATCCTGCAGTTGGGTACACACGTACGACTCAGTATGTTGTTTGCGAGTGCTTGCGTCGAGTTGCAGACATGTTGCGATGTTAAACGCAGTCTCTCCTTCAGAGTACCTGGCTTTGATACTTGCTTTTCCAGCTTTCTTCGTCAAGCTTTGCTAATATTTACCTTCAGAAGCAAAAACCCGCACCAGCAGATGGTTAGAACCAAAGCTTCTGCTTGTGCTCTCGTCTCTTACCATTAACACTCCACACAATTTTCCTGAAAATAAACCTTTTCCTGACAGACCATTTACCATCTGTTTCCCAGAGTTTACTTTTTTCGGAACCGAGTCCCCGTACAGAAAGCTCTGGATGTGCTGCTTGTCAAACTCTTTGGCACACTTAATGTCCCCTTAGGGTGGAACACTGTCAATCGCAACAGCGCACGATCTGCGTCCCTCACCAGAGACAGTTAAAAGTGTAGACATGCCACGCTTTGAAAACCGAACAGGAGAACGCTTAATGTTGAACATGGACATTTGAATGAAAGAGCTAATCGCAGAACTAGCAAAGGCGTCTCCTGGTGTTATCGCTCTACGATGCAAGTGCACATTAGTAGAAAACACAAATAAATGTCACGTCGGAGCAAAAGCGTGAAATTTGGGGGTTTTAAATACATATTTTTGCCAGATTGTGTAAATCTAGTTTAAAGGGACAAAAGCAAACAACACTGTCCTTCATCGACTTCCATTGCATAGACACAAAACAACAAAGACATTTCTCAAAATATCCGGATGGTATTATTCTTTATCGAAAAATAAAGAAAGAGTCATATACAGGTTCAAAATGTTTTATTTTGGGTGAACTATCCCTATAAGAGATTTCCTCAGTACAGGCATAGAAAAAAGCTGGTGGGGCATCGCCAAGATGGCCGCCTAACACAGTGTCTTGCTTAAAAGGACTTTGACAGTGATCACACAACCATATGTTACTTCCTTCTATCTCAACTGTGGATCCGACCCCTCGTGGTATGAGTCCAATACAACGTGAGATGGAGCGTACAGACCCAACGCTGCTTTTCCCTTGAGAGTGGTTTGAAGGTGTTGTGAAAATGTCAAGGGGATGCATCAGCATGCCTATATTCTACCATTTTTTCTTCTCCGTCACTCTTTTTTTACACACTGATTCATCCTTCGCATCTCGGCCTGCCAGCCCTTTCTCGATATTTTTTATATGCACAGCAAGACAGATGATGTAATACACGCACACACACGGGGTCTGAATCTATGTTATTTAGCAGACTTACTGCGTCTGTTAGCAACGCCGAAAGGTCAATGGAGGCAGCAAAAACTTTTAAAGTTGATGTTTGCTGTTTGTTTATGACTAAATTCGAGAAAAAAAACGTTATTTTTTATTAGGAATACAATGTTTACTGAATCATTGGTTTGGATAAATGTAGTGTTTGTCAAATGCATAAATTACTAGTAAACGTATTCGTGGAAGAGGATGTGTAGCCACACAAATTTGTTCTGAATAACTACTTTAAAATCTGTTTTCAATGACCCTGAGAATATTTATCAAATCCTACAAAATTAAATAAACAAGCTGTTATGTCTAGTGGTTCAAAATGACACCCGAAAGAGGTCAACGGTAACTACAAAGTGTAAACAAACTGATAAAAGACGAGGAAACAAATTGCGCTTACTAACCCTTTTTCTTTCTTGATATGTAAACAAGGATAGCGTCATGGTTTCGGTTGGAGTGAGGAAAACCAGAACAAACAACAATATTTGTCGGTACTTGCCCTAACAGCTGATGTCATCATCCTGATATGCGATAACAGGGCCATCTGTCAGTTGTACAGGAATGATGGGCTGTTAGGGTCGACGAAACCCACGCGGTTAATGATTAGAAAATCCAACAGAAACGCGACACAGAAACCTTCCTGATTATTTGCAAAAGCAAGACAGAAACCGGGCATCAAACACAAAGAAAGCTGCCACGCGTAACATTAACGCATGCATAAATGTATTAATGGAGTTACACAGAACAGTATTCAGCTAAATTATTGATGTCCTCATTCTGTAAAAAGCTTTTGCTGTTTGTCCACAGGGAAGTGACAGCTTCTATTACGTGTGTTTGTCTTTCTCTAGATATCTGCATGTGTGTGTGTGTGTGCATTTAATCTGTTTGTATACAAGTGTACTGTGAAAGGTAGTTTGTTAAAAAATAAGTTAATGATGCCAAGGTTTCAATAATGCAAATATAAACTATAAAATGACAAACAAACCGGGATGTTTTAAAGAGCCATAGTCTCCTGTGGATAACAACGCAACCAACATACAACCTCTCCAATGCACCAAAAGCCTTTGCGTCGCACTGAACATGAAGCAGTTTACACATAATGAACAAAGCACAATTAATCTTTTATCGCACCGATTGCCAAATAAATGCACCCACGAGCGTTAAATGATCAGAGTTGGCAATTTTTCAATAATGCAGCGATATCCCAAGGCATAAAATCAATAACAGCTGTTAGATGTCTTCATGTGAAAAATATCTGATCAATAAATAATGTGACTGTGGCTATTACTGGTGGGCCATAAGTAATGGATTACACCTGGGATGGCTGTTGTCTGGGGGATACCAGCTGTGGGACGCGCTTGGGTGGAATAGATATAAATCGAAATGTTCAAGGATACAGACAAAGAGAATATTTAATAATGGGCATCTTTCTATCGCTGGTCTTTAAGCAACCTTGCGTGTTCTCATGATAATAAAGTATATTTATAATTACGATGTTTGACGGGACAGGTCGATGAATGCGAAATTACGTTTTAATCACGATTTATCGTGCAATCCTATTTTAAATTGCATTAAAGAACAAATTGTAGTAGGGCTGGTTACTGCGCAATGTAAACAAGTAGGCGTGGTTAACTCAGCCAACCCAAAACAAAACAAAGAATTTTTTGACCTTCTTTCAGTCTGAAGTTTTGTGATCCACTCCACTGCGTTGCTTTCTCTCTCACCCGCAGTGCTCGTGCAGGGGTGCAGGGATCAGCGCGTGCATAGAAAAAAACGTATTTCAGAAGTTAGATCGCTTTGTTAAGCTGTCAATAGTTTTAATAAAGTTTAACTTTAGGCGAGCCGACATGAAACTTGCGTTGAAACGCACGATTATGCGTGAGCGCTATGAAGTGACACACTGCGTTCCCCTGTTTTTAGAGGCGCGTGTGGAGTCACCAGAGACTCGCAGTGCAAAGACAAGCGCGAGAATAAACAAACCTACACACTAAAAGTGCGCATCTAATAAAGAGTGAAGAGCGATGAAGACCTAGAGTACAAACCCAATGAACACCAGTTTAAAACACTAGTCATATACTGTACTCTCAATGTTTGTGCATATATTCATACTTCATTGTTATACATGTTGTCTCTCTCCCTACTGTATACATATGATATGGCCAGAAGATAAATATAAATACATAACAAATCTGCTTATCAGAACTTAATTTGCTATCTTTAGTACATTTTCATAACGTCCCTTCATTTTAACTATGGTGAACCGTAATAAATAAATTAAATCAATCTAAGAAAAATAAGGTATAAGATATAGAATTATAATGGGAGAAATATATTGTTTAACGTGAAATAGATCTTTGGTCATTCCGCCCACCCATAAATTGTAACTATTTGCAAAGTGGGGAGCTGAATGTTTCATCTCCTCTTATCAGATAAAGCATCGCTCTAAGCAGTTTTACTCCAGAACATTCCTGTTTCTTGGGTTTATAAATAATAATAATAACAACATTAAAGAAACCCCTGCTCAACATGAATAATACCTCTCAAGGATATCACCGCGGTGCCACGCAACAGCATGCAATGCAGCGCAAGCCGACGGTCTCAGTAAATTCATTGTTTAGTGTAAATCTGCTGGGTACGTGTGTGTATGTGTGTGTGTAATGTGGTTGCGGCAGAGCCCATGGCCCCAGTGCACCTTGGACTTCATTGCCTACTCAGCAAATCCAGCAGAAATGGAAATATTTTAAGTCCGGCCAAAAGCGGCGTTGGGGAATACACGAAGACGGCCATGCATGACAAATCCTCTGCCTGCCCATCATCTTCAATGGTAAAAATGTCTGTCTGGAAAAGTTCAAATCCAAAGTGTCTGAATCTAAACACTAGCAAATCTGCCAAGAATTCTGCAAAACGAATGACAATCATTTATAAGTGTGTCCTTATTTATTTGTGACCCATGCAATTGGTCGTGCCATGCGGGTCTGAATGCTTAAATTGAACGTGACAGCACCAAATGGCTTACTTATAGTTTTGTCTGCATATTAAGTTTAGATTGCATATCAATACATTTTAACATACAAAAATTCTCCTTTAACAGGTGATGAGCTTTCCAAACTCCCAACATTCCTGTGACTAACCGTAAAACAACCCCCTAGAGAATGACTAAACTCGAAACAAAAAGAACACCGATAATCAATATTTGATGTGAGATGCTTCAGAAACCACCAGGCCCCCTTCTGCGTCTCTTTCTGGTGAAGACTTCACAGAGGCAAGCCATGTTGAGAGATTCATCAATTTTTTATGATCTGTAAAAAAATATGAACATGTTCATCGAATATCAAAGTGCGTGGATAATTATGGTGTCTAAATGGGGCAGTACTAGGGAGACGGGGTACCGTGACATTTCGGGCACTGCTGGTCTCTATTTCTCATACGACAGAACAGATTTATGTATTAGCATGTCCAGATGGGAATTTACACTTCCACTTGGGTAGTGAGAGAAACCCAACCACTCACGATTAACACATACATTTGGTATGTGACGGGACCGATGTCATCAACTGGCGTGTCATCTGGCACATAAGAAGCTCACTGAGATAGGAAAAGAAAACTGCACTGGTAATATGATTTAACTAAAGCCAGAAATACTGCCTGGTAGATCTGAATCATTAGAATTAAGGGCGCCTGGACTCGTCACGTGACGTTTAACACCCTCACTTCGTTTAGATCCTGAAGTTGACGCTAGCCAACCTGTTAGGAATAATTATCGCTTTCGCAGGCACTTCAATTAATTCGGTGAACATAAATAATTTGATTTGCAATCACGGTAAGGCCTGACACGAATCGTATGTGTTCTCTAAACATTGACTACATGAAATTAAAGAAACAGAGTAAATAGCTTTCTAAAGAGAGTTCGGCGAGTATGGGGCTGTACTATTTCCGCGACCGTGACCGCAGTGGATCTTTCCAATGGAACTTTGGACTCGTTCCATTCTCCGCACACAGCCCACGGAATGTTCACCACATTTCTTCTGTCTCCAGAGCATGTGCTGCCCAGCTGGGTAGAGGGGACGTCCATCCCCCTTCCCCAAAAAGTTCCCCACACATCACATTTAAAGAGCTTTTTCTCATAAGAGCGCACAGCCGTATATCCAGTTTTCACTTTCTCAACGATAGTTCTTCAATGCGACTTTTGTTCTAGTCAAGTGAACGTTCTCTCGTCTATGCTGAAGGTTGTTATTGAAGGTCACACATCAAAGCAAAGAGGAAACTCGATCCAAATGACACATTATCTATCTTAATGCGTGTTCTTCCATCGATAATCTCCCTCGCAGTCTGCGGTGCGACGGGTGGAACGTGATATTCCAGTGCCATTTTTCTTCATTTCAAAACTCGCCGAATAGCTTTGTGGTCGTGAGATGAACAACAGCACAGTAGCGTACGGAGAATTGTTCTGATGACACCTCAGTCAAAACGAGAACGGTTTACTTTTTCAAGCGAGGTGCACAACTGGGACTCTTATTAAGTATCTGAAGAGTTAACATTGAAGCACTCTTGGCTTTCAATTAAATGGAAAATATCTGGCTTGGAGATGAAGACGAGAAACCACAAAACCACCCGTTTGAGGAGAAAGTCTGAGAGTGGAATGAGTTCCCCACAAGACCTCGGAAGTCCAAAGCTGTATACCATCGTGTAGGCGTTGAGGTAGAGGAACTCGCCTATAGATCCTATACAAAGAGACGCTCAGACGTGCGTTTTGATACATGGTCTAGAACCTTACCAAACAGAATGTGGTTAAAAAGAAGGAAAATAGCACCAGTAGGGCCTCATTACTCCATCATAAAAGCGGCCTGAAGTAATTGCGTTTCTTGTCTGAAAGCTACAGAGTGGGTGGGCTTGCGAGACAGGGTCTCGCCTAGAAACCAAGGAAATGGACTTGTGGGATTACACGCTAGGGCTGAAATCAAAGTTTGTTGAGTGGTGGATGCTTCAAAACAACTAGATTACAGCAGGACGACATTAAGATCCGACAGCGTGCTTGCTTATTTATTTGAAGTTTAAGACGGGAGAGCGACATTTGAAAAGGTTCTCTGTCGACAAAGGGTATAAGATGAGTAAAAGATTTAACTATAAGGCTATAAGGGATAATTGTGGAGTTCACAGCAGTTTTGCCGTAGACGGGTTGACAGCATTTCTACTCTAATGGCCGTCAAAGCTGCTCTATAATTACCCGCCGATTCGGAGACGCTCTGTAGTTAAACTCCAGACTGCGTCAATTCCCCCGACCTGCTCGATGAAGGCAAACAAACCCACACAGGTCTACCCAGTCATTTTTACTAGGTAAGACAAACCCGCGTGAATAGAACCCGGTTTTCGTCTGCTACCCTTTGATAAAGAGAGAATAGGGTAAATATATAAATAAGTAGGCCCAGCTGACACAACACAATAGCGTATTACTATTGATCAGAGACCCTGAAGGGAGCGAGAAAGGGACTCAAAGAGAGATTCAACAATACTCACTCGGATGGGAAGATTTATTACTGTCACACACTCCTCGAGCTCGCCGAGCCGCCTCGGTCAATAAAACTAATCACGAGCCCGAGCTAATTGCGAGCCCACGCCGCGCAAAAAACAGCCGCGACTGAATGCTAGCAGCAAAGGCTAAATCGTAGTCATAGTTTTTTTTTGTCTCGTAGAAGTAACAACTGTTTACTGGTTTGGGTGCGAAATGACCTCACCCCCGACCTTCACACTCTTCTATTGCACGGCAACAAGTGATTGAATTTGTGCAGTTCTTTTTGAGACAGCCCTCAAAATTTTGCATATAACAGCAGCTCATTTTAAACCGCTGCCAACGTGTGTTTCCCACCTGGATATTGCGGCAGGAGCCAGCACAATGATCACACATTTGCAATTCGGCGAAGGGAGAACAAATGGGAAATTGTTGGCTGGGGGTGGGGTTTTATTCGGCTCTACTTTGGAAAATCATTGGACTCTCTGTTTTTACTCAGTCAGTGACTAGGGATGTTCCTGCTCTGACCACGCTTCTGACGTTTGAAGCCGTGACCCATTGGTTTTCTTCATAATAAATCAACTATTGTGCCTGAATACTGGTTTGCGTATGTTGGTGCTGTAGCCAACTAAGACGGAATGTTTTTTCGTCAAAAGTTTTACTCTATTTGTCAGCTGACAGGTGTATTCGTTTACTCGCACTAGATAACCTTTTCTCATTTTCAGATGTCACTTCCCCCTTTGGTCAGGCATGTATTTTGCACTAATTTTGATTCCAACAGTGTTGTCTAACAGCGATTGGCGATGAGAAGCTTTGGAACCAGGTTTGCAGCCACTTATAAAATAAATCAATACCTTCATATGCTGAATCCGTTTCGATCTGTGCCAAACAGACTAATGGACTTCAAATTTTCGAAAAATCAGTTATTCACATCATATTAATGTAAAGTGCAATCTTCGTGTATTTAGTTAAAACAACACACTAGTAACCTCCATCAATCAACCCCAGGTACATACCACCACACAAACCAGTGGCTTCATTTGTCCGACCAACATAGAGGCGCACCCGCTAGGGAGTGGCTACCTCACTTGTATTTAGCATTCCCAGATCAGGTTTCATTTTTAATCATAATGTTAAAAAAACAAATAAAAAAATATATAAAAAATATGAATAATATTATATTTAAATTATTTTTCATTATTATTGTTTATCTGCTCGCACTTTAGACTGCAGACTCACAACTAAAAATGTATCAATTAAATACATTGTGTAGGTTCAACTGGTGCAAGAAAACTCATTTGCATTCTTTTATATCTCCTGCATTAAAAACCACAGCGACCTCTTTGCATCTGGTGGGCCTACATCACAAACCACACAAATGATGTAGTTAGTCATTAAAACTTTATTGACTAAATTGCTCTCTTTCTCAACCAAGGTGGCTGCTGAAATATAAGCCCCCATCCTCCACAATCGTTTCCTTGTTTAAGCATTCTGTCAAAACGCAAACCCTGTGCTCGCGACCCTTCCCCTTCCCTCCGATCTCTCCACCGCTGTCATGCTTTGAAGGGATTGACGGGTTCTCAGACAGAGCTGATTAAAAGCTTTAAGGTCAGAGAAGTGGGACAGCTATTGAATGAATACCTGTCTGGCCTTTCACACACCAGCGGCCCGTTGCATCGCTTGGTGTGATCTCCATCGCTGCTTCACCGGACCCCGCAATAATACAGCATCCCACCGTCCTCAATCACTGTACACACGCTCATGAGTGAATGCCCTGCTTGTCAGAAAACACCCCCCTTAAATGCCAAACGAGTCTATCTCCTTAAAGAGACAGTGCACTAAAAAATGAGATAATCAATGACACCATAAAGGTCATTTTATGAGAACAATATGTGCATGGCAGTATAAATCTCCATTCACCTTCGTTGATGGAATGGAAAACAGAAGTTTGGACATCCTGCATAAGATCTCCTTTTTGGTTTCTCGAAAGGAACGTTGGAAATAATATGCGAAATGTTGAAATGACAGGAGTGTGTGTAAATGATGGTAAAATATTTGAGTGAACTGTACTGAAGTCAAAAATAACACAGAGCTATTGACATTCTTATTGGCGAGAAGCTTTTTTATTTCTCTGTAAAAACAATGAAAATGAAGGATAATGGTCAGTGTGAGAAAGAAATTGAAATGATCCAGACCAGGGATACCGAAATATGTCCATTTCCTGGCACCAGTCATTCCTCCGAACTTTGCCAAACCTCAAACTGTCCTAATGTGAACCTTAAAGTCCATTCCAAGATCCACAAATCACCATGAATGAAATACGACGCAAAATAAAGCACACATACAAGTGTAGAGCCTCATGCTGTTAAATCTTCTTAAAGGAATAGTTCACCCAAAAATGAAAATTCTGTCATAATTTACTCAACCTCAGGTTCCAAATCTAAATAAACATCTTTGTTCTGATGAACACAGAGAAAGTGGAAGAATGCTTGTAACAAAACAGTTCTTTGCCACCATTGACTTCCATAGTAAGAAAAATCTATTTGTTCTGTCGAGCAGAAAAGAAGATATTTAGAAAAATGCAAAGAAGCTAAGCTAGAAGTGCTCTGTCCTCATGATGGAGCTAAGAAAAACACCTCAGCCTTGAACTGAACAGGATTCAGCTTCTCTGTCATGGTTTTGTATGCAGTAGCACACATTGAATATCATATCATTCATGAGATAGCAGCAACATTGCTTGGAAATTCAAATCATTTTTGGTTTTTCAGCCCCTCGCTTTGAATTATCTGGCTCCATTGTGCCAAGTTACGGCAACTTGTATGATCCAAACCATTTAAAAAAAAGATACATTCAAGTTTTGGCCTCCATTCCTTACTCAGATGTTAGGAACATGTATATTATAAGTATTTAATATAGAAATGAACATTTAATGAGATTATTTAGCCAAAGAGAAAATCCTTTCACCATTTATTCACATTTATGCCAATCCAATCCTGTATGATTTTCTTCTACAGAACACAAAAGACATTTTGAAATACATGATATTTCTGATCTACCCGTTCGCGTCAAAGACGCATCATATATTCAGTGCTTGTCTCATGAAGTTCTACCGAGGTGACTGTCTGATTGCTTTCGACAATTTATCATATCAGCAAACGCTGTAATAAAATACTGCATCAAAAGAGTTAACTGAAGTTATGGCTCTGAATCGTTATTTCAAAATAACTCGTATCCCAAGATCACTGTTGAAATTGTGTAGGTGGGCAGTGAAGACGTGACAAAAACTAAATCTTCCTTACTGTTTAATGCAATCTAACGTTATGCCAAAGATGAATGGTAATAAATTAAAGGTGACTTTCAACCACCTTTAATAAACTGTTGATATTACAGATAACTTGGCAAATCAGTTCTATCAAATATTATAACACCGTTTTCAGTCCAGGGCTGAACACGTCAATCTTCATTAATCCAAGTGATAACTGCATTTTAAAACTGCTCAAAGAAAATTTGAGTGGGCCTTACAAAAGTTGCCATCATGTGGTCGGTTGCCAGCACGTTGCAATGCAGTTGCTATGGTTCTCTGGGTAGTTTCTAGGGCATTGTGCTTACTGACCCCAGTCAAAAGAGCTCACTGCTGAGTCTCTTTGATTTCCAGGTCCCTCGATAAGACTGTAGTCTCTCATTAAAAGTACATCTATAGATTTTTGTCTCTTTCTCATGCATGCATAAGTGAGGATCACTTCCTCAAAAAGCCGCATGATTCAAGGTAATATTGCATGAGGCACAAACGTGTGGGAGTGCTGGATTAATACTTCGGTTTGGGGTATGGTTCAAATCCCTAACCTTAAATATGAGTAACTTAAACAGTAATGCTTGCCTTAGCACCGCTATTATTACCCAAAAAAATTGGAAACGCTCCAATTACTTCGCCAAAACATCAGAGGAAACCACTTTAACCTCCCCGGAACCTGGCGGCAATCTCATTTCCTCCTTCAAAGACGTTATACGGCTTCATCTTATTTTCAACGCGTAATTCTCTTCAGCACAAAAGGAGTGGTGTAGTGCGACCTTGGAGATACGCTTCGGGCTGATCTGTGTGGATACTCTATCGGCTCTGGCACACATCATATTCCGCCAGGTGCTGGATAGCAGTCAATGGAGTATCTCCTGTTTTGCAAGTTCACAGTTTCTCTCCCATCCTGCTCAGCAGCTTAACCTGTCTGGCCTGATGCGATTCATGAAAAAACGCACAACCATTGTGCTTGATTTTCCCACATTGATGAAAGGAAACATTTGCATAATGATGAAATGGTGCCATAGAAATGTGGGTGGCACAGTGACTTTGCGACTTCTAATAGATTTTCAAGTGAGAAGAAACTGCATACTGTATAACATTAATGACAGCCTAACAGGAGGTAAATATCTACGAGTACATAAATATGACAGTACATATGACACTGTTGACAATTGTCCCAACATAACTCAAGTGTTAATGAATACAAATATTGATCGATATTTGAAGCTTCTGGTATGATTCTTTTTCGTTGGGTTTTGTTGTATGAAACATTAACATCACATTTTGTGTATCATGAAAGAAAGTTAAACAGGTCTGGATAGCTGTAATGGTTCACACGATAAGCATTGGATATGGTTGTTGTTATAATCAAGTCGGGCAAAAGCTGTTCAGTTGGCTCCTTTAGCACAATGTTGCCATGGCGCTGCGTATATCAGATTAAGAGGCATGTCCAAGGTTCCTCTCCTGAACACATTTGCATGGGAAGCAAGTTTATGAATGTAATGAACTGCTTCCAGCGGCACTACAGCTGTTAATGCAAGCAGCGAGGGGCAGAAAGCACCCCGTTTCTAAAAACATCTCCAAAAACGGGCATGGCCAAAGCTACCCCTCTCTGTTTCGTGAACTGCCATTAGATGAAAGGTTAATGTACAACAAATGTGACGTTCAGTTTGTTTTAACACCGTATCTCTAGCCACAAGCTATGTATACTTGCTGAAGTTTAAATGTAAGAATGTTTGTTTAAGTTTTGGAAGAGCTCGACGCATGGGCATGAAACGAGTGACAGAGCTCGATCTGTTCTCATAACTATCGTGTCTGTTTATTCTAGCAAGATGTGGGGACGGACGTGACGGATGAGGCGCTAGATTCATGCCGTTGTGTACATTTCATGACACCCTTTACAAGGTCTTCCCACCCTTGCAGAATATTTCCAGGAAAACTTCCAGGGATTTTGCCAGTTTATGCCTAGTTTCAACTCATGCTTTGACTATTAAACTCCATGCAGAATGCTTTGAAACCAACAAAGGACATAAACACAAGTCTATGTGATAATGAAGAACTAATTTATGCATTTAGTGATTTCAACAAGTTAACGGTTTATGTAGCTATGGGGAAAAGAAATCGTGTTCCAATGAAATAACCAAGTTGTATTTCCGAAACAGCTCCTTCAATTACAACAATGAAATTATTCATTTTAAAACCCAACAAAATGTCCGCACAAATCGCTTGGTTTGTTATTGTAATACTTCAGCTTTAAAGATTAAATATGCAGACGGCTCAACAAAAACAGCACAGATGAATATTTATGAGCGTTTCCAAGCCGTGCACCCGACTCGCTCAGCCGAAATCAAGTGAACCTTATAGTGACCTACTTAGAAGAATGCCAGATGACAAGACCATCTCATGTTTTTTCATCTTGCGATCTAGTCAGGCAGAAAACCCCACGCTGCATCACATTTTAAACAGGGCTCCTTATCATCCCTGTATGGGGGGAGCGATCCTCGGGCGGATCAGGGTTTGGTTGATTAGCTCTGTGAAGGGTAGGGCAACTCTACCCTCCCACACTGGACTGAACGGTTGCCATCGCTTCTGTTGTTAATGGCGCGTCCCCTCCCTGCAGCGCGAGAGCAGGCCCGGACTTGAGCGGCCCGATGCTTCTGTTTTCTCCGTGCGGCTCGCAGCACTCCGCTTGGCCGACCGCCTGTGACAAGACCAGGGCTCTGAGGTTGTCTGTGGCGCTGGCTCGCTGAGCTTACAAGCCAAAGGTGACACTTATACATCTGGCCCCGCCTGAACAGATGGCGGCTGTTTCTTTAATCAACAAAGGTGTCTATAGATGACACTTGGCATGCACACCTGAGAAGTCACCTGTCAGCCGTTTAAACAGTAATGCAATGCAGGTGTGCCAGGAAGTAACAGTTTAACTGCGAGTATAAAGACAAGCACGAACACGACTCTCCATTGACGCCCAACTGACGGGCCTCTTTGATCCCTCGCTTCTAATTAATCTTTTCACAAATGACGCTTTAGTTTCCCAAGAAATAGGTGCTGCCCGTTGTGCGATCTCACAGTGGAAGGGATTTAACCCACAATGGCCATTTCACAAAATCGGAACAGTGAGTCACGTAACTCTCGTCTGTTGAATAGTGCTGATGAAAAACCACAGCGATGC